>CM054376.1:32619692-33908264 GCA_028858755.1 Ara ararauna
GGCATGCAAAGACAGCATATTACTGCAGTTAAACTAAAGACTGAAACAGCAGAACTAGTAAAAAACTGGACCATCTATTTCATGCTAAAGCAAATGTAACAATATTAACATTTTCTTATTGCTTATGGATGTACTACATAATCTCTATTCAAGACTTTGACTGGCAATCTGGATGGCACTAACCTACACTACTACAGCTAAACACTGGTCTACAATCCTGCAGTTCCCAATTATTGAATTATTTATACTGGTATCATCTGAGTAAGCACCAAAAAACTTCTATAACAGGTAGATTAAATGTTAAATTGGTTTCTGGCGGTGGATCACACTTTCTGTCTTCTGATCAGGGTGACTAGAACTTAATGCACAATTGACATGGCATTTAAACAGCACTGCAGTTTAAACTAACAAGTTTTACTTTTGGGATTAGTGACGGAGAAACCTGTAAGGAAAAGAAAAGCTTCTTACTTGGGGCAGGACTTTTTACTTTCAGATACAGTTGGTCTGCAACTACTCTTTTTTCCCCTAGCATTTGCACTGAAATTGTGAACCAATGTAGCATTCATCAAGGTAAAGAAGGAACAGGAATCTATACATTTTTGTAAGTAAGAATTACTTTAAGCTTTCACTTTTTTTTTTCTTTTTTATATACCTTTACAGAGTCGTGTAGTGGAAATGCTACTTCATTTTCCAGCTCTAATTGGATAAGAAAGACAAGTGGTAGAATTTTACTGATATAATTGATTATAATATATTTAGCATTCTCAGATCACAGTCTATCATTTTTAGTTTTGGTTCAATTAAATGAGACAAGTTACCCACTGCAAGAAGGACAAAGTCCAGGAGAGGCAAGGGGAGAGGTAGGCTGTCCCTAAGACTGACTGGACGGTACAGGACAAGATGCTTCTCCTGCCATCATGTGAAAGAGGTTATAGCAAAGTTAGATCTCCCACAAACACTTTGATACAGACACACAAGTATTCCTTCTACCTCTCAGCAGCAGGAGAGAAATTAGGGGAAAGAAATTACTTACTCTGATGTCAAAGACCCCATGCTAATTGATACAACTTTTTTCTGTTCATAAGAAAACACCACCATAATGGTGTTTTCCACAGCGGTAGGATTAACAGTTTGGAGCATTACCGGAGTCTATTCCGAATACAAGGCAGACACAGCTGCACTCACTTGGAATGAGAGTGGAGAAGCAGCATGCAGAAGTACAGCAGATCTCTCAGTCATGTAATCCAGGGAGCATGCACTGCATCCAGCAATGCTCTTGGACCTTTAGATATTCCTTTTCCCAGTGAATTTACCTCTGTGTTACTACTAGCCCATACACTGTATTCTGTAAAGGTAATGACTGCTACATAATTAAACCACAAAGGCATACAGATAATAAGACACAAGGTTTATGCTATGAGCTTCTGAAATTTGACTCATGAAATACAAACTTATTTCTCTAGCAGTGTTATTGAAGTTGTCACTATCTCACTAGCTCATTGCATCACTAGTAACAGTTCTGCATCACTGTAAGATTATAAGGAAACAGAATTATTATCTGCTACAGTATTTCTAAAGTATGTTACTGTCTAATCAGAAAATGATGAAGTTTCAAGATATGTTTGTAACTTCATATAAGACAAGTTTGGCTTGAATCATCAAGCTTTTGTATTCTACAAGCAGTCTAGCATAGGCGACTTCTTTTAAAACAAGAAACAACTTTTCTCATTTTTGTTTTATGATGTACCTTATTAAAATACTAGCAATAAATGAACACAGTTATCTTGCACGGAAACAAGCCTTTTTCCTAAAATGAAAATCAACTGCAAAAAAAAAAAAATAGTTACAGGAGCAAGGCACAGACAGTGACTTACAGTGCCAGCTGCAGGAGTCTTAGCTAGCTAAGGCATTAATATTTCATGTAGTATGTTTACTTCTACGATCTAGTCATATCTAAACTCCTGTACCTTTAAGAGCTAAATTTCACATTTAAGATATTATCAGAATAAGTGACCATGGGCTTCAATTACAACTCATAATAAATATCAACAGTACATGAGTTGCATTTACTGTCCCATTTTTTGACCTTTTGCCCACAGAACAGTTGATCTCCCAATTTTGTTTTATGTGAGTTTTATGCCCTTTTTGTATTTAAATATACAAATACACTCTATTAAATTAAAAGAAAATATTTTTTTCATATTGGTGGTAGAAGTCTTTGTGATTATGTTGATGAATCTTTATGTTGATTCTTCATTTGCCAGAAGAGCAAGATATAGATGCTTTGACAAGTATATTGACTATATCATGCGAATTATCAGTAAATCAGGGGAAATCCTGACTGACCAACTTGGTGGCCTTCTAGCACGGGGCTATGGACCTGATGGACAGGGGTAGAGCAGTTGATGTCATCTCCCTGGACTTGTGCAAAACATTAGACACTGTTCCGTATGACATCCTTGTCTCTAAGTTGGAGAGACATCAATTTGATAGGTGGACCGCTCTGTGGATAAAGAACTGGCTGGATGGCCGCACACAAAGAGTTGTGCTCAATGGCTCAGTGTCCAGCTGGAGACCAGTAACGAGTGGTGTCCCTCATGTGTAAGTGTTGGGAACGGTCTTGTTCAATTTCTTTGTCGATGACATGGACACCGGGATTGAGTGCCCCCTCAGCAAGTTCACTGATGACAACAAGCTGTGTGATTCAATTGATATGCTGTAGGGAAGGAATGCCATCCTGAGGGACCTTGACACGCTTGTGAGGTGGGCTGATGCCAGCCTTACGATGTTCAACCATGCCAAGCGCAAGGTCCTAGACCTGGGTTGGAGCAATCCCAGGCACAGCTACAGGTTGGGCACAGAAGAGATTCAGAGAAGACCTGAAGAGAAGGACCTGGGGGTGTTGGTCAATGAAAAAATGAACATGAGCCAGCAGTGTGCACTTCCAGCCCAGAAAACCAACTGTATCCTGGGCTGCATCAAAAGGAGCGTGACCAGCAGGTTGAGGGAGGTGATCCTGTCCCTCTACTCTGCTCCTGTGAGACCTCACTTGGAGTATTGTGTGCAGTTCTGGTGTCCTCCACATAAAAAAGACATGGAACTGTTGGAAGAAGTCCAGAGGAGGGCCACAAAGATGATCAGGGGACTGGAGCACCTCCCGTATGAAGATAGGATGAGAAAGTTGTGGCTGTTCAGCCTGGAGAAGAGAAGGCTGCGTGGAGACCTCATAGCAGCCTTCCTGTATCTGAAGGGGGCCTATAGGGATTCTGGGGATGGACTCTTCATTAAGGACTGTAGTGAGAGGACAAGGGGTAATGGGTTCAAACTTAAACAGGGAAAGTTTAGGTTAAATATAAAGAAGCTCTTCACTGTAAGGGTGGTGAGGCGCTGGAATGGGTTGCCCAGGGACGTTGTGAATGTTCCATCGCTGGCGGTGTTCAAGGCTGGATTGGACATAGCCTTGGGTGGCATGGTTTAGTGGGAGGTGTCCCTGCCCATGGCAAGGGGGTTGGAATTAGATGATCTTCAGGTCCTTTCCAACCCTGACTATTCTAAATACTCACAATATTCACAATACTCCAAGTGAGGTCCCACAAGAGCATGACCTGTATATAGTTGTCAATCTATTTAGTGGACATTTAATCCTTCTGAAAGGAAAATGCAAATGAAAATTTTCAGTGACAAACAAGAACTTTTTCAAAATAAAAATAACAATTGGATTTCAATGGGATAAAAGAAGCCATCTTACCCAGTTGGATTTTACATCCTGCTGAATTTTCTTTAATAATCTTGAGCAGTTTGTGAATGTTCAGAAAAATGGATCAATAGATTATTAAGGATCCTGAAAAAGGAATTCCACAAAGCGTTCACGTTGAGGTTAATACACTTGTAAAGTTGTAATGGCCTTTAAGTTCTAGCAAATACTTCCTATTTTTACATTTAATCCATACTTTCATGTTATGATTTAAATGTAAGCAGAGAAAGGGTCAGCCAGAGTAAAGAAAAATATGTAATACTCAAATAGACAGCATATAGTCACGGAGCAAATGAAATTTAATTTTTTTGAATCAGCTGCTGTGTAAGCATAGCATATGACTCTAATTATAAATTCTTTCCATTGATATAAACTGTTAAGTTTTAGGGATTTTAGGTGTAAAGTTTTCAATGAATCGTGGTAAACCCTTCTATGTGGATATGGACATGGCCTGTCAAACAAAAAGCACTGAATGTCAGACATCAAAAGAACCACACAGCATTGAGAAAGAAAGGCTGGCATTACTTCCCTGTAAGACAATTATTTTACCATGCCTTTCATTGCTATTTATGACTGCTTAATTAGGTGATAATTCTAAAACATTATTAGATAATTGCTGCATAAATTGAATACGCTGAAAAACTGTTACAGAGAAATCATTTAAAAACTGAAATTTGAATCCCACTATTGTATCCTACTATGTGCCCGCTTTTCTTGTATCCAAGTACTCAAAAAATTTAGGATCAAACCTTAACATCCTTTTCACTGTTACTGAAGCAAAATTCCTACTGGACTTAATAAAAGAATTTCGACTAGAATAGTCAGCTTCATCAGGGCCCAACTTAAATGCGTCTGTGCAAATGCATGTAGCACAGGAAATAAACAAGATGAGTTAGAGACATGAACACACATCTCCAGAGCTACTGTCTTACTGGCATCACGGAAATGTGGTGAGGTGGTTCCTACACTGAAGTGTTGGAATGGAAGGATACAGGCTCTTCTTGAAGGACAGGCAGGGAGGATGAGGAGGGGATTTCACTCTTTATGCCAGTGATCAGTTGGAGTGCACAAGGCTCCCCCTATAGTACTGCATACAGCTCTGGGGCCCCCAACATAAGGACATGGACCTATTGGAATGAGTCCTGAGGAGGGCCAGGAAAATGATCCAAGGGCTGAAGCACCTCTCCTATGGAGACAGGCTGAGAGAACTGGGCTTGCTCAGCCTGGAGAAGGCTCCAAGAAGACCTTAGAGCAGCTTCCAGTACCTAAAGGGGTCTACAAAAAGTCTGGAGAGGGACTTTTTACAAGGGCATGTAGTGACAGGACAAGGGGTAATGGCTTTAAAATGAAAGAAAGTAGATTCAGATTAGTTTAAAAATGTTCTTTTTTGGACATATACCTTCCCAATGAACAGACAAAGTATGTTAACCTTGCCTGTAGCTCGCTACTGCGGAAAGAGGAAAAAAAAAAAAAAAAGAAATGTTGGTTATTATTTTTTTTTTTAAGATGTATTTGGAAACTGCCTTTTTGTTTGAGTGCATAGGCAGTTAGCAGGTCATGAACTGAAAGCCATTGCCACTGCCAGAATACACCGTATACACAAAAGCAGCAAATAAAAACTGTAAGCAGTTGTACATGCAGGATATCTCATCAGAAAAAAGAATAATAATAATCGGAGATAATTTCAAAGCTGAGGATTCACCATGGGGAGCTCTTCTATGGTTGAAACTAAAGAAAACAATGACAAATTCTCACACTGAAAATTGTGAATTGAATTATATGTCCCATTGATGTAATCCCAAGAAGTGCATCCCATTAACTCAGATACATTATTTATCATTATTCAGGTAAATGGAAATTTTCCAAGTAATAAACTTTTCCAATGAAAACACTAATTCACAAGATACTTCCCCATGATTACTAGAAAATGTATCCGCTGTGCTGACTTCTAATTTAAAATGATTTCTTCAGAAATATTAAAATGCATGATACATTCAGGCTGGTTTATTACCTCATTTGAACTTTGTCTTTTACACCCCATAATTGCATTTTAAGTGCAAGACCAGCATATAGTTCATAAAAATAATGAAAAGTTCACTTTTGTTTCAGTGAGGAACAAGAAAATTTATGAAAAGCTCAAAATATTTTACTATTCATTCCTCATTTATTGAAACCCATTTTTATCTGTCTAGATTTTCATCAGTATTTCAAAAAGTTTCACATCGTATCTCATGTCCTTACCTGCCTGTAATCACTTTAGTGCACTGATTCTACAACCACCCAGAAAATAGTTTCCATTGTAGCAGAGATGAGCTCAAGACTCGGTGAAGTTTCTCTTCAATATGATTTTGTAATAGATCTTTATTCCTTCATTCCTTGCTGACACTTTCTAACTGATTTTTTAGTGTTCTGACAGCCTCAACTTTCCATTCGTTTACTGTAATCTCATTAATCATTGGGTTTTCTCACTTTAAACTTGATGCCTGGTAAATAAAGTTGGGCAGTCTTGCTCACAAGGAATCAGAAAACAGCATGTCAAATTATGGTACAGTGTGAAAAAATAAAAATAAAAAATATAAAATCAAACTTACACATTTAACTAAATTATTGTTAATATAAGAAGGCTGGGAATTAAACGCTGCTTATGTGCTGGAACGTAAGGTTAATTTTTTTCATCTAGTGAGACAAAACAGACATAGAAGAATTCTGTGGCTAACTTGAGGTGAAATTCAAAGAAAGAACATAAATCTGTTCTCATAAAAGTAACACTGTCTTTTACAAATCTGTTTTTTCTAGATTCTAGTATAAGTAACCTTCAGAGGACAACTGGATGGTTGCAGTTCAGCAAGACCAGGTGCAAAGCAATACAGGCTGTGTGAAGTGGTAACTTTCCTAGTTGTTCATCTGCATTCCCTGACCACAGTTGGCCTTTATCAGCGGTTGTCCCCTATAAATTCTATATCTGTAATGTCTAAAAGGGTGACAACTACAAAGTTGGGGCAGGAGTTTCACAAGCCAGTATTGCTACCAACTCTCATCTCATGGCACTTTTCTGTGTTTATATTCTGATAATTTGGCAGGATCAATGAAAATTGACGTAAATCATGTGCAAGTATAGATCATCATCTACCTACCTCTTCCACATGACATATGAAACGTATTAGAAGCAACTAGCTGGAAAGCAGAAGGCAAAGATACATGAAAAAGTATTAGCCTAACTGGAATAGTTAAAGGAATAAACACACACTGAACTGAACTCACACTGAAAGAGAAGCAAACACAAATTGAGTAAAATTGCTTTGACTCTAACTTAATTATATTAATCAGCTAGATAATGTGAGAGACAAGTATGGTTTGCACCCGTGGAGCAGAAGAGATATTAGCAAGGGAATAAGTCATTAACTTTAGAGGAGCAGCAAGGGAGAAAAAGGTAGTTATTATATGTGGAAAATTAAGGGTGATCTGAGAGAGAGGTGTGAAGAAAATTATAATGTGTCATAAACCCAGCAATTCCACTGAGTTAATTTTTGCTGTATCTTTTAGCAATGCTAAATTTTGTGCCAAGATTTATATACTGAAGATATTTCGCAAGTTTCCCCTTAGAGTTAGGGATCAGAAATAAGGTCAGAAATGGAACAACTACTTTTGGACAAATGTTTTCTCAGTGTTGGCTGAGATGAACTGTTTTCACTGTTTTTTTATTTCTTATCGTCTATATAAATTTATTTTGAAACACGGAGATTATCTGACCTGGTTTGATAAACAAACCTTCCCCTCAATAAATATACAACGCATTTTACATTTACTAATGCATGTGTAAGAATGGCATTAATTATACAACATTCTCCTCATACAATGAGAAAATATATTTTCCTTACTAGAAAAATTTCCTTTATTCCATTAGAAAATTAACAAATATTTTGCAACATATCTTCAGCCAACTTGATGCTTATGTATTGTGACATGCTTTGTCCTTAATCTAAAAAAATGAATTTGAGATTGAGCTACCAAAAGTACCTGTCATTGTCTCACTTCAACATAAAGAAATAGGAGCATATAAACTCAGCAAATGCTTAGTGATTTAACAACAGAACAGTTTTGCTTGATTAATAATATACTTTTTTGACACTTTTGTATTGCTAAGAACAATTATTCCACAAGAGGACGCTCTAATAAATTTTAAAGCCACGTGAGGAAATCTAATCTTTTTTACTAGGTAGATTACTTGCACTCCTCTAGTGAGTGTAGCGAGTGGGAACTCATTTGATCACAGTGTTAAAGGGCAGTAGGAGAACAGAGTGCCTCAAATCACCTGATTTTCAATGTCCTCAAATTCCAGAGATAACTATTCAGGCAAAAATAAGAAAAATAGCCTGTGCAACATGCTTTTAACACGTATCAATTTTCCCATGACTGGAAAGGATTTTTTTTACCACCATGCTTATGCATCCCCATAATGTGATATTAAAGAAGATGGTCAAAAGTTCCAAACTACTTTTGTTAAAAAAATCTCACCTAAGCTATTAGAAACTTCACATGGAGAAAGGCTATAGACTTTCCTTGAGGATGCATATTGTTCCTATTAAGATCATTGTGAAGTCAGATGAAATTAATACTGCAGGCTTCCTTCTTGCAGGTAGGCATCTGTCGATATATTTATATTCAGGTTTGCCCAGCTGCTTCCCAGGGGCAAGTGCAGCAGAACAGGGTCAGGAAGAGACCAGGCTGTAATTACTCAGTAATTTCAATGTTTCCTTGAAGGCAGCAATTACCTTCTCACATGCAGAAAGAGTCTATAAGGGGCAGAAGAGATCAATCAGGTCATGTTCTCTGGGTGTATCACAGGCTAAAGGGATTAGTTATACACAAAAAGAAGAGATCTGCTGCCTGTCACAGGGCTGCAACAGCACATCTCCCCTGAGGAACACAACACTCCCAAGCCAGACTGCAAAATTCTCCTAAAACTTGGCCCAGCTGTGACTGGACTCAGATTAAATAACATCCCAAAGTCCCTTCCAACCTAAATTATTCCAAAATTATGTGACTACATGAATCTTAGCATGCATTCTCCTTAAGGCTAATGACCTTCTACAGGCTTTTCTTGCTTGTTTAATATATGATTAGCTCAGAAAGTCCAACTGAAACATTGCCCACATGTCGTGTTTAAGCCTAGCCTGTCACTCAGAAACCACACAACTCTTCGCGCACTTCCCCCGCTTCCTCCCCCTGGTCCCAGAGGGATGGGGAGGAGAATCGAAAGAATGTAACTCCCACGGGTTGAGATAAGAACAGTCCAGTAACTAAGGTATAACACAAACCACTACTGCTACCACCAATAATAATAATAATGATAAGGGAAATAACAAGGGAACAGAATACAACTGCTCACCACCCACCGACCGATAACCAGCCCGACCCGAATAGTGATCTAGCCCTGCCCCCAGTTTATATACTGGGCATGGTATGGAATACCTCTTTGGGTCAGGTGTCCTGCCTCTGCTTCCTCCCTGCTTCCCCTCCTCCCTGGCAGAGCATGAGGCTCAGAAAGTCCTTGGTCAGAGTAAACATTACTGAGCAGCAACTAAAAACATTGGCGTTATCAGCGTTGTTCCCAGGCTGAAAGTCAAAAACACAACACTGCACCAGCTACTAAGAAGGAGAAAAATAACTGCTACTGCTGAACCCAGGACACCCACAGCAATAGTGTTTTAGTCTAGCTACAAACAAACAAAAAAAAAAGTTCTAAAAATTGGAAAAGATAAAAGTTGAAAGGCAACACCAGTGGTCTTACCCTACACCTACTACTTCCTTTGCTTCTCAAGAGTTTCCATTCCCCTGCTGGCCTTGTTTTTGGTTCTTGTCTTCCATCTTAGTCTGCTGCTCTGGATAACTGGATTGACAACCCAAGAGGTCTTTTCACCTAGATCATGAGGTTAACTGGAATATCACAATATTAATAACAAACATAGTTTCATAGACAACTCATGCTGTTTCCCTCTCTGCGCTGCTTTATACTGTGATAAATTTTGCATGTCCTTGAGTACCATAGAACAGTGCATGAATAAATCACCTTTGTAAGGAAAGCCTAGGATCAAAGCAGTCATTCTACAACACTGCACATGCCTTCTCAATTTTACGATCATCTACCATGACACATAATTTTTCATACAGCAGTACTAAAAATATCCCAAAAGATTTGTTCTAAATAATAATGGGATTTTCTATAAAATTTTCCAGCACTAGATGCTCATTACATAGTTTTATTTTTTACAATAACTATTGAGGAAAATTGTATTTGCTTGTGGTATTTATTATAGCCTGTGCTATTTAATATGTTGTTCTAGATTATATCTTGATTAGGTTTTTTCAACCTTGTTAGAAAATTAATAAAATTTTCTATCTAGCTAGCTTTTTCAGACAATGAATATTTCTATGGCATTTTAATGGCATCTATATATAAACACTTATTACTTCAGAAAATAAACCAAACCTTTATTAATCAATTAAAAATGAATACATTCTAGGGTTCATGGCAAAAGAATCAATTAATAACAGGCTTCATGATCTGTCCTTGATTTTTAAAAACCTGTTGCATTCCATTGCTATTAAAAATGAAAAATGCTATCTTAAAATACTGCCATCAAATGTGATCATACTACTTATATTAAGAAAGAAGCTGGTCCAAACCAACAGATCCTTCCCGTAGCTACGTCTCTCCTTTTATGAATATGGTAGTCTGGGATGACCAACACTACCCTGAATATCACAGTCACAGTTTTAAGAAAACCTTAAGTTAAACACAGTACCTTAGACAATTGTTTCCTCTTTCCTTTATATTCTCAATATCAAAAGTAATTTTCTGATACAGATTCTAAGTTCAGTTCTGATTCTTACAGAACTGGATAAGAATCCATAACCTGCAACACTGAAGGATGGTTTACCCTCTATTTGCCTGCCACTACACAAATTGCATCACTTTCCAAGGCATATTATATTTCCCTTTTCCTACTGAATTTCTCCAGATATTTCAGGACCCAAGAAAGCTAAATTTTGTGAAGCAAGGAGTTAGAGCCAATTTTTTCTGCCTTCTATTCCATTATGACTGATGGAGTTAAACTTGGTCCTTCTTCCCCAGCTCCACCTACTGCCTCTTTACACAATGTTATCCACCTAGCACTCAAAATCTCTGAACCTTGAATATGTAACATGGGAAAGCACTGGGGAAGCACTTCTACACATTTGCTCCGGTCTACATGTTTTTCTACACATGTAATGTTTGCTATTGTCAGAGATAAGATATTGATGTCAGGTTTGATATGTGATAAATATGTCATCTAGAAATTTATCCCAACAATGTTACTTTTAGTGAAGGCCACAGAAAAACACAGATTTTAAAGAGTTCTCTGCTATCTTAAATTCCTTTCTTCTTATCTGTAGCAAAAGTGCATGAAAGAGAGCAGCTAGAGACAAATGTCTGTTAAATGCAAGATTAAAAAACACACAGGATTTGTTTAAGTAACGGTATTTAAATGTTAAAATGCAAATTATTGGGACAGAGAGAATAGTAATTTAAGTTTTAATTTAAAACTGGATCTTTATTGAAATGAATCATTGTTTTTCTTATGCAATTAAAAATATTATAGCGCTACAGGTAATAAATGCAATTCTAACTACCAAGCAATTTATTTCTGTATACGCTTTCCTAAACTGTGCATTACAAGTTGTTTTGTTGAAAATAATTCTCAATGGTAAGAGTAATTTCCAATAACAGCTTCTACCCCAAATAATCAAATGAAGAGAAGAATAAATTACAACAGATTATACAACGCATCCTAAAAAGCAGCAAAAATTATACAACAACTAATATTTCAGGTGTTCTCTGAGCCTTTAATTTTACTTTAAATGCAAGATCATCAGACACTTGCTGAAAAGCAAGACACACCTGATTTGAGCTTCCAATCTGCATGTACACTGTTCCTGCTGACAGAAATTTCAGAAAACTTTTGACCTCACACAGAATGCCAGGGGTCAGCTTGCATGAGCAGCATGAAATCAGATGTGCCATATTGTTCAGCATCTGCTCCTAACTTCACACAAACATTTCCCTGGAAAACATGTGGCTCTCAACATTTGATAATTCTGCACTAATTCATCAATCTTTACCTATGCTTTTTCCTCAACAATTATTCTCCTTAGAGCTTCTTTACACATATATACCTGTCTAATGTGCCTCAGATCAATATCTAGATATTGTCTAATTGTATTTGTGTTGAAGAGATTATTTTCTCTTCATTTTTTCCTCTTTTTTTCCTTTCCTTCCCTTTATTCCTTTTACATCTTCTTTCGCTTTTAAGACTCAGCCACTATTCTCCTTCTTTTTGTTCTGCCTTACTATCAGTCTGAAACTGCTTCTTACTGAAGACCTTTCTCTTATTACTGTAATTTTTATAGTATTATTACAGAGTTGAGACACAGTTTTATAATAAGTAACAAATATTTCTAAAATAGCTCAGGCATCCAGCAATTGTGTTTATTTTATGTCGCTATCACATCATAAAAGATCATAATGGTTAGAGGCCAAATGTATTTCTAAATTAATATAAAATTTATAGCCCTTCATTAATTGGACAAAGTAAAAAAAGAAAAACTAATGAAGAGCTTCTAGATTTTTCAAGCACTTTTAGCATACTGAAATATTTCAAGAAACATTTAAACCTATAAATCATATAAAATCAATGTGCCATGCACTTCATGGTCCTTTGCTAACACATACATTTGTGCATATACAATGGCACTGTGAAAACCCACACCCACACAACTAACATATTACTGGTATTGATAAATATGCTGGAATTTATCTTACAGCGACATGAAAGGCAATCATAGCTGATAAGAACAGACTAGTATTTCCTTTATCAGAGACTTTCAGGTAATGTTGAAGTGAGTGCCTATTTCCAACAAAAGGTAATAAAATATTTTCAGTATAGTTCTCTTTGAATATAACGCTAGAACCTAGTTTTAGCTATATTTCAGAGTACCTCTCTGTTAGCAAATCTTGGCATAGTCCGACATTAGACACTTCAAAAGAATAAGGAGTAAAGTTACAGGTTTTGTCCTGCTTTTAGTGTATTATTTTTCTCTTTTTCCCCCTTTTCTATTACTTGTTATCATGCACAAATTTTTTCTTGACTCGTTTCCTATTTCTTTCCTTTCCAAAACTATATATTTAAAAAGCTTGTCTCCATAATTAAGTTGACTACTATCAGAAATACTTTTTTCATTACAATGATTATTTATTTGAAGATAGTGTTTGAATAAAAGGATGGTAAAATCCATGAAACAAAATCAAGAATCAAGTACTGTTTGAAAGCAGTGAAGGCTGCTTGTTATCACTATACAAGTTAAGCACTTAATTGTTTAAGAATCAACCTTCTAATAAACAAAAATCCATATTCTACCTCACCAAAGGACATTCTCTTTTTACTCAAACAGTGTGCAAGATCAAGAAAAGACATAACATGCATGAGAGTTAAATGAACCCCCACTGGATCAAAACCCTTTGGCACTACAACATAATCAAGCCAATTTGGGTTTATTCCTTCCAATACTGAGAGGAATATACTAGCTACCAGGGAACATAGGTACTTTAATGGATCCATTTATGTATGACAATTTGTTCATACATTTCTTCACTTGTAAAATTTCAGTATCTTATATATTCATGTTGGTTTCATTTGTTTAGTTTTTAAATATTGATGTGGATTTCCAATAACTTCAATTTTTAAGTAATAAATCCTTAATATTTGCAGATAGGCAACTGCAAAAAGTTCTAAAAATCAAACTCTAATTTTCATGGTACTTGTCCCATGATTTGCTCAGAAGACTAGAATACATCTTTGCAGTGTATAATATCTGGTAGGGCTGTCACCATTTTAATTTCAGCTGTCTAAATTATGTCGGTTTTCATTTTGAAACATATTTCTGCCTGAGATTATTGCATCTATTAGCTAAGAAACATTTTTTTATATGAAACATCAACGGTTCTTTTTTATTTCAACTTTTGATTTTTTATTTCAACATTTTAATCTTTTATTTCTTTTTTGATCTCATATTTTTGCCACATTAGGTTAGTCCTTTCTTCTCCCTTCCATTTCTTCTTCCCTCCCCAATACATACTTTTCCTGCACACCCTTTTCCTTTAATTTTGAAGCATGTAGAAACTTAAATGCTAAAAAGACTGAATTTTAGCTATTTCAATAGCTCCACTCACAGAAAATTAGAATAGTTAAACTATTTTATTTCTTGATGCTTCTGTCCTCACGCTTCTCACTACCATATGACTACATTCAAGTAATATGCACAGCAGAATCAGTACATGCTTCATGGCAATGGGTCATAATGACTAAGATGATGGACTGGTGAAGAATAGGAAAAGAGTTAATACTTACAAAAGTAGAAAAAAAAATTCAAGAAGTTTTGCTGACTCATGTACTTCTAAGAATTTGTTAAACTTTAAGAAGCTGTGGCTGTACTGGCATATAAAACTGTTCTGCTTTCCAAGGAAATAAATCTAATAAATAACAGGAGAAAGTTGAAGTGCTTAATACAAAGACCATTTTTGGAGAAAGAAAAAGACTTGCTGAAAATATGAAGCCTATTTTGCTTTCACTTGACATTAAATTTAGATTGGAGAGTGTTTTGCCTCTTATACTGAGCATCTTTTATTTTCTACATAGTTTTGGAAAATGAACACTTCTTATCTCAGTAATATTGACACCATACATTTAACCTGCTGTATATGGATCAGAGATGGTATTTTTCATTTCCTTTGGTTGACAGCTGAATAAAAACTGCTGTTCTATAAAAAAAACCTAATAAAGGATTATTTTTTCTCAAGTATTATTACTTTCAAAATCAACTATGAAAATAGTCTAATATTCTGTGATGATACTCTAATCAAAGGCAATCACATAACAAAGTCAATGAAAAATCTTGTGGCATTGTGTTTCTACAGCTAAAACTTTAAGTGCATTCAAATCTAAATATATGGACAAGCTTCTGGAAATTCTGGCTTGTACGTTGATTTGATCAAGACCAGAAGACAAACAACAGACTGATACTAAAATACAGCCAGCATAAGAAAGTCTATGATTTTCATGAATACCTGTATAAGTAGAATCATAGAATAGTTAGGGTTGGAAAGGATCTGAAGATAATCTAGATAGGTCCTTTCCAACCCTAACTATTCTATGATTCTATCTAGTTCCAACCCCCCTGCCATCAGCAGGGACACCTCCCACTAGACCATGCCACCCAAGGCTCTGTCCAGCCTGGCCTTGAACACCGCCAGCGATGGAGTGTTCACAAATTCCCTGAGCAGCTCATTCCAGTGCCTCATCACCCTTACAGGAAAGAACTTCTTCCTCATATCCAATCTAAACTTCCCCTGTTTAAGTTTGAACCCCTTCCTTCTTGACCTATCACTATAGCCCCTAATGAAGAGTCCCTCCCCAGCATCCCTATAGGCCCCCTTCAGATACTGGAAGGCTGCTATGAGATCTCTACGCAGCCTTCTCTTCTCCAGGCTGAACAGCCACAACTTTCTCAGCCTATCTTCATATGGGAGGTGCTCCAGACCCCTGATCATCCTCGTGGCCCTCCTCTGGACTTGTTCCAACAGTTGCATGTCCTTTTTATGTTGAGGACACCAGAACTGCACACAATACTCCAAGTGAGGTCTCACAAGAGCAGAGTAGAGGGGCAGGATCACCTCCTTCGACCTGCTGGTCAAGCTCTTTTTGATGCAGCCCAGGATATGGTTGCCTTTCTGGGCTGCTAGCACACACTGAAGCCAGATCATGTTCATTTTCTCATCAATCAACACCCCCAAGTCCTTCTCTGCAGGGCTGCTCTGAATCTCTTCTCTGCTCAACCTGTAGCTGTGCCTGGTATTGCTCTGACCCAGTTGTAGGACCTTGCATTTGGCATGGTTTCATATGTATTTCATAGACAAAATACATGTATGTATTTCATAAGTACACGTTTTTCATATACATGAAAAAACAAAGAGCACACATGCACGCACACAGAAGTTATACATAAGAATGTACAGATCTATGATGAATTCTAAAAAAGACAGACATAGCATGCTTTTGCTTCTTTAACTCATAATAAACAGCAATCAAGAAAGAAAAAACACAAATTAAAGTGTTCTCAACTGCCCATATAGTGGCCTCTTCCTTATAGATTTTACAGAGGGAAACTAAATATTGAACAATACTCTAATTTCAGTTAACTAGGACAGAATGCTGTGAAATAGTTGTATGACTGGATTACTCAGGTGGACTCCTTAGATCCTCCTTCAACAAAAAAGAACCAAACCATATTAAAAAAAAGCCTGAGCAGAGATTACTTGGATGCTTAGATATCGATAGTTCTCCCATCTTTCCTAATTCAGATCTTTTCCTCCAGACAGGCCCAGTTAAAACAAGCAAAACAATAAACAAGCAAACAAAAACACAAACAAACAAATAAAACAAAATAAAACAAAACAAAAAAACACTTCAAGACGGATAACAGACCTAGACCCACACCTACAGAAAGATCCAACTGCATTCTTTGTAAGAGACTCCACAGAATCATTCTATCTCCTCTTATTAAGATTTTTCAGTATAGCCAGAAAAAAAGAAATGATACTGTGGGCTTTTATTCTCTGCATGTTTCCACCATATTATCTTTATATCCAAATGCAATAAGAAAGGCTAAGGATGCCAGCTTGATCTCAGCCCCAGTTTTGTCTTTCAGGCTTTAATTTTTTCCATCTCCTGCCCCCCCATTCACTTCCAGAGAACTGTTTTATGAAATGGCAGAAATTGAAACAGTTAATTTTAAATGCTACAGAGTAGCAATATAGTCTTCATAACTGAAATAATGACAATACCTACCTACTGAAATGCATTTTTATGTAAGTAATCTTTCCAAAACACATAACAGTAATATGATCTCTGAGCCCACTGATTGAAATGAAAAATGGGAAAGCAAGGTTTATCTATCTTTCACACTCGTTCCGTTAAAACTTCAGAAGCGCCATAAAGATGTGGCCGCTAACTCACACTAGATTCTAGCTTCATTAATTCTATACCATCTTTTAATTTTAAAACCATATGCTTCTTGTTAATAAATTTGCTTATCTTCAAGCATTTTAATATAAATATTTAAAATTACACTCAATAATTATAATAATCAGTAAAATAATTTGAAACCCAGTTTAAACCATAAAGTGGCTTAAATCACTTTACAAATCATTTATTAATTTAAAACTGAAGGTCATATAGAATTAAGCATAAAATCAACCCTCTCCTTTTAAAATTACCATTTTAATTATGTAAGAGCCAAAACCAGCATGAAACCATCAGAAAATTAGAATGTAAACAGTTCACATCCCTCCTGAGAAAAAATATATTTTGGATGTGTATATACACATAAAATACATCAATCAGCCTCAAGAAAAAACCCACAGGCAAATTTATTTTTATTATTAACTGTTCACATCATACATTTATATTTCAAGTCAACTACTTTAAAAACTGGACATGCTTTTTGGGTAAATAAAATGGTAAGAGTATGTGCCTTAACATATAAAATGACCAAAATTATTTCAAACAAAGTGCCTTTTGGATTACAGGTTTATCCAACAGAGCTATCATAGATTTTTCTTTCCTCTGCTATTTCTATATAGCACACCCGGAGCCAGAAAGATGGTTAAAGTGAGCTGTATATTCCCAAAGATATCAAAGGAAATGAGAAAGATCTTCATCTCTACAAAAATGTCATAAAAGCATGATATGAAGATGAATAAATTTCTTTGGGTTTTTGTGGGTGGTTTTGGTGTGGTTTGTTAGTTTGTTTGTTTTTAATTTCCTTCTATCTATAAATCCTTCATCTACCTTCCGTATTAAAATATCATCTCTGCTAAGCAGAGAGCATGATAGTAATTTTGATTTTTAATCTATGCAAAAACTTTTTTTTAACTTGTGCCATCACAGTATACAAAATTAAATGACCAATTAAAAGTTCAATTAGTCAATCAAACTTAATATATATTAATTCATACTGTATTTTTATTATATTTAATTCAATTAGGTTTTGTTGAAGGAGACAAATCTGTTACCTCCTTGCACATCTGGATTTTATAAACCTGAACTTATAAACCTGAAACTAAACTTTGAACTCAAAGCTTTGAAGATCTGCAAGAGTCCCTGCACAATTTGTTTTACAAAACTGAATGGCCTAATAAAACAATTTGAGTCTCTGAGGGTTAATGCTCAACTGAATACGTTATTGGCATGATAGACACTGATGTGACAGAAAGACTATGCACCGCGTTGCCTGCAATAACGAATCATTAGACAAGCTCTGTTAGACCAGAGTTTTCCAGAAAAAAACTGTCAAATTTATGTTATAATCAAGAACTTTAGGACCGTATAATATCATCGACTTCCATTTCATTTTGTGGAGTTTCCACTATGTCAACATTGCCTCAGGCAATATCATTTATATTCTGCTCTTCATAGAATCATAGAATAGTTACGGTTGGAAAGGATCTTAAGATCATCTAGTTCCACCCCCCCTGCCATGGGCAGGGACACCTCCCACTAAACCATGTCACCCAAGGCTCTGTCCAGCCCAGCGCCAATGACACCAAGCTGTGTGGTTCGGTTGATACGTTGGAGGGAAGGAATGCCATCCAGAGGGATCTTGACATGCTTGTGAAGTGGGCTGATGCCAACCTGATGAAGTTTAACCATGCCAAGTGCAAGGTCCTAGACCTGGGTCGGAGCAATCCCAGGCACAGCTACAGGTTGGGCAGAGAAGAGATTCAGAGCAGCCCTGCGGAGAAGGACTTGGGGGTGTTGGTCGATGAAAAAATGAACATGAGCCAGCAGTGTGTGCTTGCAGCCCAGAAAGCCAAGCGTATCCTGGGCTGCATCAAAAGGAGCATGACCAGCAGGTCGAGGGAGGGGATCTTGCCCCTCTACTCTGCTCTTGTGAGACCTCACTTGGAGTACTATGTGCAGTTCTTTGTCCTCAACATAAAAAGGACATGCAACTGTTGGAACAAGTCCAAAGGAGGGCCACGAGGATGATCAGGGGACTGCAGCACCTCCTGTATGAAGATCGGCTGAGAAAGTTGGGGCTGTTGAGCCTGGAGAAGAGAAGGCTGCATGGAGACCTCATAGCAGCCTTGCAGTATCTGAAGGGGGCCTATAGGGATGCTGGGGAGGGACTCTTCATGAGGGACTGTAGTGATAGAACAAAGGGTAACGGGTTCAAATCTAAACAGGGGAAGTTTAGATTGGATATGAGGAAGAAATTCTTTACTGCGAGGGTGGTGAGTTTTGTTGGATTTCTTGATTTTTATTCCTTGAAAATATCTAGCAGCACAGTAAAAATGTGGCCATCAGACATAAAAAAGATATCCCTTCAGTGTTGCATCTTTTGGGTAAAGGTGCTATACATATTTTTTTTCTCTTCATACTCTGCAGGCCACGCAAATATCTTATTCACGTTTTTGTCAAAGTTCTTGCTTCTGTACCATTCCTGGTAAAACATTTGATTCATCATTTAATCCTGCCTGAGATTCCAATCACATGTCATATCCTGACTTAAAGAAGAGGAAAATCTCTGCAATGTAAGATGCATAGCACTACACATTCTACCTTACCTTCTAATTTCTTTTTAATTATAATTTCTAGATGTACAAGGTCTAATTTAGGATAGATTAACATGAGTACATTCTGCTCCTGTACACAGACTTGTATTGATTTCAAGACAGAAGATTTGTACAAATAAAAGCAGGATTCCCGTCACAGACTGTAATTTTTTATTGTACTCTATACCCATATAAATCATGCCAGTAATAGAAGGAAAAGAAGAAACCATGACGTGTTTCATCATTCATACAGATTGTTGGTGCCTTTAAGTAACTGAAGTTTATTCAAGTGGTTTGCTATCTTTCTAATTACTGCTAAGCAACATTACAAAACACTACTGCTTGGCCTGATCTATTAAATTAACTTGGTCTGCTTTAGTTGCCCTATTTCAGACGAATATGCTGATGCATTAGCTTTCTTTTCTTTTTATGCAATGGCTTTCTGCTGGTCATTTTCTTGAACCCTAATATGTGGAGGCATTTCTCACTGAGAATGGTTATGTGAGCAATCCAGCCCTTGGCTTAGCCCCACCCATCTAGTGAGCAGAGGGTACCAGAGGCTGCTGGAGGGGTTACTAGAGGATGCCTTTCCAGAAGTTGCCTTTCCAGAAGTTGCCAGAAGTCGCTAGAAGGGGACGCCCACTTGCTGACATGAAGAAAAACTTCAGGAGCTGCCACCAATCGCAAGCCGTTGCTAGGATCTGACTCGGAGGCATTAGCCAATCAACTGTTGTGGAATGTTCTGGTGTTCTGTAACTTTTCTATAAAAGAGATGCTCTCACACAATAAATTGTTCAGCGTTCGATCACATTGATCGGTGTTGCGTTGTTCCTGATCTCCCGCACTAGTATATGAAATTAAGTTTTTTCTCTTCTCCCTCTCCAGCCATTAAAAATGATTGCATGTTCACATCTCTCTTCAAAGAACTGTGATTCAAGCTATGTAGTAGGACAAATCTAAGCATCAGAACTGGTGTATTGAATAAACCTTTAAGAATACAAAATTATATTTTTATAAAATTCTCTTGAATATCTAACTTTCCAGAGACATTCATATCATGCTAGAATACACATGGAAAGGGAACACAGCTAACAGCCAATAATGGAAATTTAGTTAATTTAATTTTCATGAAAGCAAATGTTTGGGGGGGAGGGGGGAATCCAAAATACTAGTTCCAACCTATTTGCACAGCGAATGATTAAGAATAAGCTGTCTAGTAAACATTATTAACTCAGCTAAAACACATTATTAATATTTAATAGAAAGCAAACATCCACAAACTGAAAATAAATAAATAAGATATATTCATTGTCTAACCTATCACATGAATTGAAGTTCTTGTCCTCTTCTATACTTTCTATAGCCACAATCAGCATTCTTTTTGAATGTTAAAACTCTTACAAGGGGTTACAAGAGTCATAGTTAAATGCACATCAGAAATTACTGCAGTGAATGGTGGAAGAACATGGAGCTATCCACAATTTTTTTAAATATGAGGCAAGCTACCTGTGGCATGCTAGAACTGCTAACATGGGATAAAGATACAAGTATGAATCTGTGACCCCTAAGCTGATTCTAAATAAGTCATGACACTTCATGAAACAAACCAGAAACAATGAGACAGGTGGGCAAGCAGTGTCCTTGTACAGGCAAATATTTCTTTATGTTCTCAATGCATCTCTGTAAGGTAAACATTGTTTATAGACAATTTTCCCTAAGTGTTCAAGTACTGGATGCTACAGTACAATTTTCCAAAGCCACTGCAAGGTCAGGTTGAAATTGCTTCAACTACCATATAAATAGATATTTATTTTTTTTTTTTCACCAGTGAATTAAATCACATTTTTACAAGGTTAAGTAGGGTGCAAAGTATTTGTTCCCTTCTTCTGTTGGGAACTTTACTATTATTCTGACATTAAATCTGCATGACTAACAAATATTAAAATGAGAAATTAATTTTAACCTATTCTTTACTCATTAGAGATAATTGGTAACAATAAACCCTGAAATGTACAGATATATCTCTCAGTAATAAAATATTTAAAATCTGCATTCAGCCACACAGAACAATGTAACTAGCACATCAAATCAAGACAATTCATATTTGCTAATAAGTGCTATTAAATAGCACTATTTTAAATAATACTTTCCAACTCTTTACAGGAAGATGCCTTCTCACGAGGTGTTTAGTACTTTGAGACAGCTAACCAAATATGCATAGCAGGTGCTGGACTGTTCATGCAAATGGTTGCTATGAGCATATCTAATAAATAGAAGATTGCAAATTTGATTTCAGATCAGTTGCCTTTTCACTTTGACAAAACAGATTTTAACTTTTTCCCTTTCATTAGGAAAAAAAAAAAAACAACAAAAATTTCATTACAATTGTGCTCATTAATTACTATACTGTCAAGTAAACTTACACCATATTTGTACTACCAGATTGATTCTTATATCCTCCCCTCCCTCCATAAGTTTTAGGAAAGAAGGCACACAATACAGGAAATACATATACAATATGCGATAAAAAGTGATTTAGAAGAATGGTATTAGAAATACTTATAGAGTTCTTCATTGTACTCAGGACAGCAACTATGCAACATGCTCAAAAGACTATAAGAATAAATCAGTTCATTCTTACCTACTGCACTCCAAAAGAAAGAGGACACAAGTTTTAAAAAATACCCTCTACCACCATAAAACTGTGCTGTTACATGAATGTTAACAAATGGGATAAAAAAGTACAATTAACTCGTAGCAGTATTCATTTGCTGACATGCTATAAACTTTTGAACCATGCATGGAGCTGACAGGTTCATTCAAGAAGCTTAAGATTCTGTTTTCCAGTTCAACATAAAAAGGAGATGACAACATAGCCAAATACATAAATAAGACTGCACATGTGTGTATGCATGGGCATGTGCACACATGTACAGTTATCTAAGACTTAATTTAGCTGACTGACAATTTTCTAAACATTTTTCCAAAGGAATTGTAAATTTGAACAGAAAATATCCTTGAGTAATACACAGCTATTTCATAGGAATTTTCAATAAAATTTGTTGTAATGGTGATATCTAATGTGTGAGACTAAAAGATAGTAAAAGGTCATGTATCTGTTAAAAAGGAACTTAAGAAATCAGGAGTAATAGCCTACGAGTAGGACACTTACCTGGGACATGATCTGTATGGGAGACTACATGAATTTGAACTTTGGTCTCTGATATCTTTACTCAGTTCTTAATCATTAATAATTTATTACAGTGCCTGCTGTGGACTGGATCTTTCTCACTACAAAACACAAACAAAAAAGAAACAAAAGCTTTCTTGCATATATCCCAAAATGGGACATCGGGTTCCTGAAAACTAAAATATTGAAGGACGTAGGAAAATAGTTTTCTGTCTAGTTAAAAGATTAGTTTTGAAAATGAGATAATTTACAGTTTTAAATAAATTACTGACAATAAATGATTGTCACTGAAATAAAATGAAAGCTGCAGATGTGACAGAACATATTTATTTAATATCCATCAACTGCTACTATTAAATCATAATATTTATCCAAAACCTAATAACAAACTTCTGCTTTTGTAAAATGAAAGGAGTTGTCTGTTTGCCAAAAAACAAAATTATTATTGATTAAAGTACAGCTATTACACAACTTCACACATTTCAAATGCCAATCTGCCATCAATTGGACATGTCTCAACAAAAATTAGCTAAGAAATGGAAAAGAGCTTTTTCTTAGTTCTGCTTGAAGTGGTACTATTTGACTATTGCAACTAGCGCCTTTATCACATAGATCAGTATAACCAACTGAACTGATAATAGAACGCTGTTTTGAACATCAATAAATAGATCTGGGTGATCAGATAATCTTTGAAACCTGACAGTTCCTATCACTGTCATGCTTGTTCAGAAATGAATAATGAGTATTAGAGTTCTGTAAAAAAAATTATTTTCATATTCTATAGTATGCCAAGACAGTTTGCTATAAGCCTAGACAAAAGCACTGAACACAGCTGTTAGTTCTGTACCAATAAAATCTTAGGTATCAAATTATAGCTTTAATGGAAAATTGTGTTTATAAAGAAATTATAAAGTATTCTTTTCATATTGGATATTAAGATCAGAAGAGTGAGTGTTTGTGTCCCAACAACATGGAAAGTTAAAATTTTGAAATTATTTTCTCATTCTTCCACAGCAACCAAAACCCAAGAAAATGTACTTGTGTTTACTGGTCTCTATAAGTGACGTTAATGAAATACTACCATTCAGATTTAGCATTTTGCAGATACAAAAAAATTCTAAATCTAAGAACTAAACTCCTAAAGGAACACACGGACAATCTATGAAGATACAGAAGAGCTAATGGTTGCATATATCTGTGTTATTATATATGCTATCACATACAAAGAAATCATGCTTTAGTTGGCATGTGTATCTTGCAGAGAGCATTCAACCATCTTGTAACTACCTGCTGTCCAAACAGTGTGAAGTTGGAGCTAGGCAGCCAGCAACCAGAATATTGTGAGCAATTAAAAGCATGTGAATTCTAGCCAGGAAATCCAAACTGCTGTTTATGTTCTGCTTATGTTTGAAGCTAAACTAAAGTTCAAGTTCACTTAAGAAATAACTGTTTTAACCCAGCTGATAAGTTGTCTCATTCCTGATTTTAAAAATAATTCCCATGCTACTACTGTCAAGAGGAGTTTAACGTGAAACAATACAGAAAACATTGTGCCAATACAGCAGTCAAAACTGACTAGAACACTGCAAGTAACTACAGTGAGAGAAAATATCTGAATTGGGCAACAGCACTCCCAGAAGGGTAACAAAGGAAGTCTTTTCATACATTGATTCCTAAGGGGAAAGCAGAATATGGAGACACACCAAACCAGATATGCAAGCAGAAGTAGTAAAACCACTGGTGTCCCTGCCCATGGCAAGGTGACTGGAACTAGATGATCTTTAAGGCCCCTTCCAACCCAAACTATTCTGACTTTATGATTCTATGAATTTGGTGCTGCTGCTTCCTAGGATATGTGGCTGAGTCACAAGACAACCCAAAAGGGATCTTAAGAATTAAAAGGGTTCATATTTGCATTTTTCCTACCATTATAAATTTTTCAGCATTCGTAAACTCCAAACTTCAATGTGATGCAATGAACAATAGAATAAGGTAATATCAAGTAAATGCAGTATCAACGTCAATTACGTACATATTAGAAAACACATAAAATGTGCTTAGGAACTTAGGTTTCTATACTGATTGCACCATCTTGCTTCACAATGTCACATCACAGCAGCAAGAGGCAAACATAATTTCTTTTTCTAAAACTGTAATTTGAAACACCTGCAGAAAACTCAGTTGTGGATTTCTACACTGGTATTCATTTATTGACAAAAAATGTAAGGTAAATCTCTTTTATAAAGTAAGCAAGCAGATTGACAGCCTATCAATAAACTTTAGCTGTTGGCAGCTATATGAAAAATAAATTGTATAAAATTATAGTTCTAATAGGGTTATAATAAGTTAAAGACAATACAGGATTGAAATTATATCAGAGAATAATGTTCAAGTGATTAAATCTTTAAAGAAACTGTTAGCTAATTACCTATGCACTGGACTGGAGAAATAAATTATGAGAAGAATGCCTACACAGTAAAAATATTTTTTCCCTGATTTCCTTTGAAATTCACATATATTACATAAGTGAAATAACCAGGATGTTTTAAATACAAAACAAATCCATAACCAACTTGTGGTTATGTCACCAAGTTACTACTTGAGTGTCCCATCCTTGAAACACCTAGTATATTAATTCTACAGACACAAAAAAAGCAACTAACAGCTTTGACCTTCATAAGCCACATATAACCTAGACTAAGTGAGATGCAATTACATCCTGAGGGAAAGTGAAAGACAGACGTCCCCATAGGGGAGAATGTGCACCATGGCAAACTTAGTAGAAGGAAGGGAAATTATAAACGTTCCATAAAACTCAAGTCTTCCAAGTCTGTTTTTTAACACCGACAAAATATACAGATTTTAGCTCCTGGCTTGATTTTTTCCTAGGTGTTCTACATATCTCAAAGATTAGGCTTAAGAGATAAGGAAAGTTGAATTCATTCTTGAAGACAGCAGTTGCTTACTTTTCAGGAAAGCATTTAGTACAGTAGATGAAGTCTGAAGTACAAGCATGTGATTCAGAGATTTTGATGGTTCCATTAGGGGACAATAAGTTATAGAGACTGTCAAATTACTTTATCCTTACCACTCAGGACAGAGTGGATCCATGCGATCCACGTAAAAAAGAACAGAAAATTTTATTTCAATGAGAAGTTTAGTGCAGGGATTATTTCAGGGCTAAGTTATTGACAAAACATTTTGTTCAAGATCAGATCTCCCTCTAATATAACCTGCTCCTGAATGATTACTTTCCACATAAACCCAGAATAGTACGGTATGTTACATGTTTCTGCCCACATTAATATTTAGGGACTTCTTTTTCCTGAGATTCTTACATGCTTTCACATGTAACTTTAAAGAGATGATCAAACAGTGAGGTAACAGATCTCATATAGATGTTAAAGGACAGAAGCACTAAGCTAGCAGTGGAGGAATATCTTCTTAAAAATGGTTATTACATCTCTGATTCCCCCATCTAATATTCCTTCTGCAACACAGATACTAATTACCTTTGGGCTTGCTCATCTGATGCATATAATATCAGGACAATTATTTGCAACTTGTATTTACCTTTCAGGCTTTTTTTTCTTACATTGTACACTGGAGAAGAGATTGTACATACCAGAAAGTTTTTCTACCTTTACCAGCTATACTACTTAATCTGTTAAAAGAAGATTTGCACAACTTGACTGAACTAATTTTATACAATTTCAAATAAACCTTATTTCCTTTTTAATTACTTCTTTGATAAGCTATTCTGTATCAATCCTTAAGGACAATTCACTTCAGTTGCCTGATGAATGGCTTTACAGAAGACCCTATTTCTCCTTTCTATGTATAAAAAGAGCATGAGATAATTGCTTAAATTCAAAAAGGGACTTTTACATGCAAGGTCAGTATATTCAGAAAATCTTTCCAACTGGAGAATCTATAAATTTAACTCAGAAAGGCTTTTATTGTGGCAAATGGCCAGTGGCTGCAGCTGTACAGTTAAGAATAGAAATGCAACAGCTACTACAAATTAACACTGTTGCAATTGTCAGCCAGCAATGACAAACTCATGGCCTGGTACTTCACAACCCCTTGAAGTGCTGCAATTACTACCATATTTATGAAAGTCAACACTGTTTTATGCTAAACCAGCAGATAATTTAAAATCATGTCAAAATGTCAAAGCAGTTCAATTTCAACAATTATTTTGTCATAGATGCATTTTTGTTTTGAGCAAATATTCTTTAAACCTGTTTGACAAAGGTATTTTCCTTTCCAAAAGGTTTCTAGCTCCACTTCTGAGTTCCTATCACTGCCCGGTTATACAAATACTCTTTCTTAGTTTATATCTAAATATATCTACATATATACATGCATGGAAGAAATCTATGTATATTTCAAAGCTATTGCATTATTTAAATACATGAAGCTTAGGTTCTTAAACTAAATTATTTTATTCTCAGATGTCTGTTGCTAAGAATGTGACTCTTCAGACCTGATACAAATTTCCCACTGATGCTCAAATGGGCATGTGTGGACATTAGCATGAAAATTACTGAACTTTTTACATGACAATATTCAAGCAATCAATTTTTGAACCCATGCAGAGACTCTAATGTGAATACAAACTAGTCCAGGTAGAAGACTACCATTCCATCAATCTACAGAAGAAAACGTATTCTCCAGTGTATGATCAACAAAATGGATTTGAACAGGATCTAAAGTTCCCAAGCATGGGTGGGTGGGGGTGGGGATATTCATATGAAAGAGGAGTGATATGTTTCACTTTTATGGTCATGGTAAATGTGAAAATACAAAATTAAAATTAATTCTGTAACAGGGAGGCTAATGATGAATTTACGCCAACCAGTGGCATTCCGCTTTTTGGTATTTATAACAAATTCAGGTTTATAAAAGATGTACATAAGCTTTGTGATTTTTGAATTGTAAAAAATAAATAATGAATCCATAAATTAAGTGCATAACACTTCAAACACTATTTTTGTGAAATTATTAAGCCACTGTTCACATGATTATTTCAGATATGCACCTCTAACTACTGAAGCATGGTTTTCAATCTACTAACTCAGTAGTACACAGAACGGCTGAAACAATCGGATTGTTTCCTGAACTAGACACCTGCACTGGTTTAGTGATTCACCATAACACTTTCTAACAAAGCTACAACAGGCAGGAAAGAAAAACATTTTAAAATACCTTTTAGGTTTTGTTTTAAAAAGATTCTATGTTCAAACTGTAAGAGTTTTAAACTGGACAGTGCTACAGTAACTTTTAGTGTGGAAAATCAAACATTGCCTGGATACAGAAGCATTATTTTCAATATTTTACTGGAATGCAATCTTCTGCATAAAGAAAAATCCTGTGTTTTTTAAAACATTTTTTTAACCTATTTAAATTTCCATGCTTAATTCTCCTCTGGAAAAACAGTGAAGCATTTTACTGATGTAAATAGGTTGCCTAAATATGCTTCCAATACAAATAGCGAAAGCACATGTGCATGTCCTGTTTTGCAAACAAACAACAAGCAACCCCCCCGCAATTTCTAACAAACTTTTCAGTACAGTAATATTAATGTCATACAGTTGTCAAAATATGAATCCAAAATATTTAACCACTTCTGGGAAATCAGAAATAGCAATATATTTGCACAATACATCTCATCAGGCAATGATCTCAGGTAAACTTATGCATTACAGAGCATTAGCAAATATAGAACAATTTTAGACATATGTTTAATGCTGGTCTTGTTTGGTATTATTTCTAGTAAAATAATGGAGAATAGAAATGTGTTATGACCCTAGAAATTCAAAATGCATTACTAGCTATGTCAAAATGTGGCTTATGAACGTAAAAGCCATAGTCAGACTAAGATCCTAGCAGAAGTACTGTTATTTTAAACTGTGGAGTGTTCTATCTTTTCATATACAAAAAAGATGCTACTCCACTGCCAAGTAGTGAGCACTTCCACCACCCTTATCCAAACAAAGCTTTGGGAACAAAGCTGAGCAGATAACACAGATCCCACTGAGCACAGATGTTCTTTCAAGTGTACATCTGAAATACAGTCTTGGTATCTGCTGCTATTAAAGATTCTAGATGGAGGCTATCTTATAAAAGCCCATGGCTTTCATTCCCACATCTTACCAACATCAAAACAGCCACTCTAATTTCTAGGTGAAACACAGTACAAACGTAAACTCTTAAAAAATACGAAGAACAACATAAACTGAAAAAAATCACTGTAAGTTGACCTAACCATGTTTCCTCCTAAGAGAGATACCATCCATACAGAACACACACAGTAACCTCCTAGTGATTGCTGTCAATGGTGACAAGAAACCAAGAGGTGCTTGGGGCAGTCACCGCAACGCTTCTGGTTGAGCAAACTAAAAAAAATTAAAGATCCAGATATAAGATCCAAAAGCACATATGATTAACCAAAAATATCTGAATCAATAGGGCACAGGTCTACCCACTGCAGAATATACAGAAAACCTATAAATGACTGAAGTAGCTCTCAAAGAAGCATATGATTTTTAATCCAAAATTGCAATATTTGTATATAAAATGGTAAAGAGAACTAAACTACAACTTATTACTTCAAGAAACATAGTTACTATGATACTTACCACTGTGAAATTCATAACCTTCAAAATCCATATTGTCATTGCTAAGTTAACAATCATGGTAACCAACAGCAGAAGGACAAAGAAGTATAAGCACCTCTTTCGCCATCCATAAATCCCGACTGGGTAAAACCGAGGATGTTCAGTCCTTGGAAGGCTGTTCTGTTGTGTTGCTAATATATACTGCTCTCGTGTCATCTGGAAAAGAAAGATGGATGCATAAGTAAGCAAATAAGAGATCTGTTTTTTTCATGGATTTTATTACATGATTATCTGACAAAGTACAGAAAATCAGTTTCTATGGGCACAGAACGGATACATTCATTCAGCATAAAATCCATCAATGTTATTTTTCCTACATATTTAGTAAGAATTTGGTGGGTTTTATTAATTGAAACTTTTGGTTTGATATTTCAAATTGGATTTGCATTTCAAACTTATCAGCAATAAATATAAAAAAAATTAAAGTCTGCATCTCATTTTATTTCTGAAGACTGCTTTATTGTCATTTACAAGTTCATGTAGGAAAATTCAGTTTTGAAAAAAAAAAAATCATGTAACTTTTCTTGTGCTGGTTTTGGCTGAGATAGAAGTCATTTTCTTTCATAGTAGCTTATAGCCAAAACCAGTACACTCTTGTTTAAAAATAAAACTCTATTCTTTCTAAAATACCTCTGTAATAGATGAAATTACAACTCTTATTATACTTAGTAAATTAATAATTTATGCCATTATCCATACAGCCATGTTTTACACAGAAGTATGCCACTGAATATGCCATATTTGACACAATAAGAAACATAAAAACCCTTCAAAGCTTTAATTTTGGCCTTTATGAGATAGGGATACTGCCAACATGTTTTCCTGAATTGTTTTCCTGAACCAGTTTAAGTTCTAGCAAACAAGCAAGCAGTAACTGCAAACTGCTTAAAGAAGTTATCATTAATTCTTAATTCTTCTATAGAACAAAAACTTTATATTGCGTTCAATAAGAAACCATTTGACATTTTTTACATACTTAACTTTCTTTTAGAGCTGTTTATATTCACATTTGTCTGTGACATTGCCTTTAGATTGGAAAGCATTAACTTTTCTCCTGACTTAAAAAGAAATTAAAGAAACCTCTTTCTTTTTATGTAAAAGTTCTTCCTGAAACATGCCCATCAAAAAGACTGGATTTGTGTTCAAGAGAAGGAAAAAAACCCAAACACAGAGGTAAGAAATAAAAACCCACAGACCAAACAATAAACTTATAAAACCAGAGTGATCAGGTTTATGCTTAAAAACTGCTTTTGTTTCCACTAAAAGAAAGTTAAAAATGCATAACAGATCAGTTGATTCAATTAGAAACAAAAATCTTATTAATTCCATTTGAAGGTATTAAAGAAATGTTGATTTTATAAGATTTTTTAAATTTAAAGTTAAAAAATGCTTATGTAAATCATCCATATTATTAGATATTTATCCAAACCAAAACTGTTGAGGTTTGACCATGCACATGTTAATGAATGAGATAGTAATAGCACAAATGAACCCAGTATAATGGTAGCCACAAGTCATAGAATATACATTCATATTACTACAACAACACATATATCACTGAAATAAGTCAAACAGAAATAATTGTTTTATAAAGCAGGTTTTAATTAAGGTAGCGAATAGGCATTTTGTCATTTTTATTCTTTTCAAGTAGAACTGCTTCTCTTTTCCTGTAAATTCAATTAACTGTAATGTTTAGCAGTTTATTTTAAACATTTACAAATTTCCCCCAGTGACGTTTCTCAGTCCTCCCAGAGCGAAGTGTCACAGGCTTTAAGACCTTAAATCAAACCCTCATCACATCGTGGCAGTATTCATCCTAGCTGTGTCTTATGAATTCAGAAACTGAACACATGAAAGGGTTAATCATCTTCCTCCTTATAATGAGTTTCTATATATTTATTTAAGTAGTCATTATAACAAAAATGCAATGCATGATTACATTATCAGATTTAAAGTAAACAGTATTTTTTACACCACTTCCATTAACTTGTGAGCTTAGTTTATCTACTACTTGTGATACAATTATCACCATTAGAAATAGTTGAAAAGTCAACTTCCAGACAGTGAGAATGCTAAAAGTAGCACTGGCCCTAAAATAGTGAATGTGGCCCCATGAAACATATCTTTTGCAACACAGTCATTAAATACAATGAAATTTTATACCATCACCACATCAGGCATCAGTCAGTTCCCTCAGTGTATACTGTTCACTTGACTGAGACTTGGTGATATTCCCTTGCAGCCCATGGAGGTCCACAGGAGCAGATCGCCGCCCTGCATCCTGTGGAGGAGCAAACTAGAGAAAAACTGAAGAACTGAACCACTTAAGTCTCATTCCACTGCCTTCCATTTGACATTACTTTCAGGTTCCTTTTTTTTTCCTGGTTTCAGAGGCAATACAAGTTTGAAGGCATTACAATGAGAGCTGGTCAAAAGTTACTTTTTTTAGTTCATGTTCTCTCCCAATTTCTTTATAGCTTTCCGAGAAGCTCAAGTTGAAGGTCTCGAGAGTTCCACAATCCCTGCAGCAAATGCTGTGACTCAGATTGCTTAGAGACCCACAGTGCTCTCTAATCTTGCCCAGATTTTCTGCTAGCTTCAGTTAATACATTTCACTTGACAGTCCTTGCTATTAACCAAGCTTTCATACTCCTACCTTTTAGAAAAATATTGTTCAGTTACAGATTTTAAAGTGTTTAATACAGCTTGCATTCCCAAGAGTGTAGAACAGAAAAAACAAACTATGCTTAAAATATCAATAAAATGATTAAAAGTGGTTTGAAGTTTTCCATTAAGAGTGCTCTTACTGCAAGCATGTTGATTCATTGGAATCTATCCATTTGAATAAACTCCCAATAAAACGGAGACGGATGCCATGAGACATTCACTCATACTTAGGGGTGACAGGAGAATTTTTTTTTTTTATTTTTTCTTTTAAGAACGTCCAACATTTTTCAGGACATCTGACATGTAGAAGTTTAGCACAATTATTTGATACTTTCATAGATGAAACAAAAAAAAAAATCATTCTTTCTATGACAATTATTTTAAGACTTTAATCTTTTTGTGATATTCCTTATTAAAAAGTAATTACTGGCATAGGTATAGCAAGACTTAAGTAAGAAAATAATCTTAATGGTGGTAGAAATATACCTCTGGGAATAATTTCTTAATTGTTTAATTACAAATGGAAAGTGTTTATTTAATGCTCGAAGCAATATTCAAGTCTGACAGGATTTTATCACAAGAAATACCTAGCTTTACTCAAAACAACTAAGAAATCAACATCTAATTCACCAGATACGAATCTGAAACTGCTTATTACTGACACCATTAAACAGATAAGCCAAAAAACAATTATTTTTGTTACGTCGGGTATTATGCTTGTAGCCCAGCACATCACACTGCTTCTATACATTTTCATTACTGACTAATTCTCCCTACATTATTTTCTTAATCCATGCACAGAATTTAAAACATAAGGGAACTTTAAAATACAAAACTATAGTACGACAGCATGTAGACCCAGCAATGATTGGGCTCTGTAAAGAACATATTAGCAACCAGATGAGCTGTAGAGGTGAGGAGATAGAAGAAAAAAACATGACTAGCCGGAAAAATTTTTCACATTAGCATTTAAAGAAAAAAAATGTCAAAAAGCAATCAGTTTATAACTAGCTATAGCTCCAGACATCATATACATGATTTACCAGAACCAGCAGGCAACCTCCACTCACCCTGACAGTAACACAGCCTCTGGCCAGCAGCTCATGCTGTCAACAATTCTTTTTTTATATGACACTACAGTGGGTCATACATTTTGCTTCACTCCACACAGTATGTGGTATTAATTAAACTTAGAGTTGAAATACTACTTTACTGTTTTCTTCATAGACTTTAGCTGAAATTTTAGCGTAAGTAGTGAAAAATATATCACGCAGAGCAGGAAGTGGTATAAGAACCATAACATTTCTTAGGCAGCAAATACACAAATAGTACTTTGCACCCCAACCTTCACTCTAAAATCCAGAGCTGGGATGAAATCAACACAAAGCTCATATTCATATTACAAAAGTAAATATGAAGACGGCAAGCAAATGGCTTGTATGCCTTGAAAAGACTTTATGAATAAAATGATGTATTTTCTTGGAAAGCTTTTAAAATGCCAAACAGCTATATACAAAGCTCTTGCGGTTACATCCAGAATGTTTTGAAGCAGCTAAATTGTTTCTTCTCTTCTGAAAGGGTTTGGTTCTCTACAACTGATTTCCAAAAATATTAGAGAAAGATGATATCATCTTGAGTTAGTAGGGATCATATTAACTACTGTGAATACACTGGCAAGATAGTAGAGTAGCATTCATAGAGAATTAAATACAGGAGGAGAAGACCAGCTTCCCCTGAAAACATCTTTATCTGGGCTACACCTGACACCTGCAAAGTCTTCTCCTTACAGTATTAGCCATTTGAGCCTTTCTAAAGGCAGCCAAAAACATGTCAACAACTGATCATGCTATAAATGACCACTGGGCCACAAACTGTTGATTAGATATGATAAAAGCTATTTCACTATTTATGCTATTGGTAACGGAAATAAGCATAAATCCTCATTGTCCTGATGGACAATTACACACTAGCCAGATTTTTTTCTATGTTTAGTACAATCAGGATCAATTGCTGTTAAAACTGCTACAGTAACTCAAAATTATTTGGAGAGTACCTTCTCTTCTCCAGGCTAAACTGTTACAACTCTCTCAGCCTTTCCTCACAGGAGAGATGCTCCAGTCCCTTAATAATATTCATGGCCCTTCACTGAACTCTCTTCAGTATGTGCACATCTCTCTTGCTCTGGGGAGCCCAGAACTGGACACAATATACCAGTTGTGGCCTCACTGGTGCTGAATAGAGGGAAAGAGTTATCTTCCTCAGCCTCATGGAAACAGTTCTGAGGCAGTCCAGGATACTCTTAGCCTTCTCTGTGGCAAGGACATGTTGCTGGTTCATGTCCTGTCTCCTACTGAAAAATACTCACAGCTGGAATACAGACATAGACTACTTAATTTAAAAAAAAAAAACACCCTACAATTAATCTTAAAATTACTCTCTTCAGGCCCTGATTACTGAGTAGAAAGTACTTACATTACACATGCCCTCAGTCAAGCTTCAAAAACCACTACAATTTTGGAAAGATTTTATGCTCCATATTTTATGAGTAGGCCATGTCCTAGAGTCAGTATCACACTGCAGTGAAAGTTGATTCAGGGGAGGTTTCATTCATTCAGCCTTCTATCTCCAACTTGAAAATCTTACTTCCAGATTGAAGGGAGTCCCATTTTTGCCAGGAAGAGCTGCCAAATCCAAGTAACATCAAGATTCTAAACTGAGAACTTGATTCTTTTTTGGTTCAGCCATGGATTTTTGCCCTGACCACTTCCAGAAATGGAGGTGCAACTCTACTCCAAACCCCAAGATTATGCTCCTAAACCCCTTTGCACCCCAAAAATCTAAAGTAAAGAACATGTAAATAACTTCACTGTCAAGCTGTGTATAAAGTCAGTTGATTACATAATCTGTGCATTTTGAATAATTTGGAAGAACCTGGGTTTTTTCCTTGGTCAAAAAGAACAGTTTTGGCACCAACAAGCCTTTGTCAACAAGGCTCAAGTCAGTATGTCTTTACTGACAATTTGCTTGGCTTTATGTTGTCAATTAGGATTCCATTTTTTTGCTTAGTCATTACAATTAGATTACTACAGAGACTTCATTACAGCCACAGGCAGGACAGCATCTGAGGTACATAATTTTCTCCCTATGATGCCAGTACTCACTAAATAGTTATTGGAACAATTGTCTATAAAAGGACAATAAATGTTTGCATCTCAATATTGTTCTCCAATAAAATTATCACTTGATAAAAATGGATACCAGTAAGCTGATAGTATTACCACTATTACTTAGTGAGAACATTTATGGCTGTTCTGTGTTTAATATACTTAATTGTAATGCTCACTGCACAATGATGTTCACAGCATGTTATCAAGTATAAATAATCATGTAATGAATAGAATCATATTTTTCTCACTATTCTGTGACTTGGAATGTTTCTAAATAATAATGTGCTATACTGAATTCTTTGGGAAGCTGTATTCAAATATATTTTCAATAATCAGATAATTTCAGTATACTTTCAGTGTATTTTTTAAAGAAGCTTTGGTTTCCAAAGCTTACTCATTACTTCACTTTACTTAGCTTTATAATAATCTAAATTGCATGTAGTGTTTTAGAATAACTTTTGAAGTGTTCTATCTAGCTACACTGCCAACATATCATATTATTAGCATAACTGTAAATTAAATTAGGTGAGATTGCAGAAGCAGTCTAGTAGCAGCAACATAAGATTCAGTATGGCTAAGTTGCCTTACAGAAAAGCAGATACCTGAGGAAGCAAGTAGATGATAAGTAGACTGCTGAGACATACAGCAGCATACAGTCCTAGCACCTGTTACAGCTCTCTGGACGTCATCTCAAATATTCCTACAACTAGACAAACAGACTAAATATGTCTTACTGAAGAAATTCTAACAGGCTGTTAGAATAGCAATAAAATCAGGAAAAACACAGTAAATTATTAGATTCCACTTTTAATTCTGGTGGGCCTTCATCCCCGTTGCTCCACATATCTCAATGAGGCAGGGCATGCCCACAAACATTGTGACCAGCACTTTACATCTTCTGCTCAGCTCCCTCTCTTAAGGCCACCAAGAAGTTAAGATGGAGAATGCCTTTGTTAACGATATTCCACCAGAGAAAACCTGACAACCACATCAGTGGATACAAAAATAGGCACTAGCTTTCCTCTCGGAGTGATACATGGATTAAATCAGTTTTAGCATCTGGTGGCATAGAAAAATGTTATCTTCAAGAGTCAGGAAAGAAGCTTTAAGAGTAGCAGATTCGCCAAAGGAAACAAGCTAAGCTAGACTAGAAGAAACAGGGTGAATGAACATCTGAACTATGGAAGGAAACATCCTCTAAGTCATTTGTTCCTATAGGCTGAAGTTAAAATTTCATGTGGTGGGGTTTAAGCCGTAAAACCCACCGCCCGTTCACTCACTTCCCCTCCCTTCCCCCCAGCAGAGCATGAGACCCAGAAAGTCCTTGGTCAGGCCAAAACCTTCTAAGCCATAACTATAAACATCGGTGCTATCAGCGCTGTTCCCAGACCAGAAGTTGAAAACACAGCACTGCACCAGCTACTACGAAGGAGAAAAATGACTGCTGCTGCTGAACCCATGACACCTATAGTCCACAATCAAAGAACAGGAAAGAGATAGGAAATGTGAACCAAATAATGGATTACTAGAAAGATGACAGAGACTTGGATAACATGCTTTAGTGTGAGATGTCCCTGCCCATGGCAGGGGGGTTGGAACTAGGTGATCTTAAGGTCCTTTCCAACCAGAACTATTCTATGATTATATGATTCTATGAAGAACAAGCTTTTAAGTAGTGTTCCTTATCCTCTTATTTGCATACATGTGTAGTGCAACCCTGCTCTACGGCTGGGGAAAGAAAAATATTTGCAGATCTCAAGCCACAAGCACGTCTCTTCTGGCCTAACACCTACTTTTCTGTTAAATCAAATTAAAAACACATGGATCAGGTATTAAAAAGTACAGAATGAACAGCACTTAGCAAGTGCTATGATCAAAGAACAGGAGCACACCTTAAAATGACAATTATTACATTTTGGGTTTGACCTGTATTTATTGAGCTTCTTCTGTGATGTAAGCAGGCAACAATACTATGCTGCAAGTGACACTAAGCTTTTCATTCACCAGTTTAATCTTAATATGAATTTGATTGATTGCCTCATATTCAATATGAATCAGTCTTCATCCCTGCAAATGGTAATAATGGATAGTAATTATAATGATATCAATATGCAAATGAAAGTGTTGGCCTTACAAGAGTGTAAGGATGGATCAAATCTGACTGCTATACACAACTCTAAAAATATAAGCTGTATTTCACCTGTCTGAAAGAGTACAGCAGAATACCTTCACAGAAGATAGATCACACTGCCAAGAATTACATATGTATATACATATATATACACACATATGCACACACACATATATATATATATTAGTCTCTCATTTTATAGCACCTACCAACACGGTGTCCTGCTTCAGCCTAAAAGAACATAATTTTAAAAATATAACAGGTGTGTTTTACCATGTGACAACCCATTAACATTTTGGTCACCATCACTGTGCTGAGGTAATGTTCATGAACAACCCAACATTTAAAGCACTTGAGAGAGTATTTTAACAAAATTGCATGGATGGAAATGGTTGGAGAAACAAACAGAAAATAAATACAGATTTCAGTTATTAATCGATAATCTGACCACATCTTTTATGTGGTATCATAAAAGAACAGAGAACACCCAGCTTGTTTGTGCAGACACTAGGAATCTAAGATAAAGCTACAGCTCTGTTGCTAAAGTTTACATGACTTTAATTTAACGTGATATATAAGAGCAAGTCCCTAATTTGCTTCCCATTTTGTCTTCAGCATTTCCTCCATTACATTAAGCTCCCTCATCTTCCTTGTTAGTAATGGATGTAACTGTTCCCTGTGATTACCAGTCTCAATTTATAAATGTGGTTTCACAATGATGGCCTATACATGTGCCTCCCTCTCTATAAAAAAAACACCATGATATTTTAATACTATAATGAAAGCCTTATCTTTCCAGCATCCACATGAACAATGACATCTCACACAAAAAATCTCATACCAACAGACGCTGAATATGAACTGCAATTTATAAAACCTTTAAGTGAGCAACCTTCAGATTCATCTTCCTCAATTATCTGCAGAAAGCATCATGAATACAACAGTGGAGTAACTTCTGCATTTTTATCTCATGAAATTTGGAATTAGTTTGATGCATTTTCAAAACTAGCCATAATAAGTAAATAATTCAGTTCTGTGTTTCAAAAAATTAAAGGAACTTTGACTTTCTTTTAAAATTTTGTTGATATTTGGGGAAAAAACATAACAGGTATGTTTGAAAGCTCCTAAATGACTTAAGATTCCAATGTGAAAACCAGTATTTTCAAAATCTAAATGACCCTCGCATAATTTTGACATGCTTTATATTATTCTTATAATTACCCCCACATTTTCATTTTCTCCATTCTATTTATGTCTGTATTTTTCCTTCCAGAAACTGCATGAAGAAGTACATTCATTCCCTAACAATCAGACTGGTCAGATTTAGCAGGATAGAAAACACTGAGGATGAAATTTTAACCACACAAGAGTTATATTCTTATTGAACAGAGGTTCCAAGAACTTTCTAATAAAAAAGATGATTAATATGTAGTGGTTAATTGTCACATTTCTGCCAGGCACATTAAACATTAGCTAAATTAGTGGCACAGAGCTAATCTCCCCCCTCCCCTTTTTTTAAGCACTCAGAAGGATGGTACTAACATCATGGGTTAAACAACAGAAGTGAACTCGAGTAACTTCCCAAGTAAAAGTTTACAATACTTTCAAGCTTTGTGAGAAATCTACAGAGATACAGTTGGTCGTCTATATTTCATCTTTACTGTTTTCAACACACTTCAGTTCATAACTAGACAGAAATGGGCTAAATACTTGAATAGTGTAATGCAGGTGAAGGTTCTCCCCAGCTTTCCTCAAATGAGTAATGAAAATTGATTGGGACTCACCCTCTTCTCACAGTTGTGAAGGAAAAAATAATCAATATAACTTGATGAAGAGAAGACTGATTGGAATTGAACAAACTAAGCCTTTTTTTTATACCAAGAGACTGAAGTATGATACAGTGCCCATGCCATTTGATATTCCAAAATACTTGTAAGCACTGTTGGAAGAATAGAAGCAAAAATAACTACTCTTCTCTGGAACTATACTAAGCCAACTTTATGAATAAACAGTGTGCAGCTGCCGGTCCCTAGGAGAATCTAGGGTCAGCAAAATGGAAAATCAAGAAACATGAAACACTTGATTTGTTGGAGACTATACTCAGATGTCATTACTTGATATAATACTTGTGAAGAGGATATTCAAGGGAGATCAGGTACAGCAAAGAGACACAGACATACTCCTTACTGATCTGGAAGAAAAAAAGACTGGAAAACAAAGATTTTTGAAGGTTTGGAGACAGCTATAAAAAGACATAACATTGAAAAGATGTCCTCCAGAAGTCTGTGTTAGCCCTACAAGTGATTCAGACTGGAATTTTTAACAAGATATCCATGGGCAATTGGGAAAAATCTGAAAGAGCTGTGAGGAAGATTGTCATGATCCAATCAGTACAGTTATGCAAAGGAAAAATGAATGGAAAGCAGAAAAATACACACACAGAAAAAGGGGAAGGGACAGAACTGTGGATCAAGAAGCAACAAATTTTGCAGTAAAAAAAGAACTGGGAAAGAAGCTAAACATTCACTGTTGGAATTGCAAAAGTAAGATAGCTGTCTGTGTATTTTCAGAACGTAGCCAGCACATCAGCAGAAAACACCTTTGTATACCCTACAAACTGCCTGTGACTGTCAAAAGGCAACAAGCAACTCTTACTGAGCATAATTTACGAAATCCATGAAACTTCCAGGGTCAGAAACACAACAGTAACAAAAACCCAAACAAACAAATGCGAAAAAAAGCCCAAAACAAAACAAACAAAAAAGTTGAAGATATTATTTCTTCAATAGTGTGCCTTTACCATCCTATCACACTTGTCGCAGTGAGGCAGTTACCTTTTATGGAAAATACCCTCATCATTGCCCTAATACTAGCCATTCCTTCCTCTCCCAATGCGTCCCTGTCAAGTTCTGCCCCACCTGCTAAAGCAACAGGGAAGCTAGCACTTTCAGAGATTCAAGGCTTTCCATTCCCTGCAATACTATAATAAACACCCTGAAAATAATAAATGTTTATAATTATCTTCTTGACTCAGCTTCCTTAGTTATCTGAAATATTTTAGGGATTCTGATCATAGAACCTGTTAGAAAATAAATATCCCAGTCCTTGTCTGTACTCTCCAAACTGTGACTTCTCCTTCAGAGTAAGACATCTTTTTCTTTGGCATGGAGTAATTTCAAGGATTTTATAGGCTATATCAGTTGCAGACGCTGAATTCCTCAGGTGAGTCACATATGGACAGCATTTTTCTACAGGAACAAGCAGTGGATAAGTATTTTACAATGTGAATACCTGAATTTTTATGTATTTGTAAGGTGTATATATATATGCACCCTGTGAGAGACTATGCAACATACTATGTGACATCCACAGCACAGACACTTAATAAAACAGACCAATACTCCACCATACACTTGTTCAGATTAACAAAATAGGATGCCTAACAAATGCCATGCTTCCAGCCCACAGATATCTGTGTTAAGAGAACTGCTTTCTTCGACAACTGAAATGGTACTTGGGAGCTGCAGAAATCCAAAAATCTGTCTTCGTTATGAGTTCTGTAAAAATATTAGGGATTTAACAGCTAATGTGAGGAATCTCATTATAATACCTGGTGATCCTAATATTTGCTGTAGGATTACGACTGTCATTTCTAATTCATGGCCTGTGATCTGACGAGGGGGAACAGGTTCAAACTTAAACAGGGATAGTTCAGATTGGATATAACGAAGAAGTCCTTTACTGTAAGCAGGGTGAGGCACTGGAATGGGTTGCCCAGGGAAGCTGTGAAAGCTTCATCCCTGGCGGTGTTCAAGGTCGGGTTGGACAGAGCCTTGGGTGACATGGTTTAGTGTGAGGTGTCCCTGCCCACGGCAGGGGGGTTGGAAACAGATGATCTTCAGGTCCTTTCCAACCCTAACTGTTCTATGATTCTATGACTTAAAGCAGCGCTGTATCCAAAAAGCAACCTCCTTCTGCTTAATTTCTAAAACGGCTACTGAAATTACTCTCTTTTTTCATCCTTCTGTCTCTTCAGGTAACCCATGATCAGGCTTAAAAGCCATTTTGATCTTTATTGACTACTTCTAGTACTTTCTGGTCTTTGTTTACTTATAGTATTCAGATGCAAAAAGACTAATTTGCTGGAGATATAATCAGCATTTTGTCAAGCAAGACTACATGCAACTGAAGAATCAGCATCCTCACTATCTAATTGCAAAATCTGTTGGAGTATATAACAATCCAAACTATGCTGCAAAACTTAATAGCTACTTCTCTTTGATCTTGGCTTTTCTATCACAATTAAGCAACAAAAATGTAATATTTAATAACAGACGCTAAGATATTATCCACCTAGTAGAAAGATAGAAATAAAAAAACATTAACCTAATAATGAATTATTGGAAGGTACAGTGATAATTGTGAAAGGCGCCATCCAAAACTTTAATATGCACTATAGTATTCTATATGTATCAAGGTTCTTAATATATTGATTTAATTTTGTGCACTGAAGAAAGTAGCTAACAAAGAGGAAAGTGAAACACGCAGAACCATTAATCTTACCATTTTGCTGACGCTGGGAATGTTGCTGTCTTTTTTACATTAGTTAATTATTAACAATTAATAGACATAGCTTTTATATAGTGGTTACGTCAGGAAACTGGTATTACCTGAGCCAGTAATTAAAAGGGTGCTTCAGTTCTAGAATGAGAGTGAATATGCAGGTAGATTGTGTTTTTAAAATCTAGGACAGATAATTTTAAAGGTTAGTACTATATAAAGACAGAAAATAAGCTGGCAAGGAAAATCTCACTGACTAATCAAAGAGAGAATATTTTCTTGAAGACGATTTTATTTGGTTGGGATTTGTTTGATGCTTGACACAGATATATTGTGCAATCTTACACAATGGTAAGCATCTAAGTGTGTAACCAGCACAGTATCACCATGATTCTCATGAAAGATCATGAAAAATAGTTCCTACAAAGTCAGAATAGTTAAGAGAGGCTTAAGAAATACAAATCAGGCAAAGGCAATACACACCTCAGAGAATTATATGAATTAGTTAACATATACACTGAGCTTTCGATGAAGAACAGTGGAGTAGGCTTATGAAAGTAAGCAGCAACATAGCTTCATTAATCTAGGGTAGGTTGTTCAGAAGATATGATGGTTAGAAAATCAAGATTCTTTCGGAAAGTTTTTATTAACTGAGTAAAAAGAGGTAAAATCTAAACACTTCACATACCTGATTCAACTTCATTTCCAAGACAATTAACTTTCTAATGAATGGAAAATAACAACCTAAAAATTAACAATAGAACTAAAACTAATATGCAAACATGGTTTCATAAAACACACTGATGTTCAAAAATGCTTTGCAAAACTGATTTCCAGGGGATCAGCTATGATATCATATAAGGCTATTTTGCTGAACTGATTAATTAATTACCTGATTGGAAGTGGCAATTGTGAGTATCTTTTTACCTAAAGTTTTCATTAAAAACTTCAGAGAATGGGTATACAGCATCATTTATTCACACAAATGCCAGTGAATATGAAGAAATTGTGTTCACAGAGCTTTAAAATACCTAGTATTACGAATGCTAAACTAATCATAACAGCAGTTCTTTATTTTAAAATGCAAGCTGGTTCTCAGAAATAGACTGAAAATAAAAAGTCAGTTGTTAAGTGGGAAAAGCAATTTTAGATGTCACCAAAGTAACCAGGAAAAGGCAGGCTAGTAGTGAACAGGAAAAAAAGGCAAGCAGAGCCAAGAGGGTTTGGCACAGGCAAGAATAGCAATTGCTTTCAGAATTCAGTCAAAATCACTATATTTTAGAGGAGGGTAATAAAACTATTTCTAGACCTCAGAAAAGACAGAGCTTCAAATACTGCATTTCTGACAACTCACAAAATGAAAAAAGAAGGAAAACAACTGAACTAACAAAAAATAATTATCTCTTGCTTCTGAAGTCTGTATTAAAAGGCAATCAATCAATTTCTGCACACAATGATGTGAAGTACAGCGATTACCATATTCTGTTTCTAAATTCCCTAGTAGGTCTTCACCTTAAATGCTTATCACTGGAAACTGTTCTGGAGTAGTGAGGCAGTACACAGCTACTTGTTAAGCTGATGAATCACAATTCCTCCTCAAATCTAATTAGTGTATGTAAAGCTTGCTTTGAGCTTTGCCAAAAAAGCATAGATTTCTTCCCATCAGAAGCCTCTTCCCCTGTAGCCAGGCACAAGGCCTTCAGTCAAATCTGACCTCTTCCGCATTTGCACACCAAGCACATGCTCAGCCATCAGTGGCTTCATTTTCTTTTTTTTTCACTAAGCCACCTTGGGAAACAAAATAAAATACTGTCAATAAGTACTGCAAATGCATATGTGACAAAGAGAAATGTCAGATCCAAAGCACAGTTTTCCCCTGAGCCCACAATGCCATTTATTGTCAGAAAGGCCATATAGTGCTGTTCACGTGTAAACTTGCAATATGTACACTAGGCTGGAAGAGTAATAGCCACCTCTTCATGACTCTATGACTCGGTAAGAGCTTTATTTACAAAGTGAAAAAGCTGGAACAGAGCACGTAATCAACCCCTTTTGCAATTATAAGGCCTAAAAGGCAATTAATTTGTTTACAAAATTTAAAGATGAGGAGGGAGGGGCGGAGAGAGAGAGAGGAGGAAGAAGTGATTGGGGGAAAGGAGGGTGTCGTGGTTTAAGTCCAGTCAGCCACGCAGCCTGTTCTCTCACTCACTTCCCCCTCTTTCTTCCCCCCTCTCCTGGAGGGATGGGAAGGAGAATCGAAAAGAATACAACTCCCACAGGTTGATATAAGAACAGTTGAGTAACTAAAGTATAACACAAATCACTACTGCTACCACCAATAATAATAATGACAAGGCAAATACAAGGAAAGAATACAATTGCTCACCACCTAATACCAAGCCCGACCAAGCAGTGCACCCCCACCCTTCCGGCTCTCTGCTCTCTGCTCTTCCATCCTGGGCATGACGTGCTGTGGTATGGAATACCTCTTTGGTCAGTTTGGGTCAGGTATCCTGTCTCTGCTTCCTCCTGGCTTCCCCTCCTCCCTGGCAGAGCATGAGACTCAGAAAGTCCTTGGCCAGACCAAAACATCACTAAGCAGTAACCGAAACACTGGTGTTATCAGCGCTGTTCCCAGGCCGAAAGTCAAAAACACAGTGCTGCACCAGCTACCAAGAAGGAGAAAAATGACTGCTGATGCTGAACCCATGACGGAGGGAGAGGTTGATTGGGATTTTTAACTCCAGGGATAGGTTCACGCATTTGCTTTAGAACAACATGTTTGGATTTTGCAGTCAATACATCAGTAAATATTTCAACCCAAAATTTCAGTGATGTTATGGAATCACAGAATCATGGAATAGCTAGGTTTGGAAAGGACCTGAAGATCATCTAATTCCAACCCCCCTGCCGTGGGCAGGGACACTTCACAATAAACCATGTCACTCAAGGCTCTGTTCAACCTGGCCTTGAACACCACCAGGGATGAAGCATTCACAACTTCCCTGGGCAACCCATTCCAGTGCCTCACCACTCTCACAGTAAAGAACTTCCTCCTTATGTCCAATCTAAATTTTCCCTGTTTAAGTTTTAACCCATTACTCCTTGTCCTATCATTACAGTCCCTTATGAAGAGTCCCTCCCCAGCACCCTTATAGGCTCCCTTCAGATACTGGAAGCCTGCTAAATTAAAGAAACTCTATGTGTATGTCGTGGTTTAAGTTGTAAATCACACAACCCGTTCACTCACTCCCTCCTCTTTCTTCCCTCCCACTTCGAGGGGGGGGGGAATGGGGAGAAGAATCGAAAGAATGTAACTCCCACAGGTTGAGATAAGAACAGTCCAGTAACTAAGGTATAACACAAATCACTACTGCTACCACCAATAATAATAATGACAAGGCAAATACAAGGGAAGAGGATACAACTGCTCACCATCCAATGACCAAGCTGTGAACTAAACTCTTCCAGGTTCCTGCCCCCAGTTTTACATCCTGGGAGTGACGTACTGTGGTATGGAATACCTCTTTGGTCAGTTTGGGTCAGGTATCCTGTTTCTGCTTCCTCCTGGCTTCCCCTCCTCCCTGGCAGAGCATAAGACTCAGAAAGTCCTTGGTCAGACCAAAACATTCTAAGTCGTAACTATAAACATCGGTGCTATCAGCGCTGTTCCCAGACCAAAAGTTGAAAACACAGCACTGCACCAGCTACTACGAAGGAGAAAAATGACTACTGCTACTGAACCCATGACAGTGTACCATGTTACTAGTCTCATTTTCATATACCTAGACCAAAATTAAACATTTATTGCGCGTAAATCAACATAGAAGACAAAAAAAAAAAAAAAAATAAAATAAGCAGAGTGACCTCATCATTCATAAAACATTTCTCTCAGAGAGCTTAGATTCATGTCCTTGTTTATGTAAGAAGCACCTCATTTTATCATACAGGCTCTTAAATTTTAGACAGATCAAAAAAATTAAACTGTTTTTTCCTGAGCCTCCTGTACCAGAAGATATTTTACCTAGTGAATATAGAAATGTATCTTCTGGGCTTTTCATTGTCTGTGCTGTACTTAGTATAGGAGAATGTGAAGCAGTGCAATTTAAAGCTTACACCCATTTAATGACGAGCATCAATGCTAACTGGTCTGACTCAATATGGATAAAAGTTCAAAAGAAAAAAAAAAGTTTAAAAATATTTATGTTTAAAAAGAGACATTTATTACATCCTGTAATTAGCTTTAGTTACAAAGTATCTATTACCAAAACATAATGAAATAAAGTTCTACTTTACCATACTAGAAAAAAAAATTTTCTCTACTCTCTAAAATACTGACGGAATTGGCTAGCAAGTAGTTTTTACCCTTACTTTGCGTCAAAATGCATTCAGTTTATGCAGAGTGAGTCATTCTTGCCTTAAAAAACAATTTTCTGGGAGATTATTTCTTGAGATCAGTAGGAAAAACTTTCAAGGTAATGTGGCATGTATACAACTAAAAATGGGGCTTTTCTACTGGAGAAAGAATTAATTTCATAGTGCAGTTTAAATTTCTAGGTCAGGTATATCAGTGTACTATGATCACCCATTTCTAAAAAATTGTTATTTCAAAACCAGCAGGGAGAAAAAAAAAAGATTAAGTACCAGTGGGTATTGAGGATATAGGTCTAAATATACACACAAACTTGGTTAATACTAAAAGCAACAAGCCACTGCAGGGTCCTACAAAAACAGCATATTTCACTTCAAGGAGTGAGTTCCAGTGACATGCAGCAGAAAAAGTAATTAAGAGACAGAAATTATATAGCCAGATATTGCTATGGATGCAAATCGTATATGCTACTTAAGCGCTCCTTGCCAGTCAAAATCACAGAGGGGGGAACAGGCAAGGGGGAACTACATGATTCTGTGTAGAAAAGGCCACAGCTTGCTTAGAGTGCACAATTCTACCTATAGCACCACACACAGAGAAACCCTCCACTGTGTATCTTCTACACTCCACAATGCAACAGAAGTAAAATAAACTTTAGTTGTATTTCAATTACTGTGCCATAAAATGAGTTATATATGCTATAAAAGTAATGACATTCAACAACCAGAAAGGAGAAAAAAAACCACAAACATATAAGCAATGTACCGAAGAGCTTATTTATTACAGTTAGGAAACATTACAGGTAAGAAAAGCAGCAAACTGTATCTACACCAAAAGTGACAACAGCATGTCTTTACTGAAGTTGAAGAGATGCCTGAACTTAAAATCAATATTCAGTAGTGTTCTGGTATCATTCTCTGCAGTTAATAATGTACTTATGACACACTGGCCATTGATTCTTGAATGGCTTTAGTGTTGTTAAAGTTTCCATGTTAGACAGCGCATTTAAGTAAAATATAATTATATATATATATATCATGTCTATATAAAACATTTAGGAAATACAGTTATGATATAAATTCAGAAGCCTTTAATAGCAGTACTTCACTATAAAATACAGATTTTATAGATATTCATAGCATGTTCATGATTCAGGGGACTATTAATAGATGTGGTCACAAGGGAGCTGTTAAGACCTGCTGGAGTTTTAATCAGTATAAAACTCAGTTTTCCTAATTGATTAGTAGTTTTAAATAATAAGCACATCCAAATAAAAATTTCTGATATTATTTAGCTTACAACCTATGGATTTCTGCCTTATTCATATAAATTCCAAATTGACACCAGTACCTTTCAAAATCATGACTATAATGGTATTACTGTGGATAAGTCACCATCCTACACTGTTTTAAAATTACTGCATGCAGGCATATCTTCAGAGCTTGTAATAATGACTTGCTGCTGTTTGAAAAGGAGATATATTATCAATATTTTTATACAATAATTGTTACAAAACTTTAAAATACTATCAATGTTGCAAAAAACACTTTTTAATGCATATGATTTTAAAATAAAATTTCTATGTTTGAAATTATGCCGTTTGAAAGTATAGCTTGCATTTATAAAAACTGCAAGTCTCCACACTGTCCAAGTTTGATGCAACAACTGCCAAGTAAATCTAAATATGTCCTTCTGATCAAGGGATATTTAGAAAGAATTAAGTTGGGCAAGCACAGGATCAGTCTCAGCTGGCAGGAGCACAGGAGGATCCTTAAGCTCTTAAACATAGCATGCCCACTCCATCCCTTCTCAGTTTTGATCACTGTTTGACAACTGTTTTGATCACTGTTGTCATTTTTGTCATTTGGACAAAAATTTTCTACTCCTTTTTTTCTTTTAGAAAAACAAGGAAGTAGTGAAAACAAGGAGGCAAAGAGAAAAATTGGAGAGAACAATGTGCCCAAAATTAATTAATTGGTTTTCTCATTTGATTTAGGATACATCTAACCTAATAAAGTTTGTAAATCACAAATACAGTTTAAAATAGTCCGGTACTGAAAATCTAATCTCCATTTGTAGCCCTATTTCAGGGACATCAGAATCTCTTTTTTCAAAAAATATAATTTTGCATGAAGACTTCCAAATTTAGTGGTCATGCTCACTAAAGTACATATACTTTTTTTTAATAAATACTATTTTTAAAACCAAACAAAACCAACAAAACCAACCCACAAACCTAAGCCAAGCTGAATTAAGGAAAGAGTAGAATTTTATTAATAGCTACTTTTGAAGCTACCAGCTGTAGTATATATAATAAAATAGGTTCCACTATTAACTGTTCTTTCTCCAAAATTGTCCACCCAGTTTGTAAGAATTATCATTAATATAAATGTAATTTAAAAAATAGCACAATAACATTACGTTAATCTTCATTTTAAATTATAAGCTTTTCCATATTCAAAGATACAACACCAATCCCTTAAGGAAAAAGTGGAAAATAGAAACTTGAACAGCAGTGAATGAAGTTTTTAAAAAGCAATTCATTAAACTCATCTTCGTTCATGTAGTAATCTGGTCTACAGAGATTCTGGTATCGCTTTCCTGACATGGGAACAAGAAGGCTTTATACTCCTGAAACAAATGAAGGGGGGGGAATCTGACTCTAATTCTATATGTGCTTTTGTAATATAAGCCTCTGTTCCCTATTCTAAAAGAGGAATCTGCAGACAGCTTTTCATTCTAGGAGTAAATCTTTCAATGGATGCACAAATATCCCTATTAAGTTCAGTGCAACAGTGTCCCATATTTTGAAAATTTTCTTCCACCTAGAACATCCAGGAACACCATATCAAAAATATACATGCTAAATTAAGTATATAGAATTTGTCCAGAAAAGAGAGTAATGAGATATGGTGCAGCATTACTGCAGTCATTTTCTTGAATCTTGATACATGGCTTTGAAACATTTATATTTGGAGATAAAGAGTAAGTCTTGCATAATAGGTTACCCACAGACACATCACTGGAAGAAATAAATAATGCCCCATTTTACCAGAATCTCAAAGCACAGATTCTTAAAAATTTTGACAAAGAAAATAATCTGTTTCTAGCACACAATTTGGCAAAACTGAAAATTAACAGGACTTCAAAATTTCAGTTTGGGATTCCTTACAAGGACATACAGAATCACTGCATGATGGCATTTTCTTCAAGGCTTTCAGATGAATCTTTTCGTTTTGTTTTCCATTTATTTTGTAAGCAAGTTGTCCTGGGTTCAGCAGTAGCAGTTATTTTTCTCCTTACCAGCTGGTGCAGTGCTGTGGTTTTGGCTTTCGGCCTGGGAACAGCACTGATGACACCAATGTTTTCAGTTACTGCTTAGTAATGTTTAGTCTGACCAAGGACTTTCTGAGTCTCATGCTCTGCCAGGGAGGAGGGGAAGCCAGGAGGAAGCAGAGACAGGACACCTAACACAAACTAAGCAGAGAGGTATTCCATACCACAGCACGTCATGCCCAGGATATAAACCAGGGGCAGTCACCCGGAAGGGATAGATCACTGCTGGGTAGGGCTAGGTATCGGTCAGCAGCTGGTGAGCAGTTGTATTCTCTTCCCTGTTGTTTCCCTTGTCATTATTATTACTGGTGGTAGGAGCAGTGGTTTTGTGTTATACCTTAGGTACTGGACTGTTCTTATCTCAAACCATGGGAGTTACATTCTTTCGATTCTCCTTCCCATCCCTCCGGGAGTGGGGGGAGGAAGGTGGAGGGAGGGTCAGCGAGCGAGCGAGCTACATGGCTGACTGGACTTTTGCCATGACACAAGTTAAAATCTGCCCTTTTAAAATAGTATTCCTCTCATTTCAAACAGAAATTTTGTTCTGCAGCTCATTTATTCTAATATTTATTTTTAACCACATCTTAAGTTCAGTATTTTCTTTGTGAGCTAATATTCTAGCTCTTTTGGAAGCTGATGTTAATTCCTGTCCGTTTTTATTTTTTGCATGAAGATTCCAAATTGGGAACTTTGTTTGGCTTTAAATTAAACTGAGTTTTGAAGAAATTTTCTTAGATAAATGAGTGAACATGGACTTAGTGCCTAAAGTCACAAAAGAATAAAGAGTTATGCTTAGCCATAGGGATTGCTGATGCCATGGTTTGTTTTATTGTTAGTGGTGTTGTTTGGGATTTTTTGTTTATAAGTAGGTCCATATTTTCAACGGAAACTTTATCCAGAATGATGATGTTTGTCGTATGATGGTCTAAGTGACTTCAGAATTTCAAGCAGCATTTTTGAGAAAGGTTGTATCCATTTTCCTATTCTGCAGTACTCAATGCATTCCTCAATGTTTATTCTTCTTCTTCTGAAAGAAAGACTTGAAAGGTAATGTATTTCCTTCCAGCCACATTAATGTTTGCTTGCTTGAATTATTGTGTTGAGTTGTATTTGACAGCCAAATTACCTCTTGTCATTAGTTATGACAAACTTTAAATTTATTAGCAGAATGAAAATAGAGCACATTTCAGACAGATGTTCAAGATTTTATGAAGCTGCACACCAGGTGCCACACAAAGGAAAATTAAATAACTTGTTATCTCTTCCATCTCATCTTTTGTACACCTTGTAGCTTTAAATAAAAATATTAAATGGTATTAACAAGCACTTTACCTCACTATACCCTGCACTTACCTTCTCCCCAATATTATCACAATTAAAAAATAACGCGCACATGGCTCTGTTTTTCCATTTAACAGATCTCTACTCTCTACAAAACCCTTTGTCAATGGGAGTGTCTAGCTAGTCAACACACTTATCAACATATTAAAGCTTTATATAGGGACATACTACTCCTTGAAATATCAAAAGCTTGCTGTGGGCAAAACCACAGCTCATGTACAGGGTATCCCCTCAGAACAGCTCCTGTAAGCCTAATCTTTAAAATACATGAAAGAATGTTGAAAGAACAGCATTTATCTAAAGAGCTTCTGAAAGCTATCAAATATTAAAATCTTCTTTAATAAACAACTATTAATTTTGCAATTAATAATTTCTATTATTTAATTAGTAACCACAAATCTTAAAAAGCTTTGAATGTTAAATACAACATAGAATTACAATGAATTAATCACCACAATGAAAAATCATGTTTTCTGCGTTTTATCCTTCACTGATCAAATACTTTAAGAAAACCATGTTTGAAATTGAACATCTGCAGTTCAACTTTCACTTAAAATCACTGAAGTTGCTTGGCACTTTCTTTTAACAAATCAGTCATTTCATTGTACTTTCCAAAATAACCAATACTCATTAAAATTCACTAGCTGAATTAGAAAGGAAACAGGAAAAACAGAGTCAGGTGTGTTACTATACAAACCTTCTACCTGTGCAATAAAGGCAAGCAGGAAGCTACATATAGACTGACACATTGAGCCAGGAGGGAAGTACATTACACAGTTCTATCTCCAACTTTAAAATATGCAGTATGACAACAAACGTTCCACAAGCAATAGTTTAATTTGAAGCTTTCAGTACAGGAGTGCCACTCAAGATAACCTATTTTACCAATCTAACCTAAGTTGTCCATCTGACATGGATGAGTTTAACCCTTCAGAAAGAACTCTTAGAACTGTATATTTGAGCTTCTCCAACAACAACAGAAGTAGGCTTTTTATTAAGGTTATCCTTGTAGACTCCCTCACAAATGTGGCCACCTGCAGTGGATAGAAAAAAATCTGGGGGTGTCCTATAATGTGATTTGTGTCTTAACAGAAGCTCTGAATGGCCAAATGTGATGGGTTGTTTGGAAGCTAGCTAAGCACATGCATACCCAGAAATGGAATTCAAGATCATTAACATCACTGGAAAACAAAACAAAGGCTATTTCTATATCCATACCTCAGAGTATCACCTGTTAAGGTACATGCAAAGTAGAACAGCTCTAGTAAGATCAAAAAATGAGCTGAAAAATGGCTGGCCAGCACACTCAAGTCAATTCATTTTTACCATGAGCAGTCCAGGAATTATAATGGTATGGCAGGATTGTTTTCATATCTAGATTCATCTGGTAATCAAACATCCATTAAGAAAGCTAAACAACGCAAAGACATTACATCCACTGTGAAGTGAAAGACTTGATGCTGAGTCACAAATATGCAAGTCTGAAATTCAGAAACTATTACCACATTTATACACACACACACCATAAAAAGAAAACTCATGTGCACAGCACTTTCTTGGGGGTTGGAATTAGATGAGGGGTTTGAAACTAGATGATCTTAAGGTCCTTTCCAACCCTAACTATTCTGTGATTCTGTGATTCTTATGGTAAAATATCTGGCAGCAAAGAATTGCTTAATTAAGAATCTTTGATACACTAACTATATTCACAACTATACCTGTAAACATAATATTAAAAATAAGTCTGGAAATTCACATGTATTATCAACTAGGATAGAGGAGAAAAATATGTTTTAACTGTTTGGAAAAATTTTATCTTGATAAGCATGTGATTTGAGAAGCTGTCTGGTTTTGATGATAACTAAGACTAGATACCATCTGATGCTTTTCAAAAATTATAGAAATTACAGATTATTGTAATATCTATATGCTGAAGAGACTGATAAAGCAGAAGCATCATTAACCAAAGCAGAATTCTTGTCTTATTGCTAAACAGCAGAAAAAAAATTAAACTCAAGCACATTTAAGGCTGATTAGTACTTACACTCAATCACACATATTTTATCTTAACACACCTCAGGTGAAATTGTTTTCAGATTAATGTTTCTTAAGTGTTTCTTAAGCAATGGCCTGGAAGATAACAAAGCACTACATACATACAGCCCTAATATTGAGGCAAACTTTGGTGAAAGAAGAAGAAAAAAATGAAAAAGGGGGGGGGGAGAAGAAAGAAAGAGTGAGGGTGAAAAAAGGGAAAGGATAAAAGTCTCCCCCAGTTCAGTTTACTCTATCTTCCAGATCTTATATTTTATATATTTAAGACTGGGTCTTGCTTCTACTTATTGCTAATATTTTTCCTTTAACTATTCCACCTACTATATTTATGAACACACACAGATATTCCTGTATTTTGGTAATACTCACCAGTTAGCCTTAGGATAAGATTATGTCTTCAATTTTATCTGATTTTTCTTAAATGCTCTCTGTAAAAAGACCTCAGGGTAATTGGCATTTTGACAAAAATGATATGTAACAGACTCATGGCAAGAAAACAGAAAAAAAGAAATAGGAAAAACAGTGAAATACTTCTCTATGACCTCACCTCCCCAAAAAAGATATTTAACAATGTCACAGTATCTATGGAGACTATTAGATCAACAGGTAAGTTAGATGCTAGTTAGCCACCAACTGGAAGCTGCAGAACAGCTGCCAAAGTTCTACATCACAGCACAAAGCCAAGGCAGTGGGGCAGTGTCAGGTTGTCAGTATTGCCTTCATTTGTAAAAGAGGCCAATTTCAAATAAAAGATTCAAGGAACTGCACATTACCAGGCATGACTTCCATTCCTGGCAATCACGTAAGACTGAATGAAGTTGCTGGGTACATTGACAAACACGGTGTGTTTGAAAGACCCAGCACAATTTCTGCACAGGGAAATCCTGGCTCAGAGACGTGCTGAATGGCTAGGTAGGTATCAATAAGCATATGAACAGTGTGAACCAGCAGGCAAGAGTTATCTAGATTTCCAGAAAAGAACTAATAAGCTTCCACAGCAAAGTGAGTTAGAAAAGCTAAGCAGCTTTTTTTTGTTGGAGCAAAACTCTTGGTTAAGACTAGTACCAGTTTCATTCAATGACTCCATCAGTTCTTTGCAAAAGGCAGTATGCTGCTCAGTCTGTGTCTGCAGATGAGAGTAAGATCTTAAGGGTAGTGGTACAACTCCTGAGACATTGACAAATCAAGTGGGCAACATGTCAGCAGATGATCTTCAGATCTTCAGAGTTGATAACTGTAAGGTAACGTACCTAAGGAAATTAATCTATGCCATGTCTACATAAACATGAAGTCAGATCTAAGAGGTAAAATTAAGGGAAGGGACCTAGGGGTCATGAGCGATGCTTGTCTGAAATTCTCAGGTCAATGCACAGCAGAGAGAATAAACCAACAAAACACTGAGAATGCTTTAGGAAGGATATTGAGAATTTAATGTCATTTTGACACTGTACAAAACCTTTATTCATGTTTCTCTACAGCCTGCTGCTTGCCTAGTATTTGCATGTATATATAAAACATCTGTTTTAAAGTAGATCATGAGGTACTTCCATGTTAAGTTCTTAGGCTGACTCTACAGATGGAACAGTAAGTTCAAACAAACATATTCATTACAGCAATAAAACAAATGTAAACTCTCAAACATTTAGCTAGTCTGAAGAATATATCTACTGCTTTCTTAAAGTAACTTTCTCCTTGTTATTAATACTATTCAGTTTTACTTTTTTACCTCCCAAAAAAGGCAAATTGTCTCATATTTGGTAATGGATAATTTAAGTAATACAAAATTGCAAGAATTACAGTGTCAGATGTCTTCAGAGGAAAAGAACTGTGATGTGATTGAACAGGGCCAAAGAAATAATTTCTATTAGTAAAAAGATGAAGTCAAATATCATAACTTCTCTCCAATTTTCTGAAACACCTAAAAAGGCATTTAAAGGAACATAACTACTGTGATAAGTGAGATGACTGGTAATATTGCTTAAACAGTGGAAGTTTAGATTGGATATGAGTAAGAAATTCTCTACCGTAAGGGTGGTGAGGCACTGGAATGGGTTGCCCAGGGAAGTTGTGAATGCTCCGTTGCTAGTGGTGTTCCAGGCCAGGTTGGACAGAGCCTTGGATGGCATGGTTTAGTGGGGGGTGTCCCTGCCCATGGCACAGGGGTTGGAACTAGATGATCTTAAGGTCCTTTCCAACCCTAACTATTCTATGATTACAAGGACAGTAACCAGCAAAAGAAATGAAACCCTGTGCATACGGTATAAAACCATCTAAAATAGTGGAAACTTTATTACCACATGAAACTAGTATACTCTCACTAACAATCAGTATAATAATCATTAATGTTCATTAACTTTGTTAGAGTCATGCCTTTACTGTTTAGTTTTACACAGAACTGTAGAGATAAATGTTAAAGATATTGTACAAACCTGACGACGGGGAAAAGAATTTGAACAGGAAAAGGTATAAAATATACATATGCAAACTTATAAATCACATTAATACTTTAATAGTTTATGGGAAAATTGTTTTAGATTGGTGTACAGCTTCAAAAATTACGATAGTGCTCCTTGGATGTGCATTGTCCTGAACTATCCTGCCAACCATGCGCTAAGACTTTGCACCTCCATCCGTTATACAAACATTTCAGACAATCACCACCAAAGTCTCAACATGAAAAGCTCCCAGTGACCTGGCAGTATGTGTTTGCTGCCCAGAAAGCCAACCATGTGCTGGGCTATATCTAAAGGAGCATGTCCAGCAGGTTGAGGGAGATGATTTTCCCCCTTTATTCTGCTCTTATGAGACTCCACATAGAGCACTATGTTCATCTCTGGGGCCCCCTACACAAGGGATGTCAACCTACTTGAGTGAGTCCAGAGGAGGCCACAAGATAATCAGAAGGGTAGAGCTCTGCTCTTATGAAGACAGGCTGAGAGGATTGGGCTTGTTCAGCCTGGAGATCAGAAGGCTCAAAGGAGACCTAAGGGCAGCCTTTCAGTACCTTACAGTGGACTACAAGACAGCTGGAGAAGGACTTTTTACAAGGACATGTATTGACAAGACAAGGGGGAATGACTTTAAGTTGAAAGAGAGGAGATTTAGATTAGACATTAGGAAAAATAAAAATAAAAAAAATCTTCACTCTCTGAGTGCTGAGGCACTGTCACATGTTGCTCAGAGAAGCTCTGGCTGCCCCATCCCTAGAAACGTTCAAGGCCAGGTTTGACGGGGCTTGAGCAACCTGATCTAGTGGAATGTGCTCCTGCCCATGGCAAGAGGGTTGAAACTAAATGATCCTTAAAGTCCTTTCAACCCAAATCATTCTATGATTCTGTGAAGTCCTTCTTCACCTGCCTGTTTCCTCTCCAAACTCTTCCTCTAGAAGCGCTCTTCATGTTTTCTCATGTCTAGGAGATAAATGACCCTTTGATGCTAAATAACATTTTGGAACTGGTTTCCTTTTAAGAAATCTCTCGAAGCCTGCCTTGTACACAGTTGCATCTCATTCTGCATGTAGCAATATTTCTTTAACTGTTTAACAAAATCAAAATTATAAAGTAAATGGCCCAAGAGTATTACAGTTTAGATTACCAATACAATTAATATTTTAACCCAGTACAATATGTACAATGCATTTGTACAGTCAACATTTACTAAAACACCACCATAAAATATGACAAATGAAACACATTTTCAAGAGGTTAGTAAATTCTCCCCAGAATTAACATAATTTTAGAACAACTTAGATTCCAGAAGTAACCTTTAAGATTGTTTCCTTTACAAAAAGTACTTGTGTACTCTTCATCTGTTAGTATCAGTAAGACCTCCCGAGCATTCTTCTTGCAGGCTTATATTCCAAATCCTAAACTGCAAACCTCAAAATACAATCCTACTCTAACAAATGTCTGTTTTTGAGATAACACATCACTAGAAAGATAGTCAAATAGCAATATGTCTCCCAGCTTCAACACAACTTTTCACAAGCGCATGAGATGAAATCACCTGCTTAGCAAACTTTTATAGCATTAAATTGATGCATAGGCTGATCCTGTATGCACCAGCAGACATCATATTCTGGATCAAACTTTTTTAAAATTCATATTCCTCCCTTTCCCTCACCCCCTTCTTGGATGGAATGCAGACAAGCAACAAGGAAAGTATCTTAATGTTCATTTAATATATTTAAGACATGTTCACTTTGGAGGAGAAGAAAAGCCTGAAGTATAGACATTTTTTTTCTTAATACAATCCTTTAAATCACAAAAATATAAGTGAAAAAATATGCATGCTTGCAGAGTGTCTTGGGTTCAGCAGCAGTAGTTTAGACCATGACACAAAGGTTCTTCAGTGTCAAGTTTTGCCTCAATGCATTTTTATCTGGAGTTATTAATCCTTCAAAATTCTACCATGAAATGAAAAAAAAAAAAAACCCAACAAACTTATATGGCATTTCATTATGTACGTGCTGCTGCAATAATAAGAACAAACCTCAAATAATACAACAATAAAAAATCCAACAAAATTATTTATGTGAAATTCAAAAAAAGAAATCTGCATGCATTGAATTTCCCCAGATTCTGTAAGTTGTTTACCCATTTCAAAAGACAATACATAAAATACATAAATTTCTGGTATTATTCAATATAGCACAACCACTTTAAGAAAGTCCTTAAAGTCATAGGTGACTAAATGGAGAATGTAGGATTCAGTTCTGACAGTACTAATTTCTTGAGAGTTGACTAAGTACTATAAAACATGAGTGCTTAAGTATAAGAAAGCCAAACATCCATATTTATTTTTTAAAATAAAAAGTTAAGGTATTCAGTATATAAATATCTTGATTTAACTGAGTCAGTGACTATTTATTAAAGTCTTAGAAATAGCAACATTTTCTAGAAAATTCAAGTTCTATTCAAATTACATGGTATGTTTCAAAAATACTAAAAGAAAATGGAGCACCAGTTAAACAATTATAAAGTTATCAAAACATTTTAAATGTCCTCTAATAGTTGGTGAAGAGTTCAATGTGAAACTATAAAACAGGATGCTGGAATAATGCAGGAGTACATTAGCCATAAAGCAATGGTAAGTATCATCCACAACTATGAAATAAAGCTCTACTCTGACAATGAACTTAAGAGAAATTAAAAAGAAAGTCAAAAGACATTCATCAGCACTCCTAAACATATTTAATGAACCAAATACTTAGTTCAGATCCTATAGTGAGACTCAACATTATTTGTAGTCTTGGATTATTCCAAGAAAAACATTAATTAAAGAGAAGTATTGCTCAAATTCTGAGGTCCAGGTCTTACTGAAATATCAAGACACTCAAGACTCAACAAACTGAACACTCCACCAAAAAAACTAACAAAGCACACCCCAAAAAACTTCATTCAAACACAGCAAAACTTATACAAGCTACTTAGACTTTTTAAATTAAGGAATTATGTTCACTTATTTATATCTGGAGGTGGTAACTAACATGAGATTTTACCATACTGACAACTAAACTTTTTGTATCATTCGCTAATACTTTTGAGTTTTGGTCTTTGAGCTAAGGAGCTTCTCTTCTTTTTCTTTTTACACTTCTGCTTAAATAAGAAATTCATGAACCCTAAATGAAGAGAGGCAAACAGAAACTGTTTAATCTATCTTCAACCAGCCACAGCTTTTATAGGCAGGACAAAGTATCCTGTAGTAATACCCTTCATCAACTGGAAAATAATGATATATTTCTCATATTGTATGTAAAAAAGATGAGTTATCCCTTTGAACCCAGAAAGTCTTCCTTTTTCCCTATTGCTATCAGCATTAATGCAACCATTAACTATTCTAGTTTCCTGTTTTAACTTCTCCCTTACAAAACACACAATTTAGAAGCATATACATTTTCCCAAAGCCTTTCTAAATTGAAAGGAATGATGAAAGTCACTCATTGCTCAGAGTCTAAATTAACACATCTCCAACCAGGAGTGAAAAAAGCAGGAGATATAGAATTATACTCACCCATAAGCTCAAGTTTCTTTCTAACAACTGAGCGTTATTTTCTCAAATCAGTAAATAACCATTATTTTTTCACCCTTTTTCCATATGTATTTCTTTATCCTATACATCAACAGATAAAGAGCAGATTATATCAATGTTATGGCTGACTTCCTCTAAGTAACAGCAATGCCTTTGTTGCAAAAGTGAAAGAAGAAAAAAAGCATGCTATTGCTGACTAACCTTATAGCAAGAACAATGCAAAAATCTCATAATATTTGCTGTGAATATGCCCTTAGTGTTTTTTAAATCTGAATGTAGCAGAACTAATATTACAATTAGTTTTTTTCCAGCCTTAAACATTTCATGCATTGGAATTTTTGAGAATAAACAATAATGACAATCAAGGCTGAAACTGAAAATTTATCAGTATTTGTGACAGTGAAAAATGCTTATTTCTTTATGGAGGCAAAAGCTAGCAGCATAATAATTTCCTTTTTCCAATCAGTAGACTCAATTTCCATGTCCAGAGCTACACGCAAGCATTCATATGGCTACCAGACTGTGTTGGTGGCTGCACCCATAAATAATTAGGGACAGGTTTTAGAGCTCTTATAGGAAAACTAAACACAAACCTGCAATTTATGTTTCCAGACATGTCAAAAGGTAAACAAAATCCTGAGCAGTTATAATCTTTTGTAATACATTACAATGAACTTGTTCAGTAAATAGAACATGTTCACACAAAATATCCTGAATGACTGAGTGGTCATGTTTATTTATATGCTACTAATAATCACAGTAGAACCACTCCAAAATACGTTTGCTATCTCAATAAATCTTTCTTGTTCGGAATAATGCTTTGATCTGTTTCCCTATCCTTTATTTCCCCCAAACATTATAATGTTTAGTAATTCTTATGAGGACCAATTTTGTATTATGCATGCATCAAGTAGAAACATATATCTGAATTCTGATATGCTTGGGGTGAAGAGGTTTTTCATGGTGAATGCATGTGGTGCCAAGACCTCAGATTTATACTAGCTATTCCCATATGGCAGACTCAAAATAGCCGTAATAGGAGATGGCAAGAAATAAAAGTGAGCAAGATCAAGGTTACAATGATCATTCAAATGAACAGTTTCTGCATGCAGCCCAGACATAAAATGAAGCTGAACCCTGCAAAACATCCAGAGTTCAGTGGACATATCATGATCTCTCTTCTTATTTTAACTTTTGAGTAGTGTAGAAATCAAGTTTGCAGTACTTTCAGACTACTTCAGTTATAGTGAAAAACATGCTGCAAACCCCAAGAGTAACAGAAAATAAATGTACTTAAATGTATAAATAAATATATCAGAATGAAAGGTTGTAATAATTGAAAGGACAGGGAAACATTATTCTGAACAAGAAAGATTTGTTTAGGTAGCAAACATAGAGAGTCTTACTGTTCTCCAAACTAAGTGCCTCAAAAGCATGAGAATAACATACAATCAAGCACAATAAAATGCTTTTATGATTTTTCCATTTGGACAAACATTTTGGTGGTTTGCATTGTCTTATTCATGTTCATTAAAAAAATGAGCAGTACACATGAACAATTGACATAATACAAAATCGTAAGTCAGATTTCATTCTTGAGTAGAATATTAAACTAAAAAATCAACAAACTACCTAAGAAGTGCAAAATTTCCTAAAGTTGCAAAATTTGGCACACCTTTACACCACACCATCCCCATTCAGAGCAAAGAACACAGATTGTGCAACACACTGAGAGTTCATCTGCTGAATCAAGGTATACAGTTTCTTCTGTTGTGTTTCGCTCACAGTGCATGTTGGATACAGACTTCAACATAATTTTTACATAATTCTCCTTCCTATATTGAGAAAGGGCTTGTTTGGATATCAAGGTTTATTTTTCTATAAAAATAATTTCCCCCTTTCAACTACTTGCCCTCCCACTAACATTTCAAATTTGAAAACTACAATTTCATGTCCCTATTAATTGAAGATAGGTCATTAAGATAAATCAAGTATCAGCTAAACTTTATAGCTAAACTGCATAGGAAATAACAAACAACTCCTAAAAATTTTAGACAGTGTTAGCTTCGGAGTCCTTGTTCAGCCATAGAATCATAGAATAGTTAGGGTTGGAAAGGACCTTAAGTTCATCTAGTTCCAAACCCCCTGCAATGGCAGGGACACCTCACACTAAAACATGTGTCATGAGAGCAGCAGCAGCAGTCATTTTTCTCCTTCTTGGTAGCTGGTGCAGCACTGTGTTTTTGACTTTCGGCCTGGGAACAGCGCTGATAACACCAGTGTTTTGGTTACTGCTTAGTGATGTTTTGGTCTGACCAAGGACTTTTTGAGTCTCATGCTCTGCCAGCGAGGAGGGGAGGCCAGGAGGAAGCAGCGACAGGACACCTGACCCAAACTAACCAAAGAGGTTATTCCATACCACAGCACGTCATGCCCAGGATGTAAAGCAGAGAGCAGAGACCCGGAAGGGCGGGGGCGTGCAGTGTTTGGTCAGGCTGGGTGAGCAATTGTATTCTTTCCTTGTATTTGCCTTGTCATTATTCTTATTGGTGGTTGCAGTAGTGGTCTTGTGTTATACTTTAGGTACTAAACTGTTCTTATCTCAACTTGTGGGGGTTGCATTCCTTTTGATTCTCCTCCCCATCCACCCAGGAGCAGCGGGAAGAAAGAGGGGGAAGTGAGTGAGAGAGAGACTGCATGAGTTAGAGGGCCTTAAACCATGACACCATGTCACCCAAGGCTCTGTCCAACCTGGCCTTGAACACCACTAGCGATGGAGCATTCACAACTTCACACTTCCTTGGGCAACACATTCCAGTGCTTCACCACCCTCACAGTAAAGAACTTCTTCCTTATATGCAATCTAAATTTCCCCTGCTTAAGTTTGAACCCATTACCTCCTGTTCTATCACTACAGCCCCTCACGAAGTGCCCCTCCCTAGCATCCCTATAGGACCCCTTCAGATACTGGAAGGCTGCTATGAGGTCTCCACGCAGCCTTCTCTTCTCCAGGCTGAACAGTCCCAACTTTCTCAGCCTATCTTCATATGGGAGGTGCTCCGGTCCCCTGATCATCCTCGTGGCCCTCCTCTGGACTTCTAACAGTTCCATGTCCTTTTTATGTTGAGGACACCAGAACTGCACATAATCTTACATTAAAAAAATTACAAGCAACAAAGTAGCACCACCTACTCTTTTAGAATCTTATTTCATATCTAGATTAATTTATTTACTTAGCTAAGTAACTAGCCTTCTTGGATGCTCAAGACATAAAAGGAAAACTTTCTAAGGCTGGCCTGCCATGTGGTGCTTTCTGTCATCATTGATAAAGAGGCATTGACAAAAAAATACTGGAAGAGGAAAAGACATCAAAGGGTGGTATTTTAATGACACTCCGGGAAACACTGTCTTTCAGCAGTAGTATTTTTAGATTTTCAGAGCTCTCATCCAAAATGGCCATGGACAAGACTCAGTTCTGGTCACATACTGAATTTCAGTTTTCCCACCTCTAAAAACTTACAATTTTCCAAAGATCAGTACCATGCCACAGTCCAAGTCCCATACAAAGAAATAAAGAAAAGAAAAGGATTTAAAAAATATTGATTCTATGTGTTATTATGCAAAGTCTCACATCAGTCCTTTTTGTATAGCATCGATAAATCACTGAAATGTAAGAAATCATTTTTCTAGGTATGGATCGCTGGCAGATTATCTCCATTACTCATCTACATATGCCTGTTCTTCAGTGCTGGGAAAGAAATGTGCTGCTGTGTAGTGTTTTGTACGGCACAGTTTAACATTTGGAAAGTCAGGAGTTGTCTCTCAGTCACAAAAGGAAAGCTCAATCAAGCTACTCAGTCACTGACAGCATAACTTCCAGCTTTTTCCCTCATTAGGAAAGAATATTCACCATATCTCCTAAACGCACTTCTATTAATCATGGATACCCTGTATTTTGCAGTTATTTTAATTGTTTTTTTTTTTTTTTCCAATGAATTTTAAAAACACATTTCCTGATGCCTACCATCATTTCTAAAGCTCAGGTACATTTTTAGTATTTAGTATTATTATTATAAATTAGCCTACTCTTTCAGTACTCTTTACTCATTGATGCCGTACCAAAGCACCAACTCTGCTGCCAGCAAGAGTGGTACCAGGTTGCAGAATTCACACAAGACACACAAGGAAAATTACCTAGAGTACTGCAAGAGAAGGAGAGTATGAAAAATAAACCACTTGAGAAGAGCCATAGCTTACATATACAACTGGGCTCCACAGAAAAAATGTAAAAACATACAGCTACAAAAAGTTAATAAAACACATTCAATAAAAATATAATATAAACAAATTATGAAAAAACAGGTAATGGTTGTTTTTTGTGTAATGTACTACAATATAACAGAATCCCTACACAAATAATACTGGCAGTAATATTTCAGTTCTACTACTCTGACCCAATGCGTATTACATACAGTCTCTTAAGACTACTGATACTTCTCAACTTCACTAACTGCAAAGATCTACAGAAAAGAGGTTACACAAATCCAGTTTCATTTGTTCTAAACACAATCATGAAGAGAGATTTGCAATTCTAAGCACAAAAATATTACTAAATAATTCCTCTGCAGTGGTGCTCATTTGCATAATTAAAAGCTGGCAACCCTTCATTCAGCATTCATTTCCTTTACCTACTTGTAATGTTATTCAGTTTTCTCAACGTACATAATTAAAAGGCAAATATACAACTCATAAATAAATAATACTAATCTCCAACTATCTAGTTTAAAATATATCAATTACTAGTGAATTTGCTATTGCTTTGTATTACAAACTCAAGCTGCATCCTCATCAATACAGAAAAGCCAAGCTTAGTACTCAGGGGAATTTAAGACATAAAGCGTATATTTTTATCTGTGACAGAAAACATAGTTGCAAAGCTGTTCTGCTCCTGATTTCTGCTAATCAACAAGTAGTGTAAGTATCCTAAACAATACATACAATATACAATAAACAGGAAACCATATGATTAACTAGACCTTTTCAGTATATTTCTTGAGGAGAAATATATTTCTTTCTTTGGAGGGAAACCCAAACCAGCTCCACAAACAAACAAGCAAAACCCATCCCAGGCCTACCCACACATACACACAAACTGTACTCACATCTAACTCAGCAGAGCAATTCAGTCATATGAATGAGTTCTCAGACTCGCAGCCTATTTACCTAAAGCTTTCTCTATTGCAGTAACAAAGGATAATCACCTTGACATGGCAAATCAGCTTTAAGTTGGGATGAACTGCCCCCTGGAAGTGTCACTCACTGTCCAGAAACAAAATATGAAACATCTAGAGAAACTAAACTTTTCTCAACAGAGTTATCCTGTGATGAACACCTGAAATGAATCTGAACCAATGGAATAAACCACAACAGCAGAAAAAGACATTATTATCCCTAATATACCTCAAAATATGCTCAGTAAATTAGTTTCCTGAGTCCTGAAGGAATACACAAATACAATTTATATCAAAATTTATATTTACATAAAAATATACTGTTTGCACAACATAATGTACACAGTAAATGTACAGAAACAGCATATAGACCATAGGAATAAATTAATGAGGCTATGTGAGAATTCTTAGAAACTTACCAGCTAGTTTTCATTTTAATCTTATCTGAGATCTTCAAATTTTCATCCTTTACAAACCTTTTACAGATGGATAAAATAACTTAAGATCAAATGAAAAAGGAGGGCTGCTTTCCCATTGTTGTCCCATTTCTTTGCTGCAATCATAATGCAGACTGAGAAGCTCACTAACAGTAACACCAGAACAGATCCCCATACAATCTCACAAGTTTGGCCATGTTCTTGATTAATTTGTTGGGTTTATTTCCTAGACCTATTTCAACATACTTATTTTTCCACTTTGTTGGGAATCTCTAAATAACACTGTCATGGCTATCTAAGTTTATCAGCCTTTCTCAGATCTTTGTAACTGACACCCTTCTACCACAATTATCTTTTGTTCTCCCTTCAACTGTATTGTATTCAGACTATTCCTCCTTCTGTATGTTTCATTTTCTCTACTCCTGCTTTAAGCTTACATTTTTATTATTTAAAACTCTCACTAAGTGAAATTGTCTTGCAGTTACTCCTCATTCAAACATTCTGTGAAAACACACTCATTTTAAATAACCTATCAATCAAGCCACTAATAACTCAGCACAGACACTGCATTGTAACATGCAATGCAGAAATATGTATTTTTATTACCTGATAGGTTAAATGCAAATTCTGTCTAGGTTTTCAAAATACAATCTTAGCAGATTCATGGAACAATTTTTAAGGATACAATTTGGGACTTCCTTCTCCTCACGGTATTCAGGCTCTGTTTTGGAGCAGAAAGAAATTGAGAACAATTTCACCAGCTAATGCTGAGAAACAGCAGAAATAAGGAATGATGCAGCCAGAACAGAATATGTTAGGAAGACCATAGCTGGACCCATGAGTATGAATTTCCTGGGTTACTGGAATAGTCTTTGAACACCTTGGTTTTCATCTATAATTTTCACACAGTAACATTAGGAATGTGGGTAACTGTTTCAAGACTTTTTGCTGTCTAATTCAGAGCTTCTCTTTGAGTTCATGCTTTCAGGACCAATGTCTCAATCAATGCATTATAGATAGGGGACAAAGCTTAGGCTACATATTTACTTACTAGTAGAGTGGTTGCATATCACCATATCTGTGTTTATAACTACATGGACAAACAGGACCAGCACAAAATACACTGACAAGCAGAATGCAGAAGGAAAGCAAACCAGCAGATTCTTGACTGAAAAGGCTTTTGGCAGTATGCAGTCAGTTTTTCTGCTTCAAGTGCCATGACCTTACTGGGTTCTTAACAATGGCAGCATGATTAAAACCAGCAAGTCTTGCAAAGTTCTTCTAGCAAACTGCACATTTGGTGGGAACTGACATTCCTTTAGCAGGTCAGGAATTCTACTTTTCAAAACCAGATGAAAGCCAGCAGAAATACAGCACTGCAATTCACCAACAGAAATGTGTCAACAGCTGCAGCTGAAAGTGGAGGGCGGAAATGTAATTCTAGGTGTAACTTTTTACTAGTAAAAACATCCTAAAATACATCAGTAGAAGAAGCTAGCAAAAAAATGCTCATCCAAAAGACTTTCTATTAAGTTCTTGAAGATTTTCATTAGACAACTGAATAAAACCTAAAATGCTGAAGTTTTCCTGATAAGGTGATAAATACTTAGTCCCTAGACTTTGAGCAACGAGAACATAATTATGTTACTACAGTTGAAAAAAACCAGGGATGAGCTGCAATTTATTACTCTGCTATTGTGGAGTCTCTCCCTATCTCATCTTTGTAGAACTGAAGAATAATGTCTGAATGTAAGAAAACTAAATAGAAAACTAAATCAAAACCACATACCCTTTATTGTAAGCTCATATATACTGTTCAACAAATAAAAGAATGAGGAGCATAAAAAGAAATATGTTGAGACTTGGACTGAATATTGTTCTATCTGCAATATTTTCTATAACATTTTTTATAGGTGTTTCAGGATTCTGCCCTCATGTACCTGATTTCATGACCCAGAACAGAATAGCATATATTTTACAGATTTTGTAACTGGTTTATAATATCATCCATCAGATAAAGGTGAACTGATCAATGAAGTATAAACTGCAGCCTGCCTTCTGGGTGCAAGCAATCATGCCCCATATCCTTTGCTTAAGCATAAAACAGAAAGGTTTTGTAGCCAAGGAAAATAATATATATATGTTAATATAGACAGAACTACACACACTCAATTTAAAAACCTCTTATGTAAATTAAAATCATTACAATCACAACTTACAGTGTAACTGTCTTGCCTGGAACTAGACTGGAAGCATAAAATCCTTAATTATGATACAGAAGAGAAAGTATTTAAGAAAGGGCAGTATGACAGAATTTTTCAAATAGTAAAAGGGATATGAATCCCAGGAGCTACCACAAAGGTGTTCAACACTTCACTGTTAAGTGAAATTTAAAAGTTTTAATGGGCATTGGATACTACTACGAACTGTAGGAAATTCTTCAAAACATTAATACAGATTCTGAAGACATGATGCAGACGTGAAGCTCTTGGGAATCCAAAATAAGAGGGGCAAAAAAGCCTAAAATTTGCAAAAATAAAAGGGCTAATGAGATGAGCAGATTACATTGAAATTAATGAGATAAAATTGCAGGAAAGCAGCCATCAGAGCAATCATGAAATCATTAAAGCGCATATAACAATCAAAATTTCTTAATGAATAGTAAACATTTTATTTAAACATGATCTTATAATCAAAGCTGGCCACCCTTTCTGCTCCCTCACATCTGATTTTGTAGCACAATATGAAGCCATCAGCTGTTTAAGAAACTGCTTAATGTTATAGCTTCTCCCGGACTTCTACAAACATCTCAAACACAGAGTGTAAAGCTTTTTAAAATGCTTAGTTCCAGCTCCTCACAGAGTTCATAACAGGCTGGCTTAAACTTTACAGTTAATAGCACTAGTCCTTCAGCACAGAAGAATTTTCTACAAGAAATCTGCACGAAGTATGCAGGGTCCAGTACAGCAAAGAGCTTCAGCTTAACCTCTGCAACAGGTATACTGCAGCACTCCAAAGATTCTGATGAGTACTATAAGCCAGTGTAGTTACAAAAACCCCACAAACACGCTTCTTCCAACCCCTCAAAAATCCACTGCAACATAAAAAACCTGCATACAAATTATATTATAGGAAAGAAGCCAGGTATAATATAAAATTCTCTGCTCATGGGAGTACTGTATGCTAAACTTTTAATAACTTTTCAAAACCATTCAAACTAATTTGCTTCAGTTTTGAGTCAGTAATAAATTCCATTTAAGACAATACAAATGCAATTGCTGAAAGTAAAGAAAACAAGTCCAACAACTTCCCACAATTTGTTAGAACATATTAGAACCTTTGTTGGAAGTAGCTTCTAATATGCAATCAATTGGAAAAGTAGAACACTTCTTACAGTCATTATTTATTCCTTGCTTTATATTGGTAGTCATCCTTAGATGATTCATTATCCCTGTCTTTAATCATGGACTTTTATATGTTGTCTAATGTTGCTAGCACCTTTTAAAGAAACAACCTGTGTATGTAAGCCAACCTGTGATATCTGTAATCTGACTCCTGCAGATGTTATTAAGAGATAAATTTCTTTCAGTGGCTTGAAACCACAATATATGTTGTTTATCAATAACAAATCAAATATTTTTTTTATTAAATTGTGCTATTGTCAATAGCAGTACATAAGCAAACAATCCCCCAGAAAAGATTTCTGAAGCAATATATTTTTCTTGCGATACACTTTTCAAGCCTGCTGCTTGGCTCTGAATTGCCTCGGAGTGGCCAAATGAATCAGAATTCATATCCTAACTGCATAAAACCCCAGCATTTCTCATATCCCCCTGTGGCTTGTTTTGTTGTTTTGTTTTTGTTTTTTGTTTTTTTCTGAATGCATTGATGTAACCATCATCAGACAGGGCATGCTTTTTAATTCATACTAAAACCTCATAAAAAGGAACAAGAAGCCACAGGACAGACCAGATGCCAACTACAGGTTTCACTTGGAAGAGCCAGACAAACATATATTGCCAGAACAAGAAACAACTGCAGAAACAATCAACAATACAACTGATAGCAAAGAGATTTGCAGAAGTCCTCTGCACAGATTACATGTATCTAAGGTGTGATCTCTATTTACATATACTTCTTCCTTCACCACTGGGATCATGGTTTACACAGGACCTAGGCTGTTACCAGCTTTTTGCTGCTACCTGTCTTCCACATATTGCAGTATTTGCTAGAACTTCAGCAACATACTGAGTATGTGCTCTTAAAAACATAACAGTAGCCCATCTGCCTGCACTGTGTAAGTGAATATAGTTTATATTACTTAAAACTACACCCACTCATTTACCGGGTACACAGAGATTGAAGATAAGCCAGATCCATACTGACATACTAAACTAAAAACCAGATTTTAAACTTAATAGAGTTTGCCTCCTCTTCTTGACATCTCTCAATCCAGACTAGAAAACTACACTGAAAAAAAATCAAGTCACAGGTGAAACCACCATTCTGAAACACTAGATCCTCTCAGTAGGCATTGCCAAGGATAATGCTCTCGCTACCAATCACACATCAAAAGCACAGACCAAAACTGTTACAAACAGAAAAACCTATGGCAAAAGCAAAGTCTAAGTTATGTACACATCAACTTTCCTAAGCCTCTCTCCCTGACTCTGAGCCGGTTGATAGAGGTCCACACATTGACAGCTGTTGCACAGGCCTCTCACAGTATGCATGTCCTTTAGTCCTCCCAGCTTGTTTTGTACGACCACAATATATATTTCCTAACCTCTATTCAGAATTTACACCCAGGCAAAAAATCACTTTAAAACACAATACATAATGAATGCAACTCCAATGTTGAGTTTGTGTAGCTAGAGATGACATTTCTTAATGAAATAGATTTATGGATTTTGTGACGATATAAAAAAAGAATTACTTGTGACTGTTTATGTAGGAGTCCACAAGACAAAGATCTACCTGTCAATCATTTCCATATACATTCTCCTTTGTTGAGACAATTACAGATTGTAGATGAACCAATTATCTTGCCTCAAATCCTTTCCATCATCAGAAACAACATAACACAACTGTTTTGCTTGTTTGTTGAATTTGTAATGCATATCAAAAGACACTTGAGGTATCTTGGAGTACTTTGTACATTTCTGATGTCCTCAACATAAAAAGGACATGGAATTGTTGGAACAAGTCCAGAGGAGGGCCACGAGGATGACCAGGTGACTGGAGCACCTCCCATATGAAGACAGGCTGAGAAAGTTGGGGCTGTTCAGCCTGGAGAAGAGAAGGCTGCATGGGGACCTCACAGGAACCTTCCAATACCTGAAGGGATACCAGTGGGACTCTTCAATAAGGACTGTAGTGACAGGACAAGAGGTAATGGGTTTAAACTTAAACAGCAGAAGTTCAGGTTGGATATAAGGAAGAAGTTCTTTACTGTAAGGGTGGTGAGGCACTGGAATGGGTTGCCCAAGGAAGCTGTGAATGCTCCATCCCTGGCAGTGTTCTAGGCCCGGTTGGGCAGAGCCTTGGGTGACACAGTCTAGTGCGAGGTGCCCCTATTCATGGCAGAGGGCTGGCACTAGATAATCTTAAGGTCCTTTCCAACCCTAACTATTCTATGATTTTATGTAATCTAGAGAAAAAAATAAAACATAGAAAAAAGAAATAATCATTCCTCTCTAAGGGTCATAAATGTTACATTCAAAGATCTCTGCAGACACATCTGAATGGCATCAATCCCTACTTTAAAGCTAAAAAAGGGCAATATTTAAATTTTCATTACACACCAATTGGTTGAAATGAAGCACAATCTCAGCAATACTGCATGGTTTCCAGTGACATTAGTTCTCTGGTTTGTTCAGGTAACGTAACCTTTGCATCTTTCCTGAAGTATACTTGGAAATTCTTAATAACAGTTATAATGTGAGAGTGCTTACCTCTTAAAGATCTTAATTCCAATGTGAAAATTAAATACTCTCTAAAATCTCTCCTAAATTTGCAACTGAAGTGGCAGTCTCTGTCAAGCTCCTCTACTCTGAGATGCAATATATGGAAATAAGAATAATAAAATCCCTAGATAAATTATAGAGAATTTACTAAGAGAGCACAGAAATACTTCATTTATAAATTAGTCAAAGCCATGTACCCAAACTACCATTTAAATAATTTGGAAAAATTAGTATGTGTTTTCTTTCATTGATAGTTTACAAAGCCCTTTCTTATTCACCTGCAATTATATTTTCCAGAAGCCCTGCACAAATCTAAAATCAGTAACAAAAAAAAAAAAAAAAGGAAATCCCAACCTGTACCAAAAGGGGTAAAAAACCCTACCACTCCAACAGTTAAAGAAAGAGCATCCAAAGAAATAGAATCAGTTTTATTGTAATACAAAGTACATTTTTTAAAATTCAGCAGTTAAAGAGAGATGCAATAACTGGTGAGAAAGGACAGTTTGTGAAAAGAATAGAAAAGTTATATTAGATTCCATTTTGCCCAGTGTCATGGGTTCAGCAGCAGCAGTCATTTTTCTCCTCCTTGGTAGCTGGTGTAGCGCTGTGTTTTTGATTTTGGGCCTGGGAACAGCACTGATAACACCAGTGTTTCGGTTACTGCTTAGTGATGTTTTGGTCTGGCCAAGGACTTTCTGAGTTTCATGCTGTGCCAGGGAGGAGGGGAGCCGGGAGGAAGCAGAGACAGGACACCTGACCCAAACTGACCAAAGAGGTTATTCCATACCACAGCACGTCATGCCCAAGATGGAGGACGGAGAGGAGAGACCCAGAAGGGTGGGGGCTGCACTGCGTGGTCGGGCTTGGTTTTAGGTGGTGAGAAATTGTATTCTTTCCTTGTATTTGCCTTGTCATTATTATTATTGGTGGTAGCAGTAGTGATTTGTGTTATACTTTAGTTACTAAACTGTTCTTATCTCAACCTGTGGGAGTTGCATTCTTTTCAATTCTCCTTCCCATCCCTCCAGGAGTGGGGGGCAAGAAAGAGGGGGGAGTGAGTGAGCAAAACTGCGTGAGTTATAGAGGCTTAAACCACGACACCCAGAATTATGAGACATAGACTAAATGAAGATCAGTCTTTTTAATTCATCAGAGATCAGAAAGATATTTACTTTCACTTCTTGGATTCAGTAAGTAAAACCTTTAAACAACTCTAAGACGACACAACAGAAATTATATTTCTCTGATCACTGATGTCTGTGTGCCACACATTACAAAGAGAAAGTATTTAGAAAGGTACACCACCCTTACTACTATAATAAGGAATTTTAGAACTAATAATGATACACAGGTCTTCAGAAAAATTACTATTTTGAGACTCACATTTTGTAATTGTTTCTTATTAAAATATATTAGCATAAAAGAGATTGGTTCTGAGACTAATTTATGTGGGTATTGCTTTCAGCTGTTACCACTCATGTCAGAAAACAGCTATTCACACAGCAGATGTCACAAATAAACTTTAGAATAATTTTCTACTGTGAATAGTCTAGAGGTGGGAAAAAAAATTGATCCAATCTCAAATATAGAAAATAACTAGTAAAAATCACAAAAACATAGACTTCTAAAAAGAAACTGATATTAACAGACTGGATCTTTAAAAAATAATAAACCAAGAAGATACTATGGGACCTAGTTTCAGTGTCAGGCTTATGTTCTGGCTCAGGACACACAGTGACAAAAAGCGTATGCCACAGAATTGCAACTGAATGAGCTCCACTCAGCACACAAATCAAAAGTTAGGCCTGTATTTTCTTGACTAAATTTCAGCAGTTAAGAAGAACATGCAGGTTCCCAGAAAACCATATTAAGTAGGAAAAATGGAAAATTCCCAAATTCCATATAGAAATCCATGTTAAAATACTGTCCTGGTGAACATTTTCAAAGACAGCCAGTTCTACTATTTACTTTAAACTTTTCAGATTTTCAAGATTTGCATGGATTTCTACAGCCAATGTAAAGTTCAAAGGTTGGTTGGTTTTAAATGAAACACTGTATCCTCAATTGATTTATACAAGGAAACCAACAATTTTAGGACAGTCAATTTCTAAGACTGAAAAAAAAAATGAGTGTTTCCACTACAAGCATTTCCTTAGCAACTATCTGCCTACGAAGTCTACAATGCTGCCAGACAAGCTGGAATTGCCTTTCGAGGGCAATATTAATTACATGCAAGAACAGAGCTACAATCAAAAGTACATATGCTACCATTCTTGTTAAAATTCTAGAGCTACACATTGTTATAAAGACTTAGATGTTCTGGGACCACACTAAATTCTCTTGCAACAATAAGCAAATCAAAGACAACTCGCTCTGTACCAGAAAGTAATTTCTGCAAAACCAGAAAACTATGGATTCTGTGGCAAACCACCCAGAGATACTCAGCCTATCATCCTCAGTTGGGAAACTCTAAAGTGAAAAATCCAACAAAAAAAATCTCAGAAGGGCACAGGTGCTGAAGGCAGCACCTTCTCATACACTCACTATTGCATTTCTGTCTTCCCTTTTTTACAGTAAAAATTAACTCTTCTATTGTCTTTTTCAACATAAAACAGAACCACATACTGACCAAATGTAATTGTCTTGCATGCTAATTACTAATTGCATACTAAGAATCTCAGTGCTTCTAAATCTAGTTATTTGAAATTAATCACTTAAAATAACTGCTTCCATTTAAAGATAAAGCTTCCATTTGAATAATTACTCGTCCCTTGAGCTAAATGCTGTCCTTGCCCCAACTTCATCCTTAGAGAATCTGCAAAAGATTTTGTTTTGGTTTGGGGGTTACAGGTTGGAGGTTTTTTGCCTTTTTGAGGCTCTGAAGATTTCATTTTTATTTTGAAAGTCAAAGAAAGGTAGAGGTTCAACAGTGCCCCAAAAAACCTTTTGTTTTACTCTATTCCCAGATCTCTAGCTATGTCTTCAATTCTGTCCTCCGTTGAACTATTATAAAATTAGTTTCTCTATAAATGCAACCTTTCTTCACAAGATCTTTTTCAACTTGATTTTTCTTCTACCTCTTATTTTTGGCACCAGCATGAAGGGAGAGAAGTTGCACTAAGTCTTGTAAGGTTGTGAATGGCCATTCATATGTTAAGTACAACAGAATTGTTCAGGCTTTAGATTTTTAAGGATGCATCAATCGTCCTTTCCAACAATGAAGGTCACTCTCCAGGAAGTAAACAAGTCCAAAATTTTCGTTTCTCCAAGTTGTTGTCTGTCTATTGAATCTATACAAGTGTTTCTGCAAATATTACAAGACATACCTAAGAGTATTAGATTAAGCATTTTTGTATGCCAACTGATCAGTAGCTGAATAGCAAAGAGCAACTGGAAACTATCTTGTCTAAATATTCTTGTTAGTAGGTAAGCGAAATGGATGATGACATTTACTGTTTTCACCTAAAGGGATTTTTACAGTTATTGTGAAGGTAACGTCTGAAAACATCATAAGGTCTTTTGCTGACAAGTATGGTGTTCTGTATTCTTATTCTAGTTTGCATTGCATAACATACTCAAGTGCAATCATAATATTCCTGCTATCAATTTATAAAATAATTGATTTTTCCTAATCTACTATAAAACACATTTTTATAAGGGTTTTTTATTTAAAAAAAAAGAAAAGAAAAAGAAAAAAGAAACAAAGAGCATGCTCCTACCCAGTACATTACAAATTCTGTAAGGATGTTAAAATTTTTTATGTGACTTAGAGCAAACAGCAGTAGTACCATACACTTGAAATTAAGTAAGTACATTAAATGAATTAAATATGTGTAAGCTACAGGTAATTTAGCAGTAATATATTTGAGAACTTAGCCTCATTACTACCTCTATTTTTAAATCAATCATTCTACCTATTTCTAAGGGGCATTAACAGATAAGGCTTCTAATGTTAATTTATACATTGTACTGTAATGCATTTACTGGCCTAACTGATTAGGAAAATTTACTCTCTTCCTCCAAGTATTTTTAAATAACACATTTTTGCCCCATTACAAAACAAATGAAGGATTTAGCAGATGATAGCATCATGTTGCAGCTTAGTGACAGCCAAACAGAAATAATTCACAGGTATTAACTTTATATACATTGTATACATGTATCATTATGTTTAGTTATATCTAAAATCCTTTGAGAAGTTGTAGAGATTGAGGGATGTCCCAGAAGACTGGAAAAAGGCATATATCACCCCCATCTAAAAGGGCTCAAAGGAGGATCCATGAAATTATACATAAATCAGTCTTACTTCAGTCCCTGGGAAGATTTTGGACCAAGTCCTCATGGGGGCTATCATAAGCCAACGGAAGCACATGACTGGGAAAAGCCAGCGCAGATTCACCAGAGGCAAATCGTGTTTGACAAACCTGATCACCTTCTCTGATAAAGTAACCTATATGGTTGATATAGAGCAAGTGGTGAACAGTCTGGGTAGATGTCTCCAAGGCTTTTGATATGGCTTCCCACAGCTGCCTCCTGAAGAAACTGATATGTTATGGTCTAGGTAAGTGGTCCATGCAGTGTGTGGGAAACTGGCTGACTTTCACTGTCTTTATTCAGAGAGTGGTGGTGAATAGTTCCTTTTCCAGCAGGTGACCTGTCACTAGTGAGAAACCAGGGATCGGTATTGGACCCAATGTTCAACTGCTCACAAGGCAATTTTGCTCATAATTTTCAAGATCCTTTTTGCAACAATCTATTTACAAAGTGATAGCTAAACCAGCCATCTTTTTAAGCAAAGGTTTTATTTTTTCCCCCAGGATTTTGCAAACCAAAGTTTGACAATGTCTCCTGGGAGACCCCATGCTGCTAAACTGAAGGAAAAAAAAAAATACAACAAGACATATTTCAGAGATATCAGATTAAAAAATATCTGCCAGCGCAGTTAAGTGAACACCTTAAATTTAGCAGCAGTAACAGTTAGGTATCATCACCTCATGCTGGCTTTATCTGAGCTATAAAATCTGTAATTGTTGAAATGAAAAGCCTATCAGAAGCTGCCAGATTGACACTAAAGAGAAAAAAAAGGTAATAAGGTAAGCTTATATAAATGAGCTTTAGGACACAAAACATGTTTTCACTTTTTTTCTTTTTTCCTTTTAGAAAATGGTTTAATTGGATATCCTTCCTGTTCACAGCTTCAGCAGAGCTCATGCAAAGATTAGAACAGTTGGAGAGCAAGCTCTTTGTTCTAACAGTGTGAAAAAATATTCTTTTTCCTGTGTTTCATTATAATACTGAACTATTTCAACAGAACAGCACTTGAAAAACACAAGCTTTCTTCAAATTTACTGGCATTTGAAAACCTCACTTTTTCTGCTGCTGAGCTGAATATTAATGCAAGTTAATTGCTTAAGTACTTTCTAGAAATTTTAGATCACAACACTGGTTATTATTTTTATTATTAAGAAGTCTTCCTGCAAAGTTTGTAACAATAAGTGGCACCTAACTGCAAAGTATTTTTTAAAAGTCAGGCATATACTTATGCCATTTAAAATGCATGCAAATAAGCTGAATAAACTTATACTGTAAATTCTATCTTTCAATTTTTCTATCTAGAAAATATTTACGTCCTTAATAAAATGCTAGAAAACCTACTGAGAACCTGCTAGCTAGGATCTACAGTGTTATTAAACAAACCAAGTATGTTTTCATCCAGATAAAATATACCACAACACTCCCAAACCCCTAACAAAACTTCCCCATACACCCCCTGCCCAAGATTATCGGGCCTTCTCAATTATTTGCTTGGCATTTGTCATCTGTGTGAACAGTGCTAGTCTTACCTATAAAATTGAAAGTTTGTTCCATTCTCACAATGAGTGACTAAAACCTTAAAATACATATTAAATAGTGTTTCCATTTAATACAGACCTGGAATAACACACACTGATGCTCAATAATACAGACCTGGAATAACACACACTGATCTCCCACATATGCATACATCTCCATCACTTATACTGAGCAATAATCATAGCTTATGAGACAAACCTTTTTCAAATTTATGAATCTGGTTTCAGTTTCTACCTTTGGTATCTTATAGCGTTTACAAATTCCAACACTATATTTCACTCTGTGCAATGTTTAAAAATTAAGGCATTTTTATTAATATTTTCTACATCTTAGCACCTACTTTAATTTCAATGTTGGGAACTTATGTTCTTAGATGATAACAAAAATATTGTCTTTTCCTCTTTCTCTGAAAGCAGGAGCACACTTCTATCAAATGTAGCTATTTTCAGCCACCTGAATCATAGTACTACAAGAGTTTAGTTCTTTGTTCGACAAAACCTTGTTCTACAAAGTAGGAATGGCAATAATAAGGTGAAGAAGCATTGTATTTTACCACTCTTAAACTTGCAACTAGTTCTGACAAAGCATTTGCACTGCATGGCAAAGTATGCAGCCAAGAGCACTGTAAAAAAGTTTTATATGTGAAAGGGCTGTATTTTGGAGTAAAGAAATTAAAAAAGGGCATATAGACACATATCCATATGATTTCTTCAATTGTTCCACTAAAAAGCAATTGCATACCTGTTCTTCATTATTTGTATTTTCTTACCAATTAGAATTGTAGAAATCAGATTTTTTTTCTCCTTTTGTGGCTCTGAAGATTTATTTTTTGTTTTGAAATTCAAAGGAACATAAGGCTTCAACAGTGCCCCCAAAAGCCTTTTGTTTTACTCTATTCTTTTCCCAGTTCTTCAGGGATGCCTTAGATTCTGTCCTCCATTGAGCTATTATAAAATTAGTTTCTCTATAAATGCAAACCTTCTTCATAAGATCTTTTTCAACTGTTTTTTCTTGTACCTCTTATATTTACCTGCACCAGTTCTCTAATCAGTCCTTCCACTGTTGTTCATTTCTTACAATTTTCATTAATCACCTTTTGAATAAGAAAAAAAAATTTTGCTTTGCAAACAACTATATCATTCATCTGCATTAAGCTTTTTTTTCAGTACTAAGATTCTAAGGACTTACCTAAGGACTCGCAGCAACAGGACATTCCAGTACCTGCATAGTTTTTGAATAACTGCAAAATTAAGATGTATAAAATGAACTTTACTAAAGAAATAAGGAAATATTTCCTTTTGCTGCACACCCTAATTCCAAGCAATAAATTGCAACACTTTCTAACAAGCTGAAGAAAACCTACAACCACCTTCATTTTCAAATACTGAAACTCAAAGTCCTTTAGAAGACTTTTCTAAACTAACTAATGTTTCTATTATGTATGTTTTTCCTAGTAAGGACTGATCTTTCACATTTAGAGACTTGCATGCTTTTAGTCTGTACATTTTTATTTAAAAATTATCTTTGGTCCATCTTTATAACTCTCTTTAATTTCTTCATGACATCGTGAACACCACTGAAATATTTATTTATCTTCATGATTCATCAAAAATATTTCTAAGTTTTCATTTGTCTCGTTATAATTATTCTTATAGAAAAGGCCAATAAATTCTATTTTTCTTCTGGCACAGTAAAGGTCTTCAACACTGCTGATAAAATGAAATTCCAGGTTTTTTAACTTCTCCCACCCCACCCCCCAAGTATCTGTTCTTTTCAGAGGGAATACTTTGCTCTGTAGAAATTTGTTATAATATTTAAACAGATTTTTTAATGAGGGACTATTTACAGCAGCACCTGCTATTATCTGTAGCATTAAACTATGTAATCACTTTTTCTTGACAGGTATTTGCTGCATAAATGCAGAAAACTACTAAAAACTTGTTTTTAGGGACTAAGAAGTAATAGTGACTTAGTTGAAATCTTGAACGTATTCAAATGTACAAGTCCAAGTGTATTTCATTAAACCAAAAATCGACTAAAGCTCTCACAAACTAGAAGACAGATCAGTGGGAGGTTTTACAATACTGGAGGAAGAAAAAAAAACCTGTCTTTTTTCCTAAAGCATTACTTCCTCTCTGTCTACAGCCACTTATCATAGGTTGTAAAAATTTTGGTTTTGGATAAGGAGACAGCTGTATTTTTGAAGGTAAAATAGCAGTGATTTTATCTTAGAGCTTCTGAGCATGTATACATATTTTAAAAGAAAGAAAGGAGAGAGAATTAAAAAAAGAAACCCAACTTAGGAAAAAAAAAAGGAGGAAAAGAAAATCTGTAGAGATCTCTCAAATTAGACTTGATTATCTTCAATCTTCAGAGTCTTTTCCAACCTGAACTATTCTATAATCTAGAAATGCTAACTCCAACTATATCATGCAGTCGGTGGCACACTCCTTATCGAGGGGCCTGTGTGGATTAACAAGGTGCTCCTGAACAAACTCCAACACAGAAAGAAAAGCCTATAGAGCGTAGAAGCAAGGGTAGGTAGCCTGGGAGAAATACAGAGAAATTGTCCAAGCAGATGCAGCTCAGGCTGCCTTCAGATTTCTCCCTGATTAGTTATTTCTTTGAAATGTAGAGTCATATATAAGAAAAGGTCTCTTTATGATGACTACAACTGTGACCCTAAAGATAGGGCATCCCATCTTTATTATTATCACTGTTTGTGAGATAATTAAACATAAAATTTTCCTAAAATTTTGTTAGAGAAAATAATCTTGTTACATCTTTCCTAGATGCTATTATTTGTAAAATAACAAAACAATAAATTGCATTATTTTCTAAGAAGACATTTCTAAAATAGATCAAATATTTGGTTTACTGCCATTTAGAAATCAGAAATCTGATAATTTATTCCCAAGCATTTAGAAAACCACACAGCTAAACAAAACCAACATTATGCACAACATTTTAGTCTTTAAAATTTATGGATATTGATCTTAATGGTCAATGTACTACCTAAACCCCTCATTTTATTTTACCTAAAACAATCTATTAAGACCTAGTAATTTTTTTTAAATCCATCAGTATCATGAATTAACATCTTGCTGAATAGGTGAACATGAACTTGTGACCAAAACATTTGGACAGGAGACTAAGAATTCAGTTGGGAGTTTGGACTGCAGCACAGGTTTAGACCAAAACTCAAAATATAACCTAGTGTTTCCCTCATGTAATAAATAGCATTTAGAATACGTGTTTTGAAAGTATTTTTTCAGCTTTATTCTAATCCAGGAAGGTTTGATTAAACTTGATGTTTACATTACTTAGCTCTCCACTCTAGAGCTCAGCATGGAAGTATAAAGGTATAGTGATCATTAGGATACATGCTGTTTCATAAGCTATATTTAATGAATTCTTTAACTGCAGAGAGAATGTTAATGTAATGAGTCTTGAACTACAATAACCCTGCTTAAATGCAATTGTAAATAGTATAGTTTTCAGTTCAGAAATGATCTACTTTATCCAGGCTGCAGCAATCCCAAAAGCATTTTGTCCTACATTATTATAGAAGCAACATAACAGATGACCTCACATATGGATCCTAAGAAAATATAAGAAAAAAAATATTTTTTAATTTTGTGTTGTTTCCAAGCATATCTGACTATTCCAGTTTCTTTTCTCTTGTTAATATTTAACTTATCCTATGCAGGAATGATCCAAATTTATACTGACAAGTACATTTTTCTGCTTTCCCTCTAGCAGCTATGGTCAAAGATGATGTTTGCATTTAAAAATGGATTCAAGAATTTCCATTTCAGAGGAGCACTCAGCTAGTATTGTCTAGGCATGGAAAAATACTCCCTTCAACAAGAGAAAAAATTTAAGGAAAACAAAAGAAAGATTTAGCAAAATATAAATCTACAAGTGATCACAAATTTAAGACAACACTGTGAGTATAAAGTATGCATGAACATATACAAAGAATACACACAGAACATACACGCATACAAGATCTTAAGCAGTATTCCACTGCTCCTGGAAGAAATCTCTTTGTAAACTCTCTGTTCACTTTTAAGGTCCCTTTTTTGCTTAGTCTTCCAGCTTATGATCCCAATTATCTTCACAAAAGCTGCCAAATCAATTGTCATTTTCTCTGAAGGACTGGTTAAAAACTGTCACAAATTAAATGCAGAAAGTTCTCTGAATATTATTTGCAAAGCTCAATTATATTATTGTAAAGTAATGCCTTTACTTCACGTATGTAGTTCAAATATAAACCACAAAAATAAATTGTAATCAGATTTCCCAGACCTTAGAAGAAAAATGTTTACAGTTTTGATTCAGAAACTCTAAGAACTGAAACCACAACACAATATTCAAAGGTTTGACTGAAATCATACATAGCAAATCTCATATATTTGAAACCAACCACTAAACTCAAGATTTCAGCTGAAGACGCCTGAGCAAAAGTGTCATAATATGGAATGCCACAGCTTTTCCATAGGAAAAAAAATTAATTTCACCAGGAATATTAAGCTAATTTCTAAATGGAAGCAGGGCATTCAGGAATTCCTAGTTGTTCTGGAAAATAGGAATCGAGAATTGGCACCTTTTATGCTACTTAGGAAATTCTATCATGCTTGTAAGTTATGTTTCCACTCTTTCACTAAGATTTCATGCAGATCAAAAACTAGTATTTCTTCAAAAACCTGCATACCGCAAACTATTTGAGTATGTTCTACAATCACTTCACCAAACGCTGTAAAGGGTGAACAGTGAAGCTGCATTGTTGCAGAACTGCCTGTTATTGTAAAACCATGAAAACCACAAATGTAAAAAAATAAAAAGCCTTAGTAATTTACTAAAATGGTATCATTGTTATCATTACCTGTTGCACAGTAGCTGTTTGAATCAATGCTAGTCACAGCTGGGGACAATATATTGTCAGAAGATAATTTATAATTTGATAGATGGACCACTTTGTGGATAAAGAACTGGCCGGATGGCCGCACGCAAACAGTTGTGGTCAATGGCTCAATGTCCAGCTGGAAACCAGTAACGAGCGGTGTCCCTCAGGGATTGGTGTTGGGAACGGTCTTGTTCAACACCTTTTTCAGTGACATGGACAGTGGGATAGAGTGCGCCTTCAGCAAGTCTGCTGATGACACCAAGCTGTGTGGTTCAGTTGATAGGCTGGAGGGAAGGAATGCCATCCAGAGGGACCTTGACATGCTTGTGAGGTGAGCTGATGCCAACCTGATGAAGTTTAACCATGCCAAGCGCAAGGCCCTACATCTGGGTCAGAGCAATCCCAGGCAAACCTACAGTTTGGGCAGAAAAGAGATTCAGAGCAGCCCTGCAGAGAAGGACTTGGGGGTGTTGGTCAATGAAAAAATGAACATGAGCTGGCTTTAGCGTGCAGTCGCAGCCCAGAAAGCCAGCCGTATCCTGGGCTGCATCAAAAGGAGCGTGACCAGCAGGTCGAGGAAGGTGATCCTGCCCCTCTACTCTGCTCTCGTGAGACCTCACTTGGAGTACTGTGTGCAGTTCTGGTGTCCTCAACATAGAAAGGACATGGAACTGTTGGAACAAGTCCAGAGGAGGGCCATGAGGATGATGAGGGGACTGGAGCACCTCCCATATGAAGATAGGCTGAGAAAGTTGGGGCTGTTCAGCCTGGAGAAGAGAAGGCTGTGTGGAGACCTCATAGCAGCCTTCCTGTATCTGAAGGGAGGCTACAGGGATGCTAGGGAGGGTCTTTTCATGAGGGACTGTAGTGATAGGACAAGGGGTAATGGGTTCAAACTTAAACAGGGGAAGTTTAGATTACATATAAGGAAGAAGTTCTTTACTGCGAGGGTGGTGAAGCACTGGAATGGGTTGCCCAAGGAAGCTGTGAATGCTCCATCGCTAGCGGTGTTCAAAGCCAGGTTGGACAGAGCCTTTGGTGACATACTTTATTGTAAGGTGTCCCTGCCTACAGCAGAGGGGTTGTAACTTAACTATTTTATAATTCTATAAGAGAATCAATGCAGACAAAATAAAAATAAGTTACTGGAAACAATGAAACAAACAGTTTTGTGTAGCAGATCAGAAACTATACCAGTTTGAAAAAGAAAATGTCTATACAGAAATGAACTATTTTTTTTTTCTAGTTTCCACTCCTTCAACAGTACCGCCAATACTAAATATATTAGTTTTCCAGAAATCAGTCCCAGATGAGCCACTATTTCCATTTCATTGCAGCCAGAATTTCCCTTGGGAAGTCTTCCTCCAAGGAACTGGGCTCTCAAGTCTTCTGCACTATCATTTTGTAAAGTATGGTATTTAACAGTGTATTGGTAACTATCCTAATCTCTAAGTAGTTCTTAGTAGTGCCAAATAATGAAAATGTATTTGGTTTTCTCACTTATTTGGAGGCAACGGAAGCACAATAGCTTTGGTTCTCTCACTCTTTTCAATGGTCCTGAGTAGATATACTATACCTCTGTTGCAACGATCACAGTCAGCTCTCCCCTTGTGATCCACGCAAACATAATTCCCTTCACGTTCCACTGCTGCTCCAAGATTACAGCTCAATTTTCTTTGCCATCTCCAACTACCAATTGCCACATAAATCCTGTTTAAAATTGGCTTACAATAATTTTAGTGGCAATTTACAATTTCAGACTGAAAGGTAAACACATACATAGATGACAAAACATCCACAACAGAATTTTCATTGGAATGCAAGTAATGTCAGTTCAGAAAAGCATTGAGATACAATCTCAAAAGAAGAGGGAAAAAATAAAAAGAAAAGCAAGCATGTAAAAGGGTTTCATTTTACTTATGTTTCTTTTTTCTTCAATCTAACCACAGTACAGAGATCCAATATCACAGCAGAAGAGATTTTGGTTTTTGAGAAGTTAAAGAAGCAGCAAGATGCTATGGATATCCATTTCATCATTTCTACCCTGTTAATAGGCAGTAATCTCAGAGAGCATGCATCTATCATCGCATTGTGACTAGACTACAGATAAATCTAAAATAGCTGCCAGCATTCTCTCTGGTACCAAATAACTCAGATCAAAACAAACAAAAAATTTTAGTCTTGTTTTTTGGGTAAGGTTATATTTTTGGATACTATACTAGGCTTCTTTTTACGTATGAACTGACTAAAAAAAGGCTTATGGACACACTGTAGCAATGTGCCGTAATCCAGTCATCTTTTCTCCTTACTCCCGTCTCTAAATATACATCTTAAAATGAGTTCATCTCATTGCTCTTTTTCAGTTCCATTTTTTCCACACAGAAGAGATATTCTATGCATCTTCAAGATGTGTTATTCTGCAGAGAAAACTGTATCTTATTTTTGTGGTATATCACCATTACACAGAAAAAGATGTTCCACTTCCATTCTATCTAAATGAAATGTGTCTTTTATCCAATATAAAGTATTATTACATCCATTGATAGGCATGTCAGAAGATCAAAAAAAACCCAAAAACTTTCAGATAAAAGAGGTTTCATACCACCTGCTAGTGTATCAGTTGTTAAAAAGATGTCTTCCCAAAACATCAGATCTCCTGTATTTTATATGCCACCTCCTCAGAGATCAGCCTTCTTTTAGTATCACTGAAGTCACAGATGAAGATTTATTTCACTGTCTTTAGTGCTGGTAAAGAGCACTAACCATACTATAAAACCTGATTTGAATTTGCAGTGTGAAATGCCACATGTGATATCACCAATGTGCGTCTCTGAAAGTGACTTGGGTTTTTTTCACTACTGCTTTTATTTGGTTGCATTCAATTGGGATAATTTCTAATTTTTGCATTCAAAGACCATTTTTCTGTATTCCCAATTACTCATATGTTCAGTGCTAGTATGCTCAGTACTAGAGAAAAGCTTTTCAAATAACCCAGACCTGTCATCTAAAATGAGGAAGCAAGTACCTGTATTCCATAAAGTGAAGTTCATGCAGCACCTTCAAATATGGCATTTTAAAGGACAAAGGTGAAAAGTTTAATGACCAATTATTCACTTCTGTTCATATACATATATATACATAAACCCATGCAAATATCTTTCAGTTCACTGTATGTGTTTTTCCCAGTAGCATGCACTAAACAAGACCTAGATAAAATGTCTATGCAAATGACACACAAAATAGTCCCTACGATTCAGTAATGTCTTCTGAGGCCAAAAGGATAAGAAGAACATATTTAAAATGCAGACATACTCACAAATACAGTAATATACTTTAAGTATTATAGATCTCAGTGAAGAAGAAATAGTCCCTTTACCATGTTTAAAGTTACAAAAGTAAAATTAGAAAAATTAGAATCATCAGACAGGGAAAGGAAAGAGTGCTAAGAACATAATCATTTTGACCTCATTCACTAATTGATGCATGTTGCCTTACATCTGGAGCTTGATACCCCATGACTGAAGCAGCAACAATAGTACTACTTGTGTTAGCCTTTGTCTCCTGACCATTTACCAAATTGTAACTGAGTTCAGATGTATTTTCATAGAAATACATACTGCCAAGTCTAAGTGTTCTTTGGATTCTTTTTCAGATCCCTATTCAGTTTGGGTTTTACCTGTTGCTTCTCTGCTTTTCAACTTAACATGAGGGAAAATATATGTGATTTATATAAAATATTTAGGTACAGCTTTGGCTTCAGATAATTAAAATTTATTTTAAGAATTCCAAGTATTACCTGAACACTGTTACCTATTCTACTGTCATAGCACTTAGAAATCCCAGTCAGACTACAAGTGTTAGCTGCAGTAGGTGCAGAAGGAGGAGCAAAGCAAACACAGGCAGAAATACAGTTTCTCTGTGCAAGCATAAACCATGTGAAGGACTTAAGACAGAATCTTGGGGAAATGAGTTCTCAAATAAGCATTTATATGCCTTTGTACAGATACCATATATGAAAGTCAATAATCATGAAAGTCAATAAACTTCCACCATTTTGAAGAACAAACAGATTCTGAATTCTTCATTAGTCACTCTTCTTGACAGGTATTTCATGGCTGTTTTCATTTGGCATTTTTACTTGCCATTCTGTACTGATCTGGAGTGAAATATACTGCAGTAGGCTTTGGTGAAAAACAGACCTATATTTTTTTATTTCAATCAGAAAAGGCTGAGTCCCAGTTGTCGGGTAAATTATATTCAAAATTATCTTCCATCATGTTCTGGGCCAAATTTCATCTCTAATGTAAGCAGGCAACACTCCAACACTTCCACTGCACTTGTAACTCATCAGAATGTAAGATGAAATATGACCTTCAGAGTTCACTTCCAAGCACATGAACAATCCCTATTCTCAATGCAAATTAAAAAAAAACAAAAACAAAAAAACCCCACAAAACCAAATTATAATTTACCATGGAGCCTTATGAGGGCAGAAATATCTTTCTTAGCACATTCTGCTATTTTTGCAGGCACAGGAAATCCACTCTATGGATAGAAATCAGTCTTTCCAAAGAAAAAAGAAAAAACAAAAATCCCCAACTAAAACTTATAAAGTCTTCCAGAGCCTCTTGTAACCATTATATATTTGATAAATGTTCTGAATAGTTACATAAAAAGAGTTGTCAGGACAAGCTCATATTTCAGAGAGGGAGACTGGTACTTTATACAGATCAGTCTTGTTAGACTATTCCCTTCGTTTTGTGATAAAGAGGGTATTTTGGGTTGCATGTATTCCCCTAAAGGAAATAAGCATTATTACCTTACCTGCCACGCCAATACTTATACTATACTATCCTGCTACCATACATACATACCATACATATCCTGCTACCAGAATCTGCTCTCATGAATAAGAATGCAAGTTAAAGAAAGCTGTGATTTTCCCACCAATTAGCTGCAGGGCAGTGGTGGGGACACCCCAGCTGCTAGCTTATTAGCATCCCTTGAGAACAAGTAGCTGGAAGAAAACTAGTCTCTTGCAGCAATTGTCCCTTTTTTCCCTGCTATCACTGTAAGATAGCAACCTGTTATGTGCCCACATTTATTATCTCATAAATACCTGTTTATACAAGGTTTTCTTCAAAATTATGTTTGTGCTCCCCCATAAACAAAGATCATCCAAACAGACCAAGTCCCTGGGTTTTGTTGAAAAAAGGAATAGAAAACCTCCTCCTTTTCTTTGATGCATTTATTGGATCATGAGTGATACATGAAAGGCTTGGGCTTTGTTTTGTTTCAGGTTTTATTGTTTTGTTTGGGTTTTTTTCTTTTCACTTGCTATAAATTCATGGCTTACACCACACTTTACAGAGCCAGGTTTTCTTTCCTAGTGCTTTGTTCAGAATAAACAGACCAACTAGGAACGAATAATGCCATACGAATACATCAGAATGAGACTTCCAAGGATGGAATCAAAAGAATCAGAACCAGACCAAATGAGAGGTGAAGCACAGAGGATGATCACTAAGGTGATAAGACCCTTTAAAGTCTTCTATGAATAAAACAAAGAAAAAAAAAAAAAAACAAAACAAAAAACAACAGAAACACACACACAAAAAAAGCAAAAGCGGTGGTTCTGGTCAATGCTTCATACAACAGTGGTTCATTAATACATCAGGTGGTGGATTTTTGAGGACAAAAGCTGAAAAAGGGAATGGTTGATAGTGGAAAGAAGGCTGAATCTAAAGATCAACTCTAATGTGCTCTTTAAAGTAAGAATCCCCTAAGTACTGCATAGATAGAGTATTTCAGTTGGAAGGGATGTACAGCAATCATCTAATCCAATCGCTTGACCATTTCCATTTCAGGGCTATCCAAAAGTTAAAGCAGGTTATTAAGGGTATTGCTGACTACCTCTGACACACTGATAGGCTTCAGGCATCGACCTTGAATCCCACTCCAGGGTCTGACCACCTTCTCTGTAAACAAATGTTCCTTAATGTCAAGTCTGAGCCCCTCCTGAAACTAATCAGAATCATAGAATCATAGAATATTTAGGGTTGGAAAGGACCTGAAGATCATCTAGTTCCAACCCCCCTGCCATCAGCAGGGACACCTCCCACTAAACCATGCCACCCAAGGCTCTGTCCAATCCAGTCTTGAACACCGCCAGCGATGGAGCATTCACAACTTCCCTGGGCAACCCATTCCAGTGCCTCACCACCCTTACAGTAAAGAATTTCTTCCTCATATCCAGTCTAAACTTTCCCTGTTTAAGTTTGAACCCATTACCCCTTGTCCTATCACTACAGTCCCTCATGAAGAGTCCCTCCCCAGCATCCCTGTAGGCCCCCTTCAGATACTGGAAGGCTGCTATGAGGTCTCCATGCAGCCTTCTTTTCTCCAGGCTAAACAGCCCCAACTTTCTCAGCCTATCTTCATATGGGAGGTGCTCCAGTCCCCTCATCATCCTCGTGGCCCTCCTTTGGACTTGTTCCAACAGTTCCATGTCCTTTTTATGTTGAGGATACCCTGATGAAGTTTAACCATGCCAAGTGCAAGGCCCTACATCTGGGTCAGAGCAATCCCAGGCAAACCTACAGTTTGGGCAGAAAAGAGAACCAGAGCAGCCCTGCAGAGAAGGACTTGGGGGTGCTGGTCGATGAAAAAATGAACATGAGCTGGCTTTAGTGTGCAGTCGCAGCCCAGAAAGCCAACCACACCCTGGGCTGCATCAAAAGGAGCGTGACCAGCAGGTCGAGGAAGGTGATCCTGCCCCTCTGTTCTGCTCTTGTGAGACCTCACTTGGAGTATTGTGTGCAGTTCTGGTGTGTCTCCCTCAGATTATGTAAATATCCCACCTATTTAATTAAGTGAAAATCTCTGTTGGGGGAATATTTGATATTAACTATGTGACATTTGTTTCCCCACTCTACTTGACCATAAACAGCATTTGAAGTATTAATTTTCTATCATAGTCGCCACTCCTTGCAATACAGTTAAAAACAAATTATTACTTACTTGGGGTCTGAACTCTGTAACAGGGATGGAGGTCTTGATTCTCCCTGGGGATGTTCTAATATTCCTGAGCAATCTACCATTTGAGGCACTCAAGGTTTAATCTACCGATTGAAACACTAAAAAAGCTAGAAAGGCCACAGAAAGATTACTGCAACTTTGCTAACTGCACAAAATAAAAAAAAAAAATAATTATAAACCAAAAGAAACCCACCATCATCATTGCTACTTTTTCCAAATCTCAGCTTAATATCTGTCCTCTTATTTTATTTGAAAACTCTTGAACTAAATGGCATAAACAATCCCATGATCACAGGAACCTTAAAACATCCTTTTCTTGTATCCTATCAGTCCCAATATCCAGTGGGCTCAAGAGAGGCAAGCTAGCTGAAAGCATCAAAATGATTTTTATGCCTTTATAATTCTAAGACCCCACTTCCAGCTTTCTTTGAACCCCTTCTGTGTCCTGTGGAGGTAGAACTTAACACAGGGAATGGGACTAGATGCTGAAAGCTATTTTTCTGGTCTCTGTAACTACAGTTTCATGGACAGAAGCAGTTCCTTCTAAAAGTGGTCTCTGTCACCCTACAGATGCATTTTGTCTAAAACTGAGTAAACCTTAATTCATGATCTTCCATAAATACTCATGTAACAGACTAGTTGTATACTAGAATTAACACATGTTCCATAAGGAATGAAATCACAATCATGTAAAATCACTGACCACCTGGGAAAGGAGATTCTTCAGGGGTTAGCGGCTCCATAGTAGTCATATATACCCTTAAGAAGTCTTGCTGCAAATTGGCTAGAATCAGTTACTATTGAGAGATTCAACTTCTGTTGAGACTTCAACTGATCACTTAGCCACAGTTGAACTCGCATTTGTGTCAAATATAAGTGTCTCTAGAAAAGAGGTGGAAAAGCAATGCTCTGAATTGTATTTAGCAGTTCATATTATGGAACAACATCAATAAAGCACCTGGTTTTCACCTGCTGACATTTTTTTCAACATAAAACTGAAAAAATGGCCAGTGATGTTAAGAACTGACACTGATGACACTGGGGACTTTCAGACACATGACAAAACAGACAACATCAAATCAGTCTGAGACCTGCAGAAGTGCTGTTGCCTCACAAAAATAATGCTCTGCCTCTCTGCAACTGAAAAGAACACAAAGAGGAATGATAGCACAAGCAGGAAGCATGAAGAGACTATGTCTGACACCCCAAAAAAACATCTACTACCAGCCTATGTTACAGAAATCATAAAAGTAGGAAAAGCAAGTAAATGTCAGTTGCTTTATTTTTAGATCTCATATCAGCAAAAATATACTGCAGCCAGAGCAGCATTGTAAATGGTAAGATACAACATCTGAACTATTGGAATTCCTAACATGTTAACAAATTAAAACAAAACAAAACAAAGCAAACAAACAAAACAAACCAGTATCAAACCAAAACCATGCAAACAGCAGCCACTCTTAATAGTTTGATTCATACAGGGCACTTACAACATCTAAGATAGCAGCTGATATTTTACTTCTCATTCTTTCCTCCCCAGAATCCCTGCAATGACATCTCATGCTTCTTCAGGGCATCTACCTCTATTTGCCTGGTGTAGTCCTATAGAGCAGCCACAGCTGGTCAATAAATTTAACTGTTGTCCTTGGCACAGAGGTATCACCATGGAATGTGTTGCCAGGAAAATGTGCTATTAGAAGACACACTGAGAGTATTAGAAGGTACTACATGTCCTGTTGTGCTTCCAATACGCGTAAGAGCACACTGTAACGGACACAAAAGACTTCATTAAAAAAACAGGACCATTTAAAGTGCAGATTTAAGGTCTCCAAAAACTTGTATTATGGGCATATGCTCAAGACTGATATGACATATTTGTTTTGCCTTTGGGGTTTTGTTTGTTTGTTTGGGGTTTTTTTGTGGGTTTTTATGTGCGTTTTTTTTTTTTTATAAAAAATGATGGTTTGCTCCTGATATGAAGCCTAAGTAACTGATACGAAATATTAAAGTGATCCCATACTCCTCTTAAAACATTGTCTCTTGCTAGAGTGCTGGAGGAGCTTTTGCTTTGTCCAGGATCTGCCTTTTAAAAAACTTCTTGAGTTTGAAGAACCTCACCCTGTGACATAAAATATCAAAGCAAGGGGTCAGGTACTGTGTTTTAGGAGAACTATGGCTACAGCATTCATTCAAGAAAGACAAGTCCAATTGCCTCTTACGTCAAAGCAGGAGCTAAACCTTCCTAGAAATAGCCCTAAGCTCAGACCTCAACCAGCCAGAAAACAAAGAACATTCGCAACTGACCTTCAGGAGGCTAAAAGCAAGGAAACAAACAAACAAAAAAACCCTACACATGTACACGCACAATCGACAGCTTTAGAGCCAGCAAACACAACCAAATCTATCAGCAGAATAAAGTGGAGAAGGAAAGAGAACTGTAGAAATCCTCAAAGCATGCTATCTACTCCTTTTACTTATGAGGCGTGATCTTCAACAGGAGAGTGAAGAGCACGCTCTTTGACCTGAAAAGCTTGAAGAATATTTATAAAGATGTCATCTCTTTGCCTTATGGCAATTCATCTCTAACAGCTCAAAACCCTCACAAATTTATACAAAAGAATGCATGTCAACAAGTCACGTAAACAAAAACAAAAAACAAACCACACCAAAACACAAAGTAAAAAAAACAAAAACAAAAACCAAAAAACAAACCACTCTGCATTTATTTAAGATCTTAACAAAAAACCCAAATCCCAAGACTCAAGTGTATAGTTCTAACTACCTATTTAATTACTTTGGGGCATGCTACTGTCAAACATGCCAAGGAAATCTCCATATTTCTGTAATAAAAGATTATAAAACTAGATAACTCACTGTTAACTCTCTTTCTTTCAAATATTATGAAGCAGAAAGGATAAAACGAATACCTGTCTGAACAACCTAGTGATGGATATAGCAGCCGTTTCTAAAGTATATGGCCCTGATGTAGCATTTGACATTTAAAAAGAAGTCATGATGTCCTACTGCTGTCCTGATATAGAGCAATTCCCATGTTTCTTTTTAAAGAAGTATACAGTGAACTGAAGTAACTAACATGGTTTCTCATTTCAAAAGCTGAAAAACATTACTGCCTATTCAGAGACAAACAGGCAGAATTCAATAGAATTGGACCATAGTAATTTAGATGCAATTCCTATCTTCCTTTTCTCATCTGCACAACTGATGCACAACATCTACACTTAATAAAACGGGTTCTGTATTTGAATGCACAGCATAAATTTGAGTCCTAGATCTCACCATCTATTCAATCTGTTTGCTCAAAAGAAACTGTCTTGTAATTTTAGCTGTATTATCAGGTAGTTTAACTCCAAAGTTGCCAGTTTGAATTTTCCTTGTCTTCAAAAAATAGAATTCTCTCAATCTGAAAGCAGCTCAAGCACTCTGTCAAGTTTCTGTACTCTAAAGATACAATGCATCCTCCTAAGTGTGAAGCTTAATGTACTTTAGCCTTTTTTCTTTATCTTCTGCTTCTTAAAAAAAAAAAAAAAAAAAAAAAAAAAAGGTTGATTATATTTGCATCTTTCTTAGGGGTATTTTTATACAAAAGAAAGCAGAAACAGATTACTGCTCTTAGGCATACTGCCCAGAGGCTTTATGAAAAATATTTGTCATTAGATTCACAGGTCATCAAGACAAAAGGAAACACCAAGGTAGTATTTATAGAGTTTGGACTTTGTAGATTGAGACCCTTGCTTCTGACTAAGCGCCACTTAGAGAGTATCACTACATCCAAAAGGCTGAGCAGATTTGTACTAGTTTTAAGTTGTGTTCTGAAAAGAGACTGTGCAAGGAAGAAATATGCAGTGGATTCTAGCCTTTTTCGTCTCTATTTGTCCTGACCAAGTCTACATAGTATCCTGTAAATAATGTTTTCTCAGTCTTCGGCTCCTTTATGTGACAAGTGCATAAAATCAGGGAGAATAATTAATTCTAGGCATTCCTCAAACAAAAGAAAGAAAAAAAAGCTAAATGCAATGTTCTTCAACACAGCTAAAACTGAAGACAAGAAAATAGCTAACTGTTAAGCTTGTGGAAAATAGCTTTAGAGTGTGGAAAGGTTGAAAGATTCTCCAGAAAAGTATCTTTCTCTGTATGAAAAAAGTACTACAACTAATTAATTTTTTATTTTGGGGAGTGGGGGGGAGGACAGTGGAGAGCAGGCAAGGTGTGTCATTAAACAAGTATGAAATAACTCCTCCCTACAATCAAAGAACTGCAACAGAAATACATTATCTTTCTCTAGCACAACAATGCTGTTGAAAAAGAAATGTTTTACAAATTTTTCCAGAAAAGTTGTATACAGTGGGCACAGCTGCTGTGGCAATAGTAACAATAACTTTGGCAGGTTCCAAGTTCAGCAACTTCACTGTTGTTGCTAAGATGAGGTTGAATAAAACTCTGCAGAAACTGGTCCCACCTCTTCCCAAGAACACTATCATATGGCTTTGCTAAACACAGATAAACTTAAAAAGTACTTCAGCTCCCTTTCTGAGGGCAAATAGCACAGACACGATTCCAAAACATGCTAAAAGAACTATTTCGTAAATGGACAAGTCAAGCAAAGATTCAATCCAGTGATTTCAGGAAGCCTCAGTGATTGATGCATTTGTTTGCTATTCTTCCCTGCAGCCTCCTGGTTGCTCTTTTTTACTAAAATGTAATTAACTAAGTACAATAGAACAGTTTCCAGCCTATCAAGTTATTTTCATGGGAATGTAAATAAATTAGTGATAATTAGACCTAAGAAAATCTCCAAGAGAACTGGGTTCAATTGCAGAAATTGTGCTATTGCCTGTGACTCCTATTTGCTGCAGTATCATAATACATTCAAAACATCCTTCATATGTGAGCACTGAAATTAAAAATCAACATCTAAAAGAAAGTTCAATTTCTTTTTTCCTCTTTCCTTCAATCATTCTCATATTGTGTTAGAATATTAGTAATAAAAAGTCAAAATAAAGTACAAAATAAAGAGAGAAGGACTGTGATATTAATTACTGGAAAAAGGAAAGAGGAAAATAGATTAAAGAAAGTATGATATTACTTGGATTCCTGCAGGGACTGGAAAATTAAGTCAATAGACATTTTTGTAACACTTTTAACGGGTTCAGTACTAGTATTATACACAGGAAATTTTGAAATAAATTGAAAGCTCTTTTTGCACTAAGGGAAAAAAAAAAAAAGAGAAAAAAACCCAGAAGAAACCCAACATTTTAGACCAAGTATCACCAAAAATATAAAAGAGCAAGTCAACAAAATTAAGCTCAAATTTAGAATAAAACCTCCTTGTCCAATCCCTGTCTCAAAAGGCGCCACAAACTGCCAAGACTCACTCTTAAGAAATTCTAGAGCTCCTACTAAAATAACAATCCTCATTTATGACTGCAGTTACTATTTATTGTAGTAATAATAAAATATAGGCACATGACCACATTAAACTCTTTTCTTTCATTCTGTAGTTCTTAATTCCTCACCTTCCTTCCTTCAGTTTTGTTGTCTTTTGTATCTGAGCTTTCTCCTTAGTTTTTATCATCTGCCCTATATTTTTATTCTTTTTTTTTTTCACTCTTCTTTTTCTCATTTCACAGCTCTTTCTTTTCTCACCCTTATTTCTTACATCATATCCACATTTTCTCCTGCTTAGATGTTCAAACAACAGAAGCACAGGAAATGCTGTGTCAAATAGTTTATAGCCTCTTCTTAGAATTTGCTTCTCTCTAGATGAATTTAGCAGTCCATAAAAATTGTATTATTGATCACTTATTAACCATTTTGCCCCCAGATTTGCCCTGAGGAAATTTAAAGACAAGTTTTAGTCTGGGAGAAGTCTGTTATATTACCTATCTGAATAGGTAATGCTCATCTCATTTATGAATCCTCTTACTTTCTTGCCATTTATACTCCCTTCATTATCACTCCTGCTATTTAGGGCCATGTGTGCTATTACATCAGCTGAGTATACCCACTGAATGATTAGCACAGTCAACTCTTAGGAAATGGTAGTAAGCCTAAATCCACTATTTTTCTCTCACCTAGAAAGATTACTTACTTTCTGGTACTGTTTAAAATATTACTAAAACAGTCTTCCTATTAACATTCTCATCTACTGCCTCTCCCAAATGAGTAAGCCTCCCTCACTGGAAAGTCTATTTAAATATATTCAAAGAGTCGCTTCTTTTTTATATTACAAACTGGCAAGCTCCTCAGTTACCTATTGCAAAAGGTTTCAGACCACTGAACACATTGAGGAGGATCAGCGTGCCTTTGTTGTATATTTTGAACATCATTTTGCTTATCAGGAATGTCACTTCATTATTTTATGCATGGTCAGGTATTGTCAGCAGATTTTATCCAGACCACCATGTTCCCTTTATACATTTTTTAGCATTAAAAAGGACCATTTTAATTTGCCAGAAATACCACAGCATGTTCTCAGGTGTAAAATACAAGAGGAAAAGTTGAAGAAGTTTCTGCTGCAGTGAAGCAAGGTGGAGGCTTACCCCAATCAGCATTTCACATCCACCAGGTGAGTTCCTTCATGGGTTGCTTTAGCAGCCTAGCCAGAACCTAGACAGACTCATTTAAAAAAGCTTAAGGAGGGCCATAATGTTAGTAAAGGAGGATTATCTTTCTGTAGCTTCAAGAGTAAGAAAGATTAAAGTTAGAGAAAAGAGTTTAGAAGTAAATACACTCAAGAAATTTTATCATGTGTGGGGTTTTCTGGTTTTGTATTTGGGTTTGTTGGGGTTTTTTAAAGTATACATATACTATGAAAATAATTTTTGCTGCACAATTTTGTAGGTGCTCTGTAGAACCACCAATCTTCTGGTCAAAGCCTCTCTTGTATTTACAAAGATTATTTCAGAATTTGCTCAACAAATGGGGAGCAGGAGGAAGAAAACAGATGTATCAAAAAATGCTGTTAAGAAAGAAAAAAAAAAGGAGACTTGAAAATAAGCACCAAGGGTTAAGGAACATTAATTAGGATGACTTTTTTAATTAATATGAATTGTTCTACATTCTTACTCAATGGTTTCATCTGCTTACTAAGTGATAGCTGGTTCAAAATCACCACAAGTGGTTTTGTATGCAGCATTCTTTAAAAGTATATGAAGTTTAAAGCATAATTATCAACCCTCTCCAGGATACCAGTCAGTACTAAAAAAGGCTTAATTATATTATCCCAATATAATATTCTAAGCAAACCAAAAAACATAAGAAAAGCATACATTGAAAAAGGAGAGTTAAACAGCATCTTCACAAACTCCCAGATGCATTTAAGTTACTTCAATTGAGGTGTACATTTTGTTTCCTCAATTATTGAATCACAAAATTAGATTTCAAAATTGTAATACAATTCTTTCAAAGCAATACGAGAAACTTTTATGTTTGCCTGTGAAAGTAATTCTAGAAGAGAGGGAGGAAATACATAGCTTGAGCAAAATGAGAAAAAAAATAGCTATGGCATGCAAAGCCGAGCAATCTGGCCATCAGTACTTAAGTTTAGAGATTCCTAAAACTTCAGCTGATATTTTAAGCAAACCAATAGCATCTAATTCCACAATGCTCTGTAAACAACCAAACAGAAACAAAACAAAACAACCCCCAATTAAACAGAATCCAAGTAACTCTATGTACGACCAAGGTGTACTGAGTACCTGCGAATCAATTTCTAATATATCACCTAATGAATAAGTTTCTGAGGCTCTCTTAGGAGAAATATATCCAGGCTGAGGACATCTTATCCTTAAAATACTTGCTAGCATACATCATTTAGCAAAAGATAATTAACAGAAAGTAAAAAATCTTCATATTTTTGCAACCATTTCTTTGTTATGACCTGACATTCACTCCCCCTTTCCCTGAAACTTTTGTCTATATAAATACAGAGAAAGACATTATGTTTTACAACTACTATGAAAAGGAGATCCTACATAAACTGTCGTTCATCAATGACAGAAAATAGTATGTTATGCCAATAGAAAGGTAACTACTATAGAAAACATTGACTAGATACATGGTTTATATTCCATGAAATGATGCAAAAGATCTTCTGAGTGACATTATAATTTAACATTCTGTAGAAAGCTCTAAGGGTTTCATAGCCCCAAAAGCAACAATTTCAAAGAAGCAGTGTTAAGTCATTGCTTTAATATGCAGAGATGCAACATTAATGCTGGCAGTTAAAGGAATTCTTAAGTCCTGAAATTCTAAGAATGAAATAATTTCTTTTGATAATATTCTAGTTGCGTGTTTGGTTTCAACTACAGTGAATTAATAAAGGATCATCAACTCTCTTTATGAATATTATGGAAGTTCATGCATAAGGTCTTGTTAAAGAGCTGCTGTAACCAACAAATCAGTCTAACTGAACAGCTAGAAGATGATTTTGGTTTCTTGCCCTCAAATACAAGAAGTCTCGCAGTACCTGTTTTATTTTCAGACACCAACATACAAGCATACACATAGCTGACAGAGGGAAGATTTAGATTAGACATTAGGAAAAAATTCTTCACTATTCTTCACTATGGTGGTGAGACACTGGAACAGGTTGCCCAAGGAAGTTGTGGATGCCCTATACCTGGAAGCGTTCAAAGCCAGATTGCATGGGACTTTGAGCAACCTGGTCTAGTGAAAGGCATCTCTGCCAATGGCAGGGGGGTTGGAACTAATTGATCTTTAATATCCCTTCCAATCCTAACCAATCTGTGATTCTATGAAATAAAGGCTCTATACAGGGATAATCAAGGATTCCTAGCTATCAATAAGTTACATTGCTATTAAACAAACCCACACCCTTTAAAATGTCCCTGGTAGCTAAAATGAAAAATTGGAATATCCAACTTCACAGAACACAGTTAAAAACAGTGCTTGGACATGACCTCAGCCCAATGAAAACCATCACTTTCCAGTGAAAGACAAGTAAGATATCAAAAGTATAAAGCAGTAAGATACCACATCTTCCATCTCACGTTATAGTAATGTAAACTGTCCAGCAAAAGAAATATTGTCTAGATAATTATCACTGTTTGCCTGACAATTATGATTGTGTCTCTGCCTGAATTATGATATAGATTAAAGTCGATTTACATGGTTGGCTTTCAATAATATATAGGTTATGCCGAAATATCTCTAATTCACTCAGTCACCAATAGATTAATTTGTCTTTATAGTGCACCCACAAAAATAAGTAGGAGAGTCTTGCACAAGAGGTCTTGCACTCAACAAATGCAGTGTTACGGCTGATTTTTTCCTGAGTTCTTAAATGTTCTATGCTTACCAAACTAAAGGTGTAACAAACTACAAAAATGCTCTCTTGTGTTAGGAAACAAATGGTTAAATGCTTCCAAGAACACCAAATTGCCTGAAAATCACGACAAAAAGATCTCTGCGTACACAATTCAATGTAATTTTACTACAATTTCAAAAATCAATTAACAGCCTCACTCTGTTACTGCTAGTTACTAAATAGTGAGTTCAGTGGTCTTAGACACACAGAATAGTACTTGGAAAGTAAGAGTCTTGCCTTATCATCCTGTTCCAGTATTTAAAGGGTGGCTACACAGAAGACAGAGACTCCCTTTTTAAAAGGAGTAACATGGAAAAAAGTAGGGTAATGGATACAAGTTACTCCTGAGAGATTCGAGTTGAACACAGGAGCAAAACTTTTCACAGTGAGAACTATCAGCCACTGGGATAAACTCCCAAGGGAAATGATAGATTCCTCAATGTTGGATACTTTCAAGATTCAGCTGGACAGGGTGCTGGGCCATCTTGTTTAGATCATGCTTTGCCAAGGTATGTGAACCAGGTAATTCTTGAGGTCCCTTCCAATCTTGTGTTCTATGCTTCTATGAGGCAGGTAGTGCTTTAAGCTAAATGTCTTATCTGATTCTCTCTTCAATAATGTAGGACATCTTTGCCTCAAAGGCATTTTTGCAGTTCATTAATCATCATAACTGGAAAATTCCACAGTTAAAAGTTTATGTTCATGCAAAGTTTATGTAGATGTAGGTCCTCATATAGCTTTCAACTACTCAGAAATGCATTCAGAGTAAATCCATTGATTTATACGAGCAAGGCAGCCTGGCCCAAAGACAATAGAAATCATTGCAATTTCTCATTGATCTCATGTCATTCAATTCATAGGTCTTATTCTGAATGATTCTGAATATTTTTTATTCTGAAAATACAATCTGAATTAAAATGTCACAACCTATAAGTACTAACTGTATTTTACATACATCGAAGCAACTAGGCTTAATTAAATGCTTGCTTACTCTAAATACTGATATAGAACTCTTTGTTTTTTTTCTTTAGCTCCCAGAGAGTCTCCAAGTAATTGATATAATAATAATAATACTAACAAATTCTCGCAGTTAAATTAGGCTTCAGTAAATATAATTCTGTAAACGAAAGAAAAATGCTTATGACAGAACTCCTGTTTCACCAGAAGAAAAATACCTGGAACACATAGAAGTGGTTCATATCAAAGCATGGTACAAGTGCTCATATTTCAATTATGTCAACGCAAATTTACTACTGAAAATACTTCATGTCCTTTTAAGTTTGTAAATCAAACTGGTTTATCTTTTTTTTTCCTAGCTTCCCATTAAAATGGAACTAAAAATCTACCTAACAAGAAAAACTGAATTAATTCAGCTATCTTCTTCCAAGTGATACTTCATAAATTTGTGTCACAATATTAAAGACTTCTTTTATCGGAGTATTTTCGTTACATCAGAGGCAAATAACTGAGATACTGAATATTTCTAACACCAAGAAGCTGTAGATTCTTGATGCTTTCTCGAAATTAGTTCTACAGAGAAAACAAGTTTTAGATTACAGGTAAGGCAGAACTCGCACAGCAAAAATTCAAGCTAACATTTTGCCTGTTTCTCAGTGTTCATATAAATTATAGATTTAAGGTAGAAGTCATGCCAAAGAAACCTTAGGGGCTTATGGTTTTTACAGCCTCAAAACAAGCAGTACTTCATGGTTTTCACTCACCCAGTGCTCACTGGAAGACTGAAATTTCAAACAATTCAGAACACAATTTGAAACAAGAATCTATAAATGATACTCAACAGAAAAACTAGTAAGAGTATGCTGTTATTATTTCTACTTTTAGGGTCAAAATAAGGATTTTATTTTTCTTGGTCAGCTGGATTAAAAAAAAAAATCAAAGTGACTACAGAGTGAAAGAAATGCTGACTATGCATAGCTAACCATAAAACCAAAGAAAAAGATTCTGGATTGGAGATTTCTTCATATTGATATTAAACTTTCAGTTACATAAGACTGCCTAGATAGGGTATTAAAGATTTTTTTTTTCTTGAACTTTATTCATTCTTGTTCCAAATGCGTGTTACCTGAAAATACAAAATAATAAAAAAAATATTTGTTAACTACAATATTTTTGCCAGTTATGATCTCTACAGTTTTCCTTTAAAAGCCTAAATACAAGCAATAAAGTTGGTAGAATAAAGAGAAGAGCAAATGCTACTTTGAATTAATTTCTTTCACAGTAAAAATTTGCATCTCAATTAATTCATACCTGTGCTGCAATCTATTCAAAGCTTTTAAAATCATGGAGGCTTTTTCCTTTTACATTTTGTGTTGAAATGCCTTGATTAACTCAGCACTCCACAATTACTTTACAGAAAAGTCTTCACATTAGTACTGCATAAATAAAAGGCCACCAAAATTGATATGATAACACCACTGACATAATACATGCTTTTTACTTATATTTCAAAGCAGAGACTTTAATACATTAAATACATGCCAGAATATGTAAAAAACTCTGCATCAGCATGCTTGTATTTCCCCTTCTCTTCCTTTTAGGCTTCAAATGTATGCCCCTATCTACTTTTTGATTGACAATTTTTTTTCATTCTAATGTTAATGTATTACATCTGAGTTGATAGCATAGACATGAAAGAGAAAGATAAGTGATATATCTTAGTACCTTTTCCTGTGAAATTACGTTAGCCTTCTGGGAAACTGGATAGGATGAAGCTGCAGATTCAAAGATCATTACACTGCTTATTACCCTTTATATTTATCTTCAGTGCTGCTAAAGCTTTACAGAAAATGTAATTTCTCTGAAGCTGCATTAATGTCAAAACCACCACTTTCTGGATGCCAGATTTCATTCCAACTGGCAGATAATGCACAAAAGGATCTAGTATCCATCACAGGGAATTATACAAAAACTAAAGGCTTGGCATATTTGGCAAAGAATTCAACCAATACTCTACTTCTAAATTACTGCAGAATCTTTGCTCTTCTATTCAGTTCATGTTTTACTAAGCAGAAAGATAAAGTGTTGAGCAATGGAATCAAGGCTGTGCTTAATCTTTACTCATTCTGTTATCTCTTGGGAGCACTTTTATGACTGATATGGTAACTTTCAATTTCAGCAATAGTCATTTTAGAGGAAATGGTACAGGGCATGCCTAAAGGAGGGGAAAAATATAATCCAGCATACATTTGTTTTGTGGGGACCAGCTTCAATTCCAGTAAAAACAAGAAGAAAATAGAAACTCTCCCTTCCCACTCCACTTTTTTAAAGTGGGAACAAGCAACCCCCCCAAAAACCCCCACAACTGCATCAACAGCAAATCAATGTCATCTTCTCACTGATCTATGCCAATAACCAGCTGCTATTAAAATAACAAACTTGAGATTTCAAGTATAAGCAGAAAAAAAGATTGTATTATATGAAACTGACAAAGCTTATCCATATTCCATTGCTTTCCATTTCATTCACATGGTTAAATTAAAAATAATCCACCACATGATCGTTTGGGAAAATTAATACTTCCTTCTTTATTCTGTTGATAGCAGATGAACACTGATCTTAAGAATCTCCTCTGGCTGGAGTAATACTGAAGTGATGAGTTACATCCTGTACCAAAAAGGGGGATTCCAGCTTTCAATCCAAATAAGAGGCACATAAGCACCCCCAGATACCTTAAACAGAAAGAGCACTACACTGTGCAAGAGAGAATGATAAAATGGTTTGGGTTAGAAGAGATCTTAAAGATGATCTAATTCCAGCCCTCCTGCAAAGGACAAAGTCACCTTTTGCTAGACCAGGCTGCTCAAAGCCCTGTCCAACCAGGCCTTGAACACATCCAGGGATGAGGCATTGACAACTTCTCTGGGCAACCTGTTCCAGTGCTTCACCACCCTCACAGTAAATAATTTCTTCCTTGTATCAAATCAAAGTCTACTCTCTTTTAGTTCAAAACCTTTACCCCTTGTCTTATCACTGCAGGGGCTGATAAAAGCCTCTCTCCACCTTACTTAAAAGCCCCCTTTAGTATTGAAAAGCTGCAATTAGATCTCCCTGAAGTGTTCTCCAGGCTGAACAATTCCAACTCCAACTCTCTCAGCTTCTGTTCATAGAAGAAAGAGCTGTTTCAGCCCTCTGAACTGTCAATTATATTTGACTTAAATTTTAACCACCTTAGCCTGGCTATCTTTCAGCTATCACTTGCATGGTGGCAATATGAACCAAACTTGTGGAACTAATCTGTTTTTCTCTATAATGACATTTTAATCATAGAGCTTTAACTTCTGTTATTACTGCTTGAAGTCATCTTCCTTGGAATAAGAGATATCTTTAAATTTAGTCTGATGAAATTTGACCTATAATATGAAGATGTACATTTAAGATACTCTAGGCTAACCTTACAGTAAGTGAAAGAATGCCAAGTTATTAAAGAGGATGTAGAGTTTAACTCATCTATAGTTAAATCTATAGGTAGGTGAAACAGTTCAGATGAGCAATATGCTTAGGGACATGGTGTGGTGGTGGACTCGGCATCTAGGTTTACAGTTGCACTCAATGATTTTGAGGGTCATTTCCAACCTAAATGATTCTATGGTTCTAGAATTTCCTGCTTCCCTTTATTGAATTCAAGTAAGTTTGGGGCTCTCTAGCTCAGTTCTACATGTGTGCATTTTAGACATTTATAGTTAGCCAAATAAATTCTACCCATCATGTCTGCATTTCAAAGAATATTGCAGATGCTTTCTTTACTTACATATATGTATCTACTACCATTTACATTATATTTGACTTCAGGAGACACTTTTACTTCATTTGCTATTTAATTTGGACATACGGATGAAAAACATCAGTTACTTAAAAGGAATTTTAAAGGTAATCTGAAACATATCAAAGTCAGACATAATGCACAATCACTACATGAAACACAGCAGCAATTAGACAACAGTGGCTTAGCAATCCTCTAACCCCAGTGATTTGCTACTCATGTGCTCCAAATCAGCCAATTCCCCTGGTCCTTCTTAAATAGTGATGTGTCACGTGTTAAGACAGGGACAAACCTAACCATTACTGATTAATCATTACAGATTACTGTAAACTGTCTTCACATTTTAGGTAAATATTCTCAGGTATTTAGAAAGGCACAAAAACCTTCCAATTCAAGCATGACTCCTTATTTCACTTCCTTACTTTAATGCAGCATTTTTCATTAGTTCCACATTTGAGATCTTATATCTGTCTCATGAATCGGAAGCAAAGTTCCTTCATTAGTATTACCACTAGCACTTTTATATAACTTTAAACTATTAAATATATATATATACAAATTTCTGTGAAGATTAGTGTAAAATGAAGCATAAGTTGAAACTTTGGAATAATTTGATAAGAGTTGTAACTGTAGATAAATTTAAATGTCTGTTGTGATTTTCTATATTTAATTTTTTTCTGCCTCTTACTAATGGTAAGCCCTATACCTTGACCAAAAAAACAAAACAAAACAAAACACAAAACCAACCACCCAAAACGCACACACCTAAAGTATTCTAACCGCAGCATGCTTATATAGACAACTAAAACACCACAAGGGGCTGTAAAAGCCGTAAGCAAGCAATGCTTTCGTAATTAATCAATATAAAGCATACATTTTCCCTCAGAGACTGATGTTATAACCAAACTAAAGAACACAGTAATTAAAAAAAATAATAATCCACAATGCACACACAAAGAGATAAAAGCCCCACATATCCCCAACTTCTACTGACTGCAAGATGGACAGTGGATACAATGCTCAGCAGTTACAAACCATGAAATAGGATGAGCATATAATAAATAGGGCTGCAATCATATAAACAAAGCATCAAGAAGTCAGACCAAAGCACTCTGAGCTGTGGAGAAATCCATAGCACAAAAGCCACCAAAATGCATTATGAATTTCAAAATCAGGCAGAAAATACCGTGACAAAACAAACTTACTTCCTTGAGCTTAAATCTAAAAAAGGACTAAAAATAACATGAAAAAAATAAAAATAAAAACACAAGAGAAGGAATAAATATCAGCAATCAGCAATGTGTGTTACCTTAGAAAATGAAAGCATAATGTTCATCACAAAACAGAATTCTGAATCAATTACACCATTATTGCTGTTCCATTAATTGTCTAAGATGAAATATTCAAGAATTATTGAGATGCTACACTCAAGAAATAATTTTTTTTTCTCCAACATAAAAAAGCACAAACAAGATGGGTATTTTGAAACCTGATGCAAATTAGGCCAAGTCAGAGCGGTATAAACTTGGATTTAAATGATTATATTACTACTTAGATTATTATTTGTGTTTGATATCCAAATGAGTTATTATACATCTTTAAAAATACACAAATAACAATTATGTTGAAATACTGACCATACACCAAAAATCATTGACTTAAAGCTTGCATTTTCTTTTGCAATTGCAAGTAAAGCCTGACTGCTTTTATCTTTCAAGTTTGCTAAAGACATGTGCTGTTTTCTCTAACAAGGTCTATAGGATTTTGATATATAGTCATTAAACCAGTATTCCAGTAATCCACTTGAATCATCACAAGTTGAACTATCCTGGGCTATGGATTTAAAATGAACTGTACTACTCTCACCTTTCCAATGACCTTTCCTACCACTAAATGACTATTTTATACCTAAGTACAACACATTCCCCCTAAAGAAAAAAAGGAAGAAAAAGCAGCTAATAAAAAGCACAATGAAGCAGTAAAAAATCTACAGTACCTGGCTGTTGTATATGAAAGGACAGCAATATTTTTCATCATGCAAAAAGGTATGTCAGATAACTTTCATAGGCTTCTCTGCCAAAGGTACACTGAAGGAGAAGACAGATATGGAAAAGAAAATGAGCTATCATAACTGGGCGAATTTTAGCCTGAGAAATGTCACAATAGCAAGTCACAAATAGATTAAAATAAGTAGGAGCTCCTGGAAGTCATCTAGGCTGCTTAAAGGAGGATTAACTTGCACCCTGGACCAGCCTCCTCAGAGCTATGTCTGGCCTAGTCCTATCGGTGTCTGGGAGCTTGTTCCAATCACTAACACTCTCATCATGTAGAATCGTATCCATCCTGTCCAGTTAAGGCTTTCCCTGTGGCTTTTTTCACCTGTCATTTCATTGTGCGTCTATAAGGAAAGTATGGCTGCCTTCCCTCTAAATGCCTTTAAATGGGAAGACATTAACTAGATGCTTACCCTTCCTTTCCCCAGTATGAACAAAACCCTGACACCTTGACCTCTCTTCTTTCAGCATGCACTCCTACTCTCAATCATCTTGGCAGCCCTCCAAAGGCTTCTCTAACGTTTCAGAATCTATTCTGCACTAGCAAGTCCAAAAACAGGTCTTAGTGCATAACAACTGAAATAGCAGGGAACCCTTGTGGTAAAGATGTTCAGCCACACAATGGACTGTAGTAGCAATACTGCAACCAGGGGGGTAGAAAGATTTGATTTTTCCCCTCTCCTTAGCACTTGTGAGACCACACCTTGAGTACTGGGCACAGCAGAGGATGCTCCAGTGCAAGGACAACATTGACATACTTGGACAAGTATGGTATGGTGAGATGCATAATGGTTGAGGAAAGAATGAACCTTTTTCCCTGCCCTTACAAACAGAAGACTAGGAAAGACCATACTGCCCTCTTTAATGGGAGGAATTAGAGAAGACGCAGCCAGAGTTTTCTCAGATGTTCACAGAACTAGGTCAAGGGACTACAGATATAAAATGCAACACAGGAAAGTCTAACTAGTTATAAGGAAAAAAAATATACCATGAAAGTGGTTGTCCTGGGTTCAGCAGTAGCAGTCATTTTTCTCCTTCTCGGTAGCTGGTGCAGTGCTGTGGTTTTGATTTTGGGCCTGGGAACAGCGCTGATAACACCAGTGTTTCAGTTACTGCTTAGTGATGTTTTGGTCTGACCAAGGACTTTCTGAGTCTCATGCTCTGCCAGGGAGGAGGGGAAGCCAGGAGGAAGCAGAGACAGGATACCTGACCCAAACTGACCAAAGAGGTTATTCCATACCACAGCACGTCATGCCCAGGATGTGAAAACAGACAGCAGAGACCCGGAAGGGCGGGGGATGCACTGCGTGGTCGGGCTTGGTATCGGGTGGTGAGCAGTTGTATTCTCTTTCCTTGTATTTGCCTTGTCATTATTATTACTGGTGGTAGCAGTCGTGGTCTTGTGTTATACTTTAGTTACTAAACTGTTCTTATCTCAAATTGTGGGGGTTGCATTCTTTTCGATTCTTCTCCCCATCCACCCGGGAGGGGGGGGAAGAAAGAGGGGGAAGGGAGTGAGAGAGAGACTGTGTGAGTTAGAGAGGCTTAAACCACGACAGTGGTCAAATACTGGAAGACTGAAGAATTTCAACCCTTAGAAATATTTGAAACTTAGTGCAGCAAAACCTGCAGAGTTTAATCTCACTGGACCTGCTGTGAGCAAAATGTTGGACAAAAGGAACACCCTCCCACTCTAAATAAGTCAATGTTTCAAGGTGTGATGCAAATTATAGGAAAAGCTTATAGAAACATAAGCAAGCAACATTTCTCACAGGCCTGAATATGTATCAAAGCAAAATTTCAAAGCAAAGATCGAAAAATGCTAGGTAGTTCACTGACTGTTTCTTTGCCAATGCCTGGTTACTATCTTCCAAGGCAAATGACTCATCTGTGATGGAAATATGTACGTCATGTCACCTACACCAAGCACTGAAAATGCTCAAGTCTCTTCATTAGCCTGTGTTCAGATATCAATTCGAAACATTCCATTAAAAAAAAATACACATACTAAAAACCGATAAATGTAAACTCAATTTCTTGGAAGAACTGGTTACCTTAGTTACCACACAGTTTAAAACAGTTTCTGTGCTGCAGCAAGTATTGAATTTTTTGTTACTATACTTTCTTTCACTTCTGCAATCCAGCGAAAGAAATAAACTGAAGTACTTTAATGAATCTGCAAGCAAAAACTTTTGGGATGTCAGACACTAATATTGGTATCTCTTCACAAAAAAAACAAGGAAGATTTGAATTAGGCAATGGGATCTAATAGGTATAAATGTACAGAATCTGCAGCTGAAGCCAAAGAAGCTTTGCTTGAACATACCAAGCTCACATACTGACATCCATTTGAAAATATTAACTGTTCCAGATGGAATATTTGGCATTAGTGGATACTTCAGCCTAAAAATCCCACCACTCATACTTTGTCACTTATTATGACAGTAAGAATGAAAACGGGGATATCACCTTCCATGATTCTCTGAACATAAATTAAGGATTGCGAAGTTTCGAAGTACCAGGAAGATAACTGTTAAAGTAAAAAGGTAGGGCAAAATATGGGAGGGACTCTTCATGAGGAACTGTAGTGAGAGGACAAGGGGTAATGGGTTTAAACTTAAACAGGGGAAGTTTAGATTGGATATGAGGAAGAAATTCTTTACCTTGAGGGTGGTGAGGCACTGGAATGGGCTGCCCAGGGAAGTTGTGAATGCTCCATCGCTGGCACTGTTCAAGGCTGGATTGGACATAGCCTTGGGTGGCATGGTTTTGTGTGAGGTGTCCCTGCTGATGGCAGGGAGGTTGGAACTAGATGATCTTCAGGTCCTTTCCAACCCTAACTATTCTATGATTCTATGAATTCTGTCTCTAGAGCATGACTTAATGCTTACTAATGAATGAGGAATCGGATCATGCACAGAGCAATGAAAAGAAAGTAAAATAATTAGCACATACTCTTGGAACTCTGTCCATGCTATAAAATAAAGGAGAAAGTTTCCATGAAAACATTACGTACTTCCAGAATTACAAATTATACGTAAATACAAGCAGAAGAGATGCAATATAAGGTAATACAGCTAGTCTTATTTCTGATATTTTCTAATTCTAAAATCATTAATTATACTATTTTTGTTACCAGAGTGGTTAAAAACTTTCTATTACACTCTTCCGTTTTACTAATATCATTTATCTAGCAAAATACCTTCCATAACATGGCAGTTCAGCAACACCTACTTTGCTTAACTTTTAGCACTGATTCTCTACTACCTGGGTCCTGATTTTATTGCAAGAACCCCAAACTAATTAAGATACAGACTGCAGGCAGAACATGCATTAATACTGCCTCACATTTTCTCAGAATTGCAGACTAATATTGTCCTACTGCCTTTCAATCTTTTTCACAGTTTGAAGTAATACTAATTAACAGCTGGCACATGCTTTATTCACAAATATTTAAGGATTCAGATTAAATGCTTTGAAATCTCACCAGATGAAAAATTTAGTATTTCTCTGCAGTATCTTCTACAATCCTGCAAGCAGTAGACTGTCTCCTTTACTATTTTCTATGTAGCTTTCTTATTAAATGGAGTTATTTGAGGAACCATCTAGAGGTGACTCAAGTAAGCATTTTAAATTTTATTTAAATACTGATGTCTTTAAAACATACTTTACTTGCAAACTGAACTTGTTAAAATTTTTAGATTAATCAAGATATTTATATTTTCTGTAAAATTAGTTTAGAATCAAAAGAAATTATTTCTATTAACCAGTTCTATAATCTATTTCTAATTCTAAACTAGCATCTAGAAACTGTTTCTATAAATTGAATTTCTTTAACTGCTTCTATAACCTGCATTAGAATACATATTGTTTATACAACAAAATATATCCTTCAATAATACTTTAAGAAATTATGTTCCTAAAATATGTATTTATTACAGACTTATAGCTTAAAATAAATTCTCTGTTACGGACAATTTCATTACTGAAAAAAATAAAATTCTTAAAACATACTGTAGCCCTTGCATGTTTTTGATTTTTTTTTTCCTAAACTTTTGAAACGATGGAGGCGTGTCTGAGCAAAACAAGGCTGTGAGCATCTCTACAGTAGATACAAAGAAGTAATAAGATCTCTTACAGGAAATAATTGCCAAAATAGGTAAGAACTACAAAAGGAATCTAAGACTTTTTAAAAATAATTTTAATCTAATCAGCAGGAATATTAGAACCATAATTATGGCATTAACAAATAGTATTAAAAAGACCAGAATTAAAGTTACTTGACTGTCTTAATGATGCTTCATCCAAATATATTCAAGTGTCACATTTAATCATAATATTTTATTTTCCTTAATACTCAGCTTGACATCTCTCTAAAACCTCTTTATCCTATGTTACTAATACCATATCAACCCATCTTTCATTTTCATACTGTTAACATTATGAAGATACGCAAGTCCATAAATAATCACTCACAGATGTAAATTTCAGATTAACAGTACAATTACCAAAACATAACAGTTTTTTTTAATGTAATCCCAATTACTTCCAGAGCTTTTCCTTTTCAAATTTTAATTATTATTTCCAAGTTCTACCAAATAGGATCTGAATATTTTTAATGTGAAAGTGTACTTATACTGCTCAAATCTTGGTTCTGAAACCCTGGGGCCAGGGGTGCAGGGAGAAGAGGGAAATAAGGTGAAGAGAAAATGGGAATATAAACCTTTACAGAAAAATATATGGCCTAAACCTGTACTTGTAGTTGCAAACCTGAAACAAGTGGTAGTTAACCCGGTAATGTTTGGGGATCACCATTTCAGACCCTGAAGCCAGAAATCTCTTGTGGTTCATTCAATGTCATATACAAAAAAAAAAAAAAAAAATAGTTTAAAGTATCTGCTCATTCAACAGCGTAATGAATAAGATCCAAAGTGCCACGAGGGGCTGTCTAGAAAATATTGCTTCTTCACTGATATTTCAGGGGTTGTGAAGCAAGAAACAAAAGTTTATGCACTAGTAATGTGTCCACTGATGTAATAAGCTATCTGAGTTCTAACACATGATGCCACTGTGGGAATATTAGACAGACACTATGCAGATAAACATTTGGCTGAAGAGTACATTTAGAAGTTAATAACTCACAGCAGTTACTAGAGAACTACATTGAGTTCACTCACAACTGTGTAAAATAATTATACAATTCACACAATAATTTTTGTTTCCAACATTAACATTCAAAAATTATACGTCTTTTTGCCCTGATTTGAATGCCCAGAATTACATCACACAGGCAAGGTACAGATTATAGAATTTAGCCTGACTCACATTTTTAGAAACCATGTCTTCTAGATATGCTTTCTTTTAAAATTTTAAATCACAGAATCATAGAACCATTGAATGGTTTAGGTTGGATTCAACATTAAATCTTATCTAATTTCTAACCCTCCTGCCACAGGTAGAGACACCTTCCACTTGACCAGGTTGCTCCAACCCCCATCCAACCTGGCTTTGAACTCTTCCAGGGATGGGGCAGCAATAACTTCTCCAGGCAACCTGTGCCAGTGCCTCACCACTCTCATAGTGAAGAATTTTTTCCTGATGTCTAAACTAAATATCCCTTCTGTCAGTTTTGAAGCCATTCTCCCTTGCCCTGTCACTCACTACATGCTCTTGTAAAAAAGTCCCTCTCCAACTTTCTTGTAGGCCTCCCTTAGGTATTGAAAGGCTTTTGCAACCTGACTAAATACTTCCTAAAAGATCATTTGTTTCACTGAAAGTTCACAGAACCCTATAAACTCAAAAGACAATTAGTTTATTGGTTAATTTATTAACCACTGAATGAAAACTCTGATTTCAGGTGCCTTAACAACACATTTTGTTATTTACAGAAATCTTGCAGAATAATATTAGCATGTATTCTCTGAAGAAAGAGGGTATCATAGAGCTTCAAAATTAAAAGAAAATCTCATAAAAAATTAATGAACTAGCTGGATATCAATTCCCATGCATGATAAAGCAGGTGCACTTTTCTATTCATGACAATTTACTTTTAGAACAAATACAAAATCCTTTCAATTCCACTTGTAAACAAATAATAAATGAACAGCATATTCTCACAATTCCTAATTTAAAAGAAAAGAATTGATTTTTAGGATTTCCTGGCCAAGAAAACATTTGCTAAATAAAATTTTTAAGTCAGCCAAACAGAACTGTAATGAGGTAGGTGAGGAAGATAAATCTCTGCAGTCTGTCACTGTACTTCTTTAATGTTTCACAATTAGTTTGCAAACCCAAAAAATTGAGAAAAAAATGTGTATTTATTTTTCAGCACTGCTCAAACTTATGACTCCAAGATCACACATGTGACTTTCAGAGGAATGCTGAAATAATTGGGTGATGTCTACTTCTGAAGAATATGACTTATGATTGCAACATGCTCAAAAAGATATGAGTAAACAACAATTTCTGTGTCATTTATTGTCAGAAAGGAATACTTACACAGTGAAAATTACTGCTGACATATGAACATGTTAATACACAGCATGTTCAAGTAATTTTGAGCTGTTCTCCTACTTAAAACTGGCTTGCTTTTTTACTTGCTTGCTTTTTAAACCCCTTCAAAGAGTGTGTCCAGTAACAAAAAGTTTTTGACTTTGAAGAAAGACTGAAAGGCTGCTTCAAATTTTTAGGACAACAGTAGTGACCATCCATTAAAACAACATGTAATTACTAGTATTTTTGATAGTGAAAATAAATGCTTTGGCCATCCACACATTGGCAGTAAGACATAATGAATACTGATCTTCAGCAACAAAAACAAACCAAAACAAAAAAGTGTCTCTAAGAATGCCGGTCATCCATGGGAAGTAACAGAAAGGCTAAACCTAGAGGTGAATTATTTAATTCCTGCTCCTGCAACCAGACTGCCATGTTAGGTGTATCTCTTATGTAAAAAAATGTTCAAAGAATCACAGAATGGTTAGGGTTGGAAAGGATGTTGAAGATCATGTAGTTCCAACCCCCATGCCACAGGGAAGGACACCTTCCACTAGATTAGGTTGCTCAAAGCCCTATCCAACCTGGCCTTGAACACTTCCACCATAAGAAAGTCCCTCTCCAAATTTCTTGTAGGCCCCTTTAGGTATTAGAAGACTGCTTTAAGGTTTCCCCTGTGCCTTCTCTTCTCCAGACTGAACAAGCCCAACTCTCTCAGCCTGTCTTCATAGGAGAGTTGCTCCAGCCTTCCGATCATCTTTGTGGCCCTCCTCTGGACTTGCTCAAGCAGGTCCACATCCCTTTTGTGGTGGGGGCCTCTGAGCTGACTGCAGTTCCCCAGCTGGGATCTCATGAGAGCACAGTAGAAGGGGAGAATCACCTCCCTCGACCTTCTGGTCACACTCCTTTTGATGCAGCCCAGGATAGCACTTGCTTTCTATGCTCCAAGCGCACACTGCCTGCTCATGTTGAGTTTCTCGTCAACGAACACCCCTAAGTCCTTCTCCTCAGGGCTCCTATCAATCCATTCCCCACCCAGACTGTAGTTGTGCTAGGGATTGCCCCAGCCCAGGAGCAGGACCTTGCATTTGGTTGTGTTGATTTTCAGGAGGTTTGCACTGGCCCATCTCTCAAGCCTGTCAAGGTCCCTCTGTATGGCATCCCTTCCCTCCAGCGTTTTATCCCATGGCACTTCACCAACCAGATCCCTCAAGAGGCCAAAGTCCTCTCTCCTGAAGTCCAGTGTAGCGAGCTTGCACAATCCTCCTCAAGGCCATAAAGATCTCCAACTCCACCATTTCGTGGTCACTGCAGCCCAGGCTCTCCCTCAAGACTCACATTCCCCACTAGCCCCTCCCTGTTGGTGGAGACAAGGTCCAGCATAGCCACCTTCCTCATTGGTTCCTCTATAACTTGCAGAAGGAAGTTATCAACAAAGCATTTAGCGAATCTCCTGGATTGCCCATGCACTGCTGTGTTGTCCCTCCAACATATACCAAGGTGGCTGAAGACCCCTATGAGGACCAGGGCTTGTGAACATGAGGCCACACCTGTCTGTCTATAGAAGGCCTCATCCATTTGGTCTTCCTGATCTGGTGGCCTGTAACAGACCCCCGCTGTAAAGTCCCCTGTCCCTGCCTTCTCTTTCATCCTGATCCATAAGGTCTCGGTCAGCTCCTCATCCATCCCCAGGTGGAGCCCTGTGCACTCCAGCTGGTCATTGACATAGAGGGCAACACCCCCTCCTCGTCTCCCCAGCCCGTCTTTCCTGAAGAATCTGTATCCTTTTGTTCCAACACTCCAGTCATAGGAGACTTCCCACCACATCTCCATGATGCCAAGTGGTCATAGCCCTTCAGGCACGTGCATATCTCTAACTCATCTTGCTTGCTCTCCATGCTATATGCATTCACAGAGGGGCATTTCAGTTGAGTCCTGACAATGCTGGGAAGTCCTTTGCGCTGCTCATCACTTGTTTCCTTGCTGATTTGTGATCTGCCCCCAGGCTCTCGGCATCTCTTACTAGCACCAGCATCAGACTGGTAGGAATGGGATGGATTGAGGATCCCTTCTGCTGGCAACTTTAATTTAAAGCCTTCTTCATCTGCTTGGCAAGCCTATGACTGAAGATGCTGTTCCCTTTCTCTGTGAGGTGGACCCTATCAGTCCCCAGCAGATCAGGTTTCTCAAATAATGAATAATAAATAAAAAATACTGTATAAATACCATACCAGATGGCCATCCTCCATGAAGTAAAACACTGATCTATTCTTCCCTTAATTTTGTATCTGTATTCCATAGAAGAGCATCACAAGTATTAAGGACAGAAGCTTTACCACAAAAAATTACTCAAAGTGTAGGATCTTTCCACCTCTAACATGTTTCTTTCAATAGATGGCAGCTCTAATAATCTGTCACTGAAGACCGAATGAAAATCACAAGACAGTAACCTGCAGCTCCCTTATGAGTTCCTAATGTAAAAGGAAACCAGAAATCTTCCAACATGCATTGGCCACATTCAAAGTACTTGAGTTATAAGTTACTGGTTTTAACAGTATAAATTAAACATTTTTTCACTTGCCTTGCTCATTTTCCTAAAATTGTCCTAAGGAATCAAAACTGAATGCTCAGTTTCAGATTGTGCCTTCACTTTCTAGCAGCTGTATTTGTCAGGTATCACAGACTTGAAAAATCCATCATCTATTGTACATGTTAATCCTAATCCTACGTTTAAATACAGAGTTTGTATATTAAGAAGGCAGGCATAAGTAACAAGAGATTAAAAACCAAGTCGAGAAGACAAACTGATTGCCTGAAACCCAGGATATGATAATTAAATTTCTAGATTGGTGGAAGGGTTTAGGGTTCAGGGAGGCTTGATGAGCCACTGAGGAAAAATAAAAAATTAACAGCAGCATCCTAATGCAGGATAACAGGTTGTCTAAAGAAGACTAATTCATGAAAATGCCTTCAAAACCAGGTACAGTCACTAAGAGCCAAAGCAATGTTGAAAGCTCAAGAGAAACTAACATCAGCTGCTTTGCATCTGGAACCTGACAGGTACATGAAGAGATAGGCTTTAGTTACTCTATCAGCCTTTAGCAGAAAGGTACACTAAGATAGGTTCTGTATCTGTTGTTCTTTGTCCCCGACACTCCCACGTAACAGAATACGCACAGTTGATGTCAAAATATAACTACAAGGTAACTCATGGCTGACCATTGTTAGGAGTATGACATAAGTCTATAGGGATCAGGAAACATGAATGCAAGAAACATAAATCTGAATCACCAAAAAGAAATGGTGACAGTAATACTGACTTAGGTTATACATCATGATGCAAGAAGGTCCCAAAGCAGTGGTAAAGCTTTAGGGAAGAAAGCAAAATGGCTACTTTTAACTGGTGCTGACCACAGTGACTAGCTTGCCAGGAAGAAGTGCTCATTAAAGCCAAACAGTAATTTTTAAAGCAGTAATACTGCAAAAAAAATCCAGGAAAAATGTTCCACCCTTTGAAGAAGTAGGACAGTACAGCAGGAGAGTACACCTTTCAACTGAACTAAGGATTTACTTAGGATTCTGCACTCAGCATTTTAATTAACTTTAATTTTTAATGTTTAAATGATTTTAAATGAGAAGACATGACTTCTGTACGGTTGGGTCCTTAGGCCTTTCCTTGTATGATGATCTGAGTCTTTGCTTCTAAATACCAGCCAGACTATCTGCAATCCCCTAGCCACTACAGTAAGGCTTGCATGAGAGATTTGGCCCATAATGAATACTGCTGGTTAAAGCTGATTCAGGAAGAAAGAGAAAAACAAAACAAAAAAAAACCCCAAACCCACAAAAAAAACCCACAAACAAAAAAACCCCGACAACCACAAACAAGTATAGATTGGAGGTGACAGTGCTTAAAATATGACTTTCGTTCTACATTCATTAAACCCATACAGAATACATATGCAGTTGTTTATACAGAGTCATATGCACACTTGGGGATTCTGAACAGAGGTTCTCTGTTCCCTTACTTCACCACATTACAATATCTTTACCTGTCTATCAAGGCACAGGAGAGATATGTGAAAGGAACAGATACTATGATAGAGATACTATGACAGATTCAATGCAACTTAACTTCTTAATATTAGAATTTTTATTTTATAACCCTTTAAGTAAACCAAAACATTCTAAAGTAGGAAGTCATCCTTCTGAAAAATAAGAGTCAATGTGTTTAGACAGTTTCTTCTACATAAAATGTACAAGCCTAAGTGAAGTCAAACACTTCTTTTGTTTTTACTGGCTTGTTATCACACAACCACTTTGAAAGTATCTAACAAAAACAGAACTCTAAATCTTTCTGTGATGGACAGCACTTCAGGAAGTGCATCTTTAATCAAGTTAGCTACATGTATTTCAGTCTACAAAATAACTTGCATACAGCTACAATATACTGCTTTTCTGCAAATGCTTGCTCAAATTCATGATTTGGTAGCAAAAAATCTTCCCCTACCTCTCCTCTTTTGACGCATGAATAGAATACATTATGCCCATTTTGAAACTGCAGTCAAAAAGCAATCAGACTGGCACAGTTAATAACACGAGCTTCTCCCAATGCATCATTATAGACTAAATAGGAAATTGCATTTTCCTAAATATGAAATCTGCCATTGTTACTCCATGTAAGCTATTCTTCAACTGGGTTTAAGGAAGAGATAAACCTCAGCTTGTATGTGGTTTTTGCATGCATCTGGATATGTAGGTATCTAATGCACGTGGTTCAGATCTATTATTGCAATAACTTTTATTTCCCTTATGAAACCATGAATGCAAACCTGAGACAAAACAGTACCAAATGGGGTTTCTCTGCTGTCTGGAAGCGTGCTCTCACTAAGGCGCAGCTGATAGCAACTATTTTAAAGAGTCAGTATATTTCATTTTAAGGTAAAATCATTTAGCCTAAGCTGCTTTTGGCAACCATCATGAAGAAACAAACCCCACATTCCCACAAAGATAAAAATTATACTCAGTGTTCATTTCATATTAATCAAAGATGAAAATAAGCTGAAACAGAGACAGTTTGCCACATTTAGGACAAGCAAACATTTCAGGATGACATACACATCTAAAATATTATGCAACAGTATACTGCCACATGTATTGCTAGTTTTGAGTATTTCCTACCATGCCAGCACTTAAATCCAAACCAGAAGATTTCAGCATTGTATTTCATTACCCTAAATTCTCATCTAAATGCTACATGAAGCCAGAAAGTATCCTGAAATATTATACACAAAAATTTGGCTCTAAGGGTATGTTTATTTTCTTCCCGTGTAAAATGGGCTAAGCTGCAAATTTAGCTATAAAACTGCTTTAACAGTTAAGACTGAATATTTTGAGGTTACATTCAAGTTGGTATACCCCAATAGAAAGCTCTACAGTTTCAACCTTATCATCAGTGCTGCTTTATTGCCAGCGCCTGACACTCCAAGCATTAAGATGTATCCTCTCACTCTCAAAGGCCGCTCTGGAGAGCTTCAAGTTCCCTATGCTGAAATACTTACAAATCAAACACAGGCCTTCAAACTCCACCAAGGAGAAAAAAAAAAAACCCAAAAAAAACCCAAACCAAAACAAACAAACAAACAAAAAAAACAACAACCAAAAAACCAAGCAATTCATAAAAAGCATTTGTGGATCAGCAGTGTTTCAAACATGGTTTTATATGGCCACCTTACTATCACTGGTGTTTTCCAAACCTCACTGGAGATAAAACAGGACATTGGACTACAGTTGTATTGGTATATCATCCACTCCATCATTTTCAAGGGTTAAAGTAAAGCAACCAGACAATTTTAGTAATAAATGTCAAAAAAATCATAGCAGTTCGAGGATTAGTTAGTTAACTGTTTTTCCTCTTCTGTTACAACCTGTCACAAGACTGCTATCAGATACTGTTGCCCTCTTCAGACTCTGGATTCTGGGCCAGGACTCCAAGACTGCCTCGTGCATTCTCTCTTCCCTTCTTCCATTCCCCCCACCCCTACCTAAGAGAAAAACAGTGAATGCTTGAAGAAACTACCATCTTAATGAGGAAAGAATATCAGTCTGCAAGAAAGTGGCTAAATTACAGAGGCTGTATGCAAAAACTCCTGGATAGCAACACCTTCATCTAAATTGCAGAATTTTTCTACAGAAAGAATGGTATTTTTGACAAAAATAGCATTTTTGTCTGGGTCCTCAAACAAATGAAAATCAACGTTGTGATAGAAGCTTTCAGTCAAGGTGATCATACACAGTAATGAAATGACTAATTCTTCAATTTAGAATAGACTTCCATTATATAACTACTGTAAAAGAAGTTATAATTAAAATCTGCACACATAACTACATTGAACCTTATCATATTAAGGTACTGACATCTACTCTACACTAATCTTTAAAATGAAGATATAACAATTCATAGTTCTCACTACACTGATACTCAGTTGTCCTCAGTTGTCCTCATAGATCTCTTCTTTCCACTAGTCTTTTGTAGTTATTTCTAAAGCTATTTCCCCACAGGTATTAAGAGTGAAAAACAGAATTTTACCATAATAAAGATTAATTTTCTAAGTTATGAATATCTATTTACAGCCCTGTAAGCTACAAGGTAAGTTCCCAATTTCACATAATTCTATATGTACAAACAGCATGACCTTAAAATTCCTGCAAAATGTTAAGAAAATCCCTGAGACCTGAGTTTAGTACATCACCTTTTTGTTTCCAAGCAGTCTGTCTAGTGCAATCTTTTTTAAACCATTAGTTACCTCTTCAGTGTCTTTTTTATCCTGCTACTTGTTTTCAGCTGTGTTCAGTATTGACTTCTCCATAAAACCACACTTACTATTTTTGGCTAATGAAACCATCAGCAAACAAAATGAGCTACAAAGAAATTAATCTAAATAGAAAATTCAGTATCTGTGCCAATTGTTTCTGTTATTTGCCAACTCCTTTATTTAGACCATTGCAAGGGAAGAGTAATTTATCTGGTTGACAAGAACATCTAAAGAACTTCATGTCTGAGTAAAAACTGATGCATCTTACTACATTTTTGAAAACATTTTCGAAAACATTTTCTCAAGGAAAAGGTTGAATCATCAGTAAGTTTTTATTTATAATACAGCTTTGAATCATTTTCAAATAGCATTGCTACTAAATAAGAGTTGAAAGTTTGGGCTTTTTTCCATACTGTCTATGGCTTTTACATCAAAATGGCACAGATTTTTAAGTCTTGGATTTTTTAATCATTACTATAAACAAGTGTTTACCTCAATTATTAAGTCAAAAAATCCATCAATTTCTCCTGCCACAATCATAAAATTCAGTGGTATCACTGGCACACTTAAAATTCCTCCCCAAAAAACCAACCAATCAAAAAAAACCAACCAACCAAACAAAAAACCCAACTAAACAAAACTAACCCTCCTCCTCCCAACATAATCAGTTGGGGAGGAGGGGTGACAGATCCCAAAACCAAAAAACAAACACAAACACAAACACAACCTTAGAACTTGTAGTGTTCACTGATTACCAACAGCTTTCTTTGCAAAAAGAATGCTATTTTATCCTATTAAACTTAGCCACTCATACTACTGGACTTAGTCTATTAACTTTTAAAAGGCCAATTCTATACATGCACTTACTTTATTCCAAAATAATACTTTCCCTTTATCTGTGTAACTTAAAACTGATCTAGCTTCACTTCCATGAGGGATTTGTTTGGGTCCCTAAAATAATAAAATGTACAGAAGTGGGATACAAAAATGACTTACTAGGTAAATACTCTCCTCAGGTATCTGATTAATTTAGTGGATCATAAACATGAAAAATTATATAGCTCTGTAGCTTCTAAATGGGAAAATTTGTTAGTTTGTTGTAAGCCTCCTTTCAAATCCGCATTATGGTAGGGAATTGTATTTTCATAACAGACTTAAGAATGCAAGCAAAATTATTCTTTAGTGCAAAGACTTGTAAATCTTAACAACTGAATGCACCAGGTTTATTTCCTCATTATCCAATTAACCAAAAATATACATCCCCATATGTCAAGTATGGATCATCCATGTACTATTAGAAGCACTGTCAGTTCACAAAATCATAACCTTGATACTGTTAAACCTAAGCTCTTCTATACTAATTTCAACAAAATTACAGCTATACTAACATATAGATAATACACTGGCATGCAGGAGTATGGAAAAGATTTTATTAACTAGTAGATGCTTCAGACAGGTAGATACTTAACTCAGGAAGTTTTTTTGATTTTGCAGTATGAAAGCATATTTGGATTAGTGCTTTAATAATTTAAGAATGATGCAAATTTGGATTAGAAGGCAAAATACAAGTAAGTCTCAGAGTACTTGAATATATTTTCATCCCATCCAAGTCCTCTGACATTTTTTCCTGCACATGTAAAATAATTTCCACAAGAAGTCACTATAGAACCACAAACCTAAATTTCTTTTATTTAATCATAATAAAAGTATAACATTTTACAAAAATGAAGAAATGTCACCTTTTTTTAGGAAGAAAAAAAAAATTATACCAGGCATGATTCGAACTCATAACAGGATACCTATGTCTAGCCATGAGTAAGCATCATTCTTCTCTCACTCTTCAGTGTTACAAACATTAACAATAAGGTATTAAAGTCAAGTTCCTAAAATATATAGAGATTTGCTATGGTATCTCTAAAAGCTCTGACCCACACTATTTAACAATACACTTGAGGAGGAAAATATGTATTTATTTGCTTATAATTACCATGTTATTAACATTTATGGAGAGTCTTTTGCAGAATTTTATTACCTTGGGTGTCATCAGAGTGGTGAATCTCTGGCCACTCTGACAGTACTAGAGCTCACAAGCAGCGAGCACTATTCAACCCCTTACAAATCAGACTGTGTTAGCAGATCAAGACATGCCATGGAAATGTGTCAGCCTGTCTTGGACAGACCCATTACACTGGTGGAAAACACCAATACACAAAGTGACATCAGAATATAAGCTGGTTTAAGTGCAAGTTAAGGAAGCAAACATTGTCTCAAAATAATTAATTTCTCTGTATAGGGCATTTTAAAACTTCCAGCACTGATTGTCTATTCTACCCAAATAAAAGTTCACAGCAATATGGAATGTTGTAGTATTTCTCCTGGGAAACCAGAATAGTTTGTTTTTTTTTTTTTTTTTTTTTGTCTTTTCACATATGAAAGAATAAAGTCCAAACAAAACATTAGCAATTATATTTGTGTGCCACCGCAAGATCTTTTCAAGGAGTGATCTGTAATTCAAGCAATATATAAAATTTCATTAGGAAGTGTTAGGTTTATGGTTGGGCTCTATGATCTTAAGGATCTCTTCTAACCTAAATGATTCTATGATTCCATCCAAGCTGTATCAGAGGGAAAAGTCCATCTAACCTAGCGTCCTGTGTCTGTGTTAACATCCAGATGACAGTGAGCAGAAAAAGCCCTTAAGAACAGGGAAAATACAGAGCAGTACTCTCATCAGTAAATTCTTCTTAATCTCAGCAGTTTCTGCTAATAAGAAATATCTGAATAAGAGAATAAATCTAGGATCATGCCTGATGGCACCTTTCTACTTCTAATAACCTGTTCATATTCTTGACCTCATCACTACTTCACTAATAAAAAAGTTAATAATTACAAAGTAATTAGAAATTCCTAATGGCATACAAAATAATCTCACCTTTCACAGGGATGAGATTCCTTGATATAATGAACTTGCCTTTACGACCACTTAGCTTCAAACATCTTTAAAGCTACAGAAAAAAGAATGAATTGATTGTCCCAGGGATTTTGCGCAGTCCTTGATTCTCCTCACCAACATTCCTGTCATGATTAGAATATGCTTAAAAAATAAGGGACACTATGTCAGGTGCCCTGGAAAACACTGATGCTGAAAAACAGAAGATCAGAATAACATAGAGTTTGAGTGGTTGAAGCTTTTGAAGATCTGGATTATTGAACTCTTGCTATTCTGAATAGTGAAGGCTACCATTTATTTTAAACTGTGAGACTGACTGAAGCTGACTCCAGGTGTAATCTTTACTAAAGATTTAACATACAACGTATGCAAAAGAAAATTTTGGAGCAGATTCTCCTGGAAGGCATGCTAAGGCACATGAAAAACAACAAGGTGCTTCATGACAGCCAGCGTGGCTTCATTAAGGGGGAATCCTGCTTGACCAATTTGGTGGCCTTCGATGATGGGGCTACTGACAGAACTGATGGACAGGGGTTGAGCAGTTCATGTCATCTATCTGGACTTGTGCAAAGAGTTCGACACTGTCCCACATAGAATCATAGAATAGTTAGAGTTGGAAAGGACCTTAAGATCATCTAGTTCCAACCCATCGGCCAGGGGCAGGGACACCTCCCACTAAACGATGTCACCCAAGGCTATGTCCAACCTGACCTTGAACACTGTCAGTGATGGAGCATTCACAACTTCCCTGGGCAAGCCATTCCAGTGTCTCACCACCCTCAAGGTAAAGAATTTCTTCCTCATATCCAATCTAAACTTCCCCTGTTTAAGTTTGAACCTGTTATCCCTTGTCCTCTCACTACAGTCCCTCATGAAGAGTCCCTCCCCAGCATCCCTATAGGCCCCCTTCAGATACTGGAAGGCTGCTGTAAGGTCTCCATGCAGCCTTCTCTTCTCCAGGCATGACATCCTTGTCTGTAAATTGGAGAGACATCAATTTGATAGGTGGACCACTCCATGGATAAAGAACTTGCTGGATGGTCACATGCAAAGAGTCGTGCTCAATGGCTCAATGTCCAGCTGGTGGCCAGTAACGAGTGGTGTCTCTCAGGGATTGGTGCTGGGACCGGTCTTGTTCAACATCTTTGTCGGTGACATGGACAGTGGCATGGAGTGCGCCCTCAGCAACTTTGCTGATGACACCACGCTGTGTGGTTCGGTTGATACGCTGGAGAGAAGGAATGCCATCCAGAGAGACGCTGACGTGCTTGTGAGGTGGGCTGATGTCAACGTAATGAAATTTAACCATGACAAGTGCAAGGTTCCTACACGTGGGTCGGAGCAATTCCAGACACAGCTACAGTTTGGGCAGAGAAGTGATTCAGAGCAGCCCTGCGGAGAAGGACTTGGGGGTGTTGGTCAAAGAAAAATTTAACGTGAGCCGGCTTCAGTGTGCACTCGCAGCCCAGAAAGCCAGCTATATCTTGGGCTGCATCAAAAGGAGCGTGACCAGCTGTTCAAGGGAGCTGATCCTGCCCCTCTACTCTGCATTCATGAGAACTCACTTGGAGTATTGTGTGCAGTTCTGGTGTCCTCAACATAAAAAGGACACGGAACTTTTGGAACAAGTCCAGAGGAGGGCCATGAGGATGATCAGGGGACTGGAGTACCTCCTGTATGAAGATAGGCTGAGAAAGTTGGGGCTGTTGAGCCTGGAGAAGAGAAGGCTGAGTGGAGACCTCATAGCAGCCTTGCAGTATCTGAAGGGGGCCTACAGGGATGCTGGGGAGGGTCTTTTCATGAGGGACTGTAGTGAGGGGACAAGGGGTAACGGGTTCAAACTTAAACAGGGGAAGTTTAGAGTGTATATGAGGAAGAAATTCTTTACTGTGAGGGTGGTGAGGCACTGGAATGGGTTGCCCAGGGAAGTTGTGAATGCTCCATCGCTGGCGGTGTTCAAGACTGGATTGGACTGAGCCTTGGGTGACATGGTTTAGTGGGAGGTGTCCCTGCCTGTTTCAGGGGGGTTGGAACTAGATGATCTTCAGGTCCTTTCCAACCCTAACTATTCTAAGATTCTATGAAACAAATCACTGCATCTTACCATACAGATGTAATTGACAGCAAAATACATAATCTTTTAGGAATAAAAACACTTGCAAGATCTGCTTTCTCGGCTTCATCCAAGAGCCAGAGCAGTGCAAGAAGAACTCAAGTGGGAACTAAGTCACCTAATACAGACAAAGTAGATAACACACGAAAACATTAGATGGCACTATAGAGTAAATAATTAATGATCTATTCTCATTAAAGAATGCGCTAGGAGAAAGATTTGTGTCTGAAAGAGGTGCACAGGATTTGAACAACCATTCTTCTAAACATTATTGTTAGCAACAACAAAAGTCGCTCCTTGAGGAAAGGGAAAAAAACCACCATATTTCTTTCGTGGTTTCCTTCCATCTGGAGCAGCATCTTCTATTGGCTGTCTTTCAAATATTTTGTTATTAAAAAAATTGCGTAACATGTCATTGCACACGAAATCTTTTATGCAAGACAGACTTAATACGAAGTGACAGATATCATGCACACAACACACTGGAATACATTTGAACTTCAATGGAAAATTATCAAAGAAAGGACTCTGCAAATGGTCTGCTTCAGTAAATACAATTGACAGAAAATTATGAATAATGATTATTGACTATAGAAAAAGCTTACATTTCATAGATTTTTAAGTTAAACTTTTAAATTAAGCTTTGTATTAGAAATGAGACCAGACAGATCATCATCCCTCATTCACACTCAGTTGTAAAAGACCTAATTTGTAGGTGAAAGACAAAATAAGAAGTTGTTATTGAAGACAAAACTGTAACAATTAAATGCAAGAATATATGGAATAGGCTGACAATATGGGGGCACTGAGATATCCCACAGCTCTTTGAAAGAGATTGAGTGTAGTCATTAAACCTGCAATTTCAGAAAGAGTGACCCAGCTGCCAGAGTTCGTAATTCTCTGATATGCTCAAGATTCCTGTTTGCGATGAGGAACCATAAGAGCAATTTTCCTGCAGTTTTTCCTGATGTGGAATTTCACTGGGACAGTCTTACGTATCTTTCTCAAGAGCATTTACGCCTTTCTAAATATTTCCATGATAACTTACATGAAGGTTTTTAAACAGAATGTTAGGTGTTCATACTGAAGTCACAATGCCAAGAAAACATAAAATCGAGTTCCTGATTAGGAACCATTCATCCCACAGCCTTGTCTACATATTATCTTGTAAAATGTGTTTTTGAACTCATCCTTCGAGTTCTGAGCATTTTTTTGCACAATAGTTTGTGTCTTTACATCTAATTACATAATCAGTGTGAATTCGAGTAGCCACTAAATGAGAATATCTAATTACCTGTTATTTATTGAGCTGCAAATTATGACAGACTCTAGATGAGAAACAGCCCCAGCAATGCATCTGAAAAATTACTCTTCTTTTCTGAAACTATAAAAAAGTAGTCTGAAAATAAGGTAGTTGTGAAGTAGCAGTGCAGTAGTGAAGATGCAGATAGAAACTGGATTTGTGTAATAGAACTATAAGAAAGGTAGGTAGATGTACAAGGCAGGAGACAAAGGCAACTTTCCCTCCATGGCCTATATAAACATCTGTTGGGAAAAAGAAAATCTAACAGAAAAATTACACCACAAAAAAAAAAAAAAAAAAAAAAAAAAGAAGAAAAACAAACCCTCTAAAATCCTAAATAAACTGAATGAGGAACAAGAGCCCTGTAGGTCTGAGACATATACGATTACAGACTTTATCATTGGTCTTTCATAATACCTGCTTCTCCCCACCCTTCCAAAACCAGTTTCCTGTCCACTTCAGTTTTTCAAACAGAATGAAAAAACCCACCATAACCTTTTTCTTAATAGAAGCATGAATATAATCTTTATGCCTTATATGAATATTTTTAAATCTATATCTGGTTAAAAATTGCCATAGAGTTCTTCCACAGAAGGACAAAATATCTGTATGTTTTAAGAAGTAGCATTTTCATCCATAGAAGTATAATGTAAGAACTGAAGAACATTATTCACTGTGCGTTTTGAATCTCAAGAGAAATTTGAGTTTGAGTGCAGCAATCCCTAGATTCAGTCTTAAAAGTTTCTGAAGAATGAGTTCATCACATCTTTCTGTACATTAAGTCACAGTGTTTCATTTCTGTGACATACAGCCCTTCCAAAAGATAAAAATAAATGAGCTGGAAGATCAGATTTCACAAATATATACTTTGCTCCTGTTGCTTATGACATTGAATACTCTTTAAGATTAGCTTATGTAAGGTTGATTAAGTATGGCATGCAGCACCGTGGATTTTACCACACCTTATAAAACAAGCCTTTTATGAAAATTAGAATAGTCTATCTTCCTTGAAAACCCTCTAAAACAACGACACAGGTGGCAACTTTCCTTGCTAGATTCAAAAATGAATCACATTTTTTTCAGACCACTTTTACCTATATCTCAATGTTATTTGTCTTCTGCTTACCCTGCTTACAACTCTAGTCAATCCCTTTCATTGTTCTCAATTTTGTAACTGTGTCAATCAGCCATGAAACTATCATACTTAGCAGTCAGTCCAAACTAAAAATGAATTCACAATAATGATCTGAAGACAAACAATTCTAGTTATTCCTAATAGGTTTGTATAATCCATTCTTATCCAGAAGAACAACAGAACTAGTTTTCCTTATACTGGATCATTGATTGTACAGTTACCTATATTTCAACAATTCTACAAACAAACAAAAAATACAGTTTGCCTACATTTAAATGTATACTGAGTCATTTAGCTTCCATAAAATGATATAGTCATAGAATCATTTAGGTTGGAATAGATCCACTCTTTCTAACTTTATAACAAGATTATACACTGTCAGCCTGGATTTGAAGAAAGAATTGACATATAAAACAGCATGTTCTTGAGAATAAATGAACAGCCATTATTACAGAGAAACCAAGTTTCCTTCTTAATTTAAGTGTAAATTGACTATACCTAAATTTAGATCCCTTATACCAAATAATTTGTTATTAATATATTCAGTCTAGTTCAATATAATCTCTTGGCAACACAGTTTTCTGATTATTGTTAGCATCACACGCCCAAAAGCTTTCAAAATGTATCTGCTCAGGAGTTTTATAAAACACCAGATTATAAAAATCTATCAAATATTAGACACATTAACTGGAGATTCTCTGAAAAAAATTTCAAAAAAGGTTTTTGAAGTGTTGCAAATACAGCTTTTGCTGCTCTTTGTAACTCCTACAAAACCAGACTGACATCCCCTTTTCTGTAATGTCCAGCCTCGCAAAAGGTGCCTGTTACTCCCTGGCCTTGTCTTTATCTCAAATTCACATCTACAGCTTTCCTGTAGACTGTAGCAGAACTTCCAAGCACCAAACGTTTGCAAGAGTAGAATTATAATTCCACTCACTCACCAATCTCACTGTATTACTTCACAACTTGTTTTGTTTAGTATCTTTTCTTCTGCCTACCATGTCTTCTTTATACAGCACCACAAAATGCCCCTGGCTTGCTGAGACTGGGCTCATTGTTCCTCCTCTAGAAAGCTCTATCCCAACATTAACGTGTCTAAATAGAAATAATCATAGAATCATAGAATAGTTAGGGTTGGAAAAGACCTGAAGATCATCTAGTTCCAACCCCCCTGCCATCAGCAGGGACACCTCCCACTAAACCATGCCACCCAAGGCTCTGTCCAATCCAGCCTTGAACACCGCCAGCGATGGAGCATTCACAACTTCCCTGGGCAACCCATTCCAGTGCCTCACCACCCTTACAGTAAAGAATTTCTTCCTCATATCCAATCTAAACTGTCCCTGGTTAAGTTTGAACCCGTTACCCCTTGTCCTCTCACTACAGTTCCTCATGAAGAGTCCCTCCCCAGCATCCCTATAGGCCCCCTTCAGATACTGGAAGGCTGCTATGAGGTCTCCACGCAGCCTTCTCTTCTGCAGGCTCAACAGCCCCAAATTTCTCATCCTATCTTCATATGGGAGGTGCTCCAGTCCCCTCATCATCCTCGTGGCCCTCCTCCGGACTTGTTCCAACAGTTCCATGTCCTTTTTATGTTGATAATGTTTAGGTGAAAGAATTCAAAGGCAGACAAAATTACTAATTCAATCCAAACTGTCCCCCTTCCCCTGCAAAAGGTGATAAAAATTCAAGTTAAACTGGAGAAATCACCATTTCTCTAGAGCTTCTGGAAATGAACTACCATACAACTTCACACGTTATTTTAATGTGGGTTTTTTTCAGTTTTTTATACATTTTACTCCACCTTACTTTCCCTATAAGACAAACAAGTATTCAGCTTCTTTACACTCATATCTAGATCCCACAGTCTTTCTATCTTTCCAATCATTCCCTCACTTTCCAAACATTACTTCGCCTCCCCAAATTTTCTCATAATTTTTCCTTACATTTGCCGATGTCAGTACGTAGGTAACTGCAATTGCTTTGGGTTTTATTTTAAACACATCTATATTCTGTTATTCAACCTTAGCTGTCAGGTTTACATGCTTAATTCAAGCATTTAAATTCCTTTTGCTGTCTTCAGTTTTTTTTTTTTTTTGCCACTTTTTTGAAAAAGCCTACTACAAACAACCTTTACCTCTTACTGGCAACATTAAATGTACTCCTGTTCAAAGTACTGGAATAAATTTAATACAAAGTATGCTTCTTCCATCATTAACACCAAATATTTAAAAAAAATAAAGAACTCCACAGAAAAAGTAAATTGTGCCCTAACTTTGAGCATTCTGTTAACTGCTGTCCATGAAATATGCATTAATCCAATAGCTGTAATAGTTGTAGAAGTATTAGCATTAAAGGTCAATTTGTCTCACCTTCAAATACAGCTCAATAGAAACTTCTTTCATTGCTGGAATGCAGGTCAATGCATGGTCTTGATCAGATCTTCAATACAGCATTAAAGCATTCACTGTATCATTTAGTAGCATCCTTGAACTGAAATATTGAATTTGAAGTTGTTGCCAATATACTTGACAACCTCAAAACTATTCTTTTTTTTTTTTTTTTGAGAGAAAAACTGCATAGTGTTTAACTACATATTCAGTGTTAAATATTATCATTTTCTCCATGAAGATAATGAGTGCTGTTTACTATGCTCATCATTAATCAGTAACTTGTATCAATAATTCTAATCTGATTTTAATATAAAGAGGAGGAAAGTGGTTTCCCCCATCCCCTTTTGTTTTAATCTAAGTACACTTACAATAAAACTATTACTAATGTATTAAAATATATTCCACATGGATTTTTCCTTATATACAAAAAATTAAGACAGATGAAAGCCAGATTACTAGCACTAGACATATAAAACCATATTTAGTTATCTCTGATTCTATGAACTATTTTCTCATTAAAATTCTAAAGTGCTTATAAAGAGAAATTAATGTGTATCTATCTTCTACATCTATATATAAATATGTGTTTTTGAAAATACATACAGAATCCTGTTACAGTATTGAACATCTATTACTAACCTCAGAACACCAAAGTTTCTTCATATAAATGTGAACAGTACAAGACAATATGTTCTTGTTGAACTTCCACAGAATTCAACTAAACAGGAATAAAATTTCTTATCCAGTCTCAGCAGCTACAATTCTTCACTTGGTTACCAGCCCATGCAATGAATTGAAAGAGCTTACTTTTTCATTCACTTAGATAAAAGATGGATATGATTTCATGATAAGAAAAATAAATGTCATTTTCCATACAGAAAGGTCAAGATTACACTTGATTCATAGAACTATTCTATAAGCCATACTGTGAATTTTGCAGCATCTGCAGTATCAGCTAGCTATTGTAGCCGGCTATCTCTCCCAGTAGACAGTCCGTAAACACTTGAATACTCAGAAGAATGAACTGATTTCTAGTAGCTCAAAAACTTGCTGCTGTGCGACAAGAGTTCAAGAATTGGCACAAAAAGAGGAAATCCAGATGTCATAATTAAACTTTGTGTGGAAAAAGAGTATTAATGTTAAATTTAATGATATAAGCAATTGTTCATAAACAAATACAATTTAATCACTAATCTGAAAGTATCCATACCTTTGGTGGTAATTTTCAAGATATAATTCTCTTACTCAATACTTTGTATATCAGCAACTATGTAGCGCAACCACATGCAATTTCTACCCTTCTAATTTTCTAAACATAGGCGGGAAGGCAAATCTACTGATGAAAATGAATTCCAAATCTTAATAAATCAACCAGGGAAGGAGGAGAAAAAAAAATAATTACTAAGTATCTGATTCAGGGATTGATTTTATCAAAAACATATACACACAATAGTTGTTATACCTAACATGATTTATGTTTTCATATAATCAAATTAATATCCTTCCCTTCTATCAATAGACTACCTTCTAATCAATATTTTGGAGATTACTGATTTTTAATGAAGCCCAAACAATTAAAAGTACATGGATTTTCATACTTTCTATTTGTTTTCTCACAGTGATTATCTTAAGATAGCTGCATCAGCTCTGCATGTATTACTAATATCAATCTGCCCTCCTCAAATATTTAGTGCCAAAATAACTATAAGCAAGGAACTCCAAAATAGAATTTAAAATAATTTATTATCTGAATCAAGCATATAATAATAAAGAGAAACATATTTTTTAATTTTTTTTTAAGATGTAGGAAAGGTACATCTTAAAATGAATATGTAGTATCATAATAAGCATCTAATTTGATAGCTTATATTCTACATTAAAAGACCGTACCAACATCACTTGGCCTGCAAAGCATGTGCCATAGAAAATGCTTTCTCTAATTTCTGCATCCTCTATACAATACCTTTTTGTAAAATTCACTGGGATTTGAAACATAATGGATTCTCCCTCATATTTGCAGGCGTGCTATTTTCAGTTTGAAATAATCAACTTTTTTCTAATTTGACTCAGTTTATCAGAAGCTTTTGAATCTTCAATATATTTCAAATTTTTTATCCTAGATTCAAGAACCATATTCTGCCATATACCTTTCTACCTAGAAACTTAAAGCAGCCTTGTTTCATAAATCATGACAACTCCCAACATCTCCTTATTAGACATATTTTCCCGAGATTTAATAATTGCTTGCTTCCTGAGCTCTTCCCAGTATTCCAACATCTTTCAAACTTCCAGACACATGAACAGAAACTACAAATTACTTAAAAAATGTAATGAAAAAAATTAGCACCACCTCTGAACTCTTTCTTATGCTTTTAAGTACTGGTTCTAAAATACCATTAGAGCTACACCATAATTGAATTGCTCACCTCATTTCAAAGGCTATCATCTGCATGGCTTGGTATCACTGAGCCCTCTGGTAGAACTGTAATTAATGTCCTTACCTACCTTCCCAGGTAAGCTTTGCACCTGGATGCAACACATGTTGTTTTCAAGGACTGGACCTAGATGATTGGGGGTTGGAATTAGATGATCTTAAGGTCCTTTCCAACCCTAATCATTCTATGTTTTAAGCTATGGATTACAGTAATTTATTGATTTTTAGGTCTTGTGGTTTTTTTCATTGATGTTATCAAATTCTTTTTTTAGCATTTTTGTTTTTCTACTACTGTGTTCATAATAGATAGAACACGCTAGTCAAAATTAATTGCAAATTGACAATATTTTTGTCACAGAAAACTGTTTCCAGTATTTACCTTTCTATTAGAACTATGAAAGGAGAAATGTGAAAAAAAATATGTATGTTCAAATCTGATGTACATTCATCTATAACAATATGACACATTGTATCTTCCTCTGCTGCAGATATTAAGTGAAAACAGAGCAAAGTCACGAAGGCTCACAGATAAATACTAAAAGCTTCTTTCATGAAGCAGATAGCATTGTTCAGGTAAGACTCAATACAAGATGCATAGGTTCTTTAACACCTGTGACAAAAGATGTCTCTGCAAAATGCCACTAACTTGCTATTATTTTCTTGTCTCTATTATTCACAGCTGCTTAGCCTTCTGATATTTTTCAATTATGTTCCTTAGACAATAACAAGTTGATATATTGAGTTATTGAAATGGTCTCTTCAACGTTAATAATTGATAAATGACACAAAAATGTTTTCCATAAAGCTTACACTGGACATAAATTATAGGTTTTGGTGAACTAAATGCTAATCAAGGAGTATACAAATATATCACAGAAAGAAATCAAAGCAGAGACTATGGTCTCATACGGTACTAAATTTGAGAACTGCACATTCAAAATAAGTTCAGAGGGTTTTTTCCTCTTCCCCATTTATTTCTGGAATCTCTTCCACTTTTTTTTTTTTTTTTTAAATCATTTACAATTTCATAATGACTTCTCAGCTATGGAGAAATGAGTCTTCAGCAAAAGCTGTTGCAAGTAGCATAAGAAAATGAGGGATAATGTATTTTAGAAATGAAACAGCATATACTGCCTCTTAATAAAAAATGAATATTGTCCAATGATCAAGGCCCCAGAATTAGATGCAAAATTCAGAGACCGATTACAGTCTTACAAAACATGCATCTATCACATAAGGCTTATCTATAGCATAAGTAACATTAACAGAAATAACAGTGGGAAAGATACCATGCTGATATGGTCTTCAGCTGCCTAGCTGGCTAAAATATCTCTGATAGCATGTTGGGCCATATTTCGATTATTATCTCATTTCTAACTGCTAAACCATATGACATACCTTTGTTTGCTGGGTAGAACTACCCACAGATTTCATTATCTACTTTTTCTTAATCTCAGTTCACAAGCAAAAATAATACTTTTCCTGGACTAGAATAGGTATGGTGAAGATAAATAAAACAAACCCAAGGAACTGGTAAAACTGCTGAGGATGGAATGTAAGAGATGGGGTGGATGAAAGAAAGACAGACAGGTTTTATAACTGAATACATGTAAATTTAAAGAAGCTTAAAATTCCTACAGCCACAGGGATTTTCCATTTTTCAAGTGTATTAATGGCTATAAAACATGCATGATAAAACTGTTTTCTCTTACTTAAAAGCTGTATTAAAAATCAGCCTTATTTTCTCAAGATCAACACTATTATGTTATTTCCTCTTTCCAATTAATCTCAATCTAATCACACTAATTTAAAAACAGTGTCATGCTTAATGTTTAATTCATTAAATCATAGAATCATAAAATGGTTAGGGTTGGAAAGGTTCTTAAGATCATCTAGTTCCAATCCCCATGTCATGAGCAGGGATGTCTCACACTAGAACTCTGATTTGCTAGTGTTTTGGGGATCTTCAGGGGGGAGAGGCCTCTTTAATAGCACAACTTTATACTGGTATATAAGGATTAGACTGTGATCATGTAAAAAAATAGTGTAAAAGTAGTGGAATTTTCAGAATAGCAGCTCTTGATATAAATATCCATAATCAGATTTCTACACAGAACTTATTCCTAACGCTTATGCAGGAATGTAAAAGTCTTCCCACTCACTGAAAAATCAAAGCAGTATTTGATGGATCCATTCAACTGAAATCATAGTTTTATGACTCTTTTTATGTTTTCTCAGTCCTGGTAGTTAGCAGCCATTTTTACTGTCACATGTAAGCTTGAGCAACTAGAAAATAGACCCCAGAAGAATACCTGCTTTAATATAAAACTATATAAGCTATCTCCTAAACACAGTTGTGATGACCACAGGTGTCCAAAACACAAAAAACGTTCCAGCCATGCTATTCCCCAAGCAAACTAACAATGTTCAAAAGCAAATCTTAGCAAGCTATTAAAAAAGCGTTTAATCATATAATTTCATTTAAGACTTTTGTGATTTCTATGAGAAATAATTTTACATAATCTTTAAGAATCATAAAAGATATCTGGCAAACCACTGCCTTGATAAATCTTGTTTGTTACATATAAACTACTAGAATTCGGCTCCCAGATGACAAGATTGTTTTGGTTTGCAACTTTCATAACGCAATTTCTAATTAAAATCTGACTGGTAGTTAAAATACAGTTTGTACATGTAAGGATTCCTGAAATTATTCATTGCCTCTATAAAAACATTAATTAGAAGTACACTAAGGGACTTCAACTTTTCCTAAATACATAGTATGCTTTTTGGACAAAATGGGTTTTTCTTTTTATTATGTTTAATGTTTTTACATTAACTTCACAGCCAAGTGGTGTTTGTTTTTATACATCTCAGGCATTGCCTGGCAACAAATAAGCTGAGCACAGAACCTCTCACAGCACAAACTGACTGCCTTCTCCCCTATTCTCCAACTTCCAGCGCTCTAAGAGCATTTGGGTTTCAATGGAGCTGCAGCACGCAACTACTGCCAGTGCTAGGACATGGTGCTGGCAAGAGGGGCAGACAATTGATAGATTTTAAAGCTTCTGCCTGAAAATGCACCAGGCCAAGCCAGCTGGTTACACCTACCCCTAGGCCTGGTTTGTGCTCATGACCGAGAGAGAAGCATTTCATTCACAGGGACTACACTGGCACAACCTGAAGCCCTGAGATTAAAATACCAACTAGTTTCTCCTTTACACAGACTTTCAACAGAATACAGACATGAAGTCACTAACAAGTGGAGAAATTCAGCTGCTAATGGCAGTTTTCATTAAAAGCAGTTATGCAATTTTGAGACTTCTCTTACAGTTTCTGTTGCCAAAACAAATGTAGAAGTGACATAAAGTGCCTTTCGTATCATAACTTTCCCCTCTTAACATAATATACGTATCATAACTTTCCCCTTTTATCATAATATACTAACAGTCCTCAAACAGCTCAGGATAAATACACTAATTCTTATTAAAAGCCAACACATATGACATTGTTTGCAGTCCACTGCAACACAGCAAAATATTATGTATACTATTCACTTTGGTTTTGTGGTCAAACCTCTGCTAATACCTGTGAACCTGCAGTGTTAAGTTCTAATAGACCATTCTGAACTACCAAAAAATTATCTTTCTGAGATAATCTCTATCAAAATTAAGCAATAATGACTACTTTCAGTAATGTAAATGGGCTGCTTAAGTCAGTTCTACCAAAAATACTACAATACACAGCATGACTTTATACTCATTACTTTTTGAGAAAAGAGAAAAATGAGAAAATGTAAACAATAATGTAATTTCAGCCTGGAAATGGAAATGCTACTCTATGTTTTGTTCTATAAAAGAGTGAAGTTGCCAATCAATAGAAAATAAAGCTGTTCCACATAATACCTGATGCTGGACCCTGGCCACCTCACGTCCATATTCTTTTTCCCTAAACCAGTCTTTACATAGTAGACTTTCATCAAAACAAGGACCCATGTCATTCATTTGAGTGAATTTGTTTGGTCCTGTCACTGATGATATGATTGGTCTTTCACTGAAATGAGAAGCTGCTAGGCCATAGCTAAGACAGGTGCTGCAACCGTTTCCTCCAATGGCTGGAAAAACAACTTTTGTACCTCTGTCCTGCAAAGAGTCAGGCATCTCCCACTTTGCTCAAGATGAGTGCAGCTTCCTGTGTAACCATACATAACAGATACCTTACAGTATAGTATAATGGCAATGGAAGAACTACTTTCCATCCCGCCCCACTGTTTGAAAGAATTGTAACCTTGTATTTTCTTAACACACACTATGTATCAATGCTTCCAGTTAGTAAAATTTAAATAAACTTAGATTATTAGTTTTTTTATTTAAATTAAAAAAAAAAAATCACAAAACCCACAAACCAACCAAAAAACAAACAAACAAGCAATTTCTAAATCAGGATTTCTTGGAAAAAGACACATACTAGTTTAACCAAACTCTCAGAAGCCTGCACTCTTTTATCCAAGAGATCAGGTAAAAAAATCAAAGGGATCCCTGTTGATACAGGTTACTATTCCAAGAAGAAAAATATTGCTATAAAAATTAAAAATGGTCTTGAATTTTAAAAGAGCAGTAACATTCCCAAATCCAGGAAATTAGCAAAGGCTCAAAAAACTAATTCAACCTTCTTGCAGGTAAAGCCAAAATTAACTACATGCCATGGCATTCCTAACCCACTATTCACAGAATGCAAATAAACACCTTCTCAGAAGTTACATATATCACCCACACAAGATAGGAAAAATACTATGACTATACAAAATTTAAATAGGGGAAGTTTAGATTGGATATGAGGAAGAAATTCTTTACCTTGAGGGTGGTGAGACACTGGAATGGGTTGCCCGGGGAAGTTGTGAATGCTCCTTCGCTGGCGATGTTCAAGACTGGATTGGACATAGCCTTGGGTGGCATGGTTTAGTGGGAGGTGTCCCTGCCTATGGCAGGGGGGTTGGAACTAGATGATCTTCAGGTCTTTTCCAACCCTAACTATTCTATGATTCTATGAAAACCCTCTTATCCACAGCTGGAGGGGTTTTCAGCATTGCAACATACATGGATGTTTATACTGACCATTTAAAATGTAGAAATATGTATCTAACATTATTATGAAACTTTCACACACAGGTTTTACAAAGTTTATCATTAAAATGAGCCAGTGCATTTAAAGCATTGAACTTTCATCTGGCTTCGTGTGAACAAAAATGCATGTCCTTATACACCTAAGGGAATAAGTCATATAACCTCATTTAAGCTGACCCCCTTTGAGAAGGGCAGCATTTATCCCCCAGGATCTATGAATGGTTTCTTTCTGAACTGTTCCACACGACCATGAAGAGGCTCGATCACTGCTATGCAGTAACTTGGTAATAGACCATTTCCTGCCCGTAAAGGTGCTGCAATGGGGCACCCCCTAGAAAAACGTACCTGAAAGAAGAGAATTTAACTCTGCAAGCTACTTCTCTCATGAAAGGTATAGAAATGAGGGAAATCCAGTCAAAGCGGGAGGGATGGGGGGTGGGTGGGAGGGAAGGATCATAAAACCTGCCACTTACTGAGTTTTGGGTTCCGATGCTGCCCTGCTTACACTGATGCCTTGCTTGGTGTCCACAGAGGGCTCTGCTTTCCACCTATGCCCTGCAGTCCTCCCAGCTCCTCCACCACCCGCAGACAAGGCAGGAAGCACAGCAGCAGGAAAAACTAAGCAGACATTACAAAGCCAACAGTATCCTGGGCTGCATCAAAAGGAGCGTGACCAGCAGGTCGAGGAAGGTGATCCTGCCCCTCTACTCTGCTCTTGTGAGACCTCACTTGGAGTATTGTGTGCGGTTCTGGTGTCCTCAACATAAAAAGGACATGCAACTTTTGGAACAAGTCCAAAGGAGGGCCACGAGGATGATCAGGGGACTGGAGCCCCTCCCGTATGAAGATAGGCTGAGAAAGTTGGGGCTGTTCAGCCTGCAGAAGAGAAGGCTGCATGGAGACCTCATAGCAGCCTTCCAGTATCTGAAGGGGGCCTACAGAGATGCTGGGGAGGGACTCTTCATGAGGAACTGTAGTGATAGGACAAGGGGTAATGGGTTCAAACTTAAACAGGGGAAGTTTAGATTGGATATGAGGAAGAAATTCTTTACTGTAAGGGTGGTGAGGCACTGGAATGGGTTGCTCAGGGAAGTTGTGAATGCTCCATCGCTGGCGGTGTTCAAGGCTGGATTGGACATAGCCTTGGGTGGCATGGTTTAGTGTGAGGTGTCCCTGCTGATGGCAGGGGGGTTGGAACTAGATGATCTTCAGGTCCTTTCCAACCCTAACTATTCTATGATTCTATGAGTACGGAGAGGCTTAGGAGAGCAGGTGCCTCACATGCCTTGATAACCACGTTCTGCCTTGGCAGCAGTTCTGACAGTCAGCTGCCATATTAGCTACCCCCTATTTGTGAAAGGTATAGCTGCCCCACTTTGCTTCCTTGCCTCTTCCTGACACCGAAAGGCTCCATCCTTGGAGGGCGAGCAGGTGGAGCTATAGGAGGGCTTTTACCGAAGCACACCGGCGTGATATGGGAGCAGAGGGCAGGTTGCGGCAACTGCTTTTAAGTAGGAGGGTAAGCATGGGGCCCCAGCATGGAGGAACCTTCCAGCACCAGAGTAGGAGGGGTCCCTGATGGGCGGAAAAAGGGGTGGCTGGTTCTCTGCTGGTGGAGTGTGGGCAGACTGTGTCTCTCTGGGACTGGAGAGAAAGTCCTTTTACCAGGAACCATGAAAGGACTGAAGGAATTTTGCCGTGTCTGAGGTGACAGAGAGGAAGCCCATAGTAAAGGACTCACCCCTGCAAGGACGCAGTGAGCAAGGGAAAATGAGTTTGCAAACTTGTTTATTTTTATTCCATATTACCCAGCAGATCTGAGGCTTTCCTATTTTACAGGTCACTTAGGTCTAATAAAAATCAGTTTTAAAGATTATAAAGCTTTGGTGTTTTGGAAAAGGATAGACCTTGTCTATTTTGCCTTTGAGATGATCTCATGCCCTACTTGCTACTTAAGTTTACTTAGCGAAATGGATTCAGGCAGAAAATCAATAAAGCAGCAGCAACTTTCAAAATTACTGAGTCTGATCTGAAAAAGCATGGACTCCCAGAAGGAACAACCCCCAAAACATTCTGTACAGTGTTATTTTTCTAGGGAATAAAAACAAGCAAAAAAACCCCCAAACCAGTAGTGTTTCAGCCCCATGTAATTTCAGAGTATCAAATATGTGCAAGTATTTGGCAACACTATTGTTTTCATATCAGATGGGTCAGTTGAAAGTGCTTGAAGCTGGCAGATTAGAAAGTTTGCTGTTTATAGCTATAGGCTGTTGTCTTACTTTACAGAGACTACCCGGCATGAATACAAACTCTGTTTGAATGGGAGAGTATCAGCCTTTTTTCGCCTGAGTCCTGCACTGCATCATACTCCGCAGATAATGTCAAGTCTGGGGGACAAATCTATTCTTTGCCGCTGAAATGGGAAAAAGTGACGAGAAGATAATTCTGGTTGCTGGGTAGCACCTTGACTTCCTTGCGGTTTGGAAGGACTCTCAAGAGACAATTTGTTACCTATGCACAGGACTGGTTACATGAACAGGAAGAGCTGCAAGGGGGAATCTGTTTGCTCTCCCTGGTGAATGCACAAAGATAGCAGGACCATTCTTCCATTTTTCTCATGCTCAAGGCAGGTGTTGGCTGATAGCAGTGAAAGATTTATTGCATCATGTAACTGCAGTGGTGCAAGTCCAGGCATGCGTCCCTATCTGAGAAATGTCATAATCCCATCAGATTGCCACCTCTGGCACTTTTGGGTATTCCGAATCCTTTCATGAATGTGAACAGAAATCACGATCTGCACTTTAGAACCATGACTAACGATATTTGTCTCTATGCTGTAGTAAGCCTTCCTACTGTGTACAGTGGTCAGGGCAAAATGGAAATTAAATAAAATATAACACTGTGTTTCTTAAAGCGTTAAACTTAGTTCAGCATACCAGTTCTTATTGCCAAGGCAATTAGTAATATAACATAGAGATTACAGTAGAAATCTTTATTTTCTAAGTCTGTTTCAGAAACCAGTTTGTTACAATAGTATTAATGTTCTCGGCAATTAAGAAGTGTTGTGAATCTCCAAATTTGTTTGATGTAGAAGTGATTTTCATTTTGTGGAGTGAAGGAGAGAAAAAGATGAAGGCAAAATAAAATGTTAGAAAAACACATTGCAGGAGGAAGCACCTTGCTATGCACACGATTCTCTTTTTAGGGCTAGGGTGAAACAAAAACCAAGCAAACCATGCTGTTAGTCATGCCATCAAATGCAGGCTACAAAGCCTTCAGACTACCCAACAAGTCAGATACTTGACTAGGTGGGGTGCAGTGGTGCTGCCTGCAAAACTTGATATGGTGTCTGCTAGCAGTATTGGTTCTAATGGCTCTTTCTTCCTAGAGCTACATTAAGGAGCAGGTGGGGGTCTTTGACAGCACAGATGAGGAGTACTGGTGTCTGTACAGGAGACAAAGATAAACCTTTGGAGAACGGCCTGAGAATTCTCGTCATCACAGAAATCTCAAAGTTTTGTTTAAATCCCACTAATTCTGATTGTATCCTTTACCCCTTTCAGAATGCCTAAAAGGAGATGGGGATGAGAGAATAATATTAGAGAGAGGCTAGAAAATATTTTCAGTGGCTATAAATCCATTGACAAAGACTGAGCAGGATTTTTAAATGGATCATAGACAAATAAAGATGATTCTTTAAAGAAAAGGATACTTCATAGATGAGATGACTTTTATAATGAAAAAGACAGCAAAGCCATCATATTCTACCAGACGAAACAAAAAGCAAATTGGCAGTAGGGAAGCTCCACAAGAGAGTTACAGCCTGTGCAATTGCCAACATGAGTTAAGGCAGGGAAGGGTTGAGAGAGGCAAGCAAAAATAAAACTGTATTTCCCTACAAGGATGGAACAGAGAGGATTTTCTACTGAAAAAATGGAAGGAGCAGCCTTAATATTTTTCATCACAAAGCAGTGTTACCTCATGCATTAGCAGTCCTTAAGCATGATTTTATCAGTTAATTCAGTGTACAAAATAGGTGAACATCTGGTCTCATTTAATATTGTATTGTTAACAGAAAGAACAGGCAGTGATTGAAAGTAATGTACCTTGTTTTCATCTGATATTTTAGAGGCTTTTACATGTAACGAAGTGTAAGAAACAAGCTGATCATGTCATCTGATTAAACATACTAGAGATTATTCAAATAAAAGCATCACCAAACCTGAACTGTAATATAAATGAGAAAACTCTCTTAAATATTTCTCTTTTGCTGATCAAGTTACTTCTGGGGTTTCAGCCATTTTAGAATTCTGTGTTTATCAAAATGTGAAGCAAGGTTTAAAGTAATAAAATTGAGGTTTGTGAAACACATAGAACTGTTATTGAAGATGTAAGTGAAGGCTTGAGAAAGTAGCATGCAAATAATAAGCATTAGTATGAGTGATTAAAATCAAAAAGAGAGAAACACTGAACCTCTACCATGGACTACAACTTCCCAGGATTCATGGATTCAGTGATTTAACTGAGCAGTAGCTCTTACTATTAAATTAAAAGAAAAAGTCAGTGTTAATTAATGCATTGAAGTCCCACAACAACTAGTCCTATCCACTATAGAAATAATGGTGGAAAAATACCTCATCTTAAATACTGGAACTACTATGAGTACTTTCCATAAGGCTACTTCATCATACTTAATTAAGAGTGAAAGATATATACTGCCACTATCCTTGGTAGCTTCAGACACAAACTGTATGAGTCATCAAAGATAGCTTGAAAACTTGTATAAATGGGAAGATACCATGAGATCTTTCATGATACTGCATACAGCTGCATACAGCGCAAGCTATCAAAACAGCCTATAAAAATAATTAATAAAAGAATCAATTAAAGCAATGAGAAAATGAAGACAAGCTAACCAAAACGTAGTCACCCAAAGTAAAAACCTGCAAATTCTAAATTAGGACTAATAAGATTAAAAACATGCAGATTTCATTCACAGCTGGAATTAAATTTCTTGTGGAATCTATTTCCTCTTTCTTTTAATAGTAAGGCACTATTCATTCTCATGCATCAGCACATCCCATAGGAGTGCATAGATTAGCAAAATACTTAAAACGATCATTAAAATAATGTGCAATTCTAGAGCAAATTAGATGTGTTCTAGACCGAGTAAAAGAATAAATATGTAGAGCATAAACCAGACAGATATAATGTGAATTAGTGGTTAAAATAAAGTGGTTAAATTAGTCGATATTATGAGAATGAGTGGTTAAATGCCTGAGTGCATTACTGAAATTCAGATATATTTTTTCAGTTCTCCAAAGCAGTGCAGCAAATTTCATCTGTTTTCTTTTCAAGCTGTGAAATAAAGGCATTTACCTAGATAGTTCTTTAGAACTGATATGCTGAAGCTGTGAATTACCGCAACTGTTGCAATATGTGGGAATGTGGTTTTTTTCTGTTTGTTTCTTTGGTTTTGTTTTTTTATAAGCAAGTGTCAAAGTATATGGAAGCAATGCTAAAATACAAGTTTCCTAATTCCCTTCCGGGGGGGAATTGAACTACTTCAGTGAAAACCCAGTGATATCTCTAAAACTGTTTAGAATGTGAGAAATGAAACTTTGCCAGCAATGTTATGAATTGTGAAGCTATACTAGGTGTTTTGGAGGTATTACAACTGTTGGTGAAATTACATAGTCCAAATCGTAATACAAAGCCAGAGTAAATAATTAAATGCAAAAATAAGAAAAAAGAAAAAAATATCACTACCAGTACTGGGTTTTGTTAGAGGAAAGCACTGGAAACCTATCAATTGATGATTTTCAGTGGATGCAATAGTTGCTTTCCTGAGCATGTCTTTCTCAGCTTGTTTAGAAGCAGGAGACAATGGAAAGATTCAGATTCTTTTTCTTGGCATAGTAATAGTTTGGTTTGTGAGCACTCACCTATTCCCCCTCCTCCTTTCTTACCAATACTGACTGAACCCATAAGCCTCCAAATTCCTCACAGGAATGTTGCTGTGTCCCACAGCTCAGTTCTTTTTGGTCTCCTCTGTAGCAGCTTTTCATCTTTGTAAGCTCAAGCATAGAGAAAGAGCATTAAAATGTGCCATTCCAGGTGGAAACATATGCACTTATCTATATCTAAAGATACCTTTGAGTTGAGGCATGCATAATGTGCTGCACTCTTTGGTCATTTGCATTCCAGCCATAATATCAGCATTCCAGCTGATATCAACATTGGTTTCCAGGAATTACTATCAAAATTAAAATAAAAGTAAACAGTTTTGTGACAAATTGCAATGCAATTTAATCAAAAAAACTTTTTTTTAAGTATGTGGGGGCTTTGTTTGAAGAGTTTTTAGCTAGCATGGGCAAATATTAACGCGAACAGCTTAATGTTTTTCCTTTTTACTTATATCTGATTAAAATAAGTCATAGTGGACTCCTGCCAAACTTTTGAAAGCACTGTGCCTTGGCAGTGATGATTTGTACTGGTTTTGGCAAAAAAAGAGATTTTGTTCTCACATTCAATAGACATATTCAGCTTCTTTTCTCTTCAAAGAAGTGTTGATGCCAGATGCATAGATGTGGCTAAGTATTTCCATTTCCAAAAATGCACAGTTGAATTTTGTACAGAGTTTCTGTTTCCTTCTAAGTAACCCACAGAAACATTTTGTTTAATGTTGGAGTTAATCCTGTGATATACACTGTTATGTACTGTGGGCATTCAAGGCATTGGGTTTCTTCCTCAGTTTCCCCATTCAGGCAGTTTATGTCTTAGATTTACTCATTTCAACTGCCTGATTCCCTTTGTATAATAACCTGTGAATAATCTGTAGTCAGAAGGAGAAAAGAGCCTTGGCCTGTGAAATACGGTCCTTCTAGCTACCTTTTAGGTAGTATGCTGTGCTGTAAATTCTTCTAACTTTTTGGTGAAACAATTCTGAAGCTTGGAAAGACATAACAGTAATGTTTTTTCTCCATTTCATTTATCACCACGGGTAAGGTCTAATTTTCTGTATATATTTTTGATAATTATAGGGGAAAACATTCCTAACACTAGAATAGTATGGGCTTCAGTTATGCAATAGAGAGTAGTTTTTCAACCTAAGGAACAATATTGAGCAGTGTCTAATTTCAACTTCAGACCCAGCTTTCTAGAAAATCAGAACAACATGAAATCAAGGTAAGCTTTTTTTCTTTAATATTCAGCAGTGTCTTTCTGTGTTTTCCTTGCCCCTGCAATTACTGTGTATGCAAAGAACTGTAAACATGGCATATTTAAAACAATATATCTACTAGCCAATAAGAATTAAAAAAAAAAAATAAAAATCTGTGCTTTTTAAGTCCGACAGCCAAGGTCTTCACATAGACATGACAGTAGTAGACGACCTTGGAAATAGTGCAGCCATTAGTATTTCACGGCTGTTGCATACAACGAGTTGACACCTATGTCAGACCATATGTATATAGCCAGTTGTAAAAGATGGGTGAGAGAGAGTGCAGGGGATCTTTCTTTTCTTCGTATTTACTTCCTAAACTTTCAATTCCATTCTTGATTTTAAACACAGCTTAGCTGAATGCAAATGGGCCAAGACTAAAAAAGAGCGCATAAGTTGCATGCACAATCTCTTACAAAGGTATGAATGATGCCCACAAGCTCTCATGTTTCAGAAGCTCATGCAAAACTTTTTATGTATTTTTCATATGTACCACATAGTTTCCCACCTCACTAATCTTACTATTGGAAAATTTTAGTTATGACCAGCTAGGAAGAAGGCTACCAATATGAAATCTCCAGGGCTACATGCATCTATCTGAATATTGATAACATTGGTTTCTGTATCTCCCACTGTCAGACACAATGCAGGAAATGTTCCTTATTTCCAAATTGTTGTCTAGACTGAATAAAGATGAAATTTTGATGTCACATTCTATACTGAAGTCCTCATTTCACACAAAGAGACAGAGAAATGCTAGTCTCTGAAGTATGAAATCAAGTAACTGGCAAGCGTATGTGGCTAATTATTTACTATGAATAGCCAACATGAGTAAAAGAGTTCCTATCATTGTCCTAATGGTGACTGAATTTATTGTCTGCTTGCTTTTTTTTTTTTTTTTTTTTTATGACATGCTGTGGTATGGAATACCTCTTTGGCTATTTTGGTAATAACCTCTTTGGTCAGTTTGGGTCAGGTGTCCTGTCTCTGCTCCCTCCCGGTTTTTTATGCCCCTTCTCACTGGCAGAGCATAAGAGACTGAAAAGTCCTTGATCAGGGTAAGTGCTACTTTGAAATAACAAAAACATCGGTGTGTTATCAGCATTATTCTCAGACTAAAACCAAAACACAGCACTGCACCAGCTACTAGGAAGAAAATTAATTCTGTCCCAGCCGAAACCAGGACACTTAGCTTTTTTTCATATAAATCACACATGGAACATTCACTCATTTTATTTTAACTTGAAATGAAGTTTGTATTTGAATCTTATAATAGCCCTAATTGGTATATGTATCCATTATAGTTCTACTACTGAAGAAGCTTAAAGGATGGACATAGAACTTTCAAAAGGTTAGTGGAAGAGATATCTAGAAATGATTGCAGACTTCCTTCATTTCATATAGCCTGTCAGATCAACGAGTCAGAGAACAAAGATGAAATAACAATATAACAAAAAAAAAAAACAAAACACTTTCATTTAGTCAGTCATGCACAAAACACCTGCTAGCTCCACAAGTCATCAAAGTCCCCGAATTTTGAACAATTTGGTGCTCATTCCCTTCCTCTTCTGCACCAGCCAGAGAGTCCACAATTCCCAGCCCTCCTGGGAAGAACCTCAACTGCACAGAACGTAAGTTTGCTGTGCATGTAGTGACAGATGGTCACTGAATATATTCTGGACCTCCTTAAAGTTGTGTAATACTATGTCTCAGAGAATCCATTCTTGGCACTGGCAAATGCTGAGAACTAGTAACTTGGCATACAAAAGTATTTGAAAGCCCTACAAATAAGAAAATGTGCTAATATTTTATATAGAGCATAAAAGTTTACTTTGAAAAGTACACTTTTGTAAATGTGTAAGACACTGTAAGAAACAAAGAAAACCAAGTTACTTAAATTGAAGCATAAGAACATAAATAAGGTAAACATTTTTTCCAAAGCATTATTTTTCTTAAAAAACACTGATCAACATCAGAACTATTATTTCCTTTTCTTTATTCAGATATTAAATGTTTGCTTCATCTCTCCAGATGAGACTAGAGACCAGTCTATTTTCTGCCTTCATTTACAGTTTGTGAACAATACAGAAAGAGCAGAAGCAAAGTCTGTCATTAGCAAGGATGATATCTATACTGAAGATTCCTGATATCAAAAACATACCACCAATAAAAATTGTCTTTGATGCCAAGGCTCATCTGTCATGGGTTCAGCAGCAGCAGTTATTTTTCTCCTTGGTAGCTGGTGCAGCGCTGTGGTTTTGATTTTGGGCCTGGGAACAGCGCTGATAACACCAGTGTTTCGGTTACTGCTTAGTGATGTTTTGGTCTGGCCAAGGACTTTCTGAGTTTCATGCTCTGGCATGGAGGAGGGGAAGCTGGGAGGAAGCAGAGACAGGGCACCTGACCCAAACTGACCAAAGAGGTTATTCCATACCACAGCACGTCATGCCCAGGATGGAAAGCAGAGAGCAGAGACCCGGAAGGGTGGGGGTGCACTGCTTGGTCGGGCTTGGTATTAGGTGGTGAGAATTGTATTCTCTTTCCTTGTATTTGCCTTGTCATTATTATTATTGGTGGTAGTAGTAGTGATCTGTGTTATACCTTAGTTACTAAACTGTTCTTATCTCAACTTGTGGGGGTTGCATTCTTTTCAATTCTCCTTCCCATTCCTCCGGGAGTGGGGGTCAAGAAAGAGGTGGAAGTGAGTGAGAGAACGGGCTGCGTGGCTGAGACGCTTAAACGACATCATCTATGACAAATAAAGTAATGGGATGGATCCTACAGACATATTCAGGCTAGCTTGAACTTTCTGACTCAAATCCTTGTAGCAACAAACAGGAATTTTAGCATGGGTGGTAAAACCCAAGGTAGTTGTCAGCACAAAACTCTGTGTCATTAGCATTACATCAGATTGGTGGATCTAAGATATGCAAGGTCGATCTGCAGAAATACAGTAACATGCCCACATGCCCACATTCTTCAGAATAAGATTACAAAGAAGTAAAAGCATCATTGCCACTTCAAAACTAGTTTCAGTTACTCAACTAAGCATGCATGGGTAATGTCTTGAACACAGATACTTTTCCAAATAAGTATTGAAGTAGAAATTTCCATTAATCACAATACACACTTTGTAATCTGTGTAAAGCATTGCAAATTCTTATTTGTCTTTGGAAGATAAATTAGATATGAGCATAAGTCAGCTTGTCTCAGAGTCATATTAGAATAAATCCTACCAGGAATTTATCTGGAAAGATTATAATAAATACAGCTCCTGAAGTTCAAGATTACTCTCAGTTTTAATAAGCTTTTAGGGGACTAAAAGTCTGAGGTTAAAGTTCTGTCACAGCTTCCTCGGATGAAGGCAATATTGATGAAAACCGAAGCAAAATTGTTCACTACGTTGAAAAATTCCCAGTTTTTCAGTTCTAATATTTGCAAGCTGCAAACACACTATTAATAATTTTGCACAGATCAGTACCTACTATTTTAGCTTTCTTCATTGTCTTTCTAGATACATATAAAGTACTTTCAAATAATAATGTGCATGTTTAGTAAATCTTTTTGTGTCTTTCCTATTTCTGTATTCCTTTAATTTCTTCTTTAAGTTTCTTTTAAATATTTATGTGACTGAGCAGAAGGTACTTGTTACAGACTTAAATGCAAGCCTAGCCTACACAAAATCACTAGTATTTCAAAACAGCCACATATTTCTTTGCAAGAGAAATGATACAGGTATCAGCTCCACAAAGCTTGTCTTTCTTCGCATTAAGGGAGAAATCTTTCATCACTGAGCATGACATCAATTTTAATTGCAAAGTGATTATGGGTATAACTTCAAGAAAGTGAAGAAATTCATTTCTATTCCTAGGACAAAGTACAAGAAATGCTCTCGATTACCGAGTCACTCTTATCACTCACCTGAACTGTCTCGATACTCCACTCCCGGATTCTCCTGAAGAGATGTTGTGATGAATGATACCAGATTATGTGGCAAGGCAGTTTGTGATGCAGTGTCCACAGGGAAGCAACATCATTCTCTTCAAGGTTTCAAAACTTAGTGCTTCATGAGGACCAAGATCTTCAAGAAGTAAAAGGCTAGTACACTTGCTCTTTCTGACCAGGCAGTGCTGTGGCTGCTCAATATCTACTCAAAGCCACAATCACCTTCTGATCTGAGGAGCAGGTGACTTGAGGATTTTCTTCCATACTGATTGCTATGCACAGACAGTCATGAAAAGGTAGAGTATAAAAGATTAAGTAGTATTCTAGTCACCCAGACAGTTTACTTTGCCCTTTTGACAATTGGTCCAATGCATCATCATCTATCATAAATGGCTTATAATATGACAGTGCTGGATCTTTAAGGTTATCTATGCTCGAGTGCTAAATAAGATAAAAGTGCAGAAAAGCTCAGAGTAATTCTAGTTGGCAGTAAAGGGCTGGTTTCTTTTCCTAATAGGCATCCAAGCCTTAAAGTCCAACAATTCAAATTAATTCTGTGCCTCAGTATGAAGCAGCCTTTCCTAGTTATCAAGAACAGAGCAACAAAGAGATACAGTGCAAATTTCTGTTTCAGATACATAGTCATTGGCTGCTGCTATAATAAAGTTAACTGACCGAAATTCACATTTTGGTCAGTCATTTCAATGTATGTTTAAAAATTAATAAGGTACAATCTTATATTTGCATATTTTTATGAAAGCAACTTTTCATTTTACAACATCCAGTACATTATAACATAATGATTAAACTAAACCATAAATGTTTCTAATAACATTAGGTTAAAATAGCAAAGCATTTCAGTAATGTTTTAGTTTTAAGATACATATTCTTTAAAAAAACAAAACAAACCAACCAAACAAACAAATTAGACAGCAACTACCATACTGTTGCCAGCTATAAAAATCTTAAAGGAAGTCCTGAATAAATTGATTTGATTTTTTATAAGAGAGTACATTATAAGATCACATTCCAGATTTGATCACACTAGAGCTTCTTCTGAGACTTAATATTCACTATACAGTTAGTTCAGTTTTGGTTTTTGGCTTTGGGTTTTTTTGTTTCTTTGGTTATTTTCTACCAGTACTTTTTTTTTCTTCCTCCTAAGAGTACAAGCATCTTATGCTCTTGGCTCAGATTAAAATAAACCCTCATAGGGAAATTATCTCCTCGTTTCTCAATCTCAAGATAACCCTGGTGACTAGGAGTTTCTTTTATCAGTGCAGACAAACTACCTGGTGCTGAAAAGATATAAAAAATAACTAAAAGAAAATGCATGGTTGGGGTTGTAGTGGTGTTTTTGCAGGGGGCTTCAAAGGCATCAGCTCAGGAATTTTTCTCAGCCTTGTGATCTCTGAAGAGCAATATATACATACCCAGTACTATAACATCAAATATGAAATTAAGTATTCAGATAAAGAGGCTTTAGAGTCACTGCCAAATTAAAAAAGTTCTTGATATACATTATAAGGAGGACAGTTTCTAAGGGGTAGCAATTAGAAATGTGGAAATGCATGCAACCAGGTTAAAAGTATAACAGCAATACAGCTCTCTATATCAATTTAATGTGCTGCAAAATTACCACATGTGAAAATAATCACAGAGCATTTTTGTGAAAAAGTGTCTCTAAAGTACTATTAAGAGTCCTCAAAGTCTCCTGAAAAAAAGCTATTCAAAAGTAGTCAGATTTTACATAACGAACAGCTTGAAGTAGCAGCAAGCAATCAAAACAAAGATGCAGAAAAACTTTAAGAATGTGCTAAAAATCCAAATTATGTCATTCTCTTAAAAAAAAAGATTATAAGAACTTTTCTATGTTTTGTTAAGCAGATTATTTTAAATTTTCTCTCTAAAATCTGGTGTTCTTTTTTCAGGTTGAATTATTAACTTTATGCAAACCTTTGCTATATTACTCAGTGCAACAAATAAGATTCAGTGCATGGTATCACACTCTGTCTTCACTGGGGCTGGGGGAAGGAAAAAGGCACAGTTGACCATCTGTATTAAGAAGTAATCCACTGTTCATTCATATATTACTAAATAAATATAACCCGCATCAGCAGAAAAGAAAGGAATATATAAGTTGATGGAATATAAATCTGATGGAAGTATTTGAACATCACCCTTATTGCAGTACTGCAACTAGAGGCACCTTTCTCAAGCCAAAATGTCTGTTTATTCACCAGTAATTCGTCCAAATACAAGTTGATAATGAACGCAAAACTGGACACTTTGAATTTACACCATGATCACATTTGTAGCATAGAACATCCATTTTTGCTGAATTATAAAATGTGAAGTATTTGACTGGTAGTAACGCACTGCTGTTTCAAAAAAGGTGCACTAACAGTATCGCAGTGCCTAAAAGTTAGCTGCTCGAGCGAAACTCAGAGTCAGGCCCTTGATTTCATTGTTACTGATCGGCAAGATATAAGCCCCTAAGGAGAAGCCTCGCAGGAGCAGCATGCTGCACCAGCCATTTGAGAATAACCACAGCTGTTTCTGACATTCACTCTGCCCTAGCTTAAGCACCTAACTCAAGAGCAAGTTAAACACCTGTGATAAAATTAATCATGTATATATCTAACTGTATCTTAATGCCAGCAAAACCATTACTTTGAAGGTATAAGGGCTAAAGAAGCGGTCACAGCTATCATTTGCTTTGAAACCATATCGTTAAATTATTCACTAAGTGGGAGACCAGTTTGCGCTACTCTTCAGAAGGAAATCCAGTCTATATTTCCTTTACCTTGAACAACCGTAATCATAGGGCGGTAGGTTACTTTGAGGAAAAAGAGAAGCTATCCTGTCTAAAAAAGTGAGAAGGATGATTGCAGCCTAGCTGTTAGTTAGCTCACTGATTTGGGTAACAGGAAAAACATGTTCTGGTTCTTTTCCTTGCTCTCTGGAATAGCTCCTCTCCCTAACACCTCTGACTCCTTGAGGGCCACAAAAAAGTGAAAAATAACAATTGTTTCATTCTCTATAAATCCATGGCAAGGAAAAAAGCCTTTAACAGAGAGACAAGAGAGCTTCAAATTTCTGTGCTTGGACATAAAACATAGTTATGCAGTTGTCTGATGTATCCAACAGAACTGGCAAGTGGAACAATTTGGCAAAAAAGAGATTATTCTGACAAAGCTTTCTGAAAGGTGGTCAGTAGGTTGTTTAATGTGAAAACTATAAACTTAGTTGAAGTATGCAATCTGGCAGTTTAAATTTTCAAATTAATTTTCTCTAGTTATTGAGATCAGAGATTTCCATGGAATTTTTAATCAGTTGCTATGGAAATGCTTACATGCACAGCTGTGCACCCCCAGCTGTGAAGACAGTCTTGAAGCAGTAACCCTGTTGCCATATCTTACTGTTTAACTGAATGCCAAGATTTATTTGTCTTGTAAGTCCAGAAGCTACAGCACTGAATATATTTTGCCTTAAAGCAGAAAGGTGCCATAGAAGTGCCTGTGGCATTTTTCACACTCTTGCATGACTTGGAGGGTTTATTACAACTTCAATGAAGTAAGCTCATTTAAGTTATGGACAAAAATTGTTGAACAACAAAACCAAGTGTGAATGTTCATATTCTTCATTCTCTACCTTCAGTATCTTTCTTTTCCACTTACAAGAATTTATTTCTCTAAAAGACAGATCAATAATAAAATCATGATTATATGCATTCAGCAAGAAAAGAAACACGCTGCAAGAGAGAGTCTAATTCAGGGAAAGAGATTAACTAAATTCTGATAAAAGATTCAGAGTCTCTGCTCAGCACTATAGCATACTTAGTGTAGTATCAGAGAAGTTATTACTATTAATGTAAGGAAGTGACTCTTAAATAACCTCATAGATCAGGACTGCAATAATCTCCCTTAAAATCAAACTAAACCAAAGATTAAAACCACTGATTTTTAATGAAAAGTTGAAGATCTGGAAGAGAGCACAAGCTGTGCTCACATCAGTTCAAGGTGTAATTTGATACAGAAAGAGTGAACGCTCAAACTAACACTAAGCCATTTGTTATTTAACTAGCTCACCACTGGCGTAGAGTGTTAGCTGACAGTTGCAAAAGATTTAGCTTTAAATTTTGCTAATATAATACCATTTGCAAATAATCCCTTGCTGAAAATGTGGCTTTGTACCAACCAAAACAAAATAAGAGATAATAATAATAGAGCTTGAAAGGTTCATAGTACTGAAAGATTTCATTTTCTAGAGTAATAAAATTTTGCGTTGTAAACTTAGAATTCCTACATTCAGTAGGTAAAAGGCAAAAAGTACACAAACTCAAATTAAATGGCATATTTCACCTCATACAGAATAATTTCATTCTCAGCTCACAATAATAATATGAAAAAATATGAAAAAAGAAACATATATCAGATTCTGATTTTGAATAGAAAATTGGACTCAAAAATCATGTCAGTTTTATAGAGGCAAAGATGGGATATCCTTTAATGGTAAACTTAAGGTTTGACGTATTTAGCTTAAGGATAAAGTCTACAGAAACCTTAAAAAGCAGACCAAAAATTCTTACAAATTTGGATATTCAAATTAATTCTATCTCTCTAGATGGCAATTTATTTGCTCATTGCATGTCCTTGTGGCAGAATAATATGGGACTGACGCAGCATGACTTTTATGACACTAAGAAATGAACAGCAAGGCATTACCTTTTTTAAGGCATGAACAATTTAGTGTTTCAGATTCTTGTGTAGCATATATAGAGCAGTCTGATTTTCTTAAAACTAAAGGTATGGAGGATGACTGAAGAGTCTGAATTAAAAGGTTCCTGAAAACCTCCGGCAATTTTAAAGGCAGACTATGTCAAACCTTTTTTTTTTTCTCTACTATACAATCCACATTTTTTGTTCTTAGACACAAAAGTGTGCATATGGCAACATTCACACAAACTTATGGTTATCACTTCCATTCACAGGTTTTTTTTTTTTTTTTATATTGCTGGTCACTCATTTTTAACCGATTCTGACAACATCTTTTGCTCCAGACTGTTTTTTTCCAAAAAACTTTCTTACTTTGTCCATTTAAACAACGCACACAAGAAAGATGATGTTATATTTTGCCCATGGTTACATTCTGTGGATCCTAATTTTTCAGAAGCAATATCTGTGTCCCACAGGAGGGTTACTTTGGCAAACTTGTCACCAAGTATAATAGTGTTACAGAAAAAAAAATGCTGAGATATTCATATAGACAGAACAGAGCATGAAATTGTTCATAAAAAGAACATGGTCTTCAGATTATAAAGTCAATATTGATATGGATAGCTCTTACCATTAACAGAAGATGGTCTAGAGTAACAAGTATAAAAGTAAATTTAGTAAAATTCTAAAATGATGCTCTACTTCTGTGAAGGGTGCATTAAAATAACATTGACAGTCCATAATTCTAATTACATTAACTTCATTAGTAGCAAAAAAAAAATCTGTATTTCATTCTTCTCCTAAAAGTGTTTGTGGATTTGCTTTGCATTTATTAACTTGGAGTAAGTTTCAGAAAGGCTAGCTGGACCAACAAATCCAATGTTCTCACTGAGCTTTACCCAATTGTTAACCCTTTAGGATGAGAAAGCCTAACCATGCTCTGAACCTTGAGCATAGGCCTTCCAGCTCTCCCACAAACATTTTGGCAAGGACTCCAATGAATATTTCAGAAATCATCTCCCTCATGCTATCAATGCTGGTCCATTTGAAAGGAAAAAAAAAACAAACCCAAACAGATTTTAAAAAATTAGGAGGAACATAGCAAGCTGGTAGCTGTTCGTTCAGGATTAGATATCTGGTTATTAGTCCTTGAAAGCTGTCAAATAAGAAGGGGGTTTTGGCGTTGAGGTTATTTTGTATGTTTTGCAGGTTTTTTTTAATCATACCTGTGCAGGTAGCCAATATCCCTGGTTGTTTAAAACACACTGTTAGGAGTTGAGAGAAGCAAGCTCCTACCAAGGAGAAGAAGAAAATAGACCCAGATCCAATCCAACCTCTTACTAGATTTTTCTGTGATCAGTAGAATATGTGCTAAGAATGTCATTATAAATCACACTTTTACAGCAGCATCTATCTAAGTTTAGCATTTCATTTTATGGTTTTGATTAGTGATACTCAAATTGGAAATGAAACAGTTTATTGAAACTTGTCACTTAATCAAAGCAAATCTTCAGTTGTTTTGTTATTTTGCCATGGTGCCCTTGGATAGCTGCCAATGTATATATGCACAATGTCTGTGCACTGCATATGCAAAAAAGAAAAAATATTCTACATCACGTAGTCAGAATTCATTGTGCATGCAATGTGATTGCCAGACTGCAATCCCCATTCTATCAACACAAGCAAGAAAACTGTGTGACTACTGACAAACCCAGCAATATCTCATTTACAAAACCTGTAATATTCTAAAAAAAAAAAAAAAAACCAAACAAAAAAGTCAAAGCAGCTTGCCAAAATGTGCTTTTTTTTTCTAAAATACTTTAGCCAAAATAGAAGAAATCAGTGCAAAATGAGGGGTTAGACACTGAACAAAATAATCAAAAATATTCTGTGATTTGTTTTCACATTATACTTTTTAATTAAAGACACTGAATAATACCATCATTGATTTCCATTTCATCTTTAAATATTAGCTTTTCAAAAATATAGAACAAAGATAATTCCAGAGGTTTACCATTTTACCAACACCATCAGATTTTGTGATCATGCATGTGCACATAAATGGAAATCTTGTTACAGCATGTCCAATCTCCTGTATGAGCATACAGCCAGAAAGACGTTACAGAGGGCTAATAAAGTAATACTCTTGCAGCAGGCATGCTGATTAGATTTACATCTCTATCAACTGCTTTTCCAGAACCACATAAAGTGTTAATTCCTATGACAGTACTTGACAGTACATTATGTCATGTACATGATTGACTCCTTACACTGCAAACGGAGAACAGAAAATCCAAACCTGATATAATTAGTCTAACTGCAATTATGTGATGCATATACTTCATAAATGGAGTACCTACTTAACATGCAATGACACTAATTACTATGTATGGAATATGAAATAGGATATGCACAGGAGCATGTATTTTTCAGTCATGCTAGATGGCTCTCAAAGGCATGTTATCTTGTATCTACCAAAATAAGGAAGAAATATGTGCTTAGAGACATTAATCAAGCTGAAATGCCAGGTCTTTCTTGCTAGCTATAACTTGTATGACACCATAAAGCCAGATGCAGTTTAATCAAGTTTTTCTGTGACATGCACCACAGAGGTATGGAAAAACAATAAAATTTTACACGCTGTGGTGTGCAAATAAAAAGCACATAGTTTTGCTACCCAAAATTAAATCAGTTAGGATAGTAACAATTCATCTTCAGATAATGTTTTAATCTGAATAAATTACAGCCATGTTCTCAACTGTTCCATAGGTAAATGTAGCTTGTATGTTTATGTAAATTGCAAGTAATACAAATATATAAACTAGATTAAGAGTATACTACTTTATATGTCTATTTAATGTAATAGCATATATTTTTAAGTTTTAGGTGAGATAATACAACTATTTGGTCTTATGAAGTGACTTCAACAGAAAGCAAAAGTACTCAGAGATGATTGTATCATAAGCCTGCTGGAAAATTTCAAAGGCATGTTTCAGTTTCATATGCTATCACAATATATATAAAGGCTCATTCATTCCTTACACACTGGTAGAAATTTTCCTTAACTTTCTGAACCTTATGTTCTACCTTGTCCATTTGGACTACCAGTACTTAAAGTCAATATAATCTTTGTATTTGAGCTGCATGATACCTAACACTGTTGGGCTTCTGGACCTGTAAATAATACATCTCCTCATAAGAGACACAAAGAATTGGATACATGAAATTTTGCACACAAACACACACACACACACATCCCCAAAGTAATTGAAGAAGAAAAGAATAACAAGTTTTGGCAGAAATATTGAAAAGGACCTTTTCAGTGATGCTGTCAGTATTTGGTCTCATGTTTCTGTAATCTTTTTCTATCCACTAGAAGCCCCCCGAGTCACTGGTATGATAGTACGCATAGATGAAATAACCATCTGACACTCATACTTCCTTTCCATCAGTAATCTTTATAGTAGACTATGCGCATTAGATGCAGGTTTGAGAAATCAGTCATTACATGCTTGAAAAAATAGGAAAACAGTTGAATATACTTAGTCTTCATTTAAATAAATTCTCTTAATTTCTTTTATTTTTTCCTCCAGTTTCCAGTATTTTTTATACTATCTCCAACATTGCCTAATAAACAGTCACATCCTCTAGCGCACACGTTTAAATTGGTCCTATGGAACACTACCACATAAGGATATTGGTGCAAAACCTTCTTGATTGTGTTATGACGATGGAAAATAATTCTTCCTAAAAAAAAAAAAAGTACTTATCATGGTTAGGAATGTATTTGCTCACATTATATGGCAAGGGGCAATAGATTTAAACTGACAAAAAGTATATATATACAAGGTATAAGGAAGAAGTTCTTAACTGTGAGGTTGATGAGGCACTGGAACAGGTCGCTCAGAATTGTGGCTGCCCCATCCCTGGCAGTGTTCAAGGCAGGTTGGAGCAACCTGGTCTAGTGGAAGGTGTCCCTGCCTATGGCAGGGGTGTTGGAACTAGGTGATCTTTAAGGTCCCTTCCAGCCCAAACCATTCTGTGATTCTGTGTGATCCTGTTCTCATCCCTAGTATGTGTACAGAAAATGTTTTATACAATAAAAAATATGATAAACCACCCATTGTAACAAAACTGAATTTCTTCTGAGTAATTATAAACAATGACCACGTTATATATCTGTCTATGATGGCAGGCTGTGTTTTTATGTGGGTGGGCAGACCTTGATATTTGGGGGTGTGCCCTCCCTGCTCCTGCCTACCTTTCAGTCTGTAACACGGTTATACCTCTTAGGTGCTGTACTTGAGGCAACGATAACATCATGCATGGCTTCATCAAAACAGGGAGCAACAGCAGTCTTGGGACAAGTGTGGACCTCTATGCATGAGGTCAAATTTAAAGGATTTGGGGTTTTATTATGTATATAATATCTAAAAATATTAAAAATAAAACATTTTCAAAGAAATAATCTTTGTAACCAGTGTTGAGTGGGGAAACGAATAAAATTAGGGAGATAGCAGCTCTTTTAAGGGGAGAGAAAGAAAAATTTGCTTTGAGGTACCATGCATTTCCTAAATTAATACAATCAAAGTTACTAGAAGAAAGGAGCCATTCATGCTTACAAAAAGGAGATGTGAGAAAATTACACTGCTCATCATGTATACATGATTTTGTTTCAACTTTCTTCCTCTGCTCCTCAAAAACTTCAGGTATATTTCACCTTCAAAGGGAAATAACTGCAGGAGTTTATATATGAAAAAAGTATTGGTCACTCCAATGAAGTGAATTCCTCTCATCACTTTCCTTAGGCATCTTTTGAAGAACACATTTAAGTATACGCATACATTTTCTGAAAATTAATTCCTGTTCTTAAAACGATAATATTGGCTGTCAATGTTATAGCCTCAAAGGAAGAAAGAGATTCTCATTTTTCATTACACAGAAAAAAAACACCCAAATCTTTGTCCTTCTACTTAGCTTCAGAAAGAAACGGTGCTTATCTGGAGCCTTGGCTTCAGGTCAGACTGGATAACAGTGGGTAGGAGATAATAAATGAATGAATAGATTTGGGGAATGATAAAGCAGATCTGAGGTACCTAAAATGTTTTCTACAATGTTATATTTACTGTTAATGTGGTTTAGGCTGTGGATGAAGCACACAGTTTCTTGATTAGATATGTGTACAGGAAGATTAATGAAAATCCAGTATTTTCAAAATAATGTATTCAGCAGAAGTAGTGTCAGCAAAAGTGCATAAATTTCTTAAGTGCTTTCCATTACAATGATCTGCCCCAAACTAAACTAATTCCTTCCCCTTTCAGGATTAGTTGAGGACTATCACCTTCTTTTGTACCAGTGTGGTTTTTTATCCTTCTCATAGCAAGATATAAATATATGTATATGTGAAAAAGGTGACAAGTTCCTATAGTCAGATCTGAAAACTACTCATGTGTATAGAAAATTAAATGCATAATTTGCGACAGGTGATTAAATAGAATAAACTGCTAGTCAAGTTCAGAACAGAATCATCCTGCTGGCTCAATGCAAAGATTATACCAAAATGCAGAGAAAATATTGGAAATTAGTTTTTTTATTGAAGTATATCTTCATACCTCACATCCACCCCCTCCCCCAGAATAAAAATGGTGAGAGTGTTCAAAATTTACCCAACTGTTTTATAATTATTTTTATTAAAATTTTCTGTAAATTTGCATATAAAGCCTGACAAATATGAATGGGTAGATACTCCCTAGTACAGATTTAGTTTAGATGTTTTTTTTCTACTTGATAGTATTTAGATGCATATAGTGCATGTTTTAAAGTATGTAACAGTGACACTGATGAAATTAGGTTCACAGCAAACCTAAATAGTCATGACATGAAGTGGAAAGGTGAAGATGCTAGAAAAATTATAAGAAGTACTTTTAAGCACTTAAGACTTGCCTCTAGAAAGCCTTTGTGTTAGAGCAACCCATATAAATATACACACATATGTATCCAGCATTAACTTTTCAGATACATATCTGCTCGATAATGTGAACTGGGTTTAAAACTGAGTACTGTAAGCAAAAAAGATATAAAGCTATTTATGTCAGTATGTAGTAGCAGTAATTATACTTCTGCCTAAAAGTGAGAATCGTCTTATAGTAAGTCGTATTTTCACAAAAAAGGTTATTTTACCTACCAGTAATTCTATATAAAATCATTAGGAATTTCACATGAACGGGATTACTTTATGATCAGTAAGTACAGCCTCCATCAGAGATAATAGTTCTGGTTCGCATTTACATAACAGAAAAGGTAAGAATTGAATTCCACCTTGGAAGATACCCTTGGAATTTCTTTAATTTCTCTTTGCAGTGAGAGCTACATAATTTTTTTTAGTCAAAAGGGAAATTTGTTGTATAGAAATGGAAGAAACACCATATCCCCAGAACAAGAAGCCTCTACTCAATTTCATTTCAAAAAGCTGTACCAATGTACCCAATAACAACACAGAAGGAAATAATAGTATTTGGTTCTATTCTGGCATTAGCGCAGCTGCCATGCCAGGCAGCCAGCTAACTCTCCTTCAGTATCACAGCTGCAGGGGCCACAGAGAGCCCAGGCACAGGATAACAAGGGCATAAGTCTACTTCCACCACAATGAGCAAAGAGTAATCCTTTCAGCAGTGCTCTGCAAAAGCAGCTGTCTCAGCAAATCTGGTGGAAAAGAACATCAAAGCAGCACTTTCCTTTTTTTTTTTTCTTCCCCCTCCTCTCCTTCAGATCATTATTTCCCTAATATATGGCTCTTCTCAGCAGCCCAATAGATTAGCATGGCAGAGCAGAGAGAACATGACACAGAAAATGCAGTCTAAGAAACAGAAAATGAGACAGAGCAAGCAGCATTTCCTTTTCATAACGCACAGAGGTGAGGTCCCTGGAAGCAGCAAACTGCAAATGCTGCTGTGACAACCACTTGCCTGGAGTACCTTTTTTACTTTCAACTTTCGAGCTAGCATGCAATTTTTATTTAAAAATAAGTAAATAAGAAGATAGAAGCAGACAGAATACTGAAGGATAATGGTATACCATAGAGCACAATGTAAACCTCCTAGGAGTAGGCTGAAGCCACTAGGAAAGTTGCATCCTCATACAAACAGGCATGTCGAGAACTGTTGCCAAGAAATCAGACAGATTTAGCAAGAGGTATATTATCCAATCTCAAAAATGGCAAATACCAGTTTTCCTTCTTTGTTTACTCACAACTGATTAAACAAATGGCAGTTGCATTTTCTAGTCAGTTCTGCAGCCATTACCAATATGCTGTTAGATACTGAGCAAGGAACAGAATAAACTGGCTAAACTCAAGCTTATCTTTGTCACTTGTGGGGCTGTTTTACTTGCTAACTGCTCACAACTGATCTTCTGGAGCTTTGGCCTTTTCAAATAAGTGAACAGCATCTAGTCAAATTGCAAATGCACACAGAATTAGATTTCCACAGAAGTACCAAGAATATAAGGTTTCTACCCATTTAAGAAGAAAAATGAGCCTTAAATTTGTATTCAAGCTCTGCAAAATACTAACTGCAAATAAAAATTAGAGGAAAGCCTATTAGTGTGACAGCATAGAAAAATCCATAATATTTTCCTTTTTCCCTTCAACCCCTCCTCCACTGAAGGCAAGTCATTCCACCATGATAAAAAAAACACATTTCCATTAAATTGCTAAATTCTCTCCTGAGGCAAATTCACAAATATTACTGTTAACAGACTCAGACCAGCATATATAAGGGTGCCACTATCATTTTTATCTTGTAAAAGTCAAAGGGGGTTGTACTTGATGGAAAGCTACAAGTTCTGTAGAAGCATCAACGTATGTTCTGTTATGATATGATTATTGTGATAACATTCCCATCAGATTGATTTATGCCAGGAAACTGGGAGATATTTTTGTACAGGCTTAAGGCAGGACCACAGAGGATTTTCAAAATGTCTCTAGGTAACAATCTGAGAATCAGGCTGTAGATGAAATGCACCATAACAGCTTGCTGTCAAGTTATAACGAACTCAGAACTCTGTGCAAACTTTCTGGTTCAATAAATACATGAAGTAAAAGAAGTAATTGATATTTAGGAGAGAAAACAAGAGTCTTACCTTCATGCTTCAATCCACTCCTTTCTAACAGCAGGACTAAAATATTTAACTCAAATGCTACCTAGTAGGGCATTAAGAATAGTGTAATAGAATGCTGGAACAGTGTCCAAGGCCAGACTGGACAGGGTCTTGAGTGACATGGTCTAGTATGAGACGTCCCTGCCCATGGCAGAGTGTTTGGAACTAGATGATCTTAAGGTCCTTTCCAACCCTAACTATTCTATGATTCGATACTGACAGCTCCTTTTGTATGCTGTTATAGCTCACAGGAATCAAGAACTGACTGTACTATGCAAACAGGCACTAAGATGAGAGTCCCTATCTGGACAGCTTGTACTTGAAGAGATGTCTGACAAGGGACCACATAAGAGTCTTCAAATACAGACAAAACTACATGGAAAAAACAAGGTAAATTCTTGTCAGTGCTCATATTAGACAGCAAAAGAAAGGGATCATACTTGAACTCAGTTTAGCCATGAGGAAAATATTTCTAAAAGAGAGAACAATGAAGTAAGATAATAGATTGCACAGATTGATTGTGGAATTGCTATAATTGCAGGTTTTGGTTTTGGCTGTTTTTAGGTGTTTGCTGCTTTATTGTTTTTAATCTCAGAAAATACAAAGCAGGTCCTTATTTGGGTAGGTATTCAAGCAGAAAATACTATTAAACTCCTTAAGGTTTTATTCTCAAGTGTTAAATGTACATCTCTAAATCCACATATGCAGTTACTATGTCAATACCAAATATTGAAATATATAGTAGAAAAGAGCAAGCTTATAGTGAAAGCTTAACAACGTTTCATTAACTTGCTTGAACTAAAAGTTTCAACAGTAAAAAGTACTGTGAAAATATTTGTCAGTGCTTAACGGTATTATTTCTCTGCATGCATACATACAGTATTATCAACTCTATGAAACTATTATCTCTTTGAAAGAGGCCCTAAGACAAAACTCTTTTTGTTTTTTTCTGCCAAATGTTACAAAAAGCAGAATTCCTGTCTTCAGCTGAATGCAGAGATAGATGACAAATGCAATATAACTTTGCTTTTGCCCATCCCTAACATTAGTATTTACTTACTTTCTGGTCACTGCAATATTCAAGAGTGAAGTGCGTCATCAGAATTGCAGGCAAGAGAGGATACACAGCTGAGGCCTGAGGGTCTTTGTTTCATCTGCAGAGACCATTATGCAGCTTAACTTCCTTCACTCTGTTCCAGAGAAAATTAGAGACTGTACTATTAATGTACTGAAAGAAACAGACAGAAACACTGAGAGACTAGAAAGCACTATTTTTTGAAGTGCCAAGCACTTCAGAGCAGAAAACACAATTCAAACAAGAACTGTGAAGAACTGAACCTAAGCTGCTAAATACAGACATGAAATAGGAAAGCTCAAAGATTTTCTCGGCAAGAAGCTGGCAGAGTTTCTTAAGCTATTTGTTTCTAAAATCTTAGTCATGGAATTTATTTTTCTCCTGGATTTTCCTTATACTCTTTGCAAAGCATGAAAACCAAAGTAACTCGTAGCAATTTCTCTGAAGCTCACATAATTATGATAGATATAACTTATTAAAATGTGGTGCTAGTCTGCATAAGAATCTGATAAACACTGTTACATGCTGTGTTTTTTAAACAGACTTGCTATATATTTTTCATTAAACTGCTATGGCCATATTTCCAGCAGTATGAAACATCTGCAGTTTGTGCTGAGTTTGTTGGGATTAGTGGATATATAGTACCTTTGAAAGTCATCCTGTTTTGAATCTAAATAAAGCAAAATAAGTGAATCATTGTCTCCATAGATTCATTAAGTACATATCTCTGTATTTAAACTAACTCCATCGGGGCAAAAGGAAAAGCTCTGATATCAGTAAATATGGCATGTATTCATCTTCATGATATATGGATTAATTCAACATAAAATTAGATAAATTTAGAACTTTTTATTTTCTTAGCAATGTCCTTCAAGTTCTGCTGAGCAGAAACTGTTCTCTGATTGAATATTTTTAATGGATATGAAGTCTCAGATAGACAGCTCTGTTTCATAGGGAGCTTGAGGATTTTCCAGCTTTCCAAACAGAAATCAAGACCATGCAGAGTGCCAGAAGAAATGAAAAAACTAGTCAAAACCACGCATTTTCTTTTTGTAATCCAATTAATATATTAAAAGATCTTGTTTCCATGTTGGGTAGCTGCTGCAGTAACTGCAATTAAATTAATACCTCAGTATATTGTTTCTTATCCAGATTTTTATCATTACCATCTTGCTGTAGTGCAAACTCTTGTTCAGATTTGCTGTGGAGATATCAATGGAAGTGGGCAGGGTGTTTCCTTCAGTGCTGTCCAAAGATTTTTTCAAATTCTCTATTTTATTGAAATGTCTGCAAGATGACACCACACAACAATTTAACAATAAAAAGGAAAACTGAAAGCACAAGACAACCACTTGTGTGTTCTCAGAAAAAAAAATATTATTATTTATGTGTAAAAATTTTGCACATGGACTTATTTACTTTGATAAAATAAGTTATTTTGGAACCTAGGGGTTCTAAATGGATATTTCTGTTTTTAAAGAGTAAAATTACTTTAAACAAGAAGAAATGTGTTTATAAAGAGTCAAAACTCCATTCCTAGCCTTTTCAGAAAAAAGTTAAAATAGAAGGGCAAACTATTTTAAGACTGAATACTGGTTAAGTCACGCCTCATTTTTAGTTACTTCAATTCCCTTCTCTCGCTTAGAGACCAAAAAAGCATTAAACATAATAATAGTAATAATAGCAACAACAACAATAATAATAATAGCATCTACTCTCATATTTTGGTTTTGCCTTTTCAGAAGTAGAAGCTTCCACCATCGTGGTTTAACCCAATTTGCACACACAGTTCTAAACTTTGTGGTATTAAGTTTCCTGAGTTTTAAAACTATTATTTTATTAGCTGATAATTCCATGAATACTTGACACACTATGTTGTGAGAGAGTGAACATAAAAAAATCAGAAAAGCCACACATGACTAAATACAGTGTATATTGTCTCTAAAAACCCCACAAAATGCCGCCACTGTTTCCCACTTGTAGTGAAGAAAAGTGAACCTGTTCATTTGCTACACATCTGTATTCTAATTCATCAAGCAATGTACCTGCTATGAGCTTTTCAAAATAGTATAATAAGGAAAATTAATTTAAAATTTTGCAGCCGCAGTCAAAAGTAGTAAATTACAAGTATTTCAGATTGGCCTTTACACACGCTTATTTTATTACTGTGAAAATGATTTAAAGTTGGGTTTGGTTTTTTTTCTTGTTCGGATTGCATAAGGGACTTCTTTTTTTAAGTAAGGTTTTTCTCAAGTTCCTTTTCTGGTCTTAAATATTTTGCAGTGTAAAAACACTTTGTTATAATTGTTTGAGGTAGGAATTAGGTGAAAACTTCTGCTGTGCATCCAGTTCTTACCCAAAATACAAGTGTTCAGATTCAGGTGTTTATATTTAAAACAAACATTATTTTTTTTAATTTATATTGACCTTAAATTATGAATCCAGTAAAGCCGCCTTCACTATCTCTAAACCTAAACAGCAACACCCACCATGGAGATGTCAGAACATATGCAAGTCTGTTGTGGTTTAAGTCCAGTCAGCCACGCAGTTTTGCTCACCCACTCCCCCCTCTATCTTGCCCCCCACTCCCGGAGGGATGGGAAGGAGAACCGAAAAGAATGCAACTCCCACAGGTTGAGATAAGAACAGTTTAGTAACTAAAGTATAACACAAATCACTACTGCTACCACCAATAATAATAATGACAAGGCAAATACAAGGAAAGAATACAATTTCTCACCACCTAAAACCAAGCCCGACCACGCAGTGCACCCCCCACCCTTCTGGGTCTCTCCTCTCCGTCTTCCATCTTGGGCATGACGTGCTGTGGTATGGAATAACCTCTTTGGTCAGTTTGGGTCAGGTGTCCTGTCTCTGCTTCCTCCCGGCTCCCCTCCTCCCTGGCAGAGCATGAAACTCAGAAAGTCCTTGGCCAGACCAAAACATCACTAAGCAGTAACCGAAACACTGGTGTTATCAGCGCTGTTCCTAGGCCCAGAATCAAAAACACAGTGCTGCACCAGCTACCAAGAAGCAGAAAAAATGACTGCTGCTGCTGAACCCATGACAAAGTCCTAGTGGACAATCTTGGCTACTCAGGCATTTACAGTTATACAAACTAGAATTCAGTGATACCAGTCCATGAACTTAGGATTCACAAGTTTACATACAGTTTTGATTCACTGTAAGCTGTCAACTGCAAGAGCATGTTTCCAGCTGGAAAGAAAACAAGAAATGTTCTATGCTATGAACAGAAGCTAAAAAAAAAAAAAAAAAAAAAAAATTAATCAGGAAAAATGCCATACATTGTGAGAAAATATGGGATGGAGGTTGTAAATTAACTCTGTACACAAAGGGTCTTGCAAAGTACCATTTTCTTGTCTCTCCCAAAGTACAAAACCTTGATCTGCAGAGACAGGTGAACTCTGAGTGGAAAGGTGCACAGTTCATCACAGAGTTGTGTATTTCCTGGATAGAGGTCTTAGAAGATGTGGAAGATGAAACAGAGGCAGAAGCAGAAGAATCACAACTCTGTGTAAAGCACACTCTCCCATCACCGAGTCTGTCTGCCTTTCCAAAATTATGTTTGTCCATTTGCCTTCTTTATCTCCTGCAAGGTCTAATTAGATCATTCCCTCCAGAACCAGGACATTTGCAGCACTTTTTATAGAGCCTTACAGAGTTTGCATGCTGCATTGTATGAATCTACCCAACCAAACCCCAGAAACACACATTTTGCTTAATGCTGCAAGTCAGTATGACTTTCTAATGTTCACACTTGGGCTTACTGTTGTTTGTACTTACCTATAAGCTTGTATTTTCTGACTTTTTTAACCAGCCAGATTGACATTGCAACATGAAACCAAGCTAAGAGAAAAATACTTTAGCCCTCTTAATTGCTTTTTTCCAGATTTTACTCAAATACAACTTTCCTCAGCTTCAGTCTTTTGGAGACAGTCCAGATAAGCAGATCCCCACCAGGGAACACCACTGGAATTAAAAAGCTGCTGCTCCTTCAACACATTCCCCTTTAACAGAACAAACTACAGTTATTAATTTTGTATATGTAGTTCATAGGACATCCACTGATCCTACCTACTGTTACTATTAAAATAGATGTTTTCGTATTTTAAACTTTTAAAGTAATAATGTGCTTTCGAATCTAATTAACCACCTAAACTGAAATCAAGTCAGCCAAAATTGCTGGCTTGCTGAGAACTAGCAAATCTGAAGATCTAATTTACAGTGTGTTTCAGGGGTAATTCCTATATGAAGTTTGGGTGGGTGAATTGATCTACCAAGTACATTAGCAGACAGGACAGCATGAGCAATCCAGTCTTTTTACACACACAGCATCAGAAACTAGTCTAACAGGTAAATGCCATCCAGCAACTTAAATTTAACACTAGATACTCATTCTTCTTCCAGTATCAATTTGCTAAATTATATTATTAAAGTGTAAATATTATACATTTACAAAACCAGAAGACATGCTGCACTTGAAATTTGCTGTGGAAAATGCAAAAAGGAGCAAGATCTGTGGAGCACTTGTACATCTCAATTGTATACCTTTATGACACACATCTTTGGCTAGGTGAAGCTCTTGGGATGAATCTCCTGCCTATGTATTATAAAGAAATATAGAGTACTATATCATTTCTCAGAAGAGCACTTTTAGTCATGCAGTTAATTATTATGGATTTCTCAAAAGACGATTTTTGCTGTCCAGTACAATGTAAGACTGATAATGACTGTTTACAGTTTCATTTGTTGAGGGGGAAAAAAATAAAATTGGAACTTTATCAGTGTTTCAGCTGTATCATGGATAGAAAGATGAACCAAGCTACTTCCTCAGACTTTTTCGAACCTGTTTGCTTTAACTCTCAGTTGCAATAATGTTAAGCACTTCTATATGCCTACAGTTTGTCTACCATCTTTTAATCCTTCTTAGGAACCATGGCTACACCTTGATATTTGTACACTCCATTAACTAGTCTAGTCATATATTCAACTCTAAAAAACAATTAATTTGGTGCTGTGATTCAAATTGAGAAAACTGTGTGGCCCAGATCATAATGGAAAGTAATCTGAGCTATTTAAAAATTCATATAAGTTCTCCATATTTCTAAGAATAGAACAACAGGAAAAGTCTTTAGTAGCTTGAACAAGCAGTTAGTTTGACCCAAACCGTTCTATGATTCTGTGACATACCAGTAGGCAACACATGCTGAAGCAGACCTTTTGCCTTTTATCAACGATATGACACCTTCAACAGCTCAATAACTTGCTGGAGATTTGATGGAAACCAGAAATTGCTGAACCAACTAGGGTATCGGTAACAGGCACTGCAAGATTGGAGAATTTCTGAAGCCTTGTTCTTCCCTGGGCTCAAATTTAGCCTATAGCCAACCCAATCTGTCACAACTAGGCAATAAAATGAAAAGACCAACATTAACTACAGCCTTTTTTCTTGCAAAAAGAAAAAAAAGTTCAAGGATATACTATACTGTAAGTTGGATTAATACAGGCTTAGTGATAGAGAAGAAAGTTCCTATTTCAGGCCAAATCTCATGAAAAGCAGAATTACATAGCTACCAAAGAAACAATATAAAAATATCAGAAAGAGTGCCACAGCAAGATGAACAAATAGCAGCAGGCCATATACTACAATCAAGAGGGACTACAATATTCTGTTCCTTAAGGCAGAGAAAAATACAATAATAGTTCATGCAACTGAAAGCTAGTGTACTTCTTGTTCATAATTTGAAGCATTTAAAATGGGTAAATTGATCCAAATTTTTTTCCCAGGAGTGTTCTTTTTGCTGGTTATAGCTAACACTAATATTTTCACAGCTACATTTTATTCCTATCAGAATTAATAATTCCAGAGAAACAAGTGAGCAATCAATTTCATACTACTACTGTGGATAGTTAAAAGACCTCTTTTCCTCTCTTCTCCCTCTAATTTTCACTAGTACTGCATCTATAGTTTGAAAGCAAATATCTCATAAACTTTGCAGCTTTCAGCTGTCAAGTCCATTAATTAGCAGGTTAATAAAGCCTTCACTTTCGAAGTGTCTTCCATATTCTGAAGAAGTATGTTTAAAATGCCTTCTTTGTCTTGAAGCCAGAAGTAGTAAAGCAGTAGAAGTACTAAATTAATCATGCTAAAATTTTGGACAAGCTTCTTAACTCTATGCCATGGTGGAGTCCAGACAAAGAGATTTTTTTCTCCTTACTGAAATTTTAATCTCAATTAGTCACAATTTATCATTTGCTTTTCAAATATCATATTGTACAAGCAATTAATCTAGTTCACATTGCAGCAAATCTGTAAGACTCACTTCTCACCCCCAGAACAGAAGCCTTTTCTCCTTTACCTGTCTTCTTAACTTTTTCTGTTGGGCATGTCTGTGTATGCAAACATCACAGAGAAAAGAGATTCACCGTAATAGACAAAACTGGTTCAGATCTTATAACATTTCTTGCATGCAGCTGAACAGATGCTTACATCAGTCTTTCAATAAATAGCTTATACCAAAATTGTACTAGCACTGCAGAAAACATTAATAAGAACAGAAACTTTTGTTTCATTTTTATAACAAAAAATTTATAAAAAAAATTTAAGCTACATTAAGCAAATGCTGAGGACAGAGTCCTTTGGCCTCCCAATGATTCTTAATTCTGAATTCCTTATTCAGTATCACTCCACAATTCTCACTTGATAAAGGGCTTCTAGCTAGTTGCTGCAAATAAAGGCACCTTGTTAATATATACTATAGTCATTTGTTTCCCCTTTTGATACAGTTAAGGATGCATCCTGAATAATAAGTTGTACCTTCTCAAAGACATTTGCATTCAAACCAAAAGAGGTAATTGAGTCTTAGGGATTTATGCAAAAAAAAGAAAGTCCAATTATATGCCAAATATGTCTTTTTGTTAATACATTAAAACTACATGTGCCAAAGGATATCACATTAATTCATAAATGAGGAACAAATAATCTCACGTGGAAAATTAAAATAAGATGTGCCTACAACATAAAGACTGAAATTTCTCATCCACATTTGTGTGTATATGTGTGGGTTTTGTGCAGCATTTTAAAGAAAAGTGACAGTTTCCAGTAAACTGTACCCACTTCACATTAGTTAATTTGCTGTATGCTCTAGAAAAATGGTAACTGAGTGAATCACAGATTTTTAGCTTAAAATGTCTTTTTTTTTTTTTTTGTCCTAGTATGACCAGATTTTTTAAATCATCTAAGGAGATTTTTTTTTTTAATTGAAGAACTGCCATGTTGTAATTCTTGCACTTCAACAGCGAGAGTGCTTTCTAGCAGGATGCATTTATGACAAAGAAAAAAAATAATAGCGTCAAATCAGCATTACTATAAAGAATAAAAATTAAAGAAAAGGTCATTGTAGAAAACATTAAAGAAATAAGGCTAAAATTGTGCATTAGTTTGAAAACAAAATATCTAAGCAATATAAAAATATTCTTGACTTTTATCCAGGAAGTTTTGACATGTTTTGGTACTGCTTTTGAGTATATCATACAAGTTTGAGATGAACAGTACTAGGATGGGACAGTATATTCACTAACATTGCAGATTAGAAAAAAGTGTGAATTATTGCTGAACTCAAAGTATTACTTTGACTTCCATTTTTCAAATACTGAATTCAGAAATTATGAGAACAAAACAACCTTCTTAGATGCCTGCCCTGGTTTCAGCTAGGATACAGTTTATTTTCTTCCCAATACTTGGTATTGTCCTGGCTTTTGAATTTAGGATGAGAATAATGTTGATAACACACGGATATTCTAGTAGCTGCTGAGCAGTGCTTAGACTAAATCAAGGACTTCTCAGCTTCTAATGCTGCCCTGTCAGAGAGTAGCCTGGTGCACACAAGAACCTGGGAAAGGGACACAGCCGGGACAGCTGCCCCAACTTTCTAAAGGGATATTCCAAACCAGAGCATCATGTTGAACAATAAAACAGTGGGGAGTTTACTGAGAGTGACTGATTGCTCAGGGTCTGGTTGGACATCAGTTAGCTGCTGGGAAGCACCTGGCATTGGGCATCACTTGTTCTGTGTATTCTTTTATCATTATTATTTTCCCTTTCTTTTTTGTCCTGTTAAACTCTCTTTATTTCAACCCAAGAGTTTCACCTTTTTTTCCAATTCTCTCTCCATCCCACTGTGGGGGCAGTGAGTGAACAGCTGCATGGTGTTTAGCTACCTGCCAGGTTAAACCACAACAATGTTTTACCTGAAGCAATATATTTTCACCTCTTTTATCTGTTTTACTATTTCTTATGGAGCAGCCTGAAATAAGTATTGCACAGCCTCATTGATCTTACTATTGATAAAAGTTTCTTGTGGATCTGAACTTTCCTCAAAAATCTTTTATTCCATTACTCTGAAGGTTTACTGATCGGTGAGGACACTCTCTTAGGATGTAGAACCCAGGAAGTCAAGCTGATCACTCTCTGAAAAGTTCTCCTCAGCTTCCAGTGAGTTTCTTTCAGCATCTAAGGGGCATCTGCCTTTAATTAACCAGTTAACATCATGTTACAAATAATTTATAAAATAAATATCTTAATATATCAGTGCTTTCCTTATCAGAATTCAACTAGAACCTAAAATTCTGGGTGCAGTTACTGCAGTTCTTAATATAGTTTGTGTATCTTTTAAATTTTCTTTTTTAATTCTGGTGTAATTTTGTCTATATAGATTTCTTCCTTTGGAACAAATAGGTACTGATATCTGAATGATTTTATGTTAAATCATGTGGGGAATGTTGAATAAAAAGCTGCACCAGCAGACCTGAATGAGAGCACAAACATCCTGACCCTCATCCGCTGCAAACCATGGGAGTCAAGAGGAGTCAAAGTTAGAACACTGAAATAATCTCCAAGGACTGCAGAAATTGAAACAAAGATGTTACTGAAGACAAAGATGTAAGGTTGTACCCAGGACTTTCCCAGGAGCTAATGAAAGTATCCAATGCGGACTGAGGGGACAAAAAAATGTGTGTTCAAGGAAAATGGAAAATAATAATGTAGCAGAAAGTGGTAACAGAAAATGTGCTTATACATCTGGGTACAAATAACTTGTTCAAGCAAAGATGCATGAACAATAATGTGATTGGCTGGGAAAAGCGTATGATGTTGCGAAAAGTACAGATAAGAAACTAACCAATACTAACAATTAGTAACATCTAGGCATGGGTCTATAAAAAGCCTGTAAGCTTGCTCAATAAACGATTTTGTTTGCATCACAACTGGAGTCTGTGCCTCCATTGCCACAAAAGCATAGTTACAAAGGAAAAATAATAAGAAAAATTTAGCATATTCAGTATGCCTACATTTTAAATATCAAAGATATTTTGTTGAACATATAAAACTGAAATAATTTAATATGTTATTGTTCCTTTTTATATTTCAGGATTGATTTGTGATACAGCAAGCAATTTTTTCTTCTAGTTATTCATTGCTGGAGATTTTAGAGGAATATTTTATTCATCCGAAAGCTTTGATAATATTTCTCCTTTGTAATTAAATGAATGAACAAATCCACATCAGCAAATACACATTTAAAATTAACTTTCATAAGTATTCACAGCAGAATTTAACTCTGAAACCTGATTCCTAACCCTAACTCAGAGAGAATTTTAAGTATTAAGACCAAAATAATGTATTTCACCTCTCAAGACATTTGCACCAATAGAGATGCCTTACTGCTCAACTCGCTACAAGCATTTCATGCACAGATTTAATTTTGAAGGCAAATGACTGTGAAGCATTTTTCAGCATTTAGGTAGCAGGCGCACCCTAAAGTGCCACCAGAAAGTAATTCTTGTGGACTACTGTCTTTCCAAGAAATAGAAAGGTCAGTCCTTTGGGAATAATTCAAAACTTTCAGTCTAGAATACAGTTGGGAAGTCACAGAAATTATTCCCATGTTTTTTATATATACATTATTTATCAGTTTGGGGCTGCTCGGGGTCCCAAAGCATGTCAGTTAAGATCTGGCAGAGCTCCTCAGGCTACCTGCACCACGTTTTATGGTGAAGAGAATGGCCAAAAGCAAATTTACACACAAGAGCCCTGTAACTTCTGGATCTTACATCTGTATCTCTGTTTTTTCATTAGGATCAAAGTGTTCATACTACACATAGGCAGAGTTCAGTACACCATGGACTACTCTGCATCATACTCTGAAATTCTGCATCTCTACCTTCCCCACTCCATATGACCCAAACAAATTGCTAGGAGCCTGGGTCTAGATTAATTCAATCTCAACCCATCCTAGGCTCCTGGGAATGCTCTGAAGTCTGTTCTAAACTGTTAACCTGGGTGGATGAATGTCAATGAATGATGCAGCACCAGATTTTGTATCATCCTGAGTGATCTCAAGAATCAGAACAGACCCACTGTCACTTGGTAATGAGCACTGTTTGTTTATCTCAGGCAGAACTCTGGATCAGAAATGTTTGTTCTGTACAGGTTTGCACAAAGCAGAAAGTTTAGCAGAGAAGGTAGTTTACACTGAAAGATGTGCTCTCAGCCACTGCGAAAAGAGAGGAAAAATGCACTACCTTTCGTAAGCAAATTTCAAGGGTTTAGTGGCTAGTCAGTGCGGTATCTGAGGTGACGTGAGCCACCATAAGAGGTGAACAGCTGAGTGCAGAGCAGTATCACACCAGTGGTGAGATGAGGATGAGGCTTCAGGCAGCTGTCAGGGACAGAGGCAGAGCAGACTGGTGGAATCTAGACAGCAGCTCAGGGGTTCATTTTCAACATGTTTCAGGTGACATATTTTGAGCTCTGTGAATCAGCATCTGCACATGAAATGTTCACTGGGACATTTCAAGCCAGCTGTAGTAATAGGATTTTTGTGGAGTCATTAATCATCATTATGACATAGCCCTTCAGTAGTGCTGCAGACCCAATCAAGGCCGCGATAGTGCCCTGAGAAGAAACAGCACTTATCTCCACAAGTATACAGTCAGAGTAGATAATTCTGATAGCAGATATAAGAAACAGACACAGAATGCAAAAACAGATTAATAACTTTCAAAGGCCACAGACACTTGCAGAGACTTTGTTAGGAAAGTTGCAAACTAGCATAAGGAAAAAGTAATGAATGCATCAAGATAAGGATCAGAAGAGAGCAGTGCAGGAGAGGGGCACAGCACAGCACCTAGAAATCCATCCAGAAGTTCCTTCAGGAATTTCTTTCTCACAAAGGAAAGTGAGGTGGGGGAAGAGCCTTCTCCTCTCTCTAATCTTCCTCTTTTTCAGAAATATTCTGAAATATTTCTGAATATTCTGAATATTTCTGAATATTCTGAATATTTCTGAATATTCTGGGAAATATTCTGAAAAAGACAACTATCAAGCTCTTAGATAAAATTTAATATTTATAACTGTGTTGTAGTCTAAGCCCAGCCATAACTCAGAACCATGCAGCCACTCTCTCACTCCCCCCTTTTGTCCCCCCCAAATCGGAAGAATGTAACTCCCACAGGTTGAGATAAGAACAGTCCAGTAACTAAGGTATAACACAAACCACTACTGCTACCACCAATAATAATAATGATAAGGGAAATAACAAGGGAAAAGAATACAACTGCTCACCACCCACTGACTGATACCCAGCCTGACTGAGAACTGATCTAACCCTTCCGGGTAACTGCCCACAATTTATATAGTGGGCATGGCGTGCTGTGGTATGGAATACCTCTTTGGTTAGTTTGGGTCAGGTGTCCTGTCTCTGCTTCCTCCCAGCTTCCCCTCCTCCCTGGCACAGCATGAGACTCAGAAAGTCCTTGGTCAGAGTAAATATTACTGAGCAGCAACTAAAAACATCGGTGTTATCAGCGCTGTTCCCAGGCTGAAAGTCAAAACCACAACACTGCACCAGATACTAAGAAGTTGAAAAATGACTGCTACTACTGAACCCAGGGCAAACTATTAACATGAATTCTATTACTTCCCTAATGATATTTTATACTTTTATGTCTTATGTCTATAGAAAGAAACCATTCCATGCATTTTTACATCTTAACAATGCAATGATATTTTATCTGAATTTATTGCAAGCATATAGTGTTACTTAAGAGAAAAGGATATAATTTTCTAATTAATGCCTATCATATTTATGCAGATGCTTATCTGGCAGGTCTGGTAAGGACTAATTATTTGAGGGGAGGCTGTTTGATTAAAAAGATCAAAATATTCAACAACAGATACAAGAACTGAGTAGAACAAAAAGATGTGAACTACTTAATAATTCTGTTACCAAATTTTTAGTAAAAGATAAGCAATTCTTCAGTTTGGTTATGTTAACATATTTTGAACTGGATACTGCAAACTGACATCAAATTGCCAACCACTAACTTACAGAGGTGGTTTGCACAGATTAGATAAACAAGAAAATAAACTTTGCATCTTTACTATGCTTGATTAGCTATTGCTATTTGCTCTCCCAAAGATTTTCCTCTTTACAGAGGAGGTCCAGGATGGAGAGGAAGCAGGAGGGAGGAAGGGAAGAGCAGTGCCAAGTCTGTGTAATAACGCAAAACTAATCATAGAATTATAGAATAGTTAGGGTTGGAAAGGACCTTAAGATCATCTAGTTCCAACCCCCCTGCCAGGCACACGGACACCTCACACTGAACCATCCCACCCAAGGCTATGTCCAACCCGGCCTTGAACGCCACCAGCGATGGGGCATTCACAGCTTCCCTGGGCAAACCATTCCAGTGCCTCACCAAACCTTACAGTAGAGAATTTCTTCCTCATATCCAATCTAAACTTTCCCTGTTTAAGTTTGAACCCGTTACCCCTTGCCCTCTAACTACAGTCCCTCATGAAGAGTCCATCCCCAGCATCCCTATAGGCCCCCTTCAGACATTGGAAGGTTGCTATGAGGTCTCCACACAGCCTTCTCTTCTCCAGGCTCAACAGTCCCAACTTTCTCAGCCTATCTTCTTATAGGAGGTGCTCCAGTCTCCTGATCATCCTCATGGCCCTCCTTTGGACTTGGTCCAACAGTTCCATGTCCTTTTTATGTTGAGGACACCAGAATTGCACACAATACTCCAAGTGAGGTCTCACAAGAGCAAAGTAGAGGGGCAGGATCACCTCCCTCGACCTGCTGGTCACGCTCCTTTCGATGCAGCCCAGGATACGGTTGGCTTTCTGGGCTGCAAGCGCACACTGCCAGCTCATGCTCATTTTTTCATCAACCAACACCCCCAAGTCCTTCTCCGCAGGGCTGCTCTGTATCTCTTCTCTGCCCAACCTGTAGCTTTGCCTGGGATTGCTCCGACCCAGGTGGAGGACCTTGCACTTGTCATGGTTAAACTTCATCAGGTTGGCATCAGCCCACCTCACAAGCGTGTCAAGGTCCCTCTGGATGGCATTCCTTCCCTCCAACGTATCAACCAAACCTCACAGCTTGGTGTCATCGGCAAACTTGCTGAGGGTGCATTCAATCCCACTATCCATGTCACTGGCAAAGATGTTGAACAAATCTTTGCTACTTCCACATACCAGCCAAACTGAGACTCTGACACAAATATTAAACTGCATGAGAGTAACGTAAGGCATTATATTACAAGCGTCCTATTTATAATTCAATATAAAGTATTGATTAAAAGACAAAAGTTATAGAATCATTTCTTATTGTATATAATATATACATATATTTTTGAAAATCATACCATCATTTCTTGTTGTAGATACCACATACATATATTTTGTATATATATTATATATATGATATACAGTAAAATAAGAATAATCAGAAATATCAGCTACCACAAACTAAATACTGAAATGCCATAGACCAGAATTTTAAAATTAAGCTCTATACATAAGTTTTAGTAGAAAAGTTTAGGACGGAGTCCAGAATATGCAGTATACAGTAACTGGCATAATAATAGTACTTAATCTGCCCAATGCAGTATCTTGCAAAGAAGAAATCTATCAGACAGCAGTACTTTCAGAGACTAAAAAAGAAAGCACACAAAAAAATTAAATAACTGAAGACATTAATTATAGGGACTCTAGAAAATTAGAGGGAATGAACAAATCTTAAAATATTGTATATTAAGAAATTCTCCCTGTTATAAAGTCATTCTAAAATATATTTGCAATGCCCTTGTACCTTCTATTTGTATGTCATCAACTGTCAGGAACTGCATATACAGACGCTATATATCACTGGGCTTGCTTCTCAGTTCAGCTCTTATCTGATCAGCATGAAATATAGGTAATGATAAAAAATTAAACATAATCAGTAAAAGCTAAGAGAGAATAAAAATCTCTCTGTGCTGACCTACTCTTCAAGTAAAAGGGAATGTATGGGCAGAATTAGAAAATCAGTTAGAATATTTTAGCTATAACACTGCTTGGTATGAAGATGCATCATAGATCCTAACAAACATGTTCACAAAAACCAAACTTTTTAATGGCAGTGAAAATCAGGACATCTCTTTGAGGTTTTTAAACTAGTGTTTATATTCCTCCATCTTCTAATTAATTTCAATCCTCTAATTATTTCTAAAAATAGATGAGTTCTTTGCTTTTATTTAGTTTTCCACATGAAAGAAAAACTTAATTGGCTGGTAATGACTAATCTGGGTACAGTGCCAAGACAGTTTAACATTAACCTGGAAGATGTATTTAAATTCTGTTATATGTCTAAGATCAAAAAATATTACCCTAACATATCAATTAATAAATTCAAATTAATTTATGAAAGTTTACACATGTGTTATAACTGAGGTGTTTCTCAAGACCAGCTTTTAAATTGAGGTATTTCCTAATACCTCCCTTGGAGAAGGAGCTGGATTTTTTAAAAAGTAAACATGAGTGCAGAGGACCAAGCTTTAAGGCCTTTGTCCTTTAAAGAATTCTAGAAAAAGTTATTATAAAACAACCCATAAGATGGGGTTCAGGGCACACCTATCACCCAAAGCCCTCATTTTTGATGGCTGCAGGTCCCTGGAGTGCCCAGTATCTCCACTTCCAGCTTCTCCCTTCCCAGCCATCCCCCAGACAGGATGGTTACCTCCCAGAAAAAAAAAGGAGCAGCACCCAACGTTAAGTCAAGAGACACCTTCAAATTTATGAGTGTTATCCTGAGTGATAACTAGTTCACCAGAATGACATGCATTCACTAACAGAAGTACCATACATTTGCAAAATTAAGCACTCCAAGAAAACTAAGATACCATGAAGTTTATTACCATAAGGCTCATTACAATCCATCATTTCTTTACCACAAGAGAGTCAAATAAATCTGGGCTCATCTAAGATGCACAGCAATTGTTTTTCTGATAGCAAAGCAGAAAAAAGGGGGGGAGAACTGCACTGCATACAGGTGAAGTGGAGAGAGAAGGTGGCTGAGGGCCGCTGAGGGCCAGTCATGGAAACCAAGCTATGAACCCAGTTGGTATCTGCAGAAAGACGTGGCCAGGTTCTCCCACATTTTCCTAGTAGAAACCCCTCTGCATGAAAGACATTCCCCCCTTTCTCCCCAGCTGATGCAATAGCTATATTTAGCTCACTGCTTGCTTCTTCCTAGTGCCTCTCGATCCCATTTCTTGTGGGATTTTCAAGAACCTGGACCCGGTTTCCACTCATGATAGTATTTTTCCATTAGACCTCCGAAAACAAAGTAGGAAAAATAAAAATTAACAATAGACAACAGGAGAAAAAAATAATGAATGCATGGAATCCCTTCCTTGGCCTACCTCATAGTAATGATTATTTCTATTGCATAAATTAGTAAAAAAGTTTAGCTATTTCAGAATGACTAATTTGGCTAAACTTAAAAAAAAAAAACCTAAGGGAAGGTAATGTTAAAATAAAGACTTTTGATTTAGGTATTTGTGAGTAGCAGTAATAATAATACATGAAAATAATAATGACTTTTAAATGATTGGTATTTGTTGCGCAGACAATTTTTTAAGAGTAAAATATCAACAACTAAATCAAGCTTTATATGAGCACATATTTTCCACCTAATTAAGGCAGTCCCATTTTGTTTGAAGTAGATAAATTGAATAGACTTTTTGTTTGTTTTTCTGAGTAACAACATTTTATGTCCAACAAGAAAAATAATAAATCTCCTTCCCCCACCTTCCATTAATATCAAAATGGCATTATTTACACACTCCTACCTGTGACAGTAATATATAGTGCTTGTCAATAAGCACCATTTATCATAAGACCTTCCACTATGAGCCACTTCAGTACTCTAAAATCCTTTTGAAACATTTGATGAAAATTATTATTGAAAGACTTCTTGCTTAAAAAAAAAATAATGTTCTCATCAGTTAGCAAAAAAGGAAATGATATGAATAATCTAGACTACCCTCAAATCTCCTGCCAGCTTTAACTCAAGGTGACATCTTTTAAATGACACAGTGTCTGGCAGAATCAAGAAGTTTGTATTTTATTTGTTTCCTCTGCAATAGAACAAAGTATATAAAATGTCACCCCCAAAAGTATTCTTGGGAGAACGTGAAAACTTCTAGCATGAAGTATAGGCATGCAAAGTGATCATTTTACAAATTCTCAGAAGAGTCTTATTCTTTGCAAACATACCTCTTCCAGAGAAGTTAGGATTTTACTAAATCACATAACAACTTACTCCATATTTAGATAATACTGCTGTAATAACCAGCAGTTGTGTGGACAGTTGCTGATTCCATATAAGCATATCTCATAAATTAAGGGAGAAGTGATGATGGAATGACAGTTTCCTTAGGAACTCAATTTATCCCTGTGGAGAATGGTATCAGTATTCACTATTTTTTTGCATGTAATTTTCAACCTTATTCAACACATCTCAAAATAGATGCAAGATAATTATCAAGGAGATCCAACACTTACATTGCTTATGAATTTCTTCTGCACTGAAATCAATACGCTTACACATTTACAGTTACAGGATATATGTGGAGCTGTGGATATTTTGCTAACCTTATTTTTGCAGAATGAAAGAAACAGGGAGTGATGAACTCGCAACTAATACAAGATGATAACTCAGATACTGTTTCATCCACAGGAAAATCTTACCAGAACAAATTCTTTTATTATGTTATTTTGAAGAACAGCATGAGGACTACTGGTGTTGTCTAAGTAGGTGTTGTCTTAATAGGCATGATTAACTTATGTAAGTCAATCTACAAATTATGAAGAATTAAAAGGATCCACAAAGGTTTTCTAATTCTTGTTTCTCATCCTTCTACTTAGCAACAAACAAGGAAATACAAGAACGCAATAACTACAACTCTGATATTATAGAGAAATTAAGTTGTTTAGATACAATGATCTGGATTATTTTAGAATCATAGAATCATAAAATAGTTAGGGTTGGAAAGGACCTTAAGATCATGGGCAGGCACAGCTCAAACTAAACCATCCCACCCAAGGCTATGTCCAACCTGGCCTTGAACACCACCAGCAATGGAGCATTCACAACTTCCCCGGGCAACCCATTCCAGTGCCTCACCAAACCTTACAGTAGAGAATTTCTTCCTCATATCCAATCTAAACTTCCCCTGTTTAACTTTGAACCCATTACCCCTTGTCCTATCACTACAGTCCCTCATGAAGAGTCCATCCCCAGCATCCCTATAGGCCCCCTTCAGACATTGGAAGGTTGCTATGAGGTCTCCACACAGCCTTCTCTTCTCCAGGCTCAACAGTCCCAACTTTCTCAGCCTATCTTCATATGGGAGGTGCTCCAGTCCCCTGATCATCCTCATGGCCCTCCTTTGGATTTGGTCCAACAGTTCCATGTCCTTTTTATGTTGAGGACACCAGAACTGCACACAATACTCCAAGTGAGGTCTCACAAGAGCAGAGGAGAGGGGCAGGATCACCTCCCTCGACCTGCTGGTCACGCTCCTTTCGATGCAGCCCAGGATACGGCTGGCTTTCTGGGCTGCGAGTGCCCACACTGCTGGCTCATGTTCATTTTCTCATCGACCAACACTTCCAAGTCCTTCTCTGCAGGACTGCTCTGAATCTCTTCTCTGCCCAACCTGTAGCTGTGCCTGGGATTGCTCCGACCCAGGTGGAGGACCTTGCACTTGTCACGGTTAAACTTCATCAGGTTGGCATCAGCCCACCTCACAAGCGTGTCAAGGTCCCTCTAGATGGCATTCCTTCCCTCCAACGTATCAACCAAACCTCACAGCTTGGTGTCATCGGCAAGCTTGCTGAGGGCGCACTCAATCCCACTGTCCATATCACCGACAAAGATGTTGAACAAGAACAGTCTCAGCACCAATCCCTGAGGGACATCACTCGTTACTGGTCTCCAGCTGGACATTGAGCCATTGAGCACAACTCTTTGTGTGCAGCCATCCAGCCAGTTCTTTATCCACAGAGTGGATCACCTATCAAATTGATGTCTCCTCAATTTAGAGACAAGGATGTCATGTGGGACAGTGTCAAATGCTTTGCACAAGTCCAGGTAGATGACATCAACTGCTCTACCCCTGTCCATCAGTTCTGTAGCCGCATCATAGAAGGCCACCAGACTGGTCAGGCAGGATTTCCCCCTAGTGAAGCCATGCTGGCTGTCACCAACCACCTTGTTGTTTTTCACATGCCTTAGCATGCCTTCCAGGAGAATCAGCTCCAAGATTTTGCCAGGCACAGAGGTGAGGCTGACTGCTCTGTAGTTCCCCACCTCAGCCATTTTCCCCTTCTTGAAAATGGGGGTTATATTTCCCTTTTTCCAGTCTTTGGGAACTTCACCTGACTGCCATGAGTTTTCAAATATGATGGACAGTGGCTTAGCAACTTCATTTGCCAGCTCCTTCAGGACCCGTGGATGGATTTCATCAGGTCCCATGGACTTGCGCATGTTCAGGTTCCTAAGATGTTCTCAGACCAGTTCCTCTCCTACAGTGGTCCCAGTTTCTTCATTCTTACAGCCCCTGCATCTGCCTTCCAAGACTTGGGTGGTGTAGTCAGAGCATTTGCCGGTGAAGACTGAGGCAAAGAAGTCATTAAGAACCTCAGCCTTCTCCAAATCCAGGGGAGCCAGTTCTCCTGATAGGTTCTGGAGAGGGCCCACCTTGTCTCTAGCCTTTTATTCTCTACGTATCTACAGAATCCCTTCCTCTTATCTTTAACATCCCTAGCCAAGTTGAATTCTAACTGGGCCTTAGCATTCCTAACCTGGTCCCTAGCTTCCCAGACAACATCCCTGTATTCTTCCCAGGCTGCCTGTCCTTGCTTCCATATTTTATAAACCTCTTTTTTCCTTTGAATTTTTCTCAGCAGCTCCTTATACCATCCAAGGAGGTCTCCTGGCCCTCCTGCTGCACTTCCTTCTAGTTAGGATGCAACACTCCTGAGCTTGCAGCAGGTGATCCTTGAATATCAACCAACAGTCTTGGGACCCCCTGCCCTCTAGGGCTAGATCCCATGGAACCTTACTGAGCAGGTTCCTGAAGAGACCAAAATCTGCTCTCTTGAAGCCCAGGGCAGTGAGCTTGCTGCACACTCTCCTCACTGTTCTGAGGATCTCAAATTCGACCATCTCATGATCGCTGCAATCAAGGCTGCCCTGGAGCACCACATTTCCAACCAGCCCTTCCCTGTTGTTGAAGACGAGGTCAAGCATGGCACCTCTCCTTGTCGGCTCCTCAATTACTTGCAGAAGGAAGTTGTCTTCCACACAATCGAGGAACTTCCTGGATTGCTTGTGCCAACTTCCTGGATTGCTTTTGCTTTACTCGAAAACTGTTTGTCTACAAAACATCTATACATAATACCTTGTTTAGAAATCAGAGTTAGAATTGGAAGAATTAGGTGGATTGTTTAGATTTCTCTTGAAGTGGAATGAAGATGTCATTGAGCTTATTACAATAACAGCAATCATTTGGAAACAAAAGAAAGGCATCAAGCACCTAGATTTATGTATTGTTTAAGAGCTGAGAAGTATGACAAAACAAACATATTCAAAAATTGTAATTAGTAAAAGAACTATTTCTTTGCAAATCTAAAGAGGACAATATTGAACAAAGGTATGTAAACAAGGAAGAAAACAATTTAAAAGAATCAGTGAGTATAAAATTTGGTCTATTCACTACAGAAATTACATCTAAGGTTATATGTGAAAGTGACATAAGGAAGAGATTTAACTGGATAATAAAAAGATGACAGCTAGTAAAAGCTGTTACTACTTTTTCTTTCCAAAACAAGTCAAACCAAGTGTTTGCATTTTACCTTAAATTACCAAAGTCTAACAATGACTAAGATAGCATTCCTAAAGAAAATAAGGTTTCGTTATTACTGAAGGTGAAACAAACTTGGATTGTTACAAAAAAGGCATGTTATTACATGTATTCATAAGGAAGCAAACACCTCTAAAGAATCAGCTATCAGATTAGTGAACTGAAAAAATATTAAATTAATGCATCATCTTACATGGAAGGAACACATGAAGAGAAGAAATGTTTAAGTGTATAGGAGGAATAAAACCAACTGCATTACTATCCCTGGAGGTGTTCAGTGCCAGGTTGGATGGGGCTTTGAGCAACCTGCCCCTGCCCATGGCAGGGAGGTTAGAACTAGATTATCTTTAAGGTCCCTTTCAACCCAAACTATTCTGTAAATCTATGACTATTAGAAACAGGAAAAGTCCTTCAGGCTGAAATAATGCTTCCATAATAAAGGTAGAGATACTGGCTGGTGGTGGAAACTGTAGTTGTTACTGAGTATGAAATCGGCCTAAATGCAAGGTGTATAATGATCAGAGCCTCTTCTGGATTATGCTTTCAGTCAAAGAAATCAACACACTGTTTTTCATTAAGGAAAACTCTCAGGCTGGGAAAATAAAGAATGTTGATATGACAGAGTGAAAGTAAGAAGTATGCTGAGAATTTGAATTTATGATTCTTAGTATGTGCTAGGAATGTGTGGCATGTGCTACCTGTGTTGCTTTCTTTGCTACCAACATACACAGTTCTCTGAGAAATGGAGAACCTTGTTCAGCAGTTTAAGAATGCAAAATACTGAAACACAAGCAAGGAGAAAATACAGTTTTTTAATGGCAATTGAAAGGAAATAGACTTACTGACCAATAGAAACAGATTGGTATGAAAGATAATACATATTTTAAAAGAAATCTGGTATCATTTCAAATTCTTAAACAGGGATCAGATACCAAAGTTGGTGTGAAAATTCAGGAATTGAAAAACTTTTGTCAGAAACTGAATTAATTTCCATTAAATCTCAGTCATTATTGAAAATCTTTTTTCAATACTACAATGAAATACTAGACTAACTTGGCTTTGCAAATTATTATAGTCATTATTAACTTGAGCCACATTGTGAATTTAAACAACATTGACATTCTCAAATAAGTTGTCTACTACCCATGATTCTCGCAGCCTCAGAAGAGATCCAGGGTGCTTTGTGGTGGAGATGAGGAGGCAAAACAAGAAGATCAAGGTTGTTCATTGGATGGGCAAGAGAAAGGGGTTTGGAAACCAGGGTATATTTTAAGAAACAGAAAAGCACTACTAAATGAAAAGCTTCTGCCAGAATACAGTGACAGGGTTTAAGTTTTGACAGCTTTCATTACTAGTATTCCTACTAATGGCAGAGAGGGGGAAACATCAGGGGTGTCAGTAATGCTTCCTCCCTCTTTTTGCCTTAACTAACTTATTGAGTGTGATCTAGAACAAGGCAGCAATGCAGAGAATGGGCTGACAGGAACTTTATCAAGGTCAAAGACAGAAAGTCCTTCATCTACAACAGATTACCCTGTACCACAGTACAGTACTAGCTGGTTCGCTAGTGGCTCTGCTAAAAACAAACCCTCCAACTTGAACCCAAGTCAGTAGTGGAGATGCGGTGTGGAGATGCTTGCTATTCTGTCTGCTGGGTTTCTGGTTGCCCCAGCACTGAAACAGACAGACCAATGCTTGCTAAGGCAGCTAATCATCCTCCAAAACTGCAGTAAGAGTTTGCATGCTGGGGACATATCCCCAGCTTACATTAGGACCCACAAAGCAGTTCCTGATTTCAGACTTAGAATACATGCGGCACAGTCAAGCAAAGTGTCCTGGGTTCAGCAGTGGCAGTCATTTTTTCTCCTTCTTAGTAGCTGATGCAGTGCTATGTTTTTGACTTTTGGCCTGGGAACAGCTCCGATAACACCGATGTCCTTAGTTGCTGCTCAGTAATGTTTACTCTGACCAAGGACTTTCTGAGTCTCATGCTCTGCCAGGGAGGAGGGGAAGCTGGGAGGAAGCAGAGACAGGACACCTGACCCAAACTAACCAAAGAGGTATTCCATACCACAGCACGTCATGCCCACTATATAAATTGTGGGCAGTTACCCGGAAGGGTTAGATCAGTGCTCAGGTTGGGCTGGGTATCAGTCAGTGGGTGGTGAGCAGTTGTATTCTCTTCCCTTGTTATTTCCCTTATCATTATTGCTATTGGTGGTAGCAGTAGTGGTTTGTGTTATTCCTTAGTTAGTGGACTGTTATTATCTCAACCTGTGGGAGTTGCATTCTTTAGATTCTCCTCCCCACCCCTCCAGGAGCCGAGTAGGGGAGAGGAAGGGGGGGGGAGTGAGAGAGCAGCTGCACGGTTCTGAGTTATGGCTGGGCTTAGACCATGGCACAAAGGTAGGGTTTTAGGGTTGTAAGGTTTTCTGGAGGTACTCTGGTACACATTTATGGCTAAGAGTGAGTTTCTATTAATAAGACTAGGAGAACATTATAAAAAAATATAATTTTTCACACTAAAAAAAAAAAAAAGATTTTAAACTTTGGCAAGTAAACACTGCCCGAGCAACTAATTATCTCCTCTTATCTGCTCGAGCACTGCTGCTGTTGCTTCAAAAATAAGATGCAGAACAAGGTATGTGATTTTACTCTGTATCAACTTTCCAAATTATATTTACTGTCAGATTCCCATGTGAGGAGACTGAAAACCTTACAAAAATCAGGCCAGCACTCTTCTTCTGCATCTAGAAAAGCTCTCATCTAGAAGTCTGTATTATGCTGATAAATGTCAAGAAAAAAGTCTATTCTGTAGAATGCCCTGAGAAGTATTTATTAGCCTTCTCACAAGATGATACTATTCCATTACTATATTCCATTCCAGATCTACTTATAGCTCTTTAATAAGTTGCTTGTTCTTAATGGGAAAATCTTTTATACACCTCTTTGATCTTCAAGTAATTTCAGGTAAAATAGATGAATGCCGTTTCATATAATTCTTATTAGGAAATGAAGAATGCAATAACCTTAAACTTTAAGCATCTATCTTCTAATAAGAATCTACCCAGTTACAGGATCTGCACAAACTTTATATGGCAAAATTTACATACTGTTTCTCCAACTTCTGTCAAAATCATTTCATAGTTTGACAGAAATGCATTTTAGTAGGTATAAAAATGTATCATGGCTCCTTAAAATGGAAAATGTATTTGAAACGTCTATGTTTAAGAGATTAATGTCCAGTTTGGTACTTGGATTTTGAATAATTTAAACCTTAGTGCTTTATTGCTATATTTTCAGTTGAAAAAAAAAAGTATTGGAAATGTGCCAACCTGCAAGATTAGTGTGTCCCTTTTTTCTGCTTAGAACAGCAGCTTCCTTAGAAACATCTCCTTCTCTCAGCATATGCAGGCATCATTTTTATACACTGCATATTTTGATAGGCAATTTTACCTTTCTTTTTTTGCAGCACTTGATATGGTAGGGATTCCATAGAATATAATGGGATACTAAAAGTGGCCAGTTTTGCCTGTATCAAATAGTTCAGTGGCGATTTTTTAAAAGCCTAGAGAAAACTTAAGTATAGCAATGGTCCTTAATTCATTTTCCTATATGGTCCGAACGTAGAGAGGTGCTTGAGATAAAGAATGTGCAGACTAACTTTTATCAGTCCCAACATACTCTATGCCTCCTAGAAAGGAAGAAAACGCAGGTAAACCAGACAGTAACCTTTTCAGTCATGAGCCACGTTTCCCAAGCAGGCAGGCAGAGTACACAGTTTTGCCCAGAGTATTAAGATTAATTCTTTGAGACAGAAAACCTTTTACACAAAACATATGGTACTTGTTTCCATATAGGAATTCAATGAGGCCTACAGTGAGAATAATACACTTTACAGAGAACAGAGAAGAATTTGAGCAACGTGATGAATAATACACTTCGCATCATTGTCTCATCTTCCACTCTTTTTGCTGCTGGAAGACCAGAAACAGAAGGAAAAGATCATGTTAAATGGAGTTCCTCTCCCTGTTCCTGTAACACTGAGGCAAAAAGAGAGGATGCAACAGCTGTGAGCCTGTCTAGAGAAGTTAGTTATTCTATGGTCATCCCACCTAAAAAATCTGTGTGATCTAAAATGTAGGTCTTAAATCACAAATGACTCAGGACAGCAACCCAGAATTGCCAGAGGACATAAACAAGTCACTTGGTGACTTTCTCAAGAAGAGAGTTATGCTGCCAACTAAGTACATCATGGTACCAGAATACTTACAGAAACAGGTGTCATCATAAAAATATTGAATGCATATATGCTGTGGCTATTGATATGAATTTAAAGGAAATGCAAAGCAAAGTATGATCAAAGTAGAACAGTTGTGTTTAACACCCACCTTAGGTTTCTTGGGATACTTATGCACAAGTTCCAGATAATTATAAAGTGCATCTTCAAATGTAGTAGCATCAAAATTAGGCACATGCAATAGAGTTTAACAAGACACTTTGTATCTGCTTCAAAGATTCTCTGGAGATAGTGCAAGAAACCACTTTCTGGAGCATAGACCTTCAGTAATTTCTGCAGTATCACAGAGCTCACAACCACGTGTCCATGAGGGCACCCTGGCTCATACCTGGAGGACTCTGTACACTCTCACCCCTGACACAGGCTGTAATTTCACAGCCATAAACACTGTAAAACATGATTCTTCTTTGCTCCCTTCTCTCCCCTACCATTAGCAGCAGGACTTTGAAGTTTTCTTCTATCACAACACTGCATTATAGAATGGTTTTAGGCAGGAAGAAAAGTAGCTCAGAGCAAGGCAGCAATTAATTGCCCCATATTCCTTCAAGGAAACTTTGCTTATAACCAACCAATTGATTAACAAAATTGTAGCTGTGAGGTAATCCAGCCTAGCAGTTGCAGAGCTCGTGTCACTAATTTGATTCATTTAATTTTGTTGTCAAATGAAAAAAATTTTAATTATTGTTACAAAGATCAGAAGTTAAAGGTCTGCAAGTTCTAAGAATCCCACTATGTAGGAACTGTAAGCAGGTTTTCAGGCTTCTGGAAAGTTTCTTTTTTTCTACAACAGACTCTTGACTCAGCCTCTATGCCAATGCATGTAGCATGGGAAAACACAAGAGGAACTAGAGGTGTGCACACACCTGAATGGCTATGACCTCACTGGCATCATGGAGACATGGTGGGACATCTCCTGTGACTGGAATGTTGGAACAGAAGGACACAGGCTTTTCAGGAAAAACAGGCTGGGGAGATGAAGAAGGGGTATCACCCTCTACATCAATAACCAGCTCAGCTGGAGTGCACAGAGCTCCACCTGGGGATGGATGAGTAGCCAACCAAGAGCATTGGGGTCAGGATTAAAGGGATGGCAGGGACAAGGAACATTACAGTGGGGGTTTGCAACAGGCCACCTGACCAGGAAGACCAAGTAGATGAGGCCCTCTTACTGTCAGAGAGGCTTTTCTTTTGCTCATATAAATAAGCTAATACAATTATGCTCACTATCTGATAATTTTAGGAGGTATCAAGGCTAAGATAAATATATTCTATTTATCTTAGAAGCCAATCCAGGTTAAAATAATTTTGCTTACATATGCTGATTCAGATCCAAGGATTTCTAGATGCGAATTTTCTGGATGATGTTATCATTAGAACTATTCATATAACATTATGAATGGTGGTGTGGTCAGAGCAGTTGCCGGTGAAGACTGAGGCAAAGAAGTCATTAAGAACTTCAGCCTTCTCCAAATCCAGGGGAGCCAGTTCTCCCGACAGCTTCCGGAGGGGGCCCACATTGTCCCTAGTCTGTCTTTTATTTGCAATGTACCTATAGAATCCCTTCCTCTTATCTTTAACATCCCTAGCCAAGTTGAATTCTAACTGGGCCTTAGCATTCCTAACCGGGTCCCTAGCTTAAATTCATGGATAGAATTCATAGATATTCATGGATATTCATAGAATTCATGGATAGAATTCATGGTAGATTTCTGCTCAGATTCATACCTCTTTGCAGCCATTTGGTCTAGACTGTGGGAATTATAGAAGAAACCTATCCATGCCTAAATTATCCCACATCACCTCCATCCCTTGTTAATGTTCAAGTAATAGGGAGGGGGAAGCTGCTTCTCGTCTAGATCTACTATAGGGAGGTAAGGCATTCTCTGACACTGCTGCTCAGAACAGAAGTTAGCTTCTATTCGTACTAAGGGAGATCATTGTGCATAAGGCCACTAGTGTCTAGAAAAAAACCATTTGCATCTAGCTTGTTTTCTGTTTCTATAGTTCAAGTACCCAGAATGCACTTCCTTTGATCTTTTGACAAGCTTTCACCAGTCCTATTCACCTCATCCTCTCAAACTTCCTGCAATTTCTTCAGGGTTTTTTTCCGGTTGATTTTTTTTTTTTTAATGTGCTATGATTGGATTTTGAAGCCTTCTGTTCAGTGTTACATATGGAACACGTCAAAGTTTTGATTTCAACGCACCACCAAATAGAGATAAAAGTAAACGCACATGCGGTAAACGAGCTCCTTTTTAGTGGAAGTACACTACAGATAGAATATGGAATTGATGAGTACACATTATCAGCAATGAAAAATTCAATTTCATGTTTAGCACAAGAAAACTGAGAAAGATCTTTTATCTAACCAGTGCTCTCACTGACACCTGCAATATAATTGCATAGATATCTGTTCTCCTATTTTACTTTGCATTTACATTCCTCCTACCTTTCATACTTTCTACTGCTCTGCTTTTTTTTGTTGTTAGCTTGTGGTTTTTATTTTTTAAATAACTGTAACACACAAATGACACTGCACAAGTTCACTATTTCTTCAGTTTCTGTTCTCATCCCCTCCTAGCAATATTTTTCACTTTAACAAGGCAGCAAATATGTAGTCTAGTATTTCATTCAAATTAAAATAACTCCCAATTCTAGTAGGAGTCAAAGCAGTATCAAAATTAAATGAAAAATCCCTACTATTTCTATTGCTTGACCTCAGCATTGATCTCTTTCCATTCCAATAACCACCAGATGACAACATGGAAGAAACACTTATTCTGTACATCAAACTCTCGCTTTCAAGTAACGGTCATTCCCTCAGCCCACTAGCTCCTAAAGATCCTATCTTAAGTCAATATGGTCTTCATGTTTCTAAACTTCTCTTAAGCCTAGTTTAGATATTCTGGCTTTCACCAGTTTCTGGTTTGGGGGTTGTGGATTTTTTTGTTTGGTTGGTTGGTTGTTTTTTTGTTATTTTTTTGGTTTCATCATTTTTGGGCCTCTCATTCAGACAACATTGCAGAGATCAACTCTTTCCTTTGATCGACCCCTTCCATCTGATTCTTAAAGCATCATTTTTTTAAAGATGCTGTTTACTTGTGTATGGCAAGAATACTAAGTATATAGCCATGACATTATTTAACAGGCATTTTTCTACAACTGCCTATAGTTATTTTTTCCTCTGCTAAGTTAAGAACATTAAAAGAGAAGGTCTGGTTCAGTTATACCACTCACACAGAGAATTGAGATATTCCTTTTTAATTACAAGCAGGAAATAACTTTTATAGCAGATAAAATTTTTAGGTAGCACCCATCAAAAAGTCTTTATTCATAGAATCATAGAATAGAATCATAGAATATTTAGGGTTGGAAAGGACCTTAAGATCATCTAGTTCCAACCCCCCTGCCAGGCACACAGACACCTCACACTGAACCATCCCACCCAAGGCTATGTCCAATCCAGCCTTGAACACCACCAGCAATGGAGCATTCACAACTTCCCTGGGCAACCCAGTCAAGTGCCTCACCACCCTTACAGTAAAGAATTTCTTCCTCATATCCAATCTAAGCTTCCCCTGTTCAAGTTTGAACCCATTACCCCTTGTCCTCTCACTACAGTCCCTCATGAAGAGTCCCTCCCCAGCATCCCTATAACCCCCCTTCAGATACTGGAAGGCTGCTATGAGGTCTCCACGCAGCCTTCTCTTCTCCAGGCTGAACAGCCCCAACTTTCCCAGCCTATCTTCATATGGGAGGTGCTCTAGTCCCCTGATCATCCTCATGGCCCTCCTCTGGACTTCTTCCAACAGTTCCATGTCCTTTTTATGTTGAGGACACCAGAATTGCACACAATACTCCAAGTGAGGTCTCACAAGAGCAAAGTAGAGGGGCAGGATCACCTCCCTCGACCTGCTGGTCACGCTCCTTTTGATGCAGCCCAGGATACGGCTGGCTTTTTGGGCTGCAAGCACACACTAACGGCTCATGCTCATTCTTTCATCAACCAAAACCCCCAAGTCCTTCTCTGCAGGGCTGCTCTGAATCTCTTCCCTGCCCAACCTGTAGCTGTGCCTGGGATTGCTCCGACCCAGGTGAATTACTCAAGACCCAGAAGTATGCCCAAAGAGGCCCGTTTAGAAATGAATGCCTAAAGAAAATCCAGCCTGTAGTAAAGCATTACATCAAAGCACTTAGGAGGACACAAACACTGAGGAAGCCCATCATCCATCATTAATATGCCTACTGAAAGTGCAGCAGGTCTTTACCAGTAGATTGCAATAAGGATTTATATGAAGACCTGACTTGATTTCAGTTTAAGTACTTCACATTCTCTGAAATGCTAACAAATGCTGACAAAGATTTAAACATTACTTTATAAGCTTTCTTGGCTGCCTCTGTGTCGTGGTTTAAGTCCAGTCAGCCACGCAGTTTTGCTCACCCACTCCCCCCTCTATCTTGCCCCCCACTCCCGGAGGGATGGGAAGGAGAATCGAAAAGAATGCAACTCCCACAGGTTGAGATAAGAACAGTTTAGTAACTAAAGTATAACACAAATCACTGCTGCTACCACCAATAATAATAATGACAAGGCAAATACAAGGAAAGAATACAATTTCTCACCACCTAAAACCAAGCCCGACCACGCAGTGCACCCCCCACCCTTCTGGGTCTCTCCTCTCCGTCCTCCATCTTGGGCATGACGTGCTGTGGTATGGAATAACCTCTTTGGTCAGTTTGGGTCAGGTGTCCTGTCTCTGCTTCCTCCCGGCTCCCCTCCTCCCTGGCAGAGCATGAAACTCAGAAAGTCCTTGGCCAGACCAAAACATCACTAAGCAGTAACCGAAACACTGGTGTTATCAGCACTGTTCCTAGGCCCAAAATCAAAAACACAGTGCTGCACCAGCTACCAAGGAGGAGAAAAATGACTGCTGCTGCTGAACCCATGACACTCTGTGTAACTGTATTTAAATAGCCATGTGAGGAAAAGTGCAAAAAACAGTTCCAATGAAAGCTAGTTATGACAACGTGTCACCAGAAGAGTGGCTTCCCAATAGGCTACGTCGGTATCTACAAGTCAGACAAGTTCAAATGCTTTAAAGGATAGAATGTGTCATACGTAGAATATTCATGAGTTCATTTGCATAAATCCATCATCTTGATATTCACAAACAATCCTTGAAAATTAATTGCAAAAATTTCTGGGGATTTTTTTTTTTGTTTCTTTGTTTGTTTTTTTTAATAAAACAAACACATGTCAATTCAAGAGAAAAATCTTACAATGGCAGAATTTACACACAATAGAATATTTCGATTTTAGAACATTGAGTACATGACATACTTAATCTAACAGACTAAAAGTTTTTTGTGCATTTGTTTTAAAAGTTTGGGTTGGGTTTTGTTTGGTTGGTTTCATAGGGTGTTTTTTCTTTTTTTTTTTTTTGTTTGTTTTAATGTTACAGGTGGAATTCATTCAGCTAAAATAAAACTGGAAAGTCTTTTTGATGTAAAGCAAGAGGACCATATTCAATGTTTGTCACATCTACCGCTTCTCACCCCAACCCATTTTTGTTCTTTTACTCAAATAAAACAGCAGTATATCAGCGTTTAGGACACAAATCCCCCAGGCTCTGTTTTTCTGCAGGCCACTACCAGCCCCTATATAGTTGTGTAAACTTGAATAACAGAGATAATATAGCACCCTAGAGGATAATATGCTTGTTAAATCAAAATTAGCTTTATTTGTATGAAGAATATTCATTATACACTATTACAGAAAGTCAAAAGGAAGCCTCTGTTGGGCGGGGGGGCAGATATCAATCAGTTTTGTGCAACCAGAAACATGCATGTGGTACAAAACCCACCAAAGATGTTGGCATTTGCATTGAGGAACAGATCCATGCTTCCAGATTTTTTTGTCTAATGTTTATTCCAGCAAGCATTCAAAGCAAGCGGTTCGACCTTTCTGTAATGCTAATATTTTTCATTCATTCTGAACCTGGAAGACATAAATGGTCTCTGCATAAAGCTTACATTAGAAAGGAGAACTCTCACCATGGGATGGATATTATTCAGCAATATTTTTTCTTTCCATAGCTCCATTCCCAGGCTCCGGGCAGTAAGTGTGTAAACAACAGTTGCTATTTACATTCCACAGGGAAATGTAGAAACTGCTTTTGTTATTTTTAATATTTGTGAAATTAAAGCAATAAGTTCAGAGTGTATGCAACAATTGTCTGCAGTAAATTGATTTTCTAGCACTTCCATTTTAAAAAGTGGCACCTGCAGTCTTTCCTTTCTGCTCATTAGTTCTCTTTCAATTATAAGCACCAAAAACATTTTTACTCCTCAAATTGCACAAGACTTATGAACACACAGATAGAGTTCAATGTGTCCATAGATTAGAGTACTCTATTTGATACATACTACTCTTAGTCTAAAAGAATCGCAGATGAAATACTGTGACAACTACTAATGAAACTCATTACTGCTTCCATTATATGTTGTAAGTGCTTTGGAAAATCTGGTATCTTTCAAGCCTTTAAAATATTCTGGTTTTCAGATTACTGTAAAATAATTTTAGGAAATAAGTGAAGAGTCAAATAAAGATAAAGCAAGAATACTGATATTAATAAAACCAATTTGTGCACAATCCCAAAGTTCCAATCTTAACATACCTGATTTTTATAAGTGCTTAAAATGGCTTAGAATTATTTTTTTTCTTTTTTCTATTTAAGATGACTATAGAGTAAAAGGAAGGCTTTTGTTATATTTTAGAGCATTAGTAGAACTTGAGTTCCCCTTTGTCACACTTTTATGCAAAGCCACAGGAAACAATTTTGTTGCAAAAGTACCAAACAGCATAACTACTTTATTTTACAGAAACTCATTATATGGGGAGAAATGCATAATGGATCTTTTCATTTTGTTTAGTAAATCAAACTCAGTCATGTCTCCATAAAAACATAGGAGCTAAGATGCCAATTTACTGACAAAATCAGCAGTTTCATTAGCCTCAACTGATCATTTAACCCAAAGGCTATTAACATCTGGCAAAAAGCATCTAAACATTCACTGCAGTGGTCACTTCAGAATAATACAAAATCAGAGACCTTATCTGAAAAAAAAATCTTGAAAGCATCATGTACTTTAAGTCATTTGGGGCTGTTTTAAGACTTGAGAAATAGTTCATAGAAATTTCTTTCATAACATATTATCCAAACATTATCTGTTAATATCTTTGCTTCTAAATATGTCCAGTAAATATATGTTAACATTCTATGTGGTGCACAGAAACTACAAAAAATGTGTCCTCCGCATGAGAGAAATTACATGTGTTGTTGTGGTTTAACCCAATAGGTATCTAAACACCACACAGCCACATGCTCAATCCCTTCTTCCGCTTAAATGAGATGGGGAAGAGAACTGGGAAAAAAAAAAAAAGTAAAATTAATAGGTTGAGATAAAGACAGTTTAATAGGACAGAAAAAGAAGGGAAAATAATAATAATAATGACTTGGAATATACAAAAAAAGTTATGCACAGTGCAATTGCTCACCACTGACGCCTACCAGCTCCCAAGCCATGGCCTTCAGACAGCTTTCCCCCAAGTTTATTGTTAAGCATGATGCTATATGGTACGGAATACTGATTTGGTCACTTGAGGTCAACTGTCCTGGCTGTTTCTCCTCCCAGCTTCTTGTGCTCCCAGCATGCTTGCTGGTGGGGCAGTGTGAGAAGCTGAAGATTCCTTGAATTAGTTTAAGCACTGCGCAGCAACAGCTGAAACATCAGCGTGTTATCAACATATATTCTCATCCTAAATCAAAAACACAGCACCACCAGCTACTAGGAAGAATATTAACCCTATCCCAACTGAAACAAGACAAATTCAACACAAAAGTAGTAAAACCAATTGTACAGATGTATATAAATAAATACACACACACTTTCTTTTTTATAGTATCCACGTTTCCCAGATGTGATATTTCCTCTGCCCTTAGTTATACACAAAATTCCTGGTGCTACCTCACTGGTAGTTACCCATTTTTGTGTATGCCTGTGTAACAGCTCAAACAGTATCAACAGTTTTAATGGCTGTTCAAGGATGAATGTTACCAAAGTGCTGTTTTAGAGCATAACTAAATGTACATCCTGGTGCCTCAGCTTCTTATACTTGTCCATTGAGATTTCCAAGGGCAGCATAATGAAGGGAATGTGCAGCAGTGAATTAAGATATCAATGAACCCAGAATACCCATGGATTATTTTGTCAAATAGCCTATGCTCATAGATAATTATGAAGGAAAATATTAATTTTGATTCCTAATTATATTTTTGTATTGATAATTAGACTTCACTTGCACAGAACCTCAATTTAATTAAATGGACTATTAAAGCATTGATTTCTCAGGTAAAATAAATGAAGTATAGAGCACAGATTAACCTTTTCATAAAATGTGGATAGTGTTCTACTACTTTTCCATGTTTGTCTTCAGAAGTGGCTTGTCAAGAATCAGCTACATCTCAAGGACAACTTACCACTGCAACTGAGCAAATACTACTACTATTAGCTACATCCGTTATCACTACATAGTTTTCACATATTAGAACTTCAGGATTGCAAGTATGTTGATGTGGGATTTCAATAATTAACTTTACAAAATATGCTATTTTCCCAAAAGTTTTGTGGATCAAGACATACCAGCTAGCATCAGGATAAAGCAGTGATGTTTCCAGAATCCATTATATAATGAAAGTGCTAGCAGTGACTGATCCTGTAAGAAAGCATTCTGCAAAGTGATGGTTTAGCCTGAAGTTACTTTCATTTTTCTCCCAGCTTACTTCAGAGTCCAAGCTGATGGGACTGGAAAAACACAGAGGTAGCAAAGATGAAAGAAGAATTGGCAAACCGGTACTGAAAACAATTACTGCACAAAATGAGGATGCACATATACCATAAATCACTCCTTGCCATGACCATAAAATGTCAAAAAGTATCTAAAGTCAATATTGTTGAAATCTATGACCAATGGTAACTCTGGTTATTTCTAGGGATACCCTGAACTCCATGACATTAATAAGTACAGACCTGTTGGAAACTATCTTACAATTTTATTAAAGCTTTGCAATTTAATGTGTTTTTAGAAGTACCAATAGTCATAATTCTAACTGACAGTTGAACTAAGTCCCTCCTCAATTAAGAGAAGATCTGCACATGTTGAAGTAAAAACCACTAAAGGAATATTTATTTTCCCAGTTACTACTGAGGTTCTAACAACATACTGATTCTACCAACCAGCTTCATCCTGCATCTGTAGGTCATAACTGCACCACTACCATTCACAAGCACGTTCTTCGCATTGTCTGTAAAAATGTACAGCTTCATGTTTAGACAACTTGGGATTCCTCAAGTTCCCAGTACTGAAGAAAATAGTTGGGTCTAGCTAACACCGTATTTACCATCTATTGTGAGTGAAATAGCTACCAGTTAAAACGCAAAATTTAGGGGGTTTGCCCCACCTCAGGGGTGCTGGTTCCTTGGTGCAGCCCTGAACAGCAAAACTAATACTAATATATGTTAAAAAACCCGGTAGTAGTAGTCCCAGTACCTACCTAACCACCAGGCAAATCTGCTACATAGCAAAGCAAAAAAAATGCACATGAAACATTATTTGAACATACATTCTACATAAAAGCAGGAATGACTGGCTGAGTAGCTACTGAATGCTCACCTACATATTGTGTCAGATAGTCAACATATTCCTTCTCTTTTCTTTTTTATCTACTACATAGATAAAAAGAAATATGGGTATTTACTCTAGTTCAGAGCAGAATTTGGAGCTGGAAAGACTATAACTCCATCAAAGGGGATGGCACTTTCTCTAGCACAGCCAGAAGTATAAAACCTACAACATATTTTTGTGTTCAAACATTAAAGCTTTCACTTAATAAGTATCTTACACATGAGCTTCAGAATAAAGGATCTGTGAAGCAACTTTTAAAGCACAGTCTGTAGAAACTGAAGATAAATTTGGTAGTCCATTACCTGTAAAAATTTTCATAGCATGTACTCAATTGCAAGTTGTTCACTGTTGGCATATATTTATAATTTAAGATTTCTAATGACACAAGTCACAAAATTCTTTCTATTTCTAGGTTACAAAATATTCAACTGCAGTCTGCAAATATTTGTACATGAGGTTAGTTTATTTTGTGTAATTAAACTATTACTGCATAGGCATTTTATATGCAGACTATTTATATGCATACTGATATAGTACTTATATCTTAAAATAAACCATCAACAACTTCTGCAAAAAGTTTAGATATTCAGGTTTAGTGAGACCTGAAGTTAATTCTAATACTGATGTTTTCCCAGTACTTTCTAAAATACTACTTAGACTTTAATACCATGTTACTGTAGGAAAAAAGCACTATGTCGCAATAACTAACCTGACCACCTTTACTATGGGGGGGGGAGGGGTAGACAACACACATCTTGAAAATGACAAGAACAAAAACAGTGTTCTAAAATATTCCATTAACAACACAGTCCTATTCTTGTCAGCATAAGGTTTTTAATTTTATCCCTAGAAAAAAGTTGTGCTAAACTTCAACCTGAAATTATAGAAAAAAATAGGATTACCTGCATCAAGAAAACTGAGAGCCAATTCCAATCCCACCATTTTTAACTTACCATGAGGCTTTAGAGTGGAGTTTGACAGAATGGCTTGCGGGGCACTGTACCAGCAGTTCTATCTGTAACAGTTTCTATTACAACTACAACTTGCAAACACTCAGCACATTTGCTTGTAAAGTGTCCTAGTTATTTCATATGACACAGCATATGGCAGAAATTTCTCCAAAACATATTCGAAAAAGACAAAAATATTAAACAAAAGATTGTTTATGGCTCTCATGTACCAAGCAATGAGAAATAGAAATAACAGAGCATCATTCTTGTTTCCTAATCTGTAGTTAGACTCCTAGAAGTTGTGCTGCTAAAATTAAGTGGTTTACAACAAAAGCGTGCTAAATAAGAGACAGAATATGATGGGTTATTTACGTGAGAGTTGTATGGAATTAAACCATCTAGAATTCCAGATTATTCAGTCTTGTTTTCAGAAAATTTAGATTCAGTGTGAGATAAAAGGAAGAACAAACCTCTTTCTACTTCAGATATTTTGAACATTGCACAAACATTTACCCTCTAAGTATTCCAGCATTGACCTCCAACTATTTTACAGTTAAAACATCTGTTAACATCGCTTGCAACACATCACTGATATATTACAGAAAATGAGCACTGCATCTCAGCCAATGTACTACTCTGACAAAGTAAAAGGCACATTGAGATGCAGAACCTATTCTACAGTGCAGACATTTATACAGAGATTACAGAAACCAGTTGATTTCCAGTTAAAATTACTTGTATCATTAATACAGAACATTTAGTCAACAACATCAGTTCTATGCTATTTTCTCTGATACAGATATACTAGGCAAAATGATGATCACGTAACATCATAAAATCATAGAATAGTCAGGGTTGGAAAGGACCTTAAGATCATCTGATTCCAACCCCCCTGCATAGGCAGGGACACCTCGCACTAAACCATGTCACCCAAGGCTCTGTCCAACCTGGCCTTGAACACCGCCAGCAATGGAACATTCACAACTTCCTTGGGCAACCCATTCCAGTGCCTCACCACCCTCACAGTAAAGAACTTCTTTCTTATATCCAGTCTAAACTTCCCCTGTTTAAGTTTGAACCCGTTACCCCTTGTCCTATCACTGCAGTCCCTAATGAATAGTCTCTCCCCAGTATCCTTATAGGCCTCCTTCAGATACTGGAAGGCTGCTAAGAGATCTCCATGCAGCTTCTATCTTCAGGCTGAACAGCCCCAACTTTCTCAGCCTGTCTGCATATGGGAGGTGCTCCAGCCCCCTGATCGTCCTTGTGGCCTCCTCTGGACTTGCTCCAACAAGTCCATATCCTTTTTATGTTGAGCACACCAGAACTGCACACAGTACTCCAAGTGAATTTATCTTTCAAAAGAGGTTTCTAAACTTACTTTTATACTCTATTTTTTTGTTAGATCAACTTAGAAGTGTAGTTTCAGGACACAGTCCTTTGTCAAACAGGTGAACTGCAGTGATCATATGGCATTCAACATCAGGAGAATGTCAAACATACACATTAGCATTGCATAAAACTGATTTATGCTGCTTGAAAGCAGTATTCTAGCTCCTGAGCAAAATAACAATGGGGGAATTACAAATTCAGTATCCTGTCTTCCAAAGAAGAGACATTTTTGTTGTTGTTACCTTCATACTTTCAATAAAAAGTTTGTTACAAAAAGCACTTTTTTTTTAAAAAACAAAAATTAACTTTTACATCAGTCCTCTAGTCATAAGCAGCAGCAGAGGATGCAGTTTGAATAAATGAAGCAAGATGTTCTTTCACGTGATTTTGTTGTTTAGGGTTTTTTTTTTTCCTCTCAGTCCTGAAAGTTTTTAAAGCATAACAACAAAACAATACAGAAAATATGATACCTTAAGTACACGCAACTCACATCAGTTGCATCAATTCAGCCGGCTTTTACTTAGGTCTAATAAGGAACCTTACATTTCTACCTAAGACCAGAATATACAGACCCAGGTTTGTTTTGAGTAATACTCACTATAAAATGGACTTCTTTTAGATTTGCTGTGCTTTCAAGCAAACAGAGTGAAAAAGAACCAGAGCTAACAGTGGGAGGTGAAAGGGTCCCAAAAACAAGAGTTTTAGTTGCTGATGTCATTATGTAGCTTTTATTTTCTTCCTTTTGACTTATTTTGTATGTTTTCTGGAACTCGAATGTAACATATGGATGCTGGTTCAGTGTTTTCATTGAACTTACAGAGTTCAGTCCACAGACACACTGAAAAAAGCAATTTAGGTTCTTCCTCCTGCAGAATTCTTAAGATGAATACTGAGAAATCTCACAAGAGAAAGCTTGAACAGAAAAGATGCTGAACAGCAGACTTTGCCTGTTCAAAAACTTGCTACTCTCAACAGCATTACTGAATTAATGTCTCTATCTACCCCAAAACTGTGGTTTCATAGTATCATAGAATCACAGAACAGTTAGGGTGGGAAAGGACCTTAAGATCCCCTTTTCTGAACCTGCCACACACATTTTACTGTTTTTTTGACACTAAAATTACACAATTGCAAAAGGCATACATAAATTTCAGATTTGTAAGGCTGTTCATACATAAATTTAATGTTTATAACAACTGGAAAGCTTCTTTCTCCTTTTTTTTCTTTCAAGATTTCCAAGTCATTGTTTTCCTAAAACAATTCACATGTCTAAAGGACAGCTAACATTCCTTAGAGTTCTTATTTTGGTAGAATTGGTTTTAGCTTAAGTCTACTGATATGTACTGCTGTATAAAAGCTTTTCGTAGCCTATTATCTCTAGGTAAAAATGTGACAACAGAAATTTGTAGCTGGGGTCTTTTACATGAAGCCACCAAAGTGATCCTTCATTTGAGAGACAAATAATTATCTCTTAGCAACTAGATAGCATTCATTTTCCACAGGTAATTTTAAGGAAATTGTCCTAGAATATCTATTCCTGCTTGGGGAAAACAAAAGGCAAAGCGGAGACTGAACAAGTTCTTTTCAGTAAAATAGAAGAAAGGCACAGAGAAGTCTCAGTGACTGAGTCTAATTTCTTTTGTCATTTTCAGCTTTTGTTTTTCTGGCTAATACCTTGTGACTAATATATCTGAACAAGTTTTAATGATAATTGAGGATTAATTTAAATTAACTTTCTCTTTGATCTGAAGCTATATTAAGCCCCCAGATGTGATTTGGATATGTTTTACTATGCAAGTCAAATCCAACATTCAGAAAAATAAGTCACTTCTATGCTGCATTATCTTCAGATCCTGGGCTGCACCATAGTTGTTTCTGAGTTGCCAGACAGCACAGATCCATAGCAGTGGTAAGAGGATTAAAATAGCCTAATACAGAACAGACATTTTTAACATGCAGGAGATTGCTCAGCAGCATCTGTAGTGGAAAAGTAGAAAGTGGATATACTCAAAGGGGGCAAAAGTGTTTTAATACTGAATTTGGGCTACACTACTAGCTATAGTACATAAGACTGAGTAAAAGGACTTTAAAAAAGTGCATAAATAGGAGCAATACACTGAAACCCCCAAAACCTCAGGGCATCACCCAGCTACGAGGGCAACAAAACACTTCAGCTAGGCTACCATATCAAGTGTCACTGATAAAAACAGTTGAGTCATGTTCCTTGCTCCACATTGAGAAGTAATCTGAAAGAGACAACTGTAAGGCGTGAATCATAACAGCAAGGATATGAAAAGTGTCCTAAAACCTCAGTCTCAGTTCAGCGTACAGCAGAAAATACCCCTCTTCTACCAGGCGAGCAGCTGCTGCACACTTCCCTGTGATTTAAAAGCACAACTATTAACTAAATGCAATTTAGTAGAGGCATCCACTGAGGCTCCCACCAGTTTGCACATGCTGAGACACTCAAACTGTGTCCCACTAGATGCCTTTTAAGCTGGTTTTGGCACTCGCGTGGAGTTACAGTCCCTGTAACCCTATACTGGACAGTACTGACAGCATATGGAAGATCAGTAGTAGGTTTTCAGCATGAATGGCAGTGGGGCTAGTATCCCTAAGCAGTAAACTCATAATAGTAAGACATTCAAGAAATTCAAAAGAGGGAAAGAATGCCAAATAAACAATATATGTTTATGTGTCATTATTTGGTACCCTCAGGTTTGATCCAAAACTACTGACACCCACAAAAAAGAGTTGTTGAATTAAAGTGTATCTTAGCAGGCCCCTTCAATCAACCACTGCTGCAGAAATGTTTTTTGGCCTGAAAGATTCACCCAAATGACAGCATATAATTAAATATGCAGACATCAAGATAAGTTGATCCTCATCCTCTCTTTCACCTTCACATCACTTGAATGTGCAAAACTATCCCACAAAAAAGAAATAAAAGAAAAATTACTTGTTATTTATTCAAAGTTGATGTTATTTATAGAAAAGTTCTTCTGTTTATGTTGCTTAACTCCGTATAGATGAAGTCTCTATCGATGAGTTGATTCAAGAAGACTTAATGGGCAATCACTGGTTTGAGATGGAGTAGTATCTACAGTGCATGGCGGAGGTTGTTAACGAGTTACCTCCATGAAGACAGGACTCATGAACCAGATGTTTAGGAAACAGTACTATAAGCAGTCTTATTAAAGCTGACTTGTTTACACAACACCTTACTGCTTGTGTTAAGAGTTATGGGATTTAATTTCTGGTTTACAATTTAGAAAAAAAAAACCTTTTCCTTGTTTCCCTTGTTAATTATTTTGTGATGACATAAACTGTATCAATCAGAGCAAAGCCAGTAGTACAGGAACATTTAATGATACCCATGACTTCCAAGTGCGCATGGTCCTGTAATTCAGTGGTGTGGCACAAAAGATACTTATTAATAAGACAAAAAAAAAAACAACACTGAAGAATCCAGAGTACCTGTTGCAATGGCACTGGGAATACAAAGACGGGTTTGCATCTGCTATCAGACAACATCTGCTGTAAAAGATGTCTCATCTGAAAGAATACCTTCCCCTATCCTTTCACTATGTAACTTTCACAAAGTAGAAGTGTCCCTTAGTGTCCCTTAGTGGAGAAAAAACACAGAGGAAACAAGTTTGAAAACATTTTCTTCAAATAATTCTGAATAACAGGTTTTGGTTTATTCATATTCTTAAATTATGAACTATTAAATGAGTCTGAATGCTATGGCAAACATCCATGTTTCAGATATTTCCTTCCATTGTACAATGATTTGAAACTTCTGACCAACTGACCTCTCTGCATATAGGAGAGATCACAGGAAGAGGTGATATAAAGAGGACTGGGGGACAGAAGACTTCCTTGTAGACAATCCAGAGTCACAGCTAGAGGTGAAACCAATTATTGTTCCATATCAAACATCTAATTTTGTAGTAATTAAAGGGAAGACATTATTATTGTGTACCTCATTTACAGAAGAATTTCTTTACATTGTCCTTATAAGACTACTACATAATGACAGTAAGTATTACAAGGAAAAGAAATCAAAATAAGAATAGAGAAATAAAGCTTAAAGAAAAAAGTTTTAAAATATAAATTGGCTTTGAATGTATGAAAGTTAAATGGCTTTGAATGAAATTGTAAAGGTAAATTGTAAACTAAGTTATGTTTTCTTTCTGAATGGAGACCGTAGAAGGAGCATAAGGAAAGAAAAGCAGAAAAGCAGCCCAATAACTAGCTGCACTTACGAGTATGTGCTTGAACACATGCAGGTTATCAGAGAAGATCAATAACGAGCATGGACTGAGCATTAGTGTTAGATGATATATGGATTTTTAGTTCTTTTTTGTTTAGGGATGGCATTTTGTGTTTTCTGAACTGAATTTTTAATGTCAAAGCACTGATAAAAATACATAAATCACCCATGTGAAAGAAGCACAGTGGTATCAGCCCCAGCTGTCATTGCTAAGACAACTGCCAGCTTTGTAAGATTCTCCTTTACTCCTTTCTCGATCCCTAAAAAAGCAGAAATCTTAGAATTAATTATGTAAGTTGTGACGTAAGTTAATTATAGCAATTAACATGAGGATTCATTTGACCGTGAAATCACTGTAGCCTCCAGCCTCTGACAGAAACAACCATCTGTTCCAGTAACCTGCTGTAAATTAGATCCTTAGAAAAACCAGCAGGTTAGCATCTTCATCATAAATACCCCCTCCTTTTTTAATCACAAGTAGTATATTTCCATGCAGATGTGCATATGTATACACATATATAGATACATAAATATGTATCTATATACACATTTATATATATACACACATTCATATTTATGTATCCTGACCAAGGAAAAAGTGTCCTTTCATTTGTAGAGAGTTTCAAATTTTTTCTTGGTTTTAACTATTTGTTTTAACTTATTAGTTTTAGTTATGATGCAGTTATGCTTATATGATGACATTCAAGAATTACCTGTCCTATGAATCAGTAACAGCAGTGTTTTGTACATGTACTCAGAGGGCAATGCAAGTTCACTAGCAAGCTCCAGTTGAGAATCTAGCTCTTTATGTCTACAACAGTCAATGAAATCAGGCAAACCCTTTTTTGGCAGATGTAGTAGAGCACTCTCCTATATGGGTTTTGAGGGGCTTTTTTTGATAGCTCCTGTCTAAAATGCTGGTTTTAGTGCACTCAGTGAGATGTTTACTTCCAAATAAGAAATTAGATTCTTGATAAAGAATCATATTCTAAGCTAGAGTGTCTGAATGTATTTGTTCTCTATTCTCTATCTGTTCCTAGAAGAAAAATTTAGTCATGCTTCAAAGAGTACATTAATAGATCTGTTATCCTATGATTTTGAACAAAACTACAGTTTTGAGAGCCTTTCAAGTACTTTTCAGAGGCTGCCAATACAGATTTCTTCTTGGTAACACTGCCGGTCTCAAATGCTTGTATCAAACAGCAGTCCACAGCTTTGGTACATAGATAACCCACCAAATAGTGACAAAACAAAAGTGCTGTCTGTGAGTTGGGCATACTCAGTTGTTTTAGCTTAGTTTGGAGTTCCAGGAACCTGGGACAATTAACAGTCCTTTTTTATGACTCTGTATGATGCTCTACCACATGCAGTTAAGGGATTCTTTCTGATTAGACCCTCGGGCATCATAGAGTCATAGAATCATAGAATCATAGAATAGTTAGGGTGGGAAAGGACCTTAAGATCGTCTAGTTCCAACCCCCCTGCCAGGGGCAGGGACAGAAGGCTGCGTGGAGACCTCATAGCAGCCTTCCAGTATCTGAAGGGGTCCTATAGGGATGCTGGGGAGGGACTCTTCATGAGGGACTGTAGTGAGAGGACAAGGGGTAACGGGTTCAAACTTAAACAGGGGAAGTTTAGATTGGATATGAGGAAGAAATTCTTTACTGTAAGGGTGGTGAGGCACTGGAATGGGTTGCCCAGGGAAGTTGTGAATGTTCCATTGCTGGCGGTGTTCAAGGCCGGGTTGGACATAGCCTTGGGTGGGATGGTTTAGTGTGAGGTGTCCCTGCTGATGGCAGGGGGGTTGGAACTAGATGATCCCAGATTTCATAGAACCACTGTAGAATTATGGTATGTAACACGATAAGTACAAGCAATTTCCAGGTGGCTGATGGGAAAATGAAATTCTTCCTTTCTCATTCTGAAAGCAGGTTGCTTTAGAGATTTTGTACTAGATGCCAGGTGGGTGTTTTGACCTGCATGCAATCCCACACATAGGGGTCTTTTGTTAAAACAAAAATTACTCTGCAGCACTCACTTCATGCTTGATGAGCATGCGGTGATTGATTGTTCACTGCACAAGCAAGAACTCCATTGGTGAAATACAACTTTACTAGAATCTCACAGCAACCATCTTCAACAACAGCATTCTGTATTTTTCCATATTTTGCTACTTGCACAAGACGCTTTCTCTGAGATAAAAGTCAAGTGAAATTACTGGCCAAATTGCATCATAGCAGGTTAAAGCCAGGAATATAGCTAAATAACCAAAGCTACTGGAACAAAAGAGATCTGGCTTTGTTATAACCTTCATATTTATAGCACTGCATAAAGCAGGTCTAGAATAGATAGCAATGTAACAGCAGCATTCCCCTCTCTATGCAATGTGTAGTACTATGCACAACTGAAGGCAGAGTTAAGGTTATATGGACAGCTACAACTAGCTTTTCCTCACCTGTCATGGGTTCAGCAGTAGCAGTCATTTTTCTCCTTCTTGGTAGCTGGTGCAGTGCTGTGCTTTTGACTTTCAGCCGGGGAACTGCGCTGATAACACCAGTATTTTCAGTTACTGCTTGGTAATGTTTTGGTTTGACCAAGGACTTTCTGAATCTCATGCACAGCCAGGGAGGAGGGGAAGCCGTGAGTAAGCAGAAACAGAATACCTGACCAAAGAGGTATTCCATAATACAGTACGTCATGCACAGGATGGAAAAATGGAGGGCAGAGACTGGAAGGGTGGGGGTGCACTGCGTGGTCGGGCTTGGTATAGGGTGGTGAGTGACTGTATTCTTTTCCCTTGTATTTCTCTTGTCATTATTACTATTGGTGGTAGCAGCAGTGATTTGTGTTACACCTTAGTTACTAAACTGTTCTTATCTCAACCTGTGCGAGTTGCATTCTTTCGATTCTCCTTCCCATCCCTCCGGGAGCAGGCGGAAGAAAGAGGAAGGAGAGAGTGAGCGAGAAAACTGCGTGGCTGAGAGGCTTAAACCACAACATCACCGTAGATCACTTGAGTCTAAGCAATATTCATAGAATCACAGAATAGTTAGGGTTGGAAAGGACCTTAAGATCATCTAGTTCCAAACCCCCTGCCAGGCACAGGGACACCTCACACTAAACCATCCCACCCAAGGCTATGTCCAACCTGGCCTTGAACACCGCCAGCAATGGAACATTCACAACTTCCCTGGGCAACCCATTCAAGTGCCTCACCACCCTTACAGTAAAGAATTTCTTCCTCATATCCAATCTAAACTTCCCCTGTTTAAGCTTGAACCCATTACCCCTTGTCCTCTCACTACAGTCCCTATGGAAGAGTCCCTCCCCAGCATCCCTATAGGCCCCCTTCAGATACTGGAAGGCTGCTATGAGGTCTCCACGCAGCCTTCTCTTCTCCAGGCTCAACAGCCCCAACTTTCTCAGCCTATCTTCATACGGGAGGGGCTCCAGTCCCCTGATCATCCTCGTGGCCCTCCTCTGGACTTGTTCCAACAGTTCCATGTCCTTTTTCTGTTGAGGACACCAGAACTGCACACAATACTCCAAGTGAGGTCTCACGAGAGCAGAGTAGAGGGGCAGGATCACCTCCCTCGACCTGCTGGTCACACTCCTTTTGATGCAGCCCAGGATACAGTTGGCTACTTTAAAATATTTGGTCTGTGTCATGTATGTATTGTATAGTGTATGCATATGTGTGATATATATATTAAAGCTTAAACTTTGATACAAAATATGAAAGCATTCTGGGCTCAGTCTTTCCTTGATCAGCCTGATAGGAATGCATTTCATTATTAGATCATCTAGAGCCTCTGGGATTCTTGTCTATTTAATAGAAGAAAAAAAAATTACTAGTGAAACAAATTTTGGAGCAGTTTGGTAATATTTTTCAAGTACTTGCTGAGAAGTTTTTTACTGAAGTGGATGGTTTATTTGCTCAAGTGGGCAGTGAAACTAGTAGCTGTAGGATAAAGTTGTTTAGCCCCTTTGTCAAAAAGTTCCCATTCTAATGACTAAAATGAGCCTACTGTTATAAGGTGCCCTCATCCATAAAATAAGTAAAAAAAGGTGTGCCTTTTTTCCATTAAAACATAAACTAATACTGCATAGTAGTTACGTTTGAGGCTTGCAGTGAGATAGCTGGGTTTTAAATAAGACGGTAAGATTAAGAATACATTTTACAATAGTATTAATAGAACAGCAAATGCATAGCTACAAATCAACTATATAAACCACCCTCTGCCCTCCGATGAAGACAAAATTAGCTACAGCAAGAAGAAGCCTGTGAGAAGGAGCCTTGATTATCCAAGCACACACTGGCCATCTGATCTTAGATGCTGGCAATAAATAGGGTAATTATTTGGATAATTATAGTATTTGTTGCCCAGCACTCCCATATGTTCCATTAAACAAACCTTTGGCATTATTATCTGGCTGTAGGCAGATCTGTCAGAACTGAAATGGAGATACCCAAACTCCTAAAATGGGTGGAAAAGTTTAATGAGTATTAATGGCAAAGTGATCCCAAATATCAGCTAAACCAGGCAGGCCCTTGAAGGCTTAGCCTTGGAAAGACACAAAGTGATTTCAAAATAATGTAGAAAATCAGGAAAGTGGCAAATTCAGCAATGGACCTAAGTTTGTTTTGTTTTGTTTTGTTTAAATCAGATGACATATGATTTATGAAATAAAACAAGGCTCCTTGATATAAAGCCTTTCATAAGAAGTGAAGTCAAGAACATTTAAAGTCATGCCTGTTGTCTCAGATATTTAATTAACTAAGAATCTTATATTAATCCATTCTGCTCAAGACACTATTTCTACAGTAAACTAAGCTATCTGCCATTCTATTTAAAAAAAAATTAAAAATCCAGAGATGATTAAATAAATCTGTAGCCTGGATAAATATTTTGACACAATTGCCAATAAATCTAATGTATGTGTACGAGTACTCTTTTACAGATAATCAGAAAGCATCCTGCAAATGGACCAGGATTTATTTAAGAGGGGTGCAAATTTTACTGAAATGAAAAGCATAGTTTACTTTTGCTGAATGGATTGACAATTTTTATAAAGGTAAAATAAATATGCCACACACTTTGTGTTGGTTAGATACAGAAAGGAACTACATATGCAATAATTATAACAGATCAACTAAAAAAATTATGCATTGAAGACACTTGCAAGCATCACTTTCACATGCTTTCACAGTTTGTTGTGGCAACCCAAAATATTTTTGACATCTTTGTCTCATGATGCTCAAATTGCTTTATCATCACATGAGGTTCAGCTGCAAATTTAGAGGGGCTTATCACTGTATCAGCCATGATGGACTCCAGCCATACACTCAGATGCCAAATTGGTAGTGAAACATTCCCTACAGGCTGGATGTGACAATTACTACTTGATCCAAAAGATCTTTAATTGTCATGTTGCAGCACATTGATCATGCAAAGCTTGGTAGAGTGCTCTAACTTATCATTTTGTTTGGCATAAAGCACTGCTATTATAGTTTGCTTCTGTTCAAATGTGGGTATCAGGTGTCATTTTTATTTACTCCCAAACAGCTCATGATTGTGGGCACCAAAGCTAACAGCATGCCCTGCTGCAAGGGCCATTCAGCATATGCTGCCCCAGTGGCAGATGCACAGAGGATTTCCACAGGTTAATCTTTCTTGTAAACCTTTGTTTTCATTAAGATTTCAGTAGAGTGGCACAGAGCAGATCATCCTTGAAACTCTGCTAAGGCACATGGACTATAAGGGGGTGACTGGGGACAGCCAACATGGCTTCACTAAGGGCAAATCATACTTGACAAATTTGGTAGCCTTTTATGATGGAGCTACAGCATTTGTGGATAAGAGTAGAGCAACTGACATCATCTAACTGGACTTGTGCAAGGCATTTGACACTTTCCTGCACTTCATCCTTATCTCTCAATTGGTGAGACAAGGATGTGACAGATGGACCACTTGGTGGATGAGGAATTGGCTGGATGGTCACACGCAGAGTTGCAGACAATGGCTTAGTGTTCACATGAAGATCAGCAACTAGTGGTGTCCCTCAGGGGCTGGTGTTGCGACAAATCCTGTCCAACATCTTTGTTGGCAACATGAACAGTAGGATTGAGCGTGCTCTCAGCAAGTTTGCTGATGATGCTAAGGTGTGTTGCGTGTGATCTTTAAGGTCTATTCCAACTCTAAGCATAATATGATTTTATGATTCTAAGTTGTCTGTCCTTACCCTTAAGGTCAATTTCATCACTGTAACAAAGTAAACAAGTAGCTTTCTATTTTTATGATTCAGTAAAACACGTGCTTGAAATTTTCTGCCTGTGCCTAATGGGTGGAATATATCAGGTAAGTACCCAAGAGAGCAAACTTTTAAGACTCCCTTGTTACTTTGCTCTTATATAGGTAGGTTTGCCCTGCTGCATACAATTTTGTCATATCTGTCTAATTTTTCTGGGTTTACCAGTGAATACCACAGACTTTGACAGCTTTGCATCAAGTTGACATTGTGGAAAAAACAGTTAAATAGCTTTAATGCTTCATGTTACAATTACCAGCATGTTGTGAAATCTCATTCTCATAAAACCCACTGTGATTTTCTTGAAATATAACAGTTCATGAGCAGCTCTTTGAAAGGTGACCAGACAATCTACAATTTTTCCCATTTTAGTAGACAGTAGAAATAAATAGCACCACACAGGCCACAAGGGTTATAGCAAAACATTACAAATTTTAAGTGAAATATCAGACCAGCCATTCTGAATTCTAATGTATCTCTTGATGACTTCCTTATCCCCACCACTTGGCATAAGCAATTAAGGATTTTGTTATTTCAAAAACAAGTACTCCACACTTCAGAAAGTCGCAGTCTTACACAAAGCATGAAAAAGAGCCTTCCTTAGAAAGGCACTATTTGGATTAGTATTTCAAATGAGTTTCTCATGTTTAATTATTATTTTCAGATAAAGGTGTCTAAAAAGCCTGAAGTTGAAAGGCCAGGATTTGAGTACTGCTGCTAGCTAGATTCACAAAACAGGTTATAAATATAGCACTTAGATTGCATTTAGTGCCTCCTGTCATGTCAACAACTCTTTATGTTGGAAATTACTATTCTAGGGAAGAAACTGAGATAAATACTCACTACCATCTTTTGATAGCCACTGTCATTAGTTCACACAAAATCCAGTATTTCTTCTTCCAAGACCACACATCCAGTTTCAGTTTATGAAATTCTCTATAAATGTTACAGTCTTACACAAGCATTAAATAAGATTCCGTTTTTTTCTGTGCCACATTGCTGAATGAACGGCAAGTGTCTTCAGCACTTTAGGGTTAAGGCTATTTTCTCTTGACAATTAAGGGGCCGTTTCCATTTCCTTCCATTCCATTTTCTTCCACACCTTCCACCCACCTTTGCCCTTCTGTTGTTATCTTTTCCAGGAGAGCCCTTTCAGGCAGAGCCATGGCAGTCCTGTGAGCAAAGAAATTAGAGTAAAGCCCCATGACCTGAGTGAGAGCAAAGCTGTTCCTTGCCTTAGATATGCTGATACTTGTCTTTCTGATCCAAGACTTGAAAGTAACAGGCAGCTTTTCAACAACTGGAATAGTATGACCAGATGGCATTAAAGACTGCAGTTGTACAGCAAGTGCACCCATGGTCAGTGAAATGGAGGGTATGTTCATAAGCGAATACACTCTCTCTCGAGCGGCATAATAAAATCTGATTTGATAGTTATGTCAGCATTTCAGAGACATACTACAACACCCTGAATGTATAGACTTCTAATTGAATGAGTGCTTGCATTTAAGGCTGCTTAAGCAAAACCTTAACCAAACAACCCTATCTCCTACACACCCCCTATACCCAAAAACAACAGGAGGAAAACACACCCAACAGGTAGGGTTTAGATCCCACTGACTGCTGTAATTCCTATATAACTTCATCGGACTTTTTTCTGAAGACACTGAATAAAAACAGAGGTGGGCAAGAAATAATAGAGAAAACTGTCAGCTTTGGCAATACCTAAGCTTAAATAAAAAGGCAATTTACCAGATTAAACTTTTTTTTTCTTTTAACATCTTGGTACACCTTGAGATCTCAGACAGGAAGCAAAATGATTGTGCTTTTTTGTACAGGAGCTACCAGAAAAATCACACAACAAAGAAGAAATACCTTCATCAACAGCAGCTAGCAACTACTCCAAACCACCTGGGATTTCAGAGAAACCATTCCAGTAGGAAAAAAATGCAGGTTAGGAATAGTACTCAACTCTTTGTGAGTTTTGCTGATAAGCCAGGTCGTAACATTCTTTAAGCATGGTCATTTATGTAAAAAAATCAATAGATAGAACTGTGCCATTTCTTTCTGTTATTCATAGAATCATAGAAAAGTTAGGGTTGGAAAGGACCTTAAGATCATCTAGTTCCAAACCCCCTGCCAGGCACAGGGACACCTCACACTAAACCATGCCACTCAAAGCTATGTCCAACCTGGCCTTGAACACCGCCAGCAATGGAGCATTCACAACTTCCCTGGGCAACCCATTCCAGTGCCTCACCACCCTTACAGTAGAGAATTTCTTCCTCATATCCAATCTAAACTTTCCCTGTTTAAGTTTGAACCCGTTACCCCTTGTCCTCTCACTACAGTCCCTATGGAAGAGTCCCTCCCCAGCATCCCTATAGGCCCCCTTCAGATACTGGAAGGCTGCTATGAGGTCTCCACGCAGCCTTCTCTTCTCCAGGCTGAACAGCCCCAACTTTCTCAGCCTGTCTTCATATGGGAGGGGCTCCAGTCCCCTGATCATCCTTGTGGCCCTCCTCTGGACTTGTTCCAACAGTTCCATGTCCTTTTTATGTTGAGGACACCAGAATTGCACACAATACTCCAAGTGAGGTCTCACAAGAGCAAAGTAGAGGGGCAGGATCACCTCCCTCGACCTGCTGGTCACTCTCCTTTCGATGCAGCCCAGGATACAGTTGGCTTTCTGGGCTGCAAGCGCACACTGCCAGCTCATGCTCATTTTTTCATCAACCAACACCCCCAAGTCCTTCTCCGCAGGGCTGCTCTGTATCTCTTCTCTGCCCAACCTGGAGCTGTGCCTGGGATTGCTCCAAACCAGGTCTAGGACCTTGCACTTGGCATGGTTAAACTTCATCAGGTTGGCATCAGCCCACCTCACAAGCATGTCAAGGTCCCTCTGGACGGCGTTCCTTCCCTCCAACGTATCAACCGAACCACACAGCTTGGTGTCATCGGCAAACTTGCTGAGGACGCACTCAATCCCACTGTCTATGTCACCAACAAAGATGTTGAACAAGACCGGTCCCAACACCCATCCCTGAGGGACACCACTCATTACTGGTCTCCAGCTGGGCAGTGAGCCATTGAGAACAACTCTTTGTGTGCAGCCATCCAGCCAGTTCTTTATCCACTGAGTGGGCCACCTAGCAAATTGATGACTCTCCAACTTAGAGACAAGGATGTCATGTGAGACAGTGTCAAAAGCTTTGCACAAGTCCAGGGAGATGACATCAACTGCTCTCCCCCTGTCCATCAGTTCTGTAGCCCCATCACAGAGGCCACCAGATTGGTCAGGCAGGATTTCCCCTTAGTGAAGCCATGCTGGCTGTCACCAACCACCTTGTTGTTTTTCATGTGCCTTAGCATGCCTACCAGGAGAATCTGCTCCAAGATTTTGCCAGGCACAGAGGTGAGGCTGACGGGTCTGTAGTTCCCCAGCTCATCCATTTTCCCCTTCTTGAAAATGGGGGTTATATTTCCTCATTTGTTCCCCATGGTACAAGCATTTGTATAGAGGCATCTGAGCCGAACTCCAGTTGAAGCCAGTTCATTGGCTGGAGTGGCTGGAATATCCCTACATTGCTCTGAACATTTACTATAGGTGCTGGCAAATGACTGGGTGTGTTGGGATGGAATGATGCCCCTCTCCCCCATCACATCTAGTTTAAAGCATCCTTGACCAGTCTGGCAAGCCTCCTCCCAAACCCACTCTTCCCTTTCTTTGTCAGACCAGCTCCACCAGCCCCCACTAGACCTGGCCTACTAAATTGAGTCCCGTGTTCAAGGTACCCAAACCCCTGATTATGGCACCACACTTCTAACCATTTATTAACCTGGCCAATCCTGCTAGCCTTTTTAAGGTCCTCCCCTGTATCCTGGAGAATTGACAAAAAGACAATCTGCACTCCAGACCCCCTAACCACCTCTCCCAGAGCTCTGTAGCCCTTCTTTAAGTTCTCCGGGCTACTGCTATCTATATCAGTAGCACCCACATGGATCACTAGGAGCGGGTAATAGTCAGTGGGACTGACTAGAGCAGGCAGCTTCTCTGCAACATCCCTGATCCGAGCCTCTGGTAGGCAACACACCTCCCTTGAGACTGGGTCAGGCCAACAGATGGGTGCCTCTGCTCCTTTCAGAGTAGAGTCCCCTGCTACCACAGCCTGCCACTTTTTCCTGGCAGCACCAGTAGAGATCTTCTTTACCAGTGCATCAACCAGTTGTTCGTGGTGCTAGTGTGGCTCCTCATCAGCCCCCTGCAGGACAGCAAAGTGGTTCTGGGTAGGCACAACAGATTTAGGAGGAAGCCCCTTGCTTTTAATTGTCCTCTTCCTCCGTTTTTTTGTTGTTTGTTAATGTTACTGTTTCCCAGCTTCCTGGGTTAGTGGCCTCCTTTCCCACATGAGCGACAGTAGACGCTTGAGGCCCCTGTACAGTTTGGTCCTGGAGCAAGCAGTGCTGTTTCCCCTCAGCTTCCCTGACACCTTTCAGCCTAGTAACCGCGTCCCATAGCTCAGCCACCTGCTGCAGGAGGACCTCCACCAGGGAGCACTGAGTGCAGCCCTGCCCATTGTGCACCCTCCTCTCAGGAGAGCAGTGCAGGCCTCTCTACTTCCCGAGCTCTGCACTGCAGCCTCCCCTTTCATCGGCTCTGTCTGAGTGCCTACACTGGCCACTGCCAGGGCAGCCAGAACAGAGCTCCCAGACCGAGCCCTGGTCATACGGCGAGCGCCCACCACTCCGCTCACAATCCCGCTCGCCTGCCCGCGCGGACTACCGCTCAAACTGCCCCGAATCCGCTCCGTCTGTCACGCGCCCTGGGCAGGTTTTTAACCAGTCAGGGCTGGTGCCGCTCCTCCTAGCACCGCCCCCTCTGAGTCAGCCCCTCCAGTCCGCTGAGCTGCCGGCTCCTGGACAAGCACTGTCGAGGACTTGAGGCTCCCTCGGTGCCTGTTGCTGCTCGGAGTTGAAGCTCCTGGATGCCGAGCCTCCCCCCGATCAGGCGCTGCAGGCGTCACCTCTCGAGACAGTCACCTCAGCAAAGGGCCGGAAATGGCCGATGATGTCCCGGGTTGAATCTGCTGCCGCTCCTCCTGGCACTGCCCTCTCTGAGTCAGCTCCTCGCGCTTGCTGAGCTGCCGGCTCCTTCAATGCACTTTGATTTTTTTTTCTCCTAAAAATTAAGACCTAAATGCAGAAATAGCTAAATGTTGCTAACATTAAGTAGCACAGAATGATTCAGAGTGGCACAGAAAAGTCACTCTCAGAGAAATAAAGTAACTAAACTGAAAAAAACCCACAAACCTCCTCCACCTGAAGTAAAAACTGGCATTTTCTTCGTTATTGACTGCTGACACAACTGTGGAGAAGTCAAAAGCAACAGCTGAGGCTTTGACAGGGAGATCTGGCTCGCTTAAAGACCAGTAGCTGATAGCCTGTACACAGTAGACACTTTTAGAGAAACTTGTGAATTTTACTATTGACGGCAAACAACAACCTAACATTCCCCTGCACGCACTAAAACTTCACCTTTAGTCAGGTTTAAAAACTTAAAACACTAGAAGTTACAAGCACTCAAGTAGTTTTTCATAGCTATCTGATCACCCTGGCAGTGTTCAAGGCCAGGTTGGACAGAGCCTTGGGTGACATGGTTTAGTGTGAGATGTCCCTGCCCATGGCAGGGGGGGTGGAACTAGATGATTTTAAGGTCCTTTCCAACCCTAACTATTCTTTGATTCTATTAAAGAAAAGGATCTGGTGGATAACAAGTTGACCATGAACCAGCATGTTGCCCTTCTAGCAAAAGTGGCCAATAGCCTCCTGGAAGTTGCTCAATGTTGCTAGCAGGTCAAAGCAGGGATCCTTCAGCCCTGGTGAGACACATCTGGAGGTCTGGGTCCAGTGCTGGGCTCCCCAAAACTAGAATTTATTGGAGATAGTGGAGCAAATCCAATAAGGGATCACAAAGACATTAAAGGGACTGGAGCAGCTCTCGTGTGAGGTCCAAGCTGACAGCTTGGACTGTTCAGCCTGGGCAGGAGAAGGCTCAGGGGGATGTCATCGTGTTATCATGTCGGATATTTATGTCTGATGAGGAAAGGTAAATAAGATGGAGCCAGACTCTTTTCAGTGGCGCCCAGTCACAGGACAAGCAGGAATAGGCACAAACTGAAATGCGGGAAATTTTGTTTAAATGTAATATAACATTTTTCTTGTGAAGGAGGTCAAATACAGGCATAGGTTACCCAGAAAGGTTGTGGAGTCTCTACTCTTGCAGATGTTTGAAATGTAACTGGACATGGACCTAACCTACTCTAGCTGACTCTGCCTTGAGCAGAGGGGTTGAATTAGATGATTTTGTGAAGTCCTGGCCAACCTCTTTTGCAATTTCGAACAAAATCTTTCTGCAAAAAATGTGTATGAAATATTTGAATACAACTACTTGATGTAGCTGCCAGAGGAAAAAAATGTTTCTGCATACAGAGAAGTGCTTTTTCAAGTATTTTTGTACCTTTTAAGATAGAGAAGTCAAACAAGCATAATTTTAAAGGAAATGACAGGAAAATGTCTATTTTTAAGCTTGTAACAGAATAATAAATTAGCAGTCATAAAATGAAACAAAGCTGTTCAGCTAATAATCTTCTCTCCTGAGTCTTGCAAACCAAGTTTACTCTTTCAGGAATTCAGATCTGCAAGGATTATTCAATGTGAAAATGCATTTGAACTTGCATACAAATATTCCCAAATAATCCCCTCCAGGGTTTTTTTTAGGCATTCTGTGGTTGGGTTTGATTATCTCTCCTGTATCATAACCCAATTCTGTTAATTGTGGAAAGTGTAAAATAGCAGCCAGTTGCATGTTGAACCAGAGAAGAATGAAAGAGAAACAAACTCATGCAACATTACAGCTAGGTTGTAAGATTACAAAATGTGATTGAAGTTATCCTGGTTTTCACTTGAGAATGTAAGTTAAAAAAGAGGTAGAACCATCTTGGGAAGTTATTTCTTTTAGGAAATCTATAAATAATGCAGCCTGTACTACTATCACTGTAGGATATTAGCATCTGAAAAAAATAGTTTGCATCAGGAGTTATTCATAGTATTCAAGTCTCTGAGAGAGTAGCCCAGCCTCGTTAAGTTTTCTCATTGAAGAATCAGAGTCAGAACATTTGAAGAGTCTAAAATAAGAAGGATGAATCTATTTATTCATAGACTTGACAAGCATTTATGTGTTTCAATGGTAGAGAATAAATGACTTATTCCTGTCTCTATTGAAGTTAGTGGCAAATTTCCCGTTATACTTAATGAAGGGAGGGACAGCCATTGTAGGAACTGGGGATGAAAGATTCATTACAATAAAGAAATCTAGGTCTCTAGAAAAAGACCAAAGGCTTCTATCAAGAACACGCAGGAAGACACTTCTGTGCTTGTTTCTCTGCAACACCGTGTTGTACACTGTCACTTTTCTATGGAAGTCAGTCCTCTCTCTTCAAAGCCTGACTGCCAGAATGGCACCTCACAGGCAAATAATCCAAGATCCAAACATTTTAACAGGGTATCTGATGCCCAACTTCTTTCCCTTCCAAAAGAAATTAACCATATCTAAATTCATATGAGGAGATATTCCAATGCTGGCCTCTAATTCACACTGCACAAGAACCTTGTTGCTTGTGTACATTAGTCTGCCATAACCACCCCACAAAACATAGCTGTGGATGGTGAGAAAGTAGACAGGGACTTAACTCTGTAATGCTGGCAATATATTTACAGTGGCTGAAGATGAGGCAGAACACCTTGGTTTCGTGAAGAACTGTGAAACGCGTGTGTCCCACTAACATTCCTGATGTTTGCTTCTGTATGGGAAGATGAAAAGCGCCTCTAGCCCAACAATTTCACAGGGTCAAGGAGCCTGATACAATGCAATCATCACAAACTTTTAAGACATTTACAACAGATGTAGACACACATAATCTATAGAGCTTTTCACTGCTTTTCATAGCAATCATTTTCATTGAAATGTCAATACCTGTTTAGGCTGCACATACTAGCTTCTGAAGGTACTCTGATAAATACTTATGCTCACTGTTTAAAGGAGTGTATAAACTCAAAAGGCATTAACTGGCAACATTTCTGTTTGCCTATTTTGAGAGACTAGCACATAATTTCAAGTGCTCACTCTCCTTGAAGATAATTTAAGGTTACTTTAAAGTTTAAATGACCAGAGGATAAACAAAATTCAAACTATGCTATTTATTTATTCATGTAGAGTTTAGATATGGAGGGCCAATCTAAATATTTTTAATTACACATGAATAGTAGGTTCTTTTGTGTTTTATACATCATATCAGAAACCAAATTTACTCATGGTTATCCCCATAACCTTTCAAAAGTGTCATACTGTGAAGGTGTTATTACTGAAAGATTTTTAAAGGCCATTCAGTGGGGGTAAAAAAAGGAAAGACCACTAAGAAGACAGAATACCATAAGAGATGCATGCTGATGCCCTACGGACAACCAGAGCTGTACCTGAACAAGGCAGGCATGACTCAGAACACTCCCTGTCAGGGTAGACTCGAGCTGATTCCCATCATCACTGCAAAAAGAGAACAGTATCTTCATTGCCCATCCCAATGAAAAAACACTTCACCTTTTCCTCAGGACTGCTTCTTTACTGGCATGCAGCAGGCATCTGTGCCAGTAAGATTGAACGAATCTGCTGGGCAGAAACTATTTTGGAATTTAAATAGTAGTAGTTAGACTTAGCACCATGTAGAAAGTATCTTCACTGAGGAAATGTTTAGTCATATAAAAATAGAGAGTTCCATTTGTTTCACTATGGCATTCAGTAATTAGCTTTTAAATCTTTCAAGGCTAAAATTTCCTTATGGTAATGCAATTAACTGTAGTTACTACGTTCCTTAAGTCAGCTTAAAATACGAAAAAGAATAGTATAGAGCTACACCCAGTTTCCATTATAGCTGTATTGGCCATAGGTGATACACATTGGGGTTTTGTGCATTTCAATAATAAAAGCTGTTTTGTTAAGCACTTTTTCTAATACAAAAAAAACTCCCCTTAGGATGGTTAGGGAATGTATTGATATCATATCAAGTAAAGCCCACATAAGAAACACAAAGGAGAAGTGCAACGAATTAAGAATAAACAGTAGCCTTTTGGGGGAGTCATCAAATCTTTCATGTAGGTTTTCAAATTAGATAGAATTGCTACTAGAAGATACATTCCTTGCAAAGAGGGACAATAATATTGTATCTCAACAAAGATGATCATGATGCTGTCACTTTACAAATAACTACATATGCAAGCCTACATTAAAAGCAGGTTTTAAAAAACATCTTTCAGAAGTTAAAAAATGAAAGTGATGTTATCTGCAGAATTCTAGATGTTTGTGCTCCTGCAGCAATAAAATCAGAGCTTCAGCCACATTCAGTTATCTTGTGACATCCCTGAGTGCTGAATTAAAAGCTCTGTGCTCTTAGAAATGCATATCATGACCTGCACCAGGAGAAAGGAAACTATGCAAAGGATTCCGTTCAATCATTTGCCTTAGGTGCCAACATAAAACAGTTAATCCAGACATCATCTCAGGTACAGAATTACTCTTTGCAAAGTATACCACTGTCCAGGGACATATGCTGATTTGTGACCTGAGCAATGTAAGACAAGCTGTAGACTAAAAGTTTTCCAGTGTCTCAAGAGCTTTCCAAATTCAGAACCACAGAATCCAATGAAAATGCAGAAGGCTTGCCATTTGGATAAATCGTTCAACATCACTCATTCAAAATTCTTTGTTTTGTTCAGAGACACTGATGGATAGATTTTTTCAGTCCATCCTCAAAGTCCTGGGAAAAAAAAAAAAACAAACAACTAAAGATTCACAAAGTAGGGCGAAAAATATTTTTTAAAAGCTGAAATGCCTGATTTCATTCGCTCATATGAAAAGCAGACTTTCTGAACAAAGGAAGATTTCAGGACTTCTGAAAACCAAAATATTTTGTTCCTGAAATTCTGGAGGAGTCTATTTGAAACAGAGCAATTTATAGAAGCAGACATGAATTTGCTAAATATTTCAAGTTAATAAACATTATTTTTGAATTGCCAGTGCTGTACAAATATAGATCCGCTCATTAGACCGGTTGAGCGGAAGGATTTGTAGAAAGCTATCTGCTCTGGAGTTGTAACTGAAGCAGTAAGGGAAAGCATATTGTATTCCTTACAAAAAATTAAGCGAATGTAGACCTGTCACCTTTACTCATTTGGCTGCTCAGTCTGAAATATTTTTGTTTACTCTTTACCTCTGAGCAGCCATTATCACAAAGGCCAGTTTCAGAAAGTGGCAAACTAAAAATAGCATTACATTCAGCATAATATTTTCTCTTAGAAGTCTTGCAAAAAGAGTTATCACTGAACCATTACTGAAAACTGTATTTCCTTATTCTTCCTCATTCAGCCTAGCTCTTTGCTTTGAGGACAGCCTTTGAAATTAATAGAATAAAATAGAATAAAAATCATGTGTGCAAAAAATTATTCATATAGTTGTACATTATTTCCACAATGCCACATAATTGGGTAGATGTGCTAATATGTCACAATATATGTCGTTGCTCTACTGATTTCTCTATAAAAAACAATTACATAGTACAACAGATGATGGCTGGTTGTACTGCTATTGTTATTGTGAAAACAGCAATAGTTGTAACAGAAGTAGATATAACAGTCATAGTAATATCATCAACATAACTGATTTTTTTATAGAATATCCTAAAAGATGGACAGAGCATCTTCAAATAACTGTTGCATCAAAAATAATTTCTGCTTTCAAATAACTGTTTCATGTCAATATGACAAAACAACTAAGTATGGAAGTAGTCTTTAGACATTTCTGCAGCCCAGAATGTATTTCTATGTTTGGGGTTTTTTCCAATAATGAGCTTCCATGACCTGTTTTTTGATGTTGACAATCACATTAGTCCTGTCAAGTGGGGAAGAAATAAGGAGCATGCAAGGTGATGGGCATAGATATTTGCAGGGTCTCCCAATAGACGGATTCCTACTCTTCCGCATGAGAGGCATGGAAGCTGCAGGGAGAACTGCAGAGAGTTCACTAAGAGTAATGGAATCAAAACCTGATCTCCCTTGCTGAACTTTTGTTATGTAAACATAAAAGAAATTGTTACTTTTTTCTTGCCCTGCCACTGTGGTTAAGAAACATTTTCTCCATAACCTCTAAGACTTTACTACATATTAGCATTCCCCTTACCTACTCTTTTAGCTCCCTTTCTGTTACAATTGAAATAACTCAGATCCTTTGAGTGCATTAATGTACAAAACAAATGTACAGCACATAATTTTCAGAAATTTTCTGTTATACTTTGAAACCCTATCTATGCATTGATGTAGTCAATGCCTTTGTAAAAATGTTTAGACTGTTATCTGCATCCTTCCAAACTTTCACTGCTTTCCATAGGACTGTGCTGAAAATATGGCACAAGAGAAAAGAAGTTGGTAACATTCAGCCCAGGTTTTTAGAAGCAGAACTTAGACTCTTGAGTAGTATGAAACTGAGTGACAACAAACAAGATCCACAGCGATGAGGTACCCTTTCTTTGTTCCATAGGAGAAAATGAAGATAAGTACAGCCTGGAGAGCCTGTGACGCTGTTCTGCAAACACCTAAAGGCTACTTACTACAGTGACAGTGACTTGAGAGATGGAAGGATACCCATAGTACTCCGTTTACTCCACAAGGTTTGTGCTCATTTCAGCACATCAGCCAGGGAGAGTAGAAAGTTTATTGTAACTACTGAGTTAAAAACTGCTAGACTGTATAGGTGTCAGTGGCAGGCAGAGGGTTGAAGCAGGGGGTAAGTGTATCATATATGCACGAAGGCATAACCATAGAGAGTTATCAAAATCACATGTCCACAAAGTAGAAAGAAAACACTCTCTGATTATCAAGAGGCCTCTACATCTGCCCTGGGTTCAGCAGTAGCAGTCATTTTTTCTTCTTCTTAGTAGCTGGTGCAGTGCTGTGTTTTTGACTTTCAGCCTGGGAACAGCGCTGATAACACCGATGTTTTTAGTTACTGCTCAAATGTTTAGTCTGACTGAGGACTTTCTGAGTCTCATGCTCTGCCAGGGAGGAGGGGAAGCAGGGAGGAAACAGAGACAGGACACGTGACCCAAACTAACCAAAGAGGTATTCCATACCACAGCAAGTCATGCCCAGGATGTAAAAACTGGGAGCAGGGACCCGGAAGGGTTAGATCACTGCTCGGTCAGAATGGGTGTCGGTTGGCGGGTGGTGAGCAGTTGTATTCTCTTCCCTTGTTATTTCACTTATCATTATTATTAGTGGTGGTAGCAGTAGTGGTTTTGTCTTACACCTTAGTTACTGGACTGTTCTTATCTCAACCTGTGGGAGTTACATTCTTTCAATTCTCCTCCCCATCCCTCTGGGAGGGGGGGAGGGGAGAAGTGGGGGGAGTGAGAGAACGACTGCATGAGTTACGGCTGGGCTTAAACCACGACAACAACACACAGACAACTTTCTCAGTGCAACTTGTTAGGTGGTAAAATGCAGCAAGTACTGCTTCTTTCCCTATTTCTTCAATGAAAAAACCCTTAGATGCAAAAGCCCAAAAGGGTGAAGGACCGAATTTAAAAGCACCTAAATGTTTTCTTATAGGGCTTCCAGTTTCAAGAATAAGATCATCAAAATTAAATTAACTGCTTCCAGTCTGGTCTGATCAGGAACTTACATACTTTAAAGGATAAGTTTTAATTTCTGAGGCCAACATTAATTAAGCACCAGCTACTATCTGTGCAATATTTTCAAATAAATGATAAAGCAATGAGCACTCCTCATGATAACTGTATATTTTCTCAGGACATTAACAAAGTTGCATTATAAAAAGAAATTATTGTAACATGCATTAAATCAAAGTTAAATACATGATAAAAATAATTATAATGTTCATGTTCTTAATTGCAATATAATGCAATATAAAGCAAGCTCCAAAATCTACATGTATTTGCATTTTTCATAGTATTTGTAGGCAATTAAAACTTTGTTGTACAGCTTTTGGTCTAATTTATGCTTCTTTAATCCAGATTAAACAAGTAGAGTCAAAGTGATAAAAAAAAGAATTAGACATTAAGGAAGAATTAGATCCTATGTTGTGTGACTTTTTTATTATAAAATACCCGTTTAAAATAAATGTTCTTACAGTTTCTTAAAAAAAGTCTTTTTTGGCAATATAAGAAAATCATATGGATGAATTCCAGTTTAATTATTTAGCACACAATTGTTTAGGTTCTTTCATTGTTTTTTAAGTTTTATTTCAAGACTTGATATAAAAGGAGAATAGGAAGAAAAAGTGCTTCTAAAAATCTTTCATGATCAATACTTTTTTGCAAAATACAGGTTTTCCTAGCTACCACTCCACTTATGGTCCTGTAATTTAAGATCAAGCAATAAAAACTAAAAGTAATTATTATTTCATATTCAAATATGCCAACAATGACCTTCCTACAAATTATTTCAAAGTATGCTACGGCAAGATTCTTGTATATACTTTAAAATCTTGAAAACCAATCATACCATTCATATTTTCTGAAAACTAACAAACATAGCTCTTAAGATACAACTTCAGGTTACCTTCCTTTTAAAACTGAGCTTTCTGCTTTTTAAGAATCACCTATATTTTTTTTGCCAAGAAAAACAATATGAAATCAAGGAGGTGTAATATTTATTATATATGTTACATAGAATTGCACAGCTACCACTAAATAATGCATTTACCACCTAAGCATTAGCAGAGTAATTTTTGCTTTTTAGAAGGTATGGCCTGATTCATAAATCCTGATTCATAAATTTAATTCCTGCTGTCTTTTCAATAGTAATACATAGTCACTGTGGCTTATACTAGGCGTATGTGTTATTTCTCTTGCCACTAGAAACAATTCTTTTATGCATAGATAGATGACTTTTTATGGTTTATGTTGTTTTATTGCTTCCATCTTACATCACGATCACTGCTTTCTATCCTATTTTAAATGCACAGATCCATTTTTGGACTATGCAAGGAAACAATACACAAGTTTTCAAGCACAAAAGTGTGTAAATAATTGCTACAGAAATTTAAGAAATCGTTTTTGCTAGAGGAATGCATGATCTTTTAATTTTCTATTCTCTTTTATCCTAGTAACTTTTGCTTTGAAAGTCCATGTTTCCAGGCAACAACAAGGACAGAAAGATACTTTCTGCAAATTGAGCAGTTCTAGCAATCTTTGTTTCTCTTAAGCATCTCTGCTGAAGTGGTTGTATAAGCATTTTCCAACTACAAATCAAAGTCTTCAGTAGTTCTACGACATGCAAAGGCCACAATACTGCATACTGTTCTCCATCAGCTTCTTACTTGATACATGCCCTATTAACACTCTTAGAAGAAGAGAGGCAAGAAGCTCCTTAATAGTAAACACATAGGTACAAAACAGAGGAGTAAAAATAAAAATAAAAAAAAAAAGGAAGGAAGCAGAGGGGAAGCATTTTAGTTTTTAAAGATTACTTACAGATATTTATAGCAAGCCCATAGTTCTGCTGTGTGTTCCATATGGCTCTTACAGATGCTGGCATAAAAGGCCGCATTTGCCTCCTACCTTTTCCTTTGTCCAAGCAGGCTTCCCACAAGTCTGAGCCATAGTGCCCAAAAGACATAAGACCTCTATGTAAAAAGACTTTTAATCTTTTTGAAAATTCTCCTTCCTTCTGTAGTCTCCATTTCTCCTGTTCTTATAAAAACAACTTAGAAATTGATTAATACCTGAAGGATCAATTGTGTCACACTTTTCAGTTGAGTTTCCTCTTCAGTTTGAACAAAGAGGGAGGCAAGATGGGTCTGGGTCAGGCTGACCAGTGACCAAAGTAGCTCCTTCAGAGGCAGTTGCTGAAGCTGCTTGGAAGCAACTTATAAAAGAGTCAGCAGTTTCATCTGTGTCCCAGGAGCCACCTCACAATTTCACATGCAAAGTGAGATTTCACCTTTTACCCATTTGATGTGGTACATATGAATGGAAAATCTAGTATCTGTACTGCAAGGCTATTGAATTTGAATTACATCTTTATAACTAGGTGCACCATGCTCCAGAACAGCAGATGCAGCCAGATTGCTTGTTAAAACATGTTTATGATCTAAGCACATTCAACATAACAAATCAGTATGTAGACTATCATCTCCCACTGTACTTACTTAGCAAATGGGAAACTTTTTTGAGAAAAATCAGATAAAAACCAACTTGTGTTACCTTTTCAAGAACTACTTTTAATCTACAAAAAATTCTATTTGCAGAGGAAAAATTAATAGTTTGAGTAATTAATAGTTTGAGTTGTAGAAATGTGTGGGATTGATGCCTTTCTTTTCACTCTTTAAATACTTATCTATAACTCTACATAACGTTTAACTATACTTCTCTACTTTTCCACTTATAAACTTGCCTTTCATGTCCTTGGAGAAAGGCTCATAACTCACTCAGTTCATAAGTGTGCTAAAACACCAGACAACAAAATTGATTTCCTTGCTAACTGATAAGCTTGTCACTGTTACTAGATACTTCAGAATTTGTAGTATAGATTTTATCTTCATAAATTAAGATTTCAAAAATGTATTTGTGTATTTTCATATCAACTCATGACCTTGCACATTGTTTCTCTGATTCACAGTTGGCCCACTGCAGGGGCTACAGTCAAGAAAAGCTGATGAATTGATGTTGTTCTTGAAACTTGATTTTAAGTTTTACATTTGTGCTGGCTTGGATAAAGTTAATTTTCATCCTGGTAGCTGGTATGGGGCTGTTTTGGATTTGTGTTAGAAACAGTGCTGGTAACATAAGGATGTTATGTGTTGTTATAGTTTTCGCTGAGCAGTGCTTATGCAGTCAGGGCCTTTTCGGCTTCTCACCCCACCCCACCAATGAGTAGGCTGGGGGTGCACAAGAAACTGGGAGGGGACACAGCCAGGACAGCTGGCCCCAACTGACCAAAGGGATATTCCATACCATATGGCCTCATGCTCAGCTTATAGACCTGGGGGAGGAAGGAGGAACGGTTGTTCGGATTTGTTTGTCTTCCCAAACCTACTTTCCCGGAGGCAGCTACTGTGGATACTTAATCAATGTACACATCTGAATCACTCCCAGCAATACAGTGCCATCAAGTTGAAATAAATTACCTGAAAAGTGCAATGTTTTCATGAATGCTATATGAATACTGAATAATATTTTCTGTCCCTGCCCACGGCAGGGAGGTTGGAACTAGATGATCTTAAGGTCCTTTCCAACCCTAACTATTCTATGATTTTATGATTGTCTAATGCTTTACCTTTGTACTGTGTATTACACAAAATTTGGAGCCGTAAGTAAATTAATGTTATAAGAAAATGTTCCAAACAATAAGAAACATAGGTAGAAGAGACCTGATATCAAACTCATTTTATTCTTTCGTGTCTTAGCTCTTTTTTCTTTCTCCTTTCCTCTTGACAACTGCTTTCAGTATAGTCTTTCTTTTGCGTTTCTATAGTTATCTCTTTCTTCCCTCAGTCTTTTCTCTTATTTCTTGCGACCCCTATTCTTTCCTGCTATTTTTACTCTGCTCCTGTGCCTTTTTGCAACCATTATTTGGACTCAGCAAGAGAGCAAAATCAACTCACACAGGGAAAGAAATGAAGGGAAAAGAATAATTATTTTCCCTCTCCCCCCCTTTCCTCCTCAGTCTTCCTAAATGAATACATGGCTTTTCCAAGTGAAAAATACACTTGAAATAAGTTGCTCAAATTCACTGATTTAACAGGGAAATTTGCATCCATCTATTATTTAAGCAGTAATGTAGCTCAGAAATAATTCAGTCAGGCAATGTGGTTCTCATGGCCATGCTAGTGAGAGTGTTCTTGAATTTGGCATTTATGGCAAACCCTTATCTCTTAATATCTAGTATATGGAGAGCATTTGAGGCTTGCTAAAGATTTATTCTTTCTTGGGTGCATATTCTTACTGTTGGTTACAGATGCAAATTCAGAAAAACATAAAAATTAATGCAAAAAGCTATAAAATTCTTCTTGGTCACCACTTTCAGTTTTACAGTTGTGCATTGGACTAACCCAGTGAAATAGCGTGAAAAAGTAGGACAAGTTTCAGAAGATATTGATGTAAATGTTAATTTATTATATGACCTGGTTTTTACGTAGTACACAGTTTAAACCAAACATTTCGTTCTAAAAAAAATGTTTTCTTAGATCAAGTTCACCTCAAAGGGTAAGTTCATGATGTTACATGCTCCTATGCCTTTGATAAATCTTCTCTGAGAAAGACATGATCATTATTACAGTAAAAGCACAAAATCCAATATAGAACCATAGAATCATAGAATAGTTAGGGTTGGATATTACTTCTTTCAATATTAGGTTAACATCACCTTTTGTGTGACTGAATTTCCTTCTCCCACCTCTCCCACGAAATGATGCACATCACCATTTCTAGATTTCTCGGAATTTTAATTCAGTGCATCTCAGTAGAAAGTTAATAATTTTAGTTGTGACGTATACAGTTTATTTCTGAGTATTAGGTAACTGAGACAGATGTGTGCAGACAAATACGTAGAACCATAGAATAATAGAATAGTTAGGGTTGGAAAAGACCTTAAGATCATCTAGTTCCAACCCCCCGGAAACGGGCAGGGACACCTCCCACTAGATCATGCCACCCAAGGCTCTGTCCAACCCGGCCTTGAACACCGCCAGCAATGGAGCATTCACAACTTCCCTGGGCAACCCATTCCAGTGCCTCACCACCCTTACAGTAAAGAACTTCTTCCTTATATCCAATCTAAACTTCCCCTGTTTAAGTTTGAACCCGTTACCCCTTGTCCTCTCACTACAGTCCCTCATGAAGAGTCCATCCCCAGCATCCCTATAGGCCCCCTTCAGATACTGGAAGGCTGCTATGAGGTCTCCACGCAGCCTTCTCTTCTCCAGGCTGAACAGACCCAACTTTCTCATCCTATCTTCATACGGGAGGTGCTCCAGTCCCCTGATCATCCTTGTGGCCCTCCTCTGGACTTGTTGCAACAGTTCCATGTTGTACTTCTCTCAACAAACAAGTCCAAGCATCTGTTTTCCCCTTGATGGCTTACTTCACTACTTGAGAATGAAGACACACACTACCAGGTTAAGTTAACTGAGATCTGTATCCAAACATATTCACAGAATTGAAAATAAGTAGCCAAAATGTTAGGAAGCTAAAAGTTTCTTTCAAAAATTATCTATTTTATTATTATCTTGATATGATGAAAAGCATAGATATGCTTAAAATCATAACATGCAACATAGTCTCCAGGCATTTTTTGCCTTTGTGATCTGTGGAATAGTCATTAGAGTACATTATATTCTTTGTCCGTGAGATTTGATTTCATAAACTAACTTGAGTCCGAAAATCAGCTCATGTGGGCACATGTTCAACAAGCTGTTCAGAGCATTTGCCAAGGTTACAAAGATTTTCACGTTGCCATAAATAACTGTCCTTCGTCTTAACCTAGAGAGCAAGAATTTGAACTTCCTATCTAACTTTTATTTTTCACAATCAAAACTTTCCCAGCTTTATTTCCTCCAAGTAAAGTCCAGGTAAGACCTGAGTTTATTTTTTTATGTAGCTAATTCTGGAAGTATCACATGGATGATCTTGAGTACTCTCAGCTACATAAGAGTAGCCTTTGCGATTTATGTTCAGTATTGATTTTGCTGTGACTGAGTTGCAGTTGCAATCAGGATAGAGCTGCTGCAAGTAAGCAAACCCTCTATCACATGACCTGTGGTCATGCTAAAGCTAGTTGCTAACACAAGAGGCAGTTAGCCCACACTTCCACATCTCCTTTGCTCTTTGAGTACTCCTCTGACAAGGAAAACAATGGTAGCACTATAATTTCTTCAAATGTGAAAGGACTACACAGATGTGATTTTACATGCATGTTTTCCCAATGTGTGCAGCTGATCAGTAAAATGATTATAGAGAATTTTACTTCTGAAATAATTGTCCACCTTGCCAGCCTTTCCTTAGGCAATCATGGTATTTTCTTTGATTCTCCTGTTTTCATATCATCTGTGTATTCCAGTGCTGCCACTCTTCAGACTTCTGTGCAGGTGGGCTATGATCAGTAGCCACACCACCAACGATTATTTTGCTTCTCTGACCAGAAGTCATAGCAACAGAGAGCAACAAGCAGACTGGTAAGTGATCTAAAACTGTATAGGGCATTTATCCTTAAAAAGTTATGATTATGCCCATAAAGGGAGGGGGAAAAAAAAAGGAGAAAAAAAAAATTCAACCTTAAACTACACCTTTCACTACTGGGAACTTGCCTCTGACAGATTTTCACCTTTAACCTCCATTAAGTGTCTGTTGTGCAAGTTTAATTACAGAAAAAAACCCCAACCAACCCCAAACATGTTGTTGCAGCCATATATAAATGTTAAGCAAGCATTTTTCTTTGAGAAGCCAGCATTATATATGCCAAAAGAAATAATCTTTCACTCTCCCACATACACACATTGGAGGAGAGCTTTCCCATTTTCACAGTCTACTTATAGACAGAGGCTTACAGAGAAAGGAATATTACTCCAACAAAATGCAAGTTGTTATTGCACATTCACAATGGAATAAGGAGAAGCTGAAAATCTGAAGTTTTTGCAATGTTGTCAAGCTTGCCACTGCAAAGGCAAAGAATGTTTTTCTTTGCTTACTTATAACTAATTATTGAATTAAAACATCACAGCACCCTCTTGCTTTTCCTGTTTATTTTTCTTATTCAGATAAGAGTTGCCAGTTTTATTGGTGTACTGCACCTTTAATTTAATCTGAGCATTACTTATTTGTCAAAGACTCTTCCCAGTTGACAGTGCTGTGAAAAATGCAATTATACAAAGCTGATATATTTTCTTTGTAAGAAACAAACTGTCACATTTATTCACTCTGCACGTAGAAGCCTGCACACAATTATGTCAAAATGTGAAGATATTATGGACAGACACAGGCAGAAATATTTCAGGTCTTTAGTGTGTCCAAATTATGCCTAGATCACCAACATATCTTAGAAAGCATTAAAAATGAATGTTTTCAAGTAGAATAAATTAACACCTCTACTCAAAAACAACTGTAAGGAAGTTTTCCTCTTTACCTGGTTGCTGTGTACCTTAAAGCATTATCTTTACAGTTTAATTTCTCTCTTCCCACAACAAAAATGATGCAAACACTGAAAGAACTAAAAAAAAGAAAAGGGGGGGGAGGGGACAGTAGGCTTTCATTTTCAGAAAAATGCACAAACAAAAAAAAGAAAAAAATTAGTTGAAAAGTGGAACTGCATAAAGTTTAACTTGAAAACTTGAGACCTGAAATTGAAGATTTCTGCAGAGCTGTTAGTATAACACGCTGGCTAATATCCATCACTAATATCAGTTAGAGAGAAAAGCAGATACACTTAGCATGTGGTTAATGGAAAGTCTTTAATTGCTGTCACAGAGAGCTCCTTAGGGAACAGAAAATTCCACATTTTCCCTTTTTGATGACTAAAAAGTTTCAATGGTTGCAGAATTACTGCACTGTAACAGGTGGGGATCATCTAAAACTATTAAGTGGCTCTGTTTCTCTTTTAAATAGTTAGAGGGTTTGATGTCCAATGTGGAGACATGCTGGTCAGAACCATGCACAGAAGTGTTCCTGCAGTGCTGGAGGCCTCATGTGGAAGATAGTGACAAATCCCTACTGACTTCAACAGCAGCAGCTGCAGCAGCAAAGCCCTGTCATGTCTAGCATTGTAGCCCAAGACAAATATAATTTGTGGTTGCTTTCCCCACCTCTTTCTCCACCAGAACCACTCCCCAGCCACTGACTGAAGTATGGTCCTGAGAGCAGGCATTGTGCCTTTACCAACAATAACAAGCAGCCTTTGCACTTGCCAGCTGCCGTTACACTTTAGTGGCTGAAGTGGTGCCTCAACCATTAGGGATGCATATTTGCACCTCTAATGACTAACTCCCCTTAATGTCCTGTCAGTATACTTAGCTACTAGATTAAAATCTTCATATGTCTGTAATATTGGTGAGAGTCTGTGGCAATGGATGAACCCAGGACAAGCTCGAATGCTGAAGTAAGTTACTAAACAGATATGAAGCCTAAAGAGCTTTGGAATTATTTTTTTTTTACTTTTTTTTCAGTTCCAGCAAACTTCCATTAAGCAGTGGAATCTAGAGGTATTTGGACACCCCAGCCAAGCAAAATTGTTTCATGTACTCATTCGATACTGTTCATTCTATACTGACATAATCTAACACACAAAAGCTTTGAAAAAGGGTAAGGCTGGAAAATCATCTGCTCAAGATGTGAAAGTTGCCATAAATAAACACCATCAGGGCAAAGGTTGCCTCATTTGCAATGTAGAAACTAAGAGCATATATATATATACTTTTTTCTAAAGATAGAAATATATTCTGTATTTTTATATTTAGCTTCTATAAACCATCTCTAGAATTTTTGTCATGTCTGCAGAGCTTGGCATCAGAACAGAAACATTAAAATCTATTACAGAGCTGTTACATGCGTAGAGGGAGGTTTAACTAGGAATTTATCACATCGTCTAGCACAGGTGGTGGAACAAGCAACATTCATCCATAGACTTCAAAGATGGCCCGCAAAAAGCAAGAAAGTAATAGCTTTCATACTACATATTTGTCGTGCTGTCCAGAGCAGTCAGAATCAGTCTCCCTATTCCATTCTTGTTTTGACCTGGCTGTGTTCAAGACTTCTCACAGCACTCCTACTATGCTCCAGCCCAGCGCCTGTCACCATTTCTCTATCTCACCTCTGTCTCCAGTTCTATCACATTCTTCCTTCTGGCTGTCACCAAATTTTTCTCACAAGGCTTTTCTTTTCCATTGCTTGCTTCAACTCCCTGAGACTATGTCTACATGAAGAAGTAGATTTGTAGGGTGAAACACACCTGAAGACCACACTGTGAACAATTTATGTTTCACTACTGAAGCAAGTACATCACTCCAAATAAACTCATATGCTTCTGGATGTGAAATCTGTAATAATCTCTTCATTTAAGTTTTCTGTTATATGGAGCAGTCATTTACCATGACATGCTTTTGACTAGAAAGCACACCACTAGTAAGTTACACAGAAATACATTATGTCCTCATACATCATTATGAAAGACATCTTGCTATTTATACTTTAGTTTGTTTGCTTTATTAAAAGCACAGTTAAGATATATTCTACTCCAAAAGTTGAGAACTGCCTGGAAAAAACACCAGCTTTGACTTTATGTTTTATGTGGGCAACAGGTCGAAGTAGACCTATTATTTAAAATTTTTGCTGTAATTTTGTTGGTTTGGGGTTTTTTGTGGGTATTTTTTTTTTGGGGGGGGGGGTATTTTAAGTATCATACAGGGAAAATGATATTTCATTTTCTAGCAGAATATTTAGATCATGAAAAAGTAGGTCAGTAATAGCTTATGAATACAGTTCAGTTTCATTCTTAGACATGTCTGTTATTGCTAATGTCTCTCCTTTTATGTCCCTGACAGATCTTTCCTGTTCCAGCCTCATGTGGAAAAAATGCTTCTTTTCCCACCCTTAAATTCAGTTTAACAATTTTTTCATCACTGTCTACTCACATCTTCTTGCTCACTGTCGAGCAGCCTTCATATCTCCTCAGCAACCGTGCTCTTTCATTTCTTATGAAAGTTCCCCAATGAAATATTATGAAGAAAAACAGGTGCATTACTGATTTCAGAGGTTACCATTGTTATCTGTTATATTTAAGAATATTCATACTAGAAAAAGTAGAAATCTCACCTCTCTACATCATGAGGGAAGTTCACATGTAGTCTTGAGAAAGCCTGGATTAGGATTTTCATATATCACATTAGGTGTGAATAATTTAAAGCATGATATGCTCGAATAGCTGTAAGACTTAATTCTTTTTTATATTCTAAACAGCAGTATTCATTGTTAAAGAGGTTTTGATTTCCAAGCCTGATCAGAGTGAAATAAGATTGATGCTGTATTTTGTTTACTAAATATACATTTTTCTCTTGAAATTCAACACATCTGCAGATATGTATGGATGGACATATCTCTCTGACCTGTCCATCATATATTAAGACACTCAGTGATTCTATACTTGCATTACATTACTCCAAAATTACTGTGCTTTTGAGTAGAAAATCTGAAAATAATACTAACTTTTTCCAATACATGTGGGCTTTTTCCTACTCTTTTATGCCTGTGTTATTAAATAAACCATGTAGCATACTGTAATATTGATTCACAGGAAGCTGGAAGTTTGGAAGATATGTTGATCTCAGTCTGTAACACCTATAAGGTAGATGAGGCCCTTCCATTATGTGTTGCATAGATGTAATTTTCAGTTCATAATTCTGCAAATTTTCAAGGAAAGTGAACATTTGCACATTCAGTTTATTTGCACATTTTATAAAGGCTAGCACATTTCTTTACATATTTTTCCAGAGGATAAAAAAAAATATCCAAGTCCTATTTTCATTCTTGGGCAGTGTGCCAGTATTGCTTCAACAATATTTTTGGAAACCAAGTAAAATGAGTTCAAATGGGGGGGGGGGGGAAATTAGATGTAGTCATCTAAGCATTGCTCAGCTCACTTTTCAGGTTTTATGAGCACTTACCAGAGTCCAAACACCATACATTTCTCTAATTAATTTTCAGTTATAAGTGACTTATCATTTATTCCCACCTCTCTCCCATACATTTCTTAACACAAGCAACATGACTTTCCAAATACATTGAAAAGTATTTGAGTATAACTTATAAGTTAAACAGTTACACAGAGTCAAACCAAAGGCTTAACTTTTAGGTTTATAGTAGTGGCTATCATTGCTTTTTGTGGTCCCATACAGATACAATAAAATTGATGCCTTCCAGTTTCCTAGAAGCATAGAAACAGTTATCCACTTTTAAATCTATTTAGTTTTAAAATATTATTACATAGAAATTAAGATATTAAAATATAAATAATAGATTAAAAAAATAGATATTTACAGTTTGCCAAGGGATTCCAGGACATCAGTGATATCCAAGGTACTGAAAGGAACTCTGGGGTGGGGGAAAAGGGGCACATTCTTGCTCTTTCACAAATAGTATTCCTATATAAATTGATTATGATGAATGTTGGTTATGAAATAAGAGAGATTTTAATGCTACTCTCAGCAATTAAACTGAAAAGATTTAAATAGCAGTTCTAAAGTTACTGAAGCGTAACTCAAGTAAGTAATTAGGTAAGGCATAAAAATGCTATTTCAAAGTTATGATAGACACAGATCAATTCTATGGAAACATTCTGTAGGGATCCTTTTTTCCAGTTCTGTTTCTTGCACAAGGGTGAGCGTAAGAATAATTACTTTTTTCACTTCTTTCTTCTGCAGTCATAAGCCAGACTGTCAATTGCTTATTGCAACACTTGCTCAGGACATGGAATCTGCAAGATTTGGGGTCCTAATCCTGTATTTACTTCTGTCTCATCTGATATAGAAGTACATGTGGAAAGGTTTCTGTTAATATTTTAAAGACCATTTTTTAAAAGCAGCTGTAATTGTAATGGCTTTTTTCAGTAAAGTTTACTCTGCACTCATTTGCATCTCATCTTTTTATTGATTATATGTTGGTTAAAGTATCTCTGACATAATCAGATTAGAAATACTGAATATTTATGCCTATATATTATATGCAGAAAAAGAGGCATGACCTACTAAACCCAAATGTTTTAGTAATAGTCCAAGATTTTTCAGCTTTTGTTCTGTTTTAATCAGCAACATGATTTCCCTTGTTTTCCAAAGCAGTAAGAATGCAGAAGCACACAACAGGAAACGTAGTAAAGTTCAGGCCACGGCATAACATACTGGCATACATTTACTGATATGAACATTACTGTAAACATATCAAAAGCATGACAAGTTTTACCCAATTCTGCAGTAACTGCCTGCAGCAATGCTAACATGGTATTTCAGATCTGGCACATTAAGTGGAGACAGAGCAAACAGAAAGATCTCCAAATCCCAGGGTTTGACCTGAAGATGATTTAGTAAGCATATCTATTTTACCTGAAGATGATTTATTATTTCCTCTGGGGCAACACAACCCCAAATATAAGTATCGACTGAAGTGCCATTGACAAAGTGTTCAGTGGTGTTTATATGCTGGGGAAGCAATTACAGAGAAAACTGGCAAAAACACAAATTACAACATCAACTTTAACAAAGGTATATAAATCAAGAACATACATAAGAAAAATGAATTTACATTTATGTTACATTTACATTAAATATTCTGCCTCAGAAGAAAAGCAGAACATATTTTATCTGGGGCAAAAATAGAAAAAGACGCTCAAACTGGGAAACAGAGGGTCAGAGAAGCACTAAAATGAAAGTGTCATTATCATTAAAAATAATTCAGAATTGTTACACTTCTGTACAATTCTTTCTGGTGACCATGTTTTCCACTGCTAATCAAAAGTGTACAAAATATAATAATATTGAATAATAATAATAATTAAAACAAATTTGAAAGACCAAGGTATTGGAGTAAGCCTTCTTTTGAATTCTAGATGTCAGCATCAAGTGACAGGTTTTGAGGAAAAACACTTCCTATCTCGCAGACACAGGCCAGCATCCCTCTGGCAAGAAGCAGATGTCAGAAATACAACTGAATGTTCTGAACATTTACCAAGAACATCACTGTAACTAAAAAGCCAAATGAAAGGCCAGAAGTTACTCTATTAATGCTCAAATCTGCTATGAGAAATTGGTCAACCTAAATTGAAGTGGGAAGAGCCACTTTTCTCACAAATTTCTTCCAAATTATTTTGCTTCTGTCTCAGCTTTGCCCACTCAAGCGAGTACTTAGCAACTACTGAAGTCTCACTTCTTTGCTCTGTTCTTGGGACAGATAGGATTAATTACTCAGTCTTTGATAATGATCTGATCAGAGAGAAAGACTAAGTAGGATTAAGCGGTATCAGAAAGAACACAATTAAACAGAAGAAATTTCTATCTTTATCTTTGGATTTTAAGTCATGAACTAATGACATTTCAGTCTGAAGGAAGGAGATACAGGGATATCCTGCCCCATACAATGCATCTGTCCAAGCAGGTTATAATAATATAATGTTTATTATATTATTATATATTATATTCCTAATAGTCCTAATATAGCTCCTTAATATTCCTAAACTGCATATGTATACAGATGTGCCCTGTGGAAACCTTAGATTAGAGCTTAGTTTTCAATTCTGAAGGCTGGATTCAAACAACCACACATAGGAAACAGCATCTCAGTTATACAGTAATAATAATGCAAAGGCAGTACCCATCTATTTATATAGGGTTATAGAACTGAAAGCTGCGTAGTAGTAGTTTTAACAGCACTTGGACTGAGCATATCCCACTTTGAATGGTTGCAGTTATAGATTGCATATGTTATTTTAGTTATGACTGGTTAATATGCACACAATTTTATCAGCTATTATAAAATTCTCTCACAATCATACAGTAATCTCCTATATTCCTCTGGGCTCTCAATTTTTCTCTTACTCTAAGAGGTACTTTGGCATCTAAAACAGTATTGACTTCAAGAGTTGCCTGTAATATGCATCTAGAAATCAGAGAATTTGTGCTTCAGCATTTTAAAATGCAGCTGTCATGTCACTTTAGTGTCAATAAAAACAATTACTGAATGCCCCAAACAATATGTGTCCTGGGAAAGATGAACAATATTGAAGTCATTGCTATTACATCACTTCAGAATTTGCCAAAAAACCACACTGAGTTGTTATCCATTTGACAATACAATCAGGACACTTTTATATTAGTTTTTCTTTAATTTAGTAATCATGTTTTTAGTTTATTTTTTTCACATGCAAACTTTTTCCAAAATGAAGAATAATTTTTATTTAATTTCTCAGACAATTGTAGTGCTAACAAAAGTCACCTTCAGAATTTTCTAGAATAGCAAACTTCAGTTCTAGTATGAAGTTTCATTCTAGCAGTGAAGCGTATTAGATTACAAATGCAAGACCCCTGGACAATAGGAGAGAACAAACTCTCAGCAGCAATACCAAATCCTTAGAGGGGGAAAAAAAAAAAGAAATCCCAGAGAACAGTCAAACGCTGAGACAGGCTCCTTGGAGAGGTTGAACAATTTGTCCTTGTTTATATTAAAAACTCAGCTGAACAGAGAGGACTGGGCCTGCTTTGAGCAGGCTGTGGGAGCAAAAAAGCTTGAGGCCCATTGCAACCTAAAATATTCTGCACTGTATGAGTCTATTTTCACTAAGTCTATGCAATTAATTTTCTCCAAATCACTCTATTAAGAGAAGAAAGACAAAATAATTGGAGAACTGAGCAGAGAAGCACAAGAAGAGTGAACAGGTTGCTCAGAGGTAATTGCTTAATTATTATCAGAACCAGAACCACCAGATAAGGAGTGTTGACAGTAAAGACAGTAAATTAGGTTGTTTATTCAGTAGTATTTCTAGTGAGAATTTACTACTATGCTCTTGGTAGAATTAAATCTAAAACAAAGAATGAAATTCACAGAAGCAAAGCAGGAAGCACTCAAAAGGAAGAAGTACAGGGACAGATATACAGAGTAATTAAGATTCCAAGTTCTTCTCAGATTATATGAAATCATGATGTGTTTTGTATTAGAGTGAAAAGCCAAGCAGAGGGAACAAAGGTAGTGGAAAAAGACCGATGTCAAATAAAAACAGGAAACAGTATGCCACAAGAGTGAACTGGTAGAAGAAGGAAACATACAGTCAATGCCGGGGGTGCATATGTGATGGAACAATAAATTTATTGGAGATTGCAGTGACTAGTGGCAAACTGCAAAAGAAATTAAACCTAAGACCTTCTTATGCATACCAGTTTTGCTGCTAAAGTGGATCATATTAATTGAGTCAATATGCCAAAGTGATACTAAATAAAATCCACTAGTGTTGAGAGGCTACAACTTGCATCGGTTAAGAAAACATTTACTTAACTGAATAGGTTATAGTACATTATTATAACTATATAACAAATCATTTCATTACATACTGGAGGACCTTGAGATTTGTCTATCTGATGAAGGGGCTTTGCATTTCTCATTGATAATGACACAACTGACTACAAAAATTCTCCTAGCCATGCCACAGCATCATAGAATCATAGAATAGTTAGGGTTAGAAAGGACCTTAAGATCATCTAGTTCCAACCCCCCTGCCATCAGCAGGGACACCTCCCACTAAACCATGCCACCCAAGGTTCTGTCCAACCTGGCCTTGAACACCACCAGCGATGGAACATTCACAACTTCCCTGGGCAACCCATTCCAGTGCCTCACCACCCTTACAGGAAAGAATTTCTTCCTCATATCCAATCTAAACTTCCCCTGTTTAAGTTTGAACCCGTTACCCCTTGTCCTCTCACTACAGTTCCTCATGAAGAGTCAGTCCCTCCCAAGCATCCCTATAGGCCCCCTTCAGATACTGGAAGGCTGCTATGAGGTCTCCATGCAGCCTTCTCTTCTCCAGGCTCAACAGCCCCAACTTTCTCAGCCTATCTTCATACGGGAGGGGCTCCAGTCCCCTGATCATCCTCGTGGCCCTCCTTTGGACTTGTTCCAACAATTCCATGTCCTTTTTATGTTGAGGACACCAGAACTTCACACAATACTCCAAGTGAGGTCTCACAGGAGCAGAGTAGAGAGGTAGGACCACCTCCTTCAACCTGCTGGTCAACCCTTGAATACAATTGAATACCTATTAGTTGAAATGAATATTGGAAACAAATTTAGAGAATGAAGCAAGTCATTCAACAGAAAAAAAAAAAGATAAATTTGTTTTTGAGCAATTGACAGTGATCTAGGCAATATGTTGTGTACATATGTTTTGGATTATAGGAGTCAGATATTTCGTATCAGAGCTTATAGCAGCCTCTGCCCAGGCTCCTCATTACCATGAGGTATGCTTCACTTTTCGTTACCATCCTTTATTCACTTCTATCTATTGTATGGTTTAATTATTGAACCTGCCTGCTCTCTCATCAGGCCTCTATAGCCTGAAGTAGTTTTCAGAGTTTCTTCCAATTACATGTGACTTTGAAGTAATGTCACATATTTCAGGTTAGCCTTTCCACAAAGTTTGTTCTTCTGTCTCTATTTTAATCTTTTAAAATGCTTATCAAGTGACTCAGAAAATGTTAAAATACTTAACTTTACTATCTTTAGTAACAAACACCACAAATGTCTGTGCTGAAAACTCAGATAACTTTGCAGCAGAAAAATACTTGTAGCTAGCTGAATAAAATAGAGCTGTGGGATGTATTAATTATAACCATTAATCATATATATTAGAGATCAAGGGCAGATTCATACTTATTCCACATTCAGTCATTAGTCTGCCACTAATGAATTTCTCTGAAAACATTGAGAAAATAAATTATGCTTAGGTTAGAGGAATCCTTTCTGTCAGAAAAGGCTGCTAGCACTTTCTGTTCTTCATGTTTTCTTCATTCTAATGACAGAAGGAATGGAAAAACTAATACCAGTTACAACAGTAGTCTTTGCCATTTAGAAAGCTATCAGCACCTTTCCACCCACACCAAGAAAGGATGCATAATCAATCTTGTAAAAGTCCTCTGACTGCTTTTTCTGAAGTGCTCCTGGTCCTACAGACACTAAACATGAACAACCCGGTTGGATTTAACACAAGAAAATTAACTAAATTAGTGGGCATTTACCTGATAAATGCACGGGACTTTGTTGGTTTTATTTTTTTTTTAATCAGACACAAGACTGGGCCTTCATGAGTTTTCACAACTGTAACACATTACACTGGTATGTATGGACATCCTCCCCATCCCCTCACACACCCCAGTTGCTCATCCCTAAAAGTTCTAATAGTAGAGGTGTACTCAAGATTTTTCATACACTCTTTTTTTGCAACTTCCATGTGTGCTCTTCAATATATTGAATTTGGGAAAGGCATACCTCAGTTGATGTAATACAGCTCTGTCCCCTTAAATGAATCTGACATTTGCATCAGTTAAATATCTTCTAGGCATCTCTTATTTCCTGAGGATGCATACAGTTATTTTGTTTTTATTACCTGCTTTTCACTCAGCATTAAGAACATGACAGTCTAAATTTAGGATCATCTCAGCTACAGGTACAGATATGTTAATAAAAATAACCATTTTTCTTTTTGTCATGCCAGCCTGAACAGATAAACAACAAAGTCTTTTCTTTTTGTCATACCAGCCTGAACAAATAAGCAACACAGAAATTAGGGGATTAATTCTGTAATCCTTTGTAGAATTTTGTTGCTTAGCAGCTTCTTAGTGAATCAAGGAAGGTGACCCTGCTATCATCACAGCTCATCAAATTTCACTTAATGAGAACTCAAGAGGGCACTGGTGAGAAATATGATATAGAGGGATAACTAGAATGAATTCGATCATACTACTTTACAAATTGCATCAAGTGCTATTCAATTAGTTTGATATGTTGAAATCTCAGAGGAAAACTAAGCCAGGCAAGATTTACAGGTAGAAGAGACTTGTTTCAACTAATGTTCAGTATGCACAAGAAAACTTTCAGGTCAGAAGAACTGTATCAGAAGGCTTCTGCCTTTCTTCCAAACCAGATCAGCTGGTCAAGCAGTCTCTTCCTGAAAGCTAATCTTTTCCTCATACCTCACGATAGCCACAGCATCTGAAGGGAGAATTGCAAAAAAGTGTGTGACTGACCCATTCATCTAGTAGGACCAATTCACAAAGAGTAGTTAGTAAAAAAGCAAAGAGGTGTCACTGCCACACTCCCCTCCACATCCCCCATAGAGAGAGCGCACACACTCACCCAGCACTTTTACTAGCAGCAGAACAGAGGTACTTTAACTATGGCAATTGTAAAAGACATTCATTGATTTGAAACTAAATGGCACCAATAAATGTCAAAATGTTTGCTTTCTACCTTATTAAGATTTTTTTCTAGCCTCCTGTATGCTACAGGTGTAAGACATATTCTTCAATTTTTAAAAAGTCACTACTAAAATCTAATAAAGAGTTTAAAATAAAAGCACCTTTTTTTGATATTGTAATTACTTTTAAAAGTGGTTTTCTCTAGCCCAGTAGAACATTAAGTTGTAGTCTTCAGAGTGCTGCATGTGACCCATGATACGGGTTCATATACCTCAGAAGTCAGTCTTGCTGGTTCCAACAGGATAATGAAGGAAAACATGGTTAGAAAGCTTCAGCAACCCTTGGAAAAGTGATTTACTTGGCAGGAGGAGTGGGGTTTCACAGTAATACAGGGTCTCTGACAGTTCAACTGTAGCTTTTCATGAGAACTTTCTGAATAAAAAAAGATCTTGTTTAATTGGAAATTACTTGCAAGAGCAATTTTTTTTGTCTACTGAATACTATGAATTTTTGCAACTTGAACATTTTCAAAATATTTGTTCTGCTACCAAACCTGCTTGTTTGAAGAAAAAGCTGATATTATGTTTTATCTCTCTGATCTCACACACAGTAACATATCTCCAAAGAAGTTATTACATTTTATGTCTCACATATTAGGCATAGAATTTAAAGAGTCATAGGCTAGTCTTCCTAACTTGCCTGCTGATTCTTCAAGAGTAAATTTTACTGCTGTGTTTATACTAGAACTTGGGTGCTATGGTTTTGATGCTATGTGATCAACCAACAGCATCATGTCCATCTATCATACTTGAATACCTACTTTGGTTTCACAGACATAATTAGCTGGAGACTAAAAACTTTAACAGGAAATGTAATTGCTTGTATATTAAGTTATTTTTCCATCCAAGACCTAAAATACTGGATTATACTGCATCAAGTGCAACATTCCATGATCCTTTTGTAATTTTTTTCTTCCAAACATAGAATTTATTTTTTTTTTGCCTGAAAACTCCAGTGTCACTGTCTAAACATTTATCAAGCCAACAGGTTGAACTGAATTTTGAGCAGAAAATACTTATGGCCCTCATGGTACAAGGGTGGCTTTCCGCAACCACCAGCTGCAGCCCTGAGCACTTCAAAGCCGTTGCTCTTTTCTGACAGCAGCCTGTGTGATAAATATGCCAATTAATTGCAGAAACCTGCAAGCAAGTCTTCAAACTGATACCATGCATACCCTATAATTGCTTATTAGTACTCTAGCTTAATTCAGGTAAGTCACTCTGAAGCTTTTTCTCCTAGTCACAAGAACTTTGTAGTACAGACGGCGTTTTGAACTGACTGACTGCAGAGCTACAAGCGCCCTCTTCTGGATATCTGATACTACTCCAGTTTATTCAAGGAATAGCACAGATGACCATTCATTTTGTGAAAATGAAAAGATTTACTGAATTGTAAGCTTGCTAGTGCAAGCTACACAGACTAATAAGCATCAGCCAAATAATTTCATAAGAAAATACCTAGTTGTGTAGTTTAGCAGAGCTTTAGTGCCATTTATAGATGTCTCTGTGAATAGGTTTCTTAACTGAGCACAGAAACTTGATCTTTCATCCTATCATTTTCAAGCAGAATTTAGATTAAGAATACACATCTTCCTTTTTTCCTTCAAGTCTGACAAAGAGTATTCCAATTGTTTGTCTTATCAATAAGAACATGAAGGAAACTATTAGAATGTGAAAACCCAAACATTAGTATAGCTTATACTTAGCTACTAATCCACAATAAGGTAGATATAGGTTCCCAGCTGTGCTAGAAGCATTCACCATTCTGAAATTCACCAAAGCATATCTATAAATCATTATGTCCCTAAATATGGATTTAAGATATTTACTATAAGTTTAGGTATCTGCATTTGACAATCCAGGCATATACATTCACATACATCAAAGATTAAAATGAATACTGTGCATGGCAGCACAATTTGCATGTTAATGATTACACAGCTATCCAAAGGAACATTGTAAACATGGGTTTATGCTATAATCAGATGCATATGGAAAGTTATACATAAAATGGAAGCAAAATTGGGAAATTTTAACCTGAAGCATCAACTGTATTCCACTTCAGCTAAGAAACAGTCAGCTTTTGATTTTGAGATATAAACTAAGAACCAGATGTTCACATGAGCTCTGGCCAAGCTCATATGAGCTTGGTCTTCTAGTTGACAAAATGATATGGGGGAAAAAAAGTTATGAGATCCAGAAATTCTGTATTTTATTCTGTTTAGCATAAGTCCATATTATTCAAAGAGAGCACATGCAGTGCAGCAGCCCTTCCAAGATCTCCATGTTAGCAAAACTCATCATCCATTTCCAATTTATCAAGTAAAGGTAGGCTTTAACCTTCTCAATTTAAGAAAGGAACATACACAGTCAAAAAGCAAAGGGTGAAAATCAGACTTTGAATTTGACAGTGTCCCAGACAAGTGTGATTACTCTCATCAAGTGTTTTGCGATTTTTCTTCTCAGGTGATATTAGAATGTCTTTCTTCAAGCTGAGAGTCTAGAAATCAACATACAGCAGAAAAGTTCTTTCCATCATCCCTACTAAGTGATGTAGAGAAGCTAACCGGCTCTACTGTGTGGCCTCATAATTCAGTGTCTTCAGATTTCAAGTGTTGAAACACCATTGCACAGTCGGTGAATGGAAAATATGAGGTATAGATGATGTCAGAAAGCAAAGAAGATCAGCCATTATGGACATGATGGTAAATATGGAAATGCTAACCCACATCTGTGTGCAAACACTAGAGAGGAGAACCTCTAGGCACTCACCGTCTTCCTCTTGCCTGCCACACAGACCTATTTGCAGATGCATGGCACCTATTTGATCAGGATTGCACACAATAATTTTCTTGTCATCCCAACATTAGGTGTGCTTTTAGTACAGAAAGTCCAGAATTATCTATACTTTAATGATTTTTCACCACATAGGAGCAAGCTATTTGATCTGAGAGGCCACAGATTGTGTATTTTTAACCTCTCTAGATCTCTGAACTGCTTTTATTGGTCTGTATTACTTCTCAGCACATCTTTATCTGAGGAAACTCATTAACATGCTAGTTACATCATTTGCTAATCACTAATGAAAATGTTAAATTAGATCAGACATAAAATTGATCTCTGTGACACCTCATGACACACTTCTTACCCTTCACATCCCAGCTCAATATGCTGTTGCTTATCATTATCTTTTGTTTATGCTCTTTTGGACAGTTTTCAATCCTGTGTTATTCAGGTCAACTTCCATTAATTTTTCAATGGGACTTGCAAGCCACTATTTTATTAATTACTGCTATCACAAATGTTTAATTAAATTCTACATACATTAAGCTTCCTCTATTCCTACGTTCCCTTTGTCAGCTATGCATTATATGATTTAAGAATTACAAGACTGATATTCCTTGTTCTTTATGTATTCTGTTGCTCAAGAAGCTCTGAGTGCTTGCAAGAGCAATATTTGTTTCAGTATATTACTGTGACTTAAAGTTAGGACTCTTGCACAGTGCTATAATTTTCAGACGCATGCTTTCAATCAGCAGCACACTTATCTCAGTGACAGTTTCTCAGATCTCCATGATTTTTCCTGAATCACAACAAGTGGTATGGTGACCAAGACATATGGTCACAATCCCCTGGATCCTTGGTTGTATATGCTTAGAATAGCCAACCAAAATTCATGCACACACACCCCCTAACCTGGAGTATTTTCTTACCAGTTATGATTTGGTTCCCTTCTATAACCCTCCTTAGACAAAAACCTGTATCAAAAATAGACTTTATCCTGGAATGTTGTAAGCACTTTCTTTTCTGTTTCTTACCTTTTACTGGTTCTATGCTGCAGTTAATAGCAAAAGTAATACATTTCTTTCCTTTCTGTGGAAACAAATAAATTACTGGTTTCGTATATGGCTACTTCAACATCACTTAAAAATCCACTGATAAACAGCAAAAATATGGCCCATTTTTTAAACTAAGACTAATTATATTTACAGAAAATTTTATTAATTACTACAATTATCTTATAAATCCTTTGCAAAACATTAATAAAAAATCTGATTTAAAATATATTGCTTTTATTTAACTGCATAATAATCATCAACTATATATAACCAATACTTTGAACTTTGATACCAAGCTGACATTATTCATTATTTTGGAATTGGCCTGAGTGATTAATTTTCCAGTGTATGGAAAAACTAATTCTTGTGCAACAAAGTTCATGAATGTTCTTAACTAAAATTAATTGCAGCTAGATCCAATTTTATTTGTGAGCTTTCAGGGAAACTGTAGAACCAATTCAGTAGACAATATGCAAGCAATTAAGTAGCAAATACGTCTTAGAAAGGCAGAACTCAGGAATGAGGTGCATCTTTTATATATCCAGGTATCAGCACATCATGTAAGAAAAGAAAAGTCAGTGAATATTTCTATGGATTCTAATTACCCTTTAGTAATTAATAAAATGCTAGTAACTGTAGGATTTAAAACAGATCCATACAAGAAAATTCACCAGTGCTGTATGTTATGACTACGTGAGAGAAAAAGGACAAACATATTTTTTTCCAATATATGGCAAAACCACCAAATCCAAGCAGAAGAAAGGCTCAAATCTAGATTTTTTTCTTTTTTTTTTTTTATTCTGCAAGTAGAATTTTTTTTTTAGCTACCTAAAATCTAGATGTTTAGTCCAAGATGGTCATCTGCTCAAGAGAAATTCATTCTTAGCTAGCTGGGGGAAGAAAATGGTGGCAGGTGCAGAAATACAAGCTGCTTGCGCCATTTCATCTCTCTGCACAAGACTGTCACATAAGACAGGGGACCATGGGAAAATCCACAATCTCGTAGAGTAATAGATGGAATCATGCAAGCAGCTCCAAACACTAAAAACAGCAATAGACCTTTATGTATCAAAAGCAGATAGTAGAGGGTGAGCTTAAACTAGATGCTTTTGTTTTAGATGGTTACAGACAGGTGAAAGTAATTTCATTCCATGTATATTACTTCATATATTCAGAAGAGGAATATAACACAACTTTGAAAACAGATACAAAAATAGTCAGAATGTAATTTTGAAAGTGAAGGTGTGTGAAAACTTGCAAGAAGCATAAGGTAGTGTTGCATGGAAGTCTCATTTTAGGGTGCCTAGAAGTAGACTAAGAAATACCCTTTGGCGACATGCTTCAATGTACTGAAATAATGCAAACTCTCTTAGCTAAAACTCTATTCAAATTTTAGACACTTCCTCCAGTCTTTTCAGCCTGCTTTAGCTTCAGAAACTTATCTTGAATTTGGTGATTATTTTAAACTATTAAAAGGAAATTATGTGTTTGAATGGGAGTTTTTATTAAAGGACTTTTTCTCTTGAGGGAAGTTTATACATGAGTAAAGAAGCTACCATTAGATTAATGGAATGTAAATTTTATCTATTTACATTTCTGAATTCGTTTTTCTTACATTTTGATTGGATTTTTTTCTCCATGTTTTGCTTTCATTATGATCATAATTTGACATGCAGCTGCAATAGTTGATTTTCATTTTTAGCTCTTTGTAATATCACCCCTAATTGTCATCTGTTACTTGCACTTCTTGTGATCCCTTTGGAGCAAGTCAAAAATATTCCTATCTTTGTAGGCAGCACCAAGAGTACTGTGGGAGCTACCAAAGCACACACTAATAATGACAAGAATAACAACTTAATCTGAGCTATTTTCTCTTATCCGCTTTTCAGAATCAGTTCTCCCATCTAACATTAGCACTTTACTAGCATACACCAATGAGGTGCCAAAATATTTAACTTTAAAATTGACAAACATGTCTTGGCTGCACACTCTCAAGTATTAAAAACCTGGAAAGCAAGCTGTATGCTGCCTATGTGCTTTTTATATATACACAGACCAAAGCCTCATTATTTGCATCATTATCAGCCCAAAAGTATTTCTTACACTCAATAAAGTTTTGGCTAGAAAAAAAATCAGTATCAAATAAAAGCAGTCACTTATATTCACAGATACAAGATTTTAAATAAGAGACAGTATCAGAAGACATGAAACCTTCAACATAGTAACAAGCAACATTGAGAAGAGACAGTAATCTTTCTATGACCGAAAAAATAGCCAGTGAGACTTTTTTGAATTACCATCCACAGAGTGCAAGATATTACTGTGAAGTAATATAATTCTTGACTGCACAGAGTACTTTAACAGAGAAAATCTTAGACCCACACTAAAGACTGGGTGGCCAAGGCAATTTATTTTTCTTGGAAAAGTGTATTGGAAGACCTTTTCATTTTTTTTAATCTTACAGTTTACTACTACCAGTTGCATCTGCATACTAAAAAAAGGCCCAGTATAGTGAAGAGTATGTAATCATGAATTTAGAAACTCAATTTGCTTACAAACCAAAGTGGCACAGACAACCACAATTGCAGTGTTCTGTCCTTCTGTGTTTGATGCTAAAGCCTTAAACTCTTCACATTAGAAGATCTTCACTTTAGAAGATTATTTTAAGTGCTTAAGAGAAATATGCATGCGTAAGAAGCCAAGTTGTTACACCATGTAACATTTGTTTCTTATAATTGTTACCAAAACTAAAAAGCCTGCAACAAGGTACCCGCAGAGAACCTCGCTGATATGCTCACACAGAATCAGGAATCCATACCAGGAATCCACGACCTCACTGCTGGAGATGGTTATGGAGCAGATCATCTTGAATGACATCACGTGGCATATACCCGACAACCAGGTGATAAGGTCCAGTCAGCTTGGGTTTATGTCCAATACTGTGTCAGGTTTGGGGCCCCTCATTACAAGAAAGACATTTTGATGCTGGAGTGTGTCCAGAGAAGGTCAATGAAACTCATGAAGGGTCTAGAGAACAAGTCTTACAAGGCGCAGCTGAGGGAACCAGGGTTGTTTGATCTGGGGAGAAGGAGACTCAGGGGATACCATATCGCCCTCTACAACTACCTGAAATAAGGTTGTAGCAAGGCGGATGTCAGTTACTTCTCCCAAGTAACAAGCAATAAGACAAGAGGAAATGGTTTCAAGTTGTATCAGGGAGGTTTAGACTGGATATTAGGAAAAAATTGTTTACCAAAAGGTTGCAAAGCATTGGAACAAGGTGCCCAGGGAAGTGGTTGAGTCATCATCCCTGGAGATATTTGAGACATGTAGAGGTAACACTTAGGGACACGGTTTAGTGGTGGACTTGGCAGTCTAGGTTAACTGTTGGACTCAGTGATCTTAAAGGCCTTTTCTAACCTGAACGATTCTATAATTCTATGAATCTGAGCATACAAAAAGTAACAAATGAACTACCAAATTCATAAATGTGTAGAAGCAATAATTTGAACTATCTGTCACAAAACCAGAACTGAAAGTGACAACACAGGAAACAGTTCCTAGAGTCATCACTGATGTTTCTCTGATGTCTTCAGCTCAACATACAGCAGGACTCAAAGTGACACAACTAAGCACTGCACATCCCTCAGGAAAAGTATTAATAAGGCAGAGGATACACTTAAAAAAGGCCCCTCCAAAAAACATTAACAAGCCCATATCCTGAGAAGTACAGGCAGCTCCACATCTCAGGAAGGACACAGTTGAATTAGACTCCAAAATATGGTGGACTCCAATGAAATACAGACAAGGGCAACTAAAATGATTAAAGGCTTGCAGTTCCTACCCTATAATGACAGATTAAGAAGGCTAAGACTCTTTAATTTGGAAAGAATAACACAGAGAGAATATGATTAAGCTTTAAAAATTTCTGAATGCAGTGAATAAGTGCAGAACCATTGCTCACTAAAATGCATAGAACTAGGACTAAGAACCACTTGATAAAGCTAGCAAGAGACTATTTTAAAACAGGCAAATAAAATGCCATTCAGAGACTACAGTACTCCCTATAGTTTGTTGCTACATTTCAAGGTCATGGAGGTAACAGTACCAGTACATTAAAAAATAGACTACCAAAAACCGCCTCATAGTTAATGGATGCATAAAGTGTAATTAAAAGGCATAAGCAACATCTTAAATGCCAACACCCCTGAAAAACAGCAGTTCTGGGACACTGAAAAAGAAGAGTGCTATTCCCTAAATATCACTTCCCATCTCTATGCTGTCAGCTGGAGAATACTAAGCTGGACGTCCCCTTGCTGTGACTCAGCTGGACTTTCTTACATCCTCATTTGATTCACCTTTTACTCTGAGAAATTCTATTCCTTTGCTGCAAGTATAAAAATGCAATTATTAATATGAGCCAACACATGGTTATCAGGCAGTGTGTTAAATCAACTAACGTGATATACAAACAGATACAAGAAAACAAATACTTCAGAACAAAATGGCAGAATTTACTTACTATAAGGAATAAAAATATTGTTTAAATTACGTAATCATATTATGTTTGATTATAAGTAATCTTTGCTTTTCTTTAGAAACAACCAATTTTCACAAAAGCACTTCTTTTTATCAACTGTTAATTAACATTAAATACTCTAAGTACCATATATGAAACTTTATGTAACTTCACTAATTTTGGAAAATATAAAATTGTTAAATTCCACCTTATGTATTACTTTATGGGGTTATTAGGTTTTATGCCTGTGATAAAGACAAAATTAACAGAAAACACACCTTGTCATTAAGTATTTTTCACCGAATAAACTGACAGAAATGTAGGAATGAGTGCAACCTGTTCATGACATGACCATACTTCTAGAAAATCAGTCACAGCTATTGATGACTTCTGGGGGTAGTGTATTAAGGCTTCTGAGGTAAGTATAATTGGTGAGGTTTTTCTCTTTAAAGACTGAAATTTAATCTCTATACTTGCGATATTGGACTGCAGTGCTTTCTCAGAGATAAATATTTTCAAAGGGATAACTGTCTGCCTAGTGAAGAGCAAAACACAAAAATTATATTCAGATAAAGACTCTTTTATCTGGTAAAAAAGTCACAAACAATCCAATCCTGTCCATATTAGTAACATTTTCTGCACTGCATGTTGCAGAAAAGTCTTCAAAGTGCATCAGCTCTATATCTACAGTGACAGTATGATAGTACCACACAGAAATTCTGTAAGGAGAGAACAGGGCTAGCTAAAGCAAAACAGCAACAATACAGCTCCAAGCACAGAAAGGCAGGTTGCTATCCAGGGCTATGGAAATTCTTCCAGCACCAACCACTTGCCAAACAATACTCTTTTTCAGTTCTCTGGTACAGGGAAAAAAAAAAAAAAAAAAAAGGAAGAATAAAAAGCTCTACTGAAGAGTTACATATCTGATGGTGAACTTTTGTCTTCTTTTATGCAATGCACAACTTTTTTAAAGTATTTCTCCTCATAGACACTAGGTCATATCCACTTCAGCACCAGCGCCTTATCCCTGCAGGAACTAGAGAATATAAACCACTGTTCAAACCCTTTCCTCCTATCTATTTGCACCTGAAATTGTTAAAAGTGGAAAATAGTTAAGCTCTGTGTCAGCAACCAATCCTGCAGATTGCTAGCTGATATAGCACTCTCTGTTGCAGTTTTATTCACATTTACTGGGGTCTATACATACTTAAACTATTTTTACTTATAACTATAAATCTGATGGAAGTTTCAGATCCAGATGTCTGGTAGAATTATTAAAGTTCAACCGTTTCTCCAGAGTTGGTGAAACTAATCCTCTTGCAGTCACACCCTTGGCAAGTCAGAATACACAAAGCGGGAGATTAAGGTCAAATAAGCCACCTCATGTTATCTCTTTCAAGAAGCAGCCCAGGAAGCCTAAAAAAACAAAGCCCAGACTTTGTGGTTTGATACGAAATTAAAGGTAAGACCAGCCTATTAAATATTTATTAATTCATAGATGAAGATAGAACCTTGAATTCACAACTTCTGATTGTGTTTACACAGGAGATTTTACTTCAATCCCTCATATATCCTGAGGAATTATGTAGATTATGAATTCTAATACGTAGTAATTGCACAATGTCAGGGACATAAAAATGGATGCTAAGCAGTAATTGAGATTAGGTTGGGTCAGAAAGTTTCTAGAAAAAAGAGGATCTATTAGTGAGCTGAATGCTGAAAATTGCAGTCTTTCACACCTGTATACCTCATTAAAGAAACTGGTTTTTAGAAAATGTTCTTTAGCTTCTTGGTTTTGATTTAAATCAGATCCATACAGCATGAGATGAAAAGAAAACAGGTATTATACAATTTGTTTCTGGCATTTCTAGATTTTCAAATAAAAACTCAAAAAACCCAGGCCATTTGAGAGTATCTGCTTTATAAACGAAACGGTTTATTACAGTCCTATGCCACTGGTTAGCAGTTATGTAATTAACAGTTAAAGCATCAGAAATCTTTGAGCCAGCATATAATTAGGATGAAGAACACAACTATGCTTAGTGCACATAATTAGGCCTACGAAAGCTGAAACAGGCAAAACCATTAAATCAGTCAATGCTTAAATCGGATGGGCACTGCACCTACTCACTACGTTGTTTGCACATGATGTCAAAGTTACATAGCCAAATTGCAGCTCATACACACTGTGCAGACATTTTGCAGAAAGCACCCTTAATTAGCTCTTACGCTGACTTAAGAATACCACCTACTGTGTTTCAAGTACTGTAGCAATGCACTGCAAAAAGATAGCATAGCATAGTGAACACACCAATAACTTTCTGAGTAAAATAGGTAGCCAAAGTTTACAAAACCAAAGCAAATTAGTGCAGTATTTTTTTGAGTTTACCTATATACTAAACTATATAGTTTACCTATGCAATTGCACTTTCAGAATACAGTGCTGCCTCCAGTATAAATGCAGAATGTCTTTAGAGAAAACTTGGAGTTTTGTCTGAATATTTTCTACATGCAACACAGAAGAATTCATTTAATGTATTGGTATGTGTCAAAAAACTCTTAAAATCCTAGGAAAGTTTAAGCAAAATAAAAGTTATTTACCCCAGACTAAGGGCTTTATTTCTGCTCTTTCTGCAATGGTAAATATGATTCCTCAGCACACTTGTGTCATATAAACACAAAGATCTGTAAAAGGGACCTCTACATACTGAGGTCCCAGGACTCTGAATTGTGACACTAACAGATTAATTATTTACTTTTTCCTGGAAAGCAATACCTGAAGAAAAAAAAAAATTTGGTATTAAGTATATGGACTGAGCAACACACTGAGAAACAGAAAAACTTAAACCCTAAACTCCATCCAATTGGATATTAAAAAACCCTTTTCCACAGTGAAGACAGTGCATCAGTGGAACGGGTCCCAGAGACATTGTGCAAAACCCAGCTGAGCAAAGCCTTGAGCAACCTTGTCTGATGTCCTTCCATGAATTTGGGCTGCAGATCTCCTGAGGTCCCCTTAGTCAATACCCAGTAGCAAATACAGTAACAAACACACACTCAAAAGGAGGAAAATACTGCTTTCTTTTGAGGGTCTTTTATACCTGTTACATTTACACCAAATGTGTTTCAATATAATTTTTGTATACTTACTTTTTCAGCACACTTAAGAGTGAATGGAAACAGACATTAGCAGCAAAAGATATTAGGGTATGAAATATGTTCTGTAGTTCCTCTGTTTTACTGGCAAAGTTAGAGCAATCCCTTTGGAGGGAATTTGTTTATCTGCTTTATGCCAAAAATCAGGAGGCAGACTGTAATATTGAAAGTAAAATAGCAGGAATATAGAGTCCTACTGACAGTGATAAGACTGGTAAAAAGACCAGGAATTATGCCTGTGGCTATCAATCTGGTACTGAATCCTAAGCAATCTATGTTGTTTGGTCGTCCATAGCTTCTGTAAATCTGCCTTTATACCTGCCTAAACAAAAGCCTAATACAACTTGACACAGAAAGACAGTACTTCATTAATTTCAATGTATTCAATGTGTTTTAATATTTTAGCTCTACAAAAATACTGTTCAATTAGAAAAGATTCACTCAGTAAATGCCTCATATATTCTTGACTCATAAAGAGCTACACAGTACTGCAGGGAGCAAACTGTACAGTTATTAAATGCTATTTTGAGATATGTTGTAGTATTGCTGAAATCTGCACAAAGCAAGAAAATGAAGAACCCTCAGTATTTGAACTTTAAAATTATACTGTATTTCAGTAGCTACATTTTCACTTCATAAATCCAAAAGGTCCTGATAGCTAGAACCTACATATAATCACAGCCCAAGTAGAATATATTACAGCAAATGTGACAAGATAGATGATAAATGTGGTGTTACGGTTCAAGGATTCACAGTCACAATGTGAATACATTATGTGCAGTGACAATTTTCATAATTTATTCATAATTTTAGGAATACTATGAAAGATATAGAAGCACTTTAAAAATCAGATCAATGGTATGTGCAGCACTGAGTAGTTGAAACACATATTTGCTGTGTATTTTCATGTGCTTAGTAACACTCCAATTTTCTTACTGCTGAGGCTCAAGCTTTTGTTGTTTTATTGAAGCACTCATAAAAGTTTGGATTCTCTAAGATCTTTTGTAACATATGCCAGTGGGCAGCAGTTAATATCACTGATACTCAGTAACAATGCACAAAGAGACAGTTTACTGAAAATATGCATTAAGCTCACTGTGGAAGTACAAACTGAAAAAATACAGGTTTATATTAACTATTGGAGAAATCCAGTCATTGTTTCTTTGCATCTTCCTTGTTGTCAAGACTTGGTATCACACTAGAGGACATCATGTCAGCTTTCTGGTCTGCATGACCAAGGAGACAAACGCCACACAGGGGAAACAATGCACGTTGTACCACACAGCTGCAGTATGTCACCTCTGAGGTAGACCCTGCAGTATATCTGACTTTCCCACTCATCGGAAAGATCTCAGTAGTTCTGGTGCTCCTTTCTCAAATGAGATGCTGAAAGATTGTGAACTGTATTAAAAGAAAACCAAAAAAAAAATTTTAATACCTACAAACCTGTTTTACAATTAAAGATTCAAAGAGCTCAAGCTGTTTCTTTTAACAAAAAGCATGAGGAACAAGTTGATTACTCTATGAACATATCTCCACAGAGAGAAAAAAGTAGGTGGTAAAGAGCTCTTTAATATGGCTGAGAAAATGAAACAAGAAGCAAAGGTTAGAAGCTAAAATGACACATATTAAAATTAGAAATTAGGCATACATTTCTATCACAACCAATTAGCAAGTACCTTTGTAAGTTCTTTTGCTATTGACGCCTTTCGAAGAGCTCTTTTTTAATCTGAAAAGACACAATTTTATGAGAAATTCTGATAACACTTCCTGCTACTTCTCCTACAGGTTAAAATGTAAGAACTAATTGTATAAAATGAATGGCCACCTATCACAGAAGAGACAGGAAGGAGGAATACCATTTATTCCCCCCTATGATAGAAGAATGAGCAACTTGGTAAAATGCTAACTTATGTAAGTTTCACTAGACATGTCATAGGTCAAAGAAGCTACCCAACTTATCAGCAGTGTCCCCACAGAATGAATTTCACTGAGAACAACTTAAAGCCTGAAGTTCTGAGCTGCTTAGGATTTGGAGTGTTGCGGTCAGAATTTTTAACTCTAAGTGAGCATTCAACAACTTTTTTGAGTACTTTTTGACTCAGTTACTTTCAAAAACAGAAGTGCAAATTCTTACCATCTTTTATAAAAAACTTCTGCTATTTAATGTCAGTCATTTTCTATTCTGAATCTAACAAAAGACACCATAATGAAACGTCTTACCAGTGACTGAACAAACAGAAAAAAGTACAGTCAAGCTTTCGGTAACATTAGGCAGACAACATTAACAGATTATATTCTATATTGAAAATTGTAACAAGAATAATAATTGAAGTCAATTGCCAAATCCAAAGTAATGTAATTCTTGTAATTTTGCAAGTACATTTACAGGCTGATGAACTAAAAGCACCTTCTTTAAAGAACAGGAGAGTAGAGAATTTTTGATTAAGTGGCCATTTACTATATGCTAAGTGCAGAAAGATGGATAATAAAGAATTCATGCTGTTCTGCAGATTCCTAATTCTATGTTATCATTAAAGAATCTAAACTAGAACAAGTTGGTTGAGTCAATTTATTTACTGCAAAATTTTTTCTTTGCTAATTGATATAAATTTGTCTTTTTTTAAAGATAATATTCTATTTCCAATGGCAGGAAAAACATCTTTTTCATCTATTCACAAGAAACATATTATGTACATATTCCAAATTATTTAGTTTTATACCTTTTCTTCCTCATTTTTCACATACATTATCCATTAGGTGAATTAATATTTGACTATACAATTAATCAAAAGCTAAAATCTATTGTTTCTAAGTTAAGCAAAAGAAATTTCTTCAACTGTAATGCGTAATCACTAGAAGTTATTTTATCTCTGGAAGCTATTTCATCTCTGGAAGTCATTTTAATTTTACAATCTACTATCTTTTCACCTTTAACCCAATGAATGTTACTTTTACACTTTTACAAAGTTTTGACTCTGTGGTTATTCAGCCATATGTCACACTGGATTTCTTGAGTTGTACAGTCAATGAACAGTTTGACAAGAAAGTCAAACTCTTCACTGTTGCTCAAGTGTGCCTGCCCTGCAGCTGCCTGTTTGTGTGGAGTTTCTGATGCTCCAGATATACCAAGAAGCCAACAGTGAATGTCAGTCAAGATCTGCCTTAACAAAAAAAATGCATATATTCTCATACAAAGAGCTTCAAAAATGTGGCTCTTCTCTTTCTTTCTCAGTGATCTGCCTAGAGTCAGAAAATGGGGGAACTGCACAACACAGAAAATAGCAAAAGAAGCATGGTGTGCCATTCTTTAAATACTCTTTTTCACTGTCATTTGTCTAGTGTTATAGACTTACATTAAAACAACCAATAAGAAACACAGACATTTGGTGAATTGTGAGAATAATTTCAAACACTGACATAATAGCATCATGAGAAATGTGTGTGTTGAATGTGAGGAACTACACTTGGGTTTAAAAATCTTTGGTGGAAGAATGCAATCCCCATTAGCACTCCAGAATTTGGTTTGTCTTGATTCATTTTTTTCCAGATTCTAGCCAGAAAGAACAAGTTTATCAAACACTTTGATTTTCAATTTTTTTCCATAAAATTTGTACCAAAATTATATTTTGGAAAATTCTAGTATTTTCTGATCTACAACTGAATTATAAAGATTGAACAGAGTGAAAGAAGGGATCTTGGTTTTTTTGGTTTTTTTTTTTTTTTTTTGAGTGTTCTATTGATTAGTACTGTAGAATCAGTACTAAAACCTCCATCAAATGCAAGAAATTCATGGTTTTCAGGTGTGGTGGGTTTATCTTGGCTGTACACCAGGTGCCCACCAAAGCTGCTCTATCGGTCCCCTCCTCAGCTGGACAGGGAAGAGAAAATATAACGAAAGGCTCGTGGGTCAAGATAAGGACAGGGAGAGAGCACCCATCAGTTACCATCATGGGCAAAACAAACTCAGCTTGGGAAAAGCAGTTTAATTTCTTGCAAGTCAAATCAGAGTAGGGTAATGAGAAATAAAAACTGAATCTTGAAACACCTTCCTCCACACCCCTCCCTTCTTTCAGGACTTAACTTCACTGCCAAATTCTCTATTTCCTCCCCTCTCAGCGGCAGAGGGGCATGATGGGGAATGGGGATTGCAGTCAGCTCATCAAATTCTGTCTCTGCAGCTCTTTTCTCCACAGTGGAGGACTCCTCACACTCTTCCACTGGTCCATTGGGGAGTTTCTCCCATGAGAGACAATCCTTCACAAACTTCTCTAACATGAGTCCTTTCCATGGGCTCCAGTTCTTAATGAACTGCTCCAGCATGGGTCCCTTCCACATGGTGAAGCCCTTCAGGAACAGGCTGCTCCAGCCTGGGCACCCTGTGAGGTCACAAGTCCTGCTAGTAAACCTGCTCCTCTCTCCACAAGCCTATAGGTCCTGCCAGGAGCCTGCTCCAGCATGGGCTTCCCAAGGAGTCACAACTTCCTTTGAGCATCTCCCTGCTCCAGTGTGGGGTCCCCTATGGGGTGCATGTGGATTTCTGTTCCACCATTGAACTCCATGGGCTGCAGTGAGACAGACAGCATCACTATGGTCTGTACCATGGGGAGATTTCACTGCTGGCACCTGGAGCACCTCCTCCCTCTCCTTATTCATTGACCTTGGTGTCTGTAGAGCTGCTCCTGCCTCGCCTATTTTCACTCCTTTCTCTGGCTGCAATTACTCCTGCACAGTAACTCTTTCACATTCTTAGATATGTTATCACAGAGGTGCTACCACCATCCCTGATGGGCTCGGTCTTTGTCAGCAGCAGCTCCATTGCAGCGTCAATGGCATTGGCACTATTGGACATAGGGGAAGCTTCTAGCAGCTTCGAAGCCATCCCCGTAGCTTCCCTGCTACCAAAACCTTGCCACATTAACCCAATACGTGGGACCAGAAGCCAGGGTGATGCTTTTGGGTCAGACAGGCTTGGAGATAAATTTATGGACAGCCCAAAACATCTAAGGAGATTACAAACTGAAAAACTGTTGGTCCTTCTCAAGTAAAGGAGAAAAATATTTCTCATGAGCTAGGAATTGGTAATTTTTTTTCACTTGGATACATGCCACAAAAGACTAGCTTAATATCCGTGACTGTGGAAAGAAATATGCCAGTATGCTCCAAAAATTAAAAAAAAAAACAAAAAAAAAAACCAAAAAACCCAAAAAAAACCAAACCCACAACAAAAACCAACCAAATCAGTTTCTAGCAGATGATCAAATTTTTAACCACCTGGCAATTTACACTTAAGTAACCAAAGGGAGCAGATTGTTTGTGATAATGGGCCTGCTGATCAGCTCTGGTTTAAAGAAAGAACTTCTTGGTAAGTAAGTCAACCTTGATGCTCTATCACAGACATTCTTCAATCTCTCACTATTTCTGCATGTCTGAAAAGGAAGTCCAATAGTTATCACCAGTTAAAGCAGTCTCCAAAGACAAAGAAAGGCATCTCCACACTGACATCATCTTCTTCTACACTAGAGAATATATATAGAACAAGACTGACCCAATGTGATGCTGATTACTGCTGTGTAATGAATAGCTTCATGGATAGAGTGAGATATACCAAGTTGCCATAAAGAAATTTCTTCCAGGCTCATGACTCACAGCAATGGTACTTATAGCACCAGGTCTTCTGACTTCCTCACTTATAATTATCTACTTTTTATGAAGAAACAGAGGCCATGAATGAGAAATTCAGTCTTGCGGAGTGTTTTTATTCATGACTTCCATAAAAGAGGAACTCTGTTGTAAAAGGTTCCTCTCCTTTTCTTTCCTTGATACCATACTCCCACTACCTCAGGAAGCAAAACATACTTGGCTTCCTGCTAAAGACAGCAAAACAGTGTGATATAACACAGAAGTGCTACTCTGCATCAGCAAATCGTGACCCATTTTTTTCATTACTCTTTTTCATTACTCCGACTTTTTCCCCCCAGAAATGTGTTTCTAAAACTCTACAGGCTTACTGTACAAGTATATTTCTCTGCCTAGGGATTTATCACAGCTGTGTGGAAAAAACTGTACCTAGAGCAATATATGCAGCGATGAGCAAGCACTGTAGATGCTGACTTGTGGGAGCAAGTTACGAGGACTTAGTTCTAGGACCTCCTTTCCTGCCTGAGAACCTGGGAACAAAGAGGATTTAGATAATAGGGGAAATGTGAGGTGGGTGTTCACTGAATGGCAGACTAGGACTGGCCTGCAATTCTGGTTTCAGAAGTGTAGTGTTATAGCATAAGGATAGAAGAGTAACAATGAGCTTGGGAGAACAGAGTAAAATAAAGAACTAGAAAGGGTTGCTTTAGATGTCAGTGCTGGATCTGAGAGGTTGAAGAATGGAAATTCCTTTCATTTGTTTAATTTCTCTGGAATTTTCACAATTGTAAATTATAGCCAATCTTAGATCAAAGCAGCAATTGAGAACATTACAATACAGCATGTGAACATGTAATTTCCCAAGGTAATTTTGCCAAAGAAACAGACTTCTTTCTAAAGTAGCAAAAAATCAACGAATGTTGAAAACGTGATCAAGGAAGAATAAAATGCTGAAGTAATACAGTCTGAAGGAAACTGCAAGATTAGAAATATTTTCCTATGTTCAGAGTTTCAATTTGTAGTCCAGTCTTTTTGAAGACCATTCAGCTCCATTTTCTGCTTTCAATACATTTTGCCTGGAAACATAAATCAGCTGACAGAAACAAACTCAAGTGAGCTGAGACTTGGATTTTATAGCAATATTGATAAAAGCAGTGGTCATTCCTGCTGGAACGTTGGCATTTGGCCTGGAGACAGTATTTTGAGAGATTTTTCAGATTCTTCATGCATCTAAAGACATATTGTTGTGCTGCAAAGTAATAAATGTGGAAGGGGGGAAGAGTTCTTCCTATGGAAACCACAAAATAGCATTTTTTCTTACAACAATCCAAGGGTGTAGCTTACTGTAGACTGAATAAGCTTCAGAACATCATAATTTTTAAGGAGAAATATAGGGGAAAGTGAAGTAATGCCTATATAGATCTCTATGGACACTACCTGTCACAGAGAAGGAGCTGTGTAGGAAAAACCTGTGGTGACACTTGATGCTGGTTTAACGGGCAAAGCATAAGCTGAATTACGTAGTATGAAAGGTACAGTGAAGTTATTCAAGGAGGGTCATAATTAAAAAATAAAAATAGTTAAAACAAAAAATGTAAATATTTTTAACTAATAGTTTTTGCTTGCTTCTTTTATAAGATTACTCCTTCTTTTATGTAATTTCATGCTAGAATACCCACATATGTGCTAACTGCACAAACTGAAATTATCTCATAAGATCTATTTCTTCCTCTTAAGTCAGTGTGAACTGCACCAAAACCATCCTCACAGGCCTTTGTGTAAGCCAGTAGTAAAAAAACTCCAGTGATGAATACCCCACAACAGCTGTCTACAGTCTACACCCGATCTTACTTAGAAAATATTTCTTATTGTCTACGAATCCCTTGTTGCAACATTAGCCCATCCCTTCTTGTCACTGGATGCTGGAAACAGATTGTTTCCTTCTCCCTCAGGTCATGTTTTCTAGACCTCTGATCACTCTCCATGCTCTTCTTTACAGTCTCTTCAGCTGGACAGTATTTTGTTTCACATGTAATAACCAGACCAGGATACCAGATGTTTGGTATATTTTCTTTTTCTTTTTTTGTTTTTCCCCTCACAACAATATGAATTTGGCAACTGGTGCTCCTTTCAATAAAACATCTCCATATATTTTTTTCTGCAACTTTTGCCTAGCTAGCCAATTTCTATCTTTCATTGCTCAACTGATTATTCTTACTGAAGCATAGTAATTTGCATTTGTCCTGCTTGAACTGCATCCTGCTTTTGAGACCAAATCACCAATTAACGAGATTGTTTTAGATCTTAAAACTCTCCTCCAAAGTACTTGCAGATATGCCCCTATCCTTTTCACTTTATATAAAGAACACGACATCTTACACCATTCTGAGATGATTCTCCCTGGCTTTCTCTGGTTTAATAAGTGTCATACAGGAATTTTTCATATCACCACACCGAAGTATTAAGTTTCCACCACAATTCTGCATTCTGGGAGGTTAATACAGGTACTGTTGCAATTATTTTGCATATTTTGGCTGATAAAGTAAGGATTAACATTAAACCTTCAATCAATAACATTTACCTATTTCATTTAAAAAATCAAAAATAGATAGAAGTTCAGATTTGAATGTAATAAAAACTTGCTTAAAATTTACAGCCAGAAGAAAACATGGTTTTCCCTAGTATCACCTTGAACATACATCTGGATTTTCAAGCAGCAGAGTTACAATGCTGAAAGAAAAAATAGGAAAGACAAAATTTGTTGAATAATAATTCAGTTGTATATTGAGAGAGAAAGAGAACAAGAGCATAACAAAACCATGTTTTAATTGTCTAATATAAGCATTTACATTTTGCATGAGGATTAATGGATTAAGCTACTTTAGGATGAAGGAAAAAAATGCCAGTTATGACCTAGTGTTAGACAACGATGAATGGCTTAATCTGGTTTTCTCTGAAGGTAAAGTTGGACTTAGTAATAGGTTTCAGAGATATGTACAGAAGTTTCAAATTTAATTTTATTAGCACATGAACTATAAAAAATTTTGCACACATGTATATTTATAGCCATTTATAACTGGTATTTCCTCTTCAGTATTGCATGGCCTTATTTTTTGTTTACATAGAAAAGTACTCTGTGCCAACAGAAAATATAGTGAAATAGTCCTCCTAACACTGTGCTTGAATGCAGTAACTTGATTCTTAATGACAAAGCGATGATATGTGAACACCAACTAATACGTGAATGTAGTGGTTTAAGCTGTAAATCACGCAGCGCAGCCCATTCACTCACTCCCCCCTCTTTCTTCCCCCCACTCCAAGGGGGGGGGAAATGGGGAGAAGAATCAAAAGAATGTAACTCCCATGGGTTGAGATAAGAACAGTCCAGTAACTAAGGTATAACAAAAATCACTACTGCTACCACCAATAATAATAATGACCAGGGAAATACAAGGGAAGAGGATACTACTGCTCACCACCCGATGACCAAGCCACAAGCCCTCTTCTGGGTTCCTGCCCCCAGTTTTACATCCTGGGAATGACGTACAGTGATATGGAATACCTCTTTGGTCAGTTTGGGTCAGGTGTCCTGTCTCTGCTTCCCCCTGGCTTCCCCTCCTCCCTGGCAGAGCATGAGACTCAGAAAGTCCTTGGCCAGACCAAAACATTCTAAGCCGTAACTATAAACATCGGTGTTATCAGCGCTGTTCCCAGGCCAAAAGTCAAAAACACTGCTGCACCAGCTACTATGAAGGAGAAAAATGACTGCTGCTGCTGAACCCATGACAGTGAATTAGCAAACTCACACAGAGAAAACCCACAGCATTCAAAGGCCATAACAATATCCTGGGCTTCAGGCGATCTTCTCTCTGTATCTTCTTTCTGAGACAGCACTTAGCAAATAAAAGCACAATATAATTTCTGTGTTGTGTTTGATAGAAAATTTAGAAATGCTGTGTAATACTCCAGATATATTCTGTTGTGTAAAAGAGAATTATTCCAGTGTAACAGCTCAGAATTTTGAGACAAATAAGCAAGTTTTGTCAGCAGAGTGTAACGCTGAATTTACCTTTGAGCTTTGTCTACATAATCCTTACATTTTACGCTACATTTGTTGAATACAGTCTTGCCAAGAGCCAAGCAATTAGTCTGGAAGAAAAAGTTTGGAACTTGCATTGATTTTAGCTAGATTAGAACCAAAATTAGAACTTGGCTGCATAAACATCACTATAAATTTGGTTATATTACAAAAATAATTATATTTAGCAGCATTGCTCGGTTTGAGGGTTCAGACTTTAGCTTTCCAAATTATTTGTCCTAAATCTCTTTTATTTTTTTACCATAATCCAATTTATTAAGAAACTGAAAATGGACTGCATTTCTGTGCTACATAAAGAGATTCTTGAGTTCTTGATTTCAGGGTTTTGGAAAGCAGATAGAGCAGATAGAGAAGTTAAAAGATGTGTAGTGAAAAAGCCATGAACATTTAGAAAACATGTTCTGGATAAATGGTGCTTTTTTCTGGAAAATGTTAAGTAGGTCTCTTAAATTAAGAATAAATAAACCCTCTTCTTTGAAACTTGGTGTTAATGAAATATAATTAGTGTCTTAAATAGTTAGTGTCTGAATGTTCAGGAGAGGAAAAGCAGAAGTATTTGTGTTTTAGGAAGGAATAGCCCAACATCTTACATCAAACCATCTAATCCAATTGCAAAAGTGGTCAAATTTTTGGAAAGTATGTAATGGATTTTGTACACTATGTATTCTATACTATACTACACTACACTACATCACACTATTCATCAGTATATTCTCCTATGTAGAAGAATATGCCAATTTATGCCTTTAGGCCATCTACAGGGATTGAACTGAGGATCTGCTAACCCCACCTGGGTCTACTGCTACAGTGTGAGCTTCAGAGCCAAATCTCTACAGCCTGAATCTGTAACAATTTGACTCAGCTCATCATTGACACAGACAAAACTTGTAATACATGTGAACCAAAAGTTTATACTTGTAGGCTTGGTGCATCAGAAAATGACTGTAGAAAAAATTGCTTCTGACTTTCATGTACTCCAATTTATTTCAAATGATTGAAAATTAGCTTTACACTTACAGTTAAAAATTCTAAGATTTTATACATAGTATATATTTTGGTTCTCAATCTCCTATTTATTTACCTTTATTACATGTTACCCATGTACCAAAAGGCTTTAAAATTAATCCTGTATGTTCCCTCAGACAAGAAATATAACCTGCATTTAGCTAAGTCTAACAATAACTGTAGAGCAAGGTATTGCAAGTTCTTATTTTTCAAACAAACAAAAGAATATTGTCCCTTTTAATGGAAAGCAAATGATTTGGATGTAGAAACAGAAAGGGAATCTTTTCAGTTGTGCCCCTGAAAATGCTGCTTTTCTGCAGATTAGTTCAATGGTCCAGATAATAAATGAATAATCAAATCACTACTGTGCATGATATTTTTAATTAGGGAATATATTACAACTGCTAAATTACATTTTCAAGCAGCAAATACAGTGCTCTGGATTTCTGCCTAGAATACTGTTACCGATTGAAAATACTTTCTATTAGATTCTAGAAAGACATTTTCCAAAGGAAAGATGCTATGCCTTTTTGACAAAGGAATGTCGTAAAAATCTGTTTTGTAAATCTTTGTGCAACTGCATTTTTCTGAAAAAGTCAGCAAGAAATTGAGCTTCACAACAAATGCAATCATACTCAAATCATAGTTGCCATTTGTATACTATACACATGCACCTGTGAAAGGTGCTATGGCACATATATTCAGCTGATTTTGGAATGGCCACACTACCTTCAGAAATGCAATTTATCTTTTCCACAATACCTTGGCCAAAATAAAAAAGTGGGAAAATAAATTAATCGGTATGTACCTACTAAAAAATCTACAGCCCATTTGAAAAAGTGCTTATGGCACTTGCAAACATTGGCTTATTTTGTTAATGTTTTAGTCAGAGACTTTGAGATCACTCCATTTTTCCAGATATTTAATGTCTTAAGAATCAATTAAATTAGTCTCAATGTCACAGGTTTATTTCACCCATTTACCTTATTTACTCATATTAAGCTGGTAACATAAATTAGACTAAAGCATAATTTATGACTGCCTTAGGCATATCATCTTGAAAGGCATTCAGTCTCAACCTGTAAATGTCAAGGGACAAACAATTCATCTCTTTCCTGGTAAGTTTACTCCAGCAGCTAATCATGCTCCTTTTTCAAATTCGTGTGTGTGTTTGGGACATGTTTCCATTCATGCCCTGAGAGCATATTATTATGTCCTTCTCCACTACAATGAAGTCCTTTAATATGCCAAAGTTACTCTGCATTCTATCAAGTCTCACTTTTTTTGTTTGTTTGGTAAATTAAACAGGCCAGCCTCATTCAGACTTTCACTGAGGGTATTTTTCAAGATGCCCCTGCTTCAAGATACTTCAGTTAGTGCAGGCACAAGCAGCAATGTTGTTCAGTCATTTAGGACAACAAAAACAGCCACAGCAGATCAGATAAATAATGGGTCATCAGAGAGGATGCCTGGGGACACCATACAAAGACAGGCCAAGTATGTAGGGATATTTTCTTCTATTTCCATTCCTGGAGAAGTGACACTGTTACCAGTCATGAGAGGATTCATATGTTTAACAGTTTTAAGAACCTCTACTGAAGTAACATATCAAAAGTATTTCAAATGGGCATATTAGGCATCTTTAAGAGATGCCTCTGGTTGTCTTAGCCAACACTGCTCATCACCAGATAAACAGACCCTGAACAGCACATGGTGTTACTACAACATGAGACCACCTAACCTTTGAGTGGAGCTGACTGGGCCTGGGAAGCATTTCAAGTACAGTTAATTTCTCCTGAAATATATAAAAGGTGAAAACTGTGACAAATTACAATGGAATAAAAGATGAATTTGCATATGGTTAGAAATACTTATGCAGACTACTAATGATACTGCTGTCATCCAACAGTATGGCTATTACAGAGCTGTTCAAAACTTTCATACAATATTCCAAAACAATTATTTGGACAAGGGTGAATTACAATGCATAAATGATCTTTTTACATGTGAATAAGGACTTAGAACTAGCTAGATTGTTTGGTTCCAACATGGCTAAAATATAATTATTTCACTTGCAGAATGATTCCCATTGTGTTTCTCACAACTGTGTGATGCGTTTTCAATGCCCTATGTGGCATCTGCATGCAGAGCACTCCTAAACAGTCATTGTTGGTATAATTATCACACTTTGCCTGTATATACACCACAATCATGGGTGGATTCACTTGCTGAAGCAGAGCACTTGTTTTCCTTCCTGGAAACTAAGAGAAAAAGGAGACTAAAAATCTCTGTTCCGTGTATAACAGACTGCAAATGGCTCCATGCAAGAAAGAAAGAATATTTTTGATGACATGGCTGCAAAAGCTGTAACACTGCCCTCTATGACTAACCTACATTTTCTTCTATCCACTATAACTAATGATAAGCTGTAAAATATATGCCTGTGCTTGACTTTCTGAGTTTAAGCTGAGCTGAAGCTTAATCTTCTGAGATGAAGATAGCAGCAAGGAGAATATATCCTCCATATATACCAATTCCCCACCACCTTGTTAAGGAATACTCAGCCACCTCCAAGTAGATAAGGAAGACACTTCAAGGAACCCAAGCCAGAGAAAGGCAGAAAGATGGACTGCTTTCCTTTGCAGTTATCATTAAGGGAGAATAACATGCCCTGAGACCTTATTGTCTTCTCAGCAGAGCTGCTTTTACAACCTAGAAAGGAAGGGTATCTGAATCAGAGCCTGCTGAGAAGACGCAGGTGCTGCATCCCTAGGGGAAATAGCTGCAGCAGAGCCAGAACTGCCTTCCAACACCTCCCTGGAGCATGGGTCAGTCTTTCCATGGCACTGCTGGCAAGCAAAAGATGCACGAGAAACCAAGCCCTCTACCTCTTCAGAAAGATTGAATCAAAAGATCCTCACAGTTATTAATTGCTACGGCAGTTACTGAAAACTAAGGTGTCCTTTCCTGTCACTGTCGAGACCTTTGAATTTTTATGCCTATTGTCTTTGTTGTTAAGCTCTTGGCTACAAAATGCCCACTGTCACACATATGCACACTGTTGCAGTAATTAGACCCACATGCTGCCTTGGTACTATGCGTTGATTGAACTTCTGCTGCCATTAATTAGGGTGGGTGGAGAAGAAAGGCCCTAGAAAGCAACAAGGTCAATGAACACAAATCTGGTACCTATCTCACTGAACATGACATAGCAAAACTTTTCTCACCCCTGGTGAATATTTCTTCTTTTGCAATCATGTCACCACAAAGGGCTCACATTTCAAGTCTTGAAAATTAATGTCAATCTAAAAACCTCTGAAAAATAATCCGTTATAAAATTAGATGCAAACCAAGTCTAGTTCTACAGTAACATACCTTTTAAAGCACTGTTGTCAAAAAGAAATTTAAAAAATAAAAATAAGAAAAAATGGAAAATTTTACAGATCTATAAAGCTGCATATGCATATGGCTTTATATGTACATATATGCACTATTTAATACACATACTACTTAGAAAATTGTTGAGGAATTATACTTCTAGGAGAGCAGAATTCAAAGAGCTTTAGTTCAGTTAATATAGTACACTACATTAGCAAATTGACCATCAAACCCCTTTTTCTTAAGAATGTTGTTCAGAAAACTACTGAAAGGCCACTAAGCTAATTCAGAAGAGGTAACATAAAAAATGGACAATAAAACTGAACAAAATCAAATATCTTGTATTATCCTTATTATGCTCAGTTCCCATTATCCATGTCAGCTGTATGCTTTTGAAAGGAAGTATTTTTCTGCTTATGTATTTGTAAAACAGAACATGATCTTCCCTTCTAATTGTGTAGATAAAGCAGATGCCTCACATAGAGCTTGCCTTTTTTAGAGAAGATCAGAAATAAAAGCCTTTCCCAGAAGCAACTAAACTTCCTAAATATGTGATGCAATGTATTAACTTTAATTTCAATTTCTATGCCAAAGAAGCTTCAAAAATAGAAGAACTTGGGCAGAAAACAGGCCTGGCATCCACTAACTTAGAGGCTCATCCCATTACCATGATCTCATTCACAGCAGAGGCATGGCCCACCTGATGGTCACTTCAGATGGTGCTGCTTCTTCTGTTCTGCTTCTTCAGGGAGAGCTACAAGTGGGCCTACACATATCCCACATATGTAAGAACTAGAGGAAGACCAAGAACTGATACTATGTGAATATAAGCCAGCAGCATGTGCTCACAGACCTTAAGTTTCAACTGTATCTGGGCTTCATCAAAAGAAGCATGGCCAGCAGGTTCACGGAAGTGATTCGGCTCTGGGGTCTCCAGAGCAAGAGGGATGGGGATTTCTTGAAGCAGATCCAGAAGAGGCTACAGAGATGATCAGGGAGCCGGAGCGCCTCTCCTATGAAGGCAGGCTGAGAGTTGGGCTTGTTCAGCCTGGAGAAGATAAGGCTCAGGGGAGACCTTACTGCATCCTTTCAGTACTTGAAAGAGGCTTATACGAAAGATGGGGACAAACATCTCAGCAGGACCTGTTGCAATAGGATTAGGGGCAATGGCTTTAATCTGAAAGAGGGTAGATTTAGACTAGATGTAAGGAAGAAATTTTTTACAATGAGGATGGTGAAGCACTGTAACAAGTTGCCCAAAGAGTTGATAGGTGACACATCCCTGGAAACAGTCAAGATCAGGCTGGATGCGTATTGTGCTTTAAGGCCAGCCAGTAGCTAAGTACCACTCAGCTGCTCACTCACCCCCCCCCCCACCACCACCACAGCGGGATCAGGAGGAGAATTGGAAAAAAGGTAAAAAACCTGTGGGTTGAGATAAGAACACTTTAAGGTATGATATAATACTAATATTATTCTTGTTGTTTACTACTACTACTAGTAATAATAATAATAATAATGGAAATAAAAAAAAAAAGAAACCAACCAAACAAACAACCCACCCACCAGCCCCCAACAACAACTATACACAATACAGTTGCTCACCACCTGCTGATTGATACCCATCCTGACCCAAGCAGCGATCTAGGCCTTCCAGGTGACTCCCCCCGGTTTATATACTGGGCATGATGTGCTGTGGTATGGAATACCTCTTTCACCAGTTTGGGTCAGGTGTTCTGTCTCTGCTTCCTCCTGATTTCTTGTGCCCCCCCCTTCCGGTAGAGCATGAGAGACTGAAAAGTCCATTATCAGGTTAAGTGCTACTCAGCAACAACTAAAACATCAGTATGTTACCAGCATTGTTCCCAGACTAAAGCCAAAACACAGCACTGCACCAGCTACTATAAAGAAAATTATCCCAGCCAAAATCAGGACAACGGGGTTTTGAACAACGTGGTCTAGTGGAAGGTATCCCTGCCCATGGCAGGGAGGGTGGAACTAGATGACCTTTAGAAGTCCCTTCTAACACAAACTATTCTATGATTATGGTATTTTGGCACAAACTCTTTTTCTTTGCTGATATTTTGCAGCAATATGAATTATTTGGCCTAGCTAGTGATAGTCTTTCAAGATGACTGTTCAGAAGAGTTTCAAGACCAACACTCTTGATAAAACTACAACTTCCCTGAATTCATTATATTCTAAATCATACCTAAAATCAGATTTGCTGTACTGCTTTCCAGGAATCAATAGGTAACTATATTATCTTCCATGAATCTTATTCTTCTACATAACTTAAAAGGTTCAGAGCTATTTTCTTTCTGAGGCTGACAGTCAAAACAGATGTCCAGGAAACAGAACTTTTCTCAATTTGCCTTATGACCTTGAACAGAACAACCTTCTCTACCAATCTATGTGGATATTTACTAACATGATAAATCACTGCATACTCAAAACAGAAAATGTAACAAAGAGTGTCAAGTGAAAGCAGGTTCCTCCCTGCATCGCCAACACTGGGCTCCATGAAACGCAAATAAAAATACACTTGGAGGTCAAATTGACATTTTAATTAAAATTTTTTAAAAAGGGTTAAGTTCCATAGATTTATTCCTTCACACGGCCTTGCAAAAATTGTTGGCACTTGGTCAGAAACATTGATTTAGTCATGATCCAGGACAGTGCTCCCAAGAGTACCGAGGTGGCTTTACTGACATCTCTGTATTTTGCTTTTCACTGTGCCCTTAGCCACTTTAAATGTTATAGGCTGTGAGCACTGAAACTGTAAAATGTAAAAATGGGAAAATGAGCCCGTTTTCTAACCTTCTAACCTAGGCCATAGACAATGTACATTGGCTGAACTGACATTTACGTTTTCAACTCATCAACATCCCCCCATCACTGAACAAATAGCCTGGTGAAGGAGATGTTTTAACACTAGGACAGGAAGGGCAGAATTTTGAGTGAAAGGCTATTTCTTTGTGCCTTGTCCTTTCCCTAGAAACTCTCTCTACCCAGTGAAGAACAACAGGCTGACCCATGCACTACAAAGAAATACATATGTGAGTATGTTCATGAGTAAGTGAACAAAAGAATTCAATATCTCACAGAATAGAAAGAAAAACAAGGCTGTAAGGTATGCAAGCCACATCCCTCAATGCATATTTTTGGGTGTATACTGATTGACTTGTCTCAGTGTTTAAAATTAAGTTGCCTTTAGGCAGTCAGGTCTCTTTCAGGAGCTACTGATGATATTAACCTTTGGTATTGAAATTCTGTTAGTAATACCTGATTTATCCCAGTAAAAGCATTGCCGTCTCATTCTTATACCTGGCCTGTGAAAATTTAGATCTTTGAGGTTTTCATTTGCTTGATTTTCTCAGAAAACAGTACCAATAAAAGCAAACTACTCATCGACTGATCCAGACACCGACTGTACATGAGGGATGCATTACAATTTTACCTCTCCCTTAAAAGGAATGTCTTTTTTTTAAAAAGTCTGGGTTGTTGTTGTGTTTTGGTTTGTTTTTAAGAAAAACAAAATTAATTCTAATGGGGTCTATATTAAAACAGAATAAATTGAGCAGACAGGTCAATTTCTCCTTCCTCCTCCTCTTCTCCTGAAAGGTTCACAGAAGGTATTTTCTCAACAAAAATAGGGACTGGGTCTGTCGTTAGACTTAGTTGTGATACAACTTGTACTGATAGAAGGATTAGTTTTATTGAAGAGTAATAACAATCACAAAGACATTTATATTAATTCCAGTTCAACTTCTGGATATAGGCGTGTCTCAGCTCTCTATGAGATGAATAGCTGAATCCTGTGTATTCTGGCTGAAGAAGTTCAGAAAGCCAAATAAGCAGGATTTCTTTGCTGCATAAGAATATAGCATTTCCTTCTCTTCATTCAAATCACATTTTTGTAACTATTTCTGAGCAGATGTTTAGGACACAAATCTTATTGATACTAAAATAAAGAGATGCCTGTCTCTTGAAATGTGTGGTCTCGTTTACTTGCAGTTGACAAGGCATTTTACAGGAGCATATTTGACTTTTTACAAGTTTCCAAAAGCAGTAAACTTTATCCCTGCTGACAGCAGAAGTAATTGCTGTGTACAGAATAAAATCGATTGTTTAAAAAGTTTAACTCTGTTTTCTTGTTTCATGTTTTGTAATCTAAGGTTGCATTTAAATCTGTTTCAGATAAATTCTTTCCAAAGAACAATTCTTTCTGTGTTACTGGGGTAAAAACACATGAGTGAACACCAAAATCATTGCAAGGTAAGGGAAACTGGACTTTTCTCTGAAGTGGAAATAGTATTTAGCTTCCCACTCTTTTTATAGTGAAACTTTCAAATATTTCATTATATTATTTTCAGTTTACAAAATCAGAAGGTAAAAAACACTGGTGCAATTTTAGACCTCTTTATTTAAACCAGTCACCTAAGGACAAGAATAAAAGAAGCAAGAAACCAAACCACCATCATAACCTTCTGCAGCAAGCAGGCCATTTCTGTAAAATATGTACCAACCATCTGTCCTCATACCATGATTCTTGGGCCAGATTCTGGAATAATGTGAATAGTCAACAGGCAACTCATGGCATACATACACTCTGAAAAGTATATGCAGAAAGAGCTCTTAACGCTGTAGTTGCACACTTTTGTTTTGTGTGTAGTGATCCAATTTAAGATGCTTCAGCTACCAGCTGCCTACCGCCAGACCTCCAACCGAGCATACTACCTCACACTACTGCTGATTCAGCTACATTTTACTTTGGGTCTTGGTTTATAAGTGTTCATGTCCCCTAAAATTAAAATTTATGTCACTTTATCATTGCTAGAAAGGTTAAGCACACTCCATCCATGCAACTTTCTAGCAGGTCAGATAAGGATGTGAGAAAAACACAGAACTGGAAAGCACCTTCATTTGGCTTACATTCTGCTACTGGCTTCTTCCCATAGACTTGCATCTTGTCATCCTCTCCTGTTCCTCTCCTCTTTATGTTACTGGTTTTATCTGGGGGAGAGTCATGTGAATATGCAGGAAACATTTACATATCAATGCTATAGAATATTTTGTCATTGTGATAAATTATTTTTAAATCCACATTTTAAGATGTAAATCAGTTTTCTCATGCACATAGACAAAGATGTGATGATAGTCACAGAAACTGCAATTTAAGTATACTTTTGTTTTAAAGACAAACATGAGTCTATTTGTTTTATTAATTTTAAGAGCAAACTTAAACTATATTCTCCACAGACAGAAATAATATTGATACCTGTAACTGCATGTCTGCTAGTACTGTTAGCTCTTTATTAAAGGGTGAGCAAGCAAAAAGTTGTTTGGCATTTTAAGAAACAGAAAAGTCCACCTGTTCAACAGAAAAGGACAGGTTTTCTCTAGAATAATAGCCACTAAAAGCTAAGTGAAATGGATCCCATGGATAGATTTAGGGGAAATTTTCACTGCCTAGGAGCCCAGGTTTTGAGCTTATTTTTAGATAAGAAAACTATAAAACACATTGCATGCCAATTCATTGGTAACATTCCATTGGGACAGTAAGACAGTTTCTGTCTTAACACCATCCAACTCAGACAGACAATAGCAACATCAGCTGCTTTCATGGATTCTCAGAATTTTCTGCTTCCGTCAGCACATAAGCAAGGCCATGTCCACAGACAAGTGCTTCCTACAAATTTTCTGAATAGTCAATTGAGTTTTCTAGCACCAAGAGAAATAAATTTTAACCATTTATTTTTGCGTGCATTTAAATGTTGCACATGCTACACACATTGTTTACTGAATTATATTAGTACAGTAACATTCCATTATCCTATTTAAAAAAATTTTAAAACATAGTACTAAATATGTGAATAACAAGGGTCTGTCAGTTAGGCATCATCATGAACAATAGTGCAGATAGCCATACAGTCATTTTCACTCAGTTTGCCACCAGCTCAGCATATGATCACTGTGCTGTCATTTGTTATGGCACCACTCAGCCTTCCCTCTCGACTTGAAATCTTTACATTCCACTTGGCTATTCTAAAACTGCGTTGGCAAGCTCTGCATGTCTGTTACAAAATAATAGCATTGTAGTCTGATGCAGCAGCATATGCCCAAAACTGAAATGAATTTTACTTAATATAATCTATAATTCTTGACATATCAGGTGCTAGGCTCTCCTAGGTGCTCATCATGCTGCAGTTTGTTGCCTACTAGATACATTCATTCATTGATCAAAGCTCACAAAAGTCCAAGTTCAATGAAACAGACAGCACCTTGGCAAAGGATGCCTTCTGTTTTATGCCTGTCAGCAGTATGATGGAAATTTTATCATGAGACACAGAGACACTACTCACATAGCTGTAATTTTATTAGGCAATAGTGCAAGTGGTCTCGGTAGACTGGGTAGATGACATATTTACATGAACAGTGAATATTAACTATCTCATCTAAATTAATACTGAACAAAATAGGAAGCTTACCTAGGTAGAGGTCTCTTCTGGGCATATAGATCATTTTGCAATCACATACTCACTTGCACCTCATGATGAGTTAGGGGAGAAACGAAGGAAGGTATGAGTTCAATTCTAAAAATAGTAACTTGTTCCCCTGAAAACAAGATACACTTAACAAAATGAGAATGTCAATGAAAGTGTTGGGGAAACAGCACACACTAACTAACCTGTTGTTAAGTCTCTGAAAAATGATACTCTTCTGCCAACTTTTTCAGGAAAATCTAATAAAATATTGATGAAATGGAATGATAATTTTCTCTGCAAGAAGATTAAGTGAGAACATGAGTCTACACAAGAGGCAGTTTTTGCATTCATCTCATGTTTGCCCAACTGCAGAAGTCATTGAGAAATGGCATGTAGAATATTTCTAAACTGAAATATACCAGAAATAGTAGACGTCAACTTGAGTCCTACAGGAAGTGACAGTCAACACCAGCTTGTTGCTAGCTATTTTTGCAACTGCCTACAAAATTTGACACAGCTAGGCAGTCTTGTGTTAGGACTGAAACCTATTGTTTCAAAACAAATAAAAGGGAAGATAATAATTACCAGTATTTACACAACTGTACTGTATGTGAAGGCATAATTATGCATAAACCTTAATGCTGGTACTTACCTGAACTCCCAGAGGAAACTGAGTTTCTGACAAAGAGTATAAGGTTAGAATTAAGGGTAGACACCTTACGTACTCCACAAACTGAAGTAACTCAGCTGAGTGATTTCTACAGAGTATTTGCCATCTGTTGGTGATGACTCAAACAAAACAAAGCACAGATGGATCTTAGTCCCAGTTTTCATCTTTTTCTTTTTTGGCTGAACTCTTCTAAACTTCAGAGTGGATTAGGATTTTGTGTTATTTTGGAGGAGTGTATTTTTGTAGTAAGTGGGTCCTAGTTTGTACTTACAACTAATTTTCAAACTATTGGAAGTAATAAATGATGCCATGAGTTTCACCTTTAAGGGTAAGTATTCTTCTTGGAAAAACTTCCAGTCTCTTTTTAATGCATTCTGAAACGCTCTCTTCTGCTTATTGGGGCATAGATCATTTGATTTCCTTCCTCACACATATATTAACCAGTGATTGGGATTTACAACAGCCAGCTTGCTCAGGAGGGAGACTCCTGAATTAGCTAAGACAAATTCTTCTGAAACCTTACAACTGTGACAGGAGTTTCTTTACCAGACTGAGATTCACATTCTTAAATGTTCCACTGGACTGTGATGACCAAGCAGTCCCTCTGAGTACAGTAAATTGGCTCAATCTTTTCTTCAAAATAAAAACAACCCCTCCAAGTTGTGCTAAAATCACCAGTTATTGTTAAAAATATATGTAGTGTAAATTAAGTACCATTAAAAGGAAGACTGGCATTTTTACCTCACTTGGCCACTTTTCAAGTAAAAGCCACTGGGACTACTATTGTGCGCTGAACTCATGCTTACAAAGAATTCATCATTTGAAAGCCCTCATTGGGTCACAGACCTGAGGAAAATTTAACATATCTGGTAGATGAATATCAATGCGCCTAAGCAGGATAAATACTAAAATACTCCTCCCAGTCCAGATGGGAAATATGCAAGCAAATGAGTTAGTCATTAGTGTGATGTGCCTAAGCAGCATTACTAGAGAAAAACTGAGGCATTTGCAGACACTCACTGCCTGGTGGGTGAAGTGGGGGTCTTTGCAGACTGCTTTCCAGGACTGCGCCTCTGTCACACTGCAGGCACCTTCCTCGTAGCAGCTCCTAAAGGAAGTAATTAATGTTCCTGGAAAATATAGGACTTGGAGCTCTCATAATGAGCCTGTTATCAGCTTGACTATTTCCAAAGCTGCTTACAGCCAAACCATGTTTATACCCAAGCCACAAGTGCAATCAGGAAAGCCAGAGAATAGAGAGGGGGCTACCCAGCCCTGACTCCCTCTCAGCACAGAGCATGCAGGCTGGATATGTGATGGCTAGGCATCTTTCCAAGTTCAGATTTAGCATCCTTTCCATTGTAAGGTTTTAAATTGAATTTGAGGTAAAACCCAGATTCTAAGGCTTAATTCAGCTGGTGGTCTCCTTTATTACAGGCAACTCCTGAAATTTTAGACTGCCCTTCAACTTTTGTCATCTCTGTTTATCTATGTGCAGAAACATACTAGTTTATAAAGCAGCAAAGGCACTCACTTTTTTTTATTTTTCTTTTACTTTTGATTGTTTTATGTATATTGGCAATTTGTTAAATGTATCTCTAAGTTGAGCAGACATGAAACCTTCTTTAACACTGTTCGTTTACTTGTCTTCTACTAGTTAAAAGAGTAGAGCTTCACAGACTGCTTTGGGCGTGTGAACTAGCTTTAACTAGAAATAATATAAATTAGTATCACTGAATAACTTCACTTGGAAAGAATACTGTAATTTCAGTGGTTAATGGCATCTTTTCTCAACTACACCAACACACCACAATATAGCAACTATCAGTGTACCAATCAGATAGTTTTGCTATTTTAAGTAAATTGATTTTCCATAAAGGTTTTCCTCAATGTGCAGCGATGTGTGCTTGCAGTCCAGAAAGCAAACCAAATCCTGGGCTGCATGAAAAGGAGCATGGCCAACAGGTTGAAGGAGTCAATTCTGCCCCTCTGTTCTTGTGAGACCCCTCCTGTAGTACTGCATTCAGCTCTAGGGCCTCCAACATAAGGATGAGGATCTGTGGGAGTGAGTACAGAGGAGGTGTATGAATATAGTCAGAAGGTTGTAGCACCTCTCCTACGAAGACAGGCTGAGAATTGGGCTTGTTCAGCCTGAAGAAGTCTCAGGAGAGACCTTATAGCAGCCTGCCAGTACCTAAATGGGGCCTGTAAGAAAGCTAGAGAGGGTATGTTTACAAGGACATGTAGTGATAGGACAAGGAGGAATGATTTTAAATTGAAAGAGGGGAGATTTAGATTAGATATTAGGAAAAAATTCTTCACTGTGAGAGTGTTGAGACACCGGAACAGGTTGCCCAGAGAAGTCGCAAATGCCTGACCCCTGGAAATGTTCAAGGCCATGTTGGATGCGGCTTTGAGCAACTTGGTCAAGTGGAAGGTGTCCCTGCCCATGGCAGAGGGGTTGGAACTGGATGATCTTCAAGGTGTCTTCCAACCCAAACCATTCTATGTTAATTAAAACCTATACTGATTTTAAAAAGCTGTCGTGCCACGCAGCTGCTGAACCAGGTCAATTGCATTTCTTCTGTTAAATATGAGGTTGGCAAGTTTTTCTCCTTTCTTGAATCCAACTCAAAATACCTTATGAACTATTCTGAGCAGAAGATGACCTACATAACTGAGAAGTACAAGTATCATCAACAACAATCCTAAAGAGCAAAAATTGCAAAAATAGTTCAATAATCTGGATTTTCCACCCTGATCATGGTACAAAGGACAATGTATTTAGAAAGCACAAATTCAAATTAATTGGTTTTTATGTGTTTCCACTAAATGCACATATTTACAACCTGGAAAGGAAGTGAGTTTTCAGTAGTAGCAGCCTCCATTTACTAACATAATTTGTCTGTTCAAGACTTGTAGGAGCAGGAAAGTGGAACCTATAAATTCCAGGCCATGCTGCCCAGATGAACTGAAGAGGACTGATAAAACAGAAAAATATGGCTAACAGCCAGATTTTTATGCCTGAGGTGTTCTACTGCTTGCGGCACTGATTTTAGACACATCACTGATATACTTCTGCTGATATAACTGCACTGATTTAACAAAGTATTGCTAATTTAGAATTGCAGAAAGGTACTATTTTTATAGTACTTTTCAAGCAGTGTAAACACACGGGTAAAATCACACAATCCTACTTAACGTGTTACCTGGAAATATAAAAAGAGAGGTATGGACAGAACACTTCTTTAAACAAAAGTTGTTGAACACCACAAGCCTGCTTTTACTTACTCAATTCCTCTGTAAATCTGCCTTAGTGTGATTACCTGCAGTAATACTGCTAACCCAGAATAAAGCCTCACATTTTGCATCTCTCACTGCTGTGCCTTCACCAACAGTCATTCTTTCCTGCAACAAGCAACGAAATCCAGTGCTCATGGATAGCAACCTCACAACATCTTTCTTCACAAAGAAGGGGGTTGTTGTGAAACAAGGAGTTAACATGTAATATTTTAGAATTAGCAAAGGAGCTGATAGCTTAGTAGATAAATGTCTATCTTCATTCTTGGACTGACGTAATTCTGGGTTTACAAATAACATTATTATATATGGCTGCAGCCAAAAGTACAACAGGGTATTAAGTAGGTTTCTGTATGCTCTTTCAATGTACAGAGTAGTTAAAAATAAAGAATGGTACAACTTCTAAGCCATGGTATCCAGGTTTTTTTTGAAGGGAATGAGAGTGCCTTATGGAGAGACCCTGGGACTTCCATGTCAAAGTGAGAAAAGAGTCTATTTTTAACTCAGTGCACTTTCTTTTTAATTAATTCCTTATTTTTGTCCTTTGGAATTCTAGCTCCTTAGAGGACGTAGAAACAACTATGCTGGACATGATAAAGTTTATATAAAATAACATGAGGTGAAAAAAATTCACAGGAAAAGTCTCTTGTGACATTTCCGCCATAATACTTTACAAAGAAACTTGTTCACAGCTAAGCAGCAACCTGTGAAGGCAAATCAACCTTCAAATACTTAAGGGACACAGTAAGAAAGCATGACTGGGACACCCAAATATGTCTTCACATTAGACTCTGAAAGGTTCTTGCATGTGTTATACACTGTCTCCAAGTCTTACATTCAGACCTATAGAAACCACCCAGCTTACAGCAGCATCACATACTAACCTCTTCCATTTCAGAAAGACATGTAAATCTCTAACACCTATTTTTTCCAAAGTGCAGAATACAGTGGCAGAGGAAAACACAGCAATATTTATCCCAAAAGTCAGGGAGAACAGGAAGATAAAGTGCTTTTTTCCCTTTAAACAAGCCTTCAGATTTTGATGTATTTTCCATTTAAAGAATGTTGAGCTTAGCAAAGCTGTAATGTACAACGTCAAAAAGCTCGGCCACAGGTTATACTGTTTCTTGGTAGTGATAGTACAAGAATGATTTCTAAAGTGTACAGCGAGAGCACTGCCATTGACTTGACCTTTTTTCTGTCTGCTGAACAACTATATCTTATGTATAGAATTCTGAACGATGTCTAGTCCTTATACGTACTGGGAGATGGAGAGGAGATCCCACAATAGGAACATGGAAAAAAGGAATTTGCATGTATGTTATTCTAAAACTGTTTCAGCTTGACCTTTCATGAAGAATGGTTTAAAGGCTGAATTCTCTGACTGTGAATGCAAAGATTCATTGTCTTTATTGAGTATTGCTGATAGGGCCCTAGTAAACCATGACTGTTTCTTGGAGGTACACAGAAAGGGAAGGGCAGGAGACAGCAGGTTTTCCATTAAAAAGACAAATCCATTAGTATCCACATTAAGATGTCCAATGTCCCAAGCAGAGACATGAATAAATGAAGCAGACTTTCATAAGAATATGTTAAGCGTAATAGAGTACTATATTTTCATTATGGAATGACTAACTTCAAACAGAAATATAACCACCTACTTAATCTCATCAAAGTCCTCCCACACCACACCAAGCACATGAGCTTCCTGGCTCCTTCTTTTAAAAGGAAAATAAATGAAAATATTGCAGAACTCCTCTGGGCATTAGTTCTGTTAATTTAAATAGGAAGTGATTTACATGCTGAAGACCACAGAATTACTGTCTCTATCTCTTGTTTAAACTCTTGTGGTTTCTTTGTTTGAATTTCTTTATCAAATAATTCATAAACTACGTAATTGCATTGGAAGACTATTTTCACAAAACCTCATCTGTGACCAACTTCATGTGGATGTTGAGTAAGTAGGTTTATATCACCAGGAAACATAAAACCATAAACAGACTATAAATATTCTCTCATAAACTGAATAAAGAAATTCAGCTAATGTTTACAAGATGAATCAGAAATAGTGTACAGTGTTTAACTTTTTTTGCATATTAAAAGTGATAATTTCAAGACACTTAAACACACCATTAAAAAAAATATCTTGGGATTGTTTCTCACTGAACCAGCATCTTCAAGTAATAAGAAATGTTTTCCAGGGTATTTTTTATTCCATCATGCTAATCATCTAACTGTTATCATATGTTCCATTAAAAAACAACTTTCTTCCAGAAAAGTACCAGTATTTTACAGACTACAAGGAATATGTATCTCCCACAATCTAATTCTGTACACAAATTGTGGTTACTAAACAACATAAGAGAAATGGTTGTAATATATGTTAAATGAATTGTATGCCAAACAACTGGACAGATGTGAAGGTCAAAACCTGTGACAACCTATCCAGTGTCAATGAAAATCATAAGTCAATAGCTGTCCAGCAAACACAAATGTCTTTCCACCCTTCTTTGCAAACCAAACTGAGACATTTTCAAGTAATTAAATACAAATTCTTCAAGTTCTGAATACATTAAATGCAAAGTAAGTTAACTTATATTTTATACACATGTCCAAATTGCAAAGCCAAAAATATGTAACACTTGCAAAGCCATAGTTTCATGTATGTCCAAAATGTAGGTATAGACAAACATATACACTTCAGGTAACAGAAAGTGCTTCACAGCACTAAACCCAAGAGTACAGTGCAACTAGGATAGTGTTATTAAATCTGTGTTTTCAGTACTACTCCTTTAAAACAAAAGCCCCACAGGCCTGTGAATTAAAAAGTCAGGGGAAAGTTCTTCTATGCATCTGAGACAGAAGAGACAGATCAAACGAAAATCAGAACCGCTCAAAATCTCTGGAAGAGTAGTCTCTCTTTTCAGTCCTGATCTGTTTCATCAGGAATCCGTGCATGGATTACTAAGAGGAAGCACACCTACCTTCATTAGCAGGTGTTGCACACGATACTTGCTCAGTTTTTCATAAAATAACCTTTCAAAATGTATATTCATTATACATATTATATATATAATTCAGAATTCCTTACATTCAGTGCAGTAACTAACACAGATTTGAAATTTAGATTTAATGCCTGATCTGAGATGTATAAAAGCCTTATTACATATTTTCAATATAATTATTACATATTATTATTAGAGCTAGCACATTTTACTAGTAGTATTAGTAAGGAAGTTATCATTAATTCTTTCTTATTCTTATTAGCATGTATTTGTTATAATGGACAAAACCCAGTATCATGAAAGCGTCCAGCCCATTTCCAAAATTCTTGGCAAGTGATTCTATGACACCTTGCTACCTTAACTGACATTCTTCATACGAGCCTTCTGGGCAGTATAATGTGGAAGAGAGCTCACTCCACACCTCAGGACCTACAGCTGCCTGCTCACTGCACACAACTGGCAAGGGACTGTGTTGGCTCTGGGGAAAAGGAGCAAAACACTGAAATTACTTCCACGCTCTGAGGCTAGGCAGAAATCGACAAAAGCTGTTCACGACTTAAAGCAGCGTTGGAGCCGCTCTTTATTGTGGCAAAGTCCAGCAAAGTCACCAGCTGGGAACTGCTTCAACTCCTAAAAGCTTCCCCCTCTCCCCCCCGTATTCCTACTGGTGGGGAATTGGCTGGGCTGTTCACACTGGATGAAAAACCAAAATTGCCGGTGCAAGACGCCGGGCTGTTTTGCATCTCTGCTTGGAGTAAGGAGTCCGGTTCGGGCGGCGAATCCACCCTGCTGCAGCGGGCCTGCGCGAGGGGCGCGGGGTTGGGGCAAGCGGCCCCACACTCTGCCCCCGTTTGAAATCACTCCCCAGCAGCAACGCGTCAAGAAAGCACCTGGGAAAGCCAGGAAAAACATCGTACCAAAGCGGCTCGTCCTAGAAAGCTACCCAGATCCTAACAGTATCTACAAAAATGCCTCTTTTTGAAGCTCTTGTGAGAGGAAAGGGGGGAGGAGGGAGGGATGAAAGTGTTGATGCTTAGGAGCAGTGCCACTTCTCAGCTATGCTGCGCTGCTCAAGGTCGCTCAGCCTATATAGGCTGCAAACATTAGTCTTAATTGCCGCGCAGATGACTACGAGACGAACGGAAGCTCCTTCCCCTACAACGCTAGCAGCGGGACGTGCCTCCCGGGTTGTAACGACAATTCACGCCACGTGCTGTGTCCCCTTTTAGCATAAGCATGTTTTCTTTAAAGACCCTTTAAGAATTATCCGTTAAAATAAAATCTTCCTCCTTCCCCTAATCGGAAGGCTCGGCTCGGCTCCAGTCTTTCCCATACCAGCCGTCTCCTGTAAATCCTGGAAAGGCTGGGGAAGGAGGAAGAGGACTCCCCGGGTTAGGCAGGCAGGTTTGCGACGTGGCCGTGCTTGAAGCGCTGTGAAACCAGCGGTTCTCAGGCAAGAGATTGTTTTATTACCTTCTCCGTCACCTCAAATACTCAGGCAGGGCTATACTTCTGGTGTGCCTTTCCTTTGGGGATTTACAGCGGTTGCGAGCGAGACTGGGGGGTGAATCTATTTATTCACTGGTGTCTCACAGGCAAGTATGCTGAAGTACTTTCAGATCTGGCTCGGCAGAGGAGGAAAGAAGCCCACGGCAGCACTTCAAGGCTCACCGGAGTTTGCTTCCCCAGGGGAGAGCGCTCCTCAGCCACGGGGGAGCCACCGCCGCGGCAGGATGGGTGGCCAGGAGATGGCTGGGCGTGCGACGGGGAGGAAGACTACATTCCCCTTGTTCTCCCATCGCTACCTCAGCTCGTGGCGAGGTGCGTGTGTCCCCCCCTCTCAACCGGCTAGTGCTCGGCCGTCACTTCCCTCCCCCCGGCGGCCCCGCTGCACCCAAGCTTCCTCCCTCTCCCCGGTTTCACCCCGTATAGATGGCTAGAGATATTTATGTTATCAGTAGTATTATTTGAGCCGAATTCCGCTCAGGGCTGGTGGGGGGTTTAACAGCAGGTGTGGGCAGGCTCTCCATCTCCGCAAAGGAGCATGCTCAGAGATCTCAGGCATGCTCCTTCAGCGGGAAGGGAGCCAGAGCTGGGCCGGGGTGAGTGAGGAGGGAATCCTCACGCTCACACCATCCTAATGCAAAGTTTTATTGTTCAAGCGGCCCCAGGTCCCCCCTTCCTAGGGGAGGGGACCCTGGCGCCGCTCCGAGGGCTAACGGGGAAGGGTGTTCCCTTTCTCTCCTGGCAGGGAGGGAAGGAAGAGGAGGAAGAAGAGGAGATGCCCAGGCGAGAAAGGCTTCAGATCCAACTTCTGCCGGGAAACCCGCAGGTCTGCTGCCGCCTCCTCCCGGAGCGAGACTACTGCTGCGCCTGACACTGCTCCCAGCGCTGATGCAATGCTAAGAGCAGACGGGCAGCACCATCACCACCATCACGACCATTATCATCGTTATTATTATTAATATTATGGCAATTCTCGCGGCCGCGGAGGGGGAAGCAGCACTCGGCTCCGGCAGATGCCCTCCGACGCTTACTTCCCCCAATCCCCCCCCCCCCCCCCGGGTCCGCGGGAGCCCCGCTCACTGCTCCGCGCCTCCCCGCGCAGCCCGCGCCCAAGCAGCGGCGGAGATGACAAGACGGGGTCCGACCGAAATCGTAACAACGGCACCCGGCGGTTATCCTACCTTGAGCTCCTCCGTATCCAGATTTGCTGATCTGTCCATAGAGGGAAACTGAGCGGAGGGAAAACTAGGGAAGTTGTGCCCCCCTAAAAAAAAACCAACCAAAAAAAAAAAAAAAAAAAACCAAAAAAAACCAAACAAACCAACACAAACCCCACCACACAACAGCAAACGGAGGCGGCAATCTAGTCTCTCAGTTTCCAGCCTAAACTCAGCCTTGTCCTCCAAACCCTGGCAGCTGCTCTCAGTTTCATTCTCCGCGATCACGCCTCCACCGGTTTAAATAAATAAATAAATAAATAAATTTCACTTTTTGGGTGGGTTTTTTTTTTTTTTTTTTTTTAAAGAAGAACTCCCTTAAGGATTCAAGCGCCAGGTGATGTCCGGTGAAAGAGATTCGCGTCCTCAGGCAATGGGAGGAGGAGACAGGGAAAAAAAAATCCACTCAGTTTAAAGATTATTTTTTCTTCTGCAATAAGCTCAGAAACCGACGAATCGCTGCATCCCGAGGAAAAATCCTGCTTCTCCGGACAGCATCATGCAGCAGATTTCGAGCAAATGTGTTCAAATTGAAGAGAATAGTCTGTGATAAAAGCCTTTCTCCGTCATGCCTACTCTGGTAGCTAATTTAGCACCCTGTGAGCGCAAGACATTCGCGATGAACAATTTTGCTGGCAAGATAACAAAATCCCCCAACTCCTGCATAGACTCAGAAATTCTTTGTAGCTGAAGGTATTTCCTCAATAATAACACTAGGGAAAAAAAATTGGAAAGTCTGTAGGGGATGGTCTTCTTTGAAGGTTATGCTAAGAGTTGGGAGGAAAACAGGAGATGGATCTCTTGCAGAAGAGAGACAGAAATTCCCCCCCTTTCGCTCCTGTTTTACTGTCCTTCACCGCCAGGTGACTGACTTTCCTCCTCATGGCCCGCTCGAAGGGGTTTTCTCCAGCTCTCCAAAATCAACAATTCCTTTTCCGAGCAGTCCAGCCCCCGGAGCTTAACGTCGGCTGCCGGCAGCACCTCCCCGGGGGCGGGCATGGACACGGACCCACCCGCGTGCTCCCCGCGCTCGCCAAATGGCTCCTCTCGCTGGCCACACGTGTCCTGAATAACAGCCGCCCTCACCGGCATAAAAACCACCACTGCCTCTCCATCACTCCCTCTAAAAACCATATATCTGTGTGTGTGTGCGTGTGTGTGCAGGTATGCCTAAATTAACAAGATGATGTGAAACTTCTCCATCTCTGGCTGGAAGTGCATGGGTGTTATGCAGCTGTTGAGTGTATCATTAATGTGCTGCAGCTTTGGTGAAACAGCGTTTCTGACAGCACATGGATTAAGTCTTGAGTCTCTCTCAGGGTGTTACTTTACTAATCTCCTTTTCCGAAGGATTCACTGTCTTGCAGCTCTCACATCACTCCAAAGAGAATCAAAATTAGATTTAAAAATTCAAATTCCTCCCCACCGAGATCCTGATTTTATCACAGTCCTTTATCGTAAATCTGTCAGTTGCAGTTTTGGAGAACAAGGCTGCAATTTTTGATTCTCTGCTATCAGTCTTTTGGGGGCCTTATTTATTTAACCCCATGAATGACAAATTCAGAACCATCACTTTCTGGTTCTATCACCTCGTTTCTACACTGCTTGAAATAGAATTGATATTCCTGATAATTTGACATAAGTAGACAGATCTAATATCCCAAAGTGGATACTGTTTCCAGTGCAATATATATTTGCTTGCAGCTTCCAAGACTTCAAGGTTAACATAAGCTTGAGGGCTGGGTGATGGCCAGTGATAGCTATTTCTGAGGACTGAATATAGCCCTCATCTAGAAAACTAGAGATGTGATGCAGGCACAGGCAAATGACAGTTCTCCTCTTAGCGCAAATTATATATGATTTCCAGGTTCATTGTGAATGTACCATAAGTATCATTATTATCATTAATCTAGAACTGCAATTTGTAAAGATTAAAGACTTGGCCTGGTGTTCCCATGTGAGCCAACACGCTTGAGTCCAAATAAAAGATGGGCAAAGTGGACACTAAATCTAGTTGCTGTAAGACCTATAGAAATTTGTGGGGTTTTTTTCCCTGACAAAAACCCACCACCCTACCTCATTCATCCCCAAAATAAAAAGCCTGGAGAGACTTCTAAGAGACCAATCTGAAGGAAAACATCTCAGAATGCACTTCTAGGGTTCCCCAAATGTGCCAATATGCAGTACTGGGAAGAGGAGGGGATTGCCGAAGTGTGTGACACCAGCCAGGGAACATAGTCTGGGAGTACCTTGGTGTCCTGGCTGCTGCCAATGGATAACCAGAAGACTACTGATCTTCTCTATACATCCACACCTGTTTACATGGTGATTAGTAGACCAACAAGTAACTGCACAAAATGCAGCTTTATAAAAACAGAGGGCCTTCAGCACCATGACTTTTCTGCTGTCTTGTTGCTGCCACACTGCAAGACTTCCTTGGACCGGTCACTCCTCTGTTTATTTTCATATTGGCACCAAGTGTGCTGGGATGAGATATATTTGAGAATCCTCTACTGAATTTTGCCGATAGTGGTCAAGAGTTCAGGGAAGAGACAAGGAAAATTGACAGCACAATCATATAAGCCTAATTTCCTTAGAAAACAATACAAAACAAATTGATTTTGGCAGTCACTTTAATAACACTTTAAAGCACGTTTCACTTTTCATTGGTAATATAACCTAACAAATGTCTTTTTGTTGTTAAGACAGGCACTCCAAAGTTAATTGATACCAGACTTCTAGTTGCTTCAAATATCTAAATTTTTTATCTTGCGTATAAAATGTAAGACCTCTCTTTTCCCATTGCAGGGCCCTAATTCAGAAGACACCCCTGACATTTTCATCCTCATTATTCATATATGGCCCTATGTCTTAGTCATTGCACACAATGTGGAATTATTATTTTCCTTAAAGAGGGCTTTCTGTTTCATTTAGCACAGTTAACAACTGTATTCTGCATAAGTGTCAACACAAAATTTTACTATACAGGCAAATATTATTGTTAGCATTAATAGAGGGGAAAACTGAAACCAAGCCAAGAGGCTAGATTCAAAGAGGAACCAGTAAATCCTGAAGCAAATCAGAGCCTGAGCTCTGAAAATGAGGCCGGAGCCTAGTGCTTGCAGAAAAGAGTGTGTGGAAATGAAGAACACAAAGCAAGCAGCAGTCTGCAAACTCACCAAGCGCTGGCTTTGACCTCAGGCCTTTTGTGCAGCAGGTCAACAGGTGAAAGACCAGTGAAAGAATTCTGTTATTTTGTACATATCCAATTGCTTTAACTACTGTATCACTTATATTCATGTATTCATCTTCTTCATTCAACTGCTAAGCCTTCCAGCTTTTCTTTTTTTTATTTCAACTAACAAACCATTGTGCAAATGTCATTCACTACCTAGTCCTTCATCTTTCCTGTGCCCCAGTCTTCCTATGTCAGGCATTCCTGACAAGCATAATTGAGGATTATATATAGGTTATAATTAAAGGTTTTATTGTCAGGATTTGATTAAAGACTCTATGAGAGGAGAATCCTGGAAAAATAAGCATTCTTAAAAGCTAAGTGTTTAACTTTGAAATACTTGACCAGGTTAAAGTCAAGTTTAGGTTATTTTTTGGTATTTAGTCTCCTGGATTATTTTTTTGGCTGCTTGCTTGCCTTTTTCACTCTTCCCCCTTTTACTGAGGCTAAAAAGACTTACTTTCCACAGATTCTTGCTGCGCATTTTTGTAGCAGAGCTGACCCCAAAGTACAAGAGCAGGATATAGAGCAGATACTGGACTTCGCTATGAAGAGAAGGATTAGAGCAGGATTTTACCCAATACAGAAATTTGCCTCCAGGACTTGAAAAAATTAAATTCTGCAGTCACTTCAGACTGCATGCAGACAACAGGGGAGCATATTTTTCTAAATAAGGTCTGCAGAAACATCTTTGTAATCATAAGGTATTAGTAAACTAATTTGGGGACTGCAGCCAACTCCCCCTGTGACACTTCAAAATGGTGAACAAGCTCAGTTCAAACCCATGCTGGCAGCAGAGAGAGTGTATAACTTTTTAGCAACAAATCATGCTCTTAAACAGACACAGCCGTTCCAGTAGATAGCTCTCATGGTTTCTTTGTTTTTCCAGAGATGCCAAGATGGAGTATGTCCCATACAATATGGCACAGAGTGCTTTGTCCTCTAGTCTGCACATTCATCTTACCTTTGATGGAGACTTTTTCTCAGATTGAGGGGTTTCCAAGATAGGGTTGCCTAGAAGACCTTCTTGGGTGGGTTTGTCTTCTCCAAGTACAGATAATTTACTGGGTTCCTTTAAGCTCTTGGTATAGCCCATGAAGGGAGATAAACACTTCTAAAGGCTGACTTATTTCATAGAGGTCTGAATCATCTCTGGAAGTAACTGTTTCCTTCTGACTGTACAGGGTGTTCCTGAAGTTGAGTGGCTGAATCTGGGACCACATACTCAGTAACTTAATACAGATATGATTGAACTCAACTCAGAGTTACAAATATGTATCTGGAAAAGGATGTCAATCATAATGAAAACATGGGAAATGATGGATTCGTTCATAGTGAAGCCACAGGTGTTATGCTTTGTCATTTCACATCCTTTTAAAGCAGAGAGGACAGTTTTCATAAAGTACTGTTAGTTAGAAGGAAAGAATAATTCAGAAGCCAATACAGCGCTTCTGATATATTTCATAGATATTTTCCATTCTAAGAAAAACTCCAAACCCACAAATCCAACATCTAAGGCTAAGGATACAGACTTCAGCATCAACTATGAGAACATATGAGTACTACTATAGCTCTTAAGCAGAATTGCTACATTTTTCCCAAGTTGCAAGGGAAACCTGTATACCTGAAAATGTTTTTATACTGCTCCAAAATGTGTAATTTATTTTTTTTATTAGCGAATGTTAGACTAACATAGGTATATGTATGTTACATTATAATTATATCTTACTGAGTATTTTGAGTAACATAAAATTGGAGATTTTTGGGCTGAAGTCAATAAAATACCAAACTGTATAGTAATCCAAATTGCAGCCTACCAGTCTGGATATTCAAAAAAGAAACACTGTTCACATTTCCAGCTTAACAAAGTACAACATCTCTGTAGCTCAAAGGATTTAAAGTATTCTAACAGTTTATAATCCATATGCATAATTCTTTTTAATGCATATGGATTTCTGAATAACTGAGCTTCCTAGCAAAATTATTTACGGATCTCTGGGAAGTAATGTGAGCATTTTAAGTAAATAAGCAAAAAGATAATTAGGTTGAGAAATCTGTAAGCCTTCAGCTGTTATTAAAATAAATGTAATGAACCAGAAAAAAAAAAAGATCACACTTTGTGTAGGAAAAACCACTAATTTTCTAGTGCACTGCTTAGAGAATCTGGTCGTTGTCATTGGAAAGATATAGTTTCAGAGTATGTTCAGTTTTATCAGGAAGTAAATGCTTTTTACAACAATGGCATTTGTACTGTAAGCTCTTGAGGACAGAGACCTTTTCTTTTTAATACCTAGCAAGTGACATGCAAAGATGCATGTATACATTAATATTTAATATACAAATATTAATAATACCTCCAAGTGAGGAGCATACTTTCTCACAAAATCATGTTAGATTACAGCTCTGAATGTAAATATAACAGTCTTACAATTATAACTAGAGCTATTCCACAGTAATACCAAGAAAGACCTGAGTGCTGTGTGTTTGCAATCGGTACATATTTGTAAATCAGATTTCTGAGGGTATGGGATTTGTGTAGTTTGAGATTTATGTGTGCTTATACATGTGTATGAACATCTCTCTGAGCCCCATTGGTAACCTTTGAACCTAATAACCACCTTCAACCTGTATTAATAGAGGTCTTTTATAGATCCTCCCACCTGTTTGTGAAAGTAAACAACATTATGCAGGAGAGAACAAAGACCAGGCTCATACCTGCACTCAAGGGGGGATTACAGAGTAAATTTGGTGTACCTCAGTAGGTATCTAAAAATCTGCAGGAAAGTGGTAGGTTTAAAAAGCTTTAATCATGTATTTATCAGGCATGAGAGCAGTCCCTATTCAGTTAAGCTTAGTGCCCTTTGCTGATCTTCTTGTGTCTAGCAATGAAAAATTTTTGACAAAAAGTTTATTTTGCAGTTATGTTTTATCTCCTTAGTGTATTCTGCGCTGTCTAATTAGGGGTGAGCTCATGTTACAACCTTAGTACAATTCAGTTAAAATGTCAATCAGCCATAAGGCAAATCTAATGGAAACCAGGCTTTATTAGGAGCAGTGCTCAGACAACTTCTTTCTATACAATTTTAAATGATATTGCTATACTTACTACATTTATATATGAAATTCCCATTGTATAGCATTTATATATACATATATGCTATTATCATAGAATCATAGAATAGTTAGGGTTGGAAAAGACCTTAAGTTCATCTAGTTCCAGCCCCCCTGCCATGGACAGGGACACCTCCCACTAAACCATGCCACCCAAGGCTCTGTCCAGCCCAGCCTTGAACAACGCCCGCAATGGAGCATTCACAACTTCCCTAGGCAACCCATTCCAGTGCCTTACTACCCTTACAGTAAATATCTATCTCAATGTTTTCAACAGCCTTACTTTTATCACCACAGATTGTAAACAATAGCATGTCAATTGTATTAGAGAACGTACAAATCTGGTTCTGTTTCTTATTAAAACAAAAACAAGCCACCCAAACCATACCAACAAACAAAAACTCCATAACAGCAACAAAGAAAGAAGAAAAAGTAGCGTCTCTGTTACTGAACTGAATGCGAAGAAGAAGAGGTTTGGAAGAGGTATCGTTAAGGAAGGGCAGTTCTTCAGGGAGGCTGCTGCTAGCCCTTCCAATGCATAACTTATTCCTCTTTTCAGTGCTGTGCATATTTGAGGGCATCAGCAAGTCTTAATGATGGAGGGAGATACTTTTCAGTTTGAGAAATTAAATCTGGAAAGAAGTAATTTTGCTCAATTTCTGTCAGTCGTTACTCTTAACATAAGCATTAAAGAAATGCTCTGCAGTTTCACCATTCATTTCAGGGTCATGCACACACTGAGAATTTCTTGAACCCCTCGAGACAGATGAAGGTTCCCATACTCATCTTAATTTACGACTTATGTTCAGTAAACCTGCAACAGATGGTGACTGGATTGTTCTGAGGGTTTTAGTTCACTGTGGACTCTGCTTCCTCAGGCCACCAGCTCAAATCCTACCTAGACCTAATTAATGGCTATTGGTGACTGTTTAGAGAGGTATGTGCTAAGCACTAATAAGCACATAACTACAGAGCTGACCATTACTACCTACTACTACCATACATCTAATTGCACCTAGGAGGCTGCTGTCCCAGAAAAGCAGCATACACAAGTTACTACTGAGTAGCACAGTTCATTTCAGACTTTTCTCCTTTTGTACTCAAATGATATAAAATCTTAATGATCAAAAGATGTGTCTTAAAGATAAACTAAAGGGATATAAGATGCTGGGAGAGTTCAGGAAAACAATACATAGCAACTCTTATAGCAGTCTGACATTTGTTCATAGCACATATCAGTTTTAGAGGATCAGGGTTTGGATAAGTTGAACTAAGAGGCAGAAATAAAGGAATTTTAGGTGGCAGAAAGAGCAAAACTACAATGTCTTTGTACTTGTTAAGAGCTTTCTCCATAATTGTCAAGGCAGCACTTTCCACAAATGGAGAAAGGCTTAATTTCAGCTTATTTTTAATACTTTATTGTGTGTTCTCTCCCCTCCAATAAAAGGAAAAGCAGATAATCAATATTGCTGATTATAAAAATAGGCGGTTTATGATTGAAGATGAAAGGTGATGAGTTAACCTTTTCAAGAAGGCTGTGTTTAAATAAATTATTAGCGTCTGTTCTTTTATCTGCTTTTTATGAGCCATTCATTCAGATCCTAATATATAGAAAGTGTGCATTGGGTTATCTCTGACAGCCAAGATTGATAGTAGTAGTTGGTCATTCTTTAAAGAGTACAAAGCTTGATTGTGAAAGTTAAATCCAGGAATGACAGAATATTAACTGCGCTACTAACTTCTCAACTGATGCTAATATTTTTCCATAATCCTAGCCCACTTTTTCTCACTTCTTTTCCAAAGGATTAATCCTGCCTCTCTGTGTGAAGAATATTGGCAGAGGCTCAGATTTGCAGGAAACAAAATTGTGAGACATTTCCAAAGGAAGGTTTTATGCTAAGGAACAGAACTTAAAAAAAACCCAACCACCAAAAAAACCCATTTGCAATTCAAGATGCACCTTGTCTGAACTATGTATCCAAATGATCTGTTTATAGATTTTTTTAAATCCTTCTCTGCACTCACATTTTTTGCTACTCCTTTTCATTGCATCATATTTAAATTCAGTGCTCTAAATCCAAGGAATATATTTTTTAATTTTTTGGAATAACTAAACAAACTAATAATAACAGTACTAATAATACATCAGCGCTCTGAAATATTCTCTGACTTTATGCTAGCACTGAAATGTGTTACAAGCAAATGTGAAACGATCCTCTTCTTTGATATTCATACAACACAAATACATGGCACCTTCATGAGTTCCTCCATCTGAAACACTAAAGGTGCTCACTGGAACAACTTTAAATATTTCTAACGATGTTAACAATTCCAGTTATTTTGTTCTGAAACATTGGCCTTCTTGGTGCCTGTAAGAGCAGTATCCAGCCTGTATTTTATCAGCATCCCACCAGATGACCCGCCACCAGTGTTTGAGTGGCCTAGCACCTTATTTTTCCTGTTTGCACTAGTAAAATGCACTGTTCAATAAGTCCAGTTGAAACTAAATGTTACCTAAATGTTATCTAAAGATAACTCATGTGAAGATAATTTGCTTATCTTTTTTTCATGTAACTACAGATGGAGCAAAAATATAGAAGGAAGTTATTTTTATGTATAATACACATATGTCTTCTGGAGCAATGCCTGTGAACATGCGATCTCACACATAGCTAGGGCTTCTATGCACAAACTGATGACAAAAACATGCTTGTACTTAAGCCAGTGAGGAATGAGTAAAGGACAGAGATGCTCACTAGGAACAGAAAAAAAATATGTTCTTCTAATTGTTGCAGTTTGCGTTAAACAAAACCAGAAGCCAACAACTTCTTTAGATTTATGTTGATTGGCACTAAGAACATGAAGAGACCTTTGATCATAACTTCATGTCCACTTTCTACTGGCTTTAAAAAAATGGCTAAAATATTAAGATTCTGATTTTTATGAAAATTAATTTTTACTTATTGAAAAAGATAATAATCACTGTCAATAAGTTTAGATTGCAATTATGTGTCATGTAACTGAAATGTGAGAAAAGAGTTCTTTTTCAAGATGTCTTTTTCCATTTTGAGGTGGAAATATAAAAAAAGCTATCTTGTGTCATTACTATTTTTCAATATTTGAGGCAGTACTTTTCTAGCAATTGTCAGATATCAGATGAAAATCAAAACACTCATCTCAGAGAAACACAAAAACATTTTATTTATGTTCTGTTACACTTCATTCCTCTTCCTAGATTTCAATATTTTTGCTAATGTGTCTCTATGTTAGATGACTAAGCTTTTAAGTCATTTTACTCATAACAATTCACGGTGAGTCAGCAAATGTGATTTCCAACCTGTTCTATATTTTATAACTTGGACTCTAGATTTAAGCTCACACACGACAAAAGGCAAAACAACAGCAGTTTGAACTGCACACTTTTTTTCCAAGATGTTAAAACCTTTTGGCTGGTTTTGAGATAGACAAGTAAGATAATTCCCCATGAAAGGGGACACAGTTAGCATGTGCCACAAAAACCTCCTTTGCACTGCTGCTATCCCACTTTTCAGTTATTTCTTGCTATTCTCACATCAGAAACCTGGCAGCAGATGTTCAGCGTAGAAGTCCAGCTTTAAAATACAGAGGAAGAAAAAGAAATATTCAGACAGTGTCTTGGTTTTTTCTTGCTAAAAGTGGGAGTATTTCCAATTTTCAACATCCTTTCAGAAGATTAAGGAAAGAAAGCAGCAGAAGCATAGTGGTGCCAAATTACAAAGAACTGGCTGTACAGGCGATCCCAGTCTTCACTCACTCTGCAGCTGAGAGGTTATGCCATTTGCCCTTTCAGCCTACTGAGCACTGTGCTGTTCAGAAGACTCAAATTTGGAGTCCTTTGTCGTCACAGCAGATGCAAGCCATCACTATATGCTGGTATTTGCTAGCATCTAATATTTGGGGCATTCCAGAATCAAAAGCTGCCCCTCTCTTTTGGGGCATGGGTTTTTTTTTCATTTTTCACTGGAAAAAAAGAAATGCAAAAACACTTTTCTACTGGGTCATTGAAGGATTAGGTGACTGTGGCTATCATGCCTAATTGGTTCATCATCCTAGATCATATATACTTGTTCTATAATGAAAATATAAACATTTTATATGACATGGGTAAAGAGAGCCATGCCTTGAATGGGATAAAGTGGAATGGCAGCAACACATTAATGGGAACACGCAGGTAGCTGCTAGTGTATCATGCCTTTCTAAAACAGCGTGGAAGGCTTTATAAGACTCTCCTTGCCAAGGAACTTGTTTTGTTTTGATTGGGACAAACAATGATTTAAAGCCTGACAATGTATTAAGAAAATAAGGAGACTATTAAAACCTCCACTTTTACTGCATGTTCAATATTGAAGAAGTTTCTTAGGGAACTGAGGGGGATGGCAGTTGGTTGTGGCTTTAAAATGAGTATGTGCAAAATGAAACTGTTGTCAAAGAGATACCTTAGTATGCTTTTGTTGAAGTAAAATGTATGTTTGCCTGTGTCCAAGATGCTGATTTCATTGCCTTCTCTGATGCCCTTTCACCTGCAAGAGAACTTTGCAAGGGAGGGATATCATCTCCCCCACCTCCAGCTGGTAGGGGGGTGTGGTCCCTGTATTTTGATATTCCAGGAAATGTGATGTAAAGTGGCCATTTTGCATCTGCTCTGCTTGTTTGTAAATAACTGAATTTAAAGTGAGGGGTGTTCAGGATAAGGGTGATGTCTGCATTGCATGTTGAGTCCAAGAGATGTGTTTTCATTAACAAAGAGCCTTTAGATGAGACGCTCTAAAAAAGCTACTTCTGTAAAATAGAGGGTGCTAGAAAATGCGTGTCACTGCCACTGTCACCTAATAGAGGTTATGCGCTGATAGAAGGAACAAGGGAGCTGGCAGAAGCCTGTCTCTCGCTGTCAGTTCCAGGCTGCAGGCTTTTATGTTCATTTGTAATGCAATCAATAAGGAATAGCTTAAATTGGGCTCTGGAAGCTTGATTTTATAGTTTGCTAAATTTCTCTTTTAAATCTGTTTAAAATAAAAGAGAAGTTTCTATGGAAACCTTCCCTTTTATTCAAAGAAAATATCTCCAAGTCTCCCCGGCACAGTCTGCCTCACACAACCAGAGCTGCCTGGATCCATGCCAAGAGCCACCACGGTCTTCCAAACCTGCCGCACTGGCACAGCACCGGGCAGCATGGCAAGCACCTGCTGCTGCCTTGTGATGTAATTAATGTAGCCTTTTCCATCACCTACCGTAGACAGGGGGTGGTGCCCCTATTCATATTCTTACAGCTCCCAAAACAGCTGGCAACAAAGGGAGTTCCTTGCTGGCCTGGGAAGCACCACCAGTGAGCTGGAGGCATCCTTGCTGCCATGCAGCACTTCCCAGAGGATAGGCACCCAGGCTGAGTGAGCGCATGGTTCTAGGTAGTGAGAGATGCTCGCCACTTCAATTTTGCTTGGAGGGTAGGTGTCCTCCAGGCTTCTAGGGCTTGAAATTGTTTGTTCAGATAATTATTTAGATGGGGGGAACACCAAAAACCAAAACCCAAACAGCTTTCCTGAGATAACCTCTGTTTCTAAAGTAAGAAGTCTTAGGGTCTTTTCCCCAAATAATGAAAAAATATCTGTTAAGATCAAAGACAAAATAAAACCTGAACTAATTACTTTTTTTTTAAAATATTATAACTCATTATTGTCATTAGCATCCACTGATAGGGAGGATTTCTTCATTTCACTGAACTCAGAGAACTTAGGGCAGTTTGCTTGCTTGGAGGTCCAAAAAGCTCTCTCTTCCTAAGCTTATCTCCACTCTCAGTTTATGATATTCTGAGGTCTGGGGTTTTATGCCTATTGATGCAAACTGTATGCATTGCTGCTGTGCTCAAGAACTTTCTTCAGCCTGTGCTCCCATTGCCCTGCCTCTGGCCAGCCTTTCATAGAATCATAGAATCATAGAATAGTTAGGGTTGGAAAAGACCTGAAGATCATCGAGTTCTAGCCCCCCTGCCATAGGCAGGGACACCTCCCACTAAACCATGCCACCCAAGGCTCTGTCCAATCCAGCCCTGAACACCGCCAGCAACAGAGCATTCACAACTTCCCTAGGCAACCCATTCCAGTGCCTCACCACCCTTACAGGAAAGAATTTCTTCCTCATATCCAATCTAAACTTCCCCTGTTTAAGTTTGAACCAGTTACCCCTTGTCCTCTCACTACAGTCCCTCATGAAGAGTCCCTCCCCAGCATCCTTGTAGGCCCCCTTCAGATACTGCAAGGCTGCTATGACGTCTCCACGCAGCCTTCTCTTCTGCAGGCTGAACAGCCCCAACTTTCTCAGGCTATCTTCATACAGGAGGTGCTCCAGTCCCCTGATCATCCTCGTGGCCCTCCTTTGGACTTGTTGCAACAGTTCCATGTCCTTTTTATGTTGAGGACACCAGAACTGCACACAATACTCCAAGTGAGGTCTCACGAGAGCAGAGTAGAGTTGCAGGATCACCTCCCTTGACCTGCTGGTCATGCTTCTTTTGATGCAGCCCAGGATATGGTTGGCTTTCTGGGCTGCAAGTGCACACTTCTGGCTCATGTTCATTTTTTCATCGACCAGCATCCCAAGTCCTTCTCTGCAGGGCTGCTCTGAATCTCTTCTCTGCCCAACCTGTAGCTGTGCCTGGGATTGCTCCGACCCACGTGTAGGACCTTGCACTTGTCATGGTTTCACATTGTTATCCAGCCCAGGAACTGGTTTGAACTATCTGACAGAAGTTACGCTTTAAGAGTTTTTTTAACCAATCTTGAACTTACTGTGACTGTGTACTCATCAGCTTCACCCACTGTTCATTCAGTCTGAGCCATAACAATTACATGTGGAGAAAAAAAAGCTACAAAAATCTGTTCTGAAAGAATCTATACCAGTTGTTACCTTAAAACTATAGTAGAATATTTGTAGAAAGACAAAAAGATAAACCATGGCTTCTCATAACTTTGACAAAATTTGTCAAAGGTAACGATCTGTATAACTATGCACAATATTTTAGAATCGTGTTGCATTCAATTTCATGTAATTTATTTTCATCACAGTGCATCATTACATGAGCTATTGAATAAAGAAAACAATTCAGTTTTGCACCCTTTTATTTTTAATGTCAGGAGTAAAATATGTTAGATTAGAGACGTATACGATACATATAATACATACAACAAAATATGATGAAAAGATACGCATTAATATCAGTATTTTTCTAAACTTTATTTCTCTAGGAAAAACAGAGGCGGTGGCTCAATATATACATACTTGACTTACCCTGGATGATCATCCTTTATCTCTTAGGTGAATACTGCCAAGAGAAAAGTTCCTGTGCACATTCGTTATCCATTCCTGTGTAAATCAACTGCCCTAAATCAACAAAAAGGAGGTATTTATGTACATGAGGAAAGGTTTTTTTATTATTATTTCAGTTTTATATTTCATGTAAAGATGCTTGAATAAAAGATCTCAGAAACCCATCTGATTACTGTAGGGATTTTTTCTTAATCCCTCCAATGAACTCTGTATTTTTTCTGAAGCTCACTCTAAGGTAGCTAGTATAAGGATGATATAAAACAGGACTGTTCAACTTTTGTGACAACTATGGCCAGATTTTGTTATAAAAAGTTGCTCATGGACCAGAGAACAAACTTTATAATGTGATGAGTCATCTGGGGAATGGATTCAACCTTTGTGCCAGGAGTTGGACAGCAACATTGTACTACTTTCAGGGCTCCATTACACTGTAGAGATACCATGTGAACAATAGCTGGAAGTTAGAGTATTAATTTATGCACTTAGTAAAATATGTAGTAGTTCTTTCTGCATAAACACAAACAAAATTAAGGAAACAAATGGTAAACATTAAATCATTATTATTAGCACATAGTCTGTTATTTTGTCTGTATTATTCTTGCATACTTGTCTAATGACTTTGTAATTAAAGCTGCCAGAAATAATGTTCTTTAACCTCACTGTCATCAAAATTCACTCAAATTGTGTCATTTTTAATTAAAGATTATTTTAATTTTTCAGTAAGGGGAAAAAAATCCCATTAGATAATGGTCAAAAGCAAAAAAGAAATTGCTATTCTTATCAATCCCAAATCACAGGTATGTTTAATTATTTCTTGTCCTTTGGAGGCCCTAGATGAAAGATCAAAACAATAAATTTCATAGTTCAAAGCCAAGATACAGCACTGGGATTTGCCAGGGTAAGTAAACTGCTCAAGAATACATGTATGATGATACAGAGAGCTAGTTATCACCTGAATGCAGGAAGTTTCAGAACACTCTTTATCTCATTCAAATGTCCTTACAGCTTTATATTCACTCCAAACAATAGAAAAGCCTTCAGACTCACTGGAATACTGTATCACGGGGCTTGATAACTCCTGCATTTCTCATATATAACAGCACTTTTTCATTGGTTCCAGACATCAGTGAGAGCAGAAAAATGAGGAGGAGGGAAACCTCTCTGGACTTCTTTTCCTTCAAGTACATGTGAAACTCATACAGAAATGCTGCAGCATCTTTGCACAGGAAAGTACTCAAAAAGTTGTGCTCTGCCTCCTTAGCCTTTACCTTCAGTCTCCTGCTTGGGGTCTTCTGGCTGCTCAGTCCTCTGTTGTTACAGAAATGAAGGGAGAGTTCAACTTCTGCAAGCAAAATACTTCAATTTTTACTAAGTGACTTGGATACTGTAAAAAATAGAGTTTGATGGACTTAGACATGGAGATTGTTGACCACAAAAAGAAAACAGATTTGCTTCATATGCAGTGATAAGGCTTTCATTTGCTTTGCCCTTTTCTTCAGCAGGAAAATTGTGAGAACACAGAGGGATGACAATTTGCTGTTCCCACCACAGGAGGCCTGAAGATGGACACTCCCCTATGTTACTCTTTTCTGAATCTCCTCTTCAGGCTTTTAACCGTACTTTCTTATGAGTCCTTTGCTTGCCTTGGACAACTTCTGCAGGTTTTCCTACCCAGAGAAACCCTCAGGTCTTCCTACCTTATTTTAAAGACATCTCCACGGCACCCAACTCAGCTTTTGACCCTTCAAAATACTTTCTGTGCTGCCCTTCGGGCTTTGCAAATCACCACCTCTGTTTGATTAGACAACACCTGTTATAGAAAATATTATGTCCCAGCTGTAATTCCATTGTAAGGGCATTTTACAAAAGATATGTCTTTTTATGTGCATACAGCTAATGGATAATGGCCCATTATCAAGAAGCTGTGACTTTGTTCATAGGTTTTCTTCCAGCAGTGGAAGTCTTTATTATTGTTAACACACAATTTTCTGGAGCATTTACACTGAAGCAATTAAGGCCATATTCAGATATGCGATTATTGTACCTAATGGGTACATAATAGGTACTTAATAGATATTTAGGCAGCTATTATAATCCCTGGTTCAAAAGAGCAAAACTATCAGGTTCTTTACCCCGACCAAATAGAGGAATTGTCATGATGACTAGGACTAACATATATCAGGATGTTCTTATGGGCTCAAATTCATTGTTTTGGACAAAAGCACACAGGATTTCATCTGTGCTTCCTCTGAAGTGGTTCTTTTCAAAGCAGAGCTCTAGGAATTTTTGCAGAGTCCTGGACCTGGTCCTTGTATGACAGGACCTGATGTAAGGAGCAAGTAACTTATGAGACAAGGGGGGTACAAAATTACAAAATGAAATGTACAAACCTTTAGAATCAATTTTAAGTAATGATAAGTTTGATGACTTTGTAACAATGGTAATGGAAAATTACTGAGATGCATGATGTGCAGAGAAAAAAATAGAGTACAGCTAGAGAACATACTGAAAATTCTTGTACAAGATAAACTGTTGTAGTTGACGTAGTTTAGGCCTTTATGACCTTAGGACAAAATGAGTGTAAGAAAAACAGGCTAGAAGAACAGGACATAAGGATAAGGAGTATCTGGAATAGCAGGGGTCCAGGATGGGCTGCAGTTAAACTAACTGATAAGTAGAAGGACAGGATGATTGTTATGTCTATAGTGTTAACAAACCAATTAAGCTGGTATAAGCATCTACTGCATGTGCTTCGAAGGCTGCCAGAAGTGATGAAGACTGTTGGAAGAAGTAAACGACCCTCAGAGACCACCACCATGTTTTTGTACGCATGTGGGGAGCTTTCTGGATAATTATGTAATCCATACGTAGCCTCATGAATATGTATGTATGCACAGTGGCTCTATAAGGACGGCTTGTGTAACAATATGGGGACACACGTTAGGAGGAGCTATCCCTCGTGTCTCCCAGCACCGCGATAAAGAATACCTGCTTGTCAACTTAAAACTTCATTGGCAAGTTTGTTCCTGGAGTTTTCTCAAAATAACTTATCACAATATGTCAATAGTTTCTTTGAGTAGACTGAAAAAATAAAGTCTTTTTCCCTAACATTGCAGCAATCATTCACCTCTTTTATCTTACAACAGTCTATTAGAAAACTTTCTTCAAGGACATTACCTAGTGAAAAGTCTTTTAGAAACAAAACTCAGACTATCATAGAATAGTTAGGGTTGGAAAGGACCTGAAGGTCATCTAGTTCCTGATCATAACCCTAATCAAAAGAAAGACTTAGTTGGTCCACATACAAAAGACACCACACTCCTATCCCTGCTACCATTTTTATTGCTCTATGATGTAAACCAACTAAGCAACCCTGAGGGAGATTCAGTTTGAGCAGAGCAATTAAGAACAAATTGCTAACAAAATCCTATTATACTTTCAAGCATTTATTTTCTTCAAAAAAATTATTATGCTGCTTCTAGCTCCTGTAGAAGTCAGACTGAATCCAGAGAAAATGCCCTTACCTTGAAGTTTTTCGTAACTTACTAATGTTCCCAATATTGCTATCTAAACTCAAAGTACAGGCTCTGTAGTTTAAAACAAGAAGTTTTTTTTTTCATTTAAACTATGAAACATGATATGAGCATTATTGAAACTTTTTTTTCATTTAGACACTTTTTAAATGTACACTCTGAAAAGAAAAATGTAAAAGCTGTTAAAAGCGGAGTTGTAAAAACTTTTAGGGTAATCTTTTCTTCTTTAGTATACAAAATAGATCACAAGCAGAAACTGCTTTGGTAGCTAGTAGAAAATATGCACTTCTTAGTCTGTAACAGAAATATATTACAAGATTAATTAGTCACATTCCCAACGCATTCATGCCTAAAACATTTTAAAACTTGAACAGATTTTACCTCTGGAGCAGCACAGGGGGCTGCTCACTCCCTTGCATCCTCCCAACCTGCCTGGTCATGCAGAATTAAGGTAGCTGCCAGGAAATGGGCTGCCATCCAGGGAGCTAAATAGAAGCCATTACACTGGAGAGCAAATATGCCACAGGTCCTTGGCAACGGTCAAACAGCTTGAAGGAAGCATTTTCATTGGCAAAAAAAAACCCCAACAAACAAACTGACCATCTCAAAACAAAAGGAGCAAGCCCACAAAATTCCAAAAAGTGTCTTTTAAAGATGCAAAATCAAAACAAAAGAAAATAAACCGAGAAGCTTTGTAAAAAAAAAAATCTCCCACCCTCCCCAGATTAATTTTAGTCAAGCTCAGGGAAGGAGTTGGCCACTTTCAGTTCACAGGTGAAAATTCAGCCTCCCTCCTCTCTGTGCTTTCCCAGGCAGGTATTTTGTGATGCCTGGGAGCAGCCATACTTGTGTTCTCAGACTGCCTTTTCTGGAATTGGGAAACAGCTATGATGATTTTTCTTGGAAAAAGTGCTGTACTAATCCCAGTTGTGGGATCAGGCTCATTGCAGACGGAATGGAGGTAACCCTTTGCTTAAGCTGTGGCAAAAACAACCTCTGTGTGGTTTTCAAACACATCATCCTTGCAGAAAACCATAGTTCTGATGATAAAATATTTAAACCCAGCTCTCAGAAGACCTCTAACTCCGCCTGTGGATCCCCACAGAAGCTCTCAGACATTTTAGATGTTTTGTTAAATCTCCACAGAACTTGTTTTTACTGTTTTTTGGTTGTGAAACCCTACACCACTCTTTTCAAGCTGATGCAATCTCAATACTGACATCAGAATGCATGATTTTAAACTGAAATGTGAAGAAGAAAGTCTGAGCTTCTAATACTCTGGTAACAACTCTGCTTTGGCAGCTTGCAAACCAAATACTGCAAGCCAAGAGATAAAGCAGATCAAAACAAAGCCCAAAGACCTAAACTTTAAGCAGAAACAACACATTTCCAGAACTGTTTCTGTTTTTTCCTCCTGGCCTCTTTCTTGACTAGAGAGACACACAAAGTCTCAGGTCAGAGGAGTCACACCCCCAGGAGAGCCAGGCAGTTCATCCATCATTGCAGTGAGGAAAGCAGAGCTCATGAGCTTCTTTGTCTACTTCATATTTAGGTAGCAGAGAATAACTCTCGAGTCTTAGTCAACTGAAATTGAAAGTATTTTTAAACAACTCCTAACTTCATACATCCTTGATTTGTTTCTGGATTCTGGTCACACCCAAAGTACTTTTAAAAGTCAAAGGCATACTGACATGGAAACTAAAAAGTAGAATTCATATTGTGTGGTTGGCAGATGAAGGTAGTTGTTTCTGTTATCCAGTTTGTCCAAGGAGAAATGCTGTGGCACGGTCTCCAGGAAACATAACCTCATATATTTTTGACATATTCCTTATGGTCCCATAATAGTAATAGTCAAAATAATCACATATTTTGATGTTAATAAAAGGTGCGCTAATAGGCCTTTCAGTGGTAATTCTATTAAGCTATCCCATTTTACCTGGGGATATACTTTCAGTTCATGTACATGTACTGAGTAAATTGCAGTCTCAATTGAATATGCTACCATCCTTAAATAACACTTTCTTCATTTAAAAGTAGAATCATTGAATGGTTCAGGTTGGAAAGGACCTTAAGATCATCTAGTTCCACCCCCCCCTGCCATGGGCAGGGACATCTCACACTAGACCATGTCGCCCAAGACTCTGACCAACCTGGCCTTGACACTGCCAGGAATGGAGCATTTATCACTTCTTTGAGCAACCTACTCCAGTGCCTCACCACTGTCACAGTAAAGATACTGATCATTTACCCAGGATTATGCATATAAATAAATAAATAAATAGAAATGAAATCCTGCCAAATCATCCAGATTTATTGCCTTAGTAGAAACTTCAGAAGGTTCCTCTTATGTTTTTTGCAAAAATTGCTGTTCGCAAAGGATAGACCTGTAAGTCTGCTCAGTGTCTACATCTGCAGTATTTGTTAATGAAAGGGTTTAGGAGTAGAAGCTGGTATCTGTGGGACTGAAGCATAAAAAAGGATGTGGGACTGATGTAAACAAAAGGAGGCAGCGTAAGTTAAAAATCTACTTGACAAATACATGGTAAAAATAAACACAAAGACCTCTACTCAGGAAATCCAAGATCCACGGATTGTTAGGAGTATGGGGAAGAACCACTGCATGCTGCCCCTGTTCTTTTGTTTGCTTGTTTGTTTGTTTGTTTTTCTCCAGGTGTGCACTGTTGGGCTATATGGTAATTTGAAAACTAGATATATGAGAAGGAACAGGCACAGAAGTAAAATGCTAATGACTGAATGAAGACTATTGAAGAATATATATTATTCTGCACATCGCTTATCAAAATTCATCTTAAAATCTGAAGAAGCAATCAAGCAAGGAATTTATTGTACCAAAGCAGCAAAAGAAGCTTTTAAAAATTAAAAGAATTTTCACAAAAATTAAAACCATGCCAAGAAAAAGAAAAATATAAAATAGCATGAAAACCTTTATTCACTAACACATATTTATTTTGCTAATTGTAAAACCCTTATAATGAAAGGCAAAGGAGATTTGAAGGAACAAGCTGTTAATTGCATAAAAGTTACCAAGGAAAAAATATTTTATTCAAATTTATCAGAAATAAAAATCTAGCCAGAAATAAAGTTTCATTGTCTACTGAAATATACTGACTGATCTTGAGAACGACAAGGCTACAGTATAAAAGTTAAAATAATTCTATTCACCAATACACAAAAAATGAGGAGAAGGAGGGAGAAACTGTCACATATTAAAGTGTCAGATGTCAGAATAATTCAATAGAATATGTTGTAGCAAAGCATCAATACAATACATTTGCTAACTAGGAGAACAAAGGAAATTCAAATATTAAATTGCTGAAATACTGACTATGGTAAGCAATCTGTCAGTCAAATCAGCTTCACTGAAGGGCAGCAAGAGGTATCTAGATATTTCTAGACAAAATCGGTGTGTGACTTCAAAACTGAGACTATCAATAAATGCTATGAGAAATTTAGACTTATGAGATAGTGAAGTGACTATGCTGCATTGGAAAAGGTCAATGGGCTTTATGCAAAGGCAATGTGATTTTTGGAATGTAGTTTTTGTTTCACATATCTGCTGGAGTCCTTTGATGAAGTCAGTGGTGTGGGTAAAAATTACATTTAGAATAGTATGCTAAAAACTACAGATGACTGTGAAGACCTGAATAAATATCTTGTGTTATTAACTCTGTAAATGGGAATGAAATGGCAAATAAAATTCAATGTCAATAAATGCAAAATAATGTGTTTGGTAGGAAAAGCACAATAACCGTACTATAGACGCACAATAATGAGCTCCAAAAAACCTTGCAGTCATTATGAGTAGATTTCTGAAAGCATCAGCTGAATGTTCAGAAGCAGTTACAGTGGTAAACAGAATTTGGGAAATATTAAGGAAGTAATAAAGAACAGAAATTTTCATTAGGACACTATATAATGCCTGGTGAGTCTATGTCTTAACTTATTGGTGCAATTCTGATCGTCAGAATTAAAAAAATGCAGCAGAACTGCAGTTTCAGTTTCAGAGGTGGAAGATAAATCAGATCAGAAACATGGAGATTAAAAAACCTTTACTTTGGAAAAGAGATGACTGATAGGAGGATAGGATTATATAAAACCTTAAACAGCACAGATAATACAACCAAGGAAAGTTTACCCTTTACATCTCATCAGAAAATTGTAAGGGAACAAGCTTAAAACATATTAAAGAGAAGATCTTATTCATTCATAGTAACTAAAGACAAGTCACAATTACCACAGAATGACAGAGCTCAAAAATAAGCCTAAAAAAGGAATTAAGAAATTAATATATGATAGGTTTATCAATAATCAATGAAAGCAAAGACCATGATCAAAAAGTTTTTAAATTGCTGGCTACTAACAACTGGGTGACTGTACCAGAAGAGATACAACTTCCTTTATACTTGCACTGTTTGTATCATTTCTTTTGAATTGTTCACTACACATCACTTCAGAGACTGCATGAGAAGTTTGCTGGGTTTGATACAAGAGTGATTCTTACTGCATTTGTATTGTCTTTTTCTGACCTGTGTCCAAACCCATACTTTTTGGTGAGTCCCATCCTGTAAATAAATACTACCCATCATATTAAAGATGTGTCAATAGACAGGAATCTGCAAAAGGGCTGTAGTAATTAACCACAAAAGTTCTTCCTGCCCTAACATTTAAGAATCTTCACAGTCTTTTCTATAACCACTCACAAGACTCTGAGTTGCAAGTTTTCCTGCTCTAAAAAGTATCCAGTTTTATCTTTGTTTTTTAAAAAATAAACTTGTAAGACAGAAGCTTTGTAATTCATTTAAATTGGGCTTTTGTGAAGCAACTGAAAGAGAATTTGTTTTGACAGATAATTTACTGATCACATTATCTAAAGCCTATCCTATTCTTCGCTGAATTTTGTTTCTGATATGGTGGGAAATAAGCCACTGAAAAAGCATGCCCTTCATTTGTCCTGTTGAACTTATTAAATAAATAACGTATTGAAATAATATGAATTTAACTAACCTGAAAAAATTTCATCCTTTAACAAAATCTTGCATAAGTTCTTATAAAGCAAAATTTTATGCTAATGAGAGAAGGATTTTCTGTATATAAAATTTTTTTCCTCAGACTTTTTTTATGGTAGCAGATTGAATTACTAAATGGCTGTCACACTCTGCCTTAGAGATAGCTTTATTTTAGTGATGAGCATTTAGTTTCTGAGCTGGATGATGCCTTCCAAAACATAGATGTGTGACTGCACACTGGAAGAAAAGGAGGTTCTTATCAAATATGTTGTTGTATCTCCATGTTTAAATTATGAGCAATTTCAAAGAAACATAAAAATATGGCTAATGAAACTTAAAGGTCACACACAAAAACTGGGGGAAAATAAACTTCATTGGTGATAACAAAAAATTGCAAAAGGTGACTTGATCATTTGTTAAGCTGGGCACTAGCAAAGAAAATGTATTTTAATCCCACCAAGCATGTGGCTGCATATTGAGGACAGAGGAGCAAAATAATTATTTGCAGAGCAGTGACTGTACCCTAGGAATCAGTGAAAGAAAGTATTTTGGGATGTAGCAAGAAGGAAAGAGGAAATAACATTACTTACATAGGAATCAACCATTCATGCTCCCGCTCCCCAAAAGGGTGAATGTGATCTTTGAATGAAATAGGAGGACTTCAAAACTTGAGAGATTTTTATACTAGTATAGTAATTATTGGAATCATCCCATGCTATATTTTAGCATCTTTAGATTTTTAACATCTTTAATGTTAAACAAAGGTCCGCATTTTTTGATCTTCATGGACAGATTGGGTGGTGCAAGATTGTGCTGTCTCAGCCAGAAACAAATTACAGGTGGGTATAAATCTTCTGGTAAATTCATATTTTACATAAAACTATATAGAAACTGTCATTTTATAGAGATCATATGCATAGAACCTTTCTACATAGTTTAAGTTGACATGGATATTTATACAGAATTTCTAAATACATTTTCTCCTCTTGTTTTTATAATATGTATATCCTGTATAGATTGCTTCTATCATGTTATGAAATGGTAAAATTCTACTGAAATATAAAAATAGATATTTCTGGGAATTTGAATATTTTAAAAGTAAATTTATGCTATTAAAAGGAAATGTCAGGAATTATTTATGAATTGAATAACATACGAAAACAGTTTTTCCTAATTTTCATTGTTTTGCTGTTGCACTGCCTCACATATCTACACATTTTTCCTTCGGAGTGTCAGTCATCACTAGAACTTACCGGTACTGATGAAATTAATACACTGCTGCAAACTCTGCTCTGGTGGAGTCCCATCAGTGACAGCTGTTGATTCAGAAGTGTGTGTTGTGACGACTGCAGCAGTATCACATAGCTATGTTTCCTTCATTTTGCTTTTTGCTTGGGCTCAACTGCTCTTCAAACCAGCTTTCTTACCGTAACTGAAAAGATTTCAATTTTATTTAAAACAAAACAAGCAATTTGACCAATTTGACTTCTAAATCAGTCTCATATCCTCATTGTTTTTGGATAATGAAAGCTTCCAGATGTAAAATCTCCAATTTTTATGAGAAAAGATGAACTCTTTAAATTATTGGTATCCCTGTAGACTCTTGAGTCTACAAAATGACAGTATAATGTACAGCATCTGAATTTAGTATCTGAATATCATAAATCATAGCTACTAAAAGTGTTTGAGACTTTATTTGCTGAAGCTCTGAAGAGAGCTGATTCTGCAGAGCTAGATATTATACACAATAGAGAGATTCCTAGGGTAATCGTCTGTAGTGCAGGAAAATATCTGTTCATTACTGTCTTTATGTGTATGCTCACAATAACAAGCTCAACCGCTAATATATGAAATACATTCTTGGTTTGACCAAAATAAAGAGATAAAAATATGGTAGAAGCACTTCAGCTCCAATTTGTATTACCACATATTATTTACCAAATTAAAATCATGTTCATTTTCTCTTGCTGCTCCCCACTAAGGCAGCAATGCTGAGGCAGCATAAGTAGAGTCTTTATTTTTAACAGACCTTTCTCTGGAGCCACACAGGATACTGAGTCTTACTCATTGTTTTACAAGTATTTGGAAAAGGTGATCTACCACCATCTGAGTACTATATGCTGATTTTCATCTACCCAGTTCTGTTTTTACTTATTCCCCTGAGCTCATTTAATGACTTTTACTGATTAAAATGAAGTTTCTGGATAAATAACTTATCAGTGGACTGCAGGAATTTCTATGGTCAGAAATCAACCATATTTTACTCATATGTTGAATGCATTTCCTTAAAATATTTTTAAGTTCAAAGAACAAACTAAGATCTCATTCTGATACATTTAGTGTTTACTAATGTATATTTTCATTTTAAAACTACAAGTATACGAAAGCAGCTAAGGACAGACCCTTTATGTCATGAAGTTTCCAGGGCTAATTTTGAGACTTTCCCTAACTAATTGAAAAAGTGCTGCTAATGACTTTGGGATTCTTTGTGGATCTCCCCAACAGATTAAATTCAAATATTAGAATAAATGCATAAACATAAATATAAATAATAACAATAATAATAGTAGTAATTATAACATTTGGATTATGATTCTTTTTATAACTCAATTGGTTGTTAAAGGCAAACCATAGGAAACACTTTGAATTATGATTATGATGTCAACAAGCAGTCAAAAGCCAAGTGTCATGGGTTCAGCAGCAGCAGTCATTTTTCTCCTCCTTGATAGCTGGTGTAGCGCTGTGTTTTTTGATTTTGGGCCTGGGAACAGCACTGATAACACCAGTGTTTTGGTTACTGCTTAGTGATGTTTTGGTCTGGCCAAGGACTTTCTGAGTTTCATGCTCTGCCAGGGAGGAGGGGAGCCGGGAGGAAGCAGAGACAGGACACCTGACCCAAACTGACCAAAGAGGTTATTCCATACCACAGCACGTCATGCCCAAGATGGAGGACGGAGAGGAGAGACCCAGAAGGGTGGGGGGTGCACTGCTTGGTCGGGCTTGGTATTAGGTGGTGAGAATTGTATTCTTTCCTTGTAATTTCTCTTGTCATTATTATTATTGGTGGTAGCAGTAGTGATTTGTGTTATACTTTGGTTACTAAACTGTTCTTATCTCAACCTGTGGGGGTTGCATTCTTTTCAATTCTCCTTCCCATCCCTCTGGGAGCGGGGGGAAGAAAAAGGGGAAAGTGAGGGGAGAATGAGCTGCGTGGTTAGAGAGGCTTAAACCACGACACCCAGAAACTGGCTGAAGCTGTAATGTTTCAGTATAGATATAGTAAGAAATTATTTGCATTGTATATGTTGATACAGCATTATATATTTCTCCAAGGTTAAGTATGAAAGATTAGATTTCTGGGTTGCCTGGATACACTATGATTTTGCTCAGTGATGATGCAATGGATACAGATTAGTATGGAAAAAGAATCAGGAAAGTATATGTTCCATTTTTGAAATATTGGTCATGCAAGCATACCCCTGCTTGCCATCATTAGTTCCAGGCTTAACACCAACACAAGATTTACTTCCCTTTCAGTGCTATTTTTATTTATGTTTTTTTCCAGCTTGTCTCTTTCTATTTACAGTCAGTAAAGCTTAGCTGCAAATGCTCTAGAAGTTCCCCTTACACACCTACCTATCTGAGTAAAGGTTTTAATGAAGCTATATGACAGATTAAATACATATTTCTGATTCAGTTTAAGCAAGTTACCTAATCCAACCCACATTACAACAGTTCAAGAAAATCATATTTTCAGAAATAAAACCAAATTAACTTTCCCATTCATTTTTGGGTGTGGATGCACCATATAAATGGCTGTGTGTCTGCAGGTTAGGAGATGGTACAGCACCTGCCACCTGCTTGGCATGGTGATTTTCTAAAGGTGACAGGAAGAACTGATCACCAATTGGAAAACTTCCAAAACCAATTTCACAGGAAATTTGCAGAGCCTAATTCTCAGGATCTGATCACAAAACATATGCCTAAATCCCATGCACAGCAAGATTTGGCAGGTATTCTCAAGTGTAATAGCTACCAAATAACGCACAAAGTAGTTGTACAGTAGACTTCATTAAGGTGCACAGTAGGTTCTTTCAGAAAGTGGCAGCCGGACAGACCACTGCAGATACTACCACTGTTTTATCTAATTATAGCGTTCACCCAAGCTGGGAAGACCACAGTTTGTTTCCTTCACCTGTCAGGAGGGATTAAAATTCACACTTTATACCTCTTCTGTAGGTGCTTCTTCATTACTGTTTTATTTTGTATTGGTGGTGTGCTTTTGAAGAGCCCTTCCTTGTATCTCCATTTAGTGCTCTGTGGCTAGCATTGCATTTCCAGTTGTACTAAAGTGTGTTTTCTTATACATTTTTGGGTAGTGATAAACCAGAAACTATTCCAGGAGTACCCCTGTGAACCTGAAGAGCATGTACGTGTCAGGCCTTAGCACTGTTTGCTCTATTCACATCTACTGCTACTGGGATGTACTGCTTAGTGCAGACTGAGAGGTTGGCAGGCAAATCCTTACACATAGCATGAAATGTTTTAATGTCACAGCAAAGAATTCAGAATTCATTTCATTGAAGAATCACAAGTGTGCATACACAAGATTGTGAGATAATGGTTAGTATACTTCAAATAAAGCTGTGATCTGAGCACCTATTCCTTTCTATGAGAACTGTCTGTCTATTTTATAGTGTAAATTTAATTGCAAAAAGTGCTGGGTTAACCTCTGAATACTTTCTGTTCGCGTAGCAACTGCCATGCTCATGGACTTTCATGTAGACTGCTGTTTTGCACTGGCTGGCCTCCCTTTGTACCAGCTAAACTGCATCAGCAGAATTAGTATCTCCGGTCATGTGTCTTTAAGTCAGATATAATTATTATAGAAGATAAGGCACAAACCAGTAATAAGGTTATTGTAACGATTTGAGGAGTGATGATAAGCATTCCCAGACTATTTGCAGGAACATGCATTCACTTCCAATGCAGTAGGATAGTTTGGATTTTGTTTTCTTTTATATCCAGAGTTTCTCTTTCTAAATATAAAAAAAATTAGGTGGCCCAAAATGTAAAATATGAATAAGACTGTTCTTCATATTAGAATAGAATAGACTTTGTGACTTCTTAGACTGAGAATAAAGTATTTCAGTTGGAAGGGACCTACAGCAATCACCTAATCCAACTGCCTGACCAGTTCAGGGCTAACCAAAAGTTAAAGCATGCTATTAAGTCGTTGTCCAAGTGCCTCTTAAACACTGACAAGCTTGGGGCATCAACCACCTCCCTCCCTAGGAAGCCTGTTCCACTGTTTGATCACCCTCTCAGTAAGAAGTATTTCCTAATGTCCAGCCTAAACCTCCCCTTGTGCAGCTTTGAACCATTTCCATGTGTCCTATCAGTGGATACCAGGAAGAAGAAATCAGCGCTTCACCTCCTCGGGAAGCTGTAGAGAGCAATGAGGTCGCCCCTCAGCCTACTTTTCTCCAAACTAGGCACGTTGAGACCTTAGCCGCTCCTCACAGGACATTCTTTCCAGCTCTTTCACTATCTTTGTTGCCCTCCTCTGGACACATTCAAGGATCTTCACATCCTTCTTGAATTGTGGGCCCCAGAACTACACAGAGCATTCAAGGTGAGGCTGCACCAACACTGAATACAGCAGGATAATCGCCTCTATAATGGCCTTTTAAGGAGGTAATAACTTCTCAGACCACTATCTACGTTATGGGACTTATCTGCCCTGACCTATTTCAGTGACTGATATTCAAATAAAATATGCAGTAAAAACTATTTTAATAGAAGTTATAGATAACCATAAAGAGCAAATTGTAAAAAAAATGTGATGGATAAGAAATAGGACAGACACATTCTCAATCTGCTAAACGTATTTTGCTGTTGTGTAAGCTCTCAGCATCCAAGAAATATATCTATTCACTGCGGGAAAAATTAATAACTTGGCTTGCAACATCTTTCTACATTAAGAAAATGCTACTACTCAGTATGGCTTTTTTATTTAATTACAGTCAGATCACTGAAAAATAGACTGAAAAATCACAGGCACATGTGTAAAAGTTTTTTTGCTATGTTTACTCTTTGCAATAGAGTTATTGCCTAGGATTAACTGATGATTAATTGATGAATCAATATTTCATCCAGACTGTTCTTGCATCTTTACAACGGGAGGCGTAATGAAGTTCTGATACAGCAATTGGAACAGCTAATCACTGTGTTTTTCACAGCACTGGGTCAAATATTACTCGCATAGTCATACAAATATAGTAAGTTGGAAACAGTAATGAGTATTTATAACTAAAATATCATGTTAAACCATTACACTGACATCCTGCGAGAGAAGGAGGATCAGCTCAGTGCCAGACCTGAAAAAAGTAACCCATCTGAAATAGGAATGGCAGGAATGCTGGAAACACTCTTCCTACTTGATGCCTTGCTTTCTGAAAGTAAATTGACATCAACTGATGTGATCTAAATCCACTTGTACATAGTCTTCATGGTTGACCAATCCAGCATACTGTAAGCCTCTGTGATACAGTCTACTTGACAGAATAAAAGTTACTTCTGAGATTGCTGTTTTACATGTGCAGAATCACTCTCAATACCGCAATCCCTTAGGAAAAAGCTTTTATCCCATCAGAGACTTCAGTTCCAGCCTTAAAAATAGATATCCATGCATATGTTTCTACATCTGCTTATGAGTAAAACAAGACCCCTTATCTCCAGAATGTGCAAATATTGAAATTAAATGCATTATTTAAACCAAATATTAAATTAACTGAGTTTAATTTCATGGTTGTGTATATTAAATTATTAAACATTTCATCTTCTTCACAAAAGTCAGTGAGAGGCATACTGTCACTTTCTCCAGTAAACAACCTAAAATGTAAGACTTTCAATTGAATTCAGAATTTTTAAAGAAAACTTAGCTTCTAGATCATGACAAAACCCTAGTGATTGATCAAACAATTTTGCATGAAATTGCACAGTTCAATGAAGATGCAGATGTATTATAAATTATAAGTACTAATTTTTCTTGTAACTGAACTATGCCTGCCTCTCCAGGACACCATCTAAGTTAAATGCCAGTTTAAAAAATGGTGTAACTAGGCAGTAATATTTTCATTGGCTATCTTATTACCATGTTAGTTGGAGCATGTAAAGGAGAGAAGTCAGAAGTCACTATCTTTTTATCTGTGTAACACCAGGGAATTACAAGTGATGGAGACTTTCAGGACCTAGTTAATTATTGTATTATATCTTACATCCAGAAAAATAATCTATTAACAAAGCATTAATGGAGTAAAGTGTAATATCCAACAATCCAAAAACAGAAGAAGGTGGACTTGTAAATCTTAGTCATATAGTTTTTCTGCACATGCATCAATTTGATAATTACTCCATGCACTTAAGGGAGAATCTGAAATACACTGAATGGTTTTTAAAAAATGCAAATACTCCCACTTAATAAGCTGCAGTGCTTGACAGGCCTGTGGAACGACTTAGAATGTAAGAGATGCTGGAGTGCACACAACTGATGGAAACCAGCGGGGAGCCAAATTCAGACCAGGCAAATAAAAGTAGACCCTTTAGACTACAAACAGTGGTCCAGACCACAAGCCCTCAGGAGATGAGAGCAAACCTGATTGCACATGCCTAGTTGCAGTGTGAGATGAATTCTTCCTGGTCTTCCTAAAGGTCATGCTACCAATCAAACCAAACTCATGGACCTGATGAAGGTGGACCCTTTCAGTTGATACTGGTCTGTTTTAAACTGCAGATAAACTAAATGGTTATAGTGGTCACTTCTGGTTCTGAAACCCCTTAATCTTTTGTCATGTCACAGTTAAAAAGTGCAGGAATCTGTTTAGATTTGCTAGTTTGTCTAAAATTATGATTGCTGAACACCTTCTAATGTTCTAAAACTTGTTTTAAACTTCATAGCTGACAATGGCTTATGTGTAATATTTCATGCTTTTTACTGTCCAGTAAGGATACTTTTAAGGAGTGGTGGAGTATTCTCTACCTTTTCCTGTTTCTTCCTTTTCCCTTTGTCTCTTTTCTCTCCTCTTCGTTTTTCTCACCTTCATTTTGAAAAGTGAAGGAGGGAGAGCTAAGCCAAGAAGTGAAGTTTTCACTTTGTTCTAAAGCCAGGGAGATTTGTGGTCATCCTGCTCTCCATTGGTAATGAGCTCCCAAACCCAGGTACTGCTGCTGAGCAAGACATCTGCTCTTGTGGGCATTTCTCTCATGATTGACAGCTTCATCACTCCTAAGGAAAGCAGCTGTCAAGGCATAGCTTTCTTGCAAAAATACCAACAATCCCCAAATCAACCAGACAAATAAAAATGTACTCTTCGGCACATCTAGAGGTAGCACCTTGGGATGCTTAACATGTATTGGAGCAGAATAGAAACCAGTGTGTGTTCTTTTAGCACATTTGTCCTAAAAGACATGTGATAGAAATAAATGGGGAGCTTTTTGTGTGCTTTTTTTTTCTTTTTTTTAATCAGTGAAATACGCTGTTATGAGCTGGAAGAGATACATACTTAATAGAGGCCAAATCCTTGACTAAGAAGATACTATTTTTACATCCTCATTTCCTGAGTGCAGCTGCATTTCCAAGCCAAAAGCAGGAAGCCTGAAAAATAAGTCTAGAGTTCTGTTCTTAAATCCATGTTTAAAAGACTAATAAAGAGCCATTTAGGGGGTTTGTTTGCAAATTTGAGTTAATGGAAGTGTTCTAGGTTTGTGACTCAGAATACTCCTTCAGGCACCCAAACTTGGTCCTGAGAGCAAACAGTGAGAAACCTTCCTCAAACCTTTGTTTAGCTGTGAATTTCTTTAGATGTTTTGGGGTTTTTTTTGCATCATAGACTGAAAGCCTAGGTAAGATTTAGGGGGTTTTTAGATATCTTTTGCCTACTGGCACATTACAGCCAAAGAAATTAAGGATTGAACTGGACAACGCCCCTTCCCAAACTTTAGTGCTGTGAATAGCTAACAAGAATGCTTGTTGTGCTTCATTTTTACTAACTTCTGTTATTTCAGACAAATCACTCAGTGTTTTCAAGGCTATTTGTCTTCGGTTAACCATTTTTGTTGTGTTTTGTAAAAGAAATTTCTAATGCTAAATTCCCAACGCCACACCCCTTACCATTTCAAACTATTATTTCAAGGCTTTGCATGGCAGCCACTGGCCCCAGCTGCTCAGATGTAGACAGCATTTTCTCCAGCAACAGCAGGAGCAGCTGCTGGCTGCTTGGCAGGCTCAGCAGCCAGCTGCAGGGCCAGGGCTGCCAACACCGCTGGGGCTGAGATGCAGCAGCAATGCACATGTGGGCTGCTGCCGCGCCGACAGGCTTCAATAGCCCTTTTACGCTTCAGCAGAAGACTTTGCACTTCCCTCCGTTTCAGCTCAAGAGTCCTCAGCAAGCCGCTAGATGATTTTTTTTAATTGGTGCAATAAAAATAGGGTCACCGCCAGGTCATCATCATTCCATTCCAGAGTCCAAACCTTAAAGACTCACCCTCCTTGAATGTTAAACTTTCTTTGCTTGCTAGGCAGGTTGTATGCCAAGCCAGAAAACCCTGCTGTTTATGTGCGTTCACACATAACCCGTGTTATTTGTGACTAGGTTTTCAATGATGCCCCGAGGAGCCGCGATGCCTGTGATTCACTGCCACCTGGAGGAGGAGTTCAACTCAAGCTGGAAGAGCATCTCTACCTCCATTTGTGTTTTAACTTCAGAATGGCTTACAGATTTCATTTGACACCCTTGACAGAGAAATTATACTGGAAGCTAAGTTTAAATATCAATAGAGGCGTATGCATGCATGTGTGTGCGTGTTAAAATCATGATTTATTAAAGCAAAAAAAAAAGAATTGATATTAATAAAATATGACTTCTCAGTAAACCATGTCCCCATTGATTTATTACCTTAATCACATAGTGCAAACACAGCTGGAATTCTTTATTTCTCCGCTTTCCTAATTTTAAAATGGGCCTATTTATTTTGTTATTATGAATAATATTCATGAGATAGGTAAAAGCTTTAACATTTTATAAACTGTGCTGTATTTCTGTTTACTTAGTCTTTTGCAAATTCAAGTAGTTTTGGCAAACACTAAAGCTCTGTTGTGTCTTTAGGTTCTTGAATATTCAGACTGTGAAAAAGTCCAATAGTGTTTTCTAGGATGATAACAGGCATTCCAAGAAAAAATATTTTCTTAGCATTCCAGAGGTATTGAAAGTGGTAGTACTCCTTCACTCCTTTTCCTATATTTTTTCTATTTACTATTTTCTCATATTCGTCTTCCCCTTATTCTCTGTACTTAGTTCTTATCATTTGTCTTTATTTTGGGGAATTATGAACACTTGCAATTTGCTATTAGCTGTCATGAGGGGAGAAGTACCCAAGAGTTATATTTAAGGTTAGTTGAATCACTTCTGCCTAATGGTGGCAAACAAACTGTCCCTACTCACCTGGAACTTGGGGGGCTGACCTTGCACCCTTCCTGGCTCCAGGAACAATGATCTATGGCATGTTTTAAGCGGACATCCTCATATTGAGTCATGACTGAAGAAAGCCATAGCACGAAGAGCCTTCCCACAAAGTTAAATATATCATCATAGAACGGTTTGTGTTTGAAGGGACCTTAAAGATCATCTAGTTCCACCACTCCCCTTTCCCCCTCATCCCCACCCTCTCCACAGGCAAGGACACCTTTCACTAAACCAGGTTGCTCAAAGCACCATCTGTGCTTCCTTGAAGGAGCCTCCAATTACTTCCCTTTGCTCGCTTCTTAATAGAGATATTGTACATCAAACAGTTGAAAATATGAAGAGTCTGGGGAATTCCTTGAGGTCAGACTTTGTATCAATATGTGTGATAATGGTAGGAACTGAGGAGGGAAGAGGTGAGGCTTTTTCCTTCTTTTTTTTTGGGGGGGGGGGGGGGGTGGAAGGGCAGGGAGCATGTATGAAATGCTATTTCCTAAGTGGAATGTTATTGCCTAAAGCTAAATTTAGCAGAACACAAGACTTAATTGCTCTTACACAGGCAGTTCTTTGGCTTAATAAATTTTCATCTTCATGGGAGGGCATTGTTAAAGTACGCAGGCAGGGGACCCTGGTCTGAGTTTTGTTGGACAGGAACTAAGAGACTACTGAGCAGAAATTATGGACATAGCAAATAAAAAAAGAGAGAAGCTGACAAAAGTTACCAATGGTGCTGTGAGGATGACCAGCTTCAGACTGTTAAGTAGGAGTTATATGAGAAATGGCCAGTCTTTGCAGATAATTAGAGGGCAGCAGTGAGGACCTTCTGTTGCCAGCAGTCCCTAGGTAAGTGTATAAGTAGTACCTATCAGTATTGTCAAGATAACCATATAACTGCTATCCGTAAGTTGTGCTATATAGGGCTGATATTGCTGAGGGAACAGTACAAGAAATACCAAACTTTGATACAAATGTAACAAAAGCCACCTGCAAAAAGGGATTATGGCTGGCTTTTTACTTGGATGGATTCAAGAGCAGAGAAAGGGGAGAGGGTCAAGGTGTTTGGGGGAGCAACAAGAATTGGAAAATGGAGAGAAAGGAGGGCAAAAGGGTCTGGTCTTGTGTAGCTGATCATAAGAATGCCTTTATTAACATTTTTTGTGCCTAAGGCTATAATACCCTGTACACGTGTGTTTGTGTACTTACATCACATAAACATAAAGTTAACACACCTCTTCTTTCCCTTAAAGTTTTGCAATGTAATTTGACAGCAGAAGAAGATGATTTAAAATCTAGGAGGAGGAAGCACACTCCACAAAGTCTTGAGAAGGCATAACTGGATTGCATTTTATAGATTTGATAGAAAGCATGTATCCTGATACAACAGCAGCTGTAGGACAGATTGATTTATAAACAGTAGAATGAGAAATCCAAGTTTGCCAAAATGGATGTGTTTAGCCTGCATTAATAGTTGATGTTAGGCACCACGTCTTGGAGATAAGTTTTGCAGAGTGCTTCAACTTTTTATTGACTTAATTTATATATTGTATAAGATATATTTTATTGCATATAAGATGAATAAGATGAATAATAAGATGAGCCTATTAGTTGAAAGGTCATTATTCAATCTCATGTTAAAAAAATTTTCATTTTCTTTTAAACACAAGTACTTCATTGGAAGTATTTAACTGTTACTTCCATTACCTAACTGTTATTTCCTGATATAGGCTTAAAATTGGTTTCTTTGAAAGCATTGTCTAAATGCAAATTTGTTGTTGTCATAAGAAGTCTTACAATACAAATAATTTAAAAAAGTGATTTGAAAATATTGAAGACTTCTAAATATTGTTGATATAAAAAGAGTGGCAAACTGCTTCCTCTAATCGTTAAACCCCTAATGTTTTGTTGTTTTATTAAACTTTACCATTCCTTTTTTTCTGAATGTGAGTTGAAATAACATTATATCTGCTTGAAAAATCTGTACCTGTAATAGCTGTGCTAATGTTTTTTATACCCAAGACTTGGGTGTCTTGGGTATAAAGCGTGTAAAGCACCTTTCAGATTTGAGGGCTATGTTTCTGTTAACCACAAGTAGAAATATAGCCGATGATCTCATTCAATTTGTATGTGATATTCCTTTCACAATGAAGAACCCTTACAAAATGTAGCACATTATTTACGGCTGTTTGTTAGTCTCTGGTTAGAAATGTCTCATGGCTGAGATGAAAACAAGCAATGAAGGTCAGGACTAAAATACATTAATTTTTAAGAATGCAATACAAAGCTTGAACTTTCATGTGTGGGAGGGGATGTCTCTGAAGTCTCTGTCTTACCATCTTACATTACTTTAAGAGTCTTGTCTTGAAAACAATTTTTGTAAACAGTGAAGTACTTCTTTCTGTGTTGCTTTCCCTAGAGTGACAGGCAACATGCCTTTATGGAAGTGATTTTTGGCCTGGAATTCAAAATATTGAGGCTGCTGTTTGCCATTTGAGACCGCATGGGTTCAAAGGTGTGGATTGTTATGTAAATAGTTAATATTTCTCAGAAACTGAAACTCCCTCCAGTTTATACGGAAAAAGAAACATTTCAATATTTTTCAGATGAGGAACACGAACCACTTTTGTTTGTATGTATATAAATAAAAACACAGAAAATATATAAACTAAGACAATGCAATGCAATGGTAAATTACAAACTTTATAAACACCATCTAAACATCTATTCTTCTAATTTTTCAGTTAAAAACTTGAAGTTTTTATCTATGCGAAAGGTAAAGTCTTGTAAATACATGTACATGCAACTTTACTGAGATAAGTAAACCAATCTACTATGATGGAACTCATTAAAACAAAAAAACAACTTATATGAATAAAATGGTACATTTTGGGATGTTCAGTTTTCTTACCCCTGTAAAAGAATGATTTTTCAAGCTTCCACAGAGGTTAGAGGTTTTATGATCAGAATCCAAAGCAACCATTCTGACCATAACTGTAACAAACTGCTGGTTGGTGGAGAAGCACAGAGATAGGAAAGAAAACTATGGAAGACTTTCAGGAGGAATTGCTTGTAACAAAAAAAAAATTATTTTTAAAATGTTCATATTTTCCAAATTCTCATGGACTGGAAGAAACACTTTCTACTCTTTCTACACTGGGTCTGCTATTAGTTAAATGAATAAACACTAAGTGTGTTTGTGGAATAGAACCTAAGTATAATATACAAGGGGACAAGCATATATGAAAAAAAACAAGCACAAGATTCCTTAAAGCATTTTTGCTGTTTAACACACTTTAAAAGGGATAACACAGAGAAGTCTAGGTAACATTGCAAATCTAACTTTAAATTGATTAAATTCTTGTTTCAGGTAACTGGATTGCATAGTCATTTTTGGAAAATAAAAGTGCGCCAAGCTTCCAGGAAAAAGTTTTTTAAAAATATGAGAATTTCTGAAAGTGATCCATATGCTCATATTTCCAAGGTTAGATGTGTTCTCTGAACCACAGAGACCAAAGGGTAGGACTGGTCTTCTAAGACAGATTTCTGACCAACTACAGTTTTATTATTTACTTTAATGTAATTTTTGATTTCTGTAGCAAAGAAGGCAGTGCCTTCTAGGAAGTTTTCCTATTCCTTCTAGGAAGTTTTGGTTGTCTTTAACAGTGCATAAATGGAATTATTTTTAAATAAATAAAATGAGTACAAGCTAGATTGTAATACTTTTATTGAATTTCTAACAATATTTTCTGTATTTTCATTAAAAAAATCTATAATATATATAAGAAACCTTTTTCTTTTTGCAAAGTGAAAGCATAATCCATCACGTTCTTATGTCAGTTCTCAGTAATCCCAATTAAATAATGTAGCAGTATTCCCATGTGTAAGGCTTTGTCATGTTGTCATAAGACTGAATTCATAGTTATGTAAATATATTTGACAAGAAGATATTTTTTCCCCTTAATTTGATTATATTACGTACTCTGTTTTTTGTTGTTTAAAAATGCCATCAGTCAGTAAATTTTGTCATTAATTTTATACACATAGCTATATATGTTAATTTAAATACTTCTTGCAGCCATGTCTGGCTAGCTCCAGTGTCTCAGCCATTGGTCATAAACTGTAAGGAATGTAAACTAGATCATAAAAAAGCAAAGAAAAGTAAAATGCAGAAATGAACAGAACAGCATTCTGCCTCAAAAAATTACCTGACGGGTTTTAGGGTTATTTTTTCCTACTGAGGTAAATTATAAACGTTTGGACCTGTTAATAATGTTTAAGTGATCCGCAAAAATATGAAAACTGAGAATGCTTAATTTATTCTATTTGTATGTGCACAGATATTTAAAAAAAATATGCCATTTCCCAGTAAGTATTGCTTGACTGCCTATTTATAGATATTTTGCTTGGAAAGTAACGAAAATTCTCTTTTGCTTATGCAGCCAGGGCTAATCAGTTTTTTATTCTCTATCAGAAATATTTTTAAAATTCCACATATAATATTTCAAGTACAATACTTTTAGGATGTGTTTTATTGGTTGAGGAAAAAGGTTTATAAGACAGTTATCCACTATAGAGGAATCAGTGACCCAGAAGACCCTCTTTGTCTTGTGCATCTTCATAAACATTCCAGTCAGATTAGAAAAATTCTATTTCCGTATACTTAAAATCTTGCTAGTTGATGAAATAAGCACTCTTCATAGTGCTTATTAGTATTTTTCACAATTTTTCAGTATGCAAACATTGAACGCCATCCTGCTGTTCTTATTCTCAGAAATATTTCTGTTTAATCAAGCACACAAAAGGATCCCAGCCTAGCAATATACCCTCAAGTGCCTTGTTTCATTTTTTGAGAAGTTCTGTTGCTTTCAGTGGATGATTTGGATACATAAAATGACTCTCAAGCTCAAGTACCTGTAGAAACTGTGATCTAGGGAAAGAAACACAGCTTCAGAGCATTTCCTACACTGCCTCTGCAGTTAAATTCTATACATAATTTAACATATTCTACTAGTACAGTCCATATTATCTGGTTTCTATTGGTTTCTCTAACATATCTAGCATCTATCTAGATATACAGAGTTACATATCTTAAATGCATAGTATATTACAGTATCATAGCATAACTCAGGTGGGAAGGGTCTTTTGAAGGTCTCTAGTCCAACCTCCTGCTAAGGAAGCAGGGCTAGCTATGACATCAGTCCAGGTTCCTCAGGGCTTTACCCAGTCTGGTCTCGAAAACCAAAAATGAAGCCTGCCCAACCTCTCTGGGTGACCTGACAGACTTTCTGCATGGGTAAAGCATTCCTCTTTACATACAGTCTGAACCTCTCATTTCAGTTTATACCCATTGTTTCTCATCCATGCACCACCATGAAGACTCCGGCTTCATCTTCTCAGTGACCTCACTGAAGGACCTGAGGGGGCTGCTGTTAGCTCCCACACAGTAAAAACTCCTCCAAGCTGCTCTGAGGGTTAGTGACAGTTCGCTTGCTGTCCCCTAGACTTGCACCTTTTTTGTACTGGAGGGTCCAAAGCTGGGGGCAATGTTCTGATTGTGATCTGAGTGCTGCCTAAAGGGGAATAATCCGTTTCCTTGACTGATTGGCTGTGACCCTGCTAATGGAGCCCAGGAGGCTGGTGGCCCTCTCTACTGCCTGGGCACTTCCTGTCAGCCCCCTCACAGTCTGTTCCACAGAGCTGCTGCAGCCCAGCGGTGCTCAGGCTGTGTTGTTGCAGGGGGTTGTTTACAGGTGCATGACTTTGCTCTCTTTGAATTTCCTAAGGGTGCTGTTGGCCCATTCCTCTAGCCTGTCTGGGTCCATCCGGATGGCAGTCCTGCACACAGGCATATCAGTTGGTGACCCAGGGTGGTGTCATCTGCATATCTTGGAAACGTAAGAGTCATAGATGCATTTAGGTTGGGAAAGACCTTTAAGATCATCAAGTCCAACTGTAAACCTAATACTGCCAAGTCCACCAGTAAATGATGTCCCTAAGTGTCACGTTTACACGTCTTTTAAATATCTCCAAGTGTATATGTATTTGTGTGTAGGTGTGTATATACATACATATATTCATAATTACACATATTATAGTTTATCCACCAGTCTATCAGGAATAATGTCTTGTACATAGCATTTAAAAAATAACTGCATTTTTTGGGCCTGATTAAGATGTGCTTAAACTTCTGTTGAAGTGTAGTAGTGCTAAATTAAATTAGAACTCAAAGTGAATAAGAACCATGTTTCAAAATTCACACACAAGTTCATATTATTAATAGTCTTCTCTAAATGTTTTCTTTTCTCCTCTATGCCTTGTATGGAATTTTACTTTGAAAAATGGTGGGTTTGTCAGAGTTGGTGGAATGATAATTAGCTCATCATTGAAGAGGAAAAAATTTAAATCTATAAAACAGCAAAACACAATCTTATCTATCAGAGATAAGTAGGCATCTCTTATCTATAGGAGTCTTTATAAGTAAAATCAAATTTTTCTGAAAATTCATATATCTTTTTAGTTTTAACCCACAAGCAATCATTAAGTTTAATGGGCTACCAATGTCCCACTAGGAGAAACCTTTACAGAATATTCCCACCTTGAATTTCTGTGGAGGATCCTGAAACATGTACTGCCCTGTAGAAGGCAAATCACAAGTGGAGGTTTTCACTCTTCGTAGAAGATATCTAGCAGTACGGTGAACAAAGACTCACTTTAAACAGCTTCCAGCAGAGTTAAGCTTCTCATGTTCGCTTACAAATTCATCCTGATTTAAAGAAACACTTCCTTACAATCTGTCCCCAAATGCTTTAAAAATTTCCAAGAGCCCTAATAGGTTAATTGCATTCAGGGATTTAAAGTTGTCCTATAGTCTTCTTCATGTAAATAGATACAACTACACTTCCCTATTTTATTTATCTTCTAGAAACATATATTTCATATTTGATCACATTCTGAACTCTCTCTGTCCTCTCTTCAATGATTTTAAGAAAGGAAAAGATTTCTGGTTAAAAGCTGTGAAGTTGTAATTCTAGCTAACTGCTGCAAAGTTAAGGCTTCTTATCATCTGCAGATGACCTGGATTTTCAGTGATTCTGCATGGATTTTTTTCCATCAAGGAACTGCTTGTTTTGTTTTCTTGGTATCCCTGAACAATGCTGAGTAGAAAACAGAATGAGATATTTGTCTTCCTCTTTCTCTTTCCCCTCAGCTGACTGTCAAATCGTGGCTCATGTTCTTTACATGGCAATTTCTGACTGTACAACCCAGGGGAAAATAAAGAGTGAAAGGGGACAAAGATTTTTCTGGAGTTTGCAGGTGGGGTCTGTACAATGAAAACAGACTTTCATTCAGGTAACGAGTTAAAAAGAAAGGTTATAAACGTGGTCTTAAAGACTATTACGTAGAGTTACTAAATGTGCAAAGCAACATTTAGCTATTTGCCTCCTAATAGAGATGTGTCTGCTAACCTATTCCACAAGCAAATGAGAAGTAATCAGCTACTGACCAAAGGAATGTTCCACCAGCTGTAGGGATCACAGACAGCTCCTGAGCATTTTAAAAATGAAAATTATAAAGTCATTCATTTCAAGCTCTGAAGAGTGTCAATAACTTGCAACACATGTTGTAATCATGTTATGAGACTAGCAAATCAGCTTTGAATACAGATCAGAAGACTCTTTGTGTAACTGTATATTTTATATTCTGGTGGAAACTGATATTTAATGTAAGGAGCAATAAGGTGCCGTAGATTTTATTAAAAATGCCAGCTCATCTACTAATTGTTACTCTTTAAAGCAGATTGAAAATAATCTGTTCTAGTAACTAAATAACTAATAAACTATTCTATGATTCTGTGATAAATGGTACACAGAATGTTTTTGCTGTTCCTTGTTATTAGTTCATTATTTAGCAAAAAGAACACATGATATTCAATCTTTAAAGAATATAAGAACCATAAGCATCAGCATGTCAAATGCGGGAATGCAAAACCTCTAGAAAACAACCAGTTCTCGCATGTATTTCAGTAAAGAGTTAAACACTGCTGAAGAGGACAGAACTACAAAATTAAAGTTGGGTTTGTGTTTTTATGTCTCTCCATACTGCATTTAAAATGTACATCCAGCTGCTTCATTTTTCACCACTTTCCCACATCCCTCTACTTACACTATTTAACATAATTCTGTTCTTTTAAAAAGTTTTCTTCACTTTTCCATGTAATTTCTGGATTTTTCCTCAAGCTTTTTATATCAAGCCGCAGTATTTGTGGAATACTTGATTTGCTGTAGCACTTTCCAAATCTATTACTTTGTGTTTTAATTCTTTCTTCATGACTTCACTCTTTGTGCCTAATCAGTCTATCAGATCATCATAGGTATTTTTAGACTGCTGGTATCTAAGCACCCTATTACTATTAAAGATATTAGAAAATTGCTTTAAAATAATGCTATATAAAAAGAAATATTCATCAGGAGGACTCATGCTACAGAGATACAAGAAGTGCTGACAAAGGGCTGGTCATTCCAGTTCCCGTGCACTACAAACCTGCAGGACAAACAGCCTCACAACTAAGTGAAGCAGAAAATCAGGCATAATACCATTTTTTATGAGATGCCTTCGCTATACAAACAGTGATAACAGGCATTTTCCATTAGTAGGTCCACTAAGGCACCCAGATGTAATAACAGCCTGAGCAGATATTTGGAAGGCATGCGGAGAGAATCAGATCATCCACCATTATGAAATTTGTCAATGAGGACGAGACATGGTTTCATTTTCTCGCCTGTGTCATGTCTCTCCTTGGAGAAAACTTTTGCCATATCCTGCTCACATGACTAACACAGTAACACCCGTTCCAGTATGGAGAAAGCTGAGTACAGCCTGACAATGCAAACTTGGGTGACATGGTTTAGTGTGAGGTGTCACTGCTTAAGGCAGGGTGGTTGGAACTAGACGATCTTAAGGTCCTTTCCAACCAAAACCATTCTATGACTCTATGATTCTATGATACAGGGCTGTCATAGCTCCACAAGAGTAGTAGATGGTGTTGCACTACATGGAGAAGCTCTCATTCCCTTATCATTATTATCATCAGCTTACCCATGCGAAGTGATGAAAAGTATTTATAATTTGTCATCAGAGCAACTGACTGCCTTGCACAAAATCAGTCCTGATCGTTCCTTTTTCTACTAGGACTCCAGCTGTAAAACTTCCTGATAAACTTTTCAACTTATCAGACCTCAGGAAGGATGGGATTTCTTTCATGATTTTGCTACTTGTAAGTAGTTCACAAGATTACTACCCATCCACTCGTTGCTTTGTCTCTGAGAGGAACTAAGAGAAGCTGCTGTGGTGATGCTGGATGGATTTCTTATCCAAACCTGAGTTAACTACCGCTTCTCATCTCCACTTTTCCACCCTGTTAAAGAGATTAAATGCAAAAAAGCATCATGGTCTTGAGGTGATATCAGTGAGTAATTGTTTCCTGATAAAATAGCACTCAACAGCCTGCCAGTGCTGAGATAATCTGGCAGCCCATTTTGGCTAGGATAATCCTGCTGCTGCTGCTTCCTTTATATTTCTTTCATCAGAGATGCAGGCAAAGAGTTGCCATCCAAGTGTAAAATCAGACCCACAAACCCTCAGTCACAGGGTGAGCGTGAGTTCAAGAGGCCCTGAAGCACCTCAAAACACTATCAGTTCACCCAGTGAAAAATTACAAGGAAAATAACAACTGGCAGGATGTGGTTCCCAACACCACGTCAAATTATATTTTGACCACAGACCCACTCACACGAAAAATTGATTCAAACAACTTAAAGCAAATGTCACTGTCAGTTCCTTCCAGGTTTCAAAAGTGTCTGAGATGTCACTACAACATATCTTGTTATATTCTCAGATAGAAGTAGAGAAAACAAAAAGCTTTTCTTCCTTTTTCTGCTCTTATTTGATGTTCCGTCTTTGAATGAAATTGTTCTTGAACTGAATTAGTTGGAAGCTGAACCAAAAAATATATTCTTTCTCTATCTGAAGAAGAAGAAATATCTGACAAAAAAAGGATTAGTGCTCCAATAAAATAATTCCAAATATTAGGCTAATAATTTCTACTTCATTGTCATTAGTGTTTAGAGCAAATACTTCTTGATTGCTGTTTTTTAATTTAAAAGGCAATTTAATCTAAATTTAGACTTTTACCTGCTTCCCATTTTTATTTTTAATATCCATTGATTTTTACCTTTTTATATATTCATTAAAACTTCCTTGTTCCCACTCTTTGTATTTGTTGTGTTTTTTTTTTTTTTCTATATTTTTGATTAGGAATTTGGTTTCAATTTCGTTTTGCGGTTATACTTCCATATTGCTATTTCCTAGTTTGTTGCATCCTGAAACACTACTAGAATTAATCTTGAAACTTATTTATAATCTAAATTTGCCATTTTAAATACAATAGAGCCATGGACCATTGTCAGATCTTACGTTCAAGTGGTCTTGAATGGCTGAATTAATGGTATATTGAGCTTTTCCCTGTCCTTCTATAGACGCCATGCAGTGCCCGTGTGCCCCTAAAGGAGACTGGCTGTGTGTTCATTCTGGGGTGGATATTTTCAGTCCAGAGTGCCTGACATGAGTGTGACATCTGTGTTGTGGTGCCACAGAGTGGTATTTACCTGCACCATAGCATTTTCTGGGGTATGGTGGGAGGCCATGTAGGAGACTTGAGGCTGCAGAGTCTGCTGGGATAGTACAGAAGACTTTTTAAAAGGAAACAAACTTGGTTATGTCCTGCCATAATTTCTTTTGAAAAATAATGTCTTGGAGACAGGAAGTATGTCAATAACTAAAAAGAGTGAGCAGCCAGTGGTCCCATGCTTTGGCTTTATTTAACAGTATTAAATGTAACTCTTTTGTAACAAGGGCATACTCTGAAATAATGCTCTTTAATAATCCTGTGATGTGCAATCACAGTAGGAAAGATTCTCAGTGACTTTCTGATTTCTGGCCTCTTTGCATAGGTAAGTTGGGGTAGGCACTGACCAGTGCATTTCTTATGTTGACATAATTTGATTGAGCCAGTACTCTTGAACTGGCTGATGCTGTGAGTCCGTGGTGGTGATCAGCATCAGCCCTTTGAATTCTCCTGTCTTGAGTGTATCTTTGCCTCATTCATCAGGCAGAATATCTGTTTTCTCCCTGGTTTTGGCAGATACTTTTCAGATTTGGTATAGGTTATTAACATTAATGACTAATGTTGCACCAATATAGAAAGTATTACGTCTCACCATGTCTTGCATAGTGTGTGTAGTATTTCAAGTGCGTAGTACACTAGCTGAGAATTGGCTGGCTGTGAGTCAGCTTCAAATGCTCAAAGTGTGCCCAAAGACCTTACAGTGTTCTCCTTGTTCAGATGTGGGATTTAGGCACTCCATGCCTTGTCAAATGTCTCATAGAAATTCTGATCTGCTAGTACTTGTTCTTTAGAGTTCATTTAATTAATTCTGTCACCCACTGTGATTTCACAATCTAAACCAATCCACATATTGTTGCTATTGTTTTTAGGCTGATACAGAAATTGGTTTGTCTATCACCCAGCAATTCTGTACTTGCCTAAAGATAAAGGCAAATGTGGCAAATAATCCATACACACTTGGTTTTGTAGATAAGGTTGCACTAAACATGCCTAAGACATGCCTAAGCTGCCAACTATACAGATCACTTTCATATAACAAAAGTTACACAAACTGCCCTTTTCTGCTTATATCATGTCCTTCTGCTTGCAAAAATAAAAAGACTTGAGTTTTTGCTTCTTGATCCTTTCTAATTTTTATTAAAGCATATAAATTTTGGAGATCTAAATGTAAAACTGATTCCATCCAAAACGGTTGCTCAACTTGTTCTGCTGTCAGTAATGTACTGCACGAATTTGCTTAGATTTTTTATTCAGGTAAATCAGTCAGTGCGCAGGAAGACGTTAAATAAAGTGAATAGAAACGCAAGTAATGATGGGAAAGAGAATACCTTTTTTAGATGTGTAGAAAAACCCAAAACTTAGCATAAAAGCCTTGGAAGGCTACATACAAGTGAATGGTTATGAGACCCAACATGCTTCTTTAGGAAAAGGCTAAATACAGCTTTGCAATATTGGGAAATCTTAATATACCAGGGGGAAAGTGCTCATCTTTCCTCATGTGCATATTACTTAGGAATAACCTCGATAAAATGTGCACAAGCCCCTTTGGTGATTAGTACTGAAAAGAACAGGAGAGGAAGAGGTACCTGTTAGTGGCAGCAGGAAAGCTCTCTGATATAATACAAACCCAGATCCAACTGTGTGGAAGACAGCTTCCTTCTGCAAGTAATAGAGGAGCTGACAAGGAGAGGTGTCATGCTTGACCTCGTCCTCACCAACAGGGAAGGGCTGGTTGGAAATGTGATGCATCAGGGCAGCCTTGGTTGCAGCGATCATGAGATGGTTGAATTCGAGATCCTCAGGACAGTGAGAAGAACTTGCAGCAAGCTCACTGGCCTGGACTTCAAGAGAGCAGACTTTGGCCTCTTCAGGAACCTGCTCAGTAAGATTCCATGGGATATAGCCCTAGAGGGCAGGGGGCCCAAGACTGTTGGTTGATATTCAAGGATCACCTGCTGCAAGCTCAGGAGCGATACATCCCTGCTAGACGGAAGTGCTGTAGGAGGGCCAGGAAACCTCCTTAGATGGATAAGGAGCTGCTGAGGAAAATTCAAAGGAAAAAAGAGGCTTATAAAAGGTGGAAGCAAGGACAGGCGGCCTGGGAAGAATACAGGGATGTTGTCTGGGAAGCTAGGGACCAGGTTAGGAAAGCTAAGGCCTACTTAGAATTCAACTTGGCTAGGGATGTTAAGGATAACAGGAAGGGATTCTATAGGTACAGTGCAAATAAAAGACAGAGTAGGGACAACGTGGGCCCTCTCCAGAAGCTATCGGGAGAACTGGCTACCTTGGATTTGGAGAAGGCTGAGGTTCTTAAGGACTTCTTTGCCTCAGTCTTCACCGGCAAATGCTCTGACCACACCACCCAAGTCTTGGAAGGCAGATGCAGGGGCTGTAAGAATGAAGACCCTGGGCCCACTGTAGGAGAGGATCTGGTTCGAGACCATCTTAGGAACCTGAACGTATACAAGTCCATGGGACCAGATGAAATCCATCCACGGGTCCTGAAGGAGCTGGCAAATGAAGTTGTTAAGCCACTGTCCATCATATTTGAAAAATCATGGCAGTCAGGTGAAGTTCCCGATGACTGGAAAAAGGGAAATATAACCCCCATTTTCAAGAAGGGGAAAATGGCTGAGGTGGGGAACTACAGAGCAGTCAGCCTCACCTCTGTGCCTGGCAAAATCTTGGAGCATATTCTCCTGGAAGGCATGCTGAGGCACATGAAAAACAACAAGGTGCTTGGTGACAGCCAGCATGGCTTCACTAAGGGGAAATCCTGCCAGACCAATCTGGTGCCCTTCTATGAAGGGGTTACAGAACTGATGGACAGGGCTAGAGCAGTTGATGTCATCTACCTGGACTTGTGCAAAGCATTTGACACTGTCTCACATGCCATCCTTGTCTATAAGTTGGAGGGACATCAATTTGATAGGTGGACCTCTCGGTGGATAGAGAACTGGCTGGATGGCCACACGCAAAGAGTTGTGGTCAATGTCTCACTGTCCAGCTGGAGACCAGTAACAAGTGGTGTCCCTCAGGGATCAGTGTTGGGACTGGTCTTGTTCAACATCTTTGTCGGTGACATGGAGAGTGGGATTGAGTGCGCCCTCAGCAACTTTGCCGATGACACCAAGCTGTGTGGTTCGGTTGATACCCTGGAGGGAAGGAATGCCATCCAGAGGGACCTTGACATGCTTGTGAGGTGGGCTGATGCCAACCTGATGAAGTTTAACCATGCGAAGTGCAAGGTCCTAGACCTGGGTCAGAGCAATCCAAGGCACAGCTACAGGTTGGGCACAGAAGAGATACAGAGCAGTCCTGAAGAAAAGGACTTGGGGGTGTTGGTTGATGAAAAAATGAACATGAGCCAGCAGTGTGTGCTTGCAGCCCAGAGAACCAACCGTATCCTGACCTGCATCAAAAGGAGTGTGACCAGCAGGTCGAGGGAGCTGATCCTGCCCCTCTGCTCTTGTGAGCCCTCACTTGGAGTATTTTGTGCAGTTCTGGTGTCCTCAACATAAAAAGGACATGCAACTGTTGGAACAAGTCCAAAGGAGGGCCACGAGGATGATCAGGGGACTGGAGCACCTCCCATATGAAGATAGGCAGAGAGAGTTGGGGCTGTTCAGCCTGGAGAAGAGAAGGCTGCATGGAGACCTCATTCCAGCCTTCCAGTATCTGAAGGGGGCCTACAGGGATGCTGTGGAGGGACTCTTCATGAGGAACTGTAGTCATAGGACAAGGGGTAACGGGTTCAAATTTAAACAGGGGAAGTTTAGATTGGATATGAGGAAGAAATTTTTTACTGTAAGGGTGGTGAGGCCCTGGAATGGGTTGCCCAGGGAGGTTGTGAATGCTCCATCGCTGGCGGTGTTCAAGGCTGGATTGGACATAGCCTTGGGTGGCATAGTTTAGTGTGTGGTGTCCCTGCTGATGGCAGGGGGGTTGGAACTAGATGATCTTAAGGTCCTTTCCAACCCTAACTATTCTTTGATTCTATGATTCTATGATCATTTAGGAACCTGTATTTGATGTAAACAACATGGTTTGTAAAACTGTTATAAAAGGCTGTAGTTGCCCTGAAACAGATAATTTTATCCATCCACTGGGAAAATCTGATCAGCATATATGAAGTTTCTTTTTGTGCTGTTTCAGTTATACTCCTTTTTGTTTCCTCTTTTCTTGGCAAATTGTATGTCGTGGTTTAAGCCTCTCAGGCAGTTCACTCACTCACTTCCCCCTCTTTCTTCCCCCCAGTTCCCGGAGGGATGGGGAGGGGAATCAAAAGAATGCAACTCCCACAGGTTGAGATAAGAACAGCTTAGTAACTATGATATAACACAAATCACTACTGTTACTACCCATAATAATAATAATGACAAGAGAAATACAAAGAAAGAGAATACAACTGCTCATCACCTGATACCAAGCCCGACCCAGCAGCGGACCCCCACTGTTCCGGGTCTCTGCCCTCCATTTTTACATCCTGGGCATGATGTGCTGTGGTATGGAATACCTCTTTGGCTAGTTTGGGTCAGGTGTCCTGTCTCTGCTTCCTCCCGGCTTCCCCTCCTCCCTGGCAGAGCATGAGGCTCAGAAAGTCCTTGGCCAGACCAAAACATTCCTAAGCAGTAACTGAAAACACTGGTGTTACCAGCGCTGTTCCCAGGCCGAAAGTCAAAAACACAGTGCTGCACCAGCTACTAAGAAGGAGAAAATTGACTGCTACTGCTGAACCCAGGACACTGTACTTTCAAATTAGGACTATATTAGCATGCTCTTCAGCTAACTGGTGGTATTTAAGTATGTTTTAGAAGTGGATTCCTCCCTTTACACTTTTTTTTTCTTCCAGTTGTTTGCAAACAACAAACAATTACTTTGCTCAATCACATCCTTATTTGTTATATCTACCTTTCTCCCTAACATCTAAGAGGGCTGACAGAAACTAAAGAAGGTCATAGTAGACATGAAGAAGCTACAAAAGGTGTTAATGGACAAGTTTTGGTGCACATTACTGAAATACCAAGGTGTCAAAGATTATTTGCAAAATGAGGCAGGTTGGTAAAAGAAGGAATAAGAAGAATCAGGCTAAGTCCTGAAGGCCTAACCTTGAAGTCATAGGGTATACCTTGGGGCACAGAAGCAAATGAAAGTTGAGCTCTTTGTAATACCTCAGGTGGTTCAAGTGGTGTGTTTCTTGTACAGCCTTATAAAAGGATGTTGGCCACATCATGGCATTAAGGCAGAGAGAAACACTGAATTTCAAATGTGCTGAGTAAGTTTGTGGCAGGTTTTCTCACTATAAAGGACATTAAGTTTGGGACTGTCAGAAGGAGTGAGTTCTCTGTTTGATCCAGATGCTTTTTAGTTGAGCTTCTGAGGTTGAAGGTTTTTATAAAGACAGTGAATGGCTGCAGACTTGAATGCAAACTTAACATTTAGAGTCTTTCAATATATGTGCTAGGTGTTTGGCCAGTAAATTCTTTGCATTGTTTTACTCTTTCTTGCACAGACCATAGCAGAAATAATTCTAGAATTGCTGGAAAATTTCCATCTTTGTAATTTTAAAAGCTGGATAATAAAGTAAGGCAGATATCAATCTACATTGTAATTTTTTTGTCATGACTCTATATTTCTGATTAGCCTTTTAAGAAATATAACTTTATTTTATATCCTTGTTAACGCAGTTCCATAAAGTTTTGCATTTTCTTAATTCCTAGATTATGTTAGAAGCTCTTTCTTAGCTCATTTATGACACCACTGGGGCCAGGTGATGCACATTTGCATTTAAGAATAAAAGACTAAAGTTTGGTAGTATGTATTATCCCACAGATAATGAATCTGGACACATACATCCATGCATGAGTGCATGAACATGCTTATTGCCTTAATTAAATACTGTACACAGCAATGTCATAGGAACTTTAACTTCAGATTCTCATGTGTTGCGCTGTTCTATACTGATAATGTGTATTCAAATTTACTACTATAAAATATGAAATTGAGTCAAGAGCGTATGTTCTAAGATTAATTTAGATTAGATTAAAATATGAATCATTACATTTCCATTTCCTCTCTGATGTACTTAATTCACAAATTTTTCAAGCAGAAGTGTTGAATGCATGTCATGAATGCTTTTGAATATATGCTTCTTTTCAAGATGCCTATGAACTCTCAGAAACTGCTGGAAAATGGGTATAGAATAAGTTCAGAAGAAGCTCAAAACATTGAATTAATTGCTGTTTATTGTCTTTGTGCCGGTCCTGACAGGGGTAACATGAGCTGTATTTTGTGCTTCTCTTGGAATACACTATGACCAATGATGATGATGGTAAAGTAAATCTTTATTAAAGGTACCAGTTGAACAATGGACAGAAACAGACAACAATAATACTTAAAAGTATGGGGGGAAAATGTTTAGATTCTTGACTTACTGTTCATAATCACAAAACTATTGTCCTGGCTTTAACAGTCTTTTCCCAACACAATGCTCTGGAAGAGTTGCTACAGTATTATCTTCCAACAGCCACCCATCTACCTCCCCAGAGTTTTAGTATTTTGGAAGAGCAACTAAAACCAGAAAGAGCCATACATGAGTTACACTGCATACCAACAGCCTCACCATTTCAATGCATACAGCTCTTTTCAACGTGTTGCTTTGTGTTACCAGCTCTCCCAGTGAATTTTCTGTGTTAATCCACTGTTCACAGATATACTTTCGTTATTTATGTAACAATAGTGTCTAGTTGCCCTCTCGGAGATTAGAGTGCTATAAATTCCTCTAATTAAATGAGAAATAGCTTCTGCTCTTGGAAGGTTGCCATCTAAATAAAATATATGGCAAACTGCAGAAGAAAGGAAGCATTTTTAACTACATATTAAAGATGAGAAACTGAGGCACGAACTCAGGAGGTGCATGAATAATATTTTCTGGGGGAGAGCTGAAGGGAAAAAGCCCCACATTTGAACCAACTGAAAACAAACTTCTTTTTTGTCAAAAAAGTTAAAAGTATTTCTTTTATATTGAGAAGTGTGTTTCATTCAAAACAAAAAAAAATATCTTTTGTTGTGGAAAACCATGGAAAGAAAGCACTAAATGTACAGGGTGCTACTCAATTTCGAAGTTATAGAGCTCTTCTAGAATGATTTTTCTCTTTATCTTAGCTCCATCTTACCAGTCAAGTTCCTAGTCACAGTAATTTTGTGTATGTTGAGTGAGAATGAAATGAGATAATTTTATCTCCTTTTTTTTTTTTATTTCTTCTGTTGCCTTCAGTTCTTCTTTATATAAATATCTAAAATATAGAATTCTGTTGTTTCTAGTTATGATTAGAGTTAGTATCTCAGTGGGTATGTAAGTATTCCATGTAAGATGGAATGTCTTCAGTAGAAAGGAATCTAAACCAAGCTGTTATGCAGTATCTTAAAGGATAAAAACCCTGTTCAAATTCTTCCAAGATGAGGAAAGAACTGAGGGGGGTTCAAATGATTTCCAGGAAATCGTGTGTTATATAAATGATGGAGTTTATATTCTAATGGATTAGAGAAAGTAGACTATTTTCTCCTACTGTAATTAAAAACGTTTCAGAATAGCATAAGCCTTTTTAATATTCCTGAAAATTTTAAACCATTCAACCTCCTCCAAAGGGCAACTTTTGATTAAAAGCATCCAAACCTTTTTGGTGACAAATAAGACATTTTGCTCAAGTCACACATGAAGTTTCTGGTAGGGACAGATTATGAAAAATATGTTTCTTTGCTCTAGTCAACATCACTTGTCCATTGATTATTGAACTCAAGGTACAGACAATGTGACATATAACTTATAAAATAATTGCAATTTCATGAAGCTTCTTGTTATTCATATTCCTCACAGACACCAGTTTCATTTTCATTATCTAATTTTCTGTTCCATTTGGATTTTTCATGTCATATCAGAAAGAGACGTGTTTGACTCCAGAACTAGAATGCAGCATGACTAAGAAGAGAGTAAGAATCCTTTTTAACTTCAAAGTTTTGAATGGCATGAAATTTTGTTTCCAAGGAAACTATAGAATTTACTTGTGTAGAGGCTACACCACAAAGAATGCATAAAAGCCATCTTGTAAATTGTCTCTACAGATGTAAAAGCCATGTACAAGATTCTTTGGTTTAGTAATCCTCTTCTTCATGGCATGGAAGTGAAGTGAAGCTAATTTCATTCTTCCCATATAAATGAACTAACAAAGACAATAGGTCTCTACTGTCAAAATGTAAAGAATATCAGAATTCCATTATTATCTTTATCCATGAAAGATGAAAGTAAATCCTGAAACTATTTCCAGAAATCACAGTGAGGCCCATTCTCCTCTATGGAAATAATGAAATTCCATAAAAATTCCATCCTTTTGACCACAATCACATTCTTATCTTTATTCACAGATTTCACATGCTGGAAAAAGCCACCACCAGTAAGAACGCATGTCACTCTACTGTAGCGTAGTGTTGTACTGATTCATATCAGCTGCAATGTTGACACCTAGATTATGGTTTCTCCAATATTATTTGAAATATGCTTACTTTGTCACTGAAACCAAAAAGACTAAATGTAAAAAAAAAAATACAATGTTTATATTCTCTGCCATTTTTCTTACAAAAAAAGAAAAAAGAGCCAGTAGTTGATCTTCTCTGCTAAGAATAATTTCTTCTCATACAAACCCTCTCACTATTACTGTTCAAAACTGCTGTGAATTCCAGTTTGTTTCTTCCCCAACTGATTCCCAAAACCAAATCATGTAACATGATGTTACAGCAGTAATTAGCAAAATTATGAAACAGTGCTTTCATTGGTAGTGCAGTGTGTTGAGATTATACAGTACACTTATTGCTATTTTTCCTTAAAGTCTGTGGGGTCCTTCAGTTTACTAAAACCTCAGATTCGGTGAACCAAACTCTCCTATACTGGAAATACTCCCCATCTTGAAGTAGCAGCAGTGCAGATTTACACCATATCTGAGTCAACCGCTGTGGAATAATTAGGAATTAAACTTATATTTGAAATGCAGCATTGTTCAAACATAAAGGAAAAACGGACTTTCAGGGTCTCTCAAAGCAGGATGCAGCCACCCCTGGAATGTGCACTCCATAGCTGTTCCCATGCATACACAGACAGATGATGGAGTGGGGTGGAGACCTCGTGGCCATAATTTGTCCTAACATTGACAAGAAACAGAAACCAGGTGGTACAAGAAACTCATAAGCTGCACGTATGCTACCCTGAGTCGGCAACCTGTTGTCTTTTGACAGAATGCCATCCTCTGTGTGAACTTTGCTCCATTATAATGTCATTATAATGCATTTACATGCTAAAATACACTCCCATCTTCAATGCGACCCCCCTCCAAAATGAGACCACCCCCTACTGAGCATGCCATATACCTCTAAAAGTGAAGCAAGACAGATTTGCACCAATAATAATAAAGGTATGTATGACTAGAGTCGCTCAACCTCCACCTTGAAGGTGAAAAATAGTATAAAATGACCCAAGAGAGAGGGGGGTATTGAGGAAGAGACCATCGTGGAAGATAACATCAACAGACTCCTGGGAATTGTCGATGGGCTGGACCCTTCTTTCTCCCCCCATAGGGACACCTGTGGGTAAGACTTGCACTGTATCCAGTGCTTCCCTGGGAAAACTTAAAATCTCTATAGAGTTACTTTTTACTGTTACCTGTATATTTTAGAGCCAGGCTGTGTTAACTTTATCAAGCGCTTGTATCCATCTAACTATTATTTGCACGTGCTCTTGCAGACAGTATTTATCACCGGCAATCCATAAGAACTTGTACCTGTTGCATCAATAAACTGCATTGTTTTGGTAGCCAATCATCACTATCGGTGAATCTGGACCAGTAGAGCTTCGATATAGTGAATGTGGTCAGACTGGTAGTTGCAACTGATTGGACTGGGCACTGTGGTGCACTATGGGTGAATCCAGATCAGTAGAGGTTCGATATAGCGAACACAGTCGGACTGGTAGTTGCAGCTGATTGGACTGAGCAGTGTGGTGTGCTATCGGTGAATCCAGACCAGTAGAGGTTCGATATAAGTGAATGCGGTCAGACTGGTAGTTGTATATTGCAGCCATTCCCTGTCCCTCAAGGCAAGGGGGTTTATTTTCTCCCCTTTAATGCAACAACCACTCAATATGAACTTCAGGTTCCTCCAGTGATTGACCCAACACCATCAGCCTGTTACTGCTTGCCACAGTTGCATGTAAGTTTTATTTCAAGTATGCATTCACGTTAACTATTACTTTGATCACCTCCAAACAGCAAATTGCTGTCCATAACATGATTTAACCTTGTGCACAAGCGGTAACTATTGAATGAAGGTCTTCAGAAACTCTTGTCCATACAGCTAAAATCTGACCTCTAAGCTGCTGACATTTTAGTGATAGATACCAAGCCCACTTATCATTCAAGCCAAGAATCTTCATCATTAGTGGCACTGGGAATAAACATTCAGCATGCAGGCGTTATTGCCTGCAAGGGTTGTTTTCATGCACTTAGTTTTAGAGCTCTCTTTAAAACAATTTGGCTGGCATTGCAAAGTGAGAAAAGGCACTGCCTTTCCATTAGATGGCAAGAGCTCTGTTTTGAAATCTGACATCTCATGATACCTCTCTTCATCAGGCTTTTCTGATAAAGATATAAATATTCTTCTGAAAGCAATGAGCTCCTGAGACAGAGAGAGTAGAAGTCATCATATAGCAAAGAGCAAATTCAGGTGTTGGTTGGTTTTGTCTGGAATACAAGTGGTTCCCTGAATACCTTAAGGAAAGATATAAATCTTAGACCTGTGCCCTTCTCATTGGAATGCACTCAAACAATAAAAATCAATTTCTTATAAGGAGTTAAATTTATATTTCATTCTATGCCTTAAACGATATTTTGTGATAAGGATGGAAATGCACTTTTACCCCTAAATAGACTGTTTGAATGACCCAGATTTAAATCACTATTCCAAAAATTGTTGATCAGGATAATAAGCATCAGTTTTCTCCTAGCTGGTGCTTTTCTGTTTTACAATGGTACTCCTTTTTTTGAAATTCCTGAAAGCAAAAAAAACCATATGTAATACCATCTTCAGTAGATGTCGTGGTTTAAGCTGTAAATCACGCAGCCTGTTCTCTCACTCACTCCCCTCTCTTTCTTCCCCCTGCTCCCGGGTGGATGGGGAGGAGAATCAAAAGAATGCAAATCCCGCAGGTTGAGATAAGAACAGTTTAGTAACTAAAGTATAACACAAGACCACTACTGCTACTGCCAATAATAATAATGACAAGGCAAATACAAGGAAAGAATACAATCGCTCACCCCTTCCTTCAGAGACTGGATGTGCTTTTCCAGAGTAGTCCACGTGGCTGAATGACTCATAACATCGTCCTTGTATGGAAACCTATCTTTCATAGCTGCCAAGAGCCGCCTCCAAAGGCTGAGGGACCGTTTCTCTCTTGCAATTGCTTTGTCAATTCCCCCTTCCCTAGCAAGTGATCCCAGCTGTTTGGCTTCACTACCTTCTAGTTCATGACTATCAGCCCCATTGTCTCAGCATCAGAGCAGCCAGGTGATGATGTGCTCCCCTGGCTGACGGGTAAAGTCTTTTTGCATATTCCGTAGTTCGGTTGAGGTCCAAGATCGGGAAGTCACCTCTTCTTCTTCTTCTTCGTCATGTGATGATGACTCCTGGTCAGATGCTGTCCCAGGTGGTGAGTACGTTGTTTCTTCATCTTGCTTTGTCTTTCTTGCCTCTTTTTTGCTTTTCCTGCTGCGTACAAGGGCAACCAATATTGGTATGAGTTGGTCCTCTGGTTTAGCTGTGGTGATTATCACTGTGGTTTGGGTAGCTGGAGTAGCTGCGCTATCCGTTACAGTTGAAGTTTTAGTAGTGGCTGTACTTGTCCCTGGGAGTGGTGTAGCTGCTGTGCTTAGAGCTGGAGTAGCTGCGCTGTCCATTACTCCACCCTCAGATCCAGGGACATTTTTTTCCTTTTGAAGGTGCTGGATGGTGTTGAACAGGGCTCTGTAAGCATAGGCCAAGCCCCAGCACATTGCCATGATTTGTCCATCTCTGGTGTGACCAGAATGAGAACACACCTCCTTTAAGTGTTTTACTAATTTTTCTGGATTTTGCATTTGTTCATTGGTGAAGTTCCAAAGCACTGGAGGGGCCCACTGACCTAGATACGTGCCCATACTGTCCTACACACCCTGCCACTCGTGACTATCCAGCCTCGGGGAAAATCACTTGGACCTCCTATATCATCGTTTAACACTAGACAAGGCCGAAACCCGACTCTGCATAACTTTCGGGATCAGATGAAATGGTCGTGAATAAAACACACTCGGTATGCGCGCCAACATTGCAGTCCCCATCACAATCAGCAGGCAGGTCTCAAGGGTATCTAAAGGCCATTCAAAACCTTCAAAATTCTCAAACGATGCTGTAAACAGTCTGGTGGGGGGGCTGGGAGCATAAAAGAATGTCTCCTTCACAGCTTGACCACCCGAGGAGGTGAAAAGAGATGTGCAATTGTGAAACGCTTCTATTATATACCTCCCAAAGTATAGAGTTGGTGACCACATTGGGAACAAAAGCCGGGTCAGTTTCATGATCACTGAGCCTATCGTATTAAAAATCAGTGCAATAAAGTACAATGTAACAAGAACCTTAACCCAAAACCCATATCTGAAAAATGCTAAGATAAGAAATACTGGCTGTAAGTAAAGTATCATACGCTGAACCTGTGAGAACCAGAACAACTTTGAGAGCCAATAAATCAGCATTGAGACGAATGGCTATCAATCCTGTCCTTGTCTCAAACCTTCATGCCCTACGTTGGGAGCCAAAAAGAATTGTCGTGGTTTAAGCCGTAAATCACGCAGCCCGCTCACTCACTTCCCCCTCCTTCTTCCCCCCCACTCCGAGGGAGAGGAGGGAATGGGGAGAAGAATCGAAAGAATGCAACTCCCACGGGCCAAGATAAACAGTCCAGCAACTAAGGTACAACACAAACCACCACTGCCACCACCAACACCACAACGACCAGGGAAATACAAGGAAAGAGGATACAATTGCTCACTACTCGATGACTGAGCTGTGAACTGAACTCTTCCAGGTTCCTGCCGCCAGTTTTGCATCCTAGGCATGATGTGCTGTGGCATGGAATAGCTCTTTGCCAGTTTGGGTCAGGTATCCTGTTTCTGCTTCCTCCTGGCTTCCCCTCCTCCCTGGCAGAGCATGAGACTCAGAAAGTCCTTGGTCAGACCAAAGCATTCTAAGCCGTAACTATAAACATTGGTGTTATCAGCGCTGTTCCCAGACCTAAAGTTGAAAACACAGCACTGCACCAGTTACTACGAAGGAGAAAAATGACTGCTACTGCTGAACCCATGACAGTAGACAACACCACATTTGGAATAGAAAGAATGACCTTAAACCATCGCTGCTTTCTGTGCTCCATTTGGCAGTGCTGAATAAGTTCCATCACATTAGATGGTTATTGGAACTTCTGCTTTCTTTTTTTTCTTACAAAAATATTCCAACCCAGACAGTTATATAACAGCATAAACAAAGAAAGAAAACTTAGCCTCAAGGCCTTAAAAAATTAAAATCCTATTTTAAGGAGAGCAGTTTTAACCTGATGCGCCATTAAGGTCCTATGGAACAGCGCACAGATAACTGAGATATACTACATGTCCTAAAAACAAGGCATTACGTGAGAGATTTTTAATTCCAAAAGACTGATTTATTTGGTGATCTCCTTGTTCCTTTCTCCATTACCTCAGTGCATGTCTCAAGTTTGGTACTGAAGAACAAAGACAATATTTTTAAAAGTGTCTGCAAGGGCCTGGCTGACTTCTTGCCTGAATCAGCAGTGCAGGTGGGGCTTAATTTCATGCAGAAAAGTGGCCTTGCATAACACAGAATTATAGAATCATAGAATCCTAGAATGGTTAGGGCTGGTAAGAACCTTAAGATCATCTAGTTTCAACCCTCCTTCCATGGGCACAGATGCCTCATGCTAGACCATGTCACCCAAGGCTCTGCCCAACTTAGCCTGGAGCACTGCCAGAGATGGAGCATTTGCCACTTCTTTGGGCAACCTGTTCCAGTGCCTCACCACCCTTACAGTGAAGAACTTCTTTATACTTTACCTAAACTTACCCTGGTTAAGTTTTGACCCATTACCCCTTGTCCTCTCACTACAGTCCCTCATGAAGAGTCCCTCCCCAGCATACCTATAGGCCCCCTTCACATACTGGAAGGATGCTATGAGGTCTTCATGCAGCCTTCTCTTCTCCAGGCTCAACAGCCCCAACTTTCTCAGCCTGTTTTCATATGGGAGGTGCTCCAGTCCCCTGATCATCCTCGTGACCTTCCTCTGGACTTGTTCCAACAGTTCCATGTCCTTTTTATGTTGAGGACACCAGAACTGCACACAATACTCCAAGTGAGGGCTCATGAGAGCAGAGTAGAGGGGCAGGATCACCTCCCTCGACCTGCTGGTCACACTCCTTTTAATGCAGCCCAGGATACGGTTGGCTTTATCGGCTGCGAGTGCACATTGAAGCCGGCTCATGTTCTGTTTCTAATTGACCAACACCTCCAAGTCTTTTTATGCAGGGCTGCTCTGAATCACTTCTGTGCCCAACCTGTAGCTGTACGTGGGATTGCTCTGACCCAGGTGTAGGACCTTGCACTTGGCTTGGTTGAATTTCATCAGGTTGGCATTGGCCACCTCCTCAAGCTTGTCAAGGTCCCTCTGGATGTCATTCCTTCCCTCCAATGTATCAACCGAACCCCACAGCTTGGTGTCATCAACAAACCTGCTGAAGACGCACTCAATCCCACTCTCCATGTCACCAACAAAGATGTTGAACAGGATTGGTCCCAACACCAACCCCTGAGGAACACTGCTTGTTACTGGTCTCCATTTGGACATCAAGTCGCTGACCTCAACTCTACATGTAGCCATCCAGCCAATTCTTTATCCACTGGGTGGTCCATCCATCAAATTTATGTCTCTCCATTTTAGAAACAAGGTTGCTGTGTGGGACAGTGTTGAACGCTTTGCACAACTTAACTGTATGTGAATACAAATTCCAATGAGGCATTCCTGTGACCACTGTTCTTTGCTACAATTTTAAATGTTTTAAAAAATATGCTCTGCCATTCATAGTAATTTTATTAACATTTACCCTAGCTATAATTGGAACAGTTAAAGAGCTGGAGGCGTTCTTCTGAAATTACTGTCAGCTGTGAAGAATATGGTGAAGCTTGTGAAACTGTTCCCCTTAGTGATTTCAAGACCAGCTTTTGAAAATATGAAGAGTATCTTGTCCTACACAAAGTGGGGAATAATTTCTGTGGAAAATGCTTTGAGAGGAGATATGTATCATGACAGGTACAATAGGTTTCATTCATTTCGAAATTGTGTAGAGGTAAAATATATTAAACTAAATGGGAAGAGCAAATAGAAATTGTTATCAATCTCTGTTGCTGATTTTGTTTAAAAGCAAAAACCAGGTCTTCATCCAGTTGAAATGTCTGTCCTGCTGTAACTATGAGAAGGGTAGCCCATTTGTAGTTGCACTATTCTAGAGCTTGCTACCAACAATGTAAGTGATAAAAATGGCTTCCACAGCTCAGAGTTGCCCTAGTTTATTCTCAACTGCAAATAAATCACTTCAGTTTTTCTTAAAGGAGTCAGTGTAGTAGCACCATGTAATGTTCTTGCCTCATTTGCATGTTAACATAATAGAGTCCACTGTCTAGCCAGGGAGGCAGTGCATGTGTCTCACTAGTCCTGGATGTCACACTTCTTCAATTCCAGTCAGACTCTTTGTATCTGACTGTGGAAAGTGACTCTGAACTATCCAAATTTTTGTAAGCGGTTAGGCTAGGTCATAGATAGCAAAGAAAAAGCAGCACTGCACAAACATCAGTGTATAGAGTTCACAACTTGCAATCATGATGAAAAGGAGTTCTCTAATCACAGCAATAAGATCTAACAATAATGTACATCAAATATATCAAAATGTTAGAAGCTTCTAATATATCATTTTTCATATATTAACAGCAAGGGCAGTAGACTTTTTCAGGCCCCTTTAAAAATTTTAGCTGTGCTATAATGGTTATGCCTTCTATCTCTGACTTAACAAAGGAACCTTTCAGAGAAATTGAATTCCGAGGGTTTTATGAGAAAGTTTCTACCTTTCATTTAGGAAGTCAGAAACCAAATGGCACAATGTTTATAAGCCAAAGGGAAGAAGTATGTGCTAATCTTATGCCTTCAACTTCCTACTTTACTGCTGCAACAGATTCAGAATAAAACACCCAAAATATGCCCAGAAGTGATCCTTAAAGAACCACCAACAAAACACCCAACAAAGAAAAGAGTTGAGGTTCACTCCCTGGAAATTTCAAAAGTTAACATTTTACGTGCTTGCAATACTATTATTGAACTGGCATCATGCCCTCATGTCATGGGCTCAGCAGCAGCAGTCATTTTCTCCTTCTTAGTAGCTGGTGCAGTGCTGTGTTTTCGACTTTCAGCCTGGGAACAGCGCTGATAACACCGATGTTTATAGTTATGGCTTAGAATGTTTTGGTTTGACCAAGGACTTTCTGAGTCTCATGCTATACCAGGAAGGAGGTGGCAGAGACAGGTTACCTGACCCAAACTGACCAAAGAGGTATTCCATGCCACAGCACATCATGGCCAGGATGTAAAATGGAGAGCAGAGACCCGGAAGGGAGGAGGCAGGAGGCAGCTGAGCTCAGCCCTGCTGCAGCCGAGAGCATTCCCCAGCAGCTGCCCGCAGTGCCCTGCGAGCCCGAGCCCCAGGAGGATGCAGGAGACTATGCAGCACTTCCCAGCAAGGCAGAGGAGGAAGATCTGGACTCAGACAAAGAGCAGCTGGTGGTGAGAGAGCCGGCAAGCACAGCAGCTACACCAGCCCCAGTGACAAGTACAGCAGCCTCATTTGAGAGCTCTGAACAGTTTGAATGGCCTTTGGGTACCCTTGAGACCTGCCTGCTGATTGTGATGGGGATCACAATGTTGGCATGCATACAGAGTGTGTTTTACCCATAACCATCTTGTCTGGTCCCAAGAGTTAAGCAGAGTCAGGTTTGGGCTTTGTCTGCGGTTAGATGGTGATGTAGGATGACCAAGAGATTTTCCCCAAGACTGGACAGTCATGAGTGGCAGGGTGTGTAGGACAGTATGGGCGAGTATCTAGTCCACTGGGCCCCTCCAGTGCTTTGGAAGCGTTGGAGATGGAAGGCAGCTGTATGGAGTCCCAAACAACAACCTGCAGAAACTGCTGGAGGGGAGGGTGAATTATTTTGAATCTGGTGGGCCCATGACAGTATCCACCCCTTATTCTTAACCATTCATGTCATGCTCAGATCCCACATTTTCAATATACCATCACATGTGTATGTATACCTACACACACACACAAAGGGAGAGAGATCATCCGTTAGTGCATGGATCAATCCCTATAAAGCTGCTGAGTCCATCCAGTCCATGATATTGGGCTTCATCTTTTGTAACAGTCTTTCAGAGCAGGGGAGGCTGTGTGCAGTGTTCACACTCGTGAATAACCTGGGCAATAGTGTCCATTGCTAAGTCCCCCCCTTGATCATGATTTCACCTGTATGTTGCATCTCTGCCCTGATGGCCTGAGGGGTTGGTGGTTTGAGCCCACCCAGGGACAGCACCGTTCCCCTCTGCCACCTCCTTCCTGGCAGAGCATGAGACTCAGAAAGTCCTTGGTCAGACCAAAACAGTCTAAGCCGTAACTATAAACATCGGTGTTATCAGCGCTGTTCCCAGGCTGAAAGTCGAAAACACAGCACTGTACCAGCTACTACGAAGGAGAAAAATGACTGCTGCTGCTGAGCCCATGACACCTCACAAAAAGCATTTTAAAAAGCTCCTGATCAGAAGAAAAAGCGACACAATGAAGACTACATATATATGTGCGTGTGCATACATATCTGTGTGATTTTTTTATTCTGGTGAATTTTGCGAAGATGCTAAAAATAGAAATATTTTAAAGGTTTGTTTGCAGGGTATCTGCTATGTAGGGGGATTTACTCTAACTTTACTTTTGTACGTTTGTGTAAGAGTTCCATCATTCAAAGCAGAATTTTATGTGAATGTAATCAACATGCATCCCTTTTCATAAAAAATAGGGTATCTTTAATTTGTGGAAGGAACTAGAGGATTTGGTTGGTTTGGGTTTGGTTTTTTTTGTTTGATGGTGTATATTCACATATAGAGACTGAAAAGCAGACCAAAAGTTTGCTTATGTCTGTGTGTCCCTCTTTAGCGAATAGCAGAATGGGAATGATACAACTAATCGCTGCCTATTTTTCTGCAACAACAGTAACTAGCATTAAAATACACCTTTACAAGAGAAGAGACTGAGTTGATCAAACAACATCAGAAATAGAATTTATGAGTGTTTGTTATGAAGCTGCTTTTGCTGATACTCTATCATATGGCTTGGTGAAAATAAGGATAAATTATGTGCAAAAGTATGAACCTGCAGTTGTAACTGAGGCAATTGTAGCATTGTTCTGAATGTAAGTTTGCAAATGAAGGAATTTCTTTTCTGAGGATTTTTCAAGTGTTTTCAGCAAGGACTGTTCACTCAATCATTCTCTTACATTTGTAGGTTTAAGATCAATGACCAAATGAAAAGGTGCTTGCTTTAAATGAATACTACTAAGCAACAGGGCTTGAATAAAAAAATAAATATTTTCTTTATGAAAGCAACTATATGCATGCAGAGGTTACAGTGCATAGAGTAAGAAGATTGGAAGATAGAAAACTGTTGAGAAAGAGGAAATTAACTACTAGATGTTCCAGCAATTCTCTGCCTACCTCACTAAAGTTGGGTATAATAAAATTAAACAAATTAGATTAAAAAAAATAAAGTCTGCACCCTGTTTAACTTGAAATACAATATTTGCATGACATTCAAAATTCTCATAACAGTAACAACAAGAATTCTTAGATTTTATGCCACAAGAATGCTAAAAAGACATACAGAGACATAATTTAATCATTTTAGAAACTCAGATGGTTGGGTCTCTCCTTCAAATATAAGACTTCATATATGTAAGTAAAATTATAAAATGAAACAACACAAATACAATGCTCCTGGGTACAAACATACAGGTCCTGCACCTGAGGTAATATAACCTCATTCCTGGTTACCCTTTACTATCTCCACAGAAGTAGTTTGATATTTTCTAATGAAAAAACATAAGTAGGGTATTAAATCTTTGTGGTGCTGTATTTCACTGTATGTATTGCATCTTCTCTGCCCCATTATCTTCCCAATGTGGTATGGTCTAGAGTATCATATTTTTTCACATAAATGCAGAAAATTATATTTACAGTACTGAATATCCATATACTCCAATTCTTTCTATATGCTTATTTTTTGACAGTTCTTTACACTGAATCTCTGATTTTCACAGCTGGTGTTGAGTTCATCTTCCAGGGCTTATACACTGAAAAATTAAATGTCATTCTGTTTAGCTCATTACATCATCTGCTAATGTCCTGGTTTCATTGTACATCCATTAACACTGCTGATTTAATACAGTATCATCTTTGCTGTGGGAGATTTCCAATTCTAAGGTTTGTTTCATAGTTTTTCCTGGGGTTCTTTTGGTTGTTTTCTTTTTTTTTCCATAGGAAAAACCCATGTGAAAACAATGCATGAGGGAGGAGAGAGGGATGACTTGAATGATTTATAGTTGTACACATCTGAGGTTTATATTCAACAGAACAGTGCCCTTACAATAAGGTACATCTACATTGCCCTTGAGTAAATCACTTGCTGTGTATTGGTAGACTTGGAAGGCTTACTATGTTGTCATTAATTTAATTAATCATAGAATAGTTTGGTTTGGAAAGTACCATTAAAGGTCATCTAGTCCAAACCCCTGCAATGAGCAGGAACATCTTCAACTAGATCAGGTTGCCCAGAGCCACGTTCACCCTTGAATATCTGCAGGGATGGCGCATCTACCACCTCTCTGAGCAACCTGTGCCAGTGCTTTACCACCTTCTTTGTAAAGAATTTTTACCTCATGTCTAGCCTGAATCTCCCCTCTTTAATTTAAAACCATCACCCTCGTTGTATCACAACAGGCCCTGCTAAAAAGTCTTTCTCCATCTTTCTTATAAGCCCCTTTTAAAGACAGAAAAGTTGCAATAAGGTACCCCCAGACTCTTCTCTTCCTCAGGCTAAGCAGCCCCAACTCTCTAAGCCATTCCTAATAAGAGAGGTGCTTCATCTCTCTCTTAATTTTGGTTGCCCTTGTCTGGACTCTCTCCAACAGGTGTATGTTTTTCCTGTACTGAGAACTCCAGAGCTGGATGCAGCACTCCAGGTGGGGTCCCATGAGAGCGGAGTAGAGGGGCAGAATCCCCTCCCTCAACCTGCTGGCCATGTTCCTTTGGACCCAGTCCAAGATACAATTGACCTTCTGGGCTGCAAGCATAAGTTGCTGGCTCATATCCAATCTTTCACTCACCAGTACCCCCAAGTCCTTCTCCTGAGTAGTATTGTCAATCCCATCTTCCCCCAGCCTTTATTGATATCAGGGGTTGCCCTGACCCAGGTGCAGGACTCTGCACTTGTCCCTATTGAACCTCATGAGGTTTGCATGGGCACACCTTTTGAGCCTGTCAAGTCTCTCTGGATAGCTTTCTGTCCCTCTGGCATGTCAACTGCACCACTCAGCTTCATGTCATCTTCAAACTTGCTGACGATGCACTCAATCCCACTGTCTACATCATTGATGAAGATATTAAAGAGTACTGGCCACAATACAGACCTCTGAGGAACGCCACTTGTCACTGGTGTCAATCCAGACACTGAGCCTTTGACCACTACCTTCTGGATGTGACCATTCAGCCAATTATTCATTCACTGAACAGTCCACCCATCAAATCCATTTCTTTCCAGTTTATAGAGGAGGATGTTGTGGGGGACTGTGTCAAAGATTTTACAGAGGTCCAGATAGACAACATCCATAGCCCTTCCTTTGTCCACTTATGCAGTAACTCCATCATAGACAGTTACTAGGTTGGTCAGGCAGGACTCACCCTTGGTGAAGCCATGCTGGGTGTATCAAATCACCTTTATGTCCTTCATGTGCACTAGCATAGCTTCAAGAAGGATCTGTTCCATGATCTTCCCAGGCACAGAGGTGAGTCTGATGGGATGGTAGTTCCTGGGGTCCTCCATTCTAACCTTGTGATATTGCCCTTTTTCCAGTCACCATGAACCTCACCTGGCCACCATGACTTTTCAAATATCATGGAAAGTGGCTTAGCAATTACATCAGCCAATTCCCTCAGCATTCTGAGGTGGATTTCATCAGGTCCCATAAACTTTTGTATGTTCAGGTTCCTCAGGCGATCACAGACCTGGTCTTCAATTACAGCAGGAGGGGCTTTGCTCCCCCAGTTCCCTCCTTACAGTTCATCCACTCAAGAGATGTGGGAAGAGAAAGTGAAGACTGAGGCAAAAAAGTTGGGGTTTTTTTCAGCCTTCTCCTTCCATTGTTACCAGTTCACCAGTCTTGCTCCCCAGAGGTGCACACTTTCTTTGACCTTCCTCTTCTGGTTGGCATACCTGTAGTAGCCCTTCATGTTATTCTTTTCATCCCTTGCCAAATTCAGCTCCAACCCCCACCTCACCCTGACCAACAAACCACACTCCCCATTATTCACCACCCAGGACAGTGTTTCATTCATTCAGGGATTGTGGTGTTGCTCCTAACACCGCCCCAATGAGTCAGCAGCTGAGTCAGCAGAAGTGTCAGCTGCTGGCAAGTCCTGGCAAAGGCTTTGTGGCTCTTGCCATTCAGGAACAAGCCAAGAATGTGTTTGGATCAAGCCTTGGCATATTTCTGAGTTTTTAGTGTGCAACAGACTTTCTGTGTGATCAGTGATCGTTATTCCTACCCTTCGCCCTCAGTGTAGCTTTTCCCTTCCATTACCAAGGAATCTTCTTGTGGCAGATGTGAAGAGTTCTCAGAGCAGTAATTGTTTGTATGTCCTTGTGGATATTACACTGAATTATACATCAGTCTCTAATTTAAACTTTTTCCCTCTTGTTATCTCTATAAACCTTTGGTCTGTGCTTGGCTGAGATACTATGGCTAAAAATGTTGCTGCTGCTGAGCTGGCATTGGTGTTTGCTTTCACACAAATATGTTCTCTATTAAAGCTATTGAAACTTCTCATTGAGACTGGGTTTTTTTTGTTTTGTTTGGTTTGGTTTTTTGTGGTTTTCATATCTCTTTTAAAATATTTTTACCTTTTAAAAATTTGGTGGACATGCATCTACTTTACCTGTTTCCCACGTTTTCAAGCCACTTCCTTTACCCTCCCTTTCAGACATACAAATTGGCTGTTGGTTTTTACTGTAGCTTTTGTAGTAGACCAAAAGCTACTTAAAACTATGCATGTAAATTTTGCTCCTATTTAATTAGAAACAGAACTTGAGGGCTGTTTCAACTCATTTAGAAATATTTACTACTCCCAGTAAATAAAACAGCAATAATTCTTTGACTTTGGAGATTTAATTTCAAATATTATTCTGGCTAAAGTAATTTTATACATACCACAAATACAGGTGCCAATTTTTACTTTACTATTAAACTCAGATATTCTGACATCTTCCATTTAGTTATAAAAATGCATGTCATATGCACTTTTTCATGCTGACACTGATTTTTATCTCTTCAGCTGGCACATCATACTAAATGTCTTTTTTCTCCAATAACATTAGGCTAGTAACAAAATCCACCTCTGTATACTTGGATTTCCTGACTCAGTCTATATTCAAAATGAGTGATTGCTACTTCCTTAGAATACATACCATCCCATGGTTCATTCCTAGCAGTCAAGTTTGAGTAGACTTGGGTTACTTTAGCATTTTTAAAAGACTCTGTCATGTTTCAGTATTTTTATTTGGATAATGCAATGATTTAGGACCTGTGTCTCTTAATTAATCTTGAGATTATGATCCCATTTTTCATTATAAGAAAAAAGCCATGTGTTCATGTGTCCTGTCCTCCTGATTTTCATTTTCCATTTGAACTAAAATTATTAAGAAGTTCTGACAGAGAATAACAGTAGGTCAATGATTAATTGTCAAAGTAAGCTAGATGGTAACTCCTTTAATAATGCTGGGAGGCAGGTGGGAAAGTCACCTTAAAAAAGAAGTTTCCTAGTAAATGCCTATCATTCCCTGCAGCAGACTTGTTAATGAACTAGATCACAGCTGGAATACAAAGTACAAGGTTAACCTATGGCATTTGGCTGCTGAAATCTAGAGAACTTCTATCTGATGCAAATGTGGTTATTTTTCCCCTTCTGAAAATAGTGTGTTTTTTTTAAAAGAACCCTGGAAACGAAAACCACCCAATGATGTCTGTGGTTTCCTCTGCTTTAACTTTTAAACAAGGCTAACAGTAGCTGCAGAAGTCTACCTGCCTCAGTGTTTTGTCTGTGCATAGCAGAACAGACAAACTTATACTTAAGGTGGAAGGTTTTGGTAAGATATAAAATACACTGGGATGGAACTTGAAAACACTGTTGGATTTCCAGCTGAAGTTCTTAAAAAGGATTGTGCTGAAAAAAAAGATCTTTGTATTCCCCACTAGGCTGAGCATTGCCTCACCTCCCCATCAGAGCTCCAAAACAAACAGGTGGCAACTGAGTCCTCCGCTGGGTCTCCTGACAATAATCTTATGCAAATAAATGTAATGTTAAGTAAAACCCCTCTTCAGTATTTTTTTTTACCATGATATCTGTCTATGGAATGTACTATTACCTTATCTTTTAACTTTGTTGTGACAAATATGAAAATTTTTTGTATTTTCATTATAAGAAAAGAAATAACCTCTACAACGAGGCATAAATTACAAATTGGCTGAACTGCACATAAATGATTTTTCTTGTTTTCATTGCTGCTTGTTTAAAATAATCAATTTCAAACAATTACATGCATCACTTTCATTCCCTTAGTCTTTATACTTATGCCATGCACTTGCTTTATTATATAAAGCATTTCTAGATACTCATGGTTTTAATGTTATTAGAGTAGTTGCTTGAAGATCACTCAGGATATTAAGCATAACTCTATTAAAATTTAATAAGAATCAAAGTCTAAATGCTTCAGGAACAAAACTCTTTCACAGGCCTGTTTATGGGCAAAATTCTGCAAACTGCGTGTTTTCCCTGGGCACTGGGTACAGGCAGGAATTTTTCCTCTTCTGATTTGTAATAAATTAGCTTGCATCTCTTTTTTTTAAAAACAAAAAGAAGAGAGTCTAGAGGTCCTGCAGAGTGCAGGTTACTCTATTATAAATACTTATCGTTAATAAATTTACAGCAGAACTTATGAGTATGTGCAAAGGGATCATGATGTTTTTAGGAAAAACTATTAAGATAATATTTAGTTATAAAAAGGAATTTGAAGGTACGGACCCTATTTTGGCTTTATATATCCATCTTGTGCATGACATGCAGCCATACTTTCTACATTATTCTTCAGTAGAGGATATGGAAAGTTATAAACAATACAGGCAAATATGACCACACATCCAGGTGATGTGGAGTACAAGGTAACTGCTGTTGTATTTTTACACTACAATCAGTCAAGACAAAGCAAATGAGTGGACTTAAGCTCAGGAATATTTTTTTATGATGTTTGTTGATGTCTGCTAAAGAACAGAAATCTTGACTAGAAGGTAACAAAAATGGATGTGTGTGCGTTGCAAGAATTAAACACACCATCAGCTACAGTATTCAAGACTTTCATAGTTCAATTAACACTCAAATAAGAACATCCATTAAAACAATATTAAATGAGAATTTTTGATCTGTGATAATTAGCAACATGAATCTGGTAAACATATTTTCAGGAAGCTTGAAAAAAACATAACTTTATTTGGAAAGTAGAATAAAAGTTATTGCCCTGTCTTTTTGCTTAGTGGAAATAATGTTAACAGTTCCCTAGAAAATGCCTTTTTAAGGATGATTTGTGAAGTAATGGTTAGTAGTTCTTCAATTCCTTGCTGGTCTACACAAAGAAATGCTCATGGAATTAAGGGGCTGATATTTTTGAACCTGGTAAATACTGTTCACATTTTTAAAGTATCAGATTGCAGTTCTTTCCCATGCAAGTTATAAATTTAAAAACAAGAACTAGCCTAAGTTGAAAGCATCAACTGAAAGCAAATTATTACCTTTCCATAAAATTAACAAGATTTTCCTACTCTCCAATTAATAATCTTATCTTTTAGGGATAACATTTATGAAGCCTGTGAGGTTATTTATCTTTTTTTGTATTCAAAATCATATTTTAACTCTCTTTAGTTCTATGAAGGAATAGAAACTTCACAGATGCAAAAACTGAATTGGTCAAACTTTTATTAGCTGCTTTTACTTTTTTATCTTCTTTCCTTCCTGGAGGATAGTCTTGTAAGGACACTTACTAGATTGTTGTGAGATGCTTCACTCTTCAGGGAAAAAAGAGCTAAGGGGCAGCTAATAATACTACCTTACTATCACATATTCCAACCACCTTTAAGCTTCTCTGAGAGATTAAGCTTCTGAGTTCATATAAGATTAAATCAGAATTTTACATTACGTAACAATTTTCTGCAGTGAATGAAGAGGTGAGCTAAAAGATATGATCCTACTTGCTCTAAAAATGACAAAACAAATTAGTCTTTCTCACAAATCCACTATTCAAATCTATTAATTTTCATTACTTGACAAAGTATTTTTACACGACCAATATGCAAAGTTCCTCTGATTTTTTTCTTAGCTTCTCACTGTTTAGTTTGATACAAAGAGCATTCAGGACACAGAGTGGTTAACCTTCAAACTGGAGCATTAGCTACTTAACTCTGTATTCAAGATTATAAAGTCAGGAATTGCTTCGTGCTTGAAGATGAATGCAAAAGTGGCAGCTTGACGCATTGCAAGTTTCACTACTGTAATTGCATTGTTGAGATGAAAAAGATATCTTAGTTGACCTAGAAACGAGTGGTATAGGGAGTGACAGTGGACATCTCATAGCAGTCTTCACGGTGATCTAGCTTTCGCCTGCATCCTGCTGGTCTTTGAGATATTGGCTAAAAGCTTTATTTCCTTTTAGTAGGATAAGATGGGGAAAGGACAGAGGGCTTCTTGAACTCCATAATCATAAGACAAGTACTTTCTCATGAAGACAAACAGGAAGACTAGAAAAATAGAAGATAATGTGGAAAGAGTGCAACAGAAAGAGTGAAAAAACCCTAAAACAAATTGAGGAGAGAAGGAAAGCTAAATGGTTATCTGATGAAAGACGCAAAAAATACAGAAAATATCATGTGACCAGCCTTAGTCATTGGAATAGAGGATCCAATGACTAGGGATTCAACTAAAGATAATTAGTAAGTTTCAGACATGACAAAGGAGAAGAATAAAGAAGGGATGCAATTCAGATTCTACATTACAAGATCTGTAGTCATCTACTGAACATATTGAATTCAGCACATTTCAGGATCCTTTATTAACAACAAGTGATAATCTAAAGAGGATACAAAGGACAAAAGATGCAGAAATATTTAGGTATAAGTATAGCACAGAAGCTGAGAAGGAACCTTGCTTGGAGCATGGGAAAATTCAATGATCACCATTTATGCTGGGGTAAATTGAATTACAGGAAAAAAATGCATATGCCCAGTGAATTCAGATATTTAAAATGTGACAACTTAGGTGATATTCAGTCACATTTTTCCAAGATCTGTCAAAGTTGATTAGAGAGTGACAAGTTCAAAGATTAGTATTGTAAGGAATATATTACTACTGGGACCGCTGATGGAACAAAGGAAGCTTTCTTGATGGATTGATCCTACCTGAAGTATTAGTCATTTAGGATTGAAGCTGGCATGAAAGAACTCCTTTTACTAAAGAATATAGAGAATGGCATGAGTTAAATTAATGATTTCCACTTTTGGCTGTAATGATCAAGATAATAGAAATAAGAAAAATGAGGGCACACTGAAGAATTTAAGAAAGAAAATGTAAGCAATGTGGAAGATCTGTTATAGCAATGTGGGTACCAAAGACATGACAAAAAGAAATTGCAAATAAGATTTAAAAACAGGAAATATATATATATATAAAAAGGTAAAGTTGGTGATGTTCTATTGCATGGTAATGATAAAAAAGTTTCTAGTAACATAGAATCATAGAATCTTAGAATCATAAACAGCTCAGGTTGGAAGACCTTAAAAGATCATCTGGTCCAACTTTTTCTAACCTTTCATAGCAAAAGGAGGCTAGATGAGATTATCTAGCACCCTGTATAATCACACCTTGAAAACGTCCAGTGATGAGAACTCCACCACTTCCCTGCGGAGGTTGTATCTGTGACTTGTTCTCACTGCAAAAAATTCTCTTATATCAAGATGAAACCTCTCTCACTGCAACTTGCACCTGTTGCCCCTTGTCCTCTCCATGTGGCTTCTTTCAGTGAAAGAGACTCTCCTCTGTGGCTTTCATTTAAGTACTGGAATATTGTGATGAGGCCCTCCTGAACCTTCTCTTAACATGGACAGTTGAAGATCTGTTTGATCACTTTGGAGATGAATAATAAAAGATTATATGATGCTATTGGTAGGTACTGCAGGAGGTTTTGTGACCATTGTGCTTATATGTAGATGAAAGTTTATCAAACAGTCACTGGTGGCAATTGTCAATATGAATGGAAGGAAACAGTGTCAGGTTTGGACAAAAAACATCACAGCTTTATAGCTAGAATTAACAAGAATAGACTACTGATTAGAGGAAACTGAAAGATTCAGTATTTAAAAATGAAAATTTGAAAGGAAATATTTTTACTTATTCTTGAGACTGCCTGGCTGAAAAGTAACAAATACAGTCCTTACATTTCGTGGAGGGTGTGGGAAAGAAGATAACATGGAAGATGATACTTTTAGCAGTCTGATCCTGTATGCAGTGGTACAGAGAAAGATTTCGACATGGAAATAAAACCAAAGTTTAAAACCTATAATGTAGGTTTATCAAAGATAGCTCATCTTAGAGTGTAGTCTTTGGCTCTGAGAGAACAATTACATTTTTCAAGATAATGAGAGACTTTCTATCTCTTCTAATAACCACTTTGTAAAGTTTTTGATATGATGCCACACAGAAGACTACTAGTTCAAAGAGGGAAAGCAGTATTAATGCAGCAACTTAGGGGAGAAAAGGAAGTTCAGTAAAGGTGAGACAATGGATAGTATAGAAAAGACAATTATTGGGCTATGAAGGTCTACCTTTATAAGAAAGACCAAAGATAAAATTGCTGATTATTTGAAGCCACATGGCCATTGTGTAGATGAATTCCAGGATGCTGGACAGAAATAAACAGATTACCCCAAGGTTTGTCAAAAAATAAGTCAGACATAATCTTAACAGGCTAAACCTTTAAGAACTAATCTGAATTTACTGTGTAAATTTCAGTTCATCAGTTGGAAAGTTCACAGTGTATTTTTCATTTCTTAGAATTGTAGAATCATAGAATCATAGAGTCATAAATAGTTAGGGTTGGAAAAGACCTTAAGATCATCTAGTTTCAACTCCCCTGCCATCAGCAGGGACACTTCCCACTAAACCATGCCACCCAAGGCTATGTCCAACCTGGGCTTGAGCACCACCAGGGAGGGAGCATTCACAACTTCCTTGGGCAACCCATTCCACTGCCTCACCACCCATACAGTGAAGAACTTGTTTATATTTAACCTAAACTTCCCCTGTTTAAGTTTGAACTTGTTGCTCCTTGTCCTCTCACTACAGTCCCTCATGAAGAGTCCCTCCCCAGCATCCCTACAGCCCCCCTTCAGATACTGGAAGGCTGGAATGAGGTCTCCACGCAGCCTTCTCTTCTCCAGGCTGAACAGCCCCAACTCTCTCAGCCTGTCTTCATACGGGAGGTGCTCCAGTCCCCTGATCATCCTCATGGCCTTCTTTTGGACTTGTTCCAACAGTTCCATGTCCTTTTTATGTTGAGGACACCAGAACTGCACACAATACTCCAAGTGAGGTCTCATGAGAGCAGAGTAGAGGGGTAGGATCACCTCCCTCGAGCTGCTGGTCACGCTCCTTTTGATGCAGCCCAGGATACGGTTGGTTTTCTGGGCTACAAGTGCACACTGCCGGCTCATGTTCATTTTTTCATCAACCAAAACCCCCAAGTCCTTTTTTGCAGGGCTGCTCTGAATCACTTCTGTGCCCAACCTGGAGCTGTGCCTGGGATTGCTCCGAACCAGGTGTAGGACCTTGCACTTGACATGGTTGAACTTCATCAGGTTGGCATCAACCCACCTTGCAAGCATGTCAAGGTCCCTCTGGATGGCATTCCTTCCCTCCAGGGTATCAACCGAACCACACAGCTTGGTGTCATTGGCAAACTTGCTGAGGGTGCATTCAATCCCATTGTCCACATCACCAACAAAGATGTTGAACAGGATTGGTCCCAACACCAATCCCTGAGGGACATCACTCATTACTTATATATATGTATACATGTACACACAAATACATTAATTACTTTTTTTACGCAGCTATGAAAGGCTTGCAAAATATTAAAAACAGTTGCAGATGTACAACTAATTGCACACTAAAGAGTAGAATGTCTGTGGTTCATTGAAGGAGTAATGAGGATCTATGCAAGACATGTAGTACCATGCAGGGAGGATGAGCAGATCAGGAAATGGACTAATATAGCATGAAAAGATTTAAACATTTGGCATCTGACCTTGAAAACATGCTTAGTGTTTGGCTAATCTAAATACTTATTAAAATGCATGATAGATGCACGACAGAAGGCAGTATCAAATAGAAAAACATATGGATATTAAGAATAGTCATCATTTGCAATCCCTGGTTGCCAGCTGCTGAAACCTGTGTGTTGTTTAATCACTGCTACACAATGTGATGGCTCATTATTTATCAGACTGTGGGATAAAAGACACTGAGTGACAGAGTTGGTATTTGGCCAAGGTTTGTGGCTGAACAAGGTTAAATGAGTGTTGACTCTGGGTTAGTGTTAGAAATAGCTTCTAAGAAGTCAGTTGTGGTCACTGAAGAAGTCTCTGCAGTGCCGGTAATGGCTAGTGGCCAGAAGAAGACATCCTGGAAGAAGCCACCAGCAAAAATGCCTGGTTTTACTACTGATGGGGAAGCATTAATATGCTTGTTTAGTACACTTGTTGACTAATCTTCTTTATCAGTTCCAAGACATTCATGTACAAGAGCGAATTCCAGCTGATTTTGGTACTGAGGTGGGGGAATGGGAGAACCAGAGAACTGGTGATCTCCTGTGAGAGTAAACAGAGAGGCTGGTTTATTTGATCTAGCAAAACAGAAGTCTAATGGTGAAGACTGAATGTCCTAAGGGCTACACACCAGTTATGGGGAAGACTCCTTAAAATTCAAATGAGCAAATTCAAACCAAGAAAAAGTAGATGTAGGTGTTTCAAAAAATAACTTTGGTTGGAAATCAAGAGGAAAAAATGCTTCTTACTTTCAGTGTAGTGACCTTACGAAACAAGTTTAAGTAAGAGTATAGTGGAGACAAGCCACTTAAGCTGTGAGGTAGACCTTCACAAACAAAAGAATAAGATCATGTGTTACATTGTGATAGCAAGATAATGCAAAGTTCTTTTTACTGTTGTGCTCTGTATTTCTCTGCCAGGTCCATTAGATATTCTTTTCCTTATAACCTTACTCTTTAAAAGTAAATAATTTGCTTCATTCATACCATGCTCAAAATATTTACCTTTTGTTTAAAACACAAACCAGGTCTGTACCCTCGAGTCTTTATTTCTGTGATATACCTGGTGTTTCTTTCTAGCTGGCACAAATCAAAATCCACCACTCAGTGAAGTCAATGGTGAAAAGAAAAAAAAGAAAGAGAGGCATCAAAGAAATAAGGAGCAACCTTTAGAAAATCTCCAGCTTAGGATATATTACTGCATGGAAAACCTGGAGCTACTAACACACTCTTCTGTAGTCTACCATAACCCTTGAGGATAACAGAAAGCAAGACTCAGTGTAAATTTTATCTGAAAGACTATGCAGCTAAACGTTAGACATGTAAAGCTACTATGATTTCTGTGATGTTGCAGATGAGTTTTCCCATGCTATATTTATTGCAGTCTTTCACTGCATGTGGAGATAACTAATGCACATGTTTCTATGGAACAGGTTCTTTGTCGTATTTCTTACTTACTGGAAATATGACTATATTAAGATTAACAACCTCCTGATTAATGCTGGAGAGCACATTTGCAATTAAATGGTCTACATCAATGAAGCATGTGGAGAACATTTTGTACATAAGGTCAGCAGTTCATGGAGTCGTAGCATTACTGACATAAAACCACCTGCTATTCACCTCATGAGCTCTGTCGCAGTATTTCAGGAAGCTTAATCTTATATAAAACAGTGTTTCTCATGTCTTAAAATAGATGCTTGTATAATGGTTTAGAATTTTCACATGGGTAGCCAACCTTGACCACCCTGTGAAACAGAGTGCAATACAATGCGATCTCCGCTCCATGACTGCAGGCAGAGAACTACAGAAAAAGGCCAGTGGACATTTTGCTCATTATTCAGATGAAGACACAGATACAGAAATGAACTGTTGTGTTGCTTTAGAAAATGAAAAACACCATTAGCACAGTACAATACAGTAGAGGTTTTTGCTACTTCTGCCATTTCTGACTTAATCTTTGGAAACAATTATTTCGTATTGTCCTTAGGCACAATTTATGAAACAGGTTGCTTTGAAAAACAACCTAATTGACTGTTTTCATAAACAAAGAAGGTTCTATTTGATTTCTTTTTTAAATATGTATGATTTCTTTTTTCTAAAAGTGTTCAAGACCAGGTTTGATAGGACTTTGAGCAACCTGGTCTGGTGGAAGGTGTCCTGGCCCATGGCAGGGGGATTGGAAGTAGATGATCTTTAAGGTCCCTTCCAACCCAAACTATTCTATGATGTTTCTATGATTAGTATTTTTTTTTTTGTAAGCAAGGTTTTGAAGCAATTAATGACTGATTTTTCATTATTTAATGGATAATCAGCTCAGATTTAACCTTACATTTAACCTTACACTGCTCTTCTAGAAAAATGTTGTTGAGTCATGAAGGTGCACAGTTTTGTAGTATTTCATAGAAGACTTTGGCAGATTTTATGCTATCAATTATTTACCAAGAAGAAGTAACTTTAAGAGTAAAGCATGCAGATGCTTTGCAATCTGTTCTAACTGCATTCATGATCTCAGTTGCTGCAGCTGGTCCTTTTCTATATGTGTGTGAGAAACAGAACTATTATGGGGCTTGTTAATTAAAAAAAAAAAAAGTCTGTATATAACACAAACAAGTAGGTACTAGATTAAAGTACAAGTATGCAGCAGTGAATAATGCAGGTCATTGTTGCTGAGGTTTATAAAACCCGCAGCTTCATTGCCAGCTCTATGCCTTCAGTTCTACTCAAAGATCTTGGATGAGACCCTCTCCCTGAAATCCCTGCCATGACCTCTGGGGGTTTAGCTGTGTGGGACTCAGGGTCCAGCCCTGATGTGGCTAATCTGTGTTACCTTGACCCAGACAGTAGAGAAAGAGCTATGAGACAGTTTGTAGAGATAGAAAAAGGTAAAAGTTGTAGAAATAAAATTGCTGTGACAGGATCATTAATAAATCAAGAAGAAAAACAACAGCAAGGAATGGTATAAAGCCCAAAAGGAAAACAGGGAATCAAGTTAGCTTTGTTGGGGGTCATTGGGTCGAGTTGTCAGTGCTGCCAACTGATGGAAAATAGCTGCTCAGCAACATCAAGGGCCAAACCCATCTAGCTACCTACAGAAGATAACACTTCTCACCTGGAAGCCACCTTTTTTGGCATGTGTGCTCTGTTGTACGGTCTTGGTGTGCTCTATCAGGGGAGGTGAGCATGACAATTCTTGGCCAAATACTCCCTCAAACTCCTTTATATTTTAAAGTTGTGCATACCCCACTTGCACCTGGCTAAAGATGCCTGGACAAAGAGTCCCAGACAAAGGGCTGTATGGAGGGTAGGTGGCAATACCTGGTAAGGCTCAATTCCTTAGAGCACATGGCTTTTTGTCTCTCAGGCAGGATCTTAGTCAAAGAAAATTGATAGACCTTTTCTCACTGTGCCTTACTGAAGTGTAGACTCAAAGGGCAACAGGTACTTTTATATTTATCACCCAGCTGGTGCCAAGCTGCAGCTTTCCTGTTAACCACCCACAGTCTAAGGACTTTTCTGCCTGAGCTCAGCTATAAAAGCACTGCAAACCTTTATGTTTCAAATGTCATGAGCAGTGGCTTTCAACACTGAGCAAGTAAAATTGTTTCTCATCTAGAAGGAGAGAGGGACAACTGTAGAAAAATGCAATTTCAGTTAGCACATTGGTAAAAAATGCTGGGACTGAATACTGAAGCTTTAAATTAAGCAGAAGGAAAGATGTATACACAGGTTTTGGAGCAATGACAGTTGAGCACTGGATATATTTCTGAATGGTTAAAAAATAGGGATAGGTAAAGAAATTATTGCAGCAGGATAAATTGGGAACTGAATGTGGCATTACACAGAAGACTTGGGAGCCTGGACTAAAACGTGGCTGAAACTTTGCCTTGTTTATTACAGACAAACTGCTGTAACCTGCTCTAAAGCAGTATAGACATGACATAGTTTAATGTATAAAGCACTTCTGTGAATTGATGTTGACCTTACTCTTGGCATTTGGCTTTAACATTTTATTTCTTTCCCTTGTTTCATTAATGATGAAGCTTTCTCCCTCTGTAATTACCATTGGTAATTGATTACACACCCAGAAGAAGAATACTTTTTATTTTTTGAACACTGAGTGGGGCTGGAGGCTTTATTTTTTGCCCATTTGATTAATGTAATTATAACATATATATATGCCTCATTAACATAGCAGATGATCTACCTCATTGTCACATTTGAAAATGTCTATTTCCAATCCAATCTTAAGATCCCTCTAGTGTAGAGATTTATCTTTATGAACAGATATAATTAATCTGAAGTGTCATAGTAACTAATCACCTTTGCCACTGGTGTGTCTTCTCTTTGGTGGCACGATACATTCTCTATTGCCTAAATTACTCATGTAATATAGATTCTTTTAAAGAAAAAGAACAAAAAAACATATCAGTAAATGTTATTAGCTAATTTCAATATTTTTGGGAAAGGGTCTTGGTCTATGCTTTCTGATGCACAGAAAGACAACTGTATCTCATTCAAAAACTGTAGTGACACATATATCACATAGGGCCAACTTGGATTTTGAAAGTGCAGACAATAATACAGCATGGTTGAAAGTTTCATTATCCAGCCAAAATAATTTTTTTTGCTTGAAAATAAAATATGTCCCATAATTTTCAATAGTTACATGCTTAAAACCACATTTGTTTATTCCTTAGCTTTCATACAGAGCAAATAAACACATTATTGGTGCTCCTTATGGTCAGTGATGAATAATTAGCAATTTTGTGATAAAACTTGTCACCTAGAAACCAAATATGTATTTGTCCAGATAATGTGACTCAAAGTGGTGGCATTATGCAAAATACTTGTGATTACAGCTTCTTACTACAGATACATCTTAAAATTTGCAGATTATGGCATAGAACCAGGTTAATGATTAGGATTTGTCAATAACACAACTTTTTGTGTCCTGCTTGAGATACCATGTCTCATCCATAGCCACACTTTATGCCACTGACATACTATGGTCCATAAGGAAAAAGACAGCCATTCCCAATCAAAATTTTGTCCTTATCACTGGGGAAAAGCACATGGAAATAGGTTGACTGCCAGTACAGAACCTTTCCATACACTACCTGCATCCTCCTTTCCCTTTTGAGATCCATGAATAGGATTTTAGTGTTTTGATGAGGGCTTTCCTATGGAGTGCCAGAATAACATTTTTAAGAGTCAGAACTGATATGTCCTCTACAACATAGTGATCTTGTCTTTTCCCCATAGGGAAAAAGGAATAAATTTAATTCTTTCAATGTAGAAACCTGAATACAGTCGCAGCAAAAGAAGTCTGTGTTCTGTTACTTTTATAGTAAAAAATACATTATTTTCTTAATATGGTTGCCCTCAAAGACCAAAGCATCAAATCTGTGTGATCACAAGTCAAATATTTTTTATTTCATTATCCCGTGGGATATTAGCTATCACAATGACATATATGTAGACACAGGCACATACATATATAAGTATATTGTTTTGCTGAGTAAAAGTTTTTCTTCAAAATTATAGATACAAGGAAAATTCATAAAAATGTAAAAATACATCAGCCATTTCCTTAGTCTTTTGAATATGTTGTTGATTTTAAAGTATTTTGCCTTATTTATAAGGCCTCTGGCAGTACTGGGCTCTAGTTCTTCAATTTTGCTTTTCTTTCTTTTGCTATTGATATAATTTTTAGGTCAGAATGCCCTGATTCATGATTTTGTCCTGAATATAGTTTAAAGACTGTGGGTGTCTGGGCTTTTAGTGTGTATTTTCACAATGAAATGAAATTCCTATTTATATTTGTAAAGCTGGTTGTGATTTTTAAAGCAGAATTTGAAAGATCTATTTTCTGTGTTGCTCTTGCTTGGGATGCAAAACTCCATGGGACTCTGAGAAAGGCACTTTATAAATTAAATTTACTATTATTTATTTTCTTCACAGTAAAAACTATGGTTAGTGACAACCGTGTTGCAGCCTTACAGCTGCCTGTCCACTATTTTTATGTTCCGCTGTTCTCTTTTTGGGCTCAAACACCTTTTCCTTAGGTTAAGTTAAAAAATTTTGGTTGACTAATTGACTGAAGTTGGTTTGGCTTTTTTATTAGCAAAACATGTTTTACAAGAAGTTTCTGTATACAAACAAAAGAGGATATATTTTTAAAAGCTCAGTTTTATTAGAACACAAATAACTTGAAGTAGTTTAAATATCAAGGTCAGATGTTTAGCTTCTGTAAATATTGCCATTTCATTCCTTTAAATGAAGCTTTGCCTTTTCATAAATGGTAGCCCTTATATGTCTGTCCCCCACCCAGAATGTCGCAATGAGGAGTTATTCATAATGGGTTGACCTTACATAGTGAACAACAGTGGTGTGTATGTGTGATTGTGAGTGCTGGAAATTACTTGGAAACTTGTATAATATTACACTTTTGAGATCATTAAAGCATATTCAAAGCAGAAGTTTTAAAATTGTGTTTTGTTCTCATTTCATTATTGTTTAACATTAGACAGCAAGAAATTCAAGGGTTCCATTCTATATAAATTCCATACAAAATAATTTAGTGCATGTCATGGGTTTAGCAGCAGCAGTCGTTTTTCTCCTTCGTAGTACCTGGTGCAGTGCTGTGTTTTCGACTTTTGGCCTGGGAACAGCGCTGATAACACTGATGTTTATAGTTACGGCTTAGACTGTTTTGGTCTGACCAAGGACTTTCTGAGTCTCATGCTCTGCCAGGGAGGAGGGGAAGCCAGGAGGAAGCAGAAACAGGACACCTGACCCGAGCTGACCAAAGAGGTATTCTATACCACAGTATGTCATGCCCAGGATGTAAAAACTGAGGGCAGGAACCCAGAAGTGTTCCGTTCACGGCTCGGTCGTCGGGTGGTGAGCAGTTGTATCCTCGTCCCTTGTATTTCCCTGGTCATTATTATTATTGGTGGTAGCAGTAGTGATTTGTGTTATACCTTAGTTACTGGACTGTTCTTATCTCAACCCATGGGAGTTACATTCTTTCGATTCTTCTCCCCATTCCCTCCTCTCCCTCGGAGTGGGTGGGAAGAAAGAGGGGGGAGTGAGTGAGCAAACTGCATGATTTACGGCTTAAACCACGACATTTCTTTTTGGTGCCCAACGTGGGTCACTGGGAATTGAGTCAGAAAATGGGACTCATTTCCGAAACAGCCTGATAGACACTTGGGCCAAAGAGCATGGCATTGAATGGGTATATTGCATCCCCTACCATGCACCAACCTCTGGGAAAATCGAATGGTGCAATGGGCTATTAAAAACTGCACCGAGAGCAGTGGGTGGTGGGACTTGCAAACATTGGGATACACAGTTACCAAAGGCCACTTGGCTGGTCAATACCAGAGGATCTGCCAACAGGGCTGGCCCAGCCCAGTCAGAACTTCTACATACTGTAGAGGGGGACAAAGTTCCTGGGGTGCATATAAAAAATTTGCTGGGAAAGACAGTCTGGGTTATTCCTGCTTCAGGTAAAGACAGACCCACTCGTGGGATTACTTTTGCTCAGGGACCCGGATATACTTTGTGGGTAATGCGGCAAGACGGGGAAGTCCGATTTGTACCTCAAGGGGTACCTTTAGGTTTATGGATTACTTCTTAACAAAGTAGCATTATTTGTTATGGCTTAAATTATCTGGGAGATTATGTCAACTTTGTGAATCTGGTATGATTTACTGTGTTACAACTGTATAGTGCTGTAGGCCGCATGACTAGCTAAAAGTAGCTTATGAAGACTGTGTTAAGAAAACTGAAAGACAGGGTAAGCAGCTGGCACAAGTCAGTCTTAGGTGCTCTAGTCCATAAAATTTCAGAACGGATAAGACAATGTTTTGGGAAGAAATTGTTTAACTGCCTATATTCAGTGTAGGAGCCTTGGTGTAATATAGGAAATATTTTCCTACCTGATAAAATAATTCTTTAAAACGAGTACAATTAACTACTTTTAAAGAATTATTAAATTATAAACATTACTCGATAGTTTCTTCTGCAAAAAAAAAAGTAGGAAAAAGTAGATTAATAAAACTTGTAAGAAAGTGGTACAGATTCTGTAACTTTCTCTACCCACCTAGTAGTTAAGGCATTCGTCTCAGTTGATGGAAACACAAAATCAATTTTCTCCCCTGCTTGAAAAGGATTAATCCCACATTGTAACAAGGACTCCTTCCCACAATACTATGATGTATTTTGGGGTGGTTTATACTCAGCATCGCCCCTTGACTGTGACCCTGTAAATATGCGATATGTATCAAGAAGACTAGCTCTAGAAGCTGATGGTGTTAAGAGTGTCTCAGTCATTCCCTCAGGCCTGATAGGCTTTGCCTTCTGAGCCTAGTAGCCTACATTAACTGCAGATACATAGCAAATGCTGCCTTTTGAATATCTTCCAGTCTGGTGATTTGATCTGAGACATGAAAATCTTACTCAGAACAAGAAATTCAATTAAATATGTCCCAATACTACAAAGAGTATGTGAGATAAGGCTTGTCATCAGCATCACCGTATATATCCTTCAGTTCTATGAAGGATATTCTATGAAGAATAGTTCTATGAAGGCTCTTTTTTTCCAGTAAATTTTTTCAAAACAGAAATACAATTATTGTTTTTCATATCACAAAAATATTTCATCCCATCTACAGCTATTATTGTTTGCTTCTCATTTTAGAATTTTTATGTATATATCTACTTTTGTGTGTGTGCAAGATTTATGTATATAAGCATATATATGTATGGAAACATCTATATGTATATGCTCAAATCAATCTTCTATCTTTTTTATGACTATGGTGGATAGAATTTGTTTTTTCTGTTTGCTGTATTTTGCCCTGCCAGATTCCTTTAAGCGAGGAAGCTTGGATTAACTGTAAGCCTCTGAAATGAAAGGGATTTTACACATTGTTATTCACTTGCCCCATTCACCGCCCTGGCACACAGCAGGTACTAGCTGATTGCGTGGGGAAGGAAAGCTTCCCTGGGGCAGGATGTGTCTCACAGAGGAGACTGGGCATCATAAAAAATATGAGAGGTGTAAAAGGGTGACACAAAGGCAACTCCAGGACTTGATGGTGGCGAAAATTGATGTTCCAGGAAGCAGCCAATATGGTATGGAGTTGTGTGTGGACTGTGTGGCCACAACATAGGAAGTCCCTGAAAGGGCTACTGGGCTGAGGGAAAACCTGGAAGAAAGGGTCTGCCCTTCAGGGACCAAGTTTGTGATGCCTTTAATTCTGTCTCACAGAACTCCTCACAAGATTTTCTGTTTTAAAAGACATTTTTAACACTATTTCATTTTTTGCTCAAATAAAACCAGGATTCTGAGCTTAAAAATCCTGGTAGCTTTTTGAATGTCGCAGGCTGCTTGAGTAGATTCAGTCAAAGCAGTGGCAAGTTAATGCGTCATCCTAACGGCAAGACAAGAAAGTACTTATTATCTGCTGCATCCCAATTTTATTAGTCTCAAAGCTATATTAAAGGACACACAAGGAACCAGGCACAATCCAAATCCCAGTACTTTAGAAAAAGTGTAAGAAGATGGTGGGCTAAAAGGCCTTGAGGAGAATAAAGTCTATAAGCAGTTTGGGATGAGTATGTCAGAGTAGGAGCTGGCTAGGCTGATAGCAGCACAAAAGGTCTAAATAATGCAGGTACATCAGCAATCAGCCCTCTTTATTCTAAATGTTTCATACCCTTAAGAAATGAGCAGAATGTGCTGTATTTGGAAAAAACTCTATTAGTTGCTTCAGTCAACTGTTGCCACAGTCGCCCAGAAAACCCTTGAAGGAAAACCTTAAACCACCTACATTAATTCAAGTTAACACCCAAAGGTAACTCAGGCTTTGGTCTGAGAAGTGTTACTGTAGCGTTCTCTTCTGAAGGTCACACACCTGAGTGGGGTGTTCAGGGGTTCTGAAGGGTGTCTCTTGACTTGGTAACAATGTCAGTAGTCTTCCCAAATACTTTCTGTTAAGTAAAAGTGCAAAATGTCACATCTGCTTGGTTTTGTTTTTTTCCAGTGTATTCTATGGATATCACCAGCTGTCATGGGTTCAGCAGTAGCAGTCATTTTTCTCCTTCATAGTAGCTGATGCAGTGCTGTGTTTTCGACTTTCAGCCTGGGAACAGCACTGATACCACCAGTGTTTTCAGTTACTGCTTGGTAATGTTTTGGTTTGACCAAGGACTTTCTGAATCTCATGAACAGCCAGGGAGGAGGGGAAGCCGGGAGGAAGCAGAGACAGGACACCTGACCCAAACTGACCAAAGAGGTATTCCATGCCACAGCACGTCATGCCCAGGATGTAAAACGGAGAGCAGAGACCTGGAAGGGTGGGAGTGCACTGCTTGGTCAGGCTGGGTATAGGCGGTGAGCAGTTGTATCCTCTTCCCTTGTATTTGCGTTGTCATTATTATTATTGGTGGTAGCAGTAGTGGTTTTGTGTTATACCATAGTTACTAAACTGTTCTTAATCTCGACCTGTGGGAGTTGCATTCTTTCGATTCTCCTTCCCATCCTTCCGGGAGCAGGGGGAAGAAAGAGGGCGGAGTGAGTGAATGAACTGCATGAGGGTCTTAAACCACGGCACCAGCACTTTCAGAAATGGAGAAACTGAGGACAAGCGTGGTCCTGATCAGAAGTCCAGGTGCTTGTACACTGGGCATGTGACATAGGGCCAAACCGGGAGAGAAAGAGAGGGTTGTTTAGTGGGAAAGAGCGGAAGAGCAGTCTAACTCCTCACCTAAACTAAATCATAAAAGACAGATCACAAGCAGTCAGACTGAACACAATCTGATCTCATTCACCTACAAAGACATGTAAGCTTTTGGGAAGAAGGCTTTTTTGAATTATTACCTTAAACAGCAATCAGCAGTGTATCCAGAACCTGTGACCAAAGCCAGTCCCCAAGGTTGGTTAGCATCTGTCTAACAGAGCATTCAAAATCTTTTTATTACAAGCCAGAAAGCTTGCTCCTCCTGAGGGATAACGGGGAAAAGCAGGTGCAGGTTGCATGTGGAAATAAGTCTGAAAAGTCAACAGTGACCCTAGGAGATGGGTTATTGCATCCTTCTCCTTGGCCTCAAGAAGAAAGTCTGGTGAAAGCTCAGGGTCCTCCCAAAACCTTCCAGGTTGTGCTTAGACTGCAGGACCCCTGACACCCCCCTCCTCCCCTCCTGAGGGCTGAGACTCATAACCTTGTAGCTGTGCAGGATGAGCAAGGAGCCAGAGTGATGCAACACCATGTGGCTTTTGATGGAAAGCCTTCTCCAGTCACATGCCGAAGGAGGCATACTCAACATAACATCTAGGCATTACTGGGGTTTCCTGCTCCCAGCCTGCAGTGCCAAAATGCTGCCTGCAGCTGTGGATGTGGTAATGCTTGACCCACAGGGGAAGTTGTGTCACTTTTTAGTCACTGATATTTGAATTAAAATCCAATAGCATGTCAGCCCTCACAAACATTTCTCCCTGATACATTCTGCCACCTGTTTTAACAGCTGCAGAAAAAAAAAATCAGCCCTTTTCCAAACATGTATGCAAATATCTTGTATATCCACCTTCAGTAGCTGGTTTAAGCTAATTCTCTGCTAGTGTTTATGCATAAATGTATACATATATTTATATAGGAGTATATAATTTAGAAGGTTAACCTTCATTTAAAAGATATTACCAGACACAGGAGGGAAATACCACATAAGTTATCATAATTACATATCTTTATATAAAATAAACATTGTGAGGTTTTTGCTGGATGAAAAAACACACAGTAAAAGGAAAATCTGACTGCTAATGGTACAATGGACTGAATGATAGCTACCGAAGAGAGTTCTTGATGGGGGTGGAGGAGGTAGTAAGAAATTAGCAACATTTCTGCAATATTTGAAATAAGAGTGAAGGAGAAAAATAGCTGTTACAGCTGAACCCAGGACAACTTGGTATGTTTTTTTTTTCCATTTGAACAGATGCTGTTGTTATTTGGCAAAGTACCCCCTTATAAGGTCAATTCTAAAACATTAGGATTACCTCTTGATTTATGCCTTTATTGTTTTCTGCATAAGTAAAGCTATGGCCTCTTCCTTCCAGTTAATGTGCCACTAGTTTAATGAGCTGTACTAAAAACATTAGGGACTGACTGAAACTATTTATTAAAAAAAAAGAGTAGAGCTTTTTATATAGTTTGGAATAACTGCAAATAAGTAAATTCAGTAAATCCAGACTAAACCCAGAAATTTATAATAAATGCCTATCTACATATAGGTATCGTAACCCAGGAAAAATTCTGATGTAAGCCTGAGTTCTGTGTTTAATTCTATCTTTTAAAGAGTTCGTAAAACTCCTGACTGTAAATGACATTGCCATTTTGAAAGCTAACATTTCACTTATAGCTAAGAGAGGCATCGCAGTTAAAATTTTGCTGTTTGATGGATCTATGCTTCAGGGATTATTTTGTCTGTGGATAATTCTATTTTCTCCTCTATTTTTATATTACTAGTACCCAAGTGTCCCAGTTAGATGGCCATTATGCTGGATACCATACATTCATATATATTCAAAGCATGTACATTTATATATTTTACTTCAGATAGGGATGGTAAGTATTATCAAAAACAGTGGCTAGTATGAGACAAAAGTATGCTTGCCGTGACTTAGAAGAAGAAAGTATCAGGAAAAGATCTTCAGCTGACAACATGAAAATCAATTTACAAGTAGCTTTTAAAGCCTGGAAGGAGGTTATAAATAGAATTAAGCTGTTGCAGCATAGGTTCAGAAAGCTCAGGATTGAAGAGCTTATCCACAGTGTGAAAAGGTAATATACTTATGCCGTATCAAAAATGAGATCATAAAAGTGATCGACACACGGTTTTCTACCTGCAGAAAGAAGGATGTAAATACAGACTTGCACAGTAAAACCAAAGAAAATCTGAATTGACTCAGGCATAATATATGCAAAAGAGAACATCATCTTTTATTTAGCAAATGATATGACTCCCATGACAACCAAAATTCTATATGTGCAGTGGTCAAAATAAAGTTGGATGCCAGCAGTTATTCAGTGTGTGTCCTGGGTTCAACAGTAGCAGTCATTTTTCTCCTTAGTAGCTGGAGAAGTGCTGTGGTTTATGACTTTTGGCCTGGGAACAGCACTGATAACACTGATGGTTTTAGTTGCTGCTCAGCAATGTTTACTCTGACCAAGGACTTTCTGAGTCTCATGTTCTGCTATGTATCAGGAAACCCAAAATATTAAGCTGTGAGGAAGCAGAGACAGGACAGCTGACCCAAACTAACCAAAGAGGTATTCTATACCACAGCACATCATGCCCACTATATAAACTGGGGGCAGTCACCCATAAGGGTTAGATCACTGCTTGGTCAGGCTGGATATCAGTCGGCAGGTGGTGAGCTGTTGTATTCTCTTCCCCTGTTATTTCCCTAATCATTATTATTATTGGTGGTAGCAGCAGTGGTTTGTGTTATACCTTCATTACTGGACTGTGCTTATCTCAACCTGTGGGAGTTACATTCTTTTGATTCTCCTCCCCATCCCTCCAAGAGCAGGGGGGGAGGAAAGGGGGGAGTGAGCTAATGACTGTGTGGCTGATTTACGGCTAGGTTTAAACCATGACAGTGTGTTATGTAAGACATTCAGATATTTCTTCTTCTGAGCAGTATAAATTGTTTCATTCATTTGATGGCTGAAGGCCTCAAAGTGGCTTCCAATAAATAAAGGTAAAGGAAATCAGTTATGGATTATATAATTCCTGGCCACACTAGGAATCCTCACCATGACCTTTATCTCCTGGTTTTGTCTTCCAACTAGGCAATAATAGCTAAGCAATAGTTCTAGCAGTAGTTAGTCTTTCAGAATTTGACCAACTCTTTTGCTTTTGACCTGAAAAAGAATTTGAGAAAAAAAGACAAATTGGTACTGTTTGTTACTTGTGGTACACACCTGCTATCTCTACTCTGACATTCACAGATAAAAATTATCACATAGTTGCAGCTTTAACATCTGCAGAAAGATACCATTACAAGGATGTGTTCTCTAAACCTCAGCAGATGGGAAACTCACAACTTTTCAAGTGCTATATTAAGCTTATAAACTATCATGAAGGACTTTTACTTCGCCTTGCATAGGATGTGACATATGCTCTCAGGACTAAAGTACTCAGACCATTTAAAATATGTGGTGTCCCTGTGAAAAATAAAAATGATTGTTAGGTTAAAAATGTATTCTAAAACTCTCACCACCAAAATCTCTGGAATGGAAATAACACTAGTAAAATAGAACGAGTAAACAGTCGAAAATATATCAGAAATAATGTTTATACAGTAAGTAATGTATAAAGTAATGTATGCATAGTGCTAATGTTAGTATGCAATTGGTATACTAACATTAAACACTAAACACTGAGAGATTTCTGCATGTCTTTTCTGATATAAATCCAGAGTAACTGTAAGCCAGTTACAATAGATTCAGTCCAAGATTTCTGTTCAAGTTATGTAAATCCACACACTATTTAGGCCTCTACTGGGACTAAATAAATGCAGTGTATAGATATATAAATTTAAAAAACCCACAATAACAACAGCAACAACAAAAAGACACCAAAAAGGGAACAAAAAAGATATCTATTATCTCCTGGAATATAACGAAACATCGATATGACCTTTATTTTACAGTCCCAGTTACCCAGCCTGATGATCTTCGGAGTTCTAATATTTGGCAGAGATTATTTCTGTAATGATTTCTATTGATGACAAAATTGTAAATAACTTTATGTGAGAAAGAATGTGTCCAGTTCAATATTGCTGTATACAGTATTGTGCATAGTTAGTAGTAGTATCACCTGCAGCTAGCATTTTATATTTTAAATTGCTTTTGACTTCAGACACTCCTGGTACTTACAATACATTCTGGAGCTACACTTGAATTTTAGACTGTCATTAAACAAGTAATTTCTGTCTATACTAATACAATTTTGTATGACAGGATCTGGAGAAAGTTCGTCTGAGCACCTTGTGTGGTGACTATAAAACTGATATATCATTCGCAGCACCAGCAATACAATCCATTACAAATGTGGAATAAGAATCAGTTTCTGTTAACATACATTTTTTTTTCCAAAACTCAAGACATTCACCAAGGCTTGCAAAAGCAGATATTATACGAATGATGCCTGGTTTCATTTTAAAGGTTATAAATACTTTTATCACCCTTAACATTTTTATGTTTATGTAATTAAATTATATTGTTCATGTGTTTTTCCGACACTCCTTGTATGAAACCCAGGGAAGTATAATGAATACTAAGTATAAGGGAAGAATTAGAAGGTGACTGGAATGAATGCTGTATGAACTGTACAGTTTCAGGGTGAGTGAATAAAATTTTCCATCAACAATATTAATAATTATTACAACTCTGCTACTTTAGGAAAGAGTGAACTACTGAAATATGGCTCAGTTTTGACTCAGCACTTGGTCAAATATGTTGACTTCAGTAAGTAAGGGCGCCATACATATTTCTCCTCAGCAGAATACACTAAGCACAGCCAATGAATGCAGCTATCAGAGTTTCTGTCATGGCACCCTCTGTGCAGCAGCCGGGGGACAGAACTAATTTTTACCAAATGGCATATGTTCCTCAAGGTGCTGGGTGGCCAATTCTAGTTCTAGTCCCTTCCACATCCTTTCTGCTATGAACCCCAGGAAGAGAGAAACAGTAAACTGTGTTTCCTTGTTGCACATGTGATAAGGGATCCTGTAAGAGGATGGTGAGGAAGTTCCAAGATATCATTCTGAAAAATGTCCCTAAATCCCCAAGTTAAAATTAATTGACAAAGTCCTCATCAAGAAACTTTAACAGTATCCTCATTCTGCTTAATGGTTCCCCTTCTGACACAAATGAAGAAACAAAAGATTCCATATCTGAAGTATAGGATTTTGGTATAATATTTTACTGTACCCAAATATAGGAGGTATTTTGTTAGTGATGTAAAACTGAAAATTGTACAGTAGACTGGTTCTGAAGTTGTTTATGAATAAGAAGCGGCCTCCTGCCTAGCTGCTTCTGGGATTTTGTCAATCTAACAGTTAGAAGTTGTCATGGTTTAAACCCAGCTGTAACTCAGAAACACGCAGCCACTTGCTCACTCCCCCCCCTTCCTTCCCACGCTCCCAGAAGGATGGGGAGGAGAATCGAAAGAATGTAACTCCCACAGGTTGAGATAAGCACAGTCCAGTAACTGAGGTATAACACAAACCACTGCTGCTACCACCAATAATAATAATGATAAGGGAAATAGCAAGGGAAGAGAATACAAGTGCTTACTACCCGCCAACTGATACCCAGCCCAACCAAGCAGTGATCTAACCCTTCTGGGTGACTTCTCCCAGTTTATATAGTGGGCATGATGTGCTGTGGTATGGAATACCTCTTTGGTTAGTTTGGGTCAGCTGTCCTGTCTCTGCTTCCTCACAGCTTAATATTTTGGGTTTCCTGATACATAGCAGAGCATGAGACTCAGAAAGTCCTTGGTCAGAGTAAACATTACTGAGCAGCAACTAAAACCATCGGTGTTATCAAGGCTGTTCCCAGGCTAAAAGTTATAAACCACAGCACTGCACCAGCTACTAAGGAGAAAAATGACTGCTACTGCTGAACCCAGGACAAAGTCTTTTTCAAAGATATTCTGCTCTCGTTAAAATACATTTGCTCTTTCCCAAAATGTTTTATGATTTTATATATGATTTTTCCTTCCCAGTATTTAAATTTTCTATGTTTTCACTGAGGACAGTGCAATGCCCTTACAACCCTTATTTTTTTTGCTAGGCTAAACAAGGTTAGTTTTCCCTTCAAGATTTCAATAGTCCTCCTCTGCAGCTGATAGGGTATAAATTCCTCTTTTCTGAATATAGCTGATCAGATTTATATATGATATACCAGATGGGGCTTCAACAGGTCCTTGTACAATAACAGTAATGTTTTGTATTATCTACAGAATTATCTTACTATTTAAGTCTCTACACCTCCTTCATTGTGTAGCAGTTTAATACATATTAGTTGTCCCATAAACAAGACCTATGAAACTTGGAAGATATTTAAACTGGTTCCACACTGGCAGGAATTTTTTTTTTAAAATCCTATCCTGTTGTTTCCAGGTGATGGACACTTACTGGTAGAGGCCAGTAACAAAACTATGGTCTGTTATATTACATTAACTTTGACTTTGTAATAATAAATGTCATCTTATTTCTACCACTAAGGTCTAGTTTTTCGTACTGAATACTCCAATTCTCTAGTGTATTGGTGATGTCTGCCAATTTAGTAATCAGCAAATTTCATAACTAAAGTTCTTTGTTTTATGCCAAAACAACTAATGTTAAGATTTGTCCTAGAACCAAACCTTGCATAACTCCACAAAACACCTTTAGCCTCATAATTCCCCTATTCATACATCCTATATGATGTCTAAAGTTCTCATTCTGTATCCCGTACAGAGTTGCAGCTCACAGTTTTGCATTTCTGAATTTAGCCAGTAATTTCCCATGGAAACATGTATATGATTTCTTCACATAGATTAAACATGCAACCAATAAATAATTGCTTAAGAAAGACAATGTGCTTATCCATCATTATTCACTGTTGGTAAACACATTTTGCATTTGATTATTTTTTCCTTTAGCTGTTATGCCTTTAAATTGTGAAAATCTTCATTGGTTCTGTCAGAATTAGAAGACTTCTTTTCCCTCTCACACTCATCATGGAGTGCACTAAATTCTGAGGCTTCTTTCCACCTCCCTATAAACAATTCTGTTACTTTTAACCATCAAGGTTTCTCTGTCTTTCCTAATAGCATATTCCTTATCAAAATCTGACATAAAATCTTTATTTAGCTTTTCAGAAAAACTTAGTTTAACTTGAAAATTTATTGAACATATTTCTTCTTATCCTCTTTTTGTTTAAATAGTTGCATTTTTTTATTATTTTTATAATTATTATATTCAAAATCAAATATGTTTTTGGAGTTTCTTCCTAAACTCTGCATTTTCATCTTTTTTATTTTGTATCAGTGCTGCAATTCCTAATGTACTTTTCAATACATTAGGTCTGGAGTCTTTTTTTAATAAGTTGAGGTTTTTGATTCTTTATTTGAAACATACTTTCCAGAAAGTCTCTGTGCCTTTAAAGCTTTCATGCTGAGGTTTCTAAGCTCTTCAGTTTAATGTCATTCCTAATTCCTTTAATTTCTCAAAATTTTCCCATTTGAAGCCAATATTAAGTTGCAGACCAATCTTTATTTTCATTAGGATAAGATAACTGAAGTGGGATAATTTCCAGCTGGTTTGCTGATGAACTGCAGCAGGCACCGCACCTTAGAATACCCAGACTACACTAATGGTCTTTGTTTTCCAGTGTCTATTTGGACAACATCTGTGACAGGAAGAAATGTCCTAGTAGGATATAACCCTCTAGAAAAAGAATATTAAAAGAATATATAAAACAGAAATAGAATGTTCCCCCCCCCTACTGACAACACCCTGTCATGAGGAAAAACTTATGGAGAGAGTCTAAGAACATTATTTTAATCAATATTATCAACATCACAACAATAAGTAGGTAAGAATAATTGCAAGCAGAACAAGAAGAACATTCTTTGGAAAAAAAGGAATACTAAACCCTTAACTGATGTGCCTGTTAAATGTATATTCTTCCTGAAAAGAATAATGATATTGGTTTTTAATGGAAGCTACACATTAGAACTAGAGAAAAATATTGACCTGTTTCCCATCAAAAGTTGTAATTTTGCAAAGACCAAGCAGTTTCCATGGAAGTATTCCAGTTTCAAACTCTATTATAAATAGTCGGGGAGCTAAAGGTTCTGGTCTTTCCACATGCTAAGCAGCATTAGTGTGAGTGGGATATCTTACACGGTTTGATCCTAAAAGAACTATATAACTGTCTACAGTATCTCAGAATAAAATTCCAGTTCTGACTAAGTCTCAGAAGACTGACAGAAATGAAAGAAGAGGCTCTGCCAAAGTAAGAATAAAAGCTAGACACTGTCTTATGAAACCATGATCCAGAAGAATAGTCAGTTCTGTGCTACTACATTTATGGTTTGTGGGGGGGCCAATACCCCTTAGTCTGAAAAACTAGATAGGTTCAAGAATCCACAATTTTACCAGTCAAGCCAGATTGTGCAAAATACGAACTAGAACTAAAAATAGAGTCTGACTGGAACATTCCCTTAAAAGCTATTCAAGAATAAAAGAGCTACACTAGAAGAGAGATGAAAATTGCATACAGAATATTTTTTCACTGAGAAATAGTGGTCAAATTCTTTTTTCTTTTTTTTTTCTTTAAATAGAAAAAAATGTAAAATCCTGTTATAAGCATCTGAAAAATGAAAATCGGAAAAACATTTTGCAAAAAGAAATGCATAAAAATCACTAGTTGTGAGGAGATAGAATCATAGAATCACAGAATAGTTAGGGGTGGAAAGGACCTTGAGATCATCTAGTTCCAACCCCCCTGCCATCAGCAGGGACACCTCCCACTAAACCATGCCACCCAAGGTTCTGTCCAACCTGGCCTTGAACACCGCTAGTGATGGAGTATTCACAACTTCCCTGGGCAACCCATTCCAGTGCCTCACCACCCTTACAGGAAAGAATTTCTTCCTCATATCCAACCTAAACTTCCCCTGTTTAAGTTTGAACCCATTACCCCTTGTCTTCTCACTACAGTCCCTCATGAAAACACCTTCCCTAGAATCCCTATAGCCTACCTTCAGACACAGGAAGGTTGCTATGAGGTCTCCATGCAGCCTTCTCTTCTCCAGGCTCAACAGCCCCAACTGTCTCAGCCTATTTTCATACGGGAGGTGCTCCAGTCCCCTGATCATCCTCGTGGCCCTCCTCTGGACTTGTTCCAACAGTTCCATGTCCTTTTTATGTTGAGGACACCAGAACTTCACACAATACTCCAAGTGAGGTCTCACAAGAGCAGAGTAGAGGGGCAGGATCACCTCCCTTAAGCTGCTGGTCACTCTCCTTTTGATGCAGCCCAGGATACGGTTGGCTTTCTGGGCTGCAAGCACACACTGCCGGCTCATGTTCATTTTCTCATCGACCAACACCCCCAAGTCCTTCTCCACAGGGCTGCTCTGAATCTCTTCTCTGCCCAACCTGGAGCTGTGCCTGGGATTGCTCCGACCCAGCTGTAGGACCTTGCACTTCTCATAGTTGAACATCGTAAGGTTGGCATCAGCCCACCTCATAAGCCTGTCAAGGTCCCTCAGGATGGCATTCCTTCCCTCCAACGTATCAACCGAGCCACACAGCTTGGTGTTATCAGCAAACTCGTTGAGGGCACATTCAATCCCACTGTCCATGTCACCAACAAAGATGTTGAACAAGACCGGTCCCAACACCCGTCCCTGAAGGACATCACTCGTTACTGGTCTCCAGCTAGAAAGTGAGCCATTGACCACAACTCTTTGTGTGCAGCCATCCAGCCAGTTCTTTATCCATCGAGTGGTCCACCGATCAAATTGATGTCTCTCCAATTTAGAGACGAAGTCGTGTGGGACAGTGTCAAATGCTTTGCACAAGGCCAGGGAGATGACATCAACTGCTCTAGCCCTGTCCATCAGTTCCATAGCTCCATCATAGAAGGCCACCAGATTGGTCAGGCAGGATTTCCCCTTAGTGAAGCCATGCTGGCTGTCACCAACCACCTTGATGTTTTTCATGTGCCTCAGCATGCCTTCCAGGAGAATCCGCTCCAAGATTTTGCCAGGCACAGAGGTGAGGCTGACTGCTCTGTAGTTCCCCACCTCAGCCATTTTCCCGTTCTTGAAAATGGGGGTTATATTTCCCTTTTTCCAATCTTTGGGAACTTCACCTGACTGCCATGAGTTTTCAAATACGATGAACAGTGGCTTAACAACTTCATTTGCCAGCTCCTTCAGGACCCGCGGATCGATTTCATCAGGTCCCATGGACTTGCATGCGTTCTGGTTGCTAAGATGGTCTCAAATCAGATCCTCCCCTAGAGTGGGCCTAGGGTCTTCATTCTCACTGTCCCTGTATCTGGCTTGCAAGACTTGGGTGGTGTGGTCAGAGCATTTTCTGGTGAAGACTGAGGCAAAGAAGTCGTTAAGAAGCTCAGCTTTCTCCAAATCCAGGGGAGCCAGCTCTCCCGATAGCTTCTGGAGAGGGCCCACGTTGTCCCTACTCTGTCTTTTATTTGCTACGTACCTATAGAATCCCTTCCTGTTATCCTTAACATCCCTAGCCAAGTTGAATTCTAAGTGGGCCTTAGCTTTCCTAACCTGGTCCCTAGCTTCCAGGACAACATCCCTGTATTCTTCCCAGGCTGCCTGTTATTACTTCCACCTTTTATAAGCCTCTTTTTTCCTTCGAATTTTTCTCAGCAGCTCCTTATCCATCCTAGGAGGTCTCCTGGCCCTCCTGCAGCACTTCCTTCTAGTAGGGATGCATCGCTCCTGAGCTTGTAGCAGATGATCCTTGTGCTGAGCTACTTACTCAACTAGATTGTTTCTCTGTTACCCACATCAGTCATACTACTGAAAAGAAAAAACTGCCTTACGTATGTAAGAAAGAGAACAAAAGAATGGGCACTCTGACAGCATCTTCACAGAGGTGAAGGCTGTTTCTGAGCCTGTACTTTGTACTGCATCCAGGCAAGTACTAGCCTGACTTGAATGCATTTTTGGGTGAAAATTCTCTTCAGTTCTCCTGACAGCTTCCGTAGGGGCCTACGTTGTCCCTAGTCTGCCTTTTATTTGCAATGTACCTATAGAATCCCTTCCTGTTATCCTTAACATCCCAAGCCTAGTTTAATTCTAACTGGGCCTTAGCTTTCCTAACCTGGTCCCTAGCTTCCAGGACAACATCCCTGTATTCTTCCCAAGCCACCTCTCCTTACTTCCACCTTTTATAAGCCTCTTTTTTCCTTCAAATTTTCCTCAGCAGCTCCTTATCCATTCAAGGAGGTCTCCTGGCCCTCCTGCTGCGCTTCCTTCTAGTCGGGATGGAGCACTCCTGAGCTTGTAGCTGCTGATAATTGAATATCAACCAAGAGTCTTGGGCCCCCTGCCCTCTAGGGCTATATCCCATGGAATCTTACTGAGCAGGTTCCTGAAAAAGCTGAAGTCTGTTCTCTTGAAATCTGGGGCAGTGAGCTTGCTGCTCACTGTTTTCACTGTCCTGAGGATCTTGAATTTGACCATCTCATGATTGCTGCAACCAAGGGTGCCCTGGAGCATCATATTTCCAACCAGTCCTTCCTTCTTGGTGAGGACGAGGTCAAGCATGGCAGCTGTAATCGTGCCGTGGTGCATTGCTTCAAAATACTTTGATATAGTTCTGTGATTCCTCTGATGCTGTCAAGGCATTCTATAAATCAAGCAAGTAGCTGTTTTCTGGTATCATCTCTAATACTGTATGGCATGTGCTGGCTTTTAAAAAAGTGGCTTCCATAAAAGCCAGATTTGGACCATTACACTGTGATTTAGTAGAATCTTATTCCATGAGTATTTCCATTTGGCCTGATTATTAACCACTTATTAGCATTCATAGTCAGTAATTCACATGTTTTGTCCCACCTAAAGTTTTCAAAATTGTGGTACTAGGTCAGTTTTGCTGCAAGTGTAATATGAAATTAATCTATAAAAGCACTGATATAAAAATGTGATTTAGAGCGGTTTGGCTGAATATTCTGAACAATTTAGAGTCTGAGATAAAGTATTCTGAAACTTGGATGATATTTATCACAGCTGCATTGTGTACTTTTTGTGGGGTGTATGAACAGTCCAGACCTCTTGACTTATTCTGCATGCTACTCAACCAGTTCGTACTATGCCGAGTGGACATATTCTACCCACAGAGGCAACTCAATTAATTCCAGAACTTTGTAGTCTAGAGCAATATAAACATTGATATGTCTTTACCACAGTCTCATTAGTTCTGTGTGACAGAAACTTTGTCTCCCCAAGCCTACTCTCTTACAAACAGGAGAATAATGTCAATAGGAGGGATCAATCTCAATAATGACAGATTTTCAATTGCCTTACATTTGTTAACTATTTAATCAGCACTTGTTTAATATTAAATGAAGGAAAATAATTTGAGTGATGAAATCCTTCCATTTCCTTTATTCCACCACACTTCAAACCTATTTTATTTCCTCATAAAATAGATCATTATTGCTATGCAGAGCAAAACAACTGATGAAAATGATCAGACTATAGAGCTTTACAATGCATAGTGAAGGATGTTTTGTTTTATTTTAGAATGCCTTTTATGACAACATCCTCTGGCAGAGCATATTGATTAAACAACTGATAATGCCACATTGTAAAACACTGAGGTTCTTGGTACTTTATAAGGAAGTAGCACTAAAAACTGAACCGGACTTCTCCTATCTCAATATAGTCTTACTGAAAACACTTCAGTCGGAGGCTGATTATCACTGCTTCTCTGAGATAACTGTGCAGTATATTCTATCTAACTTTGTAGACAGACAAAAGATGAAAATGAAGTCTACCCAAATGTCTCTACCTTTATAGTAATAATGATTTAAAAAAAAATAAAATTCTGATGCCATGTATGAGTTCACTATATTGAAAGAATGTCTTTATGTTTCTTCAGTTCATTACTCTGTGCTGATCTTATCACAAGAATGTTATTCGCTCCTTTCTTTGATAATTAATATTGATTGCATGTTAGTCTGTGAGAAAGTAAAATGGCCTTCAGTCCCAGTCAGTAGAAAATCTACTTAGAAATTTAATAGATATTTCTTTTCACATCTTTAAGCTTGCTTAATGGTGCATCTCTCTTGCTCAAAGCAGTTCTTATTATAGTTAGAAGGTGATGAGTAGAGGAGGTAACTAGTTTTATTGTTGCCCATCCACAATTTCATTTGCTTGCTAATGCTTCTACCTGAATCTTTCCAAGCTGCTTCCCCTGAAAGAAGATACAGCATGAGAAAAAGAAAGAAAAGGTGAATGGATGTTTTTGAAGCCCCAAAGACCATTGAAGATTCATTGTTTGATTATTTTCATTTGTTCCTTTCAGTGTTCTGTCAAAACTACTATATTCTGAAAATAGGAGCCCAAGCAATATTCTTACTTTCAGGAATGTTCCAATCAGACCATTTTATTTAAGAAAAAAAAAAAAAAAAGACTTGTTCTGATGAAAGTAGAGGAGGACCTGAACTAAAACCCCAGATTTGAAGATTCCTGAATTGTATTAGCATTATCTGACTCCTAATTTTTCATCTCAGTTGCATCATGACATTGTTGGAAAATGTATAACTTACCATACAAAGCAATAATCTTAATAAAATAAACTGCTAGACCACATGATTTTTACAATACAAAGAGTGAAGGAAGGTAGAAAATGTGAAAAGACAAGTAAAAAATTATACAATCTTATGAATTATGGCATAAAAAAATTAGTACCGGAGAAATACTTTATTTGATTATTGAAAAGTTTTATATATTTTAACAAGAAAATCATCTAGCTACATGCATTTATAAAGCAAGTTATGCACCTAATGGTTTCATGATAAAAGCTTAGGCGTTTGATAAAGATCAAAAAACGCACCTTTGAAAATTGAGATTTAGTAGGTCCTAAAATGATGTCTGTTTTGCTAAGCATAGATTTCAAACAGTCATAGAAGACTATGCCACTTGACACCTGGGTTGGAGCAATCCCAGGCACAGCTACAGGTTGGGCACAGAAGTGATTCAGAGCAGCCCTGCAGAGAAGGACTTGGGGGTGTTGGTTGATGAAAAAATGAACATGAGCCAGCAGTGTGCGCTTGCAGCCCAGAAAGCCAACCATATCCTGGGCTGCATCAAAAGGAGTACAACCAGCAGGTCAAGGGAGGTGATCCTGCCCCTCTACTCTGCTCTTGTGAGACCTCACTTGGAGTATTGTGTGCAGTTCTGGTGTCCTCAACATAAAAAGGACATGGAACTGTTGCAACAAGTCCAAAGGAGGGCCACGAGGATGATCAGGGGACTGGAGCACCTCCTTTATGAAGATAGGCTGAGAAAGTTGGGGCTGTTGAGCCTGGAGAAGAGAAGGCTGCATGGAGACCTCATAGCAGCCTTCCAGTATCTGAAGGGGTCCTATAGGGATGCTGGGGAGGGACTCTTCATGAGGAACTGTAGTGAGAGGACAAGGGATAACAGGTTCAAACTTAAACAGGGGAAGTTTAGATTGGATATGAGGAAGAAATTCTTTCCTGTAAGGGTGGTGAGGCACTGGAATGGGTTACCCAGGGAAGTTGTGAATGCTCCATTGCTGGCGGTGTTCAGGGCTGGATTGGACCAAGCCTTGGGTGGCATGGTTTAGTGTGAAGTGTCCCTGCTGATGGCAGGGGGGTTGGAGCTAGATGATCTTCAGGTCCTTTCCAACCCTAACTATTCTATGATTCTATGATTCTATGATTTAAATGTCACAGAATAGTAGTCACCAGTCAAGAAAAGGCCACATTAAAATATATTTAAGTAGACAAGAGATATCCAATGAAAAAGAATGTTAATAAAAAATAGACTGTAATAATTTGTTTACCACCAATGGCTATTTCCTCACAAGAACACTATCATTTTACAAAGGTATTTTATATTAACCTATATACAGAAGAAATCTAATAGGTACACTGCAGATTTGCAGTGACATTTACATCTCTAACGGTGGAGCATGTCTGCTGGTTATTGTGTATGAACAACATTAAGGTCCTTTCTGCCTTTGACAGAATGGCTGATTCTGCCTTTCCCACAAATGTAGATCAGCTGAGGGATTGAATCAAAGGCTATATTAGTGTCAAGCTAGGCAGAAAACTCCTGATAGAACACAGAATAGATGACACAGGTAGAGAAAAAATGATACATCAACATATAGCACAGATACAGGGTTTTTTTTGGGGTGGATAGCATTGATAGATAGACACTGGAACACCTGGCTGGCCACAGTTCCCCAGGGCACTCTGAAAATAGCTGACCTAATTGGAGATGCTGAGATTGCTGTTAAAGTCAGCTATTGTCAGCAGTTTCCAAAGTAGTATGTAAGGAATTTTGTTAATTCCAGATTGTGGTAGAGTCAATTCAGATATTGCCATTAGCAGAAATTATTTATGTTCACTTTACTGGTCTTAAGTGCACGTTATTTTCTTTTACTCTGTCAGCAAATTGGCTAATCTGCCAGAAGGAATATTCACATGTGGAAGGAAGGAAAGAATAATGGCTGCCTGTCAGCTGGTGTCATGCAAGAGCAAAATGCCTGCAAGGATACAGTCATAACAGAAGACTGGTGGCCCTCCAGCTATTTCCGTCTTGGTCATGGCCCTCCAAAGCGCATAAAAATATACTGAACTGAAAGAGTCAGGTGAGGACCATTATGCTTTTATGAAGCATCAAATAGAAGAAATCAATGTATTTTCTAGAGAAATTTAATTTTCTAAATTCACCCATAGATTTTTATAGCTGGAAGGGGCATTAAGAATATCCATTCTGAGTTAACAAAGGCCATAGAATTTCAGGGAGTTCTTTGTTATCTGAAAAACACCTTCTGGATGAGCTAACAGTCAGTTTAGAAAAATAGCTATTTGTCTGGACTTCAATTCTCCACCGAGTTGAGGGTACATAACCTCTATAAATAAAACATTTCAGAGATTAATTATTCTTACTGTTCAAATACGTGTCTTATTTCTAGCCTTGATTTGTATAACTTTAGGTTGATGATATGGTCTATCTGTAATATTAACAGCCAGACAGCAAACAGACAGATCTTCTTTCAAGCTCTCCAACTGAAATATCCCTCTGTCTTGGAAAGGATAAATTTGAATTCTTAACTAGCACACCTCCATTAAATAGATTTAAGACTAATAAATAACTCCGCAAATTCTATCCAGTGCAAAAATATGTCTAATCCCCTGCACAAGAATAAGAGAAAAATATAAGAAGTAATGCATAGATGTTCAGAGATTAGAATATTCTTACAAGAATCTCAGGTTGCAGAAGAGATGTTTTTCTTTAAATAAATGCCAAATATTCATTCTGATTTTAGTTTATCCTATATAGTGTAATCACATGATGCATGTGCTTATAGGCATGTTTTTTCCTGGACAAATCAAGACAATTGTGGGATTGAGATATAACGAATAATATCGCTAAGAGAATGGTGAATCTATCTATTAGGAGTCTGACACTATCCTAACATAAGAAAAATTGAGAGGTTTTTATTGGGACATAAGAGATTAAATGTTTTCCCAGTTCTCATTTTCTGGTTTTCACCATCCACATATTTGCCCTCCGAATCCAGACATGGAAAAGTGCATCAGATTACCTCTGTGCATTGATGTGGTTGTATGTCAGTCATCGGTACTGCAAGCTGAGAGACTAAAATGGAGACTTTTCACTTTAAAACACTAGGTTATTCAGGGAAAATATTTTAAAATGTAATGTGATGAAGTGGGAATTCCTAAAACCTGGGCTTTTATAGTAAAAGTGTAGCCATTTCTGTGCAGTTACTGGGGTATTAATACTGAAGTCTATGAGTCCAAATAAACACAGTGTGAGAGGAAATCCTTACATCTTTAAAGTAAATAGAATTTTAAGATAGATAGCAATAGAAATTTTTATTATCAGAGTAGAAATTTTTAAAGCAAATTTTAAAGAGCTTTTAGATGCCTATAAGCTCCTGAGAGAACTGAGGCAAAGAAGTTTGAAAGGCACACCCCTATTTGGAGAGAAAAATGCACCAAATTTTATATTTCATTATTTGGATTTCAGTTGATAAAGCCAGTCTCAGGATGAGTGCTTGTAGTGGTGAAAGAGTGCAGGAGATTCAAATGCTTGATTTTAGTGCAATATAACACTGAAGAAAGCTTAGCAGTATAAAAATTCTTCATCTGACAACAGTATTTTTATCCTGCTATCCGAATATTCAGGCACTCTTCTTAGAACAAGAAATTTATCCTGAGAAGTAAAAGATAAGGTTAGGAATCATCTGGTCATTTTTTTAGCCAATGAAAATATTGACTGAGCCATCATTCTTGGATTTTATTCTCCAGATATACTTGCATTCCAAATCCACTGTTATTAAGTAAAGAGCTTATTGAACTCATAGCTAAACAGAGGAATCTGCTCAGCATACGTATCTCCAGAATTTATAGGCTTGCAGCAGCATTAGTGAAATACCATTATTTGTTCCATCATTATCCTGTGCCATAGAGAAAGTTATTCTTTTTAAATACATAGCTATCTATTTCCTTCAGTCCCAAATAGAATATTTTTCTGCTAGTTGTGTAAACTGATATGAAATTGTTCACAGCATTTTACTAAGTAAAACTACAAATATCAGTGGCTGTAATAAGTAATCCCAATGCTATCCAACAGAAATATCTTTTGCTATCTGAATTAGGGTGCCTTATCTGCCTTAATTTTGGATTTTTTTAATTTTTTTAATACCAGTGTGATATAAAAGTGAGCACTGAATTCCAGTACTGCCTCACTGACATTTTGAATGCTGAAAATTAGCACTAGTCATTCCATCAAGAACTGTAAATCTACTGTCCCGTGTGGTATTTGGAGAGCTGGTTCCTGGCTCAAGTGTCTTATCATAAAGCAGTTTTCAGTTCCATATACTGACATTTTAATTTGTCTGTTATTTACTGCTTAGAATTAAGGAAGGGCATCATTCCAAGCTATTTCTCCAATATCATTTAGAAGCAACATGCTTTTTGACCTCTGAATTAAATTGCAAATCTCTTTGCACACACAATATTTTGCAGTGCTGAGTTACTCCTTACATTAAATCTCCAGTTGGTTTACTTTGCCACTGAGAAAATACAACCACTTGTCCAGCAAAAAGGAGATTACTGTGAAACAAATTACTGTTTTTTCAAGAAAATTGAAGGTTTATGAACACCTTGATTCAATGTAGAGCTTCACCGATATTTTAGAACCTGATGATCAGCTCAGAACAAAGCATCTTCATATATTTATATTTATATTTATATTTATATTTATATTTATATTTATATTTATATTTATATACATAACAATTGATATCAAGGTCTAAGTTTCTTCCAGGAATGAAATTATGTGAAATTGCTTAATTTATTTACTTCTCACAGTCACGTTGAATGTAATCGATTATGCCTACCATATGGCAACCCTTAAGCACCTCACCAAAGACCCTTCAAAACTTCATATCTATTACTTTTGGGCTTACCCAAATACAAGATTTTTACCAAAAAAAGGACTGTGTTCTCAGGGATACATAGATCATAATCAAATATGGTATTTTGTAATCATGACAGAGTGAAATAATTCATAAAAAAGAAGGAGGAATGGGAAAAGTTGGGGCAGGGAAAACAAAAAGGGCACCTCATTGCAAACCCCAACTCAAAATGATGTTATTTATATTTACAGAAAAATCCTGTGAAACTTTAATGGTAATATTGCAATAACAGCTTGGTCTTGTTAGTACTAGAGTCAATACCAGAGCTGTAGTTATTTTTCAAGCGAGTAGGAATAAATGCATATGCTGTATCTCTAAGTAACTTGTAGATAGAGTAATAGCAGTGTATGACTGTTTTCTTTCTAGAAGTTTGAGACAGATCCAGAGCTGGGTCAATCAACTGTCTCTCTAGTCAGGAGAGCTCCATTCACTCTGTTCTCTGTTCCCATAAGACAGGAACTAAATAGTGTCAAACTGCTTGGAGCCTATATAAGCTCTTATAGGCATGTGTAAGACAAATCCATTTGCTTTAATGTCTACACATTGGTCCTATAGCAAAAACAGTCATAGGGAACATGATCTACCCAGAGTTTATACACATAAATTAAGAAAAAAAGTTATTTGTTAGTTCACATACATACATGAGGCAGTAATTGCATACACAAGTTCCAGACAAGGAACCAGTCATAGATTGGGAAGGGAATAGATACATAGATACAGGTTGGGCAGGGAAGAGATTCAGAGCAGCCCTGCGGAGAAAGACTTGAGGTTGTCGGTTGACGAAAAAATGAACATGAGCCAGCAGTGTGCGCTTGCAGCCCAGAAAGCCAATCGTATCCTGGGCTGCGTCAAAAGGAGTGTGACCAGCAGGTCGAGGGAGGTGATCCTGCACCTCTACTCTGCTCTTGTAAGACCTCACTTGGAGTATTGTGTTCAATTCTGGTGTTCTCAACATAAAAAGGACATGGAACTGTTGGAACAAGTCCAAAGGAGGGCCACGAGGATGATCAGGGGACTGGAGCATCTCCCGTATGAAGATAGGATGAGAGAGTTGGGGCTGTTGAGCCTGGAGAAGAGAAGGCTGTGTGGAGACCTCATAGCAGCCTTCCAGTATCTGAAGGGGGGCTATAGGGATGCTGGGGAGGGACTCTTCATGAGGGACTGTAGTGAGAAGACAAGGAGTAATGGGTTCAAACTTTAACAGGGGAAGTTTAGATTGGATATGAGGAAGAAATTCTTTCCTGTAAGGGTGGTGAGGCCCTGGAATGGGTTACCCAGGGAAGTTGTGAATGCTCCATCACTAGTGGTGTTCAAGGCTGGATTGGACCGAGCCTTGGGTGGCATGGTTTAGTGGGAGGTGTCCCTGCTGATGGCAGGGGGGTTGGAACTAGATGATCTTAAGGTCCTTTCCAACCCTAACTATTCTATGATTCTATGATTCTAAGTGTGGCATAGTGCAGCATAGGGCTGAGTCAACCCTGAACAAATTGACTATATTCAAAAGTTTGATGGACTTTCAACATCAATTGCAAAGTCTGGTAGAGATACATGCAAGAGTCTGTGTGATCTCAGAGATGCTCAATTCAAATACAACCTCATTTTGGGTTTATGAAAGCAATAATGGCTGTGGCTTGGCCGTGTACTAATGCAATTATACAACTGGTTTTTAAGAGAATGCATGAACTGATTTGCCATGCTACTGACAATTCACAGACTAACCTTTGTCTGCTCCTGATCTGGTAAAATCCACACACTGCTGTGCTATATCACATATTGTTACTGGCTCTGATTTGCATTGTATTGTTTCTACTTTTTCTGACATGACCACTGTATAAAATAATATTCACATCTAGGAACTTATCTGCAGCCACAAGATGTTTTGAGTGGTTTTGGTTTTTATTTGGTTTTGGGTTTTTTTTTGACTGAAACATTCAGGTATTCCAAAAGCTTAATCTTAAAAATACTCAAGCAGGTTGTCATAGGCTGGGCCAGACATGGGTTGCTGGCTTCGAACTGCAAGAGACATGATCGAATGATCGGAGACCATAAAGCAGAAGGAAAGGTTGCAGTGCATTTCTTCTCCTTTGCATAATTTGTAATTCAGGATGTCCTGGATGGGTTCTTTTACTGAATATTGCATCATTGAGAAAAAATCTAAATTATATATGTAGTCACATTAATGTCAGAATGTGACATTGAATCAATGTCTGTATGCTAAGGTCTTACCTATAGGTATGAGACAGTCAATATGGTATGACACACTCATGTAAAAACTGCAAATGTTTTAATGGGTAAATATCAGTCATTTAAAAGAACAGACTTCAAGCCGGTGGTATTTAAGATCTTAACTGTCCTCTTGGTAAACAGACAGCAATTTTCTATCACCATCTAATTGTTCTTCCATGCAAGAGAGAGAAATAAGACCAAGGAATGGATCTGAACACCTTTAACACTGAGGCTTCAATGAAAGTCTTCACATACAAAATCACAAAAGGTGCATGTTGTCTCACCTACTGCACTCACACAAGTTACTTATGACTGTGCCTTACAGAATATTGTTCTGTAACAAGCCTACTAAGATAAAGAGTAATCTGTAAGTTGTCAATATTCAGATAAAGCCAGAAGAATTATTTTCTGATTACTGGTAAGATTGGAGCACTCCACAGAATCCCTTTCTTCATCAGTCTGTGATGAGTTGACCCTGGCCAGTGGCTACGCAATGCACAGCCTCCTTCTCCCCCTGCAACAAGACAGAGGATAGTAAGAGCATAAATGAGAAAACTCGCGTGTCAAGCTAAGGACAGTTCAATAAGGAAGGAGAAAGAATAAAAATACACCAAAGTGATACAAAGGCATTCGCTCACCATATCCCAGAAGCAGACAGATGCCCAGCCAGCCTCCAAGCGATGGCTACCTCCCACAGATTACCCTGTCCCCAGATTTTATTTTTGAACGTGGTGTTATACATTCCTTTTGTCAATCTGAGTGTGTCCTGGCTGTCTCCCTTTCAAACTCAATTTGTATCCCCAGCCTACTTGCTATGGAGGATAGAGTAGGAAACAGAGTAAGCTGTGAGGCTGCGCAAACACTGTTTCACAACATCCCAAACATGGTGTGTTATCAACACTGTTTTAGCCACAAATCCAAAACACAGCATCATAGGTGCCACTATAAGGAAAATTTACTCCCCCCCAGCCAAACCCAGTACACAGTTTGATTCTTTCCCTTTCCAAAATTAATTCTTGTATTTCATTACAGCACACCCATTTTGTCATTTTGCCAGGTTAGCAGGGAAACAATAGCAACCTAAAAGTTTCCAGGGCTATCTTTGCCTTCTGTACGTGAACCATCTATACCTAGATGAGTAATGAAGATTGCTGCATCAAGGTGTGCATCTCTGGTTAAGATAAATTATATTCTCAATCAGTCTTGGAAATGCTTCCAGAGTTTAATATAAAAATTAAGTGGACTGCTAAAGCTTGCATGCCTCCTAGAATAAAGAAAAAAGAGTTGGCTTCTGGAATCTGGGAAGCCAGAAGCATCTGTAGGTATCACTTGGTAAGTTAAGTTTAGTTACATATTGGCCATTACCAGAGCCCAGTAGCATTTCATTAATCTGAGGTATTGGATGCACATCTGAACCAGGTATTACATTTAGCTTCCAGAAATCAATACAGAAATCAGATATGCTGGTAAGGTTCCGGAACTAATGTAATTAGGCTGCAGCATTCTCTATGTAATGCCGTAATGACTAACTGTAGCATCTCCCATAATTTGCCTTTTACTATATTCTATAACTATTCAAGATCTGAGTAATTTGTAAAGCTCTTCCAGGTTCAGGTGTTTCTGCTATAAAAGTAATCACATCACATTAATTAGCCATCTTTTTCATGCTGCCCAAGAGCTGAGTAATCCCAAATGGTATTTCTGGTCCTTTCATCAGACTTCTGAGGTTCCAGCTGCTTCTGAAATAAGCTGCTTGCCATGTATCTTCTATGTCTACTGCTGTTTCAGGGTAGTAACATGATAAATTTGAGTCCTTCACCATTTTCTCACTAGCAAATTTCTTTGCTATATTTCCCTACATGCCCGTAACTTCAAACAGGTCTGGGCCAATTATTAATTTTCTCCAAGGGGAAACAACACTACCCGATTGCCCATTTCTGTATCAATAACAGGGTAATCCTGTTAAAGAACTGCTCTGAGTACTTCTGCTGACTGTAGATTTTTGCTAGTGAAAGGACAGAAAATTGTTTGTATTTTCTTCTGTCCTAGTATGTGCTCTAAAAAATTCTGATTAGTGGTCCCTTGTTTCTCCCAGGATGGCTGAAGATGGGTCAATAGTGCCTGGAGCTTGTTTTCCAAATAGTAACATAAAGGGTGAAAACCCTGTAAAATCTTCCAAATTTTGAAGGTCTTACTGATTCTGGCGTTTGACAACCATCTGCCTTTGAAATGTTTTGTTTAATGTACATTTGCACCATGTATCAGGCACCATGTATCGGATACAGTATCAGAAAAAAAAAAAAAAGAAGAGGGAAAAAAAATTAAATCATGAATACTAAGATAATTAAAAATATGTGCATATCCAAAACTAAAATACACACAGATGCTAGAGAAACCTGATGTAGGGGCAGCATAATAAAAGCTAAAGGAGTGTCAGAACAGCCTTTGCAATGGTGTTGCAAGTCCTGTTGGCCTCAGCTACCCCATGTTTGGCACTCAGCTAATGTGCACAGATCCCAGGGACCGTCTGCTCATTTTCAAAGGAACGATACCCTTTCAGCCTTTGGCAGCACTGGTGGACTGGTAGCAATGCATTCCAGTAGGCTCCAGGATCTAGTAAATTCATTTAGGGATGCAAGTACTAGAAATAGGATGTGTCAGAACTCAGTTTTGTAAATCTAAGTCTGTGACCAAGCCTGCAGGCACCTCATTTTCATGATACAAGTTTCTTGTATGTTTCCTGTTTCTTATCTGATGAAACACTGTAAAAATTACCTCAATTACTGTAATCTTAGCAGGCAACATACCAGAAAAGAGATGAAGCAAATTAAAAATTTCTGTACCTGGAATATCTTCACAGGGGTGAAGAGGGGAAATAGATGTTTAGCTATATATTCATAATCAGTCATAATTTGAATTCCACATGTATCCATGCTTTAAACAGAAAAATGATAGTGTTCTTGCCACGTACTACATACTGTTATATGCTCCAAATTTATTGTATAGTTGTTGCCTGCTGCTAGTGCTGTGTAAAGCTGGACATTGTTGTTCATTGTCATGGGTTCAGCAGCAGCAGTCATTTTTTCTCCTTCTTGGTAGCTGGTGCAGTGCTGTGGTTTTGACTTCTGGCCTGGGAACTGGTAACACCAGTGTTTTTACTTACTGCTTGGTAATGTTTTGGTCTAACCAAGGACTTTCTGAGTCTCATGCTCTGCCAGGGAGGAGAGGAAGCTGGCAGGAAGTAGAGACAGGACAGCTGACCCAAACTGACCAAAGAGGTATTCCATGCCACAGCACATCATGCCCAGGATGTAAAAAAGAGGGGCAGAGACCTGGAAGAGGGGGGTTTGCTACTGGGTCAGGCTTGGTATCAGGTGGTGAGCAGTTGTATTCACTTTCCTTGTATTTCTCTTGTCATTATTATTATAGGTGGTAGCAGTAGTGGTTTTGTGTTATACCTTAGTTACTAAACTGTTCTTATCTCAACCTGTGGGAGTTGCATTCTTTCGATTCTCCTTCCCATCCTCCCAGGAGCAGGGGGAAGAAAGAGGGCGGAGTGAGTGAGCAAAACTGCGTGGCTGAGAGGCTTAAACCACAACATTCATGGAATTTGGACAATTTGAATAGTCTCAGTCACATGGTTTTCTATCCTGCTAAATACTGGTAAAGCATTTATGTAACAATGACATCTTCCTCCAAGACTTGCTGTTCAAGGGGTTTCAGATTTCTGTCAGATTGTTTCAAGGGTGAAAACAGATAGTCTTTACAGTTTACACCTGGTAACACTAAAGAGCCAAAGGGCTGAGGTAGATAAAAAGCTGAATAGCAAGCTAGGGAGGGTTGTCCATCTCATACATCTTCAACAGAAATGTTAGCTGAATTCCACTAATGATGCCAAATTCTACCTTCAGTTATACCTGTGAAAACTAATGGAGAGAACAGCTCTCGCAGACTTTGGCCTTGCAGACGCTTTTTTTTTGCCAGCAAGTATATGACAACTTGGAAGGACATACCATGTCTGAGATCTCAGGCTGACCATGCAGGGCTGCAGCTAGGAGAATTTAATTTTTTAACTTAGAATCTGAGCAAATATAATACAGAGTCAGTGATTATAAAAAAGTCCTGTCAATGTTACAGCAGCATGATAGAAGTCAAGAGTATTCTACAACTCAAGAAATAAAGATTGCTCTATTGTCTCATGGTCATTGCATTCCAGCTTAAGTTAAATAATGTATGTGTCATGAACTCAGCTCACATCGCAAAACCTACACTTTTGGAACTATTACATCATCACTCCAAAATTGGGTTGTTAGGTGAAAGCAGAATAAAACTTGCAGTTTTTAAATATTGGCAAATAGAATTAATATATTTTGTAGCCCCTCTGAAATATATCTGAAGAGTATATTTAACAAACTCACATAGAGAAGAGTGAAAAGACTGCTGTGCTGCCACTAAATAAGAAACTATACTGTAAATCTAAGATACTGTTTTCATGGTCGATGGGAGATTTCTTGAAGATGCTGTAAGACTGGAAATTAAGAGACACTTGCCTGCTAAATAAGGTCAAAAAAGGAAAAATGGCTTCTGCAGTATACAGCTAATCCTTTGTTATCACACATTGCTGAAATATTTCACTTCGAAGTTACCTAGAGAAAATATTTATGAAGTTATTTACATTTTTTGTACGAAACTCCCATGACAGCACTGCAGGAAAGTTTTGATGCAGTTGCTGTATCTTTTCATAGAGCCCTACAATGTGGATTTCAATGATTCTATAACACTTTTAGCAGGCACTCAAAAAAACAAAGGAAACACATTATATCAACATCTATTGACAGTTGCAAAGATCTCACTGCAGACACCCTGCAAATCTAAACCCCAAGTGTTTAAAATGAAATAGAAAAGAATTTCCACATGTCATTATTTTTAGGAGAACATGATTTTTGAAGGTGTAAGTTTGGGAGTGTTGAAAAAACAGAAGTCTTCCATTTCTTGGAAATCAATTTTATTTTACAGAAGCATTTGTACTTATTGATACAAATGTCATACAGAAACAGCCAATTACAGACAATAATAAAATAGAATAACAGATGATAAACTTGTGGAACACAGATAAAGAATTACAATATTGAGAATAATATTGAACTGAAAGCTCCAAGACACTACATAGGAGTAACTTAGAGAGATATATATTCAGATAGGTATTCACAAATGAATGATCATACAAAGTCAATCACACAACAACCAGGGAAAAGTACATGGAAAGAGAGATATATTCAGCTTGCAATCCTCCATGAGAAGCCTTCTAGTGTGCACTGATAAACACTACCACCTCTGCTATTACCCAAGGGGGACTGAGACATCTGTGCTAAAGGTTGTCTTTCACAGCCACAGCCCCAAACCCCTGCACCAAGCACTTGTGGAACATGGAAAAGAGCTGTAGGAGCCTTCACCTACACAGTCCCTTCTCACTGGTTTGGCAGCTGCATTTTAACTACTGTCCTGTCCTTTCTTACTTGCTGCCTTCCAGGCATGTATATGTGCCTAGTTTTCTACATTGTTCATACTTGCTTCACCTCACCTTGCCTTGCTGATTCAATTTCCTGGCTTGACTTCAGGCCTGCCTTGTTGCTAGAAGCTTTTTCCAGTAGTTCCTGAGCTGCGGTTGATCCCAATTACTGCTGTGGGACTTACTCTGTTTTTCTTAAGCTCTTAAGGACTGTTCTGCTTGCTAGTGGGCCTACCTGGACATCATTCTCGTCTCCTGGCTTGTCCTCTGTTGAACAGCAACTTAACTCTGTATATTCCCTACTGCCTTCCCAATAAGTAAGTGCTTCAGATGTGTGTAAAAAGCAGTCTTTACAGAGCCTGCTGAATCAGTGAAGAGCCCACCAGGCTGCAGAATGACTAGGAAAGTGCTAAATTTTTAGTTCTTAGTACAACTTAATATGGAAGTAGCACTTCTTAGTACCAATATTTAAGTAATGTGTCATCAGGCGACACATTTAGTGTATGTAAGATACGCTGCAAGATGGAAAATGATGAACATTAGCATAGAATTATAGAATCATAGAACGTTTAGGGCTGGAAATGACCTTAAGATCATCTAGTTCCAACCCCTCTGCCATGGGCACAGATGCCTCATGCTAGACCATGTTGCCCAAGGCTCTGTCCAACCTGATCTTGAACACTGACAGGGATGGAGCATTTGCAGCTTCTTTGGGCAACCTGTTTCAGTCCCTCACCACACTCAGTAAAGAACTTCTTGCTGCATCTGAGAAGTGGGATTTCAGTTACCTCTCTATTCTCTTCACTTAATAACTATATAACACAATAGCATGGCAAAATATTCTCACCTCAATTAGAAAAGGAGATTCTACAAAAGCCAATTAACATTTAAATTTTACAGTCATATATATGGGTTTACATAGCTACATAGACCTTTAAGGGCTATATATAGATGTAAGAGATAAAGGGTTTATCAGTTAGTCTTTGTCATTATTACATACCTAAATGCTTAAGAGCACTTCAGAATATGCCTTTTGCAGATGCAGTGCTGATTTCTGAATAGAAACAAACTTCTATATAAAACCTTTAAAAATTGATATTAGTGCTATAATGTATATCCCAAAGGAGAGAGACTTTCTGCCAGTATTAAAAGATTGTGAATGTTTGACATAATTATCTCCTGTAGATATTTCCTTTAATGCCTGGAAATACTTAAAACTTTCGAGACAAAGAATGCGGTCAACCATTGATAGGCTTTTGATTGTAACATTTGACTTGTAGCTTATAATAATGACGGCAGCAATAAGTACTCAGTAAAGTTTAGAAGCTATTTACTTCCCTGTTATGCTGGGTGGCGGCTCCCTTTAGCTGCTTATCAACTTAAAAGTTTCCATTACTGCAAGCTGTCTTTTTCTAAGTGGAAAAGACACCTAGATATAGGAAGCACCTTGTGTGTTTTAGAATTGCCATCTAATAGTAAGTTTATTAAAGCCTAAATAAGATTATATTAGCAGCTGCCTATAGTACCAGTAAACAGACATGAAATTCAAAGAGAAGTAGGAATCTGAACAAATTGTGTATAGTCTCTGTAGACATTTGCATGTTTCACTTCAGCTGAATTTTGCTTCTGGTTATGAAACTGCAAGGATCAGTCATCATTAAAACTGCAGAAAGCAAGCTGAGCAAGTCATTGCAGTATTAGCCTACACTCACCCAGCTGAAACCACAGCACTACAGCTGCTGTCGTTTCTTTTCATTCATCTGTGCCTCTGTTACTCTTCAGTAGGCCACCCACTTGCTTGCATAGATCTGTATATGCACATTGGAGATTACACACTATCATGCTCTATTTCTCTAAATTTTTCTTAAAATAAAAAAAGCCCTGAGGTTTTCTGGATGCATGGCTTCCAAACAATATAAAGCTTGGATTTATGATGCCTATAAACTCATCTTTTCTCTGATAGGTGTTTCTCAGTTTAATGTGCATATTGGCTAAAATGACAAGTTCACCACCTGTTGGATTTATTATGTAGTACTGGTGTCAGTGTAAGTGTTGTTTGCTTACCAGAAAGATTCAGATTATCAGAATACGAGAAATGTGGTGAAACTCTAAGTTATTGAGTGGGTCAGACAACATTCGTAAAAATTAAATATTTTCCATCAAGAAACTATTAGTCTGGAAAAAGTACAGAAAATGAGCTACACTGCATCTACTAGTCTGACAAAACCTTCTAGTTTTGATGAGACAAGTAGTTTGGAGGACTGATATTATGTTATTATTATAACTAATTAACTTCTATATATATATAAAAAAAACCAAACCAAAAACAATTATGTCAAAAGGTTTTACTGAAAAATGAAAACTGAAAGAATAAACATATTCAATTGCCTGACTTTAAAAATTCTGTCACAGTATTTATGCCTTTCTGACAAAGGCAATGAATGTGTTAGCCATATCTGGATAGTGAAGTGACCGCTACCAGCCTATATTTGCACTGAGGAAGGAGGATTCCAGGGTTTTATTTATTGGATTTTCTCATAGTCCCATTCAAAAGTGTTTATTGGGATTGTACTTATGTATATCTTGCAGAATCCAAAATGCTTCAGTGCACTGAATCTATCCGTCCCACACTAGGAGAATCTCATATATTAGGGTTTAGGCTGAGGGAAGGTTCAGCTGTAAACTGTCACTTCTGGTCCAGCTGACTAGGATTTGGACTACAAAAGGCACTAGTACCATTGGACTGTTTGATATTCGGACTTCTCTGGTTTTGGCTAGGACATTTCTCTCATTTGCAGATTAGGAACCAAAGTCTTGCTCTTTTCTCTCTTTTGAACACTGTTGCAGCCTGGAATGTCAGAATGATGCTGAGCTTGACTTTCTGGTCATGTTTCTTACACTAGCAATCAAAGCAGGCAAGGAGCTTGCACTGAAAGTACATTGTGGCTATCAAGGAGCCAAAACAGCACACAGACAAGACCTGTATGTATATATACAGATATTGTAAGTAAGCTGAGGCATCTGTGCCAGTAGTGGAGTATAAGTTTGTAATGGCACATGGAAGTTTGCTCTTACAAAGATGCTGTGAGTCTAACATTCACCATGGCACTCAGCTGGATTAGAAAACTGAAGCCAAACTCATGCACACCATATTGAGAAGCAGTTGATGTGTAGCCTTTCAGATTCTCTATGTTTCCATTATGTAAATACTAATAAATTTAGCTTCAAACTTGAGACTACTTACATGAAAACACAGTTACTCTTTATTGTTTGTGTCTCTGTTCAATAAATGAATCAGTAATTGATTTTTCTCTAAATATGTACGTATTTCAGAGAAGTCAGTACTAGATTTACAAATGCAGGGACTGGAGTAATTTTTTCAGGAACAGGCTGGGTGGATGACTCTTACAGCCACATTATTCACCTTATGTGTAGCACCAGCTACACATACATGGTGTTATCAATATCCACTTGCACCCTTCTGAGCCACACATCCCCTCAAGAATTTAGTATGGTGTTTTTCCCCAAAACCTAGTAGCAGTGCTTCATGATAAAACAACCTTAACCCAGCATATTTCAGAAAATTAGCAATCAAAAGGCTTATTGCTGTGCAAGATTTCTTCAAAGAAAACTCTGAAGGTTTTTTTTTTTTAAATATTTGTGTCAGAGACTTAAGCACTGCAAATTTAGTATGAAAGGCACTAGTTAGCACATTGCCCTCTGAACTAGTAGAAGTAGGAAGAAAAAATATTAATCACAATATAACATATAACATAGTGCTATGATCAACACTGAATACTATATGACTGTAACAGCATCAGATTGGAAACTGTAGAAAATGGGGGAAGGGAAATTTCTGACTAGTATTGTAAAAGCCTTTCTGTTATTGCTTTATATTACACATTACACTAATCCTTAATATCAATTTAAAAAAGCCACTTTCCAGGCCTACCTCCAAATTCTACAGAAATGATCCCATAAAGTGGCTCTAGGTATTCTGGAGATTTTTCTCATTATTAAAATATGATTAGTATATAGAGAGTAGCAGAATATTGAAACAGTCTGAAAATTTATATATTAGATTTTTTTTTCCTCCCAATCTGTTTGACCCATTTTATGTAGTTCATAAGAATACCGCAGGAAAGAAATTCATTACTGATTTCTGTGGCATACTTCATAAAACTTTTAGGATGTTTTGTATTATTCTAGAAAATTCTCTCTTCCAAATAGTGTGAATAATATTTGACAGGTGTAACTAGTAATAGCTAATGTTCTTTCTCTCATTTTTAAAAATCACTGAATACTTATCTATGCTTTGAATTCTAATTACCGAATTAATAGGGTGCCTAACCTTCTAATATTACTTAGACACAAGAGCTACTAATTTCTGTGCATTCAGAGGAACATATTAACTAAATCACCAAAAATTCAAGCTTACAAATTATTTTTTTTCATCATACAAATACATATATCTTAGCACTCTTGGAGCTTTGTGGCTTTTATACAACTTTTGTTTTACTTCTCCCTTTACTGAGACTTTCTAATCTCTCAAACAGGCATATTTTTGTTATTTTATTATAGGGTGGCACTGTAAGAACTTATCTCTGTGGTTTTTTGTTGATTTTTGCATTTACTGTTCTAGACAGAAAGACTTACTGATAACTCTAGGAAATTACTCTGAGAAATAATAGCCACCCACAAGGAAAAGCACGAAAGTGAAAGGGGAATAGTTGAAGGTTTTGTTAGGAACTGAGGCTTGGAAAGGAAAATAATAATCTTGTAAGGATAAGTTACATAGGAAAATTTTTAGGATTCCAGGGAGATGGACACACAATATAAAGAAACAGAGGAGTTTAGGTTCAGAAATAACATTGCAGGACTGGGGATTTCTGAAAAGTAAAAACTAATAAGAGTTTTGGCGTATTCCCTAATACTTCAAGAGCAAAATGAGAGAGCAGAGCCCCAGAACAGATGAAGGAAGGATGAACGAAGCCCAGCCTTCAGAAGACAGAGGCTTTCAGAAAAATCTGGGATGAAAGAGTTGTTTACATGTAGCTCAGTGAGCCTGCAGTCCTTCCAGACTTTAAATTGGGTTTAAGGAACTGCTGAGATATATCTCTAGCTAAAGACACTGAAAACCGATGAGCAACGGAAACAAAGGGAAACAAAGTCATGATCCCACCCTGGGTTTGAACAATCCTGCTGCTTGGTGATGCTCTTACAAAATAACTAATTGAGCTGATCGATATGATCAGTGACAATATGCTTGATCTGTTTTGTCTGGTAAAGTATTAAGTATAGATAACTTGTATAAATGCAAGCTTTCTATCTTGACTCTGAAAGGATCCGAGATTTTCATGACAAGTATATTTACGTGAACTGCTGGGAGGGAGCATAGCTTTCAGAAGGAAGCCTTGAACTCAAATATCTGTTATTGAAGACATTAGCTTATTGAATTAATTTTCTTTGATTATTCACTGGAATTAAAGTACATATAAAACTATTTATTAATGTTTTTTACACTATTACCCATGTTTTTCAGCATGAGATTTTGGCAAAATTTGACTTGTAACTGAATATATTGTGCTGAGACTATCCAACACCTTTCGCAGGAGTTTTGAATAGTTTTAACAGTCTAGTAAAGCAGTACTTATCAAACTGGTGTTATGATATGAAGGTAGGAAGAGCAGACAAGGTGTGGAGCACCGCAATATGCTCTTATTCAGCTGTCGTTATGCAGCTCAAAGTTGTTCAGGTTGACTGAACTAAGATGTGGATCAAGAAACACATCTTGATACACATCTGCTTGCTTGTGTTAGTTACACAGATCATGCTTGTCCCACCCTGTGTTTTTCCTCGTAGTAATCCTTACAAATCAAGATAAAATGTAAAACACAAGGTTTAACATTCTTTCAAACACCACTTTTAAGGTTTGGACAACTTTCTTCTTTGCATCATGTGTTTAATAAGAAAGGATATTAAAACACTGAAAAAGTCTTAAGAGAGTTGCTGGGTACTGAAGAATAGTAAGGTTTTTTTTTTTTATAAACATGGATGCTAAATATTTTTCCTAATTCAAAAGAAAATTCTTAAGTACTGAGAGACAGGCTTTATGGAATTTGTCAGATAACAGACTTTAAAAAGTCCATTTCTTCTTTTAATTGTTTCTTCTATAACTTAATCTGACAAACTGGATAAGCTTCTGAAGATTAATTTCTCAGTTTTAGAGACCTCAAGGAAAACTGTTATATTTGTGCAAGCAGAGCCAGCATTGAATTGCTTTTTTAATTTTTAGGTGTATTTGCATTTATATTTGATTTCCAGCTCCAAACCTGAAGTCATATGAACTTTAAAAAAATTCAGGATTTACGGTTTTAGTTAAAAAACTCACTACAGTTTCTTTACTATACATATTTTGGACTTCTAATACTTACCAGCAGCAATTGAATATGATCAAATGTTACAGATGGAGACCACAAAAGTACTTGCGTATAGATCTGTAGAACAGATATTTTGGTGTACTACAGAATTCAGTCTTGACAGCCCTGGTGGCAATACTCAGTTCACAGTTATGCTTAAAAGAATGTAATGAAGAACAAGAACTCCAAAGATGTGGAGAAATTATGTGCTGAAAGTCTATCCCAAGAATACTATTTGAACATCCAACTTTCTATGAAGTGTTCTGAAAGTTTATTATTTGATCTCCATTGTATCCTTCTAGTCTCTAACTCAGTGTGATGACAGATGTGCTGGACAGACATAAGAAAACTGCTGGCATAATTATCTTTTGCCTATACATGCAAATCCCACTCATGTGAATGACTTTACAGAGGATAGGATTTGGGTCCATGTTCATAATTCTGTTTGCATTAGAAACAATTAGCTTTGGATTTAGAAAAGATGTTTATGTTTAAAAATACAGTCCTTGAAGAGAAAGTCCGCATTCTTGAATACCAAGGAGGAAGAGTAGAAATATATTGCTTGTGCTCTGCCAAGAACTGGGTGAGAGGCAGTAGTATTTGGATAGCTGAAAAAGGAGTTAAAATTTTGAGGGCTTTTTTTGTAATGCAAATCAGTAATGGAGGGAGAAAAAATATTCTACAATTCTTTCCTTCAAAGAGTTCCATGTCTTTGTAGAAAGAACCACATAGGACTATTGTGCTACAAAATCCATGAACATTAATGCAGTTCCTGAAAGTCTCTTCATGGTGCAGGAATGGTCAGACTGCCTTTCTGTGCCAAGCATCAATTCCCTCATCAGACTCCTTTATAAACGCCTGGTTCATCCCTTTTCCCTGTTCCCTCTCTCAGCTGGAGCCATTCAGTAGACTGAAGAAGCTGTTGCTGTTGCTTGTTTTGGGAAGTGGCTGATAATAAATGGAATTAGAACCCACCAACATTCTCAAATACCACAGCTGATGTTTAAAGTGATGTGAAGTGGGGTATCTCAGCCTTCTGCTTTCTGCTTTGTTATTTTTAGAATATTACCCCTTTTGTTGAGAGATAACTGTGCCACGATGTTTCTTCTTTCAGACACTCTAAGTGGACCTATATGGGTAGGACTTTCTCCAGTTGAGTTAGAAGACCCTTTTGTCATTGTGGGAGAAAGTGATGGTCACCTCCCCAGCAAAAGGTGGTGTAGTCTGTGATATGCTGTCACTGAACTCAACAGCTATGGGACTCTCTATAGGAGTCAAACTCCCTGTGATAACAGAACTTGGCCAAGCTGTGACACAAATCAGCTGTTGGCAACCACATCCTCCAATTTTACCAAATAACTTGGTGTACCCAACTTTGCCAAATAAAATCTGGAGATTACACTCACTGTCTTTATTTCTACTGGTTAGATAGAAATAAACTAAGACTTTGTTCAGTGAGGAACAAAGTCTGACCTGAAATCACCTGAATACTGATGAATACAGATATTATCTCACATTATATCACATTGAATATTACATGAGTTATATGTACTAAGTTTTATTGTTTTTAATTTGGGGGGACTAGAAAGAATTAAGTAAAATGGCTATTAACAAGCTTGTAAAACCAAAGGCAGTAAGAACGGTATAGGAAAGGAGTGGAGAAGATAATGCTTGGAGAAGAATAGTATGGAATGGATAAATGAAGAAGGAACAAGCATTAGCCAAGTAACTCAAATTTCTCACTTGCCCTTTCAAAGTGATTTTTTTCTGCCAACATACTTTAGCTAGGTATCAAATTAGTTTCTATACATGGATCTTCCTTCACCGATTTGTGTGGTACTTAGCCAGGAACCTCAGGTAACTGTTTTATATCTCATTGCATAATTTTAGTGCTAGACACTTTTTGTTGTGACATAGCTCATTGATTGCAGAGATACATCACATTTCTGTCATTTTGTTTCTGTCTCATAAAACTAGAATTTCATAACTTTTTGAGAAAGAATATCCTTAATATAAGAGAACAGTGAATCTTAGGTGGAGAATTTTTTCTTTAATGAAATAAGCTGTTTTGGATGCTGTTTCATAATATTTTGTTGCTTTTATATCCCATACCTTCAGCAAATGCTGACAGGCATTTCTGGGGCTCGAGTGATAGTCTTGAAACATTCCCAAGAGCCTGGCAGCTATCCATCCCTATAGATCTCTGCTGTTCTCTGAATGTGCCATTTTCAGCTATCTATTTGGGAAGCTTCATTTACATATGATCCAGATTCTAGTAATTCCAAATATACTTTCCCTGCTAACGGAAAATAATTTCATCTCAAAAGTTTTCCACATAAACATAACTGGGGGAGGGGGGGCGGGGGGGAAGAATCCTAACAAGACTGACAATCCCTCCATGATTTTTTATTATGTTAAGTTTTGTCCTCCCTTTTGGTGTGAATGTCCTGCTTAATACATTGACCCTGAACTGAAATGGCATCAGCTAATTGCTTATGCCTCTTTTTAAAGTAAAAACTACTACTTACTCTTTTTCCCCTTGAAATGATGGGAAATGGCAGTGGAGTTGCAAGAATCCACCACTAACTACCACAGTGTTTGTTAGTGCATGGACATAATTTAATGAGTTTCATTTCTCTATTTCACCAGTGCAAAGAAGTTTCATTTAAATTTCAGCTTACTGGGCAAGAAGCACAGGGGAGAGGAGGAGTTTCACTCCTTAGATCAAAGAGATAAAACCCATATAGATGCTAATCCTAGAATTTCCAGAATATAGGTCCTTAGTGGGTGCATTAATTAACTGTTACTGGCAAAGCTGCAAATGACTACTTCTAAGACTATATTTTCAAGCTGTCATTTCTCTACAGCATAATGCTCATGGAGACATTTTCTCATGCTAACTTTGGCTCAGTATTGATAAGGGAGCACTGCAAATGGGGCATCTGATTACCATCAGAATGTTTGCTGTTGTTTTGTAGATCTATGTCTCCATGTTTAAACAACTCAAGCTTTAAAATGCCAGTGTTAGCCTCTTACTCCATTGACAGAACTGCCACACATCTGAGCTCTCCCAAGGAGTTTTTCTTACACAGGATTGCTTTGGATTACCTTGAAGATGGTGTTTGGGATTTCCAGATATATTACAGCTCTGTGTCCTCAGGTAGCTTCTGTGAACCCAGGAAATCCTGCAAATGTTCACCATGTGTGGCTCAGTTTGGGGGCACATACACCATACAGGCGATGCTTTTGAGAGCTGTCACACTAACTATGGCATTCCAGGATAGTAGCTGGTCCAGGTTATAGGGTACCCATCAATATTTGGAAGAATGGAATGAAATACTGATGTACTGCACATGTATAGTGTGACCAACAGTCTGAAACCCTGCAGCTGACTGCACTATTGGTAAGCTCTTGGGATACTAACCTACAAAACTGAGAAGGCATTAAACAATTTTCTGGTATTTAAAGGCTACTATAGAGAGGGAGAATGAATTGTTCTCCATGTCTGTGGTATGCAGGATGAAAAGGAATGGCCTGAAATGGCAGCAGAATATTTCCAATCAGACACCGACTATGCTTTCTTACGTGTAAGAATTGCAAAGCGCTAAAGTGAGTGGCTTAGGGAGACTGGAATTTCAACACTGGAAATACTTAATGACAAGTTAAACAAGCATCTGTCAGGAGATGGATCCTGCTTTAGAGAGGACACTAGGCTACATGATCTCCCCAGGTTCCTTCTAGGTTTATTTTCTTATGATTGTATGCACAATAAGTCTGACATATCCTCAATTACAGTGCATGAACAGACCATCTGTGCAAAGCAATCTCAATATGCCTGCTGCTTCCTGGAAGCATTTTACTTACTGAAACTAAAACGTAACAGTTCTACCCATTTATACAAATGTCTGTCCAGAGCCACTGGGAAAAAGTCTGGTAAAAACACCAATTCAAAAATGCTTTCTTTATTTGCTTAGGATCTCCTGTGGAATTTGGTTAACGCTTGATACTTGATGTTGAAAATCCCTGCAAATGTTAAGATGTTGTCATGCCTTCCTTTGTGTCGTGGTTTAAGCCCAGCTGGTAAATCAGAACCACGCAGCCATTCACTCACTCCCCCACCTTCCCTCCCGAAGGGATGGGAAGGAGAATCGAAAGTATGTAACTCCAACAGGTTGAGATAAGAACAGTCCAGTAACAAAGGTATAGCACAAACCGCTGCTGCTACCACCAATAATAATAATGATAAGGGAAATAATAAGGGAAGAGAATACAACTGCTCACTACCCGACAACCGATACCCAGCCTGACCAAGCAGTGATCTAACCCTTCTGGGTAACTACCCCCGGTTTATATAGTGGCCATGATGTGCTGTGGTTGGAATACATCTTTGGCTAGTGTCATGGGTTCAGCAGCAGCAGTCATTTTTCTCCTTCGTGGTAGCTGGTGCAGTGTTGTGTTTTTCATTTTGGGCCTGGGAACAACGCTGATAAAACCAGTGTTTTGGTTACTGCTTAGTGATGTTTTGGTCTGACCAAGAACTTTTTGAGCCTCATGCTCTGCCAGGGAGGAGGGGAAGCAGGGAGGAAGCAGAGACAGGACACCTGACCCAAACTGACAAAAGAGGTTATTCCATACCAAAGCACATCATGCCCAGGATGTAAAAAGGAGAGCAGAGACCCGGAAGGGTGGGTGAGCGATTGTATTCTTTCCTGGAATTTGCCTTGTCATTATTATTATTATTGGTGGTAGCAGGAGTGGTCTTGTGTTATACTTTAGTTATTAAACTGTTCTTATCTCAATCTGTGGGAGTTGCATTCTTTTGATTCTCCTCCCCATCCACCCGGGAGTGGGGGGAAGAAAGAGAGGGGAGTGAGTGAGAGAATGGGCTGCATGATTTACGGCTTAAACAATGACAGCTAGTTTGGGTCAGGTGTCTTGTCTCCGTTTCCTCCTGGCTTTCTCTCGTCCTTAGCAGAGCATGAGACTCAGAAAGTCCTTGGTCAGAGTAAACATTACTGAGCAGCAACTAAAAACATCAGTGTTATTAGCACTGTTTCCAGGCGGAAAGTCCAAAACCCAGCACTGCACCAGCTACTAAGAAGGAGAAAAAAAACCTGCTACTGCTGAACCCTGGACACATTGAAAATTACCACAGACGCAGGGACAGTGAGAGTGAAGACCCTGGGCCCACTGTAGAATTGGATCTGGTTCGAGACCATCTTAAGAACCTGAACATACACAAGTCCATGGGACCTGATGAAATCCATCCACGGGTCCTGAAGGAGCTGGCAAATGAAGTTGCTAAGCCACTGTCCATCATATTTGAAAAATCATGGCAGTCAGGTGAAGTTCCTGACTACAGGAAAAAGGGAAATATAACCCCCATTTTCAAGAAGGGGAAAATGGATGACCCCGGGAACTACAGACCAGTCAGTCTTACCTCTGTGCCTGGCAAAATCTTGGAGCAGATTCTCCTGGAAGGCATGCTGAGGCACATGAAAAACAAGAAGGTGCTAGGTGACAGCCAGCGTGGCTTCACTAAGGGGAAATCCTGCCTGACCAATCTGGTGGCCTTCAATGATGGAGCTACGGAACCGATGGACAGGGGTAGAGCAGTTGATGTCATCTTACCTGGACTTGTGCAAAGCATTCAACACTGTCTCACTCAACTTCCTTGTCTCTAAATTGGAGAGACATCAATTTGACAGGTGGACCACTCGGTAGATGAAGAACTGGCTGGATGGCCGCACGCAAAGAATTGTGGTCAGTGTCTCACTGTCCAGCTGCAGACCAGTAATGAGTGGTGTCTCTCAGGGATCGGTGTTGGGACCAATCTTGTTCAACATCTTTGTTGGTTACATGGACAATGGGATTGAATGCGCCCTCAGCAAGTTTGCCGATGACACCAAGCTGTGTGGCTCGGTTGATACGTTGGAGGGAAGGAATGCCATCCAGAGGGATTTTGACATGTTTTTGAGGTGGGCTGATGCCAACCTGATGAAGTTTAACCATGCCAAGTGCAAGGTCCTAGACCTGGGTCAGAGCAATCCCAGGCACAGCTACAGGTTGAGCAGAGAAGAGATTCAGAGCAGTCCTGCAGAAAAGGACTTGGGGGTGTTGGTTGATGAGAAAATGAACATGAGCCAGCAGTGTGCGCTTGCAGCCCATAAAGCCAACCGTATCCTGGGCTGCACCAAAAGGAGAGTGACCAGCAGTTCGAGGGAGGTGACCCTGCCCCTCTACTCTGCTCTCGTGAGACCTCACTTGGAGTATTGTGTGCAGTTCTGGTGTCCTCAACAGAAAAAGGACATGGAACTGTTGGAACAAGTCCAAAAGAGGGCCACGAGTATGATGAGGGGACTGGAGCCCCTCCCATATGAAGATAGCCTGAGAAAGTTGGGGCTGTTGAACCTGGAGAAGAGAAGGCTGCATGGAGACCTCATAGCAACCTTCCAATATCTGAAGGGGGCCTATAAGGATGCTGGGGAGGGACTCTTCATGAGGGACTGTAGTGAGAAGACAAGGAGTAATGGGTTCAAACTTTAACAGGGGAAGTTTAGATTGGATATGAGGAAGAAATTCTTTACTGTAGGGGTGGTGAGGCACTGGAATGGGTTGCCCAAGGAATGTGTGAATGCTCCACCCCTGGTGGTGCTCAAGGCCAGGTTGGACAGAGCCTTGGGTGGCATTGTTTAGTGTGAGGTGTCCCTGCCCATGGCAGGGGGGTTGGAACTAGATGATCTTAAGGTCCTTTCCAACCCTAACTATTCTATGATTCTATGCCATCACAGGAGCTTTTAAGGGTAAAGATTTGCCTCTAGTCAGACTTGTAAAGCAGCATTTGTATGAGTGTTTTCAGGATCAGGTCCGTAACAGCAATTCTTGGTATTGTACTGAAACAGTTACTCTTGCTTAAGAAATATCAAACTACTTTCTTTAAACATTTCTTCATGGAAGGAGAAAATGTATTTAAAGCTTAATTACAGTACTAGTAGATGATATTTGTCAAGCTGTCTGTGGGCAAAGAAGATGACGTTATGGACATACGAGAGCCAGTGAATCAAATCTGAAATCACCCAAGATCACTTTTGAAACTTTCCTGAAGTTATAAACATGCCTCCAGTTTATATTATTTCTGCAGAGTTTCATTACTCTTATAAACATTAATATTATAATAATTTTGATATTTATATAGTATTGGAAAATAAAATTATCAACATATACAGAACAATAATTATTAATGACTATTTGGTAAAAATGCACAATAGAGTTAACATAGGAACCTGTTTATTCAGAGACTGGAATTGTGTGAAGAAGCTCAACCTACTTAACATTACGAATAACAACAAAAAATATGTGGAGGTATCTCTCACTACCTTTTTCCACTGTTTATTGCTATTGCTGCTGTTCTTTTGTGATAGTTGATGATACTGATTAGATCACATAAGAGGTAAGTTCAGAGACAAACAAAAACATTATCCTGTCTGGTGCTCATGCTGCAACGAGTTTTGTAGTCTTTAAACCTCTCTCATTTCTAAATGAGTAACTGTGTGGTAATGTAAGTCAGGAGTTAAGGGGAATTTAGTATAGATTTTTAGCCTAAAAGTATGATGTAGAAGAAAGGTGGAGGATACACACAGAACCAATAAGCAGATGAAAGTTTGCCCAAACCAGCTAATATTACTTTTGTGTTTTGTACTTAGAGCTGATCTTGTTAGAGTTGCACACTGTAAATTGGACTCTGCTGAATCAACAGATGTAGAAAGAAAGCTAGCAAAACCCCAAAATAATATCTGAGTTTCACTAAAATCCCGAAGGATATCAGATCCATCCTTCAGCCCTTGGGGGATAAAAGAGTTCTTTTCACAGGAATATGCTGAGAATCAAGTTTTCTAAACTAAATACTTAGTATAAACATTCGATGTGTTGGTACATTAAAAAAAATTTATTTAAAAAGTTAAAACTATATTATTTATAATTCAACCAAATTGTGCTGCTTTAAAATAAGTAACTTTTTGAATATGCCTGTTCACTCTGCACAAGGAAAGAAGGCAAAGAAAGGTCTAAAAGACTGAGATCTGAATGGGAAAGTCTGGGTATGGAAGCTGTGAAGGAAGGGTAGAAGAATAAAATTGTCAAGAGTTAATAGCATCTTTGTTAGAAGGTCATGAATATTACCACACATCTACCTGCCATTTCCAGGACACTTAGACCAGAAAACCAAGACAGCCTAAAACAACCACAAAGGAAACAACAGAAAAATAGGGGACAGATTGAACCAAACAAAAGGTTGAAGCCAGTAAGAGATAATGGCAAGACATTAGATACCAAGATAAGGAGACAAAGGCCAGTGAGTATGAGCATCGTGTTCATCAGAACACCATCAACAGAGATGTCTTGTGATTCACTGACTTGAGGACAGAAGATCACAGCCAGAAGATCACTGACTTGGCAGAAGATCACAGCCACTGACAGCTCCCAATGGATGCAAACACCAGCACATTGTTCCCAGTTGAAAAAGAACTCAGGAAATGTGAGGAGGGCTTGAAAGTCAACACAGTTTTTTTCTTCTGTACCCTGAAAGAGCCTTTCATCTGGCATCCAGAGCACTCCTGGGAAAGTGGCTTTGGTCCCTGCAGTAGACGAAAGGTGGGACTTAGTCTTTTGCTTCCTTGGGACTGTTAGAAGGGGAATAAGAATCGTCTTAGGTGACATAGGCATTGGGAAAATGGAAGTGAAAAGGAAAAATTTACACACTAGTCAAATCTGTGGTAGGGATGGGGAGGGAGGGAAAAGAAATCTTTTTTCACAGGATTATTTTGGGTGATAAATGGAGGGTCACCTTAGTGCTCTGAAATAAGATACCCAAGAGAACTTGAAGAATAGTTCCTGTACCCAGTGTGTCCTATTAACTCAGTGGCTTCCTGCTCAGCTTGCTGGGTAGCTATATCCCATCCCAGGGCACTGACTTGCCTTCAGACTGTGTTGAAATTTAAACTCCCTAAACCAGGTATTGAGTTTAACAGGCATCACTTGCAGCTGTTTCATTAAGAAAATACCTTTTATTTTTACAAGAATCTTTAAAATCTTGTTCCCCTGCTAGAATTTAGAAACATTACCTGAAGTTGTTTGGTTTTAAATCTGCCTTTGTTTTAATTGATGATGTGACATGTCAATTACTTAATGCTGGGAAAAGGTGAGCACTTTGGCTTAAATCAAATTTCTATACGTTCCAATTTGGAGTAAGGATGGTGAGAAAATATGCTGACTTTGTCCCTTTAAACAAACAAATACATGATGCAAAGGGTGGTGATCAGAATAGAAGCAGAGTTTAGGTGGGATGTTTGCAATTTCAGAGAAAAATTTTTAGATTATATGAATCTGTGTAGTTTCCGTAAACAAGACTTTTATACCCCATCAAGGATTGTATCTGGAATTTCTTCAGTAATGGTTCTGTGACTTTTTAAAAAGAACATTTGTATGCATCTTTGGTGCTAGGATAGCTCCTGTCGTGGTTTAAGCTGTAAATCACGCAGCCCGTTCTCTCACTCACTTCCCTCTCTTTCTTCCCCCCACTCCTGGGTGGATGGGGAGGAGAATCAAAAGAATGCAACTCCCACAGGTTGAGATAAGAACAGTTTAGTAACTAAAGTATAACACAAGACCACTACTGCTACCACCAATAATAATAATAATGACAAGGCAAATACCAGGAAAGAATACAATTGCTCACCAGCTATACCCAGCCCGACCAAGCAGTCCACCCCCACCCTTCTGGGTCTCTGCTCTCTGTTTTTCATCCTGGGCATGACATGATGCAGTAAAGAATACCTCTTTGGTCAGTTTGGGTCAGGTGTCCTGTCTCTGCTTCCTCCCGGCTTCCCCTCCTCCCTGGCAGAGCATGAGGCTCAGAAAGTCCTTGGTCAAACCAAAACATTACCAAGCAGTAACTGAAAACACTGGTTTTATCAGCGCTGCTCCCAGGCCGAAAGTCAAAGACACAGCTCTGCACCAGCTACCAAGAAGGAGAAAAATGACTGCTGCTGCTGAACCCATGACAGCTCCTCATTATAATCCTTTTAAAATAACTCAATTTGGGAAAAAAGAGAGAAATTTATGTCTCTTGAATGCTACTGAGCTCTGTACTCTATGTTAAGTCCAGTTACAGAGCTGCCTCTGATACTTCTAATGTAATATGAAGACAGAGGCTCTTTGCTTGATACTGTGCGTTGATGAATTACTGCTTATCACTGCTCTGTGTTTTATACATATATTTGCTTGATAACTTGGAAGTCTTAGAGTGTGAAAAAGAATTTTGTGTGTGTTTCGTTTTGTTCTCTTTTTCCTTGGGGAGGGAGATTGTTGTTGGTTTTGTAGCAGCAAGCCAAAAGAGAAAGTTAGGTAGTTGCATTCTATATACTTGTGAATGGCCAGATAAGAATTCTGCATCACTCCTATGTATATCTGATCTGTTCAGGAACTGCCTATTTTAGGATGGCATTAGTTACCACAAATTAGTAATCAAGCTAGGTAAATCTGGAGGAAAAAAAAAAAGATTAAGGATATAGTGAACAGTTAGTATGTCTCTGTCAGTCAAAACAGCTGCTAGAAATGTCTGTTTGATGATTTCATTAGCCTTGCTTTCATCCTGTGACTAACATGATAGCTGAAATTTTCAATTTTCTTTTTAAATTTATGTCATAGGATGAGTTACTTTAGATGAGGTAAGAGGGCACGTAAGAAGTATACTTAATAAAGAAAAAAAATCGGGACAAAAATTATATAGCAAGGCCCTCCCACAACAAAAGAACATTCAAAGAAACTGGTAGACAATATACCAACTACAGTATAAGAAGCCAAGGAAAATTCTGTTACAGCTAGTGCAGTCAGTCTAAGAAAAGAATTGCATGCTGTACTAAGCTGCGATATCTCCAGGCTTGAGCATGGATGCCTCTTCTAATTCCTAAGCACTGGAATAGCTAACGCTGATTTTTCCAATACTTTTTCCTACATAATTTTTCCCACATAATTTTTCCCTTCTTCATGACTTTTCAGAATTTTCAATGTCCAAATGAATTATGCAAGGGAGTTTTTCCTTTGTCATCTTCCTTTTGACAGACTTCATTCTTCTGTCTGTAGCATAATTTTTCTTGCAATAATATATTGACTATTCAAGCACTCAAAGCAAAAATCAACAGAAATCAGAAAAGGAAAAATTAATCTGGATTGAATTTATAGGATATACATATTAAAAATGAAGTCACAGACTTTGTTCATTTGTCCTTTCCAGAAATATTCAGGATATACCACTTGAAATTATTGCAGAAACATTGAAAGGCTTTCAAATCACCAGTCCAGTAATCCTAAAAATCCAAAATCCTAACAAAAAGAACAACAGAGACTATATAACAAGAAGACTAAATTTTTTGCTCTAGCAATCAGTTTAATTTTAATATTAGCTCATACTTAGTTCCTGCTGTGTCTCTTTAGTAGAAATGTTAGTGCCTGGGTCTCTGTCTGGCCTTTGCTATAATTAGTGCTAAAGTTCTGTTCAAAGCACCTCTAAACAAGTTGTCATCCTTCATTGCAGCTTCAGTCTTCAGCAGAGCTAAGTTTCCCTTCAAAGTATGAAATGTCATATGTCTTCACATTCCCCGAAACAAACCTTAGTTTGATGCTCCCTGTGTCTTTCTCCACATGACCTAAGCACTCTTGTGGTTCAGTTGAAAACTAATTCCTTCCTCTGGGAACTTCTGCCAAGGGCTGGTGAAACCTCATGGTTTTGATTTCTTATGCTGCGGAAGTACAAGCCATAAAATTTCAAAGACCCTCTAGCTAATTTTAAGGAAAATGACATCACTCAGCAGTCCTGAAATTCTAGTTCAGTGCACATTGGAGAAAAAAAAAGTTAAAGGCAGCCAATAAAATCTCTCTCAAAGTACTTTAGTTATTTAACTTTCAAATCTCAGATACCATAAAAAGTAAAGCTTTTCTGACTGAAAGCTGTACGTGTAGAAAATGCTGGCTGTTCTGTTTTTTTTTTTTTTTTTTACCTTTATTAGACTTGTAGGAAATTTTAGTAGCGGAGATGAAAAAATGCAGTTAATTTGCTGACATAACATACTTGCATATATTTGCACACATTTCTATGTCCATATGTTAGCATGCAACTGCATATCGCTGCAAAATCTCAGCTGAAACATTTGTTAGACGATCCTTAAGCCAGTAAGACTCCCTTTGAGTTACATGAATCCCTTTATCTGCCAGGTAAGCTCAGTGCTATACTGCAGTTCATTGAAGATCACAAGTAATTTGCTCGAGTCTTTGACCAAGTTACATTGTCTGACAGTACATTCAATTTATCTTGCACTGAAATTCAGACTTTATTACTTGTTGATTGTTTGGAATGTTCAATTTGTATGTCCCTTTTACAGTTCAGCATATTCTCCTCCAAATTCTGACTTTTGTTCACACTTGATTTGTTTTATTTTATGTCCCAAATTTAGTTTTAATACTGTCCAAAGACCTTGCTCCTTACCAGTGATGATTATTTATTGCCTGGCTTTTTTTGGCTTATGCCAGGTTTTAAACACACTTCTGTACTTCTGTAAAGTAGTAACTTAAGATTGCTAGGTTTCCTTCCAGACAAGTAGCCCATAACATGGGTGGTAGAAATCAGAGCAGTGTTCTTAGGAAAATCTATAGGAAAATGCCATTATGCTCCAAGAATTACAGTATCTGTTTTGCCCTACTTAATTATGATCCTAAATGTGTAACAGTGTGACTTGTACAGATTTTCATGCATGTTTAATCTTCAGCGATAAGTAGGTCCATATGTGTTACAACTAAAATAAGTCATACAATAGGCTGCATATAAAGTCATTGTATGAGATCCGAGTTGGTTTAGGGCAGGGTTAAGCTCATGCTTAATTCTTTGAGAAGACTCACACCAGCTTCAGTCCCTGAGGACAACCAAAACATTTTTAAGTTGCATACCACAGCATTTCAAGTGCCGTGTGACACTAGATATATGTTTCTGTAATGTTTCTGATACATTTCTGTTGCTGTAATGCTTAGTCTTTTATCACTTAGACTAGGAGAATCATGATTAGTTATTAGCAATGTTGCACCCATAACAGAAAGTCAGGCAAAACTGTTTCTTTTCAGTAGAAATTACAGATACAGTGTAGGTGAGAACATTGATCACTCCAATCCAGTATATTCTGCCTGACAATTACTCCTGTAAGAAAAGAAATATGCTTTTTAGAAGTTTCCTTTCAAATCCCCACAGATAGTGGCTGCACATGTCCTGAAGCATGAATGTAACTGTGGAATATCTCATGGTGAATTCTGAACTTGCCTATCCATACATTTATAAAAAGATATGTAGATTCTAAAATAGATTAATTGCACGTCCAGGCAAATAAAGTATTTCCTTTATTCACTTCCAGTCGTCTGTCTTGTAACTGGAGCATGGCTCGTTTTGAATGACAGGATGAAGTTATTTTCATTTTAGTTACCTTTAAAAATCAAATGCTTTTTTATGCATTTTTTCCCCCCTTCATTTCTTTATTCTCTGAATTGGTGGGAAGACTTGATTTTCATTTTGTCATTCATGACTTGCAATAGGAAAATAATGCTTTCATTTTTGGATGAAGGGCTATAGTGGCAATGTTGATTTCAGAAGCTCCAGTCACCCTCCAATTCCTTAATGTGTCTGTGCTTGTTATTGCTCCTGCAACTTGCCAGGTTGTCAGCTGTGTCAAATCAAATGATTCCATAGCCATGTTCAACCTGGATCAAAATGCTCTCTTTAAATATTGGTCTCTCTTCCTCTCTCTCTTTTTCTATGTGTATGCTTCTGCTTTAAGCTGCCCTCAGTCCACAGGGGAATCCAGCAAACAGCTGAACAAAGAGGACAGTGGGCTGGGACAGTTTGCTAAGGTAGTAACTCTTTATGCCATACTGTTTCCACAAAACCAGCATCTTCACACTGAGGCTTCTGCCTATTAAAGAAGCTATTTACAAGACTTGACTTTTTTCAGAGAGTCAGGAAGAAAATTTCATCATTTATAATCATCTGACAGGTACGATGATGTGTTTGCATTAACCCCCATTCAGCAAAAGTCTCAGCAGCTCTTATTTCTAGACTCCTGCCTGATATAGGTGCAGTTCTTGCAGGTTGCACTTTAGCTGTAAATGTTGCTTTAACTTGTTTGAGCAGATTTAAACTGATAGCTTTCTTTGGTATAACTGCAGCACTTTCCAGTTCACCCCAAGTACAGATCAGACTCTTACTGCTCTTTCAGCCCTTCAAATGCAGTGCACAATTTTAATTTTAAATTAGGTGGGAGAAGGTGACTGTGTGTAGCCATTTCCTCGTTTTACATAGAGCAGTCAAGAACCAAGATTGTAGTAAGTGATGCAGTAGATATTTATCTGATAAAAAGCTCTAATTTGCATATATTGATCTGCTCAAATGTCCATGTGCTTTGTATTTTATTCCACATTCTTACAGCTGTTGCTTAAGGCTTTGCAGATGAAGCAGCGAAGATCTGCTGTCTTACAAAGGTTAAACAACAGTTGAAGCCTTCTGTGACAATTTTAAGGAGAACAAATAAAATGGTTTTACCGGCAGCTTAGTTCCTCCAGATTTGCTCCTTGTTCACCTCTTTTGCTGAGATCTCAGGCAGTTTTCAGCCTGTTATTTTTATCCAGGATATGCTATTTCTGTACCATTTCCAGTGCTGCTTATCCTGATTTGTTGCTGAATTCTCTTTTTTTCCTGAAAGTTGTAAGCACTTGAATATAATCTGCAGAAGCTGCAGATCTTGGCTATAAACTATCTTGGGTTTATAACTGCACAGAGAAAGAGTACCTTCTCAAGCTGTGTGGCTTCAAAGATTTTAAAGTTTATAGCAACTTGACATTAAGGGTGGTCTGTTTTGTGCTAAGGGCACTTTACAGTTTTCTAGTAATCTAATTTTATGTCTGCTTTAGGCTGGAGCTGCGTTACTGGAAGTGAGAATTAGTCATTGGAGAAATGAACAAGATCTGGAATATGGGATTTCTTTTGGTTTTATCACTGAAACTTTACACCTGAACTTTCAAATTCTTTTTGAGACAAGGAGGGAATGTGAAGCACTGACACATGGAGTTTTTCACTCCATTCTTGGATCACTGAGATTTGCAGACACCTGGTCTTGCCTGTGGAGTATAACAAGTTCAACCACAGAGTGCATTTACAGTAGGGCCAATGTCACACCAGCTGCACATATACTACACAACTTGATTCAACTTGCCCAGGATTCATGGGATATATATATTCTCCATACATTTGCAGTTTATGCCTAGCTGGTCTAAATCTGAGAGAGGTATGAAACTCACTGCATGCATTCTAAACAGCACCTGTGTACATACCCCTCCTCAGAAGAGTCCCAGCCAGAAATAAAGCAGACTTTGCTTGAAAATTAGCTGGCATATATTACAAAATAAGGTTAATGTGGACAATAAAACCAATTTACAGTGTAATTTTGCCCTGTAATTTTAATGCCAGAGTTAGCTGTACATGAAATGACAATTATTCTGTTGGGCTTTTTTTGGTGGGGGAGGGGGAGAAAGATAAAAAAAAGGAAAAAAAAAGAGAAAAAAATATTTAAGACTTATGAGTTTGGGCTTACAGTTTACCACTATGAGTCATCTTGTTCAGAAGTGGTAAAGGTAAAGATATTTTTAAGAAGAAATCACTCATTATTTAATTGATCAATTAATCCATTATAGAATACATGGACAGTTAAGAAATCATTACACTGTGAATAAAATTTCTGGTTTAATGTCATGGGTTATTTGGTGAATCAGAAGTTTTGCTGCTGGTCATATTAAGGTGCGGACTTAAGAGCTGAAAATAATACTGATGCAAATAATAAAAAATTGAGCTTAATTGTCCTTTAAAAAGGTGTTGTGAAAGACTCATAAGCATTTCATTTTAAAATGCAGATACAGACACAATGACAATGGCCACCATTCACTTTCTACAAGAAAAGTGGTTTTTTTTCAGTTTTGGGAGAAGAATGGAGGAGAAGCTAAGAGGGAGAGGGATGTCTGATCAGAGCTTTTCTGTAGTTAAATACTTAACAATGACAATTAACAGTTCCAAATCCATTCTCTCTCATCAAACCTTGAGTGATGGGGATACAATTTAGCAGCCTCACTGGAATTTCAAATAGTGTTACCAAATAAAGATTAACCCCCGCCCTGTTTTCAAGAAAAAGTAGTAATGCAACATTTGGTATAGCTTTTCTTTTTTTTTTTCTTCTCTTTTAATTCCTATAACATTTGGTACAGAGGAGCCACATGGACTGCTTAAGCATTGTTAGAAATACTAATAGTGAGGAGGACATTCTGTAGTTTTCTATATATGTTTTTCAAACACACACACACAAAACCATATTTATTTCACTCATTTCACTTGCAATTGCAGCACATACTTTTTACCTGGGTTGTAGGGAGCATTTGAAACTAATCCAAGATTCTTAATGTGAACACTTATCTGTTTATAATACTCTGTACAGGGATATTTTTTCCAGTTTTGTGGAAATGGAAGAAACTAGGTTTGGCATTTTCTCATTACTCATGGGACCCAGATATTTGCCCAGGCTTTAAAACTCGATTAGAAACTTAAGCCAGATGATTGACACAGATTTCATAGGAAAGTTCACGGTATGTCTGTGCTATAGCTTGCTATATGGATGCTATGGAGACTAATGGATTCTATGTACTACAGTAGGAACCACCCAAATCAATGGAGGATGAGTTTCACAAGAAGCAATGCAACTGTTGCACTTCGTGCACAAATGCTGACCAGACCTGGCTTTGGTGCCCAGTAACTCCATGAATCACCTCTCCTGTCCTGAATGACCACCATAACAGGTAGATCCCAAGTCAAGGACTACATGTACTGAGTGGACATCTTATAGGAGTGGCCCATAGACTAAGGCAATGGTATCTATATAAATCAGGAGAGAAAGTGGATTGTTGATTAATGAAAATGTATTGGATAATATGGTTCCTGACCATGATTTAAATGGTGTGGAATAACTGGTGGAGGTTGCACTGCTTTTGGTGGGATAAAGTTAATTTTCTTCTTAGTTGCTGGTATGGTGCTGTGCTTTGGACCGGGGACCAAACCGGTTTTAATAACACAGGGATGTTTTATCTATTGCTGAACAGTGCTTGCACAGCATAAAGGCCTTTTCTGTTTTTCATGTTGACCTGTCAGTGAGTAGGCTGGGGTGCACAAGAAGTTGAACAGATTAGTAAACTACGCTTCATCTAGACATGAGCTAGTAGCCTGTGGCCTTACTAATCTAGGTGTCCATTGCTCAGATGAGTTCTTTAATTCATTTTATGACATGTGTCTGCCTTCACTATATATTCAGAATGTACAGGCTGGGAATAATTTAGCTAAAGGAACTGTAAACTCACAACCTAAACTAGTTGAAATTAACTTCAGATACATTTTAAAAGGGTTGCCATTGTCATATTTGGAGATGTAAACTTAACAAACTTTTTCTTTTCTCTTTTGTAGGGGTTGTTTTAGAAAATTAGTAAAGTAGTTGTATGAACAGTAAGCTATTAAAAACACTGCTTTCCCTATTACTGATTTTTGTGATATTTTTCTTTTTGTCATAACCCAGTTACAATATATTCCATTGTAACCATAAAAGAAAGGAGCTCTACAAAGACTTACTTAATTACATATAGACTATTACATTTTTATTAGGCTACAGTTACCTCAAAATGTAAACTATAATTTCTATTACATCTCCATAAAGGGAAAATTAAATGTAGTACTAAAGATTGGGCAGTAAGAGGACATCATTAAACTGCTCTAAAACAAAAGATGAATCTTTTAGATGTCTTTGGAGATAGCTCATGGAAGTAATATTTTTTTCTTGATTCAGCTGCATTTCACATATGCATTTTGGAAAGTGCTTTTAAAGGGGTCAGTCCATTGGTTTTGGAGGAGGCAATAAGGTAAAAGAGAATCCCATTCTACTCTTGTAACAGGCCAGTGATCGAACCATGACAGTTTGCATGTTTTGTTTCACAGGCAAAGATGTATTCAGTCAGCAGTATCTTTTGCTAATGTAGTATTAGGGATTATACAACAGTGAAGACCTGACAATTCAGAATAGATCAGATCAATCTTGCTAGGGCCTGAGCCACTCACTAATAATTGAAGTAATCATTGTGATCATTCTTTAAGAGCTACGATTCCTTTTGCCACTGACAAGTACTTTCAAAGATACTGCTAAGCCTGGAAGGATGGTTTTCCTGCAAAACAGATGTATATTACCTCACAAGGGGCTATACTTTGCCCAGAAATTATGCAGATATATGCAGAGAGAGAGGGGAATTCACTTTCTCTCTTCATCCAGAGACTGTGAGGCTTATGTAAGGACATTGCATAATTCTAGCCTTTGGACTTGGTGGAGCACAGGGATTTCTCCTTCGCTACATTTCTAGGAGTGTGAGACTGCCCTAAAAGGAAAGTGTGAGAAGAACAGCTCTTCCTCTAAGCCATCTACGTCAACTTGAAATATATAGAGGACAGAACATAGGCGACGCACTTTGGAGATCAATTACCCAAGCAGCATTCAAGTGCCTTGGCTTTATGGCTAAATACAATTAAGAAGGTAACTTATATGCAAATTATCAAAACACACTTGATTTACTCATTTGCCCTTGAGACATTACTGAGAAAAACCCTAAGTTAATAGTAATTGCCTCTAGAAACAAACTAAGCAATGTCTCAACTTATTCCCAAGGGCAAATTCCCTGCATCAGTCTCTGAACTGTGAAGTCTTTATGCTTAGCCTTTAACATGAAATTTAGATATTGATTATGAATCCTTCAGTTCTAGTCATAGAGTTGGTCATCAAAATCTGCCTATGATGTTTTGTAGTTACTTCTGAAATTGAGATGTTCTGGATCTCATTATATGGACATAGGAATAATCTTTTATTGTGTGTACTATTAATTGATTTCTTTAAAAACTGTCCACTCGAACTTCAAACTCAACATAACAAATACTTCAATTGCATGTTTCAAAATTCACTAAAAGAAACTTAATTTCTATCCAGACCTTATATAAAATACAATCCTAATGAGGAATACTAAGGTCTTGCATTCATGTTTTGTTTTGGAGATACTAATGTTGCAATTTCATTAATTTTCTTTTTCTGTACAGGACTTGTTCTTAACTAGACTGTTATCATTTCTGTTCTTCATTTGGGATTACTCCAATGTAGCAATAAACAGCTGACCAAAAAAATCTTGTTAATTTCACAGGGTTTAAACTGTATTATAACCACTAGCAAGCTTTTATTATGTGCCTGGAAGCTTCACCTTTAAATCAGACAGATCTATAAATGAAATAGCTTTCACTAAGTATTAGGACTTATTATTACCTACGGTTTTAGATTTGGCCACAGAGAAAAATATCACCATATGAATTTTGGCTTTTGCAATTTGTTGCATTCATTCTTTTCTCTGTAAAATACTGTGCGTTTGTCTATTCATAAACTTTACATCTTTAAGGAAGTATGTGATTTGGATGAAGATCATTTTGCATGAATCAGAATTGAAATTAAATCATTTTCAATTTTCTTGTGGTTGGCAAACATTTCCAGATATTTTCTTCTAATACTACCTGTACTAGTATTATAAGATAGTATACAGGAATGTACCCAGTTAAGGTTTTAATGTCTAACTAAAATAGGGGTTTGTTAAGATTGTTGATTTTCTTCTGGTTTATATGGCTAAATCACCCAAGTAATTGGATCAATTCTTACATTTTAATACATAAATGACAACCAGAAGCAAAAGAACAGCAGAGAGTTAATGACTGAAATTAATTTACAGCCTTTGATCCAAAGTTTTGGATAGTTTTGACTGATTACCATTGATTAGTTTGGAATGCTGTCATGTGTTGGCAGAGTACATAACATGGTGGGTGAGGTGGGAGCCACGCATTGGTGACACCAGCCTCCTGATGTGGAAGATGTGTGTGCATTGTAGTGTAGTCACTCAAGATCTGTTAAGTATTCCTGGGCTCTCAAATAGCTGCATGAAGTTCCTTTGAAAGGACTTGTCCCTTTACATACACCAAATTCCTCTGCTGAAAAGAATATTTTATGCTCTAGCAGGTGAGATCTGCATAAGAAGAAGAAGAAACCATATTGCTAGACAACATAATACATGTGGTAAAAACTCATATACTGGTTATCTGCTTGCTTACTTGATGAAGGATACAAGTGACTTGCTCTTTTTAATACAGAAGCAGAACTATATTTTACTGCACTTGGCTGCTGCCACTCAGATTTTGTCCTCACCGCATGAAGACTCTAACTCAATTTATATACCATTGTTTGAGCTGATTATATCACATGAATTAAGTAGCTTTGTTTGCCATAATGCTCTACTCAGACTTCTGATTGTGGAGTTCAGTACTCCAAGAAGTAGATCCATATTATTAGAATCTACTAATGAAACTAATTATTAACATCTACCCTGAAACACTCTGATGAACACAGATGTCATTTAGCTTCTGATACTTAATATTCATAGGGTTTTTACTTGTGTTTAAGGCCAGAAGGGAGGATTAGACCCTCTATTTTGACCTTATTTATGGTATCTGCCATTGAATTTCAGACAGTTGATGCCAACAGCTTATTTTTCTTCAAAATGCATTTGGTCTTGCACCAGTAATCATCAGTTAGAATCTGCCTTTTCCCCTCAGTTTGAATCAATGAACAAATATCCTTCTTTTAAACATGCATATCCTTTTTCTACCTTGTTTGTCTGACTTCTAGTTATTATGGTATATTAAAGCCTTTCTTTGCTGAGATAGAAGGACCGTTAATGCCAGGTATTTGCTCCTCAAAGAAATGCATTGTGTCAAGTCACTTTTCAATCTTCTTTTTGCCATGCTAAACAGATTAAGTTTTGAGGTCCCTTCCTCTAAAGCATTTTCTCAGCACTCAGTGATTTCTGGTTTTCTTTGCCTTCTTCAGTTTGTTAAATGTGAACAGCAGTAGAATACGTAGTATTCCAACACTGCAACCGGCAACATCAACCTTATAGATTAAGTCCACTCTTCTTTGTTTACAGCTACAAATCAGATTACATTGAGGTTACTGTGAACTGGTTTTCTCTTGTAAATTCTTTTCAGAATTCCCTTGTCCATGACCAAGGACAGCAATTCTTCCTTATAGATGTATAAAACATTGTTTCCTTGAATATCTTCAGCCTATTTATGTGATCTAAGTGATTCAATAAGACTCTTTTGTCATCACCAGCCTCCAGGTTTTGTCAGCAGTGTGTCTAAGGACTTTTTTTCCTTAGAACAGAAATAAAAATTTTTAATAGTAGAATTCAGCTGCTCTCTGCAGAGCCCAGCATGCAGCATCCTGATTTGATGATTCTTTATTAACAGATATTCTGATATATGACAAATAACTGTTCTAGATCACCTTTATTTAAGCTACTTAATGTTAATTTATTAAAAAACTTGTTGTATGTAAAAAACCTGTCAAAAGACCAAGTTTGTTAGATTTACAGATATCTTTATTCACCAAAACTGTAATCTCATCGAAAACTGAATGCAATCCCTGTGGATATATTAATCCCAAATAATTAAAAAATTCCAAAGATTTTGATGAATTTTTAAACAGCTGTCATTGCTACGTGCCTCCCTGCCTCAATTTCACAAGGACATTTATGATTTTATGGTTGACATTCCAAATTTTTTAATGTGGAGCTTCTTTATATTCTTTCACCTGCAGTTTCTGAGCATAGTAAAAGCTGCATTGTTTCTCTTGTATTATGTTATGTATTGCAATTTAACACAGAGAATTCCAACAGTCAGAAGAAAATAAAAGGGGAAAAAACCTTACAAACAAAACCAGCATGTGAGTTTATCACGTGTGCCTATATCACTATCACTAGGTGGCAAAGTGTGCCACTCTATTTTCACTTCAAAGTGTCATAGAAAGCTGGAACAACTATTCATCCTCACTGTAATTTTTACTAACCAACTTCCTTTAAAAAAAAGAGTGGGCAAAGTGGCCTTGCAGTTGTCTGACCTTAAGAGAGAGTGACGGTAGCCATCAGCTAATACACACCACCTACTACAGAAAAAAGAAAGCAACTGTGGGGAAAAAATCACAATAGATTATCATTATTCCACTAGAATGTAAAAGTCTGTTCAAGAAGTTTTGGCCAGAACATTATCCGTTATTAGCAACCAAACTAAAAGGTCAGGAACATATTTGAGGAGGCCATAAAAGTTTGCCATTTTCCTGATCCTCTACAATTTTCTAAGCCAGCTAAAAAGACTTTGCTGTCTGAAAACAGAGAGCAAATCCAGACATATCAATCAGGAGACGAAAACTAAACAAAAGTAAGTGAGGAAAAGAATGGTCAACAGCAGAAGTTTTACACCAACTGCGAGCCTGATCTCAAGAGGTTTATGGGTTAGGAAACTGCTACATTTGTAGCAACTAATTTAGCCAGTATCATGTACAGATTATAATCTAACACAAGTGTCTTAAAATACATTGCAATTTATAGCTAAAAAAAAAAAAAACAACCAACCAAAAAAACTCCAATATATAATTGCTTGACTTTAATTACCTGTAGGAATGAAAAGTACAAATATTAGATAGGTGGAAGGATTTTCCAGAATGGGTGGCATTATTGAATCTACCTTTCAGCAGGAGGATAGGGAAGTTAAGAAGGTGGGAGGAAGATGAATTTGACCACTCAACAGAGTTTAGCATGCAAAGTAGTTTTATTTAAGCCAAGATTACCCAGCAGCATACAGGAGATTTCAAACTCTGAAAACAGACTGAATTCTTCACTTACTGTATGTTAAGGGAATTAAAAAGCTAAGTTTTCAATTTCTCTTGTGTAACTCTGCTGTCTTCTGTTATTGCCTGATACCATATTCTGTGACTAGTGCGGCAGAGGGTTGTAACTGTCGCAGTTACATTGCAGTTAAATAGAAACAGGTGATCTCAGAAGTGGAGGCTAAACTGCTGTCAGCCTGAAATTGTTTTCCCAGACTCTGAGGTGGCTGTCAGTAAAGCCTACAAGATTAAGACGCTTACATTGCGCAGAACAGCCATAAGGAAAGAGCACCTACTTCTACTGATTCCAAAGGAAATTCCAAGTAATTTCTTTTGACTTAAAGATTAGATATTTAACTTTAAAGGTAATGCTGCAGTTCAAGAGTTGCAGATATTATTCCTTGTTGCAATAGTAATAAGCACAGAAATCTGAGTAAAATATGCAGGTACACTTGTCTTGAAGGTTAGATATCTATCTTAACGGTGGGAAGACAGATCAGCAAATACTACCATGTCCTTCTTAACCTGCACCATTCAGGTGTGACATGGTCGCAAATGCAGTCTTCATTTAAATGCAGGCATAATAATGATGTGGCTTCAAGAATGAATGGTTTGAGACTGACTGACCCAAAAGTGGAAAAATGTGCAATATGCCTGTCACAGATATTATGTCAGCATAATTAAATTGGAAAGTATAATTAATCTAGCATCCCAAATAAATTTGTGTGGATAATTTTAATTTACACCTGTCCAAAGGCAATGTAATAGCCTACTAAATAGCTATAGTAAAGGATTTGCCCTTTGCATTGGTTTAAAGGTCTTTACAAGGCACTGTTAGTTGAGGATTAGGTACTCAGATTTACTTAAGTACCCCTTTGCGATGCTGCTAATTCATCTGTGACAGGTATGAATCATCAAAATATTTGTGAAGAGCAAATGTGCCTGAGCGAGTTTAGTCCAGATCATCAGAAATGTGTACCTGAAGATGAGTGAATGACATCCAGCATGGTATTCAGCTTGCATTATCTGCAATTGAAAGACAAGACTGTGAAGAAGACACTGAAATTCAAAATTTAAATGCTGAAAAATGTAAATGCCTTCCATCAGGAGTAAAATGAACATTAAGCAAATGTGTTAACTCCAAATACATTTAAGGACAAAACAGCTGGTTTAGATGGACAGAAATTAATATATATGATGTTTCACATGTATCCACTATGGTAACGGCAGGCTGTAAAAAACTGTAAGTTTCACAATTTTTTTATTATGCTTTATTTATATTCCCAGCTTTCCTAATTCATTTGCCAGTGTATAAAGATTATTTCTTCCACTGTTAATCTAAGGGACTGCAGTTTTGTTGCCAGTTGGGACAGGATCTGAAGTTGTCTTCAGTTACCTTTAAGATCCCTCATGAGTTGAAACATTCATACTACTTCTGGAATGGAAACCAGTACGTAATTACTGACAGTTAAAATTTTAAAAAGCAGGCCAAAACATATTTTGAAATAAAACGAGTGCAGGTAACTATGAGACTTAGGTTGGGAATATCTGATAATCACAAGAACAATCTGTTCCAAGCTTAGCAGGAAGGTATGTGCCACCAACTCTACAGAGCAGAGGTAAACTGAAGCAGATATTCCTTCCCAATGCAGCAGAACTTGGAGCTGAAGCATTCAGTTTACAAGAAAAACCTTGCTGATTTAGGCTGAGGCCCTCTCTGAACTGAATTGAGCTTTCTCAGTCTTTTCAAGCCTCCTATGCAGATACATGGTACAGTTCAGCATATTGAGCTTGTTTTTTTTTTAAGTGAGATATAACTATACTATAAACATATAAAAAATACTTAAAAGGTATATGTGAAATAACAACTAATGCAGTTCTACTGTTCTGCAGACAAAATAAACTTTGGTTCTCAGTTTCCACATTCTACAAAAAAAATCTTAATTTCACTTGTATTATTGCCAGTGTTCCCTAGGACATTACTGTCCTAACATTTTATTTACATGATCTATTCTTTGTACAAACCTTCTAACTTCTCCCTAGTGCCTTTCAACTGTATGGTAAAAAGATTGCACTTTTTTTGTTTCACTGATGGGTCATTCAGGTTTGTACTCTCGTGTGTGTGTGTGTGTGTGTGTGTGTGTGTGCATATGTATGTTGTGAATATAAGTAGTATCAGACAAATAGTCAAAGTCCGTGTCCAACTATCATTATGATTTCTAAGGTAAACCCATTTTACCTAAATAGCAGGTAATGGTGGGACTCCATATACCTCTGGATGGAAGCATGCTTGAAGTTCAACAACTGAATAATGTGGATGGGGCTCTAAAATTAAAGTACCTTGCTCTGCCTTGTTGGTCTTGCAACTGATTGGATGTAAGGCAGGCTTGGTGCGAAGTATATGCTCAGGCCTGTGCTTAGAAATATAGTGCAATATATTCACTGCAGCTATAGATTAGTAGTTTTGCCCTGTATATTTTCCTTCATGGTCATTTTTGTTCTTGTCTCCTTTTTTATGTTATATTTTTTGTTCATAATGATAAACTGGTAAGCTCTTCTGAAAGTTAATCCCCTGTTAGCTTTGCAGCTTCTATCCTAATCTCTTGTTAGCTTTGCTGCTTGTATTCCTGGAGCTGATTTGCATTCCCTAATCCGGAGCTGAACCTCTTTGCTCTGAGTACTTATGTTTGTATGGCTATGTATTAAATAATTAGCTGAAGGATCCTCCCCATAGAACTTAACACAGATTGAAGACATTTTATATAAGCTGATGTTTAAATGGTTTCCAAGCCAACTGTGTTTTTTTTCTGTTTCATCTTTTCATCTGGGAACAGACAAACCATATGTTTATGATTTTTAAAATTAACTCTCAGCTATTATATCATAATATTTTTGAGAAACTTTCTTTAGTGCTTCTGAAAAGATTGCAGCAAAATTATGGGCCTTCCTCAATCTGACTTTTGCAATTCTAAGCATAAAATTGCAATGTATGTAGGGTTGGACTTGTGAGAATCATCCTTTCCCTGGGATCCCCGGGAGACACAGATCTGCTGCCTTCACAGTACTGTAGCCCTCTCTGCACACAGAAAAAGGGATGTGACCACTGCTGTTGTCCACTCAGATTATTTTGTTTGCATGTATTACTGGGTATTATATTATATAATGTATTAATGGGTACCATATTCTAGTAACAGTAAATAAAAGCCAAAACTGAAGAACAAATTTAGAGAAGTTACAGAACAGAAAAACAGCAATTGTGTGTGACTTAGGGGTTATGTTAGGAACTCATATATGACCTCTCATTGCCATGCAGTAGCCATGTGGTGGTTTTTTAACATAAGTATTCCATGCATAACTAGAGGGATATAAAATTGAATTAGGAGAGTCTTAACGTTTTCCTGTAGCAACTAGTGAGACCAAAACTGGAACATTATATCTACACATAATACCTATACTTCATGAAATGCAGTTAAAACCAGAATAATGTGTAAATGCTGATTATTCATGAGATTAATATGAGCTATAGCTTATACTACAGTAAAAAATGAGGAAGTCCAAATTATTAGAGTACAGCATAAAATGATTACAGCCAACAAGTATATGTGTAGAGGAAAGACATCTGACAATAGCTTTTTCACATGTATCAAAAAAAACATTAACAAGAATTAGTGATTAGAAGTTGAGGTTAGATTCATTCAAACAAAATAAGTTGAAGAATGTGAACAGTATTAGTAGTGTGCTGTTTGAAAGGCTTCTCTAGACATTCTCTCTCACTTGAAATCAAGACTGAATGCCATTCTTACAGATATATTGCAGACCAAAGTTACAGCTTGTTTAGGAGTGACCAGATGAAATTCAGTGGCCTCTTTCAGATTAATTGAAAGCATGTATACAAGAGTACTCTCTTCATTTATAATTTGTGTGATATTTTAATAATATGGATTACCTTGAGTCTTGTTTTCCTTCATTAATGGGTATTTTATGTTTCCTTTTCAAAGCTCTTAGCATCCAAACAATGAAAAAATTGGCAGCTTTTTAAGAAAAAGTCAACAGTAAAGAAGCTGAAATTATGTCTTTCAGCTCAAGGACATTTATGGAAAGTAAAATAACATTCTAGATTTATTTGGAAAAACTGTCTGAAATGCTACATCAAAACAAATTATTTTCAATACAGATGTAATCAGAAATATGTAAAAATGATTGATTAAGCACAATATCAATTGTTTTGTTTCATTCAGATTGTAGTCATAATTACCTAAAATTTGCCTTAGTCTACAAAACTTTTTTAGATATGTTTATTCATTAAGTACTGCTTACAGGTTTCTTGCCAAGCTATCAGAGTTTAAATGCACTGTGGTATCAATAGAATCCGGAGGACAGAATCTTTGATAAACTTTATTCAGATGATCTAGAACAAAGAGAACTGCAGGAACAACTTCTGTTCCTTTGGTTTCCAAAACTCATTCAATCAAAGAATCATAGGATCATAGAATCATTTAGGTTGAAAAAGACCCTTAAGATCATTGAGTCCAACCATAAACCTTACAGTGCCCAAGTCTACCACTAAACCATGTTCCTAAACACCACATCTACATGTTTTTTTCATACCTCCAGGGATGGTGACTCAACCATTTCACTGGGCAGCCTGTTCTAGTGCTTGACAACCCTTTTGGTGAAGAAATTTTTCCTGATATCCAATCTAAACCTTTCCTGGCACAACTTGAGGTAATTTCCTCTTGTCCTATAATTTGCTAGGGAATAGAGGCCAGCATCTACCTCACTACAACTTCCTTTCTGGTAGCTGCAGAGAGTGATAAGGTAAGACTTGTTGTGATATCGATGTGATCATCAGTCTTACAGAATCAATGTGCTCTAAGTTCTTAAGATCTCTGTTTGTGACAAAAATTAGCACAGACAAAAGTAATGTGTCCCATATTTACCTTTTACAGTGTGATCATTGTTTAATTGATATCAATAGATAAAATTGTTTGAATGAAACAATTATGTCTGAGAACATATGCTTGCTACCAAAATCATTATATTCTTTATTTCTGCCTATATATAATTGTATGTTTTGCACAGCTATTTAATATCTAAGCAGTGTATAAAAAGAAAATGCTAGCTATGTAGAAAACGTGTCTTGGCATTAAAGCTCCAAAACCACATTACCCTTTAAACATTCATAGGCCTTAAATTAGTTTTTACATCTAAAGTTTTAGAAGTGGACTGAAATTAGTAAAATAGAATAAGTATCCTCAAAATCTAGTACCCTCCATCACTCTTTAACAATTTAATTAAAAGATACGCAATGAATCTTATGTCAGCTGATGAGTGTATCACCATATACTGTGAAACAAATCAATCAGCAAAAATACGGCACTGTAAAATAGTGTTGCAGTAACTTCTTGCTATATAAGCAAGGACTTAGACTTAATTTTTAAACAAACAACTAACTATTAATTTCTTGACTGAGCTTAAGGTAACTGTCATGTCATGGTTGTCTTATCATTATCATGGCAAATGAAAAAAAATTACACTCATTACTAAGCGCCTTAGTGGGAATCTTAGATTGAATCATTTCTCCCAATTAGGGGGTATTCAAAAAACATGCAATGCGAGTGCTCTTCAGCTCTGTATTAATGGGATAGCTTAGTCATAATTTAGGGTTATATAAGCATAAAAAGGATAGAACCTCTTGAAAAATTAATCCCAGCAGTCTAATTAATCTAATCAACACAAATTATATTTTCCCTCAGTAATATATTTTCTAGTACACATAGAAATACAAAAAGTGTAATTTACAGATAGCCCAATAAACTAATCTGCTCTATGTGTTACTGTATTGTTACTACCTCCAGTATCATGAGGCATGTTAATATTTGTTGACTTTTTTGATCAATAGCCATTCTTCTGTTCATGCTAAATATATCATGATAAAAATGTGGCCAATTTATCTTGTGGAGTTATGTTGCCAGAATTCCCAAAACCAAAATAAATATTTGGAAAAATGGATTTTACCTTACTTTTGAGATTGATTGCCTTTGCAGAATTCCTAATACAACAGAGCTCCTGTTGTCACAGTCAATGGGGAGGGAAGGACAGGAGATGGAAATCCTAGGCATCTTTGGGCACTTCTGGTACAGCTACACAAGTTAGAGCTGCATTAGTTTCTAATGTAGAAGATGTTATTTAAAAATGCAAGAGGATGCAGAATGAAGCTTCAAACAGACAAGGATTTCCTCCCATGCCGTGAAGCAAATTCTATTAGTGGCAGCAGCTGTAACAAAGCTCAGAAAACTAAGAACCTATTAAACATCCCATCTATCAGTCTTTGCTAAATCATGCAAGCATTTGAACACTGCTTTGGCAATAGTCTTACCATAACAGCAGCAGGTATTGGGTCACAGCACCACAGATAACAGCTGAATCATTATATAGGATATGTGTGTGATATTTATAAGAAGCTGTTTGAAATAGCTGGGTTACAATTTTCTGTAAGAGGACAGCGTGTATATTAAAGCTGGCTGGGAAAGGGTGAGGTTAGAGGTTGTCTTTACTAGCTAACTGTGACAGAGATGATGTACGACAGGCAATAGTGATTCTTGGAGCTCTGAATAGACACAGCTTGTGGAAGCATGTTAATAGTCTTCATGTTATGGAAGACTATTATTAATCTTATGAAGCTTACAAGATGCAGTTTGGCAGTTCCTACAGGTGCTATCATTTTCATTCTTTAAGATATCACCCCAGCCTATATTAGGGAAACAGAATGATGTAGTGAAAAAGTTGTCCATCAGTCCCAGGTCTTCATAGACTAGCAGTAGAATCAGACTGGAGGGAGATTCTTCTCACTGCTCACTCTGCTTCTGATACTGTATTCCTTGTCTTCCCTCTAACACATACGTTACGGTTTAAGCTTGGTCAACCATGCAGCCTCTCTCTCACTCCCCCACCCTTCCCGCTCCCTGAGGGATGGGGAGGAGAATCGAAAGAATGTAACTCCAACAGGTTGAGATAAGAACAGTCCAGTAACTAAGGTATAACACAAACCACTGCTGCTACCACCAATAATAATAATGATAAGGGAAATAACAAGGGCAGAGAATACAACCGCTCACCACCTGCCAACTGATATCCAGCCTGACCGAGCAGTGATCTAACCCTTATGGGTGACTGCCCCCAGTTTATATAGTGGGCATGATGTGCTGTGGTATGGAATACCTCTTTGGTTAGTTTGGGTCAGCTGTCCTGTCTCTGTTTCCTCCTGGCTTCCCCTCCTCCCTGGCAGAGCATGAGACTCAGAAAGTCCTTGGTCAGACTAAACATTACTGAGCAGCAACTAAAATCATTGGTGGTATCAGCACTGTTCCCAGCTTGAAAGTCAAAAAAACAGCACTGCACCAGCAGGGGAAAAAATGACTGCTACTGCTGAACCCAGGGCAACATGCAAACTGAGCTGCCATCCCAACGGTGTCATCTACTAGTCTTCCCATTTGGAGAATGTCTCCTGAAGACTTCCAAGAGGCCTGTCTCCAGTGGAATTGATGAAGTTTTTTGGAAATAATTAAGTATTGGAAAAAATCTCTCCCATATTAAATACTAAGTAGGAGACATAGCAGAGGTTTGAAATATGTGATCTTTTAGGAACATTAGTATTAAAAGTAACAGTAGTTACAAACCTAGGAAATTCAGTGTCATTTTCTATCCACAGTAAGTTAGAATTGCCTTCTGTGAAGAATAAATATCCATTGGGATGCAAAAGAAGTCATTAAGAAAATGATAATATTTTACCCTGATTATTATAGGTCATTAAAAATGTTTCATTACTTTTGCTTAATATCAGATGCAAAAATTATCCTCATATTTGACACATAGTATAATTTACATATTTATATTGTTGCTTACTTTATTAAGTAAAATATTTAAGATAGTTAAACTTAAAAATCCCTTTCCTAAAGAAGTGTATATGCAAAAAGTGTCACTACGTGTGCCTACTTTTGTTATGCTGGAGAATTACTCTTGAAGTTACCATATTTTGCTGCTGTCTTGCTAGAACCATTTGATTTTTCCAGATCATAGTGAGAGGCAAGCAAAGCTGAAACTTACTTACTGTTTTAACTAAACTTATTGTTTTGTTTAAAACAATAATGAGCACAGAGGAGTTTCTTACAGAACAGAATCCTGCTTCCTCTTTGAAGAACTCTACATTTTTTTAATAGGATCTTAAAGAGGTTAATACATTGCCTATCCATCCATGGTCTAGCCATCTCTCTGAGTCTAGGGCCCTTTATCATATTTTCATTCATTGCACACTCTCTGAAGAAAATTGGACCTTTTACATGCACACAAAAAAGTCCGAAAGTGGTAAGTACTGAAATAGTGCAATTAAAATTTTGTGTGCTATTAGTATTCACCTATGAGTATGGTTAGGTGAATGCATGTTAATTATCTCTTAATATCATTCCTTAGGAGATTATTTATAACTAATGTTGCTATTGCAGCTGACTAACTAAGGCATATTTAAAGAGACTCACCACTTCTAGTTTCATCTGATATTCTTGTCACCTTTATCAATTAAAAATTGTTTTGTCTATCCACAATAAATTAAACAATATTCGATACTCCTTAAATAATATTCTTTTGACTAATCAAACATTCATGTGTTCTTCCATGAAAAGTACACAATCTGAACTGGCATTTAACAGAAATATTTAGCATCTTCAAGTTAAACAGCACTTCAGTACTCTACAGCAATTATTATTAGAACAGATCAAACCTTATTCTCTGCAATAAGACTTGTTATTGATGAGGAAATAATGTACAATTGTTTTAACTTTGCTAGAGAAGAAATAACTAGCATTCTCAAAGGTGTCATTTTTAGTTAAAACCTTTCTGCAGGGAGACATGTAAAAGAGATTGTTACTGATATAACCACCTGTGCTGTTTGACTTGAAATTTTTTTCATAGTCTTCTTTTTTAATTTGTTAATGAAATATTCATTTCTAGGACTAGTATTTTACATGTCCTGAATTTGATGATCCTCAAGACACGGTAAAAAATAACCTGTGAGCTTGGTGTGCTGTGCCACATCCCTAAATTAACATCCACCATGACATCTACAAAAACAGTGATTGAAACTGGGACTGTATTTTTTCAATACTATAAATTTTTTAGAAGTTTTGTGCATTTTGTCCCTCAACATATTCCCATCTTCCTATGTTTACTGTTTTACCTCCAGAAATCAAAAGCCAGACTTTGTATGGCAAGAGAAACCTCTTATTCTGGGCAACCATTAAGAAACGCGAGGTTCAGGATTCTTGGGGAAGTTATTGCAGTGGCTACTTAAAATGCAGAACACTTCCTATTCATTCACCCGAAGAATTATATTTCTGTGAATGGTGTTAATTTGTCCTGTCAAGCAACCATTTGATGTCTACTCTGAAAAAAGCTGCCTATACTGTCAATGAAAATAAGTGCTGTCAAAGAGTGATTCATCTGATCACTCCCAAAATTTATCTAAAATAGCTGTGATCTTTGATTAGTTTAGAAAAATTTAACTTAAACAGAATTAGGTGACACAAATCAACTTTATACAGCTGGCAGGGATAACTATGACATTCATATCATGCCTGTTGGTGTTCAAGAAGCATTTGAGCAATCTTCTTAGGTACTTTTAGGTTGGTTGCCCTGTGTAGAGTCAGGAGTTAGACTCAATGATCCTCATGGGTCCTTTCCAACTCAGGATATTCTATGATTCATACCAAACATTTTCTTCAGTCTTGATTCTGGAGTGAGGTATTAAAATGCATGAGCAATTTCACATCCTTTTTTATAATCAAATGCCAAAGTTTGAGTTTTCATACAAAATAGCAGGGCTGTTGAGAGTTGAGAGTTACAGCAACATTCACTTAAGAATTACAGGTGACCATTGGCATAGTTTTTATTTTGCTACTGCTGATTTTGCTTTTCTTTGGAGAACTGAAAACTTTTTTCTAAACGTTGTGGTTTCCATTTTCCTAACTCAAGTTTTTTCACAATTCAATATTGTTGATGTGTGCTTGTAACTTTTCCTCAAGTTTAAAAATATTTCTATAATAATACAGATGACACACCACTGCCTACTGATTAAATAACTTTAAGAGTAAAATTAGCCAAAACCATGTCAAATGAACCAAAACCAGGTTTGTTACAAGGCTAAGAAACCAGTCTGAATCTGAATCCACTCAGAATACAACTATGAATACAAAGATGCAATTATATATTTATTCATAATAATAAATTCTTTTTCTAATTTAGCCTTTAAGTACACATATGCACAGAGAGAGAAGTACACCACATTGATACTTTCTCAATAGATAACAGTTCTGTCTGCTAAAAAAAATTTTATTGTGTTTGCTAACTTACTAGTACTATGAGTTATTTACTTGCCTTTCACATTTTTTCCAGCCTATTTAATTTCTTTATAAGATGTTCCTTTTGAAGTCCCAAGAGATACTTGCAGAGTGTTTGTTAATGCTTAACAGTCTGAACAACCCCAGGAAGTCTAAATGTCATCCCTATTGCCTATAACCCTATCTCCCCATCCTACCGCTGTACTGTGATAGGCTGAGAGTTATTAACAAGGGTCAGGATCCCGAAACAAAACTACTTGTGTTTTACCAGCATGGGTGCAGAATTAGACAAATCAGTAATGTAATCTGGGCTTTGGTCTTGCTCTCAAATATAAGCACAGTCATTGCTGATATAGACTTACACACATCTACACATGTATTTATATATTTAAATACAAGATGTACTAAGAAAATTCATGGTTATGCTTAGATTGTTCTTTTAGTTTTCCCGAATATATGGATTAGTCTGTTCTGTGCGTCTGTTTACTGAAGATAACATGCAATGCAGTCACCATAATTATATGAAATTAATTTACAAACAAAGCAGGAGGAAAGTTTGCAAACCAAAAGAAATTTAAATACATGGTGCATTGTCATAGATGTAAATAATTTTGTTGTTCAGCTCCATCTGGTATTTTTCTTGTATAATATTTCTTGGAATGTTAGTGGAAGTCAGTGAAATAGGACAATGATAGAAAAATTTATATCACTTGTATACATAAGTAAGAATTTACTAAAATGAAATGCAACGAAAAATGCCACAGTGAAGACAGTATGAGGTTTTGTAGTCAATCTGATTTCATAGCACTTATCTTTTACATAAGGGATATAGAGCATGTTAATAAAATTTATGTGCAACAGCAAGCACAGCGCGCTTTGTTGCAAGTACTTTTGCTGTGTTCCCAAGGAAAGGATTAGTATCAGTGCCTTGTTCAGGAAGAAAAAATTATGAAAAAATTGTTAGTGTGGTTTCAACTTCAGAACTCATTTTCAGTATTACCAGCCTGGCCTACTGCTGCTTTTCTTTTTTTTAGAGTGATGTGGGGTATAGGGGGGGGAAGAGGAATGTAATAGTTCACTCCGTAAACTGGTAAGCTTGGAGGGCTGACAGGGAGCTATGCAGTTTTATCGTCTTTACTCAGAGTAAAGAAACTCCAGAACAGGAATCAGCAACTGCTGCACTAACACCAATCATATGCCGTGAGAAGACTTTTTTCTAATGGCATGCATCAGGATCTGTGCAATGCCAAAACCCAAGAGCCTCAGTATCTTGAAAAGCATGTCTGTGAAAAGTAATTGTCCTATTAACAACACCAATTGATTAATGGCAACTTGCCTCTCTGGGAGGCAGCATCTCACAGCAACTCCTAAGTTTTGTTTTGCACACTTCACCTTTAATAGGAGAAAGAAAAAATATAACTCAGCACACCACCCTTCAGACCTGACTTGGATGTGATGTGGCTCATTGGTTAGAGAGAGATCAATGGGCCATGAATGAAAAAGAACTCTCTGAAGGCTGATGGCTTAAAGCCAGAAGAGAAGATATCTTTCCATTTGATTGTAGGAGTAAATCCATCTTTCAACATTAAAGTTTGTAACTTCTGATCTATGACTGTTAAATGACCACATAGAAGTAGTAAAAGATTGTCTTTAAGAAACTGTGTTTGTTCAGAAGTTTGTAGTCTGTTCCTTGGAAGTAGCTCTTGCTACTGTCTGACACTCTGTCTGTATCATGACCTACAAACTATAATTATCTCCTAAAGAACAGGATTAATACTAACTGGATACTAATGCTAATACTAATGGATAACTTTCCAAGCCTATTACCTCTACAAATTTCAGATATAGGAATTAGAACAGAAGTCTGAATTTGGTGTAGAAAGTTCTGACACATTATTTATTTTGATCCCAAATCACAATGAAACTCACCTTTTTCATATCCTTGAAATTTTAATTAGGAAACATCAAAATTTAGCATCATTAGTTTTAAGGAAATGCATAAGTGTTTCCAGAGCTAAGATGCTTAATAAATCATCACAGCTTAATAAAATGACCAAACTACTTTGTTTCAAATTAGTTCAATATTAAATTGTACTTAACAAATGCAGTTCTTTTTTCAATGAAGCTGTAGCACATAAGCATCTTGTGACATTTCTCTCATTGAGCCAGGCTGCTATTGTAATGAAATGTCCCAGTGATGGGTTTGATAAAAAAAAGAAAACACATTGCTGAACGGATGCATAGCTTTAGAGGATGTAATGCTGTATTTCTGCAGAAAATGTTGTGGGGTTGTGGAAATCTTTTCCAATTAAAAAAAAAAAAAAGTCTGAGAAAAAGATCCTAAATAAACCTGATGGTGATACAAAGAAGTAGCAGCCAATACCTGACAACCAGAGCAGGTTTGTTGTTTTTTTCTTTTTCGTACAGCTGGATAGGGCTGCCTAACTGATATAAGTCTGTCAGAACTCAGTTGGCTGTAGCAAAGTTCAGGTTTGAATTTAAGGGGATTACTTAAAAAGAAAAAAAAGAAAAAGAAACCCAAAACAGCAGCTTGAGCTTCACCTATAAACCTCAGGATAATTATATTAAACTTTCTGGTTCTGTGGGAACTGATTTTCCTCACTCATGAATACAAATTAAATAGCATGCAAAGAATATTCTTATAAGAAGAAGAAGTATGTATGCAAAATGAGGATAACTAATTCTTAAAGTGTTACTAAAAAGCTTTTAAACAGCTCACATTTTATTTCTTTTAGGGAACTGTTAGGCTACTGTTTTCCCCTAATGCAGTAAGCTTCACTCACTTTTCAGAAGTTTTTTAAATGTTTCTGAATTGTAAGGTCTGATTTGAGCCAATCTTATCTGCTGGATTGTCACGTTCGTGTTCCTTATTTCACTATCCCTAGCCAAGCTTTACTTCACTGCTTGTTTGAAGAGCCACACATTGGGCAACTACTTGCTTCCCTACCTGTTTCCATTTGTGATTGTTTTAGGCATTGTCACTCCATTACCTGTTCCTGTAATCATCCTGTAATTCATCCTGTCTTTGTTATCTGGGCTTCATGCTGCTTTTCTTGCTGTGATGACTAGACTAGCCAACTCCCACAGCTCTGCTTGTCGGTCATTGTATCACATTTTAGGAGGGCTCACGTAACTTTGAGAATTCTAGCTCACAGAAGGCTTTTAAACACTTCTGCCTAAAATCTTGCAGTAAAGTTGAAGCTCACAAGAAATGCATAGTTCACTTTTTCTCGCTTAAACCTTAGGAAGACTTTTACTCACATTGTACTACCCTTGCCCAAGGTCTTACATTTGCATTTTCTAAGGCCAGGAGACTCTTCCCAGGTATATTTACACAGTTATTTGGGACAGAAACATGCATGCTATTACAAATGCAATCTCATTTCATAATTTTATGACAGAACTAACTCAACAGAGCTAACTCTGAAGAACAGTAACAACCCAACAAATGTAAAACAATCACATTTCATGTAATCCCTTCCATTAATCTCCTCTCCATGAGCACTGCACTTCTTTTCCAGCCTTAGACTCCTTCCTCTGTTATTACTTGAGGAAAGAAGGAAGAGAAGTTTTCCTTTTGCTTTACCCTTTCTTATCAGGTTCATATTCATGCATGTCATGATAGAGCAGATATGCCTGTATACAGTATCTATGAGCCTAGTTTTAGCAACATAGACCGCAGATAGCTTCAGAGTAAAAATAGGTAAGAAAATACTTTACAGTTGCAGGTTCACTGTATCACTTGTTATATCCTAGTTATTGCACTAGCTGTGCAAAGGCTAGAGCTAGAAAAAAAGTCAGGCTATGAAAGTTCTGACAGCAGCCCTGCAGAGAAGGACTTGGGGGTTTTGGTGGATGAAAAAATGAACACGAGCCAGAAGTGTGTGCTTGCAGCCCAGAAAGCCAACCGTATCCTGGGCTGCATCAAAAGGAGCGTGACCAGCAGGTCAAGGAAGGTGATCCTGCCCCTCTACTCTGCTCTTGTAAGACCTCACTTGGAGTATTGTGTGCAGTTCTGGTGTTCTCAACATAAAAAGGACATGGAACTGTTGCAACAAGTCCAAATGAGGCCCCCAAGGATGATCAGGGGACTGGAGCACCTCCTGTATGAAGATAGGATGAGATAGGCTGAGAAAGTTGGGGCTGTTGAGCCTGGAGAAGAGAAGGCTGTGTGGAGACCTCATAGCAGCCTGCCAATATCTGAAGGGGGCCATAGGGATGCTGGGGAGGGACTCTTCATTAGGGACTGTATTGACAGAACAAGGGGTAACGGGTTCAAACTTAAACAGGGGAAGTTTAGATTGGGTATGAGGAAGAAATTCTTTACTGTAAGGGTGGTGAGGCACTGGAATTGGTTGCCCAGGGAAGTTATGAATGCTCCATCGCTGGCAGTGTTCAAGGCTGGATTGGACAGAGCCTTGGGTGGCATGGTTTAGTGGGAGATGTCCCTGCTGATGGCAGGGGGGTTGGAACTAGATGATCTTAAGTTCCTTTCCAACCCTAACTATTCTATGATTCTATGATATAAAACTCTGGTTAGAAATCTGAGCAGAAAAAAAAAAAAAGCTGTCCATGTTGCTGTTTCCTGCTTGTCGTCAGGACTTCATGTGCCCAGAAATGGAGATTTTTAATTAAAATTAAATGCAAGGGTTTTGACAGAGTTGCATTGTGTCAAAGAAATTTCATAGTCTTTTCGGGGAATGAAGAGCTCCCAGTGGTTTTCACGTTCTCAGTAGTTTTAATGCTCTTTTCATACAGTGAAAATATGAGAGGCCCATGGTTTATTAGGCTCAGGAGGAGACCACCAGATTTCCAAACAATTTCCAATAAAATCACCTTCTGGAGTTAGCAAGAATGGTTGAGATTTTTTAATGAATTTTTTTTTTAGCACACTAAGTAAAATATGCCTCTCTTGTTTCAGTGCAAAGTTTCTATTGAATTCTTAGCTCCTAAATGAAGAGAAGGAAAAAAGGTCTTCTTTAAAACACATGGTTCTGATTGACAGATACATCCTGTCTCTATAGAGCAGAGATCTGTATTAGAAACCTCTATAATCCCCAGTAACAATGGCAACTTCTATTATTTTCTAATCACTTCCTATACTTGTCCTCATTTTCTGGGGGAGTGGGAGGCAGATACCACGGCTGGCCTGCAATATTATGTTCATACGATGTTCACTAGGTCACTTAGTTTATTATATTCTTAATTACAGAAATTACTTGGAAGTATCTTGCATAGTATAGGGGCACTGCTAATGGGAATACTGAGACACTTTTTGCCAGTCATGTTGAAGCATGTGTGCTAAAAGCAATAATGTAAGAGAGACTATATTGGATGTGTAGGTTTCTCAAGTGCATACTTTGTCCTGCTTCCTAGTAAGTTTTTCCTGCTGTTCCTTTTCAGCTACACCCTAGAAAGTGGGTGTTAGAATATTTGTAAGTCGGTGTTTTAGAACAGACAGGGGTTTTCGATCTATTAAAAGCAAAGTCAGTTGAAAGCCACACTCTTATCTGAAAAAACACCCCAGCTATCTGAGGTTAATGGAAACTCTAAAATTAATGGTAGTACAATGGTTTCCATGACTGAAATAGGATCTCTCTTTAGTTCACAAATAAGACAGAAAAGATGAGGTATAGTGAGTTCCCTATCCCTTTCTTACCCTGATGACACTGGGGAGGATAGGTCTACATGCTCCAGAAGACACTGGACCTCCAAAATGCTGGAACACATATGGAAAAACTAAAGTTTCTCACCTGTAATCTTCCTACATTCCCTTTGCTCATCCATGTCAACCTTTTCACGTGTACTGTCTATTCCTCCGTGTCATTTTGCTCTCAGTCTTTCTTTTGAACTTATTCCTTCCTTATTTGCAAATAGGAAGCAGTTGTTTACTGAACAGCTGAAAATCTGAAGTGTAAGTGACATCTGGAGTGTCATGATCTGTGATTTCTCTTAAAAAAAAAATTGGTGTATGGACATCACCTTTTTTGAAGACTTATGGCAGCCCTCATGTCTGACCTCAGAGACTGTTGGGCCATCCTTCCTAAATACTTGAGAAGCAGGGTCCAGGTTGCATACCATTTTATTACTATTATTGTTCAATGACAGAATCTGATGGACGTGCATAACTGTCTGAACTCTCTTGAACCTATTAAGTGTTTGGTAGATTATTTGAATATGATCTACAATTCGTATATATATAAATAACTTCTGAAAGTCACACTGCAAACATAACTGGAAGGAACACAATTGCCTGTTTCCTGCTTTGAATGCTCAGTGCTGTCAGCCAGATCAAATTAGCATATATAATAATAAAACATAATCTAAAAATTCTGTGTACAAAATAAACAGATCTTTTGAATACTTTCAGTGCCTCAGCTTTATAATGGTGTTTTGATTATAAAACTTAGAACATTTTTGAGTGATAAATTCGCAGAAGAAATGGTTTCATCTTCTGAGTCTTCACCACAGATGTGTGCAGGTAACTAATGCAGCATAAACTGAGTACTTGGATGACGATTTTTTTTAACACTCTGGATTCACAATTTCACTTTGTGTTCATACATTTGTGGCAAGAAATTTGGAGCAGCAGGTAAAGCTGGCCACCCCAACCTCAGGTGGATGGAAATACCCATTTGCTGGCTGGGGCACATCACTGCTTCCAGAGCTACAGCCTTGGCATGATACGCTGCCAATGCTAAAGCTGACAGCAAGTCTCCATCATACATCATCTGCGTGCGGAGTTGAGCGTGTGGCCTCCCGCCATGGGCCCCGCACCAAGGCCACCCACGGCCGCCGGACTTAGCCCGCCACCACCGCGCTGCCGCCACCGCAGCAGCCGCCGCCAAGGCGTCAAACGGCCTCAGGAAGCACGCTGCGGGGCCAGCCGGAGGAGAACTACATTTCCCAAGAGCCTCCGCGCGCAGGGGCGACGCGATTGGCCAGAGCCAGAGCCCATCAGCGGGCAGGAGGTGGGCAGCGGCGCTGCAGGTGCGCGCCGGCGGAGGGCAGCGGCCGGGCGGCGGGGGGAGCATGGCGATGAGTAGCAGGGCGCCGTGGCGGTTGTTGCTGCGCTTGCCGGCCGGGAGCTGCCTCCTCCTCTTGCTGCTGCTGCTGCTTCTTCTCTGCGGCCAGCCAGGGGGAGGACAGAAAAAGAAGGAGGTAGAAACGTTCGCTTCTTTCACCATCGCGCTCGGCTGAGGGGCTGGGGTTGCCCCGGTGCGCTGCTTCCCGCTTGTCAGCTCCCGCAGGCCCCCGCGGCGCCCCCCTGCGCTCGGCTCGGCCAGCTCTCCTCCCGCCGCGACGCTGGTCGCCCTCCTCTTGCCCCGCGCTCTCGTCTCTCTTCCCTCCCCAGCGCGGAGGGGGCGCCGCTGGCCCTGCCCCGCGAAAGATGGCCGGCAGCGTTTCCAGGGCAGGGGGAGCCGACGCCGCGGCGGGAGAGCGCAGCGCTGGATTCGCGGTCCCCAGCGTGATGTCCCAGCCCTGGCAGTTGCCATCTGTGGTGATGGGCCTTTAACTGCCCGGTTTTGAGCAAATGAAGGCGAGGAGCGCTGTGCTGCGCTCGGCTGGCCTCCGTAGTGGGCCTTAGGTGCCTCTGCAGCCAGCCGAGGGTGAGGAGTGCTGGCCTGCGGCGAGGCTTTACGAGAACGCTGTTAAACACCGTGTTTGTGGTGGAAAAATAAAATGCATGCTTTAAATTAGACTGAAGCTATGGCAGCAGGTGTGTACATGTACGGGTGTGGGTGCTGGTACTCTCTTCAGGATGACTTCTGAGTAAGATCTGGAGGAAGGGGCGATTGTAATGCCATTTGGTAGCAAAAGTCTATCTTAAGCATTTAGAAAGGGAATGTGAAAAAATGCATAGTGTAAATATTAACTGTTGTCCAGTTTATGTACTACTAGAGCTTACAACACTTCGCTCCCTAGCTTGTCCTCGATTTCAGGCCAGGTTGTCATATAACGAGTGCTAGGCCAATCAGTACAGTCTCTTTGCAGTTGCTCTGTAACTTTGCTTAGAGGAGGGGATAACTGTACTGAACTGTAGAATTTTTTGTTGTTACTTTGCAGCTGTTAGTGTTGCCAGAGAACTTGTGCTTTGTGATGGTGGAAGAGGGAAAGAATAATTTTGCTAACAGATCCTCTCTGAACTATCTGCTCTTATAGGAAAATGATTAAAAATTTGTTTGGTTTTCCATTAAAGGACTATGTAGGTCACTAAGGCTTATTGGCCAAAGAAGTAAAATGAGGGGTAACAGAGAGGGAGGTGCTGATGTCTTTCCTCCGGTGTCTAGTGACAAGACTTGAGGATATGGTTTAAAGCTGCCTCAGTAGAAGTTCAGATTGGATATTAGGAAAAAGTTTTTTACTGAGAGGCTGGTCAAGCACTCTAACAAGCTCCACAGGGAAGTGGTCATGGCTTATCAGTGTTCCAGAATTTTTTGAACAACTGTCTTAGGTATATGGTTTAACTTGCAGGTTGCACTATGTAGATTCAATGATCCTTATGAGTCCTTTTTCAACTCAGGATATTCTGTGATTTTAAAAGACCAAATTTAGTATGCAAAATCCTTATTTAAATATGTAAGTAGCAGTGTGGCTCTGTGGTTTTACCAGGTTAAGTAATAACCTGAATGTTGAGATAAATCCTTTGGGTATCAGTGTAAAAAACATAAACCTTCACTCCATATGTTCCCTTTTTCCCTCTTTCAGGAAAGAGTAGATAGTAATGTGTTGCTCTTCTGCTGCTATAATTAACTTATTTTCAAAACTTTATTAATGTATTTTTAAATATGTTTAATGTTTGACAATCCTCATTCTCTTGTGCTGTGATGTGCTGGTATTGCAACTTTTGTTGACGATTTCATAGGGAGTGCCAGCTGTGCTACCAAGATAGCTGAAACTTTCTTACAGTTAGCAGTTTGGAAATAGCATTTTAAAGCTGTTCTGAGTAAAATTATCTGAATTGAAAGAGCGCAGTGTCTTGTGCTATGGGAAGTTCTTGTTAACAGTACTGTCCAGAGGTTCTTGTTAACAGTACTGTCCAGAAGTACAGTGGTAAAAGGCAAAGATAGTGGAGGTTACATGTGTAAAGTGAGCCTAAGTTCTATGCAAAGGTTGGTAAGATTGCCATAGCTTTCATGGAAGTTGCAAAAATTGTTGAACATACAGTGACTTGTTTCAAAGTGAACACCCAAGAACTAATGTAGTAGGGTTAAAATTTATATCTCGTGAAATAAAAAGAATTCACATTTCTGTTTCCTCTTTCCTATTTGATTTGTGTGTATCTTTGTTGGAGTGGTTGTCTGGAAAGAGGTTAAGGGATAGAGAAAGCAAACTTCTTTCCCAATCAGCTTGAAAATGAGAAGAACTTGTCATGTAAGAACTGGAGCTTAAACAAGGAAACTACCCTTGGTGACAACAATTATTTCAATTCTTTTTTTTTTTTTTTTTTTTTTAATTTTTTAACATTGACAACCTAGAGAAGTATGCATGAAGTCTGAATGAGGTGTCTGGATCAGTTCAGTTGTATGAGCGTCAAAGGTAGAAATAACGACTTTGCAGAAAGGAGAGGGCTGAGTTAAGGTATTAGATCTTTTGAAGGACTTATTGGTAGAAAAAGATGAATGTGGAAATGAGAGAACATTAGTGTAACTTTTAGTGTTGATTGTTAAACACTGTGTTATAGCTGTCTTTAGAGTGGAAAATATGCAAGTTCTTAAATCACTAAAATACTTTTCCTGTGCAGTAAAATATGCTTAATGATAACTAAAGAAACTCTCTTCTCTGGCAAATTACTGGAAAGTGCTGAGGTCCACGTCAGATTTGATTAAATTTGTACAAATGTAAATAACTGTTAAAGAATGTATTTTAATTAGTTGATGATTAGTCATTGGTGTAATGGAAGCTATTTCTAGAGCGGCCATCTGAATATGTAAGCATACAAACATTTCTATTGCTTCTCTTTACTCCTGCTGTTCATTTTTCTGTATTGTGGACACCTATGACAGCCTTCACCACCGAGGAGATAAACAGAAAATGTTGGACTGTCATAAAATGACCACAGATAAAATGTAATAATTTGGAAATTAGATGAAGAGCAATCCCGTATCCTTTTCCCATGCCTCACATGTAAGAGCTAACTGGATTTGAAGGCTGCTTTTATGATTTTAATTCTGGTGTTGAGCAGTACCTTCATTTAATGTGAAGTAAAAAAAAAAGTAACCTGGTTGGGGAAGTAGCAGCAAGTAACTCAATAAGAAATGTTCTGGTGGAAACTATATTCATCATGTGTGAAAATAATAATAGACTGTTTCCGCAGTGTTTGAGATAATAGATTTATATTAACGTACATGCATTTTCTATGAGGCATGTTCCCAAGCATGTTTTGATGCTTTTAATGTATCTTATACCTATTCTTAGTAGGTAAAGACCATTAAAATTTGAAAGGAATCAGAATGAGAATATTACACTTTGAAATATACTACTTGGCATTTTATTATAAATTGCTTTGCATGGACAATTTAAATACATGAGATTTTTTTTGACTGAAGCATGTAGAAGGAGGACATTGGTTTTGCAATATTAAAAGCTTTTCTCATAGAGGACAAAGTTTATTTTTGAGCTCTCTTGTGGATGATTCAGAAGGTTAGTTAAATCCCTGATAGGCAATTGCAGTAGCTATTCTTCTGTAGGTAAGTTTGTCATTACTGTGAAATCTAACATACGAAGGCTATCTGTGTAGACCAACATATCAGCTTCATCAAGCTGAAATATCTTGTTGAGCTTAAAACTACTCAAAAATATGCTGATGATATATAACAGCATTGTAGTAATTTAATCTTCTGCAGCATAAGTTTCTGTAATGCCCTTGTTTGTGCTGTGTATTTTTGAAGTATTTCAAGTCTTGTATCTCTGTCACTGTTCCTTACATTTTCCTTCCTGTGTTCTCACCCTTTCCACAGCTGGGTGTACAAGTTAAAGCCAGTTGTGAGAAAATGTAGAAGATAGAGTTGGAAGGATGATCTAACTGATCCTTTATCCCAAAGCTCAACGTTGCTTTTATTGTTCCCGACAAATGTCTATCTGATGTAACCTTAGAACTCTTTAGTGGTGGTGACTTTACAACTTCCTTAGGTAACCTGTTACTGTGTCTTTCTGTTAAAAGGATTCCCCCCCCCCCCCCAGATCTAACTTAAATTTCTGAGTGTTCAGTTCCTACACTTTTGAGCCTTTTTTTTTTTTTTTTGTCCTCATCATGGCCATAAAGAACAGATTATTTTTTTTATATACACTCATCTGTATTTAGACAGGGACTAAAAGTAGCTTTTTGACAGTTTTTCCAGTTCCCCTCCCAAGCCCCTACCACTTCCCCTTATAAATAGAAGCAGCTAAGTATTTTTTTTTTGTTGTTTAAGGCTTTGAGTATTAAATGTGATAATTTAACTCGGAGCATCTTCAGTTGTGAACATACTTTCCACTGTTTTGTGTGAAATCAACGGGGATAGATTGGCAGTATCCTCTTGTTACTGCACCATGTGTTCTTGTTTTCCTTTGGGTTTACATAATAAGCCCAACTTGTTTATTCAAGGTTATTGATAATTGTTACCATGTTTCTTCCCTTGCAGCCAGAATAGTACCTTCTGCTTTACAGTTGCTTTCCTTGTCTAATTTGTGATGGTATTTCACCATAAATGTAGCAATGCTCACCCCTTCAGAGCTAGTCTGTTGCTACAGAATGAAAAGGGCACTACTTAGTTTCATTCTGTTTCCTGATGCTGTTTTCAATGATCTGTAGCGTTCTTTACTTCTGATCAATGTTCTGCCTGCATATTTATCTGAAAGAAAAAAAATTATAAGAAACGTTGTAGAGCAAGTAGAGAAGAAGAAAAGAAGATGATGTATGATGAATGAGTGGTGTTCAGCATAGATTTGATGACACACGTAATATCAGACACATTCTTGATCTCTCAGGATGTCTGATATTACTTCAACAAAATAATGGTAATTAGAACTTAAGTTTCTTCTATTCATCTATTAAAAATAGATATTATCATTAAACTTGAATATAAAGGCTTTTTACTTTGAAATTTTGGTTTCGGTCTTCAGACTGTGGAGCACTGCATGTCTTTGCTTTTGAAACAGCATGCAGGAAAATGTTTGGCAGTTACACTAAGTCTAGACTCCTCTTTAAAAAACTTAATTACAAACTGTGATGTGGGAAAAGTTGAACCTGTGAAGGTAAAGTTAGTCCTGACTATAGATTTGGCTTCAAGCCATTTTGAAGACTGTATTTTAAGTGCAGGGTTTATATCCGTTTTTGTAATATGCCGTTTCGTCTATTGTTGCAGTAGAGAGAAGGGTTTTCTTCAAAGCTCTGAAGCTTTAAAATAACTCTCCTGGGTTGTAAATGAACAGTAATAAGGCATGCCTGAAAATGTAAAATTTTTTGTAAATGCAATTCTAAAACATTTTTCTCTACTCTGTCCTAAAAAGAAGGGTGAAAAAATGTGTTTGCAAGAATTTTTATTTTTCTGCTTATTTTTACAAGCAACAAAACCCCTCATATCCCTTCTCTTCTATTCCTAGTTAATTAAAGCTTTAAAGAAACTTAAAAAAATTAACTAGCAGTTCTTATATAGAAAACTTTGATGTGTTCAGTGATTCCCTATAATAAGTGAAATAAAGGATGCTTACAGCAGCCTGATAGCATTTTGTAATTGGATTACTGAAAGTTTTCTGTCTCAGGTATCTCCATTTGGAATCTTTGCTGTCATAAGACAGATCAGTGGTGTAATCGATCTCTTCCCCTGTTCTGTTTTATTACTGTTTTTATAGCACATCCTGTGCAACTGCATAGAAAATACAGATTGTATTTGTTTGAGTTCTAAGTGCTCTGGAAAAATCAGTCAGTACAATTGGAGTGGGAAAGCATTGGTGATTGTTTTGTTGGGTTTTTTTTGTTTGTTTGTTTTTTGGTTTTGTTACTGTTTTGGATTTTCAGATTTATTCTTTTAATTTCTAAAAATACTTTGAAGGTCACATTTTATTGGCTAAGGAACTGATCAGAACTAAAAAAGGAACTTTACCTGGTATTTGTTTTAGGCCTCTTGCTCTAATAAATCTGAAAATGGGCATAATACAGGAAGTATTATCTTTTCAACTGATGCTATGTGACATTATTAGACATATAGAAAAATATCTTCTTTAATGTTTGGCTTGTATACCAAAATGTAATAACTACTTTTTGTTAAGACTTCCAATAGTGAGGGTTTGCCATGAAATAAATTGAAAGATATTTTATAGTGATCCTCAAAGCTGCATTTGAAATAGAGAAACTCATATTTTTGTATGCAATTATCGCAAGTCTTTCGCATTCAAAAAAAGATAAAGCAAACCAATACTTGCATTGAATGGATTGCTTTTCTTATGATGGAATTACAAAAAAAAAAAAAAAACCAAACCAAAAAACAAAAAAAAACCCCCAAAAAACCTATTTGATGACAAAAAGAATCTGAGAAATTTGAGATGGAAATGATTTGCACACTTACCAGTGCAGACTTATTCATGTAAAAACTCTTCATGATTGCTCCAGTGGTGGCAGGACTTCTATCATTTCTCTGGGGAGAATGTTCTCCCAGTGCAGTAGGATTTATGGATGGTTAGGAGTTTTTTCTTCTTTGGATTGTATCCAGTAACACCATTTTGGAATACCCCAAGTTCTTCATCTTTTCAGCAGTTGCAGGCATTAACCTAATTATGCCATTCCATTACTTTTTCTTGTTCTTTTCTTTTGAATCTAAAGCAACTTACTTTTGAATTTCAGATGTATTGGTTAGTAAGCTTTAGCAGAGTCTGTGTTGCATAGAATATTTGTACATCAAGTTCATAACATAAGTGGTAATTACAGTTGTGCAGTCCCTTTGTGGAATGACCTTTTGAACTCACAATTTTTTTCAGGGTTATAGGCTATAGCATCTGCTGCTTGAAGGATAAAAACTATTTTGTGCTCTGCTTTTTAATAATTTCATATTACTGTTGCTGTCTGCATGTTCAGGTACTTTCCTTATCCAGTTGCCTTGCATAGGCCAACTATGACAGGGTCTAGTCCTGAATCTTGCACCTCTCCAGAGCTACTCACCTTGACAAATGAATCTCACTGCAAAGCCTGGCGTGTATAAGGGTAGGTCACGTTCAGAGACCTAGAGAGCATTGAGAATTTTTCATCTTCCTTTACTGCAGTGTCTGAATATTTTTATACAGGTAGAGTATACAACCTGATAGTTGGATATGAAGTAAAATTACTACAAGTTGCAGATGCTTGTGGTTAATGAACTTCATTACCTTCTATCCATGGATCTAGCGAGTGGAAAACAAGTTAGTTAAATGTGCTTACCTCATGCCCAGTGTAGTATTAATTAACATCCTGGTAACTTAAATGGAAATCCCATCACACATTTCGCTGAATAGCATGCTTTGGAAAACAAAGGCAACTTGCTGAAGTTAACTTCTTTGATAAAGTGGGTTTTTTATTATTATTGTGCTGGGGGACAGAAAAAGTACATAAGGAAAACCAAGAACCATTAAAAGCTCTATAGAAATGAGGGGGGCATCAATTGCCAGAGATTCTAGATTTGTTGTATACAGTGATCTCTGTGATGCTATCTTGCTTTTTTTTTTTAAAGTAGTCTTAGCAGTTTTTTTCTTTTTACTACGATAACTAGACTTGCAGAGTTAATGGGATATATAAGTAGGTAAACATGACACTAAATGCAGTGCTTTACTGTGAAAGTATAAAGAATTGAAACTTTATTTGCTGTTATGCTTGAACTTTTCTGACTTAATTTCCAAAAAAAAAAAAAAAAGCTTTAGTTTTTTATCTGCAATTTATGTTGCCATTATAATGTAAAAGGGGTTTCAGGCTGTCTATGAGTGGTCGGTTATTGCAAAAATCAGTTTGAAGTGGATCAGTCTTCATGGTAATGGATGACTGAAGTTGGTAAGATTTCTTCTTATCTGCTACCAGCCATATGCCTTAAATGGAGTCGCTGTTAATGGCACATAAAACTTCATTAGTAACCAGATTCCTCCTGCATGTTGTCTTAGCAAGTCCTAGATTCTTCAAACTTAACCTCATGCTGAAATGTATTTTGATTAGTGAGTGACCTGATCATGTAGGCATGTTGGATCTGGTCAGCTTTTTCTTTTCTATGAGCAGTTGATCTGAATTTGAGGCAAAGTGCCTGTGAAATATGATGCCACACAAACTGTATGTAAATATATTAAAAACATTAAGATACATGTACTTATAAACAGACAAGTTTTGATCACCAAAACAAGTATGTTTTGATCCAGCAGGAATATTTTGTGATGCTATTTAGATGTGTCCTTTTATTACAGTTATCACAAGGTTCAGATGGTGATATTTGATAATTACGGTCAGGAAGTTGTTCTAACAACAGTCTTTTTCTCTAAGGAAATATTACATGCTCTTGACTTAAAAAATAGTAAAAATGTTTACCAGGTTTAGTTATTAAGATTTAAGAGAAGCCAATTTCAGTGCACAAATGTATTCAGAAGTGATGGTCCTTAAATCTTTTAGAAATCTATTGGAGGATAGAAACAAGTTATACCTTGTTGTCTGAATTCTACATTATTTTTTCATCCCTTTTCTAATAACTTAGTTATGGTTTGTAATCTCAATAGCCATATGATGGCTCAGCTTTACTACATTTTGTTGCAAGTTTTTTCATCTTTCAGTTCTATGCCTGATTTCTACCAAAGCTTCCAACTGAAATGGAAAGTGAATGGTAGGAATTTCATTAGAATTTCAAGGAGGACACCAGTTTGAGGAAGTTTAATCCAAATTCAGGTTAGGACTGTTATACCTCTTACTTGTCCACAGCAGATGGATTCAGGTGTTGACAATGTGACAGTGCTTTGAGTTGTGAGACAAAAATTGCTAGAAATTAACAGGAATCACACATTAATACTAAAGTAATTGTAAATATTTTTATCTGTTGTGAGACACTTTCTCTTCTAGGTGTGGATAGAAGCTCTTATCTATAAGCTTTCGTTGAATCTCTGTTTATTAATAGCAGTACGCTAACTTCTTCAGTGGACAACTTGTTTAGAAACTAAGATAAAACATGATTAATATTCATTGGACAGGCTCCAGGTATTGTCACTGGTTTTCATTTCCTTTATGCTTTCTTGTTTTGGGACCTTGCTAATCATTTTCCACCTAAAATGTGTGGTAGGCTTTCTCATTTTTCTGTTTGTTTCCTCTGAGCTGGATAAATCAGTCAACACAGGTAGATTTACACACACACATTTGCCCAGGTCTGTATGAAATATCATTTATGTTGGTGTTGACAGCTGTGAATTTCTGTCTTCCTGTAATTCAAAATGTTGATCTTGTGAAGTGCTTTAACCAGACCTCAAGGAGAATCATAGAATCATGGAATAGTTAGGGTTGGAAAGGACCTCAAGATCATCAAGTTCCAATCCCCCTGCCATGGGCAGGGAAACCTCCCACTAAACCATGCCACCCAAGGCTCTGTCCAGCCTGTCCCCGAACACCTCCAGGGGTGGAGCATTCACAGTGTCCTTGGGCAACCCGTTCCAGTGCCTCACTACCCTTACAGTTAAGAACCTCTTCTGTACATCCAATCTAAACTTCCCCTGTTTAAGCTTAAACCCGTTACCCCTTGTCCTATCACTACAGTCCCTATGGAAGAGTCCATCCCCAGCATCCTTATAGGCACGCCCTTCAGATACTGGAAGACTGCTATGAGGTCTCCACGCAGCCTTCTCTTCTCCAGGCTCAACAGCCCCAGCTTTCTCAACCTGTCTTCATAAGGGAGGTGCTCCAGTCCCCTGATCATCCTCGTGGCCCTCCTCTGGACTTGTTGCAACAGTTCCATGTCCTTTTCATATTGAGGACACCAGAACTGCACACAATACTCCAAGTGAGGTCTCACAAGAGCAGAGTAGAGGGGCAGGATCACCTCCCTTGACCTGCTGGTCGCGCTCCTTTTGATGCAGCTCAGGATACAGTTGGCCTTCTGGGCTGTGAGTGCACACTGAAGCTGGCTCATGTTCATTTTCTCATCGACCAGCACCCCCAAGTCCTTCTCCACAGGGCTGCTTTGAATCTCTTCTCTGCCTAACCGGTGTGTGTGCCTGGTATTGCTCTGACCCAGTCTAGGACCTTGCACTTGGCATGGTTAAACTTCATCAGGTTGGCATCAACCCACCTCATAAGCCTGTCAAGGTCCCTTCAGATGGCATTCCTTCCCTCTTGCATATCAACCGAACCACACAGCTTGGTGTCATGAATGTAGCTTTCAAAGTAAGATGTTCATCCAAAATGCTCTCGTGTAACTGTATGCTGGTTCTGGAGGCTGCTAATATTATACAATTTCTTTAAAAGTCATGGGCACCTGAGGTTCTGATTTTGTAAATATGGAAGAACAGTCCTAATCTGATTTGGCGTCTTGTGGCTTAGCCCATTCTGTGCACAGAAACTGGACGTTCTTATGGGATTGTGTGCTATGAACTTGTTGCATTCACAGTATGTTTTAATTTGTCAATGAAATGTGACATCTCAAACTTCTATACAGTAGCATTGTGGTTGGAGTGCGTCTGGGAAACTGACAGTGGGAGTAGTTGATACTCATTTGATTTCTGGGAAATGATACTCTGCATCACATAAAGTACCCTAAATGCTTATTTGTCTGCTCCTCTGGGTGCTTAGATCCCCTTAAGGTGGTTGCATTATTGTAATTTGAAAAGCAGGTTTGTGCTCTGAAGTGTATTTGTTGCTTTTGCCCTGTATTGTTTACACTCTGAAGTGGTCTCTGAGTATGTGAGCTGGATTCTATTACTGAAATTAAGCTTAAGCTTGCACTCCAGAAATGCCGTTACTGCAATTACTAATCAATCCTTGGAACCAGTTTAGAATTCGTTTGAAGCAAAATCCTGCAGGGTGGGGTAATTAAGATTTCAGCACCAGCTATTTTACTCTGTAGATCCATTAATTTGTATTGCAGTAGTCGCTGATACTTATCTAGTCAAACTTCCCTCTTGCACAGCCACAGAATTTCAGTGAAGGCTACAGGATTCACTGGGCCACGAAGGAGTGACAAGAGATGATTTTCTAGCTGAATGATGATAATTCAAAAGAGGGATAGTCCGGGGCTCCCACAGCTATTTATGCATTTAATCCAATAACTGTTCAGTGTAAAACATTGTAATACAATCTGTTCTAGTAGGTTTACTTGTCCACCATCTGGATGTGAGTGCTGCCTGCCAAACCTCTAAGTTGGGGAACACATGGAGGGCAGTGAAAGAAATCAAGGTTACTTGTAAGTAGTGAGGGGTTCTTCAGGATAGCCTCTGTGCACTCATTTTCTCTATTTAAACTGCTATCACCTCCTCATTTGTAATTGCTTTTGTGAGTGGAGGTAGCTGAAGGAAGTAAGTGTAGAGTGCAGTATGCCCAGTGCTCAGAGTGCCAGTTTTTGAATATTTATAAGTAATGGGAGACCTTGCTGGTAACATAAAGGTGTTCAAATCAACATTTTTCTGTTGCTATTCCAGGCTGTTTGTGTTTTACAAGAATGTTGAGGAGGGGAGTTTGCACAAAACCTGGGTTGTAAATACCTGGTTGGCGGCAGGAGAAGCTTGTTCAAATCTGGAACTGTTAGCCCTTGTCTCAGTTCCATTTTTTTTTTTTTTTTTTTCCCCCTGTTTGCTGTAGATCCAGATTCCTCAGCTAACTGCTTTTCTATGTCTTAGTTAAGCTAAGTACTGTGTTACATCTACAGATACCAAGCAAAGGAGAGTATAGAACAAAATTGTAGTGGTGTTTGATTTAATCTATGAGTGGTCAGATATCACCATATTTGACTTAGTTTTAATGGAATGCTAGATGTGGGAGAGGCACTAAAGCTGCTAAATTTATTTCAGTGCAAAATATGTTATATTGTAGAAAACATGTTGGTAAGTGGGCTACGCAAGAAAACAATGAGGCCTGAAGTCATCTCACTCTAGGCTTTTAGCTGAAATGTTGTTGGAGGTTGAGCAACCTGTAGTGCCATCAGTAGCAGTGCCAGTGGACAGTTTCACCTTTGTAAGAACGGAATATTTCCACCCCCAGCCTCTTCATAAATTTAGATTAAATATGCTAATGCCTTAGGTGTGGTCATTTTACAAGAGCCTCAGGTGAGCTGTGTTGGAGAGGTTGTAAGTCCAAGTGTATAGCGCATATTCAGAAGACATAATTTCATAGAAAGTAGAACTTTAATCATTAATAGCATTTTTCTTGTCCCACTATGTTCAAGTGATGTAATTATTATTATGTTAGTGTATTAGTCTACTGGCATGTATCTTAAGTGATTTAAAAATCTAGCTGAAGCTCTTCAGTTATAGCAACATAATTTTTTTGAGCAATGAAGGCACTGTGCTATCATGCAGAATTTAAGCTTGCTTGGCTGTAAGAGAGAAAAGTAGAAGTTAATTAGCTGATACAGCAGCTTTGTTTTCCAAAGTAATTTGGAGTTTGTACTTCTCCCAAGAAGTAAAAATGGAACTTTTACTGAATTTAATGAGATGTTCTAATAATAAAAATGTTTTAGAATAAACATATTTTCACTCAGGTCTTTCCAGTGGATTTTGAGTCCACAAAGAGTTAAAGGAATATGCTTTAAAATTAGCTTAGAGAGGCAGTTTCAGCTGTGTGTAGTCGTTAGATCTATAGTAACTTTTTTTCAGAATGGAAAAATGCATAGACCTTTAGGAATTTGATTTCATGTTAATTTTAAAGTTGATTTCAGAAGGTGAAAATTTAGTTATCATGATATGTCCATGTTTATGAGAATGCAGTGTTATTTTGGTAAATGCTCACAGTAAATATTTTTCAAGTGTAGACATCAGTTCCACTTCCAGTTTCCTTAATGTGAGTTATTGAGCTATCCACTATAAAGTACCTGATATTTTTAATATTCAACACAGAAATTAATGCCAAGTATGGGTGTTTAAATGGCAGTTTCTTAACGTACTTACACCATTTGCATTAAAGCTTCCTGACCACTTGTACAGTCTTGATTTAGAATTCAACAATGAGCTTCTACTTTACTCTTACTAGTTGCTTTTTTTTTTTATTTAGATCAGAATTATGTGCTGGTATCCATGAATAGTCTTTCCTGAAACTACTTAAGTAGATCTGAAATTACAAGGTAATTATTTTATGCTAAATTTTATGCTTAATCCTTTATCCTAAAAGGATTAAGGGCTTTATCTATCACTAGAGATAGTCTACCTCCTGTTGAACCACAGAGTCCATTCATGAACTTAGCACTGTTGTCCTTTGTCTTCTAATGAATGACTTACTAGGCAACATAGTATTCTGATGAAAGGAACTGCTGCTCAAGGAACTGTGTAGTACTGCTGTCCCTTAATGTATGGGTAATTGCAAGTATTCAAGAATTTCATCTAGATGGCTGACAGAGAAAAAAGGAAAGCTTTGTAAAAGGTTTTGTTCTTTGAAAATGTGGAGGTACTAGTCACAGAGAAGAAGAATGCTAAATTTAATGGTTCTATCATATTTTTGTGGATTTTTTTTTTCCCGCCTGAGAAATAGAAATTGCTAGGAAACTGACAAAGTGACCAATAAAAGGGTGGAATAACAGAATAAAGCTGTAGAGAATTGTCATAGCTTCAGCAGCAGCCGTCATTTTTCTCCTTTGTAGTAGCTGGTGCAGTGCTGTGTTTTCAACTTTCGGCCTGGGAACAGCACTGATAACACCAGTGTTTTCAGTTACTGCTTGGTAATGTTTTGGTCTGACCAAGGACTTTCTGAGCCTCATGCTCCCCCAAGGAGGAGGGGAAGCCGGGAGGAAGCAGAGACAGGACACCTGACCCAAACTGACCAAAGAGGTATTCTTTACCACCTCATGTCATGCCCAGGATGTAAAAACCGGGGCAGAGACCTGGAAGGGTGGGGGTTCACTGCTAGGTCGGGCTTGGTATCGGGTGGTGAGCAGTTGTATTCTTTTTCCTTGTATTTGCCTTGTCATTATTATTATAGGTGGTAGCAGTAGTGATTTGTGTTATATCTTAGTTACTAAACTGTTCTTATGTCAACCTGTGGGAATTGCATTCTTTCAATTCTGCTCCCCATACCCCCGGGAGCTGGGGGGAAGGAAGAAGGGGGAGTGAGTGAGCGAGAAAACTGCGTGGCTGGGAGGCTTAAACCGCTACAAGAATAAATGTCAGAGATGGAAAGAATGTATGAGTAACTGTTAGTAATAAAACACCAGTGAAATAATGTGAGGGTGAAGATTTTTCTTACAATGAAGTATGTGAGTCTTGATCAAAAGAAGTTCAAAAAAAGTGTTAGCAGGCATACTACTCTGAAACATATATCCACACAGGGTTAATGGGTGCATATACAAATTGGCTAGTTTTTAAAAGTGGAGCTTACACTCAATTAATTTGATGCCTTCAAAATTTTATTCCTTGCCTAGTATTTCTGACTCTACTTTAATGGATGTGGCATCTTTTTATTCAGAAAGGGAAGGGAGAGGATTGCTTTGCATGTGATGAAAGGAGAGAAGGAAAAATCAACAGCTTGAATTTTTCTCTGAACTTTTGTGAATAGGTAGTTGTGTCATCTGAACCCTTCTGTGTTAGTTTGTCCTTTCTAACGAAGAAGAAAATTGAGAATTTACCTTTATATGAAGTAGGATTTTTATTAGTTTTGTTTTGTTTTTTTTTTTTTTTTTTAATGGCATGCCATGTGGAGAGGTGCTCTGCGCTGGAACCTGCCTTTTCTTGTCTTAGGATAGATTGTCCATTAGATTAACTACATCATGTTGCTGCTGGTACCCACGTAAAGTGCTGTAGATATTGGTGATTGTCTTTGATATGTATTGTTAATGCCCTTAACGTGCTCATCTGTTCGGAGAGGCAAAGCTCACAACTGTTTTCTTCATTGTGAGAACAGTTTGGTGTTGAAACTGAAGTGAGCTTTCACTAATTTAAAGTGAAGTAATGAAACAAGGTACTACTTTTTAATATCCTTGTAGAAAGATGAAAATTGCTGTCTTGCATTCTCCACTTGAGATTCATTGCTAAAACTGCTGCTCATGTTAAAGCATCATCTTGAGACTTGAGGTATTTGAATACAGTTGTTAGAAGTGTAACTGGTTTCCTGCGTAACTGCCCAATCTTCTTTTGTTACTTGTTCATTTTACAAAATGGAAAGGTTGGTACTTCCCTTTGTTCCTGCTTTTTCCTTTTCCTAGCCATGAAAAGGATGTGTTAAATTGATTTTTTTGTGTTTGAGGTATAGCGGCACAAAATCTTATTAATTCTTCTTGGAAAAAGTAAGTCTTTTTCTTTTTTTTTTTTGTTTTGTTTGTTTGTTTCTGCTCTGTGCTACGCAATTCTGTAAATACAGGAGCTTTAGAAACCTTCAGTTAAAGGAAAAAAAAAAAAAGAGGCTACTTGAAAAGCCCACCTTTTGGGCAGTTCAGCTATGTAAAGTTAAGGATTTTGATATTTTATGGTATTCTTAGTAGCATGCAATGAGTGTCAAATTTAGTTAATTTAATTTTTGGGGAAAAAAGTGCTGTAAGTGCTCATGATAGGTGTTGTCAATCTGCAGAAGCACTGTTAAACCTGCAGTCATAAGGATCTACGAAATTTTATATGATATGCTATGAAATTTCATGAAATCAAAGGAAATTGAATGTACAGTAAAAGTCCATCAGATATACAGGAGTGCACAAGGTCAAGCAAAACCAACTTATTCATTTCTTTTGAGGTACTATCTGTAATTTTTTTAACAGTAATTTGTTAATGTTGTGCCATGTTAAACATTACCTTTTAAGGAAATGTAGGAAGAATAATACGTCCAGATGTTTGGCTGCTTTATGAATGAGTATGTAATATTATATATAGAATCATAGAATAGTTAGGGTTGGAAAGGACCTGAAGATCATCTTGTTCCAACCCCCCTGCCATCAGCAGGGACACCTCCCACTAAACCATGCCACCCAAGGCTCTGTCCAATCTAGCCTTGAACACCACCAGCGATGGAGCATTCACAACTTCCCTGAGCAACCCATTCCGGTGCCTCACCCCCCCTACAGTAAAGAATTTCTTCTTATATCCAATCTAAACTCCCCCTGTTTAAGTTTGAACCTGTTACCACTTGTCCTCTCACTACAGGTCCTCATGAAGAGTCCCTCCCCTGCATCCCTATAGGCCCCCTTCAGGTATTGGAAGGCTGCTATGATGTCTCCACACAGCCTTCTCTTCTCCAGGCTGAACAGCCCCAACTTTCTCAGCCTATCTCATCCTGTCTTCATACGGGAGGTGCTCCAGTCCCCTGATCATCCTCGTGGCCCTCCTTTGGACTTGTTGCAACAGTTCCATGTCCTTTTTATGTTGAGGACACCAGAACTGCACACAGTACTCCAAGTGAGGTCTCACGAGAGCAGAGTAGAGGGGCAGGATCACCTCCCTTGACCTGCTGGTCACGCCCCTTTTGATGCAGCTGTTCCAAAAAGCAACAGTCCAAATAATAAGTGATTTTGGTCATCACTTCTGTATAGCACTTGGGCTGTGAAGTTTATGTCAGCTAATAAATTGAGGGATATTCTGAACTTCTCTAAAACCAGTTTCCAGGATGCCAAGGACCTGATGGTAGTGTAAATTCCGTTAGTAATATTCTGCGTTTTTTTTCATACCGGAGGATGAAAGGTGTTCTGCCCTTTTTTCTTCCCTCTTTATGAAGATTTTAAGCTTCACATTACTGAAATGAGGACCTGGGTTTAATGTAGATAACAGGCATGGGAAAAAAAAAAAGGTAAGAGAATGTAAGAGCTCAGTAAAAGGTTTACAGCCCTTCTTGGAAAGGCCTCTTTTGGGCAATGGTTTCTCTCAGTTACCTCTGCTGCTCTTAGTTGGATTATGGAATCACTGTAAACAAATAATGGAGAAGGCCATGTGCCCCTGAACTTTTTTCTCCCATCCCACTTAGAAGTTTTTTTGCATATGTTCAGCAAACCACCACAATGTTATAATTACACAGTTTTACCCATCTGCTTTCGGAGATCATCTTTTGTATGGAGTTAATGTAAGTTTCATGCATTTGAAACTGAAGTTGCAGAATGATTAAATGAAATTTGTGTCAAATGTTGCTTACATCTCAGTTATGGCTTTGTTGGAGTTCAGTTTTAACGATTTTTTTTTTTTTTTTTGCTCATCTGTTTGAAGTGAAGAAAAGAATGTGCAGAATGTAGACTTTGACGTTATGAGAATCTTTCATAAAGTCTTGAAAAAGTGCTGATGAAAGATGCTTATTTTTCTGTTTCTGCCCAACTCTGGCCATGGTGCCCATTCTTTTATAGCACGGATTACATGTAGTGTAAGCCCCTTACGGAGACCTCTTTGGGCTATATAATGTATTATCTCTTGATTAGCTAATTAAAGTACATGAAGTAGATTACAAGGGTGATTGTTTGATGGTTTTGTTCTGTTTTCATCATAATGGGTGATCCATGTACTAAGATAATCTCCATGGATTTTGACTGCATATCTGCCATGTGTTAAAATATGGCTATCTGCTTGATAAGCATATGGACAAAAGAGGAGGGAAATAGTTGCTTTCTACCAGCTATCCATCTTGTCTAGAGGACCACTGCCAGGAAGGTGAACAAGAAAGATAAAAGGAAACAAAATGACAACAACAACAACAACAACAAAAACCCATCAAAAAAAAACCAACAAACAACCCCAAGCCAACCAACCAACCAAAAAAAAAAGGCTGATGTAGGACTCAAAACAGTCTGTCCAAATTTTACCTGCTATTTCATCCTGCCTTTTGAAGTGACCGAAATAATTTGCCACCTCCTTTCTAATCATTATTGTTTCTCAGAGCTCAGAACAGAGTCTAGGCTTCTAGACTATAAATATTTTCTTACTGATAGCAAAGAAAGTGAGGAATTGGGGAGAGGAGAGGAATAACTTAAGGAAAATGGAAATGATTAATTTTCTGAGGATTTTTTTTTTTCATTCAGCAGAATTTATGGATAAAAAGTGTATAACAGATTTCAAGATTAGAATTGTCTTATCAGCAAAAAACAGTAAGGGTTGAGCTTTTAATTGCGAATTGAGTGTTATCCAAAATGGATCTGTCCCATATGCATAAATGTCCATTGTCAACATAAGATACATTTTCCCCTTCTTTATATACCAGTATTCTTGGAAAATATACTGTACTTCTCCTAGTGTGAGGCAGACTTTTACATCAGCAGCTGCAGTTGCTGCAGTGTGTATCTAATTTCCAGGTATCCATGAGTGACATTTTAGGAAGAGAAGATACAGTAACAGTCAAATTCATCTTGGTCATTAGCAGCATATTTTCTAATTATGTGAGTTTACTGTAATTTCTCAATCAAAGGTGATGTTATAATTCACATGATAGAATACAAATACTATAATAAATAACACTGTTTCTGCATTCTTCAGGAGTTTGATGTAATGCCAGGAATAACTTTTCTCTTTAATACCTCAGCAGGTGTTGATTTTTACAGATTTCTTCTTCAGTTAGAAATATTGCTACGCTGAATTTGTATTTAAATGGATAACGGTAGTTTTCTGTGACTCTGTGTTCACAAGAGGATATTATGTTTGCACAGATTCTTACGAATATAAACGAGCAGAAAGGTGTATGGACGCTCTTCCAATTTAATATTGCGTATATTTTTTCATTGGAACTAGATGATCTTAAGGTCCTTTCCAACCCTAACGATTCTATGATTCTATGATTCCATGATTATTTTCAAGTTTGGGATCGATGTCAAGTCTTGTGTCACTACACATAGCTGTTAAATATAGTGTGCCTCCCGAGGTCATAAGGTAGTCATATGAACAGTCATAAGCAATAACAAAAACCATTCTGACCTGTAAACTGTGTTACAGACAGCTTAGAGAAAGTTTCTGTGCTTCACTGATGCATATGTTTGGGAATGCTTCTGTTACAGTTCTGTCTCAAAAACTGTTTGGAGGGTCGATAGCCATGAGTTAATATTATACAAAAAAATTCTGAGATGGGTGCTCAACTCATCCGCTCTTAAACAAAAGTGCATCTTTGAGTTGGTTATTAAGTTTCTGCTAGGCTGTTTCACGTTTCCCTTCATGAATGTTTTGGTACTCCTAGCTGTCTTTAGCTGGCCAAGAATGTCATCAAACTGATCCTGAAATACGGTGAAAAATTCTCCAAGCCTCTGAATATTCAGTTTACATGATTATTGTTTCAGGTCAAGGGCTGCTGTTGGTTTCTTTTCCTCTGCATTTCAGATATCTTCCTGGTTGGATTTTTTGGTGCACTCCAAGTGATTTTCATTTTACCTACCACTGTGCATTCCTGGTTGTTGATTTGCCTCTTTCCCTGGTAACTCCACATGCTGAGCTACTGTGTCTGTGAGTCTTGCTAAGGGGCAGGCAGCCAGCTTGTATTGACTGCAGTGCAAATAATTCCTCCTCTGAATTTATTTGTCCAGAAAAGACCCTTTAGGTAGCATGTGCACCAAAATTAGAGTTATTTCTTTCAGGTTCTGCTGTTTGAGTACATGGACTGTGTATATTTAACTCTGGAAAATGGATTTAAATTTTTATTCTTGCACACCTACAGAATGTTGGGAAGATGTGCAAGTTGTTGCTGTAGCAGTATGAGGGCTAATAACTTACAATGGAAACCTTAAGTATAAAATTTGCAAAAATTGTACAATTTGATAATGTAGGTGAAGGCTTCTGATTCTTTAAATCTGTGTGGCCACAGACTATGTTAGCAGATTGCTTCTGAAGTCTTGTAGGAAAATTTTGAAGTCTAATTCTTCATAAAGTTATAACCAAACCATTTTTATTGAAAGTGTGTATTTTAAAACTGAAACACATATAGCTTTAGATGCTTATTATTAACAGGACATGTTGTATTATATCTGCCAAAGAGCTACTTAATTAATTCTCTGAAGTCAGACATCAAAATGTAAATGGATTGGTCCACATCGTTGCTTCCAACACCCTGTTCATTTTGGTGATGGTAAATATCTAGAAACCAGGAAACTTGTCAAAATAGGTCAGCATGAACAGATCTAAGGTATCATGCAGTTGTGTAGACTATCTTTTTATTCTTGGGAGTTTCTCAGGGAAAAGCATTATTACTTAGGGACAAGAGCTGCCGAGGGAGCCTCAAGTCCTTGACAGGACTTGCCCAGGAGCCGACAGCTCAGCTGACTCGCAGGGGGCAGTGCTAGGAGGAGGAGCACCAGCCCTGACTGGTTAAAAACCTGCCCTAGGGAGCATGAGAGATCAGGAGCGCGGCATATAGGGCGGGTTTGAGGCAGTTTGTGCAGGCAGGTGAGCAGGATGGTGAGCACTCGCTGTATGACCAGGGACCTGGTCTGGGAGCTCTGCTCTGGCTGCCCAGGCAGTGGCCAGTGTAGGCACCCAGACAGAGCCGATGAGAGGGGAAGCTGCAGTGCAGAGCTCGGAGTGCAGAGAGTGCCTGCACTGGTCTTGTGGACAATGAGGAGGGTGCACAATGGGCAGGGCGGCACTCGGTGCTCCTGGTGGAGGTCCTCCTGCAGCAGGGGCTGAGCTGTGGGGCGCTGTTACTAGGCTGAAAGGTGTCAGGGTAGCTGAGAGGGAGCAGCACTGCTTGCTCCAGGCTCAAACTGTGCAGGAGCCTCAAGCGTCCACTGCAGCTCATGGAGGAAAGAAGGCGGCCGCTAACCCAGGAAGCTGGGAAACAGTAACATTAACAAACAACAAAAAATGGAGGAAGAGGACAATTAAAAGCAAGGGGCTTCCTCCTAAATCTGTTGTGCCTACCCAGAACCGCTTTGCTGTCCTGCAGGGGGCTGATGAGGAACCACACTCCCACCAGAAACAGCTGGCTGATGCACTGGTAAAGAAGATCACTACTGGTGCTGCCAAGAAAAAGCGGAGGGTCATAGTAGTAGGGGACTCTACTCTGAAAGGAACAGAGGCACCCATCTGACGGCCTGACCCAGTCTCAAGGGAGATGTGTTGCCTGCCAGGGGCTCAGATCAGGGATGTTGCAGAGAGGCTGCCTGCTCTAGTCAGTCCCACTGACTATTACCCACTCCTAGTGATCCATGTGGGTGCTACTGATATAGAAAGCAGTAGCCGGAGAACATAAAGAAGGACTACAGAGCTCAGGGGGAGGTGGTTAGGGGCTCTGGAGCTCAGATTGTCTTTTTGTTAATTCTCCAGGATACAGGGCAGGGCCTTAAAAAGGCTAGGAGGATTGGCCAGGTTAATAAATGGTTAGAAGTGTGGTGCCATAATCAGGGGTTTGGGTATCTTGAACATGGAACTCAATTTAGTAGGCCAGGTCTAGTGGGGGCTGGTGGAGCTGGTCTGACAAAGAAGGGGAAGAGCAGTTTTGGTAGTAGGCTTGCCAGACTGGTCAAGGATGCTTTAAACTAGATGTGTTGGGGGAGGGGGGCATCATTCCATCCCAACACACCCAATCAGTTGCCAGCACCTATAATAAATGCTTGGAGTAATGTAGAGATATTCCAGCTGCTCCAGCCAATGAGCTGGCTTCAACTGGAGCTCAGCTCAGATGCCTCTATACAAATCCCCATAGCATGGGGAACAAACAAGAGGAATTAGAGATGTATGCATGTCTATGGGGGTATGATATCATAGGCATCACAGAAACATGGTGGGATGGCTCCTATGACTGGTGTGTTGGAAGGGAAGGTTACAGGCTCTTTAGAAAAGACAGGCCCGGTAGGTGGAGAGGGGGAGTTGCTATTTATGTTAGGGATAGGCTGGAGAGTATGGAACTCTCTCTGGGGACAGGTGAGGAGTCGACAGAGAGTTTGTGGGTCAGAGTTAAAGGGAGAACAGAGATGGGAGACATTATTGTGGGGATCTGCTACAGACCACTTGATCAAGAGGACTTGGTGGATGAAGCGCTCTATAGACAGATAGGAACAGCCTCACGCTCTCGGGCTTTTGTTCTCATGGGAACTTCAACCACCCTGATATCTGTTGGAGGGATGGTACTGCCTGACACAAGCAATCCAGGAGGCTCCTCGTTTGTCTGGAAGACAGCTTCCTTCTGCAAGTAATTGAGGAGTCGACAAAGAGAGGTGCCATGCTTGACCTCGTCCTCACCAACAGGGAAGGGCTAGTTGGAAATGTGACACTCCAGGGCAGCCTTGATTGCAGTGATCATGAGATGGTCAAATTCGAGATCCTCAGGACAGTGAGAAGAGCTTGCAGCACGCTCACTGCCCTGGCCTTCAAGAGAGCAGACTTTGGCCTCTTCAGGAACCTGCTCAGTAAGATTCCATGGGATATAGCCCTAGAGGGCAGGGGGGCCCAAGACTGTTGGTTAATATTCAAGGATCACCTGCTGCAAGCTCAGGAGCGATACATCCCTACTAGAAGGAAGTGCTGTAGGAGGGCCAGGAGACCTCCTTGGATGGATAAGGAGCTGCTGAGGAAAATTCGAAGGAAAAAAGAGGCTTATAAAAGGTGAAAGCAAGGACAGGCGGCCTGGGAAGAATACAGGGATGTTGTCCGGGATGCTAGGGACCAGGTTAGGAAAGCTAAGGCCCACTTAGAATTTAACTTGGCTAGGGATGTTAAGGATAACAGGAAGGGATTCTATAGGTACATAGCAAATAAAAGACAGACTAGGGACAACGTAGGCCCTCTCCAGAAGCGATCGGGAGACTGGCTCCCCTGGATTTGGAGAAGGCTGAGGTTCTTAAGGACTTCTTTGCCTCAGGCTTCACCGGCAAATGCTCTGACCATACCACCCAAGTCTTGGAAGGCAGACGCAGGGACTGAGAGAATGAAGACCCTGGGCCCGCTGTAGGAGAGGATCTGGTTCGAGGCCATCTTAGCAACCTGAACGTATGCAAGTCCATGGGACCTGATGAAATCGATCCGCGGGTCCTGAAGGAGCTGGCGAATGAAGTTGGTAAGCCACTGTCCATCATATTTGAAAACTCATGGCAGTCAGGTGAAGTTCCCGATGACTGGAAAAAGGGGAATATAACCCCCATTTTCATGAAGGGGAAAATGGATGAGGCAGGGAATTACAGACCAGTCAGCCTCACCTCTGAACTTGGCAAAATCTTGAAGCAGTTTCTCCTGGGAGGCATGCTTAGGCATAGGAAAAACAAGGTGCTTGTTGACAGCCAGCATGGCTTCACTAAGGGGAAATCCTGCCTGACCAATCTGGTGGCCTTCTGTGATGGGGCTACAGAACTGATGGACCGGGGGAGAGCAGTTGATGTCATCTTACCTGGACTTGTGCAAAGCGTTTGACACTGTCTCCCATGACATCCATTTCTCTAAGTTGGAGAGACATGAATTTGATAGGTTTACCACTTAGTGGATAAAGAACTGGCTGGATGGCCACATGCAAAGAGTTGTGGTCAATGTCTCACTGTCCAGCTGGAGACCAGTAATGAGTGGCGTCCCTCAGAGGTCGGTATTGAGACCAGTCTTGTTCAGCTTTCTTGTCGGTAACGTGGACAGTGGGATTGAGTGCACCCTCAGCAAGTTTGCCGATGACACCAAGCTGTGTGGTTCGGTTGATACGTTGGAGGGAAGGAATGCCATCCAGAGGGACCTTGACATGCTTGTGAGGTGGGCTGATGCCAACCTGATGAAGTTTAACCATGCCAAGTGCAAAGTCCTCCACCTGGGTCGGAGCAATCCCAGGCAGAGCTACAGGTTGGGCAGAGAAGAGATTCAGAGCAGCCCTGTGGAGAAGGACTTGGGGGTGTTGGTTGATGAAAAAATGAAGAAGAGCCGGCTTCAGTGTGCGCTTGCAGCCCAGAAAGCCAACCGTATCCTGGGCTGCATCAAAAGGAGCGTGAGCAGCAGCTCGAGGGAGGTGGTCCTACCCCTCTACTCTGCTCTCATGAGACCTCACTTGCAGTATTGTGTGCTGTTCTGGTGTCCTCAACATAAAAAGGACATGGAACTGTTGGAACAAGTCCAGAGGAGGGTCATGAGGATGGTCAGGGGACTGGAGCACCTCCCGTATGAAAATGGGATGAGAAAGTTGGGGCTGTTCAGCCTGGAGAAGAGAAGGCTGCATGGAGGTCTCATAGCAGCCTTCCAATATCTAAAGGGTGCCTATAAGGATGCTCTGGAGGGACTCTTCCATAGGGACTGCAGTGAGAAGAGAAGGGTTAACGGGTTCAAACTTAAACAGGGGAAGTTTAGATTGGATATGAGGAAGAAATTCTTGACTGTAAGGGTGGTGAGACACTGGAATGGGTTTCCCAAGGAAGTTGTGAGTGCTCCATCGTTGGCAGTGTTCAAGGCCAGGTTGGACAGAGCCTTGGGTGTCATGGTTTAGTGGGAGGTGTCCCTGCCCATGGCAAGGGGGTTGGAACTAGATGATCTTGAGGTCCTTTCCGATCCTAAGTATTCTATGTTTCTGTGATCTTGCCCATGTTATTTTCAAATATCTTCAACATATTCTCAAGAATTTTGATTTCTTTTTTTTTTATTCTTTTCGATATTCTTCTTTTCTTGTTATGTACAGATGGATTTTTAAAGTCATTCCCACGATGTGTTTTATATCTTGTTTAAAAATAGGTTGTCACGTTTTGCTCTCCTTTATGGAGAGAACTGAATGAAATAACTATGTGGGATGAGTCAAATTTTGATGCATTTGTAGAGATTAGTATTGTTTATGTGTGTGTATATATGTATATATTTCTTTCCACTCTGTATTTTTTAGAAATTTTTATTCTTTCCCTCAAAATCTCAGCATCATCCCTCTGGATTTGTTTGGGGTTAGCGAGGAGGGCACATCTATAATCATTATGGTGTCTCAAGACGAATGTGTAAAGGAATCAAGGGGTTTATTTCATTGTTTGGTACTTTACTCTCACCCTCTGATTTGCGTGACCTACTCTAAAATTAAGAGACCATGTACACATTAGTGTTTGTGCATACATAGATGTATCCTGTTGGTCAGAACCTAAACAGGCCCCGTTTATATCAGTGAAGAAACAGCAGCTCACATTATGTTGTTGTATATTCCTAGTGGTTTCCATCAGTGAATGTCTGCTGCTATTTGAATTCCTTGCTGTTGCTGAGTTGACACTGAATGTTGCATTGGTCTTAATTCAGTTATTTGTTTCTGCCTCACATGAGCTTTCCTTCAAAGTTCAATATGTCTTACAAGTGAAGACAGAAATTTAAGGATTCTGGGTTTTTTTTTAATGTCTTGATAGGCTTCTATGGAGTCAACTTTACCTAAAATCAAAACATCCATTTGCTTCTCAGTTGATCAAATCATTGTCTTAGAAAGCTAGCTTATACTGCAGAAAGAAATACTCAAAATCTGCTTTCCAGTTGCTATTTGGTGTAATTCAGGTTTTCTCTGTCAAAAATTCCTAGTAATACTAATCTGATTGTTAGCATATATATAAGTGTCCTGCTGTCCTGGTGTTTCCAAACACTGTGAAGTACAAACACAAACCCTTCAGTACTAGTATTACTAACTGTGAAATACTAATGGATTTATAGTTTTACAGATACTCTACACAAATGATTAATCTGAAAGATAATTTTTTTTATTAATTCTGTTGGACCTGGCTTTTTTAATCATAACATTAAGTGAAGAAGTTTTCAGAGATTCGGCACAGTTTTCTTTCTCGATGAGCTCTTTTTGAGACTTATTAGATTCTGTTTGGCTAGAAGATCTTCATTGTGAGCCATAGGTCTTGTTTTTTGCTTATTCTCTGAAAATTCAAAATAGGCAGCATGATAGAGCTCTGCAAACATTTTTCTTTGCTACATTTGCAGAAGAAAAATAACTGGGATGTCATGGTGTGAAATGCTGTCAAAATGAACGTGATCTGTTACATGCTTTTATTTTTTTCCTCTCCAGTCCTTACTGCAATTCCCTGATATGCACAAGGCTAGTAATGGATTCTGATATCCTCATGGACACTCTCTGCCCTAATCTATAAAAGGGATGCTTCTCATTCATTAAGCTGTAATCGTTACCTTTTGTGTTATCCATCTATTGACAGGTGCCCTTGTGGAAGTGATTTTTGTCCTGTTGCTGTGTTCTGTTGAGTGAAAATGGTTTGGATGATACCTCTTTCCAGAATGGCAAATTGTGATATTGTGATAATCAGAAGAAATTAATTTTTTTTCTTCTTTCTGAGCAGTGGTGCAAAACTACCTTGTGCTTTGAATATTTTATAACAAATCAGCTGGGATCTCAGTATGAGATGGGTAAGAATGGTTTAACGCATTCAGGCCGAGTTCACCTATTCCTGATACTTTTTCTCAAAACGACAAATGTATGTCTAGGGAGGGGAACGTTACCCCCTCACTAACCCATATCTCCCACCCTTCGTCTGTTTTCAGCTCTGGTTTTCTGGCATCTGATTTTTCCAACTAATGGAAAACTAATGGTGAGTCACTGGAACAGGTTGCCCAGAGAAACTGTTGCTGCTCCATCCCTGGCAGTGTTCAAGGCCAGATTGTATGGGGCTTTTAGCAATCTGGTCTAGTGGAAGGTGTCCCTGCCCATGGTAGGGGGGTTGGAACTGGATGATCTTTGAGGTCCCTTCCAAACTGTTCTGTGATCTTGCACCTTTCTTTTTTCACTTTAAGGATGAGGTTGTTAAGGAATTTGGATCTGTGTTTATAACTGTATCTGGAGAGGACAGACGTGGCCACAAACTGAGAGTGTCTTACCAGATGTAAATTCTGGTGTTGTGTGCCTTCTGTTGCAGGAATGTGATGTTTTTAATCCAGAGATTGGTAAAACCATGCAGGAAATTGTTTAGTTTGTATGCTCATTCACACAAGCAAACTAAATTTCAAATCTTACAAGTTTGTCTGAGGAGCTCAGGCTTTACAAGAGCCTGCTCTGGCCTTGGGTGACATGGTTTAGTGTGAGGTGTCCCTGCCCATGGCAGGTGGGTTGGAACTAGGTGTTCTTAAGGTCCTTTTTAGCTCTAAGTATTCTGTGATTCTGTGAAGTACAGACTCACCAGTACTATAGATGGTATAAGCTTTATACTGTACATGCTCTGAGCAAGGATTCTTCCCTCCTGTGGATGACTGTCCTGCCAGTTGTGCATTTTCTCAACTGGTAATGAAAGATTAGAGCTGTTGATTCCTTACCCCCCCACCCCCCAAGAAACATGAGGTTTGGGCATGTTATCTTTGTTCTAGTAGTTTGCATAGTGAAAGGAAAGTCGTGAGTGCCATTAGAGGCAGCAAGAAGGAATTTTTGTTGAATATTGAAAGAAAAATTTCAAAATGAAGAGGATTCTCAGAGAGGTTGCAGAATCTCCATTTTTGGAGACTTTAAAAATTCTACTGGCTGTGGCCCTCAGCAACTCAGTGTAACTCCTGTTTGCCATGATTTGAGAAGGAGGTTGAATGGGATGACCTCTGGAGATCCTTTCCTACTACAGTTTTTTACCATGTTTATGTGATAAATAGGATAATCTCCCTTCTTAAGGAAAGATTCAGCTACTTATACTAATTTTCAATAATAGGTACTTTATGCAAGGAGGAAGATTTTGCTTTAGAAGTATGAATATTTTATAGGTCATGTTTTTCAATACTGCAAATATATGACTAAAATTTATTTTTCTGACAACTTAAATGAAAGTCATTACTTACCACAAAAAATCTTAATGAGAACGACTGAATAAAAACTTTATGCATTTGAAAAGCATTATATATTCTGGTATATTGACTTTATTAGAAGGAGTAATGCCCTCCCTCACCTTCTATTCCTACTGCAGGACAGGGGGCCACTTTGCCACAAGGGCTCATTGCTGGCACAGTGTTCAATCTGCTGTGTGCCAGGACCACCCAGACCATTTTCTTTCCTGCTGTGGGTCCACTAGGGTGTGCTGGTACGTGGGGCTTTTCCTCCCCAGATTTAAAGTGTGCATTTCCCTTTGTTGAACTTGAGGTTTGTCAGCCCATTTCTTCAGCCTGTCAAAGTTCTGGTGGGCAGCACAAATATCTGGTTTATCAGCTACTTCTCTGAGTATTGTATCATCTGCTATTTTAGTTCTCTAAGTTCAAGTTTTTCTGTAGCAAGAACAAGATTTAAAAAAAAAAGTTTTGACTAATTGAATAATGTAGATTCTTGGACTATGTATGAAACATGACACTTTAAGGACCATAATACTAAACTTATGCTTTTGTTTTTGATTCTGAATTGACCATTACTGCTTGCATGGCTCTTACGTATCTTTCTAAAGACTTGTAAGATGATTCTCAATTACTCTGGCTATGAGGGAAAAATAATCAGATAGTAAGAATGTAAGGAGACAGGATACAACAATTGATGATATGTAGTCCTGTGAAGTGTATGTGTATGTAGAACACTGCAGTTTGTATTCATCAGGACATTAGTACCCCAACAGTCAATTTAAATCTAATTGGCAGATGTGCTCTAATGATAAAAGTCCTAATGACTGCATGCTCTGAACAGATTATCTGCAATGCACTTTTTAATTTTACATAGGCTCTTCATTTGCTTGTAAACTGAGAAGAGGCCATTTTCATTTCAGTTTTATAACTGCAAAAGTGTACTTTTTAGATGCAGTATCACAGTACAGTTATTAAAAATTCTGCACTGAACGTACATGCAATAGATAAATGAACAGTGCATTGGATCTGTGTATGCTCAGTGAGTGTACTTGGGATTCTTGTTGTATGTAGTAATTCTGAAAGGTCCAAAATGTAAACAAAAATGTGAAAATCCCTCTATCTGTCCAGACCAAACTTCCAGGAAAAAACATTTTTGGAGAAAAGTCACTGTGAGTGGATTTTGTCCAAAAGCCCTTAAGTATACAACTGCATACTTCAATAGGTACCCATGAATGAACTGTAACATAAGGCACCCCACAGAAATTTTTTACATATATATGGGGGTAGGGAAATTAAGCTTTATTATGGTCAATCAGTAAAGAAATTACAGTTGTCACTTGAGGTAGTCACCTGCTATCTGTTCTGAAGCTTTATTAAAAAAAAAACAAACAAATGGTCTTTTTTTTGCCTCTGTTTATTGAATGTCAGAATTTCTGGGTTTTAAAGTCACAGGGATAGATTATTTGTTGTTTAAAATGGCCTATGGAATGGTGCAAGGTAGTGCTTTCAATGGTCGAGCTTTGAAAATTAAGTAAACTTGTGATGGAGCTCAATCCAGTGTGCAACCTGACTGCTTTTGAAGATCATTAACAGTTTTTCTTGAAAAACTAAACTAAACCCATGATCATATAACAGTAGTTCACATTAAGAACAATACAAAATATGGTCCTATGGTTTGAATGTGTAAACCTTGTCCTGGTTCCCAGATCAGAATTTAACTTTGAACCTGTTTTAGTAACAAAAATGAGCAAAGATGGAAGCTTCAAGTAGGAAAAAAAATATGGAATAGGTCTTACACCTCCAGAAGAAAGATGCTGACTATGTGAGGCATAGAACACAAAATACTCCAAGTGTACATGATAAGATGAAATGAAACGTCAAGAATAGTGCAAACAGGAAGGTCCAACTCAAAGTTCATGGCACTTGCGCTTAAAATTGCAGTAAGTATCAAGAACAAGATTTTTGACAATCTTTGTAATTGAATCTCTTACATCTTGATTGGAACGATGGTGCTGTGGTGAGCGATAGGCTCACAAAGTATGAGATCTTGAAGTAGCTAAGCAATGCTAATTTCACATTACCATTTTGCATGAGATGATTCTAGAAGTCATTTTTCAGCCTAATACATTGGTCATCTTCCATCAGTCTCCATTTGGACAGAGACAAGTAGGTTTATAAATGACATAGATTATTTCCTGTGATTAAAACCTAATGGGGCAATAGTTCTATATGGTGAACTCACCTACCTGATTGCCCTGTGTGAAATACAGTCATTCGTAACTTGAAACAAAGTGTGAAGGTCACTTTTACAGGATGGTCCTGGAATATTGCGGTGATTGGGGGTGAGGGGTGGTGGGCAGGAGTAGTGGCAGCCATTTGATAGCCAATACAAATTCTAAGTTGTTGTGGAGAGGGAGAGTTTGATTTCTGAATAAACAAATGAGGAAATAATTAACTAATTACATTATTGCATGTGCACAGACTACTGACACTGATGAGAGCATTGATAGAGTATTTTAACAGGTTCTGGTATCAGTGCCAAAGAATGTGGTTGACAAATAATTAAGTACTTAGGAAAGAATTGCAACAAATATTTGTTTTTTGCCTGGAAGGGAAAGGCTAGAATTCAGTCCTGGACTAAAACCAAGCTGTAAGGGGGGCCTTGACAGTAATCAAAAACTACTTATAGGAAGAAAGATATGTTAAAAAGGATGTCTCTTATCTATCAGAAAATTTTATATTTGGTTTGACAGCTGAAAGCTGATGCTTAGGCAAAGTGAGGTGAGAGATTAGGTGCAACTTTTTATTGTGAGATACTTCATTTACTTCTGGTTTAATTTATTTTGTATTTTCATCATTTAGATTTAGTGATTGTAACACTCCTTTTGGTCTAATAAAACTACTTATAATCAGCCCAATTCCTGTAACTGATTTTTGTTTTCCAATTCATTTTGTATGCTGTGTTGTCCTTCTGTGTGCCATGTACTTGAATCAACAAAGCATAACTGCATTGCAGAGTGACAAGCTAGATATACTGCTGTCTTGTTAATCATTGGGTCTTGGATATTTGAAAATTGGTTGGATAGGGTTTGTTAGAATATAAGCTGAATGTTTTTATAAGAGTATCTAGTAGTGAAATTAAGTGCTGACATTATAAATGCTATTTATAGATATCAAAGTTAGACCAGATGGATAATGCAAGTCATGCTTTCAAAGCTGTTGAATTTTTCACAACTTGAGGAAATCAACAGCCCTCTGATGTCTAATCGATAGATTCATTTGTGGTTTTTATCAGAAGCCTCAGAGTTGGAATTAACTTTTTTTTTTTTTTTAATTCATGTAATTTCTCCAAAACCAGTGCAGTGTTTTGCTTCTTTAGAATATTCCAACATTGTTTTGTCCTCTCTGCTCTTCCCTCCTCCTCTGTCCCCCTGGGTGACTTGAGTATGCTACTATTATGTGAAAGTAACACTTGCTGTTACAGCAAGATTACTTGCAATAATGCAACCATCAGTATTCAGTTCATTGATGTGTCATATCTGTCTTACAGTCTTTGCTTGTCAAAAGAGGTCTAATGAATTACCTGAAGTAGATGTGTTAGATTAAGTAGTTCTAGAACTATCATGGATTTCAACTGATCTTATATCAGTATGGTGGTAGCACCACTTGAATACCATTGCCAACTTCCTCGATGATCTGAGGCTACTTTATATGCTAGTGTTTGAGCAAGAATATGAAAACAGGGCTGTCCACTTGATCAGGGTGGGTACATTTCACACTTAATTCCACACAATAATTAGAACAGAGTTATTTTAATCAATTACCTGAGGAAGTGATCAGCTGTGGTTTAGGCTGTAGAGGTGATACCAAATTCTGCAGACCGCATTTAGTAGTGAGGTCCCTGTCATGAGAAGTAACAGATGGAATTATTACAAGAAAAGAAATTGACAGGTAAACTGAAATAAATCTTTTCCATACCATTAATTTGGGGAGAAATGCTTTAGGGTTTGCAGAAATTTAATAAATATGCATAAGGTGATATTTTGTGTTCCACATCCTTTACATTTATACTGGCTTATTAAAGATTTAATTAAGTTTTCTAAGAAGGGAGAGGATGCAGTCTAGCAAAAAAAATGTAGATGACAGTGTGGGTTCACAATAATTAGGGCTTCAGGGATAAAATAAAGGGTCTCTACGGTTAATGAATATTAAAGCAATGGCTGCTTTGAAAACTTAAAAAAATAATGGTGTTTTACTTACCACATCTGTCTTCTGCTTGTATTTTAGTCCTTGTTCTTCCATTTTTGTGACAAATTACATACCATTTACTTCTGCAACTATGGATAGTAACAGAAGTTACAGAATAAATTTTATTTGACTCTTGTGCATAAACAAAATTTTTTTACCTCCTCTTGATTACCCTGCAGTGTCTTTTTTTTTTTTTAATACATTTAAACCTTAAAAACAAGTATTTCTGGATAAAATTTATTAATACTTCCCTATTTAAACAGCACTGCGCGAAGCATTGCAAAGACTCCTGTTATTTTAAATCCCTCTTTATGTCTCTTTCATTTTCAAAGTTCCAAAACCTTGAAAGTGGTCAGACAGTAAATGTGGCAAAGCAACTGTGGACCATGTTAACCCATGGTCTTTATTGATCTCTTGTAGTCTGTGTGTAGACATACATAAATAAACAAATGTTTCGTCTTCCTTGATTTGTAGCTTCCAACCTCTTGGGGATGAGAAGTCTGTTATGTGGTACTCCAGTATCTTGCACAATTAAATTCTTCTCTTTGACTAGGGTTTCTTAGTGTTCTGATTATTACATAAATAGCAACAATACTGAAATAATAATTCCTTTTGCAAAATTAAGAGCATAAATGAAACCAACAATATTATGCTTGTACCTTGGACAACATAATGTGCTCTATAAGTTCTTTATCAGTGTAATACCAGGGAAGAACAAATACATTGTTCTGTAGTTTGAAAGGTATGTTCAATTGTGAGTTCAGTACAGCTGCCACAAATTCTTTTATAGGCTTCTGTTTAAGGCCTTGAATGTAATTTCTTGCTGCTTTGAGCTTTATAGCATGTATTAGATTATTCAACCTTATGCTGTGGGTATGGCAAAAGCTCTCATCCTGTATGCTTATACCATCTTGACTATTTTCCAGGTCTGCTCTTCTCCCTCTGTTGTTGTTGATCCCGTGTCACTTTTAGAATATCTTCTGGAGATCTTCTGTATGTCCTCTTCCTAGAAAAAGAAATTCCATTGCTTTCTGAATCTTTCCTTCCCATTCTTTGAGCCCCACTCAATTCTGGTGGCCCATTCTGCTGCAGTAAGCCAGTAGTCCTTTCTTCTCTTTCTTCTTGATAATTTCCATTGGATAAGTGGGTACTTTCATGTTAATGAGTGGTGGAAAAGGGGAAAAGAGAAAAAGAAGCTTTTTAAGGTGATATGGACTATGAGGAAAGATCAGCAGGTAATGGAGCTTGCTCTAAGTGGTTTCTACAGTTGATTCAGGAATTGAATTCTCTCCAGCACAACTTTTCTGTGAAAGCAATAGCTTCTGCAAAAGCATTGTCTTTCTTACATAGCTTTCTGTGTTAATGTTTTTTAAATATATGCTTTCCTGAAATCTGCTGTGTTCATTGAAACTGCAGTTTTCATTGTCTGAAAACTGCTTTATTTACATCTTGTTACTTTGCCCTGACAGTCTGTTTAAATGCCAGTTAGAAGTAGCGGGAGAGTAAATTCTCCTCTTGTGCTAACTGTAATTTTTTTGAAGTGGAAACTGTTATGTGCCTCAAACAGGTTATTTGTTTTTGTATAAATAAGAAGTTTTATTTTAGTGTAACAGATTCTGGTAACCTATCCTGAAGACAGAACTGTGTATATGCAAACTGACTTAGTCACACCGCAGATTACTTCTCCCCACCCCCTTTTGCAAAGAGCTGGTAAAAAGCCCTCTGGCCCACAAGCCGTGTCTGTTCTTTAAATACTTGCATTTCTGTACTGTTATTTGTCTTCTGAACCATATGTTTGCATAGTTTTTAGCAAAGCAATATTTTTTCAGAAAAAAAAAATTGTCTCTTCTCACCTTGTACCACAAAACATTAAATTGCTGTTTATTTGGCCAAACCCAATGAGCCAAACTAACAATATGTCAGGCTATCAGATGATTTTAGTCGTCAGAATGTTATTTGGATTGTGTGTATGAACCAGGCCGTTTGTGTGGTTGATTAGTATTCATCCAGTTGCAGTCCTGTATATGTAACTCCATGTGTGTATATATATAGTGCAGAATATTTAAATACATTAATTTTAATTTTATATTTAGTGTCCTAAATACATTATTTTATACATATACATGATTTTATAAATGTTTTCCTTATTAAGATGTATTGTTTTGCAGAGTAAATTCAATTCAGTCAAACTGCATTGTTGAAGTGGGAGATAAGTATTTATGTACTACAGGAAAGTAAATTGGAAAGTTATGCCTCATGTACTTATTTTTAAATATGATTCAGACCTAAAAGTTTATAGGCAATCATGTGCTGTTCTTGCAAAAGGTTAGGTTTCTGTCAAATGGAGATAAAGTGTATTCTCTGTCTTTGTAGTGATTAGGACAGTAATTGCATCTAATTTTTAGTGATGTTTTCTCCTCCCTGTGGTCACTGATGCATTTCACTGAAAATGTGTGGGAAGGAGTTAAAGTGTCTGCAGTGGATTTCTTGAATCTGAATGTAATTCCTATTAACATACATTTTATTGCTAGGCTTGTCAGAATGAGAGTTTTTTCCATAATTTTCTTCTAAATGGGGCGGGGGGGAATTGTGTAAGTTGAGAATTTTATTTAGGGATATGCACATACATAATGCTAATATTGATCTTTTGTCCCCCCCCTGCCCCCAGCAGGAAGGAGTTTTTGTCACAATGAATAATATAGTTCTGTAGGAAATGTGTATTTTTGTAGTGTCCAGTTCATGAAATATGAAACCCTGACTGCTTTGAGCACCATGGAGTGTAAATTGTGCTAGACTAAAATTGATTGAGCTGAGTGGCATCTACTTTTTCTCTAACATCTTGTTAAGACTGTAAGAAGTGTCAAAATGATGGTCTGCCCGAATGACTATGTTTAAAGTGTCGCAACCAATGTTAATGTTCCCAATTGACATTTTTCCTTGTAATGAGGTGATTTATTTTTCATTCTTGAATTTCAATGAATATTCACTAGTTTTGTGGCAAAATTTGTTAATGAGCTTTGCATTTATTTATCAGATTTTATAATTGGTTTTAAGCCTCTGTAATCTTCTTCTCAACATCAATTATTATTAATCTATCAAGAGTATCACCCTCCTACTTCCCTTCTGCTCCCTAAAGTAGAATAAGCTTATCAAAGATTTTTTTATTCCTTGATCTTTGGCTAGCTAGTTAACTCACCTCTTAGGTCATCTTTGTAAATGAGTTTGTAATGTTAAATTGACAAATTAATAGATCAGAACCGTTCTGTGCTTTTTGGTCAGTTACTGCTTCAGTTTCCATGGGTTTTCCTTCCAACAGGAAGGCATGACTGTTTTAGCTTAGGCATTGTGCTATTTCAAAAAATAATAACGGCAGTGTAGCCTATCTTTTAACTAAAATGATTTGTTTCTGTTTTCTCTCTAGACCCATTGGGTAGCTAACTTTGCTAGTTCATTATTGTGGCAAATGGTGTAGCATTTGTAGGGTAGCTAGGGAAGTGGCTGTCTTAGGGTCGAACTGGACAAAGTGCAGTACTGAATCTTCTCACTCATAAAGGCAAACTATTTGCAGGGAAACTGTTTCTGAAGATTCCTCAGGTTACAAAATAAGATTTGAGGTGCAATTTTTTCCCCTGTGCATCAGACTAGGTTGAATGGGAGTTGAAAATGGGGTGATGGGAGGTGGCATGTTTAACTAGTGTGCTAATATTGACCTTAAAAAATGCAGATTTCAAAAGTCTAATGTTGAAATGTAAGATTATAAGTTAAGTTAGCTGTAGTGTATCTTTTCAGCTAGCTGTGAACAAAGACAAGAAGCTGCATAAATTTTATTCGCATACAAATGGATGTGTCCTTTAAAGATAATGTAGCCTTTGACTTCAGTAATTTTTCAGTGTTTTTCCTTTGTGGAGTTATTTTAAATACAAAGATAACATTTTCTACCTCCGGATGTTGCTGAGATGCAAATGAGAGAATATATACCAGGATATATAATGTTTGTTCAGTTCCCATAATGTTTAGGAGGAGTCCATTATTGAATGTGGACTAGGCTGACTTTTGGCCTGAGCTGGTACAGCCTCTGTTATGTCCTTATGGACTTGGCATCTACATAGGACTTCAGAATACATCTGAGTGCATTTAGGTAGTCAGGAACAATGATGTCTTCTCTTCAGCTAAAAAAACCCAAACCCCAAAAAACATAGGAAAAGTGCTTTGCAGAATTATCCTCCTAATTGCTTTCAAAGGAAATCTCTAGGACAGGTCTGTGGAATGTCAAGTTTTTTTACATGCTTCCTTTCTTCTTTTGTGTTTTTCATTATTCTATGTCAATAAACTTCTTAAAATCAACCACAAAACCAAACTGCCAAATAATTTTTTTCTTGCATTTCTCTAGCTTTAAACACCCTACACTTCAAAAGCACAAGTATTCAGATTTCCTTAACTTTAGATGCAGAATAAACAGTGGTCTGTACTGGGTCTGTTATGGAATTGAAGCTTAACATTTTTTGACTTGTATAGGGCTTGAAATCGGCATTTTTCTCTTTAGCAAAAGTATAATATAGGATTTTTTGTGGAAAATCCGCATTGTTTTTGATGCTGATTACTGCAGACCTAGCAGATGTAAAAACTCTCTTTTTTATAGTCAGAATAGTAATGATATTTTATGTGATATTTATTTTCTACCATGTTTGTGCTTTAGAAGCTTAATCTTACGGGTTCTTGGGTTTATAGGTAAAACATGAACACCTGGAATTTAAAGAATAATAAAGCTTTTATTTGTGTTAGGTAGTTAGAAGATGTTTCAGTGCCTTTGGAAATAACTTTTTCCACTCCAAACGCTGATAACTGTTTTGTCTGCAACTTTTTGATTGTAATCTTCAAAACTCCTAATTTGTACTTAGACTAGTTTGTGCATAGTTGGATATCTTATTTCAGAAACTACCTATTTGGCTTCTCACAAGATAGAAAATGCTTATTGCTTATTACCAACACATCTTTCCTCTGCCATCAGTCTTTTACTATCTAGTTGCTGTGAAGAAGCAGGTGAGAAATACAGTTCTATTTTTTAGTCTCACAGTGTGCTAATCATCAAGGTAATCTTTCTTATTAATAGGATAGGTGCCAGTAAGGAATAGGTACTTGAAAATCCTCTCCATAATATCATAAAGGCAAGTCAATGACATCTGCCTATGTGGTTTTTTTGATTGCGATTTTTTTTTTAATTTTATTTTTAATTTGTGGAGATCAAGTAGCCAGAGTGCTTGTACCCATGATGTTTTCCAGCTAGATGCTTTATGTGGCCTCTAGATCAACTGGACCTGGTCAGTCTGTGCTTGTCTGGAGCGACTTATTCAAAGAATTCTGATGATTTGTTGATATAATTAAAGGTTACTTAGCTTCCTCCAAAAATCTTTTATGTTATATACCCTCATTTTAATTGTCTGTTATATAATAACAAAGTAAGGTACAGTACTTTATATTCCTTGATGAAGCAATTTAAAAAAAAAGATTTTCATTCATTATTCTTACGGGGGCTCTGTCAAAATTATTTCAGTATGTTTGATTGGGGTTGTTTTGCTGTTCAATCAGTTAGATTTCTGATTATCAAACAGTGTTTACGCGCCCTTATAACAATTTAATCTCAGCCCTTTTATTCTTCTTCATTACGGTGTGTTTTCACTCACTCATGAAACCAAAGCATCTCTGATTTGTGTGGTATTTAAAAATGCATTTTAAATGGTTGTTGAATTAATTTGTTCTTAGCATTCTTTCTTTTAACAATACATGCTTCTTCCCCTTCCCAGTCTTCCTTTATAATCTAATTCACTGTAAAGTCTTGATGCTTTTTCCATAGCTAGCAGTTCATAAGCTTCTTTTAAAAATAAAATTTGTTTTCATGGTAGCAGTTCAGTCATCTATTCTGTACCTTCAGTGATTGAAAGTACTGCATTTTAGCCTAGTGTTTGAAGTAACTCAGAAAATTGAAGAAAAGGAAGAAAGTTCTTTTTTTTAATATTACCCATAGTTTAGTTGTCTGGCTTGTTTGCTGGGTAAGTCTTCAGTAGTAGCACAGTACTCCAGGGCTTTCAGGGATTAATCTCTATGTGGTGATTCCATAGTGAAGAGAGCTCTGTGTTTACAGAGAGCAAAAAGATATGGATGCCATTTAAGGTTACAAATTTTCAGAGTGAAAATCCAGTAATACCCTGAACTGTTGTTCTTCTTTTACTTCCCTCCCTCCCCTCTTTCAAATTTTGATTTGTTGCCAGTATTCCACCAAAAGCAAAGCAACCTCAAATTGATATATCAACTTTCAGTGTTAAATCTTTTCATTGCACAAATGTGCAGAGGAATGTGCCGGTAAGGGGTGGGACGGGAAAGAGGAGAGGCAGTATGCTAATTCAACAGCGCTGTGTATGTATCACTAGGAAAGGAAGAGTCTTTCTAGTGATACAGATTTCTGAATTACTTAATCATGAGATAGAGAATAAATACACTTGGAACAAAATGGTGATTTTTTTGGTGTCTACACTTGTTCACAATGGTGTCTACGTTCCTCTAGATGCTATTTGCTCTATAGAGTACACTTTACACTCGCAAAGAAAAAACATAAGGTGGAACTGCAGTTCAAGTGATGTCTTGTCATGCATATTCTTTAAATATCATGTTGCCTGCTTATTTCAGCAAACACTGAAGAAGTGAATGAAAAAAGAATAGGATCAAAAGTTTTTCAATAAGCACAATGTTAATTGTGTGTCTGGGAAGTCAATATTCTTTGTAGCAAGAGAGGTACACAAAGTATGTGATAGTTCTTGAATGGCTTTCAGGAGGTCATTGATAATTCTCCATTGCAAATTCAGCCAGGCTGCTGGATGCTGTGAGGTGAGTATGGTAGGAAGCAATAAATAATATCTTGGGGGGTATGTGGAATAATTTCTGAAACTCAGAATGACAGTATAAATAACAATGAACTTAAAGGCTATCTTAGCTAAGTTTACTCTTACCTAAAACTCAGAAATATTTGAAATGTCAGGTTGAATGAGTATATTAATATCATAAATGCCTTGTAACTGAGAGATGGGTTCCTGGATTTAGTAAAAGTTTTTGTTTTTGGAATAGTAATTGTGCATGGAATTACCTTGAAGTATCTGCTTAAATATCATAAACTTTAAAATGTATGGTCATATTCAGTTCCCAGGAGTCTGAAGGTTCTGAGTACTGAAAAAAAATACAGCTATTTAGGATTAGGAGGTTGGTCATCTCATTATTGACTTGAAGTATCTGTGTAGAATGATGTTAGTTTTTAACTTTTTTGCATCGTTTTAATATTTTACTAAGGATTTTTCCCCCATCTTTCAATGAAGAACTCTTGCAATATTTTTGCTAGGTCACTCTATAGTGTTTCCTTCTGAGAATAAATGGAACATTTTTTTGTCCTTCTGTATAACAAGTACTCTTGGAATCATCCTGGTTGTCCTATAATATGCTCCTCTGAGACTAATATCCTTTCAGTGTAAAGGTGACCTAAACAAAATGTACTTCGAGGTTTAGCTGATGCTTTTGTTGTAATATCTTTTCTCTAGTTCATGATTCATCCTTTTGATATTTCTCATTATGTTTTTAATTACTTCCATGCTTGTGGAAAAAAACCCAAGTAAAACAGTAGGGAAAAAGCTTATAGCTGTATAAGGCATCTTATCTAGGCTTATTTCTATAAACTCTTAAACACTTTAACTTGTGTTTAATGCAATACAGTGGGGACTTCCTGGAATAAATTGTGTGGTGGTATACTAGAGTCACTACTCTGTAAGTTGTATTGTTGACATTACAGACTCAAATTAGGTGAACCTTATGAATACTTACATTTATTAAAAATAAAATTTGACAAATTGTGAAAATTTTGCAAAGTGTTAATAACAAAAAAGAATTCATTTTGGACTGTACTCCATGGAAATGAAGAATATATTTTAAGTCAAATGGATAAATACATCCATGTAAATCATTGTGCAGGTTACTTTCTATCTTGCATTTTCTACAGTGGAAAAATACTAATGTTGCTACTTTCTTGTAGAATGTTCAGAAAGTGACAGCTCTGTGTAACAGGAAATCAACCAGATTTTTCTTAAATTGCTAATAGAACAACTTACAGGCTAAAATAAAAAAAGCCCTCAGTATTTCTATTTCTCTATTCATTTATCTACTCAGTCTTAAAAGGACAGTTTTAGGATTAATACAGAAAATGTAGGTTATTTTGTGTAAAGACGAAAATCGGTGTCTGATTCCATGAAGCAAATCCTCAGTCACAGCTAAATGACTTCAAGTCAATGGAGCATAATATCAAGTCAGTCATACTGTGCCAGCTTTCATGGCTTCTCAGTTATGTTCAAGCAATTGCTTTTTTGCAAATAAATAAATTATCTGAAAGGGAAAAAGCATCCTAACATATTTCTGTATATACCAGTGATTAGTAGTATTTGCATTAAGTCATGCTTATTTTTTTCAATTGAAAAACAACATTTGAAAGGTTATGGAAAACTGCAGAGACAAGGAGTCATTTACAGTACTGATACAGCCATCCCCAGTGCAAGACTTAGTTTATGACCTTATGACTTACAAAACAGATTGTACTATGCTTCCAGTGCCTCTGGAATTTGATGTAAATGTTGCTGATTTCTGCTGCAGAAAAGTATATTGCTCACTGAAATATAGAATCATAGAATAGTCAGGATTGGAAAGGACCTTAAGATCATCTAGTTCCAATCCACCTGCTATGGGCAGGGACATCCAGTTCCTTAATCCTGGAGTTCTCCATTAGACCTCAGGTCTCTTGTGTTCTGAATTTAGAAGTTGGGACTCAATTTAGGAGGCCAGGTCTACTGGGGGCTGGTGGAGCTGATCTGACAAAGAAAGGGAAGAGTGGATTTGGGAGGAGGCTTGGCAGACTGGTCAAGGATGCTTTAAACCAGATGTGTTGGGGGAGGGGGCCATGGTTCCATCCCAACACACCCAGTCACTTGCCAGCACCTATAGTATAAGTTCAGAGCAATATAGAGATATTGCAGCTACTCCAGCCAATGAGCTGGCTTCAACTGGAGCTCGGCTCAGATGTCTCCATACAAATGCCCGTAGCACGGGGAACAAACAAGAGGAATTAGAGATGTGTGCATGTCTACGGGGGTATGATATCATAGGCATAACAGAAACATGGTGGGATGGCTCCTATGACTGGTGTGTTGGAACGGAAGGTTACAGGCTCTTTAGAGAAGACAGGCCCGGTAGGTGGAGAGGGGGAGTTGCTATTTATGTTAGGGATAGGCTGGAGAGTATGGAACTCTGTCTGGGGACTGGTGAGCAGTCGACAGAGAGTTTGTGGGTCAGGGTTAAAGGGAGAACAGAGATGGGAGACATCATTGTGGGGATCTGCTACAGACCGCCTGACCAAGAGGACTTGGTGGATGAAGCACTCTATAGACAGATAGGAACAGCCTCACGCTCTCAGGCTTTTGTTCTCATGGGAACTTCAACCACCCTGATATCTGTTGGAGGGATGGTACTGCCTGACACAAGCAATCCAGGAGGCTCCTCATTTGTCTGGAAGACAGCTTCCTTCTGCGAGTAATTGAGGAGTCGACAAAGAGAGGTGCCATGCTTGACCTCGTCTTCACCAACAGGGAAGGGCTGGTTGGAAATGTGACATTCCAGAGCAGCCTTGATTGCAGCGATCATGAGATGGTCGAATTCGAGATCCTCAGGACAGTGAGAAGAGCATGCAGCAAGCTCACTGCCCTGGCCTTCAAGAGAGCAGACTTTGGCCTCTTCAGGAACCTGCTCAGTAAGATTCCATGGGATGTAGCCCTAGAGGGCGGGGGGGCCCAAGACTGTTGGTTGATATTCAAGGATCACCTGCTGCAAGCTCAGGAGCGATACATCCCTACTAGACGGAAGTGCTGTAGGAGGGCCAGGAGACCTCCTTAGATGGATAAGGAGCTGCTGAGGAAAATTTGAAGGAAAAAAGAGGCTTATAAAAGGTGGAAGCAAGGACAGGCGGCCTGGGAAGAATACAGGGATGCTGTCCGGGAAGCTAGGGATCAGGTTAGGAAAGCCAAGGCCCACTTAGAATTCAACTTGGCTAGGGATGGTAAGGATAACAGGAAGGGATTCTATAGGTACAGTGCAAATAAAAGACAGACTAGGGACAATGTGGGCCCTCTCCAGAAGCGATCGGGAGACTGGCTCCCCTGGATTTGGAGAAGGCTGAGGTTCTTAAGGACTTCTTTGCCTCAGTCTTCACAGGAAAATGCTCTGACCATACCACCCAAGTCTTGGAAGGCAGACGCAGGGACAGAGAGAATGAAGACCCTAGGCCCACTGTAGGAGAGGATCTGGTTCAAGACCGTCTTAAGTACCTGACCGTATACAAGTCCATGGGACCTGATGAAATCGATCCGCGGGTCCTGAAGGAGCTGGCGAATGAAGTTGCTAAGCCACTGTCCATCATATTTGAAAACTCATGGCAGTCAGGTAAAGTTCCCGATGACTGGAAAAAGGGAAATATAACCCCCATTTTCAAGAAGGGGAATATAGATGACCCCGGGAACTACAGACCAGTCAGCCTCACCTCTGAACTTGGCAAAATCTTGGAGCGGATTCTCCTGGAAGGCATGCTGAGGCACATGAAAAACAACAAGGTGCTAGGTGACAGCCAGCAGGGCTTCACTAGGGGGAAATCCTGCCAGACCAATCTGGTGGCCTTCTAAGATGGGGCTACAGAACTGTTGGACAGGGGTGGAGCAGTTGATGTCATCTCCCTGGACTTGTGCAAAGCGTTTGACACTGTCTTACATGGCATCATTGTCTCTAAGTTGGAGAGACATGAATTTGACAGGTGGACCTCTCGGTGGATAGAGAACTGGCTGGATGGCCACACGCAAAGAGTTGTGGTCAATGTCTCACTGTCCAGCTGGAGACCAGTAACGAGTAGTGTCCCTCAGGGATCGGTGCTGGGACTGGTTTTGTTCAGCTTTCTTGTTGGTAACGTGGACAGTGGGATTAAGTGTGCCCTCAGGAATTTTGCCAGTGACACCAAGCTGTGTGGTTCGGTTGATACGCTGGAGGGAAGGAATGCCATCCAGAGGGACCTTGATACACTTGTGAGGTGGGCTGATGCCAACCTGATGAAGTTTAGCCATGCCAAGTGCAAGGTCCTCCACCTGGGTTGGTGCAATCCCAGGCACAGCTACAAGTTGGGCAGAGAAGAGATTCAGAGCAGCCCTGCAGAGAAGGACTTGGGGGTGTTGGTTGATGAAAAAATGAACAAGAGCCGGCTTCAGTGTGCGCTTGCAGCCCAGAATGCCAAGAGTATCCTGGGCTGCATCAAAAGGAGTGTGACCAGCAGATCAAGGGAGGTGATCCTGCCCCTCTACGCTGCTCTCATGAGGCCTCACTTGCAGTATTGTGTGCAGTTCTGGTGTCCTCAACATAAAAAGGACATGGAACTGTTGCAACAAGTCCAAAGGAGGGCCACGAGGATGATCAGGGGACTGGAGCACCTCCCGTATAAAGATAGGCTGAGAAAGTTGGGGCTGTTCAGCCTGGAGAAGAGAAGGCTGCATGGAGACCTCATAGCAGCCTTCCAGTATCTGAAGGGGGCCTATAAGGATGCTGGGGAGGGACTCTTCATGAGGGACTGTAGTGAGAGGATAAGGGGTAATGGGTTCAAACTTAAACAGGGGAAGTTTAGATTGGATATGAGGAAGAAATTCTTTCCTGTAAGGGTGGCGAGGCACTGGAATGGGTTGCCCAAGGAAGTTGTGAATGCCCCATCGCTGGTGGTGTTCAGGGCTGGATTGGACCGAGCCTTGGGTGGCATGGTTTAGTGGGAGGTGTCCCTGCTGATGGCAGGGGGATTGGAACTAGATGATCTTAAGGTCCTTTTCAACCCTAGCTTTTCTATGAGTCTATGATTCTATGATTTATCATGGTTTGTAAAATTGACGTGGCCTGTGGTCTAATTTCTGATTATAAACATGTTCAAAATAGGGAAGACATATTTTGGAGGAAGCTACTAATGCTCCAGAAAAGAAATAATTTTTGATCAAAGTGAAATATGTTTTAATTTTTGCCAGGTTTCAGAGTAACCCAGGAACCGTTGGAAGGAAGGGTGAATATCTAGAGACAGATCAAAGAAGTTACTCTTCTCTAGCACCTTCAAGTCCATAAGCCATGTGAGGACTTGTTTAGAAGGCTTTTGCAGGACAGTAGTTATTTATCTTCTCCCTTTTTAGTGTATAGAGAGTGATATAAGTACATAAAATTACCTGAGTATATGCAAGTATTGTTTATCAAGGTTTATGAATGATAAAACTGTGATAGTTCAAGGGTACTGATATATTGGTAGTGTAAACATGTAGGCATCGGGTGAACAAGGAACAGCAGAGGAATGAACAACTGTAAATTTAAATAGTCTGTAACAATGCTTTAAATGTTAATTCCACTGTCTTTCTGCCATTAATATAATGGAGTCAGTAGTTGCATCTCTGGTTATCAGACACATTCTTAGAGGAGTTAACTATTCTTCCAGCATAGTGCTGAAATGCATTTATTTGTACAGTTTATACCATTATTATTAGTAGAACTAACAACTGAAAAAGCCTGCTAAAACAAATTGGAATTTAAGCTACGTAAACCAGATTGAGAGACTTGTGAAATACTTCACATGCCTTATTGGTGATACCTTGTTGGTCTGCTTTTCTTTTTTTCAATGTTTCTTGGGGATTTGATGCACCTAAATGAGCAAAGCAAAATCTTCACCAAGTGTGGCCGTTCAGTCTACATTAGCTTGTTTTGGTAAGATACATAGAAAGGAAGCCAAGCCATCCATTTTTTTAATTTATTTTTATTTTTTTATATTTTTATTTTCAACATCATAGTTTAAGAAATACTCAATACAAAAACAAACAAAAAAAAACCCCTACACACCTCCCTCCCCCCCCGAAAAAAACAACAAAAAACCAACACAAAAACTGAAAACCAAACAAAAGAAAACACCTAAACCCTGTAGTTAATTTGTCTCCAGTGGCATATATAAAATATAGTAACAAATCATTAGTTAGAAACTCCTTGCTTTATTTCTTCCTCTACAGAAACTGAAATTTGAGCTATTGGACTGTCTTCATCAGGAAAGATGAATAGCTTGGTAATAACCAATGCCTCACTCAGCCTTACTAGTAGTCAACAGTAGATTGAGTCTCTGCCTGTTTTTTTGAGGGCTTTTACTACTGCTGATGTCTTGTCTTAGATCTTGACCATACCTTTCTGGAGCTGAGGTCTTCCATGTTTACATGTCTAGTAGAATTGAGGAGGTACACTTTTGCATGAGAAAGAGCTGAAGCTTCATGTGAATCCTTACAGAAGCAAAGTCGTAGAGTCAGTGTGTTTCAAAAGAAGGGAGGCTGATTTGGTCACTGAAACATTGAACAGTATTGTTGGGACTTTGTTCATTGCTTTTTAAGTAGTCCTTTATGCTATAAGTTACCTGTGTGGTGATGTTCTGACTGCAGACAAGGTAAATTAATCGTAGAATCATAGAATGGTGTGGGTTGGAAAGGACCTTAAGATCATCTAGTTCCAACCCCCCTGCCATGGGCAGGGATACCTCACTCTAGAAAAGAGGTCTAAAGAAGAAACTTAATCCGAAATACATTTTCAGTAATGTAAAACTATTGGAAATACATTTATATGATAAAGACAATATGATAAAACTGTTGTGAGAACTGAGGAGAAACTTCTGTTTGCCACACTCCAGCTATTTTGCTATAATGTTTATTTCCCAGATAAGCAATTCTGAATCGGCAAGTATTTAAATGTTTTGTTTTAAAAATATGAGATTTGTCTTGAAAATGTCAGTGCTATCCATTGAACAGACAGAGCAAGCAGTGTTTAGGAAAATCTGGACTAGTTTTGTTCTGTTTTACTTCCTCAGAGAGTATGGTTTTTTTTCCTCGTGGTTTTTTTTGGGGGTTGTTTTTTTTTTTTTTGGGGGGGGGGGCGGGTTGGTTTTTTTGTTTTGTTTTTTTCCAAAAGAAATTTAGAAAATCTGGCTAAAGAAGATTAACAGTCAGCTAAGGCAAAATGTGTATATGCAGGGTGGTTGTTATTGTTGTTTGTGCTTTGTCTTGCAGGCACCGTGTCTTGGGATAGTGAGTAAATAAAGCTGCATTTTGAGTAGCTCATCTGCTAATCAGAGTATGAAAGGGAAGGCTTGTACCTGCCATGCTTTCCTGGGTTAAGAAACAGAGAGGAGATATGGGGGATCACTGGGAAACAATCCCTAATGGGGAATTGCTTCAGGTGTGGATGCCAGAAGCTGGGCTTGCAAGCATCTTCTGTTTCATAGCTTGTCAGTTTGCCTACTTTTTTGACAGCTGGACTAGTTGTTTCATCACATCACTGAAAACTGAGATCTATAGTCGATGAACTTTATTCTCTTTCTTTGCTCTTCATTCAGTGATAGGGACAACTGCAAATGGAAAAATCTTTTGCTAGCCAGAATTATTTAGAATTGCTGTCCCAGACTGCTTATTTCTGTGGGGACTGCTTGTCTCCTAGCGATTGAGATCACAGTGCCAATGACTCCTACTCCAGCAACAAAAACATTTTTCATAGGTGATCTCTTTATGGAGAAATCACTCTCCTAAATAAAGAACTGCTTTCCTTGTTGCATAAGAAAATTTCTGGGTTCTGGATTTTCTCAGTTACACTTTTAAGGATTATTTAGTTTTTAAAACATTCTGTTGTGCCATAAATTTTGTTACACAATAGTGTAGGAACAGCAAGTAATATTCAAGTTCTGTTTGTTTTGCAGATACTAGCATTCATGTGGTGAAATAACATGACTCATACAGCATATACATAGATCTTACATATTCTTTTATTTTTCTTGGGCCATCAGCTAATGAAAATAAATGAATGATGCATGGTTGCCTCTCACCTGTTGATTTAAGTGTTCTTTGTGCTTGTCAGTAGACTGTTATCTGTTGACCCTTATGTAGTTAGTTACACCAGCAAAGCTGCAAATTTTCTTAATAAATTAAAATTTTTCTCAGATTTATGTTTGGGGTTTTTTTTTGTTGGTTTTGGGTTTTGGTTTAGCTTTTGTGTGTGTGTGTGTGTGTGTGTGTGTGTGTATGTATGTGTTTGATGGGTAATGGTCCCTTTGAGTTAGCAGCATAAAGCCAGGAAATACTTGGAAGAATTCCTTAAATAAGCAGGTTTAAATAAATGTAGGGTCTTTACCTGTATAAACTGTGGAAAGCAGCAGAAACTAGAGATAGTGTCTCTCATTTTCTGGACATGAGAGACAATGTGTCCCAGTCATCACAAGATGTGTTTTGTCTGGGGATTTGATTAGCAGTCCTCTCCTATTTCTAGATTTTCTCTGACAGAAAAGTTTCTCCAGGGGTCAGAAAGAGGTGAGTTAGTTATTTTTAAATGTGTAGAATCCTAATGGGAATTTACTTTGACAGTTTAACGTATGGTTTGTATAGATAGATGGTAAATGGTAAAAGGAGGACATGTTCAGTTTCAGTATGTTCATGCCAAGAATAATTTAGGATAGATCCCTGTCTTTTCTAATAATGTTCTCCTGGGTATTAATAGATTATGGTGTTTATTATTATCCCATTAGAGTAATAGGGAAAACTATACCTGTTTTTCTTTAACTGTTGTATTTTGATTTTTGCCTTTCAACACTGTTCTTTCACACAGGAGACAGTTTTTGCCTACAGGTAGAGCTCATACTTGCACCTTTGTTCAACAATCTGTTTTTCATTTTTACACATTATTTTACCGACTTTCAATTTTCCTACGAAAACTTAAAAGTCACATAATGAATCATGAAATCCATGAGGCCAGTCTGCTAGCTTGAGCATTTATTAAAAATACACAATCCTCCCCCCTGCCCCCTTTTTAACAGACTGGTCAGTTTTCTAGGTGTAGTGTCTGGAAAGTGGGTGCCTTTTTCGTCCAAAGCTAATGTAGATAGTTGGAATGTTGAACTGTGCCGTATTTCCTGAACACATGTACTCAACTTTAAAGTTCAATGCACAGCTAAAATGGAAATTCATTTAACACTAGATTTATTTCTTGGATTTCATTATTAAATAAGATGAGGAAAAGGTTGATAACTTACTCAGCAGCATATATTGTGCAAGTGTTTTATAAATGACAAAATACCAGACCTTCATCTATCTGTAAAATGTTACCAAATAAAGCTGTATAGGATATTCCACAAGTTTGATTATAAATTCTAGAGCTGTCAGTCCCATGGTCTCTTCTATCATTTACTCTGCAAAAGGAGACTTTCTGGAGTAAAGTGGACTAAAAAGTGTTCGGATATCAAGGTGCAGTCAGTTGCCTAGGAGAAATCTGGCCTATATCAGAATATTTCATGATGTATGTGATTATCTGCAATCTATTCAGTGATAACTTGTTATTTGAAAAAAATTAAGTTTCTTCAGAATCTAGTGAAGCTAGTAGTAAAATTGTATGTACTGACTTTATACTCCTGAATTACTAGCTTGATTACCTAATGTAGTACACTTAACAGGTTAGTTTCGTTACTTGCTTTTCACCTAGTGCGTTGAGAAAAGACAAACCAAAATACATGCATGGTTGAGAATGTTATGGTGAGCTTCACAGTATTGCATAAGAGCTATGTGAAGGTAATGTTAGACATGGCTGAATCTGAAGGAGTCAAGGCAATTGTTTGTTGGCAACAAGCTTCCAAGTAAAACAGTGTATGGGACTTTTCTGAATCAGACTTTTCTGGTATCAAGTGTTTTCCCTAAGTAAGGCCTATTCTGAAAAATCTTTTGGTTTTCTGTACAAAGTAGGATATTATGCATACTTCCTGTGTTAATTTAAAAGTTGTGTATTTTTATTAGCTCTGTTTGGTTTATCTCTTTGCTTGAGATATTAAAGCTTTTGGAAGTAAAAGTACACATCCTTTTTAGCTTCTTATGTTTTATTGCACATTACCAGCTGGAGTGCTTCATGCAAAATTAGTGGATCTTTTGAAATGAACAGAAAGATTTAATCCAAGCGCTGCTAATCTGAGAAAATTTTACAAATGAGTATGCTGAACTTTTTTTATTTAACAGGCTTTATGTTTTTTTTTTTGTTGGGTTTTTGTTCGTTTGTTTGTTTTTAAAGAAAAGACCTTAACATAATACCTTTTTGAAGGTATTTTTATTGGTATTCTCATTTTAAACAGAACTGTAGTCTCTCTTTCACTTTTGTGTTTGCAAATCTCAGCTAAATTCTGAGACTAGGAGTGAAAGCCTAAAAGATATATTTTAAAGGGTTTATAGTCTCAAATAAGTGTGTCTGTCTCAGAAATGTTTATGATTTGCATAGATCAAAGCTTCCTTTGGACTCAAAACTTCTGATGACCAGCTGTGCTGTGTCTTTTAAGGAGCTCCAAGGGCCATCTTTCTGCTAATTTTTAAGATGGAAGATACGACAGGCAAAATGCAATTTTCCTTTACCCTTATAGTTCGCTACTTCCTTCCCCTTATATAGCTATTGCTACTCTTTTTATAGCCTTACTGATTTGTCAAAATGTTACAAGATGAGCTAATTTTTTCTTCATTCTGGTTTTTTTAAAGTTGTAGAAAATCACCTTGTCTCCTTTCTTAGATTTTCTTGCACAGTTTTGAAGTTTTATCCTTGTCTTGCTTGTCATCATGTTCTCTTTTCTCAGAGCATCCCCATTTCAGTATGTTTTGTTAAGCTAGTTTATTCTTCCCTTCTGCAGTAGACCCTCATCAGTTTGTATACCCTTTCACTAACTCATGTGTTTTATCAGAGATCTCACACCTTCCAGTTCTGAATTTCATTTGTCTTTTGTTCAGTGCCTCTTCTTCACTTACTGTTCTCCTCTTTTTCCTTCCCACTGTCTCAGCACCCAGCTTCTGTGCAAGTCATAATATTCGCATTTTTTCCACTATTTTTTTTTCTTTTTTGTAGGTCTTATTTGATAAAAGCGGCTTTCACAGTGTCATTAAGCAGAGAACTAAAGTATTAAAGCAAGATGAATTGTTTCATTGATTCTGATGTGCTGTAGGTGTAGCAATCAACCTAGAGCATGGCCAGTGCAACATCACTAAATCTGAGTAACTTGGGAGACTCAAAAGTCTCTGCTGAGCATGTGTGACATCTGGCTTACTTGATTAAAAAAAACCCAAATAAGTAAATAGATCTTCATAGGAATCGTTAGATGAATGCATTTGCCTTGAGGTTCTTTTTCTTACACACTTAGAGTTCAGCCAAAATATTTCTGGGATCTCAATCTTAAAAGCAACTAAAAAAGTTGATGTCAAAATGGAATGTGCTAGATTGGTTTATAAGACAGTGGATTCCTGTTTGTAGCAAAATACAAAACTTGTATTAATTTAAATTCAATGTGACACATTCACAATGTTCTCAGTGTAGTAATTATTTCTGTCTCTTTGTAGTTACATTTTTCTTTCATCTTAGTATTTGAGTGACTGACAAGATCCTGTTGTGATTATTGCTAAATATAATGTAAATATAATACTGCAATTTCTAAAGTTTCCAGTTTTTAATGAAAGTTAAATGATTGTTGTACTAGTATCTTGTATGTAGACAGTCAGCTTTACATCTATTACTTTGCCTTCAGTAGCAACCTGTTTGGTTTCATTTTATGTATCCTTTCTGTTTAAGACTACACTGAGTTACTTTTTTTAAATACTTAAAATCCAGTTGTCTATATAAAAGACTAAGTTGTGCTGTAAGCTATATAGAGGATTCCCCAACCTCCTGCTTAAGACTGTAGGAGCTGTGATGATGCGAAGGCAGAATATAGGTATGAAGTGTTTGAAGTTTAATATTAAACATTCCTCATCCTTGTCCTCAATTACAGAATCTTTTGGCTGAGAAGGTGGAACAGCTGATGGAATGGAGCTCAAGGCGTTCAGTCATCCGCATGAATGGAGACAAATTCCGAAGATTTGTGAAGGCTCCACCTCGTAACTACTCTGTGGTAGTGATGTTCACTGCTCTCCAGCCGCAGCGGCAGTGCTCTGTTTGCAGGTAATTTATACCTTAGTGATCTTTTTCACCCTCCTTATCACAAGTTTTTCACCTTCCTTACCACAAGTTTTCAAGTGAATCTTTTAATCAATGTGCAGTACACTGAGTAGGATTGTTCTCTGCATGGGATAGATGCTCACTATTTAACAGGCTCATGTATTTATTATTGCATCTTTTCAACTGCGTTTTAATCTGTATCTCAAATCTTAGAAGTCTTCCTAGTTTTGGGTTTTATTAGATTACAGTTGAATAAAATGTATAGAACTGAGGAAGACTTTCTCTTTAAGAAATCTGCTTTATTTATTTCAGTCAACCATGATCTTTCCAAAGACATTTGAAAGTGATGGAAGTGAATCATTAACATTTAATAGTACAACACTTCACTGAATTTTTTTATTTTTTTTTTCAGCTGACATGTCCAAGGCTGTGATGCAGGTGTGAATTACCCTGTGATTTCGCAGCTCTGAGCAGTTCCTACATGCGAGCATGTTTTTCCACAAGAACATGCTTATTGTGGAATACTGTCTAGCACTACACTTTGATACGTTCTGGTGGTTCCTTTTAGAATATGTATTAGAGTGGCTCTGGTGTTCTTCTAAGTTCAAGATCTTTCTCTGCAAGTTCCTAGTTCAATAAATTAATCCAAAAAATGGCTAATGGTATACATGGAAATAGGACCAAGGGACTGAAAGCTAGTAAGGTAATTAAGTGCATGACTGAAAGAGAAACTGTGCTAATAAAATCTTCTTAGGCCAAAATATGCATTAGAAATTCTTGTGTTTAGTAACAGATTGGATCATTATGCAGGGAGTTCTAAACTGTATTTAAATAGGCAGCAAAATACTCCGTAGAACTATGCAATACGTAAGCAGTATATGAAGAAATATTATTTCTTGGTTTTAAATAGGTGTACTTTAAACAATAATGCGAAACTGGTATATGTGGCAGCATGTTAGATTTCTTAGGTGTTAGAATGAGACATTTACAATAGAAACTTTTAACTTGTGTACCTGTAGTCATATATGGGTTTTATTAGATTTTTTTTTTATAGATTAATTTTTCATCACTGAAGTCAGATGGTCAGTTTTGAGGGAGAGTGTATAAATTGCATTCCCATGAGTTCACCCTCCACAACCAAACAGTTAAGGGGAGGAGTAGGTACGGAAGCTCCAATATTCTTAAGTCCAACAACAGTACTTGGTTGCTGTTATTTCTTCTTTGTGTTGCCAGTCCAACTTCAGGAGATGAAATAGGAATTAAAATTATACCATATTGTTTTAAATCATTTCTCTTTTCCTACAAAGTAGATAAAGCTACAAGAGATACATTAAGTTCAGCTTTATAAAGGTCAGTTTGTCATAATGGCCATAGCAAATTCTTTCCCTGTCTTATATACAGCTCTTTTGTAGGGCATGTGAAACCAATATAAATATTGATGTTATTAAGGAAGTTAATTTTGCTTACAGCTGTATATTGTTTACTGAAAAAGAACTTACAAACTTTGTCCTGCAATATGCCAGGCTAGCCATTTATGTAAAACCAACTGAAAATCTTTAAGCATAAAATAAAGGAAAAAAATCAACATACTACTTTCAGTTGGGTTTGTTTAAATAAATATGAATTTGCGATCCACTTTTTCATGGGAAATAAAAGGAATTTAATGAGGTTGATCGTAATGCACATAAAACCATTATCAGGAAAATTGATGTTTTCAAATCAATGGCTAATTAATGGACAGGAGCACTGAAAGGATATAAAATGCATGCATTACTTTATTGTTAGCTATTCACTAGCCAGTTTGCTTAAAGGAAAAATAGATTTTTATCTTAATCTGTAATATTCTGTGAGGATACTTTTGTCCAAGATTTCAGTTAATTGCCGCTCATGAAAATATTTGCAGAACAATTGCATACAAAAAGAAATTGATGTCATATTTCAAATAGAAAAAGGCAAGTAGACTGGAATTTTTGTCTTTGAATAACTTTGTCACAAGCATTAGTACTTCCTACCCCCATGCAAAAATTTGAGCCTTGTTATGTTTATGCACCACAGAATCAGGTTTTTTTTTTTTTTTAAAAAAAGGAAGGTTTTGTGTTTTCCCTTTGTGCCTGGGTTTGACGTTTCAGTATGTTCTCTTTTCTAAACATCCAGGTGATGAACAGAGGAGCAGTATTTTCAAAATGGAAAATAGATGTTTGTGCGCTGCATAGAGCCTCATCAAATGCTAAATGTGAAAACCACGGTACTATTAAAAAAAACCCAAAACAAAACAGTAAATAACAAGTTGGGGAGGAATGGAAGGAAATGCGGTCCTGTTCTGGAGAAGAGCAGTGAAAGCTGATCGCTATTAGAGCAGGCCATTGTAGATTTGCACGTTTGAGGCCAGAAGAGATCATGTGTGTCCTAGCTTGTTAAAATAAACCATATTCTTCGTTGTATCTGATTTTGCATTTAGTTATATTTAGGGTGTTGTTAAAATGAGTTTACAGTAAAATCAGTATGACTTTTCTGGCATGTGTTTTGAATGATTGTGCCACTGGGAATGGAGAAGTAGCTTTTTGCATTCAGAAAGTTGGTGTCACTTTTGACACTCTTCAAAGTGAATACAAAGTCAGTTTGGTGAATCAAGTTCTCTGTCAGACTAAGGACTGTTGTGCTTGTCCATTGCTGAAGGATGATGTAGTTTGGACATTGTCTAGAAGGTATGAAGGAAGGAATTCTGCCCCCCAACCCACACATCCCCAATCCTTTTTAATGCTCAAGAAGTTCCAAATTTTGGATAAAACTTGGTTGAGGTGATCTTCGCCAAGTCATTAGATGCCTATAGGTGTGATACTTGAACATTTTAAAGAAGTCTTAGCTATCCATGTAGCAAGGAGCTACATGTAGAAAGCTGACCAAATTAATCTCAGAGAATCAAAGGCTTTTCGGTGCATAGTGAGGAAGACATTGTAACATCAATCACATAAATCACTTAATAGTTATGATTTGTGAAAGCATTTGGAAATAATACCAGCTTCTTCTAAAAATGCCACATATGAAGAAGTCCCTGGGACTACAGATATTTGGATGAAACTTCTGTATGTAAAAAAATATCCTTTAAGATAAAGGAGCTGATTTTTTTTTTTTTTTTCAGTAAAACCAAAGCATATTGTGTGTTTTGTCGATATTTCCTAGCAAAAGTTTAACATAATGTGATACATACGATATTATCACACTGTAAAAATATCACTTTTAAATGTTAGACTCATGTCTGCAGCAGCTCTGTATGCATGTTAGTAGCGCCTCTAGTCATGCCTCTAGAGTGTTTTTCAAAGAAATTCCATCTTTATCCTAAAGCAGAATTTGGAGTACAACATTTCCATCTAGCTTTGTGGACAAGCAAGTCTGAATTTTCTAGTCCAAAAAGTATTCTAAGCTATGCGATCCCTTCACAACTGTGTAGGTGGCAGCATAAATGTCAGTTCTGCTGTTGACATAATTGTTTAGGTTCAAGATGACCTAACTGCTATTGAGAGATGAATTAACTGTAACATGCTTTCGAATGTGAAGTCATTGGTGGGGACGGGATGTGTTTGTAACAGTTGAAGACAGGGGCTTTTCTTCATGTGTATTTGGAAGCATGTTTGATTAAACAGTTTTGGTACCAGGAAATCAAACTTACTCTTAATTGAGTTTGCATGTTACTACTATTCTTGGTCTATACACTCTGCACATTGGAGTTTGATACGTGAAAGGGAACTCTATGCTGTGATGGTGAATCAGTTTGGGTTTTTTATTTTTGTTTGGATGAACACTCAGAAATAGAATCTAACTCTAAGCAGTGATTCCTCTGGATGAAAGACCAATTAGTGTTTTTCATAGAATCATAGAATAGTTAGAGTTGGAAAGGACATTAATATCATCTAGATCCAAGTCCCCTGCCATCAGCAGGGACACCTCCCACTAAACCATAGACCCAAGGCTCTGTTCAACCCAGCCTTGAACACTGCCAGCGATGGAGCATTCACAACTTCCCTGGGCAACCCATTCCAGTGCCTCACCACCCTTACAGGAAAGAATTTCTTCCTCATATCCAATCTAAACTTCCCCTGTTTAAGTTTGAACCCATTACCCCTTGTTCTCTCACTACAGTCCCTCATGAAGAGTCCCTCCCCAGCATCCCTATAGGCCCCCTTCAGATACTGGAAGGCTGCTATGAGGTCTCTAATCAGCCTTCTCTTCTCCAGGCTGAACAGCCCCAACTTTCTCAGCCTATCTTCATAAAGGAGGTGCTCCAGTCCCCTGATAATCCTTGTGGCCCTCCTTTGGACTTGTTCCAACAGTTCCATGTCCTTTTTATGTTGAGGACACCAGAACTGCACACAATACTCCAAGTGAGGTCTCACGAGAGCAGAGTAGAGGGGCAGGATCACCTCCCTCAAAATGCAGGTCACACTCCTTCTGATGCAGCCCAGGATATGGTTGGCTTTCTGGGCTGCAAGCGCACGCTTCTGGCTCATGTTCATTTTTTTTCATCAACCAACACCCCCAAGTCCTTATCCACAGGGCTGCTCTGAATCTCTTCTCTGCCTAACCTGTAGCTGTGCCTGGGATTGCTCCGACCCAGGTGGAGGACTTTGCACTTAGCATGGTTAAACTTCATCAGGTTGGCATCAGCCCAGCTCACAAGCATGTCAAGTTCCGTCTGGATGGAAATCTTTCCCTCCGACATATCAACCCAGCCACACATCTTGGTGTCATCGGCAAACTTGCTGAGGGTGCACTCAATCCCACTGTCCATGTCACTGACAAGGATGTTGAACAAGACTGGTTCCAGCACCAGTCCCTGAGGGACACTACTCGTTACTGGTCTCCAGCTGGACGTTGAGCCGTTGAGCACAACTCTATGCGTGTAGCCATCCAGCCAGTTCTTTATCCACCGAGTGCTTCACCTATCAAATTGATATCTCTCCAACTTAGGGGTTGAAACTAGATGATCTTAAAGTCCTTTCCAACCCTAACTATTCTATGATTCTGTGTCATGTGAGACAGTGTCAAACGCTTTGCACAAGTCCAGGGAGATGACATCAGCTGCTTTACCCCTGTCCATCAGTTCCGCAGCCCCATCATAGAAGGGCACCAGATTGGTCAGGCAGGATTTCCCCTTAGTGAAGCCATGCTGGCTGTCACCAGCCACCTTGTTGTTTTTCATGTGCCTCAGCATGCCTTCCAGGAGAATCCGCTCCAAGATTTTCCAGGCATAGAGGTGAGGCTGACTGGTCTGTAGTTTCCCTGCCCCATCCATTTTCCCCTTCTTGAAAATGGGGGTTATATTTCCCTTTTTCCAGTCATCGGGAACTTCACCTGACTGCCATGAGTTTTCAAATATGATGGACAGTGGCTTAGCAACTTCATTCGCCAGCTCCTTCATGACCTGTGTATGGATTTCACCAGGTCCCATGGACTTGTATATGGTCAGGTTCCTAAGATGGTCTCGAAGCAGATCCTCCCCTGCAGTGGGCCCTGGGTCTTCATTCTCACTGTCCCTGCGTCTGCCTTCCAAGTCTTGGGTGATATGGTCCGAGCACCTGCTGGTGAAGACTGAGGCAAAGAAGTCATTAAGAACCTCAGACTTCTCCAAATCCAAGGGAGCCAGTTCTCCCGATAGCTTCTGGAGAGGGCCCACGTTGTCCCTAGTCAGCCTTTTATTTGCTACGTACCTATAGAATCCCTTCCTGTTATCCTTACCATCCCTAGCCAAGTTGAATTCTAAGTGGTCTAACCTGGTCCCTAGCTTCCCAGACAACATCCCTGTATTCTTCCCAGGCTGCCTGTCCTTGCTTCCACCTTTTATAAGCCTCTTTTTTCCTTCAAATTTTTCTCAGCAGGTCCTTATCCATCCTAGGAGGTCTCCTGGCCCTCCTACAGCGCTTCCTTCTAGTAGGGATGTATCGCTCCTGAGCTTGCAGCAGGTGATCCTTGTGCTGAGCTACTTACTCAACTAGATAGTTTCTCTCTGTTATCTGCATCAGTCATGCTAGTAAAAAGAAAAAACTGGCTTACGTATGTGAGAAAGAGAATAAAAGAATGGGCACTCTGACTGCAGCATCTTCACAGAGGTGAAGGCTGTTTCTGAGCCTGTACTTTGTACTGCATCGAGGCAAACAGTAACTACTAGCCTGACTTGAATGCATTTCTGGGTGAAAATTCTCTTCAGCTTCTCTGCTTTTCATCTTCTGTGTCTTGCAGTCTGTTCTCACATTTTATTATCACTACATTTTCCCAAAAGGTTCAACACCATTTTACCAACCAGGCTTCAGTGACATTTCCCCCCCCCCCCCCAACTCAATTGAGTATTAGTGCTTTGATTTTCAGCTGCACCTAGGCTTTAGCTCTAGCCTGCTGAAGCTGTCACTGTGCTGAATGTTTCTCTGCTTCATTCATTGTTACCATTAGCTTGTTCTTTGTTGATGTACCACCTGATCAAGCTATAAGCAAATTATATGAGGTCTTTTATTTTATTTTTCTAAGCTTTGCTTCTCTCATCTCACTGGCAGAAGCAACTGTCTCTATTTTGCATATCAGAGATGTCTTGCATTTTTGTCTGGTTAATTTTTCAAATTCATTACTGGGGTATTTTCATTTAGAAGGGGATATCTGTATCAGAGAAATGAAACTGATCACTTGAGTTCCCTCTCCACCCCCAAACAGAAGCCCATCAACAAAAAGATGTGTATTTTGCTTCGTGGTGTTTGCTTTATTTTTTTCTCTTGCCTTTTTTTTCTCCTTCGTGTTTCTTGAAAACATCTGAGCAGTGTCAGAGGCTAAAGTACAGAGTTTCAGTGGATAGGGTATATATATATGCCAATACCTTGTCCTGGGTCAGTAGTTTGTTAAAGATAATGGTTAAAATATGTAAATTAGATATGTTGTCTCTCTGTGAATTTTAAGCCAGTTGAAACAAATGGATCTTGTTATGCATACTTCTTTGTACCTGCTTATACCTGTGAATTCCCAAATGCTTCTTTTATAGGTATAATTGAACGAGTTTGAATCATTGCAAATAAAGTTAAAGCTTATGATTAGCATCATACATGGTCTGGAGAAAACTGGGGAAATGCAACAGAGGAAGACTGTAATAATGACAGGTGACCATCTGCAGAGACAAACATGTAAACTGCCCAAACTGAAATGGTGTTGTTTCAGTCCTGGATTGTGTTTAATAGTGTTTTACTGTGGAAGTAACAAACCTGTGTTCAGATTCTTGGAAAACACAGTTTTGTAAAGACAGTATTTATGAAGAAGCTGCTATAAATGGCTGGTAATGCAGAAGAGTTTGTGTAGACAATAATTTTCTTCACCAGACTGTTGCATTTTTAAAAACATCAGAAGTTTCATTATAATGAAAGGAGCACTGATTACTCCTATTAGCTGAAGTTGCATGTGTGTAAATATACATAGAAAGTATATGCATAAAATATGAGAGAAGAGATCCCACATAATTTTATTAACATCTGCCCTATCAATGAGATCTTCAAGGGGAAGTTTTTAATCTAGAAAAGAGAATTCTGTTGGTTTCCGTGTTCAAGAAGGTGTCTCAGAAAACTGTTTTCAAGTAGCCAATCAAAGAGAAGTTCAACAACAGAAAGAATTCTGACAGTCAAGGAGGTGTCATCAGAAAGAAAAAACAGGATCCTCTGCCTTTCAGTTTTTTTGCTGGTTGATCAAGAGCAGGTAGTGAGAAAATCATTGACAGGTCTCTTAACTGTACTGAGAGTGAATTATCTTTTGAACTTTTGTTCAAAGAAGGAAATGTGGAGGGAGCTGTTGAAAGTTCTGCAATTACTTTTCCAGTGCTCTTCAGGAGCTTGATAAAAGTATTGATGAGGCCTGTTTAACAAGGCATCATAAGAGATTCATTCTTCCTGTGGTCACCCATTCACCCCCCACAAAAATATGATCTAGCTTCTTTTCATCTGTAAAATATAGGAAATTTCATGGGATGCTGTAAATACAATAGCATGGGTGTTAGCTTGCTTTCTACTACTATTCCTATTATAGATATCTAGATTGCATAAACGCTGTAGTTTTCAACTAGTGTCCTTACTCTCAATTTTGTTGTGTGTGTTGATTTTTTTTTTTTGACACATTTATGGATTCTTCAGTGTTTTTTGTTGTGACATTATGAGTCATCCTAAACAAAAATAAAAGCAAACACGTATTCTGAATTTATTATTTTCTTGATACTGAGAAGAAGTCAAAATATGCATTCAGCTGTCACTTCATTTAGGGAAAACCATTGCAAACAAAAACAAAAGTTGTTTTGGAGGTAAATTGCAGCACTGATGACTGTTTAAACAGATGGGTAAGAATGGGTAGGTGACCTGGTAATGCATTCTTTGCCAGTTGTACATTTGTAATTGTTTTATGCAGTCCATAGTTTGCCAAAAAAGAATGCTTTACTGGTTTCTTTGGCAGGTAATTCCACAGTCTCCTTTATTGTTTTCCTAATATTCTGTTTATGTTTTTCTTACTATAATGTTGGTCTTATTGGATAAAATTAATCCAGTTTAATACAGCTCAAGCTATAAAAATCTGATTATCTACCTTATCTTTTAAAATAAAACTTCTAATGTTTCATGGACACTTCCAATGTACTGGAAGAAAATTTTGTAGAGCATTGGCTTAGGAGGCTACTTTTTGTTGTGTTGAATTTTCTAGGTAAATTTAATAGTAACATTCCCTTTTGATTTGGCCACTATTTTCTGGTAACTGGTTAATATTACTACTGTTGTTGCTAGTTCCTGTGTTGCTGTTATGATTAAATTCTTAAGAGGTGACTGTAGCAGTGATAACATTTCAACCTTCTATCAAAAAATCCTGTCAAACTAATGAGCAGTGTTACTGTAATACTGTAGCGTTACTATGCATGTTACTGTTCTGATGCATTCATACCATGTGTAGTTCTGCCTTATGCCTTTATAGTATTTCTTATAATGATAATTTCATATACTTAGCATTACTTCATAGAAACAAGCATAGAATTGATATTAACTAATGATAGCTATAGGTAGATAAGAAGTGACAGAGTTGATGTTGCCTGATGTTAATTGGAGATTGACTTTTTTTCCTGTGAGTACTTATGCTTTTTTTGTATCTGAAAAAGAGTAATAAATGCTACAGTTATTAGTGTGATTGCATCAGCATTGTATCCATTGGAAATTACACAGTGGACTGTAGGATGTTCTTCAGGTAATCCTGTAGCTTTGTATTTCTGCTTCTCCTTGTTTTGCTCTTGCTTCTACACAGTCCTCAAAAGCTGCAAAGAGGGCGTGTTACAGGATGCTTTACTGTCTTCAGTGTGAGGATGAAATTATGCTTTTAATCTGTTTATTGAAAATCTAAGACAACCTTTTGCAAAGTGATACTTTCTACCCATTATATTCATTCAGAATAGTTCAAAAATGCAAAATACATGGAGATAAATGGGAACAAGCCTTCTCTCAAACAGCGGGGACATAACTAGAGTATCTGAATCTCCCAGAAATACTGCTTCATCCCAAGTCAAAGGTAGACTAAGAAGAATGATGGCATCAAAATGAAGTGATTTTTATCTTGTTCTTATAATAAAAATGGTTCAGCTTTGATATAGCAGGTTTAATGGAACAGTGCCCTACAGATATTACTTAAGATTTTACAGCATTCCTTTGATGTTGTCTGACTGCCCTCTTCAGGATGACAGTGAATATGTTAGTCTGCTTAATGTTAGTATCTGTTTCTAGAAATAACTAAACTAATGCCTAAATCATTTTTTTTCTTTTTATACAATTGCTAACTTTGTCCAGTGAGGAGTTATGTTAAATAGTAGATTTTCATCAGTCTGGCAATAATGGTGAAACTTGAGTTTTGTATGATTTCGTAATGATTTCATAATATGTAAGGTTTTTTTGGAGGGGGGTAAGAGAGCATAAAATTTCATTTTAACTGTTTTTCTTAAATGATAGTTTTTTTCATGTACAGCATATTCCTTGATACAACACAATTCTACTGGAGTTGTAATATATTTCATGCCTAAGGATGATCTCAGGAAATGAGGAGGTTCTTGACATAGAATCATAGAATAGTTGGGGTTGGAAAGGACCTTAAGATCATCTAGTTCCAAGCCCCCTGCCATCAGCAGGGACACCTCCCACTAAACCATGCCACCCAAAGCTCTGTCCAACCCAGCCTTGAACACCACCAGCGATGGAGCATTCACAACTTCCCTGGGCAACCCATTCCAGTGCCTCACCACCCTTACAGTAAAGAATTTCTTGAACCCATTACCCTTTGTCTTTTCACTACAGTCCCTAACGAAGAGTCCCTCCACAGCATCCCTATAGGCCCCCTTCAGATACTGGAAGGCTACTGTGAGGTCTCCACGCAGCCTTCTCTTCTCCAGGCTGAACAGCCCCAACTTTCTCAGCCTATCTTCATATGGGAGGTGTTCCTGTCCCCTGATCCTCCTCATGACCCCTTTGGACTTGTTGCAACAGTTCCATGTCCTTTTTATGTTGAGGACACCAGAACTGCACACAATACTCCACGTGAGGTCTCACAAGAGCAGAGTAGAGGGGCAGGATCGCCTCCCTCGAGCTGCTGGTCACGCTCCTTTTGATGCAGCCAAGGATGCAGTTGGCTTTCTGGGCTGCAAGTGCACACTGAATGACAGGACCACAGCTGCAGAGAAGAGATTCAGAGTAGCCATGAGAAGAACAACTTGGGGGTGTTGGTCAATGTGAAAATGAACATGTGAAGAGGGCAATGAGGATGTTCAGGGGCTGGAGCACCTCCCGTATGAAGGTAGGATGAGAAAGTTGGGGCTTTTCAGCTGAGAGAAGAGAAGGCTGCGTGGAGACTTCATAGCAGCCTTCCAGTATCTGAAGGGGGGCTACAGGGATGCTGGGGATGGTCTATTCATTAGGGACTGTAGTGATAAGACAAGGGGTAACAGGTTAAAAGTTAAACAGGGGAAGTTTAGATTGAATATAAGGAGGAAGTTCTTTACTGTAAGGGTGGTGAGGCACTGGAATGGGCTGCCCAAGGAACTTGTGAATACTCCATCAATGATGGTGTTCAAGTCCAGGTTGGAAAAGGCCTTGGGTGACATGGTTTAGTGTGAGGTGTCCCTGCCCCTGTCAGGGCGGTTGGAACTAGATGATCTTAAGGTCCTTTCCAACCCTGACTATTCTATGATTCTATGATTCTCGTCCCCCTCTTTGTTCTCTCAAACTACAATATGTCTAATGTATGTTTTGTGCAGTGTTTCTCTTGCAACAAACAGATTTTTGCATCTACAGCTTTTAAATAAAGTGTTCTGCTCCATCAAACACATGGAACTGGTTTTATAGAAACACTTTTTTGAGAAAAACTGCAGAATATATTTTTTATGCTATTTCTTCATCTTACCACATGTGAAGAGAAATTGTCATGTGGTAGAATCTTTTTTGGACTACACAGATAGAATTGGTAATATATAATAATTTTATATTTAATTAGTAATATAAAATAATTTAGTTCCTTTGCTAAAATAATTATCAAAGGATCCTGTGTAAATCCAAAAGTACTGCAAGGATCCTTTCAGATTGTTTTTTAATTTTTTTTCTTTGTTTTTTTCCTTCTTTTTCCTCTGAATTATTCATTGCTATGGATTTTTCCTGAGGTAGAACCTGTGGTTTTATGGTTCTGTTGTTGTGTGTTTAGAGAATGTCTTTGCTGGAAAGGGATCCTAGAATTCCTCTCCTGATATCATAGTGGAGGGTTACATCAGCATGTCCTTGCATGGATCTGTTAGCAGATTATGTGATGCTTGCTACCCAGGTCACTTCTCTTCTCTGAGATTTTTAAATGTGGAAAAGATTAATTTTTTTAACATCATCTTGAGGTTTCTGTGCCATACTTTGACTTAACGCTTAATTTTGGAGGAGATAAGTTATAAGCAAAATGTTGCATAACTAGCTGGAACTTTTTTTAATAATATGGGTGTTGAGAATGATACTGCTGCAAGTGTAATTCATCTGACTGCTGCAGCTGGTTACAGAATCTTTCTTGCCAGCAAATGCCACATGGATGTACATGTGTTTCTTTTCCTTAACAGGCAAGCTAATGAAGAATATCAAGTGCTGGCTAATTCATGGCGCTATTCATCTGCTTTCTCAAACAAACTGTTTTTCACAATAGTGGATTATGATGAAGGTGCAGATGTTTTTCAGCAGGTAAATGTTGAATACTCTAAAACATTCGTAATTTTTAGAACTACACGTTGATTTGCCAGCCGATACAAGATAAATTATTTTCTGTGTGTGGGTATGTACCTGTGTGTTTTGTATACAAGTTCTTCCGGGTTAAAGCCACCAGGCGTTAGGGTTCCTGTGACATTAGCAATGACGGATTATACTGGTAGCAACTTCTAGTATTTTCCAAATGCTGTTTATAATGTTTGTTTATAGATCACATTATGTGTATGCAAACTATTTTTCAACCCATAATTAATGTCATTTATTTGAATTAAGTACAGTGTAATTAACATTTGCATTTAGAGATTTCCTTTATTTTATCATTAGGGGAAAAACGCTTTTTAAGTAAGAGAGCTTTTTAATTGCTTTTATATAATACAATATTTTTCACCTCCAGTAATATTTGTATTAGTCTGGAAGTTGTTTAAGGGATAGAAAAGAGACTGGTTTAGTTTTTCTGCTTTGAAGAGTGAAAAATCAACTGTTGGAGAACAATCTAAGGTCCACTTTTAAGTCGAGTCCTCAAGGCGAAGCACATCACTTGAAAATAAATAATAAATACTGGCATGCATTTCTCTGATATTTATCCATTGATTGAAACTAAACATGCAGATCAAGAGGAGTGAAAAGTTTTGAAGCTCTCTGTATTTTTAACCACCTCTTGGAGAAGAAATTTTCCAGGAGAAAAATTTTATATTTAAATTTAGTATTTCAAAAATAAAATGTCTAATTACTGTTTAGTAAATATTTTTTCTTCCAGTTGAGATCTGAGAATGTGTTGTGTAAAGAATGTTTATTATTGGCTTGTGATTTAGCCTTAAAAATTTTAGTTCAGATAGCCTTTAAAATCATTTTACGTTATCGTACATGGTTACAGTAATGCAAAATGTTATTTGGTCTTGCCTTAAGCCAATCAATACATATTAGAATAGCCCAGTCCAACTTAGTCCTTGTGTACAAGAGTACAGATTCAGTTTATTTCAGGTGATATGCATTTAAAGTAATGTAAAAGCAAGACAATTAGATAAAACAGGTAAGGTTTTGACTGTATTTGAGAAATACAGTGTTAAGGGTAAGTGATACTAATGGCTATTTAAAGGTGGATTTGGAGGAAGTGTGGTTTAGGGTTGCTTTATGTTTTTGTGTACAAACAAGTCATGTAATATGGATGCCATACCATTAAAACCCTAAAAAGTCATGGAACTGATTTTTCAGCTTTTATTCTGTTTGTAGAGAAACGACAAAGCAGTTACAGAGCAACTGCCCTCAAACTCTATACAATAGCAGAACATATATGTATCTTATAAAATATTTTATTAAATTATTTCACACCATTTATCATAGTCTTTCTTTCTTATTTCCAAATCAGTTCACTAAAGAAGTGGGCTATTTTTTCCTTAGATGTAAAATGTTTTAGTAGCTGGTGACTTCTGTTCAGTTCTGTACCTGGTTAAATGTTGAGTTTTGGTAATGTAATAAAACTCATTTTGCAGTAATGAAACAAACAAGTTTACTCTGCCTTTGTTATTTAAAGCTCTCCATATTGCATCATCTTTAATTATTATGCTGATTATGTTAAGTTTTTCAAGTGTTTTGCTGCACTGTTTGTAAGATGGACTGAATATGGAGGAATTTGATATAGTAAAATTATATTCTCCTATGACAAAGTTGAAGACAAATTTAAAGTGGAAAATGTAAATGTATTTGTTTATTGCCTTTGGGTTTTTTTATGTACTGTGAATAGTTCCAGTGACATCAAGACAGTCATGTAATTTCTAGAGCAAGTTATGTAGTCTAAGCTAGTTATCTAGGCCTTTCTGAATTCAGAAAAGACTGGTCTCTGTTGGGTTGTCTGTCTTGAAGCGAATGGAAGGCTAGTTAACATTGTATTAGGCAAGAGAAACAATGTCACAATTTTCGTGCCCTAGAATTGTAGCCAAATATACTTGAGCAGATTGGATGGATGTGGGGTCTCTGTTTTACTAGTTACAGGAAAGTTCTTCCAGTGTGTAAGAACTTTAAAGCATAAGGTACTCAGAAAAGTTTGGGGGTGAAATACTCTGAATAATTAAACGTCCCAATCTACTGGAAGGAATATTCTTTTTTTGCAGGACTATACTTGAAGATGTATAAGAAGAAAGTAATGTATGGAGGAAAATATTATTTTGCATGCTGATTAGACTTGTGCTGTCATGTATGTAAAAGATACAATTTTTTTGGGATAGAGTTACAATATTTTTTCCTGTTTTTGTAGCTGAATATGAACTCTGCTCCGACTTTCATGCATTTTCCTCCAAAAGGTAAACCCAAGAGAGCTGACACATTCGACCTGCAGAGAATCGGCTTTGCAGCTGAGCAGCTAGCTAAATGGATAGCTGACAGAACAGATGTTCATGTAAGTCTTTCAACAATTTTAAAAGTTGAAATCAAATGTATCTGTGTAGTCTGTGGCAATTTATGCAGTTTTGGAGATTATATTCCATTCTTGCTTTGCTGAATTTTATGTAGTCTTATTTTGGATGAAAACAGATAGTGATACTGTGATATTTAATTGTTAATAAGTAAATCTTATATAATGCAAACCTTATACAAAACAGATAGATCCAAAGGTAGGTGCTCCTAATCCAGACGCCCTGCAAATATGTTGAAGAAATAATGTTTTGGAGTTTAGCCATTCAATATGATGCTTAAAACCCTTTTCCAATTGTCTGTGTATTGAAGGAAGTACTGTTTTTTCTTACTTAAATATAAGTTTAGGGTTTAATCTTTTTGATGCTGAAATCAGATTTCAGGTACTCCCTGTTTGTTTATATATAAGACGATCTGTATGTATGCATTTATTGCAAACTGTATTTTCGTGTATCTTTTCCAGATTAGAGTGTTCAGGCCTCCTAACTATTCTGGCACAATTGCTCTGGCTCTTCTGGTGTCTCTTGTTGGTGGATTGTTGTATCTGCGAAGAAATAACTTGGAGTTCATCTACAACAAAACTGGCTGGGCCATGGCAGCTCTGGTATGCAGATTGTCCTTGCTAATATATTTTTTATTAGCTCCTTATCTTAGCATATGTGTCTTCATTGCTTGCACAATAAGTAAATTAAAAAACATTGCATTAATACAGTGTTCAGTATGGTACTATCAGACAAAGATTCATAATCTAAATTTTGGGGCTAATTCTAATTAGCTTTATCAGTCACTAATATTTCTAATAAAAAGTGTTACTAATCTTCACTGCTGTTGTTCAACCTTTTTTTTTTTTTTTTGTAAAATCAGTAATGTCATTGATTTAGTGTGGGTATTAATTTCAGATGTATCACCTTAGAGTAATGAAAGGTTAAGAAAAGTAACAAAGGCTTTTAAAAGTTTGTAAGAAAATTATGAAAGAACTAAGAAATAAAGAAAAAGTTGTCATTTTTTCCAAGACTGATTTGAGTAGTACTGACATTAACATTGCAATGTTAGCCTAAATGAGACTAAGATGATCTTACAGAGTTAACTCTGAGGAAATTTTAAAACTGTCCAATAGTGTATTTGAAATACACAGTTGATAGTGTACTGCAGTAATTTTATTTATACCATGGCATTCAAGTAACTTGAGTAGACTGAAAAATGCGGACTGTGCAGCATAGTCAGCTGTCTCAGTTTTAGGTAGGAGATGGCATGCAAGGATGGTAGATGAGACAGTTAAGGTGTATCAGTAACTGCTACTCTGCCGTCACTGTGACTGGCAGAAGAGGAAAAACCTGAGTACCAGCATCTAAGGCTGGTAGGGATAAAAATTTATAGGGACACAAAGTCAGGAGAATGATTATCAACACTAGAATACTGTCTAGGATTACCAAGCAATATATTAATTGGGTAAAGTACTTCTTAGCAATTTGTCTGTGTATTTTGACAAATTAGCCAAGGTGTTTTTTTTTTTTCTTTTTTCATGTGAATGGTTATTTATTAATTTTAAAGACTTTGTCTCAACTTGCATAAATATGAATCAGCCTTTCTTTGAAAGCACATGGCTAGGATTGTAGATGGAATAGGAGTTGTGCAGCAGTATTTGTATTTTATTTCTCATCTAAGCTTCCTTTCTCATGGAAGTTTGGACCAGATGCTCTTTCTAGTTCCCTTCCAATGTGGGCAATTCATAGAATCATAGAATAGTTAGGGTTGGAAAGGACCTTGAGATCATCTAGTTCCAAGCCCCCTGCCATCAGCAGGGACACCTCCCACTAAACCATGCCACCCAAGGCTATGTCCAATCCAGCCTTGAACACCACCAGTGATGGAGCATTCACAGCTTCCCTGGGCAACCCATTCCAGTGCCTCACCACCCTTACAGTAAAAAATTTCTTCCTCATATCCAATCTAAACTTCCCCTGGTTAAGTTTGAACCCATTACCCCTTATCCTCTCACTACAGTTCCTCATGAAGAGTCCCTCTCCAGCATCCCTATAGGCCCCCTTCAGATATTGGCAGGCTGCTATGAGGTCTCCACTCAGCCTTTTCTTCTCCAGGCTGAGCAGCCCCAACTTTCTCAGCCTATCTTCATAAAGGAGGTGCTCCAGTCCCCTGACCATCCTTGTGGCCCTCCTTTGGACTTGTTGCAACAGTTCCATATCCTTTTTATGTTGAGGTACACCAGAACTGCACACAATTCTCCAAGTGAGGTCTCACAAGAGCAGAGTAAAGCACTGCAAGAAGTAGCTCTTCAAGAAGTAGGTTGCTGATATATCCTGTAGTTGGTTTTGCCTTTTCGAAGCCACATCATGTTGGTGGTTTTCTGTTCTGCTTCAGTACAACATTATGAGAATCCTGTAGTTGGTTTTGCCTTTTCAAAGCCAAATCATGTTGATGGTTTGCTGTTCTGCTTCAATTCAACATTATGAGAAGTTACCATCTTTTTCGACACTTTCAGCTGGTGGGCTCATTGGCAGCCTTTATTATATTATATACATATTACATATATAAAGTTATCTGGCACTTCTTGGGCTCTAATTCATTTTTGTAGCTAAATGATTAAGATCTTAAAGCAAACTCTTTGTCCAGAGTTCCTTAATATTACTCTTGAATAATCGCTACTGATAATGCTGTTTTATCTGCTGTGCTGTCATAGCATTTCCTACAAGTGTACATGGCATGCATCCTTTGTTTAAGCAGTTTTTTAATCTGCCACATACACTGAGGAAGGAATAAAGAACAACATTTCAAATAAACCACATACAGGACTAGATTTCAAGTAGAATGATATTTCCTTTTGACCTAGAGAGCCAGGGGCAGAATGTCTTCTCTGTTCCAGGATGTCATTTGGAGGATCCTGAGCTCTAGCACAGTTTTGACAGTTCTCTTTCAAAGTAAGTCCATCATATTTAGTACCATGTGTTTTTCTAGTTTACCAGCACTTTTCAATGATATTTAAAGATACACTACCGCCAGAAAGCTCAAATTTGATATGTGCCAATCTAATTTTTTTTTTGAGTCCTAATCTTTAGAGATCACTTGAGTAAAGCAATAATTAGTGCAGCAAAATAGATGTTTTTGTCAAACATCAAAGAAAGATATAATCGGGGGCATTTCCTTTGTTAAACCATGCAGTATATCTCTGCAGACAGCAGTTTTATTCCAATTTCATACCTCAGGGATTCATATCAGAAGTTTAATGTTTGAATGTTTTGGGGAATTGAGTTTTTTGTCTTGCAGAGGTTAAAAATCAGTTAGTCAAATCAAGAATGATTCTATTACAGTCTGTATTCAATAAATAGTTGAAGACATAATTAACTTCCTAATTGAGTTAAGAAAATTAACTCATCAGTTCTTTCTTATTTGCAGTTCTCCTTAGCAGTAGCTGGACATTTTACATGTAACTGTAAATTACAGTGCTGAAAACTTACAATCACATTCAACTGAACCTGTGTGGCCAGGGTCAATGTCCAGACATGATCAAGTATTTAAAGAAATTATGTTGATGCCATTCAGTAGTTTCCATCCTGCTGATTATATTGACAAGCAGTAATAGCATTAAAAGGAATTAAAATGGCATTTTTATTGTTGTTGCTAATACTGTTTCCTGTAAAATTCTTTTTACTTTAAAAATGAATAGCACTTAAAGGGTGTTTTAGAAAAAGGTCTTGCGTCTGAAAGTATCTCGCAATTAATTTTGGCCTTGGACCAATGCTTCCCAGTTTAATCATTACTCTTCTTTCACCTTCACAATGTTGTCAAAGGCCCATACTGCAAAATGGTGTTTTAGCAAAGATCATGCTGTTACCAGAAGTCCTTTTGGTTTTATTCAGATCTACGAGTGGACATACAAACTAATGTTGCAAGTTCTTTTTGGTTGAATCAGCAGGAGCACCAGATTGCAGGCTTTTGCACAGATAACCTTATTTCTGTAAAATGACTAGAACAGGATAAGATCCACAGACAGATATATTCATTCGAAGGTCTTATGTAGTTATGAATCTCCTCCATGATGCTTTTTCTACCAGTAAAACTTTGAGCTTCTTTTTTCATAAAAGCTTATTAAAAAGAAAAATAGGGAGGATGGTATCTAGTAGAGGGGAGAGAGTCATGTCTAATGAAATGCATTTATGAAGGGTATAACTAATAAATAATTATATTTCTCATTAATATTTTTTCCTTTCTCAACTTTAAACAACAAATAAACCCTTGAAAGCCTGGAAAACTACAGCAAGCCCATGTGTTTGGTAAGAGCTTTGGCAATTAGTTTCTTATTAGCAGCTCCTTTTACAGGTATTGTGGAACTGAGAAAGCACAAGAGATTATTTTTCTAAAATCTGTAGGTTTGGGTTTTGATTGGTTTTCGGGAGGTGTTGTACTCTTCGGTAGCCAGCATTCATTAATCATTTGAAAAATAACATTTTTAATTTCAGCAAATCTCTTTCATATATACCCTGGAATTCTGAAAACTGTATCACTGCAAACAGACAAGTCTCTTGTTTACTTTTCCTTGCCTTTCAGGGCTTCTGTTTGTTTTGAAGAGCATTTATATGCTCCCAAATGTTGGGTACTTTTTATTTGAATGAAAAATGCACAATACATCTCTATGCAATTGAATTATCTGTTCCTAAAATTAGAAAAAAATTCTGAGCATAAAGTGCCTCTGTGTTTTCGTGTGGGTTTTTTTTGTTTGTTTGTTTTTGTTGTGGTTTTTTTGTTTGTTTGTTTGTTTTTGGGTTTTTTTTTGTTTACTAGCAGGGGAAGAGAGAATCCCAAAAATGTTGGCTGAATTTGGTATCTCCATTGATACCAAAAAGTTGTGTCTCAGATATTTCCAATGCTATTTTATGAGACTATTTGGGAATGCAATTTTTAGTGATAACATGTAATGGTCTCAGTAAACTTTCAGAAGCAAGACCAGAGCTTTCACCTCAGACGTTGATACCAATCATAAGACTGTTTAACTGGTTTTGTCCTCAACATTAAATTGTGCAACAGCAGTGCTATTAGTGGTTTCATCCCCTTGTAGAAGCACTGAAGACTCTGGTAGTATCTTGTATGCCTGAGGCATTTTTACTTGCAACATTACCCAGAAGACTCTTAGAATGGCAAACCAGATGACTGAGTTACAGTACATAATATCCCATAAGATGTCTTTTTGAGATCACATCCAAAATTTATTCCCTAGATTATTTTAGACTTTAACTCAAATCTTACTCTTCATCCGTGGACATTTTTCCCTCTCTCATGGTCCCACAAAGATGAGGAAGGACTTCAGTTCTTGGATATTTGCAGAGTCCTACCCACTTAAGAAGCAATTTAGATTCTTGTCAAGACTCTTCATTTCTTAAGCACAGAGAATAAAAGGTCAGATGACATAAACTGGGTGGATTTCTAACATTTTAGAAGGAATTGCTGCATTTTAGACAACTCAGTGCTGGTGCTGAGAGTTTGTTCAGCTGTCTAGAATGTGGGCTGCAAGGGTGAATAGGGGCTACGAGGGTTTTTTTTAAAGCATTTTCTTTACTAGACTGCCACTGTGGTTTTCTGCATGTAATTTTTGGTTTTATGTGTGTACTTCAGATTTGCCCATATACCAGTGGAATCTGGGAAGGCAAAGTCTGCTCAGGTTAGAAGGCAGCTGCCTAGGAGTTGACTCTGTTGGGCAAAATATGTTAAGTTGCTTGAATTAAGAGACAAAGCATGTGCTTACGATTGTCATAACAGTTAATGGCTATGAGAAATATATTCTGTGCTGATATACTCTACAGTACTACACCATACAGTACATTTGTCATCAGTTACTGCTCCAAAAGAGCTTGCTCCAAAAGGGTGTCATGGTTGTGAGTGGCTTCTTTACCCCCTTGTGGGAATGAGGCTAAAAAAATAATTTGTTTTATTCAAAGATACGACTAGAAAAAGTTAGGCTTCTCCATATGAGTCGATAGGCGTCTCAAAAGAACAGCAATAATGCAAGTTATTAATTTCCTTTTCTTCCTGTTGTTAAAGAGGGGGAAAAAATGCATGGCACTTTTTAAGGGTATAGAAACCCATTCTCTTTGCTTCTATACTGTACTTCCTGTCCTTGAATTATTTATCTTATATTGGACATTCTAAGAAATGTTGGATTGATATTTAGAAATTGAGTACAGATCTTGTAATTCTGTAGCCTTCTCTGAGTACAGAAGCAAAGTTAAGCTGGATAGAAAGGATTACATTTCTTTAAAACAATAATTGTGAAATGGCTAAAACTTACATCTGCAGAATAGTATAGAATAAGTACAGAACTGGATGCCTGTGTCTGCCTGTCTTTTTTTTAAACTGTGCTTAAAATTAACTGTTGATTAATAAATCTAGAATTTAATTTTTCTTATGTTAACAAATATCTGTTATAAAGTATATGACTATGAATAAACTGAGGTAGAGTGTTTTTTAAATCCTTTCATAGGGAAGAAGATTTGGCCCTAGAGAATGTAAATTAAATACAGTAATGGGTAGAGTAACTTTTCATAGAAAACTCACTTTCAGAGAGCCACAGTTTGTGTACTCTGTCTGTTCTCTTTCAGTGCTTTACATTTCGGCTAACTTTCAGCCTTTTAAAACATCTCTTCCACCTCAGTTCTGTTATCCAGATTTTCAGTTTCCCCACTTTTGTACTTTCCCATAAGCTATTTCCTGTGTGACCAAAATTGCAGTATAAATTTCTAAAACAGTCTGCAAGGCATAGAAATATGTTACCCTTTTCCCAGTAATTGAAACATACACTCTCTTAATTTCTTTGCGTATTATTAATTAAAACATAATTCATTTGCTGGTAATCGCTACCATGATACTTTCATCTTCCATGTTAATTACTGTACTGATATATTAGAAATCCTGCTAAGGGCAAAATGAAACACACCTTGACCATTTCAAGTCAAGAATCTGTTCCTAGTGTAATTGAAAACTTAACACTACAACAAAGAGTTATTATTTAACTTGACATGAAGGAGTATGTTTTTCATTATTTTCTTTTTCTTTCTATTACAAGGGCAAAAAGTCTCAATTATAACACCACAGTTAAAATTGTTATGTACAGATTTCCTAGTATCTTTCCCTTTCTCATGTCATGGTTACTCCTCCAGTGTTTATCTCTGGATTTTTGAGAGCATTCACTGGCTTCACTTTGGGGTGAGTGGGTGCTATGCTGTGTTGTTAAGATTCATTCCTAACGTCTTGCAAAGTTTGTTCAAATGATATTGCTAGAGGTGGCAATGCTGCCTTTATGCCCAGAAAGCCAACCATATCCTGGGCTGCATCAAAAGGAGCGTGACCAGCAGGTCGAGGAAGGTGATCCTGCCCCTCTACTCTGCTCTCATGAGACCTCACTTGCAGTATTGTGTGCAGTTCTGGTGTCCTCAACATAAAAGGACATGGAACTGTTGGAACAAGTCCAAAGGAGGGCCACGAGGATGATCAGGGGACTGGAGCACCTCCCGTATGAAGACAGGCTGAGAAAATTGGGGCTGTTCAGCCTGGAGAAGAGAAGGCTGAGTGGAGACCTCATAGCAGCCTTCCAATATCTGAAGGGGGCCTATAGGGATGCTGGGGATGGACTCTTCATGAGGGACCGTAGTGAGAGGACAAGGGGTAATGGGTTCAAACTTCAACAGGGGAAGTTTAGATTGGATATGAGGAAGAAATTCTTTCCTGTAAGGGTGGTGAGGCCCTGGAATGGGTTACCCAGGGAAGTTGTGAATGCTCCATCGCTGGCAGTGTTCAAGGCTGGATTGGACATAGCCTTGGGTGGCATGGTTTAGTGGGAGGTGTCCCTGCTGATGGCAGGGGGGTTGGAACTAGATGATCTCAAGGTCCTTTCCAACCCCAACTATTCTATGATTCCATAAAACCTGCAATAGTTTACATTTATTTCATTAATGTGTTTCTAAATATTTTTTAAAGAATACCCTTTAAAGGGTTTTAATAAACCTTGCGTTAGTTATACATCATGGTATTAATCTTTACATTTCCGATCCATCTGCACAAATCATTATGACTATACTATGCTGGTGGGAATATTGTACAGTAAAAATAAGCATATATGTAAAAACTGTACTTAAATTATCTTGGCATTTTCATAAGGATTATCTGTACTGATAAGGCAGAAAACATTTAGATGATCTAAGTTTCCCATTTTTGTTTTTCTCATTTGGTACTCAAAAGATACCGTATTTTCTTCCTTAAGGTATTTATAATGACACTTGCTATGACTGTGATGACATGTAGATTCTGCAGTTATGACAATATTATATATATAATTCTTCAAGAATTGTCTGTTTTTACAGGTGTCATGCATCCCTAACCTAATTTCACATTTCCTTCCATAGGGAATTTCACTTTTCTACCAACTCAACCAGTATTATTTTTCATAGCTAAAATGAATCATAGTCGTATAGGACACACAGTGAGAATTTCATAAAATGGGGCAGACACTTTTTTCTACAATTGGATTTTTTTTTTTCTTATGCTTTTATATATCATTTTGTACACCTGAAAGCAAACAGATGAGCTAAACATTTGTATTGGATCAGAGGCAGAATTAATTTTATGAAAGGTTGCATAAATCTTGAACACTAGTTTGCAGAATATTTGCAATGAATGTCTTTTACTGCTGTGAATGCTTTTTGCCATATAGATGTGGTAATGTGGCAATTCCAAGTGCGTGTAACGGCAGGATTCTTTCAAGTGAGATTTTGAAAACCTCTGTCTTGAGCTAACTGATTTTCTAACAGACGTCATTAAGAATTTTATGAGAGCAGCATATCTGTAAACCCTATCCTAAAAATCAAATAGAGTTTGATACTGTATCTGGTTACGTAAATAATTATGTATCTAAAATAAGCATCGCTAACAGAATGGTTTTCTATTCAATTCTTCTGAGTAAATACATGAGCATACTTTTTTTTTATATTTTTTCTAGTGTGTTGTATTTGCTATGACATCTGGTCAGATGTGGAATCATATCCGTGGACCCCCGTATGCACATAAAAATCCTCAGAATGGACAAGTGGTGAGTTGTTTCTTTCATTTTGAGGGGAAATATGATACTGATAGTAATTTCCTACACTGAATCTACAATTGCAAATAATTGCAGTTTCATGGCACTGTATCATAGTCTGTTGGAGTCTTAAGTCTCCAGCTGCAAGCAGAGTCTGTTTTGGAATTTCAGATGTTTAGAAAGTGCCACCATCTTTGGTTTGAGAAATGAAATGGGTGGCCGTGTTTTCCAAAATTCTATTGGGTTCACAGTTTTACTGTATGTGTTATAAAAGGTTTGATACCACACAATTTCCACTGCCCAAAGATAAATAATATCGTATCCTTTTGTAGAAATATGCTCCCTCATAAAGTGAAAAGTGAGTTGCTCGGGTTTTGGGGTTTCTTCTTTTCAGGCTTTATTACACAAACCTTTGAGGTTTGTTAGCTTCCTCTTTCTTGAGCATTTTAGTTAGAAAAGGAGATGGTAAATATTTTCACATGCTTTGCACCATTTTCCATCACACCTGGAATTTTTCCACTGATCTTTAAGGAATGCTTTTTACTATATCTCTTTACTCCTTTGACTTATATTCTTAATAAGCTTTAATAAGAAGTTACTAATAGATGACGACTGCCAAAATTAGTTATACCTCACTGCTGCTGACTTTGAAGGAATTCTCTTACTTGCTCCTTCCTGATCATAAATTAGTAAATTAGAATTCAGAAGAAGAAACTTACTGTCTACCATGAAGGTAAAGAGGACCTTGGCTAGTTTTTGCCGCTATTTGTTATTTACAGCTTTTCAGGCAAGTTGTTGTGATGTAATCTACAAAAATTGCAGTGAGCTTAGTAGTCAGGAAGCTTTTTTTTTTTTGTAACTAGTGTCCTGTCAAGCTATTTTCAGCTTTGGCTATCACTCGTTAAAAGAGACTGCCATATGTCTTAAAGAAACAATGTATTCAAAGCTCCCTTTGTGGCATACCGTAATTGAAGTAGCAAAAAATTATGGTTTGAATTTGATTACTTATCTGCTTTTAACAGGAATGTAGCAGTTTATTGATGTCATAAAATGACATGATTCCATCTGTCAACTTTGTTATGCAGAAGTGGAATTGATAATGTAATAAACAATCTCTATAAAACACTTTATAAAAATTTAGAGTTTTTCATTAGTGCCTTTTAGTGTTTATGATACTTTCCTATGGAGTGGCAGAAAGGAGAAATACTGCAAAGAGAAAGCACCATTTGTGACCAATTAGTTTTTACCATATCCAATTTTGTACACATTGCCCATTTCTTAAATAGCTGTTTCTGAAGCGTACCTTACATTAAGTAATAAAAATAAAATCCCTTCAATTGTTCCTGAATTTGTGCCATCTTGTCTCAGTTTTCAGGGTGTGAACTCGTATCTTATCTGAGCGTCTGTAAAGCTACTAGTTTGGGAGTGTTAGCATACAGCTAAATAATGAAAATAATAGTAAAGACAGCTTTTAGTTCTGGATACTAACCTGCTGTATTAGTCAGCATACATGCCTTCTTTTCTGATTTTGCTTCAATATATGACTTCAGGTAAGTTATTTTGTGCCTCTGATTCTCCTTGTTCACAATGTGTCAGTACTTTTGCCTCCTTGGAGCTTTGTCTGTGGCAGTAAGTAAAACCAGTCACAAGATCGTATCACTGACCAGTATAGTAGTAACTTAAAGCTCTTATTTTACCAGTATTAGAAGCTTAATAAGCATTCTGTAGCCCTTTGCCTATTTTAAATTGTGGATTTTTTTCAAGTAACACTATTGAACATTTTGCTGTTTCATTTTTCTAGCTCTTGTGTGTATTCCTGTGAATTTGAAGTCATAGAAGTGCTGATCAGACACTTCTGTGAGATTTATTCAGCCATGATAATTCACTGTAACACCATTCTGTATTAAGTCAGCAACTGCTGTCTTAACATCTGGATGAAATATAACTTGTCACTGTCTTTCCAATGTCTAGGATTTATTATCAATTCAAAATTTGCATGCCAGTTTTGCACAAGGATTACTTGTATGTAATGCTCTGAAACCTTGTTAACAGCCTTTATCATGTAAAATTCTGTTTTTAAGAGGAGGCATAGAATAGCTCACCAAGCTTAATTGGTTTATTGTTCGCTAATTCTTAGCTTTTTTATTTCATAGGAGTTGATGTTTCAGTTTTGTACTAGCTGTAGAGCCTGATATGCCACCAGACTTTGATAATATTCTGTCTCCATGAACTGTTTCTTGCCTCAGATATCTCCTGTTATTTGCTTTGTTCTTGTCCTAATTTTAGATGACGCCTCATTTATTTTCCTTAATTCCTATTTTTTCAAAAGATGGAAAGACATTGGTGTGCTTTTCTTAAACAACACTACTTACTAGTGCCAGTATCTTGTACTGTAACATTACCATTCTTAAATTTTTTTGCTCGTGCACCAGCACCAAAGTGATTCTTTGATTGCCTAAACTACTTTAATTCTGTGATTGTATTCTTTGAATTAAGTTTTTAAACCATATTTTTGTACGTCTGTGTAATGTGATCATTTACTGAGGTTATTGCAGTTACTTACTTTTATCCCCCATTGCCATCTGCGAATTTCAGTTTCTGTGACCACATGGAAGCAGTATCAACTTTTACATAGAAAGCTGAATCACGCAGTGCCGTTGTTTGATATTTCAGTTCTGGTTTAGGTTGATGAATCTGGTGCTATTTTGACACATTCTTTCTCTCACATTTCTGGAGTTTTTCATCATTTGCCTTGTACTTTTGTTAGGATTAGGCTCTTACTGACTCTGTGACTCTAAAATCTGTACCTGTTTTACTGGGATTGAGAGTGAAAACTGAACATCCCTTTGGTGTCTGTGTAAAAACAGTTTTGGGAGGGTTCTGGTTTTTATTCAGAGCTTGGTCTGTGGTGAGCTGGAGAATGCAATTACATATTTTTGAGCCTCCTGCAGAGGTAGTTCTGCTGTTTAATTGACCTAATGGCAAAGAATTCTCATTAGATTTTCATCAGCTTTTAGTGAAATAGCAGTGTATAGGAAAGCTTTAATGTATATCTATCCCAGGATTAGCAGCCATTTTTTTTGATTTGGATACAAATCCCGCAATTTTTAGTGTGCAGTATGCTCAAGACTGCATCTTTAAAATGGTTGAAATTTTGCTATAAACAAGAACAGGGCAAAGGACAGGCTTGATTTAAAATACTGAATTAAGATGGTTTCCCAAGCTCATAATTTTCTTTCCTTCTCTGGGAAGAAATTATTAGATGTTGGAAAAGCTTTTGTGTGAAGAGAAAAATACGATATTTTTGTCGCATAATAGATGGTTTTCATATATAAGATGATGCTTATTATCCATGTTAAATGTGTAATGGTGTTATTTGCCACTATATGAATTGGATTTTTTGGGGTGTTTTTACATCTTATATTTTAAAAACTAGTTAAAATTGCCTAAGCGTAAGACAAATTACATCCTTTTGAAGCAATTTATATCTGTGTTGCAGATCTTTCAAATAGGACACCTTGTAATATCAGATCACATAAATCATTCAGTCGTGGAGTTTATTCAGCTTTTTTTTTTCCCTACTTTCACAGTTTTATAACCACTGATCTTTATTTGGGAGCAGTCTCTAAAATACCACTGGTATGGGTATGTGGTAGTCTATGATTCTGAAGTTAAATGAAGAATATATGTCACTGCTAGCATTGCTTTTGTATTTGTCAATGCAAAATTAAGGTACTGTGGGAAAAATGTATGCTTAGAATATTGAGGTTCTTAATTCACATTAGTCCTCCTCTGCTAAGCAGGACTAAGTGACATTTATTCAAGAATATTCCGTGTTTTCTCACATGATTTTTTCATTTGATTCTAATTAAAATAAATTCAACTGTTTCTTGGAACAGTTTTAAAGAACGACTCTCCCTTTCCAGCTCAGTAAGTCACAATAAATACATTGTCCTGTTGGCTTTAATCTATCTGGGTTCACATTTGAAGATTGTATTTGTAATGCCTGATGCTTCTGAAAGTAGACACATTTCTTGGTAGCAGTTTCAATGTACACAAAAGTTCCTTTACTGTGTGATTTATTATTATATAAAAAAAGTTCATACAGGTTCTTATATCAGTATCTAACATAAGTTATCCAGATTGGTGTCACTTTTACTACAGCAATATTTTGGTGCATCTCTTGACAATAATCACAACCATAGTGCTATTGAAAATACTTCTTAGTATTTTATTTGAATAGCCATTTTTTATGTTAATATGCTTGATGGAAATAAGTAGGTTATTTTTGTTATAGCCATATTTAATGAAATGTCTTTTTTGTGGTTATCAAAGCAGTGAGTCTTTTAAATAGAAGTGAGTCTTCTGAATAGAAGCTGCAATTAGTTAAGGGTTTCTCAAGCCTTTAAATTAAACTTACATCTTGATTTAGTAAAAAATCTGAACAGTTGGCAGTGTCAGATGTAGAACTAGTACAAAACAATCTTAATTTTGGTAATAGATAAATACATAAACAAATGGGCAGCATCTTATCTAAGCTACTGTCGGGAAAACTATTAATGTCTAAGATACTTGTCCTAATTTTTGAGATTGTAGGAGTGATTGTAACTCTGTAGAACACGCTTCTACCTTGGTCTTGGAAAAGAAGAACCTTACACGATATTTTGCATCCTTTTTTATTGTCAGAAGAAACAGAGTTAGGTAAGTGGTCATGACAGAAGAGTTGCTTAGATGAGGCATTAGAACCTCTAAATTCTTAAACTGGTCAATTCTTGAAGCGTACATGCTGTAAAAGTTCAGATAGCACCTTTGTATTGCAAGCCCTGCAGCTTTGGCTGAGTAAAAATGGAAGAGCTTCTATCAACTGAAATTTGATTTTAGACAAATAATTAGGCAGAAAGTAGTCTGTCATGATAAAAACCAATAAAATAAAATAGTGCTAGATTTTAGTTGCTGTTCGTGACAACAGAAGTCCAATTTTAATTCTCTTAACACCATTTTCAAATAATGAACACTTCCCCACCTCTGCCTTTTGCTAATTGTAGATGATCTCCTAGAAGCAATTTGGTCTCATTTAAATGAAGAACTAGTTTGCACTCAATAGTTCTTTTTGTGTCAGAAGTCGGAGAGACCTCAAATATGTGAAATTATGAAGCATCTTAGAATAGAATGATAATGCCACACAGAAAAATAATGTTTTCTTAAAACAGAGAAACAGTATGAAACAAGGGAAAAATCTGCTCATGTTCTGTTATTATTCAAACAAGAGACATTGTCTTAAATCCTGATTGAGTGCCAGGTAGGAATCTGGTTTTCCTGTGTTCCTGGTCTTTACTGGTTGTGTAGATGTTAAAAAGTAATAGCCTTCTCTAATAAAATAAATTTGATGGAAAGGCACCTCTGATGATCTCTAGTCCAGCTGCTTGTTCAAAGCTGGTCAGGTTGCTCAGGACTTTGTCTAAGCAAATTTTGGAAGTCTTCATGGTTTAGAGATTCTCCAGCCTGTTCCAGTGTTTCACCATCCACATCATTCTTTTAATTGTACAATCAAGGTAAATTTTATTCTTCTCTTCAGTAAAAGCTGATTTACCTGAATTCTTGATTAGAATAAACACTGACTTAAATAAAATCAGACTTAGCCAAGCAGTACACCTTTTCAGAGCTCCTGACAGTATGTATTTGCTTAAGTGGCACTAGTACTATTATGATATCACTACTATATCCACACTGGAAATGAGAAAATGTTAAACCTGGAGCGGTCATAGAGATTTTTCTCCATATAGATTCTGTTCTCTGAATAGGGGTGTGCAGACATTCTTCCTATAGCTATTAAACAACTTAACCAGGTCTGTTTTCTTCTATAATCTTACAAGTTTTTACAGGAGAAGAAAGGTTTTACCTATTTTCCCTATTGCTCAACACTTTAGATGGATTATGTTGTGAATCTTTCCTGTTCCCTGCAGAAATATAATCTGTAGTACAAGGGTTGCTTTTGCTGAAGTGAAATTTCAGCAGTTGGGAATTGTTTTGTGAATTACTATGCAAGCATCAAAATATTTTCTGTCATGCAGACCCTTATAGTGACCTGGTGCAATTTTCCTTTGGAGAGCTTTTGCTTCTCCATAAGGTTTTGCTAGTCAGCTCTACTGCAGTCATTTCAGTGTAACAAAGCAGATTTCTCTTTTGCCTGTGAATAATGTCAAGAAAAAGAATATGCATTGAAGTGACATCATGTAAATGAAGCAGCATACTTCAGACAGTCCTTCATGAACTGATGTACTCGTCATCTCTGGTTCAGACAGAGACCTCTACTGAGGTTGATTTCGTCTTTAAATGATTTAAGGACATCTTGTATCAAGGTAATATGATGCACAGAAGTGTGTTAAGGACCAGATTTAATGTACATCACATTTTCTTAGTATTGAGTATTTGCAGAATGAAATTTTTATATTTGTTGGACTTTAGTTCTTTTCTACATGTTTGTCCTGAAAAAAAGAAGACATTTTGAGCAGTCCCTTTAAAAGGTAATGTTTATATGAAAGCTGTTCAAGGCTGGAATGCTTTAGGTACAGTAAAAATTACAAAGACCTCTTTACTGAAGGTCTTGCAAATCTAGGTTTTGAGCAATAAAGAAAAACATGAAATAACCTCCTTTGTGTTCACAGGTCCTGAGGTCACTTAGCATAGTAGAATGCTCCACATGAAGAGAAAATGTCATTATCATTTAAAAGAGGAAAGTTGTCTGCATTTACCAGCCCTTCATACTTCTAATATGGGTCAATGGAATGAAAGAAGAAATTGGTCTATGGCTTTTTTTTTTTTTTTTTTAATATTCACTGTTCTGAAAAACATTCCAAGCAAAGAAATGTTCATGTGCCTTTGCACATCCCTAATTCTGTAGTTCATATTAATCATCTTGAGTAATCCATGTCAGGTAAAAGAAGGCATTATTCCAGTCTTTTCTGTGTCAAAATACCAGAGTCCTAGAACTAAACTTGAATTTTTTTTTTAATTATTGTTATTTGTCTATAGACAGAGAACACTTCAATGAATGGTATAATGAATGAATAAACACCATCTGATCTTGTCAGATGCTGTCATTTAAGATAATACTAATGCTGGAAATAGGGGGAAAGAGATTGTTTTCAGAACACAGGTATACTGCCATTAAAATGTTTTGTATGTAAAAACAAAACTTTAAAATTGAGCTCTGGAAAAGTGCAGAAATATTTGGGCATAGTAGTGTTTGCAGAACTGGAGAGAATTTTGTCAGTATTAGATGCTTCACCTGAATGTGCATTTAACTAGAAATATGCTACAGGAAGTGGAAATAATGCAAGCATTGGATAAGCTGCCCAATTTAAGAATGGATTTTAAGAATCGATTTATGAACCAAATTGAATTAAATTAGTTAGTCATTTACTATCCCAGTAATTGATCACTTGCATTATTATTAATTATCTCTGGAAAATACAGAACCATAAGGACATGATGTGAATGTATATGCCACTTTAGGCAGTCTTTACAGTATTCCACAGTCTTTCCACTGTATTCCTCTCATCCCTTAAAAACATTACATTACATTCAGGCAGATGTTTTGCAAACCTTGAGTAATTGGAAAAGTAGAAACTGTACAGATTAAATTTGCATTTTTTCTTTTTTCTCGTTTTTAATTTCCTGTTTCCCTAACCCTACTACTACTTCAGAACGAATAATTGAAACCCTTCCAAACAAGCTTCTTTAAAGCTGAGGAAAAGATTCTAGAAGGAGCAGACTAGGGAAACATTCAAACCGCTGTTACTCAGAGGATTATTTTCTGTATAAATGGAGAAATGTACCTGACAAAAATGGTATCAGATACAGCGCAGGTTACAATGAATCTTGAAACAAAAAGCACAACTAAATAATAAACATAAAACATCAATTTGAAAATGGAAAGTACAACTGGGGAGAGGGGGGACACATGGACAGGACACAAACAAACCACCAAACACACAAACAAAACAACAACCAAACAAAACTAATAAAACCAGAGAGCACTTCCAGCAGAATCCTGGATTTTACTCGTATAGGTGACCAGTACCCATCTGATGATATGTTTAATGTCTTTAAAATGAACCTCTTTTGAGTGGAACTTACTTCTTTTGGGACTTAAATAATACTGTAAGATTAGATCATTAATATAAGTCTACTATCAAGTCCAAGTGCATAATACTGGTTTGAGGTTTTTTTCCCTTCCCTTTTGCCCCTTTATTTTATTTGCTTTTGGCCATCTACATTGTTTTAGCTCTGATCCAGTGAAGAATATGAATGCTTAATTCATAATGCATGAGTACACAGTAGTGGGAGGGCCCTTGTACATTGTGCGCTCATGAGCAAAGTACAACTTACCAGAATCTTACTTTAAGATTTAGCTAGCAGACTTGTTTAACAGTGATGCTCTACCACCTTTTTATTCAAACTAAACTTTCAATTATTGGGTGAATTGCAGATGCAATACTTTTTACCTTGATTTTGACTTAATTTTATGTAGGCATATCACATTAATGAATCATATTCAGCCCATACTTACATAGCGTATACTTTTTTTCCTAGCTGAATTTTTTTTCAGATAATGAGAACATAATTTGTGGAAATCCTTCAGTTTTTTGAAGCGCGTAACCTTCATTTCTTCCCATGTGATGTAGTGGTGGTTTTTCCTTGTTTCCTTTCTGGCATCAGCTGAATTCATTAGAACCAGTTTTTGAAGTCAGGTCATCAACTTGAAATGTAATAAATTAGACCCAAGATCTAGAGTTCCTTTATGTGTTTTTAAGCAGCCTATTCTGTCTCCCATTGAGCCAGTTATTCAACCTGCTTATAGTGCTTGTTCCAAACCCATTTTTCTCCTGCTTTTATGTGTAACAATGAGAGGATTAATTATCTTGAGAAAGAGATTATGCCTGATGAATCTGGTATATATCTCTTTGAAATAAGTGTGCTGTATTTCATCTAATTTTTCATGTTTCTTCAGATGTTTAACTGGTCTTTATTTCAAAATTTATTCAGAAGCATTTCATGTTACTGAAATATAAGTTCCTTCTGTCCAGAATTTGTTTAGTTTCTATTTATGCTGTTCTGAAGGTTTTCACTAACATAATTAGATGGAATTGGCTAGAATGCATCTATACAAAAAATAAATAAAAACTCTGCCTGGGCTTTAACATTTATGTGCTAGTTTTGGAATTCTGCTTTTGTGTTTCCTTTTTTTTCCCCTTCATTTTTTTATGTGACGATGCATTGTCAGCTGTGTACCCTTATATCCCTTTTATTTGTTACAAGCATTGCTTAACACAGAATTCAGATATTGGGTCATTACCACACTTTAGTGCATATTAACTTATTTTCATGTTCTCTTTTAATGGCTGAAATATCAGCTATCTGTGTTCATTTCATTTGCAGGGCCACTTCATCTTAACTCCTGACAACTTTAATTTTATCACTGACCTTCTTGACCTTTTAATAGGGAAACGCATTTGCTAGTCAGTCTCTTTCCATTCTTTCTAAACTCTCATTGTTCATTGTATGCCATTCAGGAATTCTCTGAAAGGTGACTATTTATTTAGAAGATGTGTGGGGTACATATTTAAGTTAGCTTAAGAAATTTAAACTGTTAGTCTCTGACTCGTTCAGTTTACCAATTTTTTCTATTGTAGATGAATTCTTTCATTAATTTTTTATTTCAGTTGAACTCCTTTAAAATGTAAAAGTCCCAAATTGAAAATTTCAAATGTGTCATTGTTAATCTTTCAGTTTAATTTCTGAATCAACTCAGGTAATTTTATTTCAAATTATTTTGTCCTTCCTGGGTCTTTATAGTGCCCTTAAAATATTACTGCTTCTTGTTAAACTAGTCGATAAATAAAGATAGAATCTGCTAGGTGTCACATACCGATCATTGAGGTCTGCTGTTAGCAGTATCTGTTTCAGTTCTATCTAGAAAATTAGCCTTCAATCTACCAGGAGGAGTTTTTTTTCTGAATGCTTTTCAGTTCAACTTTGTAATATCTTTCTCTGTGAGTGGGATCTGAATTCTCTCTTGACCTTGCTGTCTTCCTTCAAAACTTGAAGTGTTCACTGAAGCTCAGCCTGTTTTTTCGTTTTCATTTTCTGAGTTCACCTGCATTAGTGCTTAATTAAGGTAAGGGGTGCTCTTTTGAAGCCCATGCCACCTTTATTCCCACCTTCTGTGCATTGGTTCATGCTACACAGGGCACATGGGCTATGATCCTTCTACATGAAATGAAGCCAGATGGTGGACTCCAGGGGTTCAACCAGTACCGTCCAAGCTGATACCAGTTTGTTCGGGCTTTTGGACAAAATAGGAACTAGTGTGAAGTAGAACCACTTGAGATATGTACAGTGTGGATATTGGGTTTGGAGGATTGATATGCACTACTCAATAATATTGTCATGGGTTCAGCAGTAGCAGTCATTTTTCTCCTTCTTGGTAGCTGGTGCAGCGCTGTGTTTTTGACTTTCAGTGTGGGAACAGCGCTGATAACACCGATGTTTATAGTTACTGCTTGGTAATGTTTTGGTCTGACCAAGGACTTTCTGAGTCTCATGCTCTGCCAGGGAGGAGGGGGAGACTGGAGGAAGCAGAGACAGGACACCTGACCCAAACTGACCAGAGAGGTATTCCATGCCACAGCACATTATGCCCAGGATGTAAAACAGAGAGCAGAGATCCGGAAGGGGGGGGGGGGGGGGTGCACTGCTTGGTCAGGTTGGATATAGGTGGTGAGCGATTGTATTATTTTCCTTGTATTTGACTTGTCATTATTATTATAGGTGGTAGCAGTAGTGATTTGTGTTATACCTTAGTTACTAAACTGTTCTTATCTCAACCTGTGGGAGTTGCATTCTTTTCGATTCTCCTCCCCATCCACCCGGGAGCGGGGGAAAGAAAGAGGGGGGAGTGAGAGAACAAAACTGCGTGGCTGAGAGGCTTAAACCATGACAAATATAAACATTACCTTTGAATCACCAGCAGGTCAACATAAGCTTCTTTGCATCAGTAATGGTGGTATTCTTCCAATCAAATTTTGAAATTCGTTCTGTTATGATGAGTGATGTTGAGCAGGAAGCTCTGTTTCCATGAAGACATTCCAGTCACAGATACATATCTGATAGCCCTACTCCTAAGAAGAGGTGTGTCTTACATTTTATCAGGCATATTCTGGTAATGGATCATAAAGGGAATGTAAATCTATTTCCTGCTAATGTGTGTGTGTACATATATATACATATGTGTATATATACGTATATATGTTTATGTACACATATATACTTCAATGAAAGCTACATAGAGCTATAGAGCTTTAGGTCATGTCTGCTTTCATCTTAGTAGCTCTGTACTGATCTTTCCTCTATTTTTTGAAAAGACCAGACCTCAGAATCTAGACTTAAGTGCTTTTCTGCCTGCTTTGCTTTTATACTTTTAACGCTTTGCTAGACTGTATGTCAGATGAAGGAATATATAATGAATTTTCTACTGTATTTTTAAGAATTTGAGTGAATCCTGCCACTTTTACAACATTTTTGATAAAGCTATGAGAATAATTTCTTCTCTTAATATGCTATGAATATCATTTTCTTGTATTTAGCAGTTCATATTATACAAATACTTTTATATCCTATTATTTATGGCTTTCAAATGCAATATTCAGTCCTTTAATATTTTTGTAACTCTCTACAATGCTCTTGAAATTTTAGTAGACGTACATATTGAAGTTGATATTTAGATACTAGACGTAAGCCATTAAAAAGTGCAGTCATTTAGCAGAACTAACAAATGCCTTGGTCTGTATAGAAACATTTCCTAATTTTAATGCTTCCTCTTTTCATTTCAGTCCTATTATTCCTGGCTATTTTATTTTAATTTGACAAGGTAAAAAAAAAAAAAATTAAAAAAAAAGGGTAGAACACTTTCAAACATACAGGAGTGTCATTTCAGCATTTACCCCAAAATAGTGCATTTCGCAAGAGTTTGCAGAAAAGGATTGCTGATTGGTATTAAAAACACCAGTTTCAAGGGAGACGAAAGAATAACCTTCAAACTTTTTCTGACTTTGTCTCTTATCAGTCATGCAAGTGTCAGAGTCATAATGCAAATACTCAAGAAGGCTTTGAATTGTCAATAGAAGAAGCTTCCTCTTTGAGGTTATACTTGCTGGAACAGAAGAGATAACACTATTATCAGTGGTTTTATAGTGTAGCCAATTTCTCATTGCATGTACTGAAATGCAGTTTTTAATACAGTTTAGATATTAGTGTAATGATAAACATGTCAGACTGTTAAACTAAATTCTGAATGTTTCTGTCAGTGCTGATACAGTATGAAATTCCACTCTGGTCTCTGTCAGAGATTTTTATGAGAATTTTGTGGGGAAAAAAAGTAATTTTCAAACACATTTCTGACTTCCCTTTTGGGAAAATAAAATTAAATATGCATTTCTTTGTGGTATATGTGCTGAATTGTCAGCCAGTTGGAACTTCAAGGTTTAGCACTGGAGTGTAAATACACAAAATAAAAGCTAGAACACTGTATAATATAAAAATACATTGCAAGCTATTTATGATCGCTGTAGTACAAATTTTTATGGGGGTTTTTGGTTTTTTTTGTTTTTGTTTTTTTAAATAAAGCATTCAAGTTCTGGGTTTTAACTGCTGACTATGTGAATTGGTTTGAACTGTTCATGGTCTTGTTACTTCTGTATATTGTATTTTTTTTTCTGTGGGCTAGGTAATGCACAAAATCTCAGTGTATCCAATAGTACTGTAGAAATTCTTGTATAAGAATAACGTGCAATCTTCTTTGAAAAAGTGTCCAGAGACTGGCATCTACGGGAGAGTAATTAGGATATTTGTTGTTCAGCTTTTCTGCTGTAGAAGGTAATTTCTTTTTCCCCTAAGTGTATGCAGAAGACTGTCTTCAAAGTTCCAGATACATAGGGAAATAAAGGAACTCTATATTTATATAAATACATATTTATATTTATATATACTTATCTACATAGGGGAATAAAGGAACATTATTTAAGCACTCCAGGCACAGATTATTCTTAAGTACAATATCATAGACTTTTTAAAAGGAAATTATTATGTCTTTAAGGTAGCTAAACAGTTGTCATCCATATTTGAAGTTGCTCTTAGTTTTTTGTTAACCAGCTTAGCTTACCTGTTTTGAAGGATGTCATAAATGAAAAGCAAGGAACCTATGTCATGAATCTTGAATTACTATTAAGGCTGAGACTGAAATACATGGAAATATCTGGAATGACCTCTCTCCAGAAGCATAGCATCATTCGTTTTCAGTGATTATAATCAACATTTTCTGAAAATGGGATGTGGAATTTGCCATAGATTAAAGAATAGCACTAGCAAGTATTTTATAGCAAACATTGCAGAATTAGTCATATGTCAAGCAACGTGGGGAAAAAATAGCTTTGTTCATTCTTGGTTGTAGATGGTCTTGTTAAATAGGATTGCTTTGGCTCTCTAATGTTTGACATTTTTACATTTAATGTAAAAAGAAAAAGCTTGTATCAATACTGATACTAAAACACCACTTTTAAGTTACTGGTGTACAGAACTGGTCACCTCTATTAAAGGATTATCTGAAGTTGGTGCAGATAATGCCAAAAGAATAGGAATTTATTTATGACCATAATCTGTGACTGTGACAATAGAGTTAAACCTGAAGTTGCCTGGAAATTTGCTATAAAGTATTTATGAAGATTACTGATTAGATATTTATATTTTTCAGTTTCCAGAGTTGCTTGTGGATTTTAAAAGTATGTTCTTACAAGCTCGTAGCAGATATTTTTATTGTGGATTCTTTATCCCTACTTCAAGAAATATGTAATAGAGTGGGAGGAGTGGATATGAGGGTAAAAAAGATTCCACCTGATAGCTAAAGTGAAGCTTTAGCTTGCTTAAAAAATTAGTTAAAAATAATAGACTAGCTATAAAAACTTTCATAGGCGTATGCAAAGGTGTCTGTGTGCATGTATACTTATATATCCTTATAAAGTATATGGTTTATAATTTTGGGGCTTTATGGCCAGTACGGACATTCTACCTCTTACTTTTAGATTTTAAATTGTAATATTTTGGTGAGGTTACAGTGTGCCTTTGTTTCATTCCTTTAGTCATTATTAATGTTTGTGTTCTTGCTGCTGACCTGTTGCTTCATTACCATAATTTTTGTCCAGAGTAACTCGATATCGGTATATTTTTTTTTTCCTTTGGTTCTGCAGTCTCTTTACACGCTCCAGCACCTCACTGTTTATTGCTGATTCTAAACTTCTAGACTATATTCCTGAAAACGTGGAAGCAGTCAGCATTCAGATATATGAACTCTTTGCACATAGATGAAGATATGGTCATGGTTTAACCTGGCAGGTAACTCAGCACTGTTCAGCCTCTCGCTCACAATTCCCCTTTCCCCTCCCCAGGAGGGATGAGGGGAATCAAAAGAAGCCCCATGGGTTTTATAGGGAAAGCTACTAGGAAGTAAAATAACTGTTACAGCTGAAACCAGGGCATAATCTTATTGAAAGAAAATAAAAAACGTTTCAGAAATACATATTTTTAATAAAGAAGGCAGGTTACACCTGAGAGCTGTGAAGTCTAAAGCTTTTGGTTTACTAGTATTTTTTATTCCTCATGTTCTAGAAAGCTGATAAAAGTCTAAAAGTTCAGGGTTCTGTCAGCTTAGTTCCAGGGCTGGATTTTTTTAGTGTGATTGTTTTTTGTAGGGGGTTTGTTTCTGTGGAATCAGCACAAGGAATGTTCTCATAGCCAGAGGCAGTGCAGTATGTAGTTACTCTTGAGTAAAACAGTGACATGCCTCTGTCAGGTCTTTCTTTAATCAAGATCTATGGCAAAACCGGCAACAAATTCCAGCCAGCTTGTTTTCTTAGCATGTGGGCTGTATGCAACTACTTCTTGGTTTTGATGGGCCTGGGTCTCCTTGAAAACTAGCAAAAACTGAAGGGAAGTTATGTAGGAGGGAAAAAACATTATTGAGTTATCCTGTGTTCACTAAAAAGCTTTTGTGCTAGCAATTACATTTCATACATTGCAAGTTTCTTTATGATACACTTAATAAAATATAAATAAAATATTTAATTCTTAAAGATACCATGTTGTCTTTGGAAGCAGTTTGAAGAACATTTGCAGTGCATCAGAGATATGTAGTAAGTACTTCATTTATATTGAATTAACTTTCAAGCTAAGAGTAGAATCTTGTTTAATTAACACTGAGAGGCAATGGACAATGTGAGCTTTTAAAAGGGGGAGGCAAAGGGTGAGGAGGTTTAACATACCCCACCTCTATGATGCCAGGATGAGTAGTAAGGAGTAGTGAGTAGTAAGGAGTAGTAAGTCTAGTTAAAGCTTGTTGCAGAAGTTTAAGTATTGCATTATTCAACTGAAAGTTACATTGTAAGGAATGGACAAGGCACACATTTAATGAATTAAAAGCTTGCTTACTATTTAAAAGTTTTTTAATTGGGAGACATCAATAAGGAAGACTTTTTGGAGGACTTGTGTTTCCTAGTAGTCTACACACTAACAGTAAGCAGGAAATTACAGAGAGACTTTTGAAATAAAAGGAGGACTTGGTTTGAAAATAAGTATGAAGGAAGAATGAGAATTTGTACCAGTGGGGAAAGACCTTGGAGGGAGAACAGAGCAGCAGTAGCAACTAGCGTTCCCACTGTTGGAAATGACCCCACTGGCAATATGACACTACCTGGGTCTGACAGAGCAGCCTCTTCCTCAGATGCTGCACATAGCCTGCATCTAGCTAGTATGCTGATAGCATAGAATGTAAAAATAGAAACTCAGACATTACCTTGTGGGATGTTTTTACTGGTGTGTGCATCAATCGATTGTAGGGAGCTTCGTGGATATACATAAAGTGACAGCTCTTTACATTGTTGAGATGTATATGAACAGTGGAAACTGCATCTGGAATCCCTGATTTGGGTAAAACATTGTGAACAGCAGGGGCTTTTTTTTATCAAGGTTCTTGAGATCTTGGGAACTTAAAACTAGTCAACATGATTTCTGTACTTGACAAACTAATAAATATGTGACTATATATGTCACATTGGAGAGAGCAGCATGGCAATATAAGGAAGTCTTGAGTCCTATGTCCAAGTTCCTTAAAGGTATCAACAGGAATGAGAGAGCTGCTGCTGACAGTCCACTTGAACTGATGGAAGTTTTGTCATCAAACAGGTTTGCAGAAGTTACAGAATGAGGTCTTGTAAGTTCTTCTCATGAATGAATAAGGAACTGATAGGTGTAAATTGCCACGTTTCAAGGTGAAAGCAAATCAGTGCTGTTTCACATGGGTTTATGTTATGACCTTTGCTATTTACTGTTCATCCCTCTTCAAGGGCTTGACAGTTTGCTGTTGGCCTTAAGTTATTTGAAAGGATAAAGAGAAGGGCCAGCTGTGAAGCAGTATAGTTGGAGTTCTGTGCAGAAAAGCTGTGCAAGAATGTTATCTGCCATTTTATTCCTCTGTTGAAAATAACTGTAAAGTGATGTGAATAAAAAAGCAGATCATGTATGTCCCTATAAAGCTAAAATGCCTGTAAAATGATTGGCTGTTAGCCGGCTATTTCTATTCAGGAATAAGGGTTTATTTTGGGTTGTTTTTTTTATTTTGTTTTTCTTAGAATAGCATAATCAAAGTAACCTCTAAATACTCTGTGAGCAAAAGACAAAATAATGTTTAGAATTATTAAGAGAGGAAACCACTTTAAATGCTATAAATTCTGTGTTTTATGCTCAGCTTAAATACAGTCTGGAAAAAGCTCAGGAAATGACACAAGGTGAGCTAAAGCATAGAGTGCTTCTTTAGAAGGAATGGAAACAGGCTGATTGAGTGAGGTGCGTTAAATAATGGCTAGCATGGAGAGAAGCATGAAGGGAACAATTTCTAATTCAAATTAAATTTGAAGATGACATTTTCAAATAAAATGTTTCTACATGTTAGCTGTGGAACTCTTTGCAGGTTATTGCACATACTAAAAATTTACAGCTTTCAAAAAACTACTGGACAAATTTATAAGTAGTAAAACCGTGTCAAGGTGGTAGTTGCAAGGTAATCTGCCTAAAAACCAGGAATGTGTCTTGTGAAGCAGTGTCTCTGGGAGAGATCTAAAGGGATCAAAGATCATAACCTCCACATAAATACTCAACTGTAATATCATTAATAGCATCTATCTTTGAGTGTGTGAAGACTATCAAGTGCAAAGTTATTTTTCCTTTGTCTGCAGCATTTAATAAAATAATAGAATAAAATTTGACTGAAAATTTTTCAAGTGTGTATACTCCAAGAGATGTGAATATACTGGAAGTATTGTCACAAGAATAAAGATTTTCTGCAGCTGGTCATTAAAAAGAAACTACTGGACTCCTACATTGTAAGATTGAAGAGTCTTCTGTGTAGTCATGCTAGAGCTGTCTTTTTGTCACACTGAAATGCCCTCATCATTCACATGGTGTGTATACTAGTTTGCATCCTTTGGAGTTAGCCAGATGTAAAGAGGAAGGGAAAATGAGATGTGGACTGGTAGGGAGCAATACATAGTCCTGATAATACATGCAGTCATAATGCATGCCAGCTGTTCTGATTAGTTTTTGAGGGAATATGGATCACTGGAGATGGATACTTAAAACAGAAGAGATGTTCGCTAGTAAGGGGCTCTTAAACTTCTTAGGCAAAGCAATTAAAATGTACTTCTTAAATTGAAAGTAACTTATGTTTTGGAGTACTTTATCAAGGCAGATGCTGCATTCCCTATTATTTGAAGGAGTTTTAGGAGATGTGAAAGGTGCTCAGATTGAATTGGGAGAAACTTACCTCCTACTAGCAGAAGTTGAGAGATAGAGGTAGTACTGTGACTGTTTTTGTCATGATATGTGATCAAATCTTCTTTCCTTCATAATTTTTGAGAAGTGAGCATGTACGTACATTATGTACAGTAGCTTCTAGCCATCACATATCCTTGTTGAGATAGACATAGCAGTATAAGTCAGTGCTTCATCTGTTAGTTGCCTTTTGGAATAAGCAAGGAGCAGTTGCCTCATGAAGGGGGGAGGGGAGGAAAGAAGTAATGCTAAATACAGTATGCTGAACTGGATGTGGATATCACAAAGTGTCCCCTAGATGTTTTTTCTTGTTCAAGCACTTTGTGTGAGCCATATTTTGGTTCACTTCATAATTCACTCTCCAGGTCATTTTAGAAGGAGCTTGGGAGGGAGGCATTTCTAACCTCCAGAAATGTGGATGACAGTTTACCTGCTGGATCTCTTGCCTAAGGTTATTTGCAAAACCTTTTCTTCTATATTGAAAGCTTATGTAGCAGTCAGTTTAGTTTTCTGCAGCTAAATATTATGCAGAAATAAATACATTAGATTGAAATTCTTTAGTACAGAGTAAATGGTTTTACTTTATAGTTCTGTGCAATTATTTGCTTTATTGTATGCTATATATCTTTCTAAATATTGATGTTCTGAAATTCTATCAGCAATAAACCATCAGAATGAAATATTGGCTCTGTTGAAATCAATAGCAAAATGCTTATTGACTTCTTTTGAATCAGCATTTCATCCAAATTATTCCAGGTACAGAGAAGAAACCTTTGTGCTCTTCTATGAATATCTTGGGACTGGAAATCTGCTTAGGTGAAAGTCACCATGACATTTGTAACTAGTACTTCATACCATGTAAAATAAAGAGGTAGGCATGTGGTGAAAACTTTATCTCTTTCGACCCTCTTTTTTCCCCCTTCATATTCTTACTGGTCAGTTAATATTTCTGGTTTTATTGTTTGACAAATTCTTTTCTGAACTACCTTCAACATAAAGCACTAAGTACAAAACACCAAAAGAATATTCTGTAGTTTGTAAATTCTTTTCACTTCCTTCTGGTCTTGGGAGGCGTGTCAGTTTTCTCCAGATATCTAGGCTGCATAGACTGAAAACATCTCTTCACTGACATTCAGCCTGAGGACATCCATGAAAAATTTTTTCAGGCCTGGAACTCTTCTGTTCTTGCATTAATTGGGAGAACAGTATGTGCTCTTTTATATTTCATTTAGGTTTATATTTACCTGTGATATTCTTTAGTCTACTTAATCAGTATCATGTGTTGTGATTCTTTTTTGTATGGTTTCTTACAGTGTTACTTCAGTTCTAATTCCCCACCCCCCTGCTCACATTTGCAATTTAACCATTAGAACCTTCAAAATGTTAAATATCTCACTGTATTTAATCATTTTGCTGCTATCTCCTTCATGGTATATCAGCTTTTCAGGAATTCTTATGAGCAATTTAAGTTTTATATTTTTCTTTTGCTTGTTCAGCCTTTTTCTTTTTTGCCTATTCATTGTGACCTTCTCAAACAGGATGCTGAGTTTTCTCTTTCCCTTATCATAGATCATAGAATCATAGAATAGTTAGGGTTGGAAAGGAACTTAAGATCATCTAGTTCCAACCCCCCTGCCATGGGCAGGGACACTTCCCACTAAACCATGCCACCCAAGGCTATGTCCAACCTGGCCTTGAACACTGCCAGCGATGGAGCATTCACAACTTCCCTGGGCAACCCATTCCAGTGCCTCACCACCCTTACAGTAAAGAATTTCTTCATTATATCCAATCTAAACCTCCCCTGTTTAAATTAGAACCCGTTACCCCTTGTGTTATCGCTACAGTCCCTAATGAAGAGTCCCTCCCCAGCATCTCTATAGGCCCCCTGCTATGAGGTCTCCACGCAGCCTTCTCTTCTCCAGGCTGAACAGCCACAACTTTCTCAGCCTGTCTTCACATGGGAGGGGCTCCAGTCCCCTGATCATCCTCGTGGCCCTCCTTTGGACTTGTTCCAACAGTTCCATGTCCTTTTTATGTTGAGGACACCAGAACTGCACACAATACTCCAAGTGAGGTCTCACGAGAGCAGAGTAGAGGGGCAGGAATACCTCCCTCGACCTGCTGGTCACACTCCTTTTGATGCAGCCCAGGATACGGTTGGCTTTCTGAGCTGCAAGCGCACACTGCTGGCTCATGTTCATTTTTTTTATCAGCCAACACCCCCAAGTCCTTCTCCACAGGGCTACTCTTAGTTTCTTCTCTGCCCAACCTGTAGCTGTGCCTGGGATTGCACCAACCCAGGTCTAGGACCTTGCACTTGTCTTGGTTCAACTTCATCAGGTTGACATCAGCCCACCTCATAAGCGTGTCAAGGTCCCTCTGGATGGCATTCTTTCCCTCCAGCATATCAACCGAATCACACAGCTTGGTGTCATCGGCAAACTTGATGAGGGCATACTCAATCCCACTGTCCATGTCACTGACAAAGATGTTGAATAAGACCGGTCCCAACACCGATCCCTGAGGGACACCACTCATTACTGGTCTCCAGCTGGGCATTGAGCCATTGAGCATAACACTTTGTATGCAGCCATCCAGCCAGTTCTTTATCCATCGAGTGGTCCACCTATCAAATTGATGTCTCTCCAACTTAGAGACAAGGATGTCATGGGAGACAGTGTCAAACGCTTTGCACAAGTCCAGGGAGATGACATCAACTGCTTTACCCCTGTCCATCATAGAAGGGCACCAGATTGGTCAGGCAGGATTTCCCCTTGGTGAAGCCATGCTGGCTGTCACCAGCACCTTCTTGTTTTTCATGTGCCTTAGCATGCCTTCCAGGAGAATCTGCTCCAAGATTTTGCCAGGCATGGAGGTGAGGCTGCCCGGTCTGTAGTTCCCCAGCTCATCCATTTTCCCCTTCTTGAAAATGGGGGTTATATTTCCCTTTTTCTAGTCTTTGGGAACTTCACTTGACTGCCATGAGTTTTCAAATATGATGGACAGTGGCTTAGCAACTTCATTTGCCAGCTCCTTCAGGACCCGTGGATCAATTTCATCAGGACCCATGGACTTGTATACGGTCAGGTTTCTAAGATGGTCTCGAAGCAAATCCTCCCCTGCAGTGGGCCCTGGGTCTTCATTCTCACTGTCCTGCGTCAGTCTTCCAAGACTTGGGTGGTGTGGTCAGAGCATTTGCCAGTGAAGCCTGAGGCAAAGAAGTCCGTAAGAACCTCAGCCTTTTCCAAATCTAGGGTAGCCAGTTCTCCCGATAGCTTCTGGAGAGGGCCCATGTTGTCTCTAGTCTGTCTTTTATTTGCACTGTACCTATAGAATCCCTTCCTGTTATCCTTAACATCCCTAGCCAAGTTGAATTCTAAGTGGGCCTTAGCTTTCCTAACCTGGTCCCTAGCATCCCGGACAGCATCCCTGTATTCTTCGCAGGCTGCCTGTCCTTGCTTCCACCTTTTATAAGCCTCTTTTTTCCTTTGAATTTTCCTCAGCAGCTCCTTATCCATCTAAGGAGGTCTCCTGGCCCTCCTGCAGCACTTCCATCTAGTAGGGATGTATCGCTCCTGAGCTTGCAGCAGGTGATCCTTGAATATTAACCAAGAGCCTTGGGCCCCACTGCCCTCTAGGGCTATATCCCATGGAATCTTACTGAGCAGGTTCCTGAAGAGGCCAAAGTCTTCTCTCTTGAAGTCCAGGGCAGTGAGCTTGCTGCTCACTCTTCTCACTGTCCTGAGGATCTCGAATTCGACCATCTCATGATCGCTGCAATCAAGGCTGCCCTGGAGCGTCACATTTCCAACCCTTCCCTGTTGGTGAGGACAAGGTCAAGCATGGCACCTCTCCCTTTTGGCTCCTCAATTACTTGCAGAAGGAAGCAGTCTTCCACACAACTGAGGAACTTCCTGGATTGTTTGTGCTTGGCTGTAGCATCCCTCCCACAGATATCAGGGTGGTTGAAGTCCCCCATGAGAACAAGGGCCGGTGAGCGTGAGGCTGTTCCTATCTGTCTATAGAGTGCTTCATCCACAGAGTCCTCTTGGTCAGGCGATCTGTAACAGATCCCCACAGTAATGTCTCCCATTGCTGTTTTCCCTTTAACCCTGACCCACAAACTCTCTGTTGACTGCTCACCTTTATCTTCTTAGCATGTTCTTATATACCTTTTTCAGGCATCTTAGTAGTGCTTTCATATTAAACGTATGAATGCTGTCACATGAAAATTGTTGACATCAGTATGGTGACTTTTTCAGGAAAATGACTATACTATTATAAAAACTGAACCATCTGAGGTTTTTGCTTTTCAACAACTTTGCCCAACTTAATCTGATTTGCAAACTGCCCTCGTTTCTGCAAAGCCATGATCTGCTAATGGAGAATTATTTCTTCTTTTACTTACTGCAGAGAAAGGTGTGTAACTTTTCATGAGATACTGTATCTACTCTTTCAAGTTTCTACTTTATGTTTTAATCCACTTTGTTAATGAAACCCATTATATGGCCTTTGCCTTTGCCCCCAACACTTATTTGTCCACAGTTGCCTGTTTACTGTGTGTGTGCGTGAGGTTTTTGGGTGGTTGAGGTTTTTTTGTTTGTTTTAATTTAAATTCAAAATAGTGAATGTGTCATTAAAGTACAACTTTGTTATTTTGCTAGTTTAGGCACAATAACTGAGCTGTGAACAACTCTGACTTCTCATATTTGTAGAATATGACTAAGCGTATTCTCTCCTTTCTGAGTTGGAAATGTACTGCAATTTCACAATTCAGTACTTGTAATAGTCTTTTAACTTCCTTTCGTACTGTGGTACAAGCACCAAGTTCTCACATGGACAAGGGCTTATTAAATTTAAGGGAATTTTTCATTTGACCTCAAATAATTCCCAGGTTTTCTTGTCCCAAATACATAGGCATTCAATGTTCTATTGATTTGTCTTCTTCTAGTTATTAATTTTTATGACTTTAGTAAAGTTAGCATTTTAAGTATTTTTATATAAGTTTGAATGAAATAATCATTCTCAATGTCTGTAAGACTTGTGCTGCTTTGTGCAGTCCTGAAATGTTTGAGTTTTCACTATTTGGGTAGGTTTTTTTGGGACAGCTGATGAAAGGAACTTGAAATGCAGCTTGTCTTGCTGACAGCAGTATTTAATTTGTATTCATTGCAGGCTGGAATACTTGCTAAGAGTAGCACAGCAAATAGGTCTGAGGTTTTGTGTCATAACGTAAAATGTTTAGCTACTGGCTTTTATGGTATATTAAGTTAATGTCTGCCATCTAAACAGAACTTTATAAAATACATCATCACAAATTTGATAGTTGCTGAAGTACAAGATGTTTAATGGCACGGTACATCCTTTGAAAAAAATGCTCTTACTCTTACGTTCTAATAATTAGGAAGCATCTGCCAGTGTGTTAAACAATGAATTTAAATAAGTGACTTCCATAGCTGCCTTCCTGAATCATGAATTCAAAGCATTTGTTATTGGGGAATAAATTTGTGTTTGTCAAGTGGGCCGACTCTCAAATTTTATATTATAAACTTGGAGTGATTCCTTTGTTCTCAGTTTGTCCTGCTAATGGCTTCATTTTGCTCTGTTTCTATGTCATGTCAGCAGTACTTTTCCCAATGTGCTAACTAGACCTACTAAACCATGCAAAAAATTCCTCTGGGCGACACAAAACCTTTTTTTTTTTTTTAATAACTCAGCTATACAATTCTAAAAAATACAGACTTATTCTAGAATACAGTTATGAAGATTAAAAACAGTACAGCAAAGCCTAGTGAGAATTTGGAGTCCGCCCTTTTTTCTGTGCATTCAGTTCTATTTTGAATTTTTATTCTGTCCTTTTGGCTTGTGCCTTTCCGTAGTCCCTTTTCCCAAAAGACTGCTTCTTTGTAATCTTAAGTGTTCATTAATGGGAACAAAGACCTTGGAAGACGATAACAAGCATATACCTCTTTCCATTGAGAAAATCCTGGTGTAGATTTGAGTTTCCATCATAATGAAAGTTACTAAGTTAACTTGTGGAGGAAAAGAAAAAGGAATTTGGAAAAAGAGTTAAAGAACATAATTAATTTTCCCTTAAGTAACGTATGGCAGCCTTAATTTTGCCTTTATAAAAATTTGATGAGATAATCTCTATCCCATGGCTAATTTTAATATGTAATACTGTGGAGCAGTAGTACATGAGGAACTTGAAACATCAGTATTTTAGAGCTTTTGACCATTTCTTCTTGTAACAACATCAGGGGATAAATTGCACCTAAATTTAAACAGAATAATAGAACTCTTGCTGTAGTGATAATATACTCCTTTTTGCTGACTTAAATGTTGATACTTTATGTCCTTGCATAGTTTGCTACATAAAACTTTTTAATAAAGATTATTAATTTTTCAGATTTTATTCTGGGTCACTGTGTAACATAATGACAAAATCCTAAAGGATATAAAAACCCTGGACGTGCATATATGTAAGTATCTGATTATGCTACATGAAATGAAGTAAAAAATTGGTTATAAAACTGATGATACAACTTCAGAGTATTTGAAACATTTACATATTTTGAACAAGTATAATTTTCTTTTTTTTATTATTTAAAAAAATCCTGAATACAAATATCTGAAAGCACATGCATTACAAATATGACTCTTGCCCCTTAATGGCAGCTGTAGCTTCATTCTCGTGTTCATGTTTTGTCAGTTAGCTGCCAGTCTTCCTCTCGAGAATAACCCAATGTTTACTAAAAAGTGTAATTTGAAAGGAGAGCAGAGACCTACTTTTGTACTTGAGAAATAAATTTCTAAATTTATGAATCTGTTAATTCATACTGTGCTCACTCAGATATCTCTTTTTAAAATAAGTCTTAAGGTTTATAAATTGATGTACAGGCTGTGCTTCAGATGGTCCTAATAAAACATTTTGGCAAGGAAGACTAGCATGGTTTTTCTCTCTTGTATGTATCCAGCTACTCAATCATATAGACTATTTTTTCACACTTGATTTTGCATGCTGGTCATGCCTGCCTGGTATGTCTCACCTTCGTAGTTGATTAACAATTAAAAAACAGCTTTCCAAATATACAGATATTTCATAGAATCATAGAATAGTTAGGGTTGGAAAGGACCTTGAGATCATCTAGTTCCAACCCCCCTGCCATGGGCAGGGACACTTCCCACTAAACCATGCCACCCAAGGCTATGTCCAACCCAGCCTTGAACACCACCAGTGATGGGGCATTCACAACTTCCCTGGGCAACCCTGCCACCCAAGGCTATGTCCAACCCAGCCTTGAACACCACCAGTGATGGGGCATTCACAACTTCCCTGGGCAACCCATTCCAGTGCCTCACCACCCTTACAGTAAAGAATTTCTTCCTCATATCCAATCTAAACTTCCCCTGTTTAAGTTTGAACCCGTTACCACTTGTCCTCTCACTACAGTTCCTCATGAAGAGTCCCTCCCCAGCATCCCTATAGGCCCCCTTCAGATACTGGAAGGCTGCTATGAGGTCTCCACTCAGCCTTCTCTTCTCCAGGCTGAACAGCCACAACTTTCTCAGCCTATCTTCATACGGGAGGTGCTTCAGTTCGCTGATCATCCTCGTGGCCCTCCTTTGAACTTGTTCCAACAGTACCATGTCCTTTTTATGTTGAGGACACCAGAACTGCACACAATACTCCAAGTGAGGTCTCACGAGAGGAAAGTAGAGGTGCAGGATCACCTCCCTCGAACTGCTGGTCACGCTCCTTTTGATGCAGCCCAGGATACTCTTGGCGTTCTGGGCTGCAAGCGCACACTTCTGGCTCATGTTCATTTTTTCATCAACCAACACCCCCAAGTCCTTCTCCACAGGGCTACTCTTAGTTTCTTCTCTGCCCAACCTGTAGCTGTGCCTGGGATTGCTCTGACCCAGGTCTAGGACCTTGCACTTCTCATGGTTAAACCTCATCAGCTTGGCATCAGCTCACCTCACAAGCGTGTCCAGATCCCTCTGGATGGCATTCCTTCTCTCCAACATATCAACCGAGCCACACAGCTTGGCGTCATCGGCAAACTTGCTGAGGGCATACTCGATCCCACTGTCCATGCCACCAACAAAGATGTTGAAGAAGACCAGTCCCAACACCGATCCCTGAGGGACACCACTCGTTACTGGTCTCCAGCTGGGCATTGAGCCATTGAGCATAACACTTTGCGTGTGGCCATCCAGCCAGTTCTTTATCCACTGAGTGGTCCACCTATCAGATTGATGTCTCTCCAACTTAGAGACAAGGATGTCATGGGAGACAGTGTCAAACGCTTTGCCAAGTCCAGGGAGATGACGTCAACTGCTTTACCTCTGTCCATCAGTTCCGTAGCTCCATCATTGAAGGCCACCAGATTGGTCAGGCAGGATTTCCCCTTAGTGAAGCCATGCTGGCTGTCACCAACCACCTTGTTGTTTTTTCCTGTGCCTCATCATGCCTTCCAGGAGAATCCGCTCCAAGATTTTGCCAGGCATAGAGGTGAGGCTGACCGGTCTGTAGTTCCCCAGCTCATCCATTTTACCCTTCTTGAAAATGGGGGTTATATTTCCCTTTTTCCAGTCTTTGGGAACTTCACCTGACTGCCATGAGTTTTCAAATATGATGGACAGGGGCTTAGCAACTTCATTTGCCAGCTCCTTCAGGACCCGCGGATGGATTTCATCCGGTCCCATGGACTTGTATACGTTCAGGTTGCTAAGATGGTCTCGAACCGGAACCTCTCCTACAGTGGGCCCAGGGTCTTCATTCTTACAGTCCCTGCGTCTGCCTTCCAAGACTTGGGTGGTATGGTCAGAGCACTTGCCGGTGAAGCCTGAGGCAAATAAGTCGTTAAGAACCTCTGCGTTCTCCAAATCCAGGGTAGCCAGTTCTCCCGATCGCTTCTGGAGAGGGCCCACATTGTCCCTAGTCTGTCTTTTATTTGCACTGTATCTATAGAATCCCTTCCTGTTATCCTTAACATCCCTAGCCAAGTTGAATTCTAAGTGGGCCTTAGCTTTCTTGACCTGCTGCAGGCATCCCCTCTCGAGACAGTCACCTCAGCATCTGGCGGATTTCCCTTGTACTTGACAAGTTTCTCTGCCATTGCAGATCCTGAAAGATGACTTGACTTACTCTGGAACTTGTAGTCAGTGGTCAATACAAAACCTGTATCTGAAATAATACGTATTTCTGAACTCTGTGTGGTGTAATTAGAGGCACTATCCAATTTGCTTGGGGTAGGTAGCTGCATCAAACACAGGACTATATTCACATTCACCTGTTGTTGTTAATTGTGGCTTTGGGGTAATTTGGGATGACACCTCCTCTTGCTTCTGCTACAAAGTACATTTTTTTGTTTATGTTTTTCACAGCTTTTTAAATTCAGCAGTCTGTTTTGGAATTAGTGTCATAGTTAAACCTCTTCACTTCAGCTTGCAATGCTTTGACATTCAGGTCAAACTACCTTTTTTGCCTCACAGCTTTGAAATCAATTAAAAGAACACTTTGAAATTTCAGGAGAGGAAATATTACAGGTCCTGACTAAGAAATGGAAAACATCTTTGAGTTCTTAAATATTACCCAAAGCAATAGGTGGTTATGGTGAAGGCTATATCTAAAATGGCTGTAATTTCTTTGTTAAAAGAAAATACTACCAAAGACCCAGGAAAATGGAAACTTCAAGATATAGATATTTTCTGGATGTCTAGAATAATATGAAACTTCACTAGTGTCAGATTCTAAAGCATAATTTAAACAAAAAAAATGAGCTCAGCTGAATGGCCATTTTCAGCTCTTCTATCTCTGTATGGAAAACTTAGGGGCAGTAGCTGTCTTTCCTATGTTACACCATGACCATGTCCTTGTCTGCATACCAGTGTTGTGAAGATCATCACACTTCCACACTGTCATGGACAAAAGAATGCAGAAGATGAGGTGGGGAAAAAGAGTTCCCACCCTGAACTTAAAATGGGAAAAGTAAAGTTATTTAACCATGGTCTGGTATTGTGGTTTTTAAGAAAAACAAATAAACAACAGAGAAGCTAAATGATCAGTGAGCTATATCCCTTATTGTGCTTAGAACCAGAATAAGGGCAAAAAGTAAAGGAATATTTTAAGAATTCAGAAAATAGTTCTTATTAACAACATGTTTATGTTTTTTTTAGGGGAATGCTGTTCGTGAAAAACATCTCAATCTCTTTTGTTTCCTAATTAGAAGTATTGTAGTTTGGCTTCCATGTGTTAAACAAGAAGTCTGTACTCCAGAACGACTATTAACAGCTGAACTTTAGTTGCGGCTTTTCTTTCATTAGAGTCACTGGCTTGGTTGTCCAGCTGTAATGAAATGCATGGGAATGTCAGTTTTCTCTGAGATTTTTTTTGCTATGTTTTTTAAGTTGATTAAAATGTGGTCGCGTTGTTACGCAAAGCATCACAGCTGCAAAAATTCCGTTTCCTTAGGCAGCTAGGTTAAGCTGTGTCATGTAACCAGACATAAGCTGTAAGACCTAAGCTGTGTCATGTTACAGAGATTCTGGAATTTTTACGTATATTTCTGTTTAAGTCTCTTATGTGTGTAGTGTGTGTCATAATGCTCATTCAGGGAGAAGAGATTTATGGCATGCCAATTTATTAGGTAACTTGGAAATTAAGTACTATAAGGTTAGCAATGTTTTCTTCCTAATGAGAGGTTAAGTTCTGTTTTGCATTTGTTTTGATTTGCTTTTTCTGAAACCCACAAAGTAATGATTCATTGAAGGATTGCTGTATCTTTTGTCTTTTTATTATTTAGTAATTTATAAATGTGGGAAAAGTCCCTCAGAATAAATTCTTATCAGTGGTTTGTATAAAAGCCTCTGCATATCTGAACAGAGCGTTCACAGTTTCTGGATTTGTGAGATCACCTCTACTAACTAATTTGTTTGATAGCACTTCTAGACACCCTAAATAATGCAGTAGATCTGTAAAAGCTGTGTAGGGACAACCAAAGCAGCAGCATAAACTAGGATATGTATGCTATTTAAAATTATACCAACTACCCTTTCCAGCCAGCTAGTCTGCAAAAGTAGGCAGCATTTCTCTGCTTTTGCTCTCAGGCTGGGAACCCAGATCAGATTCTGTCCTTGGTGCCAGATGGACTTTGTGGAAGGCAGCCAGCACAGCCTATTTCAGCCAGCCAGTCCTGTGAAAACTGGTTGCTGTCTCTGTACTCTGTTTTGGTTTGGGGCAATGGTGAACACAGCAGTGAGCTCAGACATGGAAAATGTAACTCATTCACTGAATTAATATGTGAATGAATTAAGGAGTCTGTGTGAGATTGTGTGTATCTGTATTATATAATTAAAAGAAAACAACATTAAATATTTCTTAAATAGCTTTCTAATCCATAGCTATTAACTCTCCTATCAGAAGTGGCTGATATGTTTTATGGTCTTGTTCAGTAAGTGGGATTCTGAACACCTGCGCTAACTGTTACACCAAGGATGCGGAAGCAGGTGCAAATACAAGGGGTTCAGTGTTGATTTCCTAGATTATCCTGCTACCACTTAGAGTGAAGCACTTGAGTGTAAGTTGAGAAAAATCACGAAAAATGAATAGTTACCAGCTCTACTAATTCTGTTTATTCCTCACTGTTTCCTGTGTGCATCTTAGCTGTTTTCTTGGTCCTGGTCTTATTGGCCTGTAAATGAGCTAGATTGGATTTCATGTAGAGACATTGCTTAGAGAGGTTGCTTGCTAGGAGTATAATAAATGAAATTTTCACCAGAGTGGCATTCTGTTGGCATATATTTGATTTGGAGGTCTTCATAGTAGTAATAACTGTCTAAAAAAAGGTGTTTATTCTGAGTGGTTTAGTATTAAACTAAAATATTCCTGTTTCATTATTAAATAAAATGAAGATCCCTGAAAAAAGAACATGCTTGCATATGCACATTTCTTTTTATAGAAATATATATGGTCATCATTTTGCTAGAAGTGTAAGTTCATTAATTCAGGATTTCTTTTAGCAGTGAGTTTAGATTTATTTTGTGTTTAATACTACATTAAATTTTGAAGCAGTTAAGCATCATTTGTGCATATGCCTTTTTATAGCTGGGTGTCTACAGTAAAAAAAATTGCCCTATTAAACGTTTGGACATTATCCTAATAGTTGGGTATTAATATGTGATTAGAGTCGTCATAGAATTATTGAATGGTTAGGGTTGGAAAGGACCTTAAAGTTCATCTAGTTCCAACCCCCTGCCATGGGCAGGAATGCCTCCCACTAAGCCATGTCACCCAAGGCTCTGTCCAACATGATCTTGAACACTGCCAGGGATGGAGTATTTACCACATTTTTGGGCAACCTGTTCCAGTGCCTCACAATCCTCACAGTAAAGAATTTCTTCTTTATATCTAACCTCAATCTCACCTGTTTAAAGTTTAAGTTTGAACCCGTTACCCCTTATCCTATCACTACAGTCCCTCATGAAGAGTCCGTCCCCAGCATCCCTATAGGCCCCCTTCAGATACCGGAAGGCTGCTATGAGGTCTCCATGCAGCCCTCTCTTCTCCAGCCTGAACAGCCCCAGCTTTCTCAGCCTGTCTTCATGCAGCAGGTGCTCCAGCCCCCTTATCATCGTCATGGCCCTCTGGACTTCTTCCAACAGTTCCATGTCCTTCTGTTGAGGACACCAAAACTGCACACAGGTCTGCGATCTCATGAGAGCAGAGTAGAGGGGCAGGATCACCTCCCTCGACCTGCTGGTCACACTCCTTTTGATGCAGCCCAGAATACAGTTGGCTTTCTGGGCTGCTGTCTCATGTTAAGTTTCTCATTGACCAACACTCTCAAGTCCTTCTCCACAGGGCTGCTCTAAATCACTTCTCCACCCAACCTGTAGCTGTACCTGGGATTGCCCTGACCCAGCTGTAGGACCTTGCACTTGGCATGGTTAAACTTCATCAGGTTGACATCAGCCCACCTCACAAGTGTGTCAGGGTCCCTCTGTATGGCATCCAGATAGACAGCATCAACTGCTGTGCCCCTATCCATCAGTTCTGTAGCCCCATCATAGGCCACCAAATCGGTCAAGCATGATTTGCCCTTATTGAAGCCATATTGACTGTCACCAAACACCTTATTGTTTTTCATATGCCTTAACATGGTTTCCAGGGGAATCTGCTCTATGATCCTGCCAGGCACAGAGGTGAGACTGACTGGTCTGTAGTTCCCTGGATTTACCATTTTACCCTTCTTGAAAATAGGGGTTATAGTTCCCTTTTTCCAGTCATCTGGAACTTCACCAGTCAGAGGTTTCTGAACTGTTTAGTAAATGAACTGCAGTCAAGATTTTTTGTATTTTTGGGTTTTTGCATGTTGCTTCATTTATTTATTTACTCAATTTCAGTTTTGTTTAGGTTCTTTAAAATTGTAAAATCATACTTGAATTACATTCCTCAGTCCAAATAAAAAGGTTTAAAATTATTTTGGCAAATCATATTTGTGTGCTAACAGATGTTCTGATCTAGTCGCCATTCTCACAGATGTGAACAATGTAGGCCATAAACAGCATCGTCTAGTTGTTTCTCACATCAGTGGTCACTATAAGGACTTTTGAGGGCTGACTGCTACAGGGAAAATAGGTCACTGTACATGTACTATCCCCAGCAGATTATAGTATCTTCTGTGATGGAAAGAAAACAGGAAATTACATTAGGTTTCTGTTTTCAGACTTTCACAGAACTGCCTAGGCTAATAACTTCATATGAGGTCCCCTGTTGGGTTCTTAAGCAAGTTAAAACTCTGTTCTGCCTGTATGAATTGAACAGATACTACTATGCAGTGATAAAATAAGCGTATTTGGAGAGCATACTTCAAGTGAAGCTATGTGAAACTGCTGGATTTAGAAAACATAATATTTAAACAGGTAACTGCAATAAAAGGGTTTGAGCATATGATTTTATTCTGAATTTTACTAGGCAGGGTGCTGCTTTTGGAGTGTTACATAGTTAACATGGAAGAAAAGCTCTCTGGGGAAATACAGTTATGATTATGAAAACACAAAACATTAAATTGATGTACCTTGGTGTTTGGTCTTGAAGAGTTTGCATTACTGAATGAATTATTTGTTTTCTGTAAAACATTTAACCTTTTTCTTCATTCATGCTTATAATGATAAGACATATAAATGGTGTGAGAGAATGTTTTAGAAGTTCTGCTTTTTAAACATTTAAATACTGCTGAAAATCATGCTAATCCTGTTCTTGGAAAACACCTAAAACTCTGATGTGATAAAGAATGTCGTAGGGCTCACTCTTCCCCTTCTAAATTAAAAGAAAAGAACAACTTCTTATAGCTAGTGTATGTTCTTGGCAAAATTGATGGACTTTAATTGAAAAAGGCCATTCTGTAGGCTTAATCGTAATTAAGTAATCCATGGCCTTCCATAATGTTACTCTGTGATGAATTTCACCCTGAATGTTAATGTAGTAAAGGGAGATAAATTAATAGTATTTATCCTATTGGTATGTAATTCGTAATTCACTCTTTTTGGGCATGCAATTAGTGTGTTGCTTCACCTCTTTCCATATATATTAGCTTGAAATTGTCCTGTTGTCTCCATCTAGAGGTTTCTTCAACATGCAGTCTAAATTCAGCTTATCTTTAAAAAGGATAATTATTTTTTTTCTGCTTTTGATTCGCTTCCAGTATACTTTTTTATTAATTTGTGTCATGTATTGTAAACTGAGGGCAAGTCATTTATCATTTATCCAAAATGGTAATAATACTTCATGAAGTAGCTTTGTATGTTATGCTATTACTAAACCCAACTTAGTTTAATCAGCTCCCTCCACCCTCAAATCCTTCATGTACATACTCGTAGAAAATAAAAATTATGGTATTTGTTTTAGGTATCATTCAGAAATCATGATTCAGTTTTTATGTTGGGTACTTCACAATTTAATTGTGTTGACTTAAGAATTAACATACAACTCACAGAGGCCTTATTTCTACTTACTTTGTTTTTGTTTTATTTACATTACATTAACAGGAAAGGGCACAGATTACACTTAAGTATCTTACTGAACCATGACAGCTATCACTTTTGAGAGGGAAATCACAAGCATATGCTGTATTTAGGGAAATTTGAAAGTGTATTACATGATTGTTATCCTTGACTGTCCTAGTGAGGGATTGTATGTATTTACCATCTACAGTTCAGTAACACTGAATATTTAATGAGTTTATGAAGAATAGATAAATATTTAACACAGTTTTGTAAAAACGTGCATGCATTGAACAACTGTTTGTCACTGCCAAAGAAAATGGCCTGGTTTGGGGACATGATTATTTTGGTTAGCAATTCTAATTGCTTCTGTGGAATCAGACTTGAGGTAGGAGAATGTTAAAGTTGGAAGAGGACCATTTGTGCAAAGTGTCAATCTCTTGTGCTTTCATTTCTCTATTACTCGTACCAGAGTGGTGTTTGCTGTTGCATCCACTGTGTAGCTGTCCAGCTCTTCTGCCTAAAGTGTGTTTGCATCTCTTCTGATGGACTTTGCATCTTACATGGCCCTGCCTCTTGTGCCTCTAAAATGAAAGAGAAATACTGAGTTTGTTCATGAATTTATTTAAAATATTTTCCTGGAGCATTTGCAGCCAGACAGACTTCACAGAGCTTCCAAATATTGAATGGATTCAATTTCAAAATGCAGAAAAAATAGCAAAACCAGAAAGCTTACTTTTCTGTATCGTAATAGTTTGTAGCTTCAAATGAAATTTCATGAGAATATGTGCTTTGCATGTAGGTCATTCAGCAGCCTTCTTGCAGAAAAAAGAAGTAGTATGAAAACAAAGAAACCTCACAGGGACCAAATCCTTTCTTTTGGCTATTCAGGTCTAATTTCAATTAAAAGCTGGTGTGAAACCATCAAAAAAAAATACCGAGAAAACTGGTTGAGAACTGTTGAATAGCTAATTTGTCAAAATTCTTTTAAAAAAATCCTTAAAAAATTGTCTTGATATATATTTTGGTTTAGGTAAGTATGAGCTACAGATGGCCATGAATTTCAAAATTTCATGATTCAGTGGCCATTGCAGTGTACAAAACTGGTGTGTGGGGGTATATTTGCATAAATATATATCCTTACAAATATAATCTATTCTTCAAGTGACCTCACAGTGTTGTCATACGCCTGTCAGGAAAGACACAAGGACAAATGCCATAGCTGTTACCATTCTCTTCAAGAAAAGGTGTTTGCTGTAATTTTTGTATGAAGTACTGGTATTCTGTCTTCTGAAAACTTCTACTTAGATTTTTGTCTTTTTGTCTGTTGTTTAGAATGTAAGCCTGAAAGTTCATTGTGGATAAACCACATCCTGTAATTCCTTCCTTATTAGAAAAGGGGCGAGGTACTGTCATAAATTCAGGTAGTTCACATTATATTGTCAAATGCAAAATCTTTTGGGTATCCTTCATCACTGGTCTTTCATTTTCTGTACTCCGCTACCATCATTCTGACTCGTAGCTATAGAGGACATGCGCCATGCTGCTGCTTCGAGTATTTGGAGAACAATGTCTTGAGGAAGCAATTTAAGGAGTCTATTGATCACACACAGTTATATATAATGCTAGGTAACTTGAAAGAATGATCTATCTAAGGACATTTGTAATAGAACAAAGAAGTTATAGGTTTTTCTGTTTTGTTTTGTTTTCATTTTAAAAAGGCAATTCTGGACAGTAAACATCTGCCTTATTTAACATTTTAACTAACTGACATTCAAGTAGTGCACTCTAACTTAACCCAAGATCTCTCGGTTTCTCAAGTAAAAATGAAGCTGGTTTTTTTTTAGGAGGATTTTTTTGCTTATTTAAGGTGGCTATTCAGTTTGCATTTATCTATTCCTTTCCTCTCTAGGGACAGAGCAGAAGGTAACAATTGTCTCTTACTAGCTTTTAATATAATGTTTCCAGAACTAGATCAGAGACTATCCACTTCCTTGCAAGCAAGGCTATGCCTTTATCAACTCACACTTAAAAGAAATACAGTTACAACATTAATCCCTATGGGGCATTCAGCCAGAACTTCATATTCATTAGCAAGTTTTCAAATTGCAATCTCTGATTCAGGTGTTCCAGGCAGGTTTTGAATTTTTCAGGTTTCAGTTTCCTTGTGTTCTGTTGGTTCAAGTTTCAGCATTTGCAAAACCTATATCTAGCCCACGTTTTTTTCTTTATACTGAGTATCAGGTGGGAGGTAGGACTCTTTATCTGTTACCTATTTAGTAGTGATAATGAGAATATCATTGTTTTCATTATTTTCTCAAGGACTTCATCTTTTGAGAGGTTGACTGGTCTTGTGATGAGTTCTGTAGCTTGAAAGCTTCTCAAACAGCTCCTTGAAAAGCCTCAAATGAAAAAATTCCTAGACAAATAAGCACATTTTACATCATGCAATAAAACTAATTATTTTGGAAATATAACCAACCGGCAGGCAGAGATTTATGATTGAGAATGTCTTTCCAATAACTGTATCCTTGTTCTGTCATTGTGATACCAACCCTGCTAGTACATTAGATCTTACATTACATTAAATTACATTAGATTGCACCATACTGCTGCTGCAACATATAAAAAACTCACCTTGTCAGGTAGGCAAGGCTAAAGTTTTTTAGTCAGAATATGATTTTAAAACAATCCATTAACAATCTGATCAATTTTTATAGCTTTTAGTATTTTCTTTGTAGTGTTTCAAGTTTGAATTGGAAGCAGTGTACATGTACAAGCACTGCAAGCTGGGTTTATCTGTTGCAACCTCTGGTCACCCTCAGTTTGAGGGAGGATTTTTCAATCAGTTTTTCAGTCAATTTTTCAAGTGTGAAGTTTGCTTGGAATGTTTAGAGTTGAGAGCGTATTTGTTGGCATTTTAAAAAGCATCATTAGTGTATGTGTTTGACAGCTAGGTAGTTATAGAATCATAGAATGGTTATGGTTGAAAAGGACCTTAAGATCATCAAGTTCCAGCCCCCCTGCCATGGACAGGGATGCCTCACTCTAGACCATATCACCCAAGGCTGTGAAACTGTTCTGTTTAATTAACAAAATTCATGTAGTTATTTGATATTTCCAAGTGAAACTATAAGTCATCCAAACATAAGTAATATTTTAAAATAAAGTTACTATGCTGAGTAGTGAAGACTAGCACCTAAAATGCGATTCCTCCCCAGTGTGTGACAGATTTCTGTCAGCAGAAGCAGGAGCATAAAATTTACTCTTTGTGGAGGTGAGAAAGCTAAATAATTTCATGTCAGTAAAGTATTTTGAGTAAAGGAATGATTTCTCTATGTAGTCTTTGCATGCGTATGCGTGTATGGGCATACTTGGATTCTGTTCCTTCAGTGGTGTTCTGGTGAATTAAATTGCTACCAGAAAGAGAAAGAGAAAAATAATATAGTTTAACAAAGTAGGAAGCATATCAATAAAAATGATATCTCTCATCTAAATGTTTTACTAATGCAGAAGGCATTTCTAGTCTTAGAAGTCATGTGACAACCAGTTTTATTAATCACAGAATCATAGAATAGTTAGGGTTGGAAAGGACCTTAAGATCATCTAGTTCCAACCCGCCTGCCATGGGCAGGGACAACCAGTAATACAGTCAGTATTACAATCAGTAATCAGTACTAATGATGTTTTCTCTTCAACATAGTGTGTATTTCTTTGGTTCCCAATGTGCATTTATATACAATTTAGCATGTGTGTAGAGAGAGAGTAGTAGTGATCATGTAGAAATGCATATAGGTATTTAATAATTAAATAGTGGTCCTAGACCCTGTTGCACTTTTCTGATTAAAGGCTCAGTTATTTTGGTTCACATTGTATTAGTAAAGGCAGCATATATTGTAAACATTGTAAGCTTCAGACTATAACTTGGTGCTATGATAGTAAGAAGAAATAGATGTTTACTATTTTTTAGACATAGTTGAATACAGATCCTGCAAGTATATATGTATGCTTATGTGTATATATATGTGTGTGTGTCTATATATATATGTATGTACCCATATATATAGGTGTCTATATATATATGTATGTACATATATACATATATATAGCTTTAGCAGTTATTAAAAATAATGACAGAGGGTCCCTATTTGCAGGACTGTGGTCACAACTGAGTCAGAGTGCAAACATTTGAACTTTGTCATTAATTTTTGTTAATGTAAAATACTCCTATTTCCTTCCTCTGTTTTATCGATGTGTGTGTGTGTATATATATATAGCCTTAGTGATATTTTTAAGGAGCCCTGCAAAAAATCAGGAAATACCGATTGGCTTGTTGTCATTTCATACTGCAGTGAAATATTCTTCTGAGATGAGCGATCTTTATCTTGTTCAAGAAAAAAGATGACTTCTTTGAGAGATGGAATCTTTAGATATATGACGTTTTTGCCTGGTATAGCTTTAAATTGGTTATTTGAGCATAATATAATTGAATTTTGAAAATAATAGATAACCATATACTGAGTGAAAACTTTTATCATATCTTATGAATTACCTGTTTTGACAGCGCATCAACTGGAATTTAACCAGTGTGGATGAAGTTATTCTTTTGTATGGTGGAGCATTAGAGTATTTCAAATCTGAATTGTTCTGAATCTTGACAAGGATGGAGTTCAGGCAGAATTATTCAGTGTAGGGTTAATTAAAGCAGAGCCTATGAGTTAAAAAATAAACTGACAAAACTCTAAATCAGTGAGGAGGGCAAAAACTTTCTTTTTTCATTTCCTTGATAGGAGTGCGTATTTTTCTTTAATTGGGGTGAGAATTGTATCTGTGCCTAAGAACAATACATATAAATAATACTTTGAGAACATGGATAAATTTAACTTGACATAGAATGGTAAGACAAGCTATTCTTTGTTTGTAATTGTAGTAGGAGAAAAGAGAGAACCTTCTTCGTCTTGTGCATGTTTCCAGTCTTTCAAAGTTTTGCTTCCTTTATTTGCTCTCATAGCTAGTTAACAACAAGCACAAGCAACTTCTGAATAAGATGCTGTATGTTCTTAATAATGAATGCATAAAATAAGCTCACTGTCAATAATTATTTTTATTAGACTATGTTATATTTACACTTAGTATTAATATTGGTCATTGCATTTACTAAATTCCATATAAACAAGCTATTTTATGAATTAGGATTTTTTATGGGCACAATTGTACTTTTTTGGGAAAAGATGGAATACTTTGTATGAAGAAGCTTCACTCAATCTAAATAAGACTAAAGTAGAATGAATTTTTTTAAGGCTAGGTTCAGTTTCCACTTCTATAAAAACCCTGCTGAGACATGTCCTTCATTTTATCATCTCTCTTCTCAAAAACCGTATCTGCTGAGAAAATAAATGCATGTTCTTTATTCCACAATAGCAGCAGTGTGAAAGAGTCCAGCATAATGCACCCCTGTATGAAACATTGCATTCACCATATATATGTGTGCATTGACTAAATATTCTATTTTTAACAGGCCTTTTTACTAAACATACATAAACTGTGCTGTTACTTGTAGCTATTGCTTTCTGTGTTTTTCTGCAAAACAGTTTTATTTTGATTCTCAAATATCCAGTTGTGCCATTTTCAGTGGATTTCTTTGTTCTAAAGAGGATTGATTTTCATTTTTATTTTACAGAGTTACATACATGGAAGCAGTCAGGCTCAGTTTGTTGCGGAATCACATATTATTCTTCTACTGAGTATCCTTCAAAGTGGTGATGAGTAGAAAAAAAGCAAGCTGAAGCACAGTGTCCTGTTAAATAAAATTGCTCTGGCAATGAGTACCATTGAATTTTTGAGCAGGTATTGTATTTTGGCTTATTTATTGTATGTTTAAGTAAATATCCAGTATTGTTGCTATTTACGGCCAAGTACAGCTGGCATTGTTTTTCACTAATATGGACCTTGTTGTCTTTTTTATTACTCTTATGCCTGGTTACTAATCTTAATATTTTTTTCCTTTCAGTGTTATCTTTTCAGTAGCAGAAAATAATTTTCTTCTCTTTTTCACTTTTTATTATAAAAGTTAAAATTTAATTATTTTCTTTTAGCTGACAAGCATGCTGAAATTAACTAGTCATGGATGAAGATATTTTGTCCTCCAGTAGTCTTCGGGTTTAGTTTTATTTTATTTTTGTGTTTCACACTTAATCTAAACAGTTTATTACCACTTTTAGAGACAACTCAATTGCATTTGTTCTGACATGATCTCCTCGCAGAAAGACTTCAAGAATTATTCTTTCATTCTTACAGCAAGTTAAATTAAATCTGTGTGTCTGTGAATATGCTTTAATAATCTGTAAGAAAAACTCATACTGTCTAGTTTCTTTAAACCCTGCTTCTTATCAGCTTTTTTCATTGACTCCAGTCACCATTAACCACTACTAAAATACAGTCGTTCCATCACGAATACCTTCCTCTAAGGAGCACAAGAGGAAGAAAACAGCATTTCCCAATTTGAAGTAATAGCCAGATCTCAGGGTTTGATGATTGTAGATACTCTCCTGTTGTCTCCATGAACTTAAGTTAGTATAGATCCTGCCCTTCTTGTGGCTTGCCTGTCTACCTTCATCTTCAGCATTTACCATCCAAAGAGAACACCATGATTACATCTTTTTACTTCATTACATTTATTTGCCTGGCATCAGTTTTGCAACTTCTGAAACATTTTTTGCTCTGTAAATAGGCATTATTAATTTAAATTCAAAGTTATGATCATATTTTGCAGAGTAAACGCAATATTTCCTATTGAACTGGAATATCGTGTACAGTTCTGGGTCCCCCAGTACAGGAAAGATGCAGACCATATGCTAGCTGCATAATGCAGTTTATTAAACAAGCACACTAAAGCAAACAAGCACACTAGCGCAAACCAGGTATATATCTCTATATAGTAAGTACAATAATGCAAATCATATCTATATATTATATATATAGATACATATATATATATAAGTAAAGTACAGAGGAAAATTAGCAATGCATCAAATCGTTACTGCATAGAGAGAACAGAGATTAAGTAGAGGACAGTGAGAAGAGCATGCAGCCAGCTCACTGCCCTGGACTTAAAGAGAGAAGACTTTGGCCTCTTCAGGAACCTGCTCAGTAAGATTCCATGGGATATAGCCCTAGAGGGCAGTGGGGCCCAAGACTGTTGATTGGTATTCAAGGATCACCTGCTGCAAGCTCAGGAGCGATACATCCCTACTAGAAGGAAATGCAGCAGGAGGGCCAGGAGACCTCCTTGCATGGATAAGGAGCTGCTGAGGAAATTCAAAGGAAAAAAGAGGCTTATAAAAGGTGGAAGCAAGCACAGGCGGCCTGCGAAGAATACAGGGATGCTGTCCAGGAAGCTAGGGACCAGGTTAGGAAAGCTAAGGCCCACTTAGAATTCAACTTGGCTAGGGATGTTAAGGATAACAGGAAGGGATTCTATCAGTACATTGCAAATAAAAGAGAGACTTGGGACAGCATGGGCCCTCGCCAGAAGCTATCAGGAAAGCTTTCTCCCCTGGATTTGGAGAAGGCTGAGGTTCTTAACGACTTATTTGCCTCAGGCTTCACCAGCAAGTGCTCTGACCACACCACCCAGGTCTTGGAAGGCAGACGCAGGGACAGTGAGAATGAAGACCCTGGGCCCACTGTAGGAGAGGATCCTGTTCGAGACCATCATAGGAACCTGAATATGCACAAGTCCGTGGGAACTGATGAAACCCATCTGCGGGTCCTGAAGGAGCTGGCAAATGAAGTTGCTAAGCCCCTGTCCATCGTATTTGAAAACTCATGGCAGTCAGGTGAAGTTCCCGATGACTGGAAAAGGGGGAATATAACCCCTATTTTCGAGAATGGGAAAATGGATAAGCAGGGGAACCACAGACCAGTCAGCCTCACCTCTGTGCCTGGCAAAATCTTGGAGCAGATTCTCCTGGAAGGCATGCTGAGGCACATGAAAAACAACAAGGTGCTTGGAGACAGCCAGCATGGCTTCACTAAGGGGAAATCCTGCCAGACAAATCTGGTGCCCTTCTGTGATGGGGCTATGGAACTGATGGACAGGGGTAGAGCAGTTGGTGTCATCTCCCTGGACTTGTGCAAAGCGTTTGACACTGTCTCCCATGACATCCTTGTCTCTAAGTTGGAGAGACATCAATTTGATAGGTAGACCACTCGATGGATAAAGAACTGGCTGGATGGCTGCATACAAAGAGTTGTGCTCAATGTCTCACTGTCCAGCTGGAGACCAGTAATGAGTGGTGTCCCTCAGGGATCGGTGCTGGGACCGGTCTTATTCAACATCTTTGTTGGTGACATGGACAGTGGGATTGAGTGTGCCCTCAGCAAGTTTGCCGATGACACCAAGCTGTGTGGCTCGGTTGATGCGTTGGAGGGAAGGAATGCCATCCAGAGGGATTGTGACACGCTTGTGAGGTGAGCTGATGCCAACCTGATGAAATTTAACCATGCCAAGTGCAAGGTCCTAGACCTGAGTTGGAGCAATCCCAGGCACACATACAGGTTGGGCAGAGAAGAGATTCAGAGCAGCCCTGCAGAGAAGGACTTGGGGGTGTTGGTTGATGAAAAGATGAACATGAGCTGGCAGTGTGCGTTTGCAGCCCAGAATGCCAAGAGTATCCTGGGCTGCATCAAAAGGAGTGTGCCCAGCAGGTCAAGGGAGGTGATCCTGCCCCTCTACTCTGCTCTTTTGAGACCTCACTTGGAGTATTGTGTGCAATTCTGGTGTCCTCAACATAAAAAGGACATGGAACTGTTGGAACAAGTCCAGAGGAGGGCCACGAAGATGATCAGGGGACTGGAGTGCCTCCCGTATGAAGACAGGCTGGGAAATTTGGGGCTGTTCAGGCTGGAGAAGAGAAGGCTGCGTGGAAATCTCATAGCAGCCTTCCAGTATCTGAAGGGGGCCTATAGGGATGCTGGGGAGGGACTCTTCCATAGGGACTGTAGTGAGAAGACAAGGGGTAACAGGTTCAAACTTAAGCAGGGGAAGTTTAGATTAGATATGAGGAAGAAATTCTTTCCTGTAAGGGTGGTGAGGCCCTGGAATGGGTTGCCCATGGAAGTTATGAATGCTCCATCGCTGGTGGTGTTCAAGGCTGGGTTGGACTTAGCCTTGTGTGGCATGGTTTAGGGGGAGGTGTCCCTGCCCATGGCAGGGGTGTTGGAACTATATGATCTTAAGGTCCTTTCTAACCCTAACTATTCTATGATTCTATGAATTGCATTGAATCATCATCCAGGCTCACATTTTAAGCTCAGAAACCCTGTTGCAGCCAATGCCAGGTGTCTCAGGTAATTGCGGAAACTCTTGTGTGGTGCGTCCACCCATAGGTGAGGCTTCATATTCAGCTACAAGTGGGTCCTGCTTTTATACCCTTAGAAAAACCACCAGTTTTATGCCAAGTCTGTCACTGTTTGCTTATAGGGCTGTGCTGTTTCTCATGATCTTACTGTTGTCCATAATGAGAATGTTTCCCAGGTGCCCTGGTGCTGCCAAGTATGAAAGTAATAGAACAGCTGCACACCTGTGTTTTCTTGCCTCTTTCCAACGGGCAATGAACATAAACATATATACTATACCAAATACATTATGACAATAAACATACTTTATTAATGTGTCTCAGTCATGAGAAGGGATCAGCTCTCTGCTAGGTTCCCATCTGTTACGCAGGGACAACTTTTTCAGTTGGGAGGAAATGAAGGAGATGGGTTTTCTAATAGTGCTTTCTGTCAGGACAAGGCAGCCGGCCCAAACTGAAAACCAGGAAATTCAGTCTGAAGACAAGATGACACTTCTTACTGTGAGGGTGGTCAAACTCTGGAACAGGGTGCCCAGAGGGCTGTAGAGTTTCCATCTGAGAAGATATACAAAACCCAACTGGACACAGTTCTGGGCAACCTGCTGTACCACGTTGCTTGTGCAGAGGAGTTGGATTAGATATCTCAAGAGGTCCCTTCCAGTGTCAACCATTCTGTGATTCTGTCAATTCTCCAGGTTTTATATCATATCCTAACTAATGCTGTATCAATATCACATTGTATTTGTTCAAGTTTTGGAACCACATTTATTTGTTCCTGATTTCTAAATTAGGGCTTCCTTTTCTTGGTAAGAGAGAATTAAAGATAAATAGCTTTACCTGAGTATTGCCAAGTCAAAACTCAGTGATTATTAATTGTTATGTTTTTTTTAAAGTACACAGAGACAGCCATTATGTTTCAGATTAAAAGTTTCTTGTATGATAGATATGTGCATTTTATTAATATCATCTTTATGCTTCCTTTTTTATAGTCACAATTTATTTCATAATTTTGTTTTTTCTTTGCTTTTCCTGAACTGCCGCAATTTCAAAAAGTCTGTTATCTAAGACAAATCCTGTTGGCTGCTTGAGAATGGGAAAAATAGCCCCCCAAAACTAGCTAAGTTTAAAAATAAACAAAACTTTTGTTCATGACATTTTTTGTTTGTCTGACTCAAGCATGGATGTGCTATCTTTTTCATGGCAGAGACTGTCTTTAAACTAGGAAGTTGGCTATCTACATTAAAACAGCTGGTGAAAAGAATCCTTTCAGCGAGGTTGTACCTTGCCACTTGCAAAATGAATTCTCTAAGGTTTCATTTCATGGCTCAATACTGTTTGAGTTTTTGATGACACTTAAATTTCACAAGTGACATGAAGTCTTGACAGATTTTAAGTTATGCATGAAAGAATATTTCGTCATCCTTTCAATTTTGTAGTAATTATTAGCTGCTTCATTGCTTCCTCATTATTTGTTTATTCAGGAAATGTTGATAGAAAATATGGGAATTAGAAAAAAAAATATGCCAGATTCATAAACAGTAGTACATTCATTTTATCCTTTAAAGTTTAAAAGATGCATTGAATTTTAAAGCAAGACATTACTATGCTGGTAATGTACATGCTTCATTTGGTTGCTTCTTTTCACTTTGTATTGATAAGAACAAGGACAAGGTTGTCACTTCTTGCTAGATGTTGAAAAGCAATGTTGTGTTTCTCTTTAAAGTGGATTTTTAATACCTGTGATGAGAAAAAATGTATTTCCATTGCATTTCTATGCTGGCTTGTAGATAGCGATTCTACCCAGTCTACTAGATGATTTCCGTAGAAAGGATCTGCTGTTTTTTTCCAGTGCTGTAGCTACATAATTTTAGGACATGGGTAAGAAGGACTTGTGAAGATGTCAGATATTTATTTTCAATTACATTATAAAGAAAAATTAAATTCAAAATTCAGAATTTTTATGGTACTGTAAACAACTAGTTTCAGTCCTAACAGATGGTTACTACATCTTAGTAGTAGCAAAATGGAAGTCACTGTAATAATACAGCACATACAATGTTACATCAGTAAAACAATTTTGCATCCCGAACCAGGTTCTGATTCATTCTGAGGCTCCTTATCGGTGGCTGATGGGGGCTATCTTACCAAGTCCACAGGATCTTATACTGTGGGTGAATTATTTTTTTTTTAATCAAAGAAAAAGATCACCATATTTCAGCATAGACCCTACTGAATTCCAGGCTGCAGAACAGCGAATAAAAATTAGAATAGGCTTTTAAAAACAGAGTGTGGTGGGTCGATCCTGTCTGGACACCAGGTGCCCACCAAAGCTGCTCTGTCAGTTCCCGTATCAGCTGGATAGGGGAGAGAAAATATCAGTAGAAGCTCATTGGTCGAAATAAAGACCGAGACCATTCAGCAATTACCATCATGAGCAAACCAGACACAACTTGGGGAAATTAGTTCAATTTATTAGAAATTAAAATCAGCATAGGGTAATGAGAAATAAAAGCTAAATCAAAGTGCCTCACCCTCACCCCTTCCTTCTTCACAGGCTTAACTTTACTCCTGATTTTCTCTACCTTCTTCTCCCCACCAGCACAGAGGGACACGGAATGGGGGTTGTGGTCAGTTCATCACGCGTTGTCTCTGCTGCTCCTTCCCCTACTGCAGCATGCGGTCCCTCCCATGGGAGAAAGTCCTCCACCAACTTCAATGTGGGTCCTTCCCATGGACTTCAGTTCTCGAAGAACTGCTCCAGTGTGGGTCCTTTCCACAGGGTACAGTCCTGCAGGAACAAGCTGCCCCAGTGTGGGTCCCACATGGGCCCACAGGTCCTGCCAGGAGCCTGTTTCAGTGCCGGCTTCCCAGCAGATCACTGCCTCCTTTGGGCATTCCACTGCTCCGGTGTGGGGTCCTCACCAGGTTGCAGGTGGATATCTGCTCCACCATGGACCTCCATGGGCTCACAGGAGGCAGCCTGTCACACCACTCACTGTGGTGTGCACCATGCAGGGCTGCAGGGGAATCTCTGCTCCAGCACCTGGGTCACCTCCCCTCCTTCTTCACTGACCTTGGTGTCCACAGAACTGTTTCTGCGCAGGTGTTCTGCTGGTGTTGCCCAGGGTTTTTTTCTTAAATATGTTATCCTAGAGATGTTACCAACATCACTGAAGGGCTTGGCCTTGGTTGGCAGTGGGTCCATCTTAGAGATGCTTAGTAGTGGACATATGGTAAGCTTCTAGCAGCTTCTCACAGAAGCCACCTGTGTTGCACCCCTGATATCGAAACCTGGCTATGCAAACCCAATTCAATGAGAAACAGACCTTTATGTGAAGAGTAGCCCCATAATTCTAATTTTTTTTTTACCTTATGAAATGAGGATTTATAGATCTTTCGTACTTATTTTCACAGGCTAGTTCTAGACTGCATTGTTTGAGGTGAAATGATTATGTGGTGTAGTCTGCTGGTGTCTGTTCTTGCAACCCTTCCCTCACAGGAATGGGGTCATAGTTAATAAGTCAGTGGAAATGATCAGGTGTTGATAAGAAAAAAGTGCAGGGTAGTTCGGCATTATTGGAGAGATAACAGGAACTAAAGACCAAGGATATTGAAGTACTGTCGCTAGAGTTACAGAGGATAGGGCTACTAAGAAGTCACAGAGGCAAAAGAGGTGAACCTGTGTAATTGAGAGCTGTCATTTTCTAAGAGGGACAATATGAGGTAAACTGCACAATCAGTATTACTGTTGTAATTAACTGTAGTTGAATAAAGATACAGTATGGTGACTATTGTAACTGAACAGCCAATGGAGTACACAGTGTCAAGCTGTAAATATGGCTGTGAGTGCCAAGGTACAGTGAGAAAGATAAGGAATAGCAAGGTTGGATAGGCTGTGTAGAAGTTGAAAGATTTCTTCAATTCTGTCATTTCTCCCTTTAGTGGACACTAATCAGTATTTCTAATAAATGTCCATTTTTATCATTTTTTAATGTCATTCCCTGGAGAAATACTGATTCGAATGAAATATGTCCTTTTTTTTTTTCCTTTTGCAGTAGCGGTGAATATTTCTTATACAGAGTAAGTTTAAAAGTTACAGTAAATATTTTTATTTTCAAATAAGTTTCAGTTATTAAGGAAATAACTTGTTGTACAGGAGATAAATCTGAACCATTATTATATGAGTTAGCAGTTACTATAAACCTGATAATTTTTCTCATTATTACTATTAAGCTTAGTTAACTTTGCTGATAAAACACATGCACCTAAGTAAAAGTGGAAATGTCATTTCAGTTTGTTAATTTGAATTCCCGAGGCAGAGTTTAGTGTGACAGTTGCGTACGTGGATATGAGATGTTGATTGAGAAGGAAAAAGAAATTTCATTGGTTACAAAGAAAAGTTAAAATTACACCTATTATGAAAGACATTTCCTGTCCTGCAGAGTGAATTTAAATGAAGTTTGTTAAGTGCCTCTTAGTTGTAGGGAAACTTAACCACAGAATTAAGTTAAATGGGAGATGTCTTTCTGTGTGTCAGTAAGGCTCATGCAAAGTCACTGAGCATAAGAACCTGGAAATTTGAGTCAGAGTCAGTAAAACAATATTCATTTAGCTCTTGGTTGTAAGACTTTTATCAGTCGTGCATAATAGAATCAAACTGTGTTCCCCAGAGATCATGTAAAAGTGAATGATGATGACAACTAAAGTAGTGAGATAAGGTTTTTGTATGCTTGGTCTTAAGGATAAGGAAAAGGGAAAAATACCACAGTGGAAAAAGATATAACTAAAAGCACAAAATTATGCCATATATAAGCATGCTTCTTAATTAACTATGGAAATCAACATCCAAAGCAGCAAAACATACTGCATGCTTTGTATTATTTTCTTGAGTTATCCACCAATACTGTTAATACTGTAGGCTCTTCTGGGTCTTCTCAAGCCAGCCTGACTGCTCCTAAATGTAAACAAAGCATAAGAAGCTGATAGCTAGAAAAATCAAGAAGTTTCCTTCCATTACCTCATTCTCCTACTGCTTGACCTTAAATAATTCATAATATGGCCTTTTAAGAAATATACTCAAGTTTCTTACATGTCAGAAGTATGCAGAGGCCTTAAATTACAGCTGGGCATTTGTCCATGCAGCATTCAACATAATTCTCTTTCATAAGCTAATTGAATGATCCTGGATTTCATGAATTGCCTTCAAATATTGTATGTGTCCTCTGTGTGAAATTAACACCTCTGTAGTTCAGTGATTTTCAACTGTTTTCTATTTCTTGCTTTAAAATTTTCTAGTGAAAGTGCAGACCCCCTGTAAAACAAATTCAGCTGTCTGCTGCTCTGGCAATTGCCCCATTCTTATTTGCCTTTTGCAAATACCTGGCTACTAGTCCACAGACCAAGAGGTATTCACTGACCAGAGTCTAAAGACAGCAGCATTTTTAAGGTCTTTTTAGGCATCACTAATTTTAATAGTTGTTTTAATTGTTAAGAAACATAGTTGTTTGAGTGGCTGAAAGATGCAGAAACATAGTCCAAATATAATGTTTTACATTTTGGATCCACAGATAACTTAGTCAGTTGAATAGTCCTCAAGTGCATTCAGCTAAGAGTAAGCTGGGTCTATTAAGATGCTGCACAGGTCTTTAACAATGAAGAAAAGCGTAATACCAACCTAGAGTGATATTGATGATGATTTATCATATAGAAAAAGAACTGGTATTCTTAAAAAGATTTATAGATGCTCAGAGAAAGTAAGAGCGATGGTGTGTGTGCATGCTTAATGATCAAGTGTGTATTAACAAACAGATGAGACAACATACTAAGTCTAGTATTTGAAATTAAGTGCTTGAAAACGTAGGTGTTTGGAATAAAGAGAATAGTGAAAGAAAATGATGCAGCATCATAAATACTTAGAAATAGCTCAAACAGAGTTTGTTTTAGGCAATGTATCTGTGTTTAAATGTTAAGAAATGAAGACACTAAGAAAAATTAATTCAGTTATTTTAGTCTCTAGTATGCTTAACGTTAAGGAAACTGAAGTACTGTTACACATTTTCTTGTTCTGGAGACGTGTATAGTTCTGTGATTTGTAAGCATCTAAGCAAGAAAATTTATAGACGCATTATAAAATGTAAATGAGGTGGAAAAAATATTTATTTTGTACGGTGGCAAACCATGCTGTAACAATTTGTAAGATGGACAGGACTGACCCTGAAACTCCCATCAGATGTAATTTGCAAAACCAGAAAGGTCACAAATTAGAAGTATAAAATCTTTTTCTCCAGAGTTAGTTTTAGGTGATCCTGAAAGATGACACCAGTATCAATAATTAGGATGTAAATCAGGGTGAAACCCCAATTTAATTAGTGGTTTAGCACAAATTCAGGCAGGTATCTCTATGCTACTTTGTTGCAGTTGAATTAAAATGCTACCCAAAGTCTTTCTCTTCTCTGGAAGCTTTTTCTTGGCCTTTCCTCTTCTCAAGTGTTTTAAGACCATCACAAAAGGGATGGTTCCATCAGATTATCTGTGGATTAGAAAAGCAGTTTCATAAATTGAAGCGGAAACAACTCTAATTAATAATGATTTTTTTTCATGATAGGAGATCTGTATTAGTATCAAATTGATCCTCTATTAAAATGATGAAAAAACATCAGAAGAGAAGGTGGTGTAGTTTGGTTGGCATTTAAATGGTTGAAATGGAAACTTCCAGGTACTTCACAGTTCTGAATTGCATATTTCAAGGAGTTGAGGGGACCTGCAGTGCCAAGACTCACATAATAATTCAAAAAATTCTTGAAAAGCCATTTGGTGTAGCTGAAGTAAGAAGGTTTTATGGTCAAAGAATGTTCAGGGTTATTGTGAGTATCAGTACAACTAGATTTCAGGCCATCAAAAAATACTGAAGTACATCTTGATTGCATGCAATTCATGCTTAAATTGCATTCATATTCAAATAAATAATTTTCAGACTATGCTCCAGTTTTTCAACTTCTGAGTTTAAAGTCATCCTTTTTCACTGAGATGAGACATACAGTGATTGCTGTCTTAAACATGCCTCCTTCCTCAGCCCTCATGGCCTGTGATGATTATGGCCTAATTGAGAATAGATTGCACATTGAATAGCCTAAATGGAATATTAGAATCATTGCTCATTGTTTCCTGAACTGAAGCAAAAATGTCTTGAAGGAAACCATGAGACCTGTTTCATTGCAGAACCATACTTTTTGTCTTCAGCATTTTCTTCAACCTATGACAAAAATCAGATTCTCAAGCTGTGAGAAGTGGCAAAGACTTTGTTTTGAAGAACTGCATGTAACTAAAGAATATTTCCTAAATTGAATGACTGGAATACATATTATGCTTGGATTTCTCAAATGTAAAGTTAAATCCACATGGAAAGGGTTCAGATAAAGAACTTGTAATATGGTCAGTATTTCTGAAATTACAGCAGGTATTTTAGAAGTTTAAGTATTAGTAGAAAAAAGTTAAGACAAATATCTCCCCATACGCCATAAATTTCCTGTTGATCTTATTACTCCTTCACAAAAAATGTATGTGCTTTTCTTTGTTTCAGGTATGATGAAGTGAACCAGAAGTTTTAAAAGTGTGTGTGATAGTCTAAAAGTACTAACTACATAATATATGTTATCAATTTCTACAAAAAGCATGTACGGGCTGGGAAAAGGAGCAGCAGCCCATCTTTTCAGAACAGTTTTGTAATGGATAGTGGGGGAGATAAAGAGGAACTAGAAAATAAGTATGTCATTTGATGCTATCTTATTTTTTGCAGATGGAAAACTGTCCAAGTAAACGCTTGCTAAAATTTTGCATTCTGCGCTGCTAGAGAAATACAATGCTGTAAGAGATTATTTTCAGAAGTAGGACTGTTGCTTTCTTTTGTAGAATTTCAAAGTAACATAAAGACATAATATGCAATGTTATAAACAGGAGCAAACAAATAATATCAAGCTATATATTCAGTTGTAAAAAGCTAATTATTGCATAATCGCAACTCAGTAAGACTGAATTTTTCCTTCAGCATCACAGAGCTGAGGCAAATGACATAATGACATGCTCAGTCATGAAGTTATAAAGCTGATACCATTGAAGCTAAAAGGCAACCTGTGGGGCTGAAAGCTCAACAGTGATGACTAAATGTGGAAAGCAGCACCTGAAGCAAAAATAGTGATAATGTGAGGGAAGCTTTAGAGGTAATGATGTGAGACTTTTTGTGAAAAAAGCCCAGCACAGTTCAGCCAGCCACAGGTCTAAAATTCTTAGTTTTATGTATATAAAATTTGGAAGTCTCAAACCTGAATCAGGCTGCTAATCTCTGATGACGTATGATGACATTGCCATTGATATTTCTAAATCCTTTTGCTCAGGCTCACCTTAATTGAAATGATAGAACTGAAATTTTAGATGTCTTTGAGCATTTGTGTCTAATTTTGGACATTTCTAACATGAAAAATGTTAATATGAACACTGGTAGAATTAGTGCAAGTATAATGTTACAGGATGCAGATACTCCTTATGTATGCAGCATGTTTGAAATACCTCTTGTGAATTATATGCATGTAAATAGAAACATCATTCTTAAAATTTGTAATCATCCTGCTACCTAGCCCTGGAATAAGTAATGCTGTCGTGGTTTAAGCCTCTCTAACCACACAGCTCGTTCTCCCCTCACTTTCCCCTCTTTCTTCCCCCCGCTCCCAGAGGGATGGGAAGGAGAATAGAAAAGAATGCGACTCCCACAGGTTGAGATAAGAACAGTTTAGTAACTAAAGTATAACACAAATCACTACTGCTACCACCAATAATAATAATGACAAGAGAAATTACAAGGAAAGAATACAATTCTCACCACCTAATACCAAGCCCGACCACGCAGGGCACCCCCCACCCTTCTGGGTCTCTCCTCTCCGTCCTCCATCTTGGGCATGACGTGCTGTGGTATGGAATAACCTCTTTGGACAGTTTGGGTCAGGTGTCCTGTCTCTGCTTCCTCCCGGCTCCCCTCCTCCCTGGCAGAGCATGAAACTCAGAAAGTCCTTGGCCAGACCAAAACATCACTAAGCAGTAACCGAAACACTGGTGTTATCAGCGCTGTTCCCAGGCCCAAAATCAAAAAACACAGCGCTGCACCAGCTACCAAGGAGGAGAAAAATGACTGCTGCTGCTGAACCCATGACAAATGCTTAAAAATCCAACCTTATTCAAGAATCAGTTAACCCCGGTGAAGTTCGTATTTCCTGAAATTGTGATATATAGCTCCCTTGTTCAGCCTGCTTCAGTGTGGCATTCAGGCATTTCTTCTCTTCAGAACAGATGTTATGCACAGTAGTAACCATTCTTTTTTGTTTATACAGTTTCAAACAAAGAAACGAATGGTTTAAGATCCTGCTAAATTAGTGAAATTGCTTTATCATTATGTACTTGTTCACATTTTTAACAGTTATAATGAGGCTGTAAAACACTGGAAGTAACTGAAGACTTTACCTCTGAGGTTTTCTGCTAAACTATTAAGCAATGAGCACTATGACACTAAAGAGGGAGCTGATGTCTTGTCTAAAAGCAGAAGAAGATAAAGCAGTCCAACTGCATCAGATTGTATCAAATAATCAGCAAATGTGTGTGCAATAACACTGAATTATTTCTGGTTCTTATAGTTTTCATGTTTTAAAACCCTTTGCTACCAATATAGAGAATATTGTAAGCTATTGGCAAGTAGCTATTTCCATAACAGTCCAAAATTTTTTGTGTCCTGCTCAATGGCTTGTCCCTTAAAGCTTTTTGAATTTTCTTGCCTTTGTTTTTTGGGGTTTTTTTTTTTGGTTTTGTTTGTTTGGTTTTGTTTTGTTTTTGGTTTTTTTTTTAAGCAAAGATGCACAGAGACGTCTTGCTACACATTTTTGCCACAGGTGAGTGTATTGATACATTTTTATAGAGAAATTCTTTCATTTTCTGAACTTGAAAGCTTTGGCTCATAGATGTACCTTTGTGGCTTTCTGAGTTATCCACACATCTGCTGTTTTCCTTGACAATGGCAATACAGATGCTGCTATCACCATGGGAATGGTACTCCTGAATGAAGCTGCTACCTCCAAAGGGGATGTTGGGAAAAGGAGAAGTAAGTTATTTAATACAAATAAGACAATGTTTAAATAATTAGAAGACATTGAGAAATTACAAATTAATATCTGATTAAATTTTCAGAAGGTCTCTACCTCAAACAAATGTAGGGTGGAGAAGAGGAGAGTATAAAAATTCTGTTGATAAAACTGCATTTACATGAATTTTTAACAGTATAATAAATGTTTGAGCATACTTAGCCTAGGTACAGCTTAACACTATGTAGTACTGCATAGATACTTTTTAGCTCTTGAGTTGTATTGAAAATAAGTCAGTGACACAACGATTAAGAGTTTCAAAAGGTTTCAAATTAGGCATTTAAGATTCTTAAGATTACAACACCCAGAGGAGTGTGAAAACTGTTTTACTTGGTACACTTTGACAGTATGATGTCTCCAGAAGAAGGTGAAAGCCGAACAGTAGATGCAGTCAGAACATATCCTAATCTGTAATGTCTGAAGATTCTTAAGAAGTTCTTTCTTAAGAATTCTTCTTCTCAAGTGCAACTTTTATATTTTTTTGAATGTTGTCATTCAGAATATTTGCAGGAGTTTTGGCAATGAATTGCATAAAGTATAGAAGTATTTTATGCAGATTGAAACTTCCTAACTCTTATGTCAAAAAAACTTCTACTGAGTAGGATACAGGTAGAAACAAATATGTCCATCTGCCTTTGTACATTTTATATGTTTTTTCATATCCCCTGCCACTTACTTTTTTCTCTTGTATGAAGTGTTGAAGATCTTTGAAACATACTAGACCTCCTGTTCTGCTTCTGCTTTTTTTCTAGAGCAGCTCTTTAGCTGGTTCTGTGTAATACACAGTATTACAGATAGGGCTTGCCAACTATTTTCTATACAAGCATTCTAGAATTTTTCATAATAGATGGTTGAATATTGGCTAGAGTTCTCTTACCTTGATTTGAGAGTCTCCTTCAGTGAGCTGTAGATCTGCAATTTAATTTTTAATATCTTCTACAGTATCTAGCTTTAATACTGATGTCAGAAGAGGCAGTGACATGAGTTTAATTGGGATATGGTCGTAGATCATGACTGAGATCTGTGTCTGTGAACATGAGCACAGTGAAATAACAGTGGGCTGGAGTACAAATTCTGACACTCTTCCTCTTGTGGCCATTATGTGGGCGCTTTCTGTGTACCTGCCTTGCACTGTTAACACTTCACAGTTAATTCATCCGTGCTTTGAAATCATACTTGTGAATGGTGATTTCCTGATAATGAGGTGTGTTTATAAGACTTATACATGACTAGTTTTCTGAAAATAACTGCAGAAATTCTATATTTCAGTTGACTGCTTGGTCAGTTTTAATGAAAAAATGGGTCATTGTCAGTTTCCCCAGCTTCATGGTTGCTCATCATTTGGTCAAAGAAAGCACACTTTTGAAACATGAGTACTGCAGTTAAATAACAATGGTTCAGCTAAAGTAGGAATAGTATAAGAGAAGCTTTTAAAATCAGAGTATCTCTTCCGGAGTTTGAAGATTCCAGGCAAGAGAAAATGAGAGACAAATAGAAAACTCTCAACTAGTTTATTAATATAGGAAAATATAGAGAATGTAACAGATACAGTAAAGGATATTTCCAAAGAATGTATACCTTACCAACCCCAATTACCCTGTGAAGAGGATCAGGAAACCAGCTCCAAGGATCATCATCACCGTACGAGGAGGCAGGCTCCACTGTGGCAGGCATCCCTGAGAAGGCAACATTGACCTGCATGGTACAAAGTTCTGCAGCCTCGCATCGCATGAGGCTCAGGCTTTTATACTAACAAAAATGCCCACTCATTCTGACACAGAAGGCCAGCATACGTCAGAAGAAGTGGCCAGCAATATCTAGAAAGGTCTCCAAGGGTCAAGACTTTTCTGGGGAGTTCTAAAGCGGAACTGTCCAGGTAGGAACCAAAGCTGGACTTTCTGGGTAGGAACCAAAGCAGGACCCTCCGGGGAGCCGCCAAAGCCGGACTTTCCAGGGAGGAGCTAAAGCGGGACACACCGGGGTTGGGGGGGAGCCAACACGGACCATTACCTCACATGTTAGGCTCTCCTAACACAGTATCTTAGTAGAACCAAAGCATTATCTAATGTAGATGAGTGGCATCTCAATTGTATGCGTTAGCTTGTAATGTGTTGCCTTTTTTTTTATTTGTTTACATGCAGTTGAGTAAGCTATCATGATCAAAAATGATTTATGCTACTATTACACAGGGTGCCAAATGGTGTTCCACATCTGATTTTTTAGTTTAAAGCATTTACTTCGCTAATTCACTCTGCCTGAGAGGACTCAAAGGACTTGCATCTGGATGCTTTCAGAAGGTCGGCAGCATTGCTGTATATCTTCAAAACCTAAAGATTTATATTGCTATCAAGTTAAGAGTAAAAAGTGATTTGGCTGCCAGCCTTGGAACTTACAATAGCAAAGTGTTTTAGTCACTAAGGACTAGATAAAGTAGTTACTAAACTGCCATTGCTATTACTTGAGTCATAGATGGTTGACTAGAGAGAACACAATTCCATTAGTCAAGGGATACTTTTATAAATGTAATTTGTTTTCTAAAAAAAAACAAAGAACTACCTGGAATTATGTTGGTTGATATGTATAATTTACAGGGTTATTAAATCCATTATCAGCAGTAAAGTGTTTGTATCCACATATGAGTTGCAGATTTCTTCTTTTTTCTTGAAAACACATTCACCCTGACATTATTTTTTCTTAATATCCATAAATGTTATTTCCATATGTGTTTGAAAACCTGTCCTAAGATACTGGGCATTAGTAATCAAGGCAGTATCATATTTGAATTTAATTGTGCCAAATTCACTATAGATGATTGACATAAATTATATGCTTTGTAGAGATTCCAGTTTTAAATCTTTTATGTGCTAATAAAAAAGTTATTTTCTTTCCAGTAATATGTCTGGTGGGCCTGGGTCTAGTGGTCTTTTTCTTCAGCTTCCTGTTATCGATATTTCGCTCTAAATACCATGGCTATCCATACAGGTAATCTTTCATTAAATTCTCATCTTATAGATAGCTTATGTAAGTTTAAGAATAGCTTTCAGGTAAACAATCTTTATTTTTTACCACTGAAGTCTGTGGGAGCTAGAAGAAGCAGGAAGAATGGCAAATAATTGAAGCAAAACAAAAACGGTTGGAGAGCTAATCATAGAATCATAGAATAGTTAGGGTTGGAAAGGACCTTAAGATCATCTAGTTCCAACACCTCCCACTAAACCATGCCACCCAAGGCTATGTCCAATCGAGCCTTGAACACCGCCAGCAATGGAGCATTCACAGCTTCCCTGGGTAACCCATTCTAGTGTCTCACCACCCTTACAGTAAAGAATTTCTTCCTCATATCCAATCTAAACTTACCCTGTTTAAGTTTGAACCCATTACCCCTTGTCCTCTCACTACAGTCCCTCATGAAAAGTCCCTCCCCAGCATCCCTATAGGCCCCCTTCAGATATTGGAAGGCTGCTATGAGGTCTCGATGCAGCCTTCTCTTCTCCAGGCTGAACAGCCCCAACTTTCTCAGCCTATCTTCATATGGGAGGTGCTTCAGTCCCCTGATCATCCTCGTGGCCCTCCTCTGGACTTGTTCCAACAGTTCCATGTCCTTTTTATGTTGAGGACACCAGAACTGCACAATGTTGTTAGCATGACTGTTAATGCAGACCAGTTGAGCGCAGACGTGTAGTATATGCAGCATTCCATGAAAAATGCAAAAGAAAACATGTGCTTGAGTTTATAAATATTTATTAGATATTATTTGTATATCTTTATAACTAAAATGTGCAAAAGACAAGGCACAAAGCCACCAAACCAGTCCACAGTGCCAAGCTATGATTTATCACTAAAAGTACTCTCTTTTATTGTCAGCCACACTAGAATGAAAAGAAAAGGTTATAGTCTTACTTAATAATATGTACAGGTGTCAATTAAGCAGTTACAATTTGTCTGACAAGAGAAAAAAAAAAGAAAGAAAAATAATAAGGAAAATATTTGCCTTTCGTGGGTGGGTGGGTTGGTTCATCTAGGATGTCACCTAGCGAGGTAGTCTAGGTTTCTGATTCACATTTTGCTAATTTGTTATACATTTATTATAATAGCCTGTGGGGAACAGATGGTCCATAGCTATTGGAAACTATGCTGTTCTTCCATTGGTTCCATCTTTGCTCCATTTCAACTTCTTTTTCCTGCAGAGAGATATATGTATTTATACACACATATGTTTATAAAGATATACATATATATGCAGTTGACATAATCTAAACATGCTATGCTAGGTTTAACAATAGAGATAATATGCATGAGTGCTGTTTTCCTCCCTCTAGTTGTCCTCAGTGCTTTTAAAGAGATGAGATTTTCCTTATTTAGAGTGAAAATTCCCTGTGTACTAGTCTACAATCTAGTAGACTAATCATTCACAGAATATCTACTATTGCTGTGTATGGAAGAGTAAGTGGATGACGTGTATTGCAGTTGGTAATATTTTGCTAATAGGTCTGACATGATGAAATGCCAACTAATATATATGTAAGGGAAACATTAGTACAACAGGTTGAGAAAGCTATATTTTGGAGTAAGTAGAGAAAAAAAGAACTGCATCTCTTAATGTTAACAGTTCTATTGTTTTTACAGCCACTGTTAAAGAATCGCATGAGGAATACTACAGTTTTCCTCAGATACTTTTTAGTGTTCAATTCTTTGACTAGGTCTTGTGATAAGTGCAGCAGCCAGCTTCATATTGTGTAATGTTCCACTAGTAAGGATTCAGCCTTGCAAAGCCAACATCTAACATTTGAGCTGATACATAAAATTTTTCTATTAGATTTTGCTTCTAGACTTCAGAACTATTTTCTTATTTACTGAGCTTGTTCTCTTTATGCAGAATAATTGACATTTAGTTAGATCATCTCAGATCACTTTTAGCATTTAATAACCTCATTCTCCAGACAAGGAAACTTCCTCTTGTAATATGCAGAGGTGTGCTCCTGCTTTTTACTCTTTTCTGCTAAGGAAAGAAGTCAATAAAAGGCCCAATAGTATCATATAACAAGATTTTATCAGTCTGGAGTTAGTAGTTTGCCATCTGGGATAGTCTGTACAGCCTTCCAGTATCCTCTCTGGAGACTACCTTTGTAGCTCAACTGACTTGGGATGAAATGCAGGATCTGGTTTTCCTAAGTGTGGAGTATTTTTACATCCCATTAATTACCTAACACAAACTTTAAAGAAGGAATCATGAGTTTGATCTGCAGCTCATAAGCTCACTTGAGAGGCACTGCCAAAGAATGTCAACGATGTCAACGTATGGTCTGATCTCTAGTTGTATCTTCTCATAACAAGTTTACTAAAAGGAAAAAGCAGTTCTGTTACTTGCCGTGCAGTTTAACAGCTTCTAAAGAAAACCTGACTCTTGTTTAATTTTTAGTTCTTTCATCTTAGGAATGTTCTTATCAGCTATTAACAACATGCTTGTATGACTGTGCCTGTTTCCAGACCTTGCATGGCTTTTGCAAATGTTTGCACTAGGGTTTTTTGACTGCTGTATGATACCTAGGATATCTGAGGTTGAGCAGTACCTTGTGAACACGAGTATGCTCTGTGAGTTGGCATGCCTACGCAATACCATTGATGTTATTGCAGATGTAATTGCTCAGGTCTACTGCATATCCTGTAGGATCATGTATTGTAAGTTTTAAAAATCTTAATGTAAGTAAAGCAGGGGGTTTCCATCTTGCTAATGTTTGAAGATGTATTCAATCAAATTTTTCTTTGGAGTTTCTAACACAATTCAGAGTCTTATGTAGATTTTGTACTCCTCTCTTAGTATCCAAGCTAAGAATAAAGGACATCAGGAATTGGGGGTGGGGGGAAGAGGAAAAGAAAGAGAACTGAAATCTATTACAAGTTAAATTTCAAGAAATTTAGCTTGATATGCAATGCATGTGGAAAAGGAGTGCTTCTGTTAGTATGTTAAAGCTCGTAAAGAAAGAAAAGAAATCCAGGGCAGTGCTGAAAAGACTGATTCATCACATTCCTGTTAAAATGAGATAGTGCTGCATCATGTTGTTACTATGAAGGAATTATTAGATCCATAAACCAAATTCTGTCTTAAGGAGCTAAGTAGATTCAATATCACAGCTTACCAGTAACACCCATCAAGTAAATTCATAAAAGAATGAACCCTTGATGCTTAAGTACATGAGAAACATTTAATAGCTAAGTTTTTCTTTGGTTTCTTTATAATTTACTGCTCCTGCAGAATTAAGCAGGATCTTACAGGCTTATTTGGACTGTCTTAAGTTCATCATGTTTTCATGGGAATAAGTTAATCGTTCAGTCTTAAATCCTCACTCAATGCAGAATTACTAGAAACCATCGCTGGAGTGGATCCTTTTACTTTGCTTTATCAAATTCCATTTGCTAGTTTCCTAAATGTGTAATTACTTATTTGGTCCTTTCCAGTGTTTCTGTTGGTCTCTTAGGTAGTTCTGACCCAATTTTCTGTTGCATTATTTTAAATAACATACTATTGATTCTTTGATGCTTCAGTGATCTCAACCATATCGTCTTCATGACAATGGTATAGTGTTTCTTAAGAGAGTCCTTTTTGGTTTATGTGCATAGTTCTTATGAATTTTAATGAAGTGAATGTGCAAAACACTAAGGAGGACCAGATATATAAACTCTGTTATTTTCTCTTTCTCCCTTAAATTTAATATCCTGCATTTTAACTTTAGTCATATGTGCTGATATACAATAATCTTTTTGTCTGAATTCCTTAGGATCTTCCAAGGAGTTCTGTATCCCATCAGTTGATCCCAGTGTACATATATCTTAAGATGTGAAATATGTCTGTCCTTTTGCTTTCCCTGGTTGTAGATTTCACCTTGAAACTGTCATTCTTTATGTGATAAATTGTCCTCAGGCTAGTAAAGCTTTGCCTTTAACAATATTAACAACAACGCATACTAATGATCTGTCAGAAAAAAGAAAGAATGTTTATATTGGCATGCCTAAAGCAGCAGTTAAAAAAAAATAAAATTGTTTTAATGCTATATGCACGATCTCAAGAATCAACTTCACTGTCCTATTTTTAAAAAGTCAAATATATAAATTGTTTCTGTTCTCTCACACAAATAAGTACTCTGTGAAGCAGCACACATCGATAAAAACTAAAACAGTAACACAACCTGCTGTACAGCCCCTTTCTCTTCAATGACCTACATGTAGTGAAGATAAATCAGAACAGGTGTGGATAAACATAAAACAGGAGTCAAAAACTGAACAAAGACTGTTATTTTCTTTTCTAATGTGCATAACTAAAAGTACTGGGAATGATGTTATTTCTTTGACCCTGGTAATGCCATTGCCATTTTTAATTTCTGTAACAAACAGAAAAGTGTCTAAAGAAGTGCAACATAAGAGCACAGGTCTATAGGAGTGCTCTTTAGAGGGCATGTGTGTAGGAAGGGACAGTAACATTTTGTTTACATGTTTTCATCCGCTTCAGGCAGTTTCCAATTAAGTTTTTAATTATGCCAGAACTGTCTTCTTGAAAGCTGGAGGTGGGTTAAAAAATGGTTAATTAACGTGCTGGTAAAATACCCTTATGCAATGAAACATTGGAATGGGAAAGGTGATGTAAAATGGAGGTTAGTGTTGAAGGTTACTTACTGAGCGAACACAGTCATGATGGATGAGCTAGCATGTAACAAATCTCTGCTAGAGCCGTTTTTACAACGGCAGGGCTTTTTCGTCCTGTACTAATCCACCTTTTTTATGGGAACTAGATGAAATTTTTCATTTTGCTTAAACTTTCATTTTAATTGCTGTCATTAACTATTGAAAGATAATACAATAATTTTATTTTATGCTGTTGAACTTTTTCCTCTTTATAATGCTGCCTGGGTTTTGATAGAGCCAAAAGAATCTTTTTTGGAAGCCTTCTCACCCCGATATTTAAACTGAATAAGTGACATGTTAATCATGTATATCAACATTATAGCAACATGGAATTTTATCTGTCAATTAATAAAAATGGGAATGACAGACTATTCTTAACTAAGCCGAAAACATAAGCTCTTTAAGTTAGCTTTGCTAGTCAGGAAGAAGGTTGGCAGGCTCTCTCGAAACCTCACTTTAGGCAGTTTCAGCCCAAAAAGCACACAGAATATTAAAAAGAATGAGGGAGGATGGTAAGAACAAAACAGAAGACATCAGTACACTAACACAGTATTATATTCGCTTCAAGACCACATTTTACCATTTGCTGTTGTTTTAGTCAAAATTAAAATTATATGACCATCTGAAAATTCAAAGTTTTCATACAAGGTTTCATTAATTAGCTTGCATTAAGTAACTTTTTTTAAAGAACTTTTTGGTTCCTGAATTGAGTGTTTCATTATCATCAGATTAACCTTTATAGCCCTTCAATATTTGGGTGTTATTGAAGAGAGTAATGTGAAGAGTTTTTAGTTAAACCATAAAGAATAATCAGCCTCCCAGACTGTGTATTGGTAGAATGGAAAATACATATTCTGTATTGACTAGTTGAAAAAATGGACTAAGCTGCAAGAAAGCATGTTAAATAAAAGATGACTCATTTTCATCAAAAAACCATTAATGTTAAGTCAGACACGAAGTATTCATTCATTGCTTAGAGAAAAATAGCCAGTACAACAAGAACAGAGAAATTGCAAGACGCCCCACAGCTTGAAAATTTCTTGCATTTGCTATATACACCATATAAAAAATATCTACCCTCACTGTAATTAAATTCTTTTCAGTAAAGAAATCCTGTATAAGGTTGGAACAATTGAAATTAAATGGAAGTGAATAAAATTGAATAGCTATTTCTTGGAAATATAGTGGTAAAAAGTAAGTAGAACAAACAATATTTACAGACATGTGAAATTAAATTTATTAACAGACATGAGCATTACTAACGACTGTTCAGATGTTCCATGTTGGTTTCATGCATAATTTAACTGATTCACCTGAAGTTTATGAACTAGTAAATCTACTTTTGATAAATGGCAAGATTAACTTTCAGCACTCAGCAAAACAGGCTACTTTCTTCACAACAGTAGAAATCAGGATTATTTTAAGACAGGAAAATAAGAATGCATGTTTGTCAAAGCATCTTACATTTAGCATTTTGTGTGATATTTAACGTGCCTAGGCACTGTGTTCTTCAGCAAAGAAGCTGCCTATTGAAATGGAAGACAAAATGGCTCAGTCTTTTCTGTTCAAATAAACCATCCAACAGCACACTGAGTTCACGGATATCTATAGACCTCCACCTTTCTTTCTATGTGAAGAGTCCACATTTGATGCTGGTTTCTAGTCCTTTAAAGAAAAGATCTAAATTTCAGTTGTCTGGTCCCACAGTAGACCTCTCAAGAATGGTATGCTTCTTCCTGCGGCAAGCAGGTTGCATGCTCGTCTATGAGTAGGACGTTCCTTCTGTGATTACTACCATTAGGAATGCCTCTTTTTGCTTTTATGGCTTTCCTGTAAGTCTTAGTTTTCCATTTACTCCTACCTGTGCTACCCATTTCCAGGTAGTTCATGTCTGGAAGGGCACAGTTTGGCCAGCTTTTCCTGTTTTGCTTTTCCCTGCTTTGTATAAGGGGACATTTTTTTCTTTTTGCAGAATTACCCCAGCAGATACTGTCTGATTTATTATTCTAGATTTTTCAGAAACCCTGCTTACCCCCCACCCCACCTTCTTTTTGGCTACTCTCTGTTTTGTTATTTTTTATGGTGTTTTGGCTTTTTGTGTTTTTTCTGCCTTAGGCTTTTTCCTTCTTTGTGCATCCAGTTCCTTAAGTGTGTGTCTTCTAACTTCCTTATAACTTCTGTATAACTGTCAGTGTTTACCTTATCTATATTCTTCTCGTGGTTTAAGCCTAACTCACGCAGACTCTCTCTCTCTCTAAAGTATAACACAAATCACTACTGCTACCACCAATAATAATAATGACAAGGCAAATACAAGGGAAGAATACAATTCTCACCACCTAAAACCAAGCCCGACCAAGCAGTGCACCCCCCACCCTTCTGGGTCTCTCCTCTCCGTCCTCCATCCTGGGCATGACGTGCTGTGGTATGGAATAACCTCTTTGGTCAGTTTGCGTCAGGTGTCCTGTCTCTGCTTCCTCCCGGCTTCCCTTCTCCCTGACAGAGCATGAAACTCAGAAAGTCCTTGGCCAGACCAAAACATCACTAAGCAGTAACCGAAACACTGGTGTTATCAGCGCTGTTCCCAGGCCCAAAATCAAAAACACAGCGCTGCACCAGCTACCAAGAAGGAGAAAAATGACTGCTGCTGCTGAACCCATGACATTATCCACCCCTTATTCCATACCATTCACATCATGCTCAGATCCCACATTTTCAATATACCATCACATGTATATGTATACATCCACATACACAGAGAAAGGGAGAGAGATCATCCCTCAGTGCATAAACCAATCCCTACAAAGCTGCTGAGTCCACCCAGTCCATGATGTCAAGCTCCATCTTTTGTAACAGCCTTTCAGAGAAGGAGAGGCTGTGTGCAGTGTTCACACTTGTGAATAACCTGGGCAATAGCGTCCATTGCTAAGTCCACCCCTCGATCATAAGTCCATCTGTATGCTGCATCTCTGCCCTGATGGCCTGAGGTGTCATGGGCCCACCAGGCTCAAAATAATTCATCCACCCCTCCAGCAGTTTCTGCAGCTTGTCGGTGGGGACTCCATACAGCTGCCTTCCATCTGCGATGCTTCCAAAGCACTGGAGGGGCCCAGTGGACTAGATACTCGCCCATACTGTCCCACACACCCTGCCACTCATGACTGTCCAGCTTTGGGGAAAATCTCTTGGTCATCATACATCGTAGTCTAACCCCAGGCAAGGCCCACACCCCACTCTGCTTAACTCTTGGGACCAGACAAAATGGTTGTGGGTAAAACACACTGTGTATGCATGTCACCATGCTGATCCCCATCACAATCAGCAGGCAGGTCTCAAGGGTACCCAAAGGCCACTCACACCCTTCAGAGCTCTCAAATGAGGCTGCTGTACTTGTCACTGGGGCTGGTGTAGCTGCTGTGCTTGCCAGCTCTCTCACCACCAGCTGCTCTTTGTCTGAGTCCAGATCTTCCTCCTCTGCCTTGCTGGGAAGTGTTGCGTGGTCTCCTGCATTCTCCTGCGGCTCGGGCTCACGGAGCTCTGCGGGCGGCCACTGGGGAATGCTCTCGGGCACCGCGGGGCTGGGCTCGGCTACGGGGCTCGGCTCCTCCATCGTCTCCTCCCACTGCTCGGCAGCTGCCGGGCTGGGCTCAGCGGGGGGGCTCACCCCTTCTGCTACCTCCTTCCTCTGCTCGGCAGCCGTCGGGCTGGGCTCGGTGGGGGGGCTCGGCTCCTGCTCCCCGGGTCCGCTCCCCCGGGCCGTTTTGGCAGCAGGCGGCTCCCGAGGCAGCCCCCCCTCAGCTCTCCACAGCCTCGCCAGGACGGTGAAGAGCAGCCGAACTGCCAGGTACACATCCGCCCCCCACGGCTTCTGGAGCCCGCCCATATTACAGGCCATTCCAATAAAGTACAATGAAACAAGAACCTTAACCCAAAACCCATATCTGAAAAATGCTAAGATAAGAAATACCGGCTGTAAGTAAGGTACAACAGGCTGGAACCATGAACGCAAGAGAACCAAAAGCAACAACTTTGAGAGCCAATAAATCAGCATTGTGACGAGTGGCTATTAATCCTGTCGTTATCTCAACCCTTCGTGCCCCACGTTGGGCGCCAAAAAGAACTGTCGTGGTTTAAGCCTAACTCACGCAGACTCTCTCTCTCTAAAGTATAACACAAACCACTACTGCTACCACCAATAATAATAATGACAAGGCAAATACAAGGAAAGAATACAATTTCTCACCACCTAAAACCAAGCCCGACCAAGCAGTGCACCCCCCACCCTTCTGGGTCTCTCCTCTCCGTCCTCCATCCTGGGCATGACGTGCTGTGGTATGGAATAACCTCTTTGGTCAGTTTGGGTCAGGTATCCTGTCTCTGCTTCCTCCCGGCTTCCCTCCTCCCTGACAGAGCATGAAACTCAGAAAGTCCTTGGCCAGACCAAAACATCACTAAGCAGTAACTGAAACACTGGTGTTATCAGCGCTGTTCCCAGGCCCAAAATCAAAAACACAGCGCAGCACCAGCTACCAAGAAGGAGAAAAATGACTGCTGCTGCTGAACCCATGACAATTCTGTATCACATCTCTTAGCTTCTAAAGATGCAGTTCCCTTGTAGACAGAAAGTAAGGAACCGCAGCCGTGGTAGTAGCATATTCATCGCATACAACAGTGCCGTATTTGTATTTCCTTACAATTATATCATTCAGTCTTTTACCCCTCCTGAGCCTATCAACGCTACCTGCCTGATTATTGTAATCTTCAGCCCTTCCTACTTTTCTCCCCCAATGTTTTCACTACCGGTATTCCTCTTTCTTCTTAGTTCCTTTCCTATATTTGGCATTATGCATCTGTCCTAGACCTGGGTTATGTTTTTAGTCTCATGTGCTCAGCATTCTCTTACTTCTCCACTCAGCACTCAACAGTTCATCTCTTCCTGCATTGCTCTTGCTGGCTGTTCCCTTTCAACAATTCCTTCACCCTGCAGCATCCAGCCAGCTGCCATCTGTTTTGCCTTGGTTTGTATGTCTTGTCTAATGAGATTGTCTGCTTTTTGCAGCAGGAAACATCTTTGTACTGATTCAGTCTTCTAAGCTTATGGCATTTGTATATGTGTTTTGTAATGATTAATTAATTATGCCATGAACAGAAAACTGGTGAAATTAATACATGTGTATACTAGAGCACACTGCATTTCTATAAGGAGATGAAGATCTTCCATGCAAAGCTAAAGGCAGTGAAGAAACCCCTCCATTCAGTAGTTCATTGCTTTTGTGTTTGCACAAGTCTTTCTGTATTCCCATTTCCCAATTTATGAGATGATAACTCTTCTTTGGTAAAGCACATAGAAAGGTATGACACACAATATATATCTACTTTTTTGAAATACAGAGTTTTGTTCCGGGGGTAAAGAAATAACAGTGTCATCTGAAATTTCTTAGTTGATTAAAATATTAAGAGTTTATGTGTCTGCAACCCTGCACAGCCTTGCCAAGTCCTCAATACCCACCTCACTCTGGGGCCACTTAAACTGTTAAGGAATGTTTTAAATAAATCTGAAAGATCTCCTGGGAGAGCTAGTTCTCACTTTAAGTAGTAAGAGCAGATGCAGAACTTGATTAAAGAGAACAGATGTTTGAAGTGCATTTTGCCTTTTAATTTTTTTAAATAGGCAAATTTAAGTTTCAGTCACTCAAGTTTTATTTGATAACTTTCATGCTTGCTTAGTAATTACTAAATAGGCTATAAAAACTTAAGAGATTATTGCACAAATGTCAAATGACTTTTTAAATGAATGTTTTGAAGTCCTTGTTTATTCTTTTCTAATAATTGTGATGCTATGTTTTATATGCATTTTTCAGTATTTAATCATGTTTTCTTTCTTTTCAGCTTCTTAATTAAATGAATTCAAGAGGGATTCATTTAGAGCTTCTTACCACGAAGATAAACTATAACTGATGCTGTCTGCCCACCAATGTTACGTGTATTCAAGAATCTTTTGTTGGTTCATCTGTTTTTGTGATAATTTATATAGTATGCTGATAGAGAAATGAATGCAGTTTTATGCAATGAATGCCTAATTTATAGAAACATACAGTAAACAACACATTGGGAAGTGCTAAAAAGTTATGACTATAGTATGCTCAAGAATTTAAATAAATTTCATTATAATGATCTTCTGTTTAAGGCTTCCTCATTAACTTAGTACATGAGTCCAACGGGTATTGCCAAAATTTTTCACCTGAAGTTTACAATAAGGTTTTGAGATGTGCTTTAGAACTGAACAAAATAATCATTGGTTCTTCAGCTACTATTAAGAGAAATACCGTGGTGGAAACTATAAGATAATGACTACATGCATCCTGCCTTCACTTTGCTTTGAAACAGTATATATGTATATAGAGTCTCTGATCACCTCAGGCATGTTGAGCTGTTAATACAGAATTATATTGTACATATTTTCATAGTGGATTTCTTCTTTTCCTGGCTCAGCAGTATTTGGAGTACATAGATTGCCAGTTCCTCTGTCTGTCATACCAAGGGATGAAATTCAAAATGGTGTGTGGAATCTTGAAGGCAAGAAGGCTTAGGTCAGTCAGAACTCAAATCCTTTTAAGCCGAATTGGAGGCAAAATGGGAGGATAGGGTGAGTAACAATGTTTTGTAATCTACAACATGCTTTTTTTCTGAAGTAGCAGCAGAAGGAATGTATTACCCTGAATGAGCTTTATAAAGCAATACAGATGAGTCCATTGGAACAGAAGTTACAGCAGTTTGCCAGTTTTCTGTTCACCCAGCTTTGTGAAAAAGCTCATGTAGGAATTTGTAATGCCATTTAACGTGCCATTTTTGTAGCTGATCACATCTCGTATTATAAGAATTGCTCATAAGCCTTTGCATATACCTACATAGTGTATTCTCTGTGGCTCAGGAATGAAGAATTGTAGGATGCTCTACTTCAGTCCTTCTTTTCCTCTCTATATTCTCCAGGAATGAAATCAAGTTGGAATTTCTTCCTTTATTACATAGGGTTGTATCTAAATAAAAGGATAAGATTGACAAGACTTTACAAAAGTCACTTTATCTAATGCTCTAGCTATTCATTCTCCAGAAAATACCAGTATGTTAAGAACTGGGAAATTTTTTTAGGGCAAGGAAAACAAAAACAAGAGCAAGACTGCTGGTGTGGAAATGCCACAAGATTGTAGAGCAGCATTTAAACTAGAAGCTGGGGAAAAACTGACAAACTCAAACACACCTGGTTCACAGACTGATGGACTATGAAGGAGATTGCAGCCTTTTCAGAGGTGCTTAGGTTGTTAGCTAAGGAAGGCATATCACAACTGCCCGTGATGCCAGTTGATTGGCATATACCAGTGTAGTGAAGCAAGGGGAGAATTTGCAAGACCTTTATGTCAGTGCTAGAAGCTTGAGAAATAGATGGATGGATTGGAATGTGTGGTACTGAACAATAGCCATGCTATAACAGGCGTTCGGAGACCAGGTGGGGAAAGCCTGTTGCCGGGCTGCTGGCTTAAGAGCAGCACAGCAGGATATGCAGGTGACAAAGTGGCACCATGTGTGAAAGATTACATGAGGTGAAACAGCATGGACATCTTACAGGATAAAAAACCCCAACAAAACAGCATAGCAGTAGGTCTCTGTGGTTGGAAGTCTGTACTGACCTAATGTTAAAAAAAAAAATAAATAAATCTTAACTAAAAAAAAAAAAATTAGAACTGTGCTACTGACCCTGATCAAGATGACAATCAGGAAGTGAAACTAGAGAAACTTCAAGTTTCAGACAGGTAGTAATAGTGAGAGATCTCAAGACCACACAACCTAATGATACTAAGCATTTCAGCTTGTGATGATGTAGAGTATTACAGTGGTACATTACTGCCTCCTGGAACAGTAATTCCTCCTGGAAGTAGATTTCAAATAATAAACATTCAAAAAACAGCAGTTTGAGTAGTGCATGGGTACCATCGTAAGGGGTATTCATGAGAACTACTCTGTAACAGCTACCACAATAGGTAGGGTTAATACTGTTGCAGGAGAGGACAAAGTGAAATCTGTACTAATAAGTTGGAACAATGTAGAAATAAAGGCAGTTAATAAAACAAGCAAAAACAAACAAACAAAAAACCCAACCCAAGCAAACAAAACAAAAAAAAACCCACAACAAACAACAAAAAAAAGGGACAGTCCAAATAGTAAGATGCATACAACCAGCCTGGGGGCCATTAAGTACTGTATTAGAAGCCAAGATAAAAAAATAGAGACTACAAAAAAACTTACAGGCTCAATAGGGAACAAAAAACTTCACAGCACCTCACAGGTCAACTCTAAATACAATGGGCCTAAAAAATAAAACCCCAGACAATCTGAAGATTATGGTAGTAAGCATGGTAGCCAGAATTCTTTAAATGCATCAAAAGTGGGGTACCAGGCAGGGAACTAGTGAGAGAATTGATTACAAAGGTTTTAGAAGGAGCACTGACCAATAAAGACTATGACAGAGAAGCCAAATTCTTTGTAGCAGCTAGGCCAGAAGATGTAGATCAGGGTGGTCTAGCACATTCTGTGCAATTGCTTTAAATACTTAAGCTACATGCTGGTAAGGTCTTGGGTCCAAATGGCATTTATCAAAGACCTCTAAAGGAAATCATGTGAGGTTATAGAACTGCTGAGCAAGGTACCTTCACCAGTCATTGCAGATTGCCCCTCTTGCCAGAGGGCCTGACAGATTGCCAACACAGCTGTCATCTATAAGAAAAAGCATCTAGAGGGAAAGCTGAGCTTCAGACCAGTGAACAATTTCCACTCATGATAGGATGGTCAAATCTGTAATAAAGTAAGTTTACTGAGACCAAGGGTAAACATAGTCAGCTGAGAAAAGTGTAGGGCCTTTGTAAAGAAAAATTTAAGTTCACAAAGTTGCAGAAGACTAAAATGGTATCAGAAAAACACATGGATAAAAATCCTGTGGCAAGACTTTAATAAAGAACCTAATCTGGAATTGGGAGAGATGTTCTTTTCATGATTTGAAAACCAATTAAAAGATACCAAGTAAAGGATAGGGCTTAATGGTCACTTCTCATGACGAAGTCGGCAGTGGGACCTTCCTGAAGACTGGTGCTGGGGCCACTTGAGTACATCTTTAATAGTGATCTGTAGAAGGGCATGTGTAGTGCAATCTGCATTATATGTAAGTTCATTGTGATGTGCTGATGGGGGGAGAAGTTCATAGGAACTTCACAAAACTCAGTATATGGGTAAAAGTTTGGCATTTTGGTGAGCATCAATGCATCAAGAGAAAAATAAATCATGCCATATTCAGCTAAATTTAACAGAACACAAGTGCCAAGTGATGTATTTAGATCTCAAGTGCTGAGGTAACAAGAATACATGCAACCACATTTTAAAATATATGCAGAAATGTGTCATTAACTTCAAGACATTTTCATCACATGCGATGTATCAAAAATCATAGGATCCTTTCTTAATGCTAATGCTCAACATTATATGAAGTGGTAGAATGAATCCTATTTAAGAGGTCTTTCCTTCCTGTTTATAAGGAGCTGCTAGTTCAGTTCATGTCATATTTTATATGTGATCACTTCCCGTGGTATGAATTTATTGCTATAACTATAGCATTCACAATAGTACAACAACAGGTTGGAGTTTGATTTAAAGAACAAACTAAAGCAGTGAGGAACAACACAGCTATAGCACAGGCAACAGAACTGCAAGTCGACACACAGCAGGCAATACAGAGTTTTCCATTTCTTATGCCTGCTACCTGGCACATATGCTTCCTCCCACACCCAGGTTTAGATATTTTTCTACAGACTTTAGCAAGCATCTTCAAAAGCATTAGCTCCACGTTCTTCCATCCTTGTATACCAGCAGCTGCTTCTTTGTGTCCTTTGTATCACAGGCCTGAAAGATTTTACACAGATCCAATTGATGTGTGAGGAAACCCCATTCTACCTTTTTTTGGTGTACTTTGTTAATTACTTTAACTAGATGTTCATGCAATTGGAATAATGTGTTGTCATTAAAGGGGCCATTTAGATGAAAACTAAATTATTTATAAATTTGAAGGTGGAGATAAGCTAACAATATCTCATAAAGCACCCAGATTCTAAATTAGCCACAGCATGGTACTAAAAAGCTTGAGGGCATTTTTGCTTGAGAGCAGCGTAAAAACACTACTTTGTGTCTGCAGCAGTGCACACCTACAAAGAAAAGAAACCCATGCTTGATGGTCAAAACAACGATTTACAGCAGCAAACCCTGCAACTGAAGTTGCACAGAAGGCATTAAAAAAAAAAAAAAGTCCCCATTCTCATTCCAAATAAATTGAACTCCAGATACTCTTAAGAGCAGCCAAATAAAACTCCACAGTGAGGAAAGTATCCTGTTAAGGATCTGGAATAGGCCTCCGCATGGATGCAGGTATCTGGTCAGGCAGTCATATACAAACTCAGGACCACATCCCTGAAAGAGTTAAGATGTCTTTAAACCAAGTCAGAAACTCTAGAAGTTATTCTTCCAGTTCTTTATAATACATAAAAAAATGAATATGATTTTGCTCCTCATGTTTGGTAGTACTTCATAACTACACTCAGTAAATAAAAGCCTATAGTTTTCGTCTGTAAGAAAAATGTAATATAGACATATTCATAGAATCATAGAATAGTTAGGTCAATGTGCAGGGACACCTCCCACTAAACCATGTCACCCAACATGTGACCCACCCACTCTGTCCAACCCGGCCCTGAACACTACCAGCGATGGAGCATTCACAGCCTCCTTGGGCAGCCAATTCCAGGGCCTCACCACCCCTACAGTAAAGAATTTCTTCCTCATATCCAATCTAAACTTCCCCTGTTTAAGTTTGAACCCATTACCCCTTGTGTTATCACTACAGTCCCTAATGAAGAGTCCCTCCCCAGCATCCTTATACCCCCCTTCAGATACTGGAAGGCTGCTATGAGGTCTCCACGCAGCCTTCTCTTCTCCAGGCTGAACAGTCCCAACTTCCTCAGCCTATCTTCATATGGGAGGGGCTCCAGTCCCCTGATCATCCTCATGGCCCTCCTTTGGACTTGTTCCAACAGTTCCATGTCCTTTTTATGTTGAGAACACCAGAACTGCACACAATACTCCAAGTGGGGCCTCACAAGAGCAGAGTAGAGGGGCAGGATCACCTCCCTCGAAATGCTGGTCACGCTCCTTTTGATGCAGCCCAGGATACAGTTGGCTTTCTAGGCTGCAAGCGCACACTGCCAGCTCATGTTCATTTTCTCATCAACCAACACCCCCAAGTCCTTCTCCACAGGGCTGCTCTGAATCTCTTCTCTGCCCAACCTGTAGCTGTGCCTGGGATTGCTCCAACCCAGGTCTAGGACCTTGCACTTGGCATGGTTAAACTTCATCAGGTTGGCATCAGCCCACCTCACAAGCGTGTCACAATCCCTCTGGATGGCATTCCTTCCCTCCAACGTATCAACCGAATCACACAGCTTGGTGTCATCGGCAAACTTGCTGAGGGCGCACTCAATCCCACTGTCCATGTCACTGACAAAGATGTTGAACAAGACCAGTCCCAACACCGATCCCTGAGGGACACCACTAGTTACTGCTCTCCAGCTGGGCATTGAGCCATTGGGCACAACTCTTTGTATGCAGCCATCCAGCCAGTTCTTTATCCATCGAGTGGTCCACCTATCAAATTGATGTCTCTCCAACTTAGAGACAAGGATGTCATGGGAGACAGTGTCAAACGCTTTGCACAAGTCCAGGGTGATGACATCAACTGCTTTACCCCTGTCCATCAGTTCCGTAGCCCCATCACAGAAGGGCACCAGATTGGTCAGGCAGGACTTCCCCTTAGTGAAGCCATGCTGGCTGTCACCTAGCACCTTCTTGTTTTTCATGTGCCTCAGCATGCCCTCCAGGAGAACCTGCTCCAAGATTTTGCCAGGCACAGAGGTGAAGCTGACTGGTCTGTAGTTCCTCAGCTCATCCTTTTTCCCCTTCTTGAAAATGGGGGTTATATTTCCCTTTTTCCAGTCATCGGGAACTTTACCTGACTGCCATGATTTTTCAAATATGATGGACAGTGGCTTAGCAACTTCATTTGCCAGCTCCTTCAGGACCCATAGATGGATTTCACCAGGTCCCATGGACTTGTATATGGTCAGGTTCTTTCGATGGTCTTGAACCAGATCCTCTCCTACAGTGGGCCCAGGGTCTTCATTCTCACTGTCCCTGTGTCTGCCTTCCAACACCTGGGTGGTATGGTCAGAGCACTTGCTGGTGAAGACTAAGGCAAAGAAGTCGTTAAGAACCTCAGCCTTTTCCAAATCCAGGGTAGCCAGTTCTCCCAATAGCTTCTGGAGAGGGCCCACGTTGTCCCTAGTCTGTCTTTTATTTGCACTGTACCTATAGAATCCCTTCCTGTTATCCTTAACATCCCTAGCCAAGTTTAATTCTAAGTGGGCCTTAGCTTTCCTAACCTGGTCCCTAGCTTCCCAGACAACATCCCTGTATTCTTCGCAGGCCACCTGTCCTTGCTTCCACCTTTTATAAGCCTCTTTTTTACTTCGAATTTTCCTCAGCAATTCCTTATCCATCCAAGGAGGTCTCCTGGCCCTCCTGCAGCACTTCCTTCTAGTAGGGATGTATCGCTCCTGAGCTTGCAGCAGGTGATCCTTGAATGTTAACCAAGAGCCTTGGGCCCCCCTGCCCTCTAGGGCTATATCCCATGGAACCCTACTAAGCAGGTTGCTGAAGAGGCCAAAGTCTGCCCTCTTGAAGTCCAGGGCAGTGAGCGTGCTGCAAGCTCTTCTCACTGTCCTGAGGATCTTGAATTCGACCATCTCATGATCGCTGCAATCAAGGCTGCCCTGATGCATCACATTTCCAACCAGCCCTTCCCTGTTGGTGAGGACGAGGTCAAGCATGGCACCTCTCCTTGTCGGCTCCTCAATTACTCACAGAAGGAAGCTGTCTTCCACACAACTGAGGAACTTCCTGGATTGCTTGTGCTGGGCAGTACCATCCCTCCAACAGATATCAGGGGGGTTAAATCCCCCATGAGGACAAGGGCCTGCGAGCGTGAGGCTGTTCCTATCTGTCTATAGAGTGCTTCATCCACCAAGTCCTCTTGGTCAGGCAGTCTGTAGCAGATCCCCAAAATAATGTCTCCCATTGCTGTTTTCCCTTTAACCCTGACCCACAAACTCTCTGTCGACTGCTCACCAGTCCCCAGGCAGAGTTCCATACTCTCCAGCCTATCCCTAACATAAATAGCAACTCCCCCTCCACGCCTACCAGGCCTGTCTTTCCTAAAGAGCCTGTATCCTTCCATTCCAACACACCAGACATAGGAGCCATCCCACCATGTTTCTGTGATGCCTATGATATCATACCCCCGTAGACGTGCACACATCTCTAATTCCTCTTGTTTGTTCCCCATGCTATGGGCATTTGTAGAGAGGCATCTGAGCTGAGCTCCAGTTGAAGCGGGCTCATTGACTTCAGTGGCTGGAATATCTCTACATTGCTCTGAATGTTTACAAGAGGTGCTGGCAAGTGACTGGGTGTGTTGGGATGGAATGATGCCCCCCTCCCCCAACACATCTAGTTTAAAGCATCCTTGACCAGTCTGGCAAGCCTCCTCCCAAACCCACTCTTCCCCTTCTTTTTCAGACCAGCTCCACCAGCCCCCAGTAGACCTGGGCTACTAAATTGAGTTCCGTGTTCAAGATACCCAAACCCCTGATTATGGCACCACCCTTCTAACCATTTATTAACCTGGCCAATCCTCCTAGCCTTTTTAAGGTCCTACCCTGTATCCTGAAGTATTGACAAAAAGACAATCTGAGCTCCAGAGCCCCTAACCACCTCTCCCAGAGCTCTGTAGTCCTTCTTTATGTTCTCTGGGCTACTGCTATCTATACCAGTAGCACCCACATGGATCACTAGAAGTGGGTAATAGTCAGTGGGACTGACTAGAGCAGGCAGCCTCTCTGCAACATCCCTGATCCGAGCCCCTGGTAGACAATACCTCCCTTGAGGCTGGGCCAAGCTGATAGATGGGCGCCTCTGTTCCTTTCAGAGTGGAGTCCCCTACTACTATGACCCTCCGCTTTTTCTTGGCAGCACCAGTGGTGATCTTCTTTACCAGTGCATCAGCCGGTTGTTCGTGGTGCGAGTGTGTTTCCTCATCAGCCCCCTGCAGGACAGCAAAGCGGTTCTGGGTGGGGACAACAGATTTAGGAGGAAGCCCCTTGCTTTTAATTGTCCTCTTCCTCCATTTTTTGTTGTTTGTTAATGTTACTGTTTCCCTGCTTCCTGGGTTAGCGGCCTCCTTTCCTGCATGAGCTGCAGTGGACACTTGAGGCCCCCCGCACAGTCTGGTCCTGGAGCAAGCAGTGCTGTTTCCCCTCAGCTTCCCTGACACCTTTCAGCCTAGTAACAGCGTCCCGCAGCTCAGCCACCTGCTGCAGGAGGACCTCCACCAGGGAGCACCGAGTGCAGCCCTGCCCATTGTGCACCCTCTCCTCAGGAGAGCAGTGCAGGCGCTCTCTACACTCTGAGCTCTGCACTGCAGCCTCCCCTCTCATCAGCTCTGTCTGGGTGCCTACACTGGCCACTGCCTGGGCAGCCAGAGCAGAGCTCCCAGACCAGGTCTTGGTCATATTGCGGGTGTTCACCATCCCGCTCGCCCACCTGCGTGAACTGCTGCGCAAACTGCCTCAAAACCGCGCTGTTTGCCACGCTCCTCATCACTCGGACTCCCTGGGGCAGGTTTTTACCCACTCAGGGCTGGTACCACTGCTCCTGGCGCCGCCCGCTGTGAGTCAGCTGCTGCCGTCCGCCGAGCTGCTGGCTCCTGGGCAAGCGCTGTCGAGGGCTTGAGGCTCCCTCAGTGCTTTCATTCTCTTTCATGCTGATTTTATGCACTTGTTGAGACTTCAGGGCTTTTTCACTTCCCTTATATTTAATGTCTGAGAGGAATTTCACCCCCATGTCTATCCCAGTCGCATGCACACTTACACAAGATGCCTTGTTAGGAATTCTTCATAAAAAAAATTTGGAGCTCTGACAACTTGTTGGAAGCTCTCAAATCCAAGAGTAGGCATTCACCTATGCGCAGTCCATTTATGAACAGGAGTATTGTGCATTCTCCAATGAAGTATGGATACATGCTGCACTAAGAACTACATATGTTCTGAACTCATCAGCTGCATTGTGGCAAACCAAACCCAACATCATCCATAAAGAAAATTTAGGTCAAAAGCCTCCTTTGCTTTCTCAGACATTACCATATAAAACCATTATTTGTAGGGGAACAAACCTTTACAGAATAGGTTTTAATTTTGTTTCCTGTGTTAAAAATTTAAATTCCATTTCTTCCATTCACCCAAGTTACCTATACTATTACGCAAGATACAGCTAGCAGAAGGAAGCTGAAATTTTCACGTCACAGTAAGTGTATACCAAAAAAACCACGTCTTTCACATTTTCAAAAGAGGTTTGCATTATGCATTAACACAGTGCAGTACCTTTGTTTTTTGAAATTTAACTTCCATAATACTAGGCTGTGTTGATCCTGCTAAAACTACTTAATTAAAAATAGGGAATATTTCTCTGGTTTGTATTTAGCTTTTCTGCCTGAATTTTAGAAGTGCTTCACAAGTATAAACAGTAATGAAGAAGCCTCAGAACTCCACAAGTTGGAAAGCTTTGTTTTATCTTCTCATAGTTACATTTTTTCTTCAGAAGTCTTACTCTAGAGAGAAAGAAAGCCTCAAGGTAAGTCATTACTGAGGAGTGCTTCAGGCAAAAACAGTGGGAAAATTTGAGTTTATCTAGGCTGTAGCACACACACTTCCATAAGTATTTGATTCCCCTCTGGTAGCACTTGGTGCAGGAGTTTTATTCTTTGGATTTAAGGATAGAGAACAGGAAGTTTTACTTTATGTTTAAAGAGAAGGTGTTCAAGTCCTACTCAAGTTTTAGTTTGTTTGGTAATGGAATGTGTTTTCACTAGCAATGAGTAATTATGAAGAATTAAGGTAAGCAGAACTACTTATCTGAAAGTATTTTTGTTGGTCAAAGCTAGTGGAAGTCATTAGTATCACAGGAAGCTTGTAGCCAGTTTTTGCCCTCAAAGGCGATATCTACCACCAGAGCATCTGATGGCAAGCAATAAATCACCTCATTACTAAGACTGAATTTGGCCATTCATCTGTGTCAATAGAAAGTCCTCCCTAGTCAAGGTATTTTGAGCCAGGAATAATTGCACCTGGTGCAGAACAGTCTTTAATCCTTCCTTTTCTATAATTACTCTCCTCAGCTGTGTTTAACCAATTCTTTCCCCCACCTACCTCTTGGATAGGGTCATGGCAGCTAGATGGCCCTACTTCTATGGCACTTTAAGTCTTCATCAGCTAATTGCTGCTTAGATGCCCTGTTTTCTCCAGGCTCTCCGCTTGCATCCTTTTAAGCCAGAGACACAGAGCTTGAACAGATTGTGCTGCAAGCTTTCTCAGGGAATTCTGTTAACCCCAGAGGCCTACAGCCCCGGACCAAAGTTCTCTCTCCCCACCCAGAGCATTTCTCACAGCCATCTAACTCAAGGAGCCTCTCCCCTTTGCCAGCTTCCCTGCTGCTCTCTTAAGGCAATTACCTCTCAGAAGAGGGCTTGGCTGTCCTGCTACCCATGCCCTTTGAAGCAGAATGGTCTTTCCTTTTCACAGATTACATATTCTAGAACCATGAGAGGAAAAAAAACCAAGAAATCAGGCTCTGTTATACGGTGTCACATCAGTCCAGAGAGGCCTCCCTGCAGTTAGCAGCCTGTTTGTTTCTGGAGGACAGGTTGAAACACAATAGAACAACAAATATGGCTTTACAAAAATAAATGAAGTTTGCAAGCATTAATTTTCATGCTAACACTGCAATTGCTTGCACATAAGTCCTTCAGTTAACATACAACATGACAAATACTTGAATAAAGAGAACATGTAGAAAGAACAAAGTAAGCTTTTTTCCAGCACTTCTCATTCAGTGAGAGCAGGATATAGTCACAGTTCATTGCCTTTATAATGTTGACTCATTGTAGGTTATGTCAAACTTACCCTCACATCTCAGTTATTTGAGAATTTTTGTAAGTTCTGAGAATTTTAATGAGCATTTAAAATGCTGCAAGTTACAAAATTGATTACAATAATGGTACAAACTCATCCTACACCCCTTTTGGTAATCACATCTGTCAAAAGCCATATCCCAGCAGTGCCCAGCTCTCACTTAAGAGCTGTGTCAGGGGAATTTCCTCAAAGGAAGACAAGATTTCCTGCTGGGCATATAGCTCCTTCCCCAGGCAAGTTCCACAGAAAAGTGTGTAAGAGGCAGGCACACACATCACAGCAAATACTATGTTTTGGTTCACAGAATAAAAGCAGTGAAAGCATTCACACCAGTGTATCATCGTAGTAAATGAAGCCATTATCATCTATGATTAATCGCAGACAATACTGAAAAACCTAGCCACCACATCTTTAGATACAGGATTTTTCTTGTTTTAAACTGTTGCCAGGTGAGGCAACTCTTGAGGGGTCAAGAAAATTAGTCTTGAGTGGCTGCATACTTAATTATCCAAATGTCATAAGGTCTCAAGACCTCTGTCTGCACAGAGAATCCTGCTAGGAGAAATCTAAAATCTATGTGATTTCGCAGGGATGCTGAAGACATTAGTGTCCTCTGACAGACAAGTCATGGTTGCTCACATCCTAGTGCTCATATCCATAAAAACCATATATATATCTTCATATATATATATATCTTAAGGGATCTATTAATCTTCATTAGTAGATCAACCAGCTGATACAACCCAATAATTAATGAAAGATTAATTAATATCCAGTTTTTCTTGTAACTTGCTTACCAGAGATTGCATCCACAAAGCAACGCACCCCTCTTTCCCTCTGCACCAGAGGATGCTCTGATGTGTCATGCTTTGATAAAGACAAAAAAACCCAAAACATACCAGGCTCTCAGTTACAATATGCTGGCTGCAGCTCACTGACAAGTATACTCATTCAAGCTTTCCCTCTGTCCACACTTGCCATACTTCCCAAACCAATGTTTGTATTGTGAAGTAGTAAGGGAATTAGGCTTCATTCTCCACATAAATATAATTTGTGTTCAGGAATGTGCTGGCAATCCTTTATTTAAACTTGAGCATTAGTTACCAGTCAACAGCACATGGTATTTGTCTAAGTAACTGAAAATCTACTCCTAAATAACATAACTAAATGCAGAAAACCATGTCATAAGGAATTACTGGCATTCAGTGCTACGGCCTGCACAAAGAACCCAGCTGCAGTATTTTTAGGAGGTAGAACACAAAATAAAGGTTTTCTATAATGTGGATTATAGGAAATGCCTGGAAGATTTCAGTCAGCCCATACTCTGCAGATAGGATGCTGCAGATGGATTCGAGTTGAACAGAACAACTGTAGAATATGAGTAACTTGGCTTGTGGATCTGACATGTAGCCTTCACTATCATGAGTATTACAGCTTTTTGAGATACATAATGAATAATCCTGGCTTATAAAAGCAACAATTACTCTTTATATGAATCTCATCTTACACAAGGTAGTTGTCTTCTTTATACTTAGGAATAATTGGTTGGTTACCAATTTGCTCTGTTTAGGAGACTTCTGGGCTGAGGAGTTTTTCCACTCATGCTTCCAGTGGGCACACATTTGCACTAATTATCAGTGTCATCTTCAAAGTCCTAATCATAAATGACATGGCAAGAACAAGAGGGCATAATATTTCTGATAAAGAGAAATTAAATCAAGATTAAAAGTCTCATGCATACTAAAAAACAACTTTGTATTTGCAAGTTATGGCTTCTATACTTATCATTTCAGTCTCTACTTTCAACACAGTAAACCAGGATTATAAAGGAAAAGGCAGCATAAAACAGTAAAACTTGGCATATTTCCAGTTTTAAATGCAAGTTATGAGCTTCCATTATTTCTAAGCAGATGTGAGCTCAGGAAGGTAATTGGAAAGTGAATAAATAAAAGTCATTTGATCAAAATGAAAACAAAAAAGAACCAATGCACCCATATACTGCTTCTCTCTACATCTGTACTTAGTTGTCATGGATATTGTGATGGAAGGTACAGGCTGTTTACTCAATTTACTGAATACCTTTACAGTTTTGTTTAAGGCGAGCACAGAGAAAAGCAGCTCTGCTCCCAGTGAAACATAACCCCAGGAGCAAAAGACATGGCATGCTCCTCAAAGGTGCTACACCTCTTCTGCTGACACAGGCTTCCTAGAACACAGGAGCAGACAGTATGCTGGGGAGAGACTGAGCAAGTGGGGTATTTGTAGCACAAACTGAGGTTTAGGGTACTCCTAAGAAATAGAAGAAAGCAAATCTACATCTAAAAGTCCAATGTGGTAGAAAACAACCCATCCAAGGGACATGCAAGAGATAACATGTCTTTTTAGGACCCAAGACACATGAAAACACCTACTGTACAAGGATATATTGGGCAAGTGTAGTTTAAGCCTAACTCATGCAGCCCGTTCTCTCCCTCACTTCCCCCTCTTTCTTCCCCCTGCTCCCGGGTGGATGGGAAGGAGAATCGAAAAGAATGCAACCCCCACAGGTTGAGATAAGAACAGTTTAGTAACTAAAGTATAACACAAATCACTACTGCTACCACCAATAATAATAATGAGAAGGCAAATACAAGGAAAGAATACAATTCTTACCACCAAAAACCAAGCCCGGCCACGCAGTGCACCCCCACACCCTTCCGGGTCTCTGCTTTCTGCTTTCCTTCCTGGGCATGATGTGCTGTGGGATGGAATAACCTCTTTGGTCAGTTTGGGTCAGGTGTCCTGTCTCTGTTTCCTCCCGGCTTCCCCTCCTCCCTGGCAGAGCATGAAACTCAGAAAGTCCTTGGCCAGACCAAAACATCACTAAGCAGTAACCGAAACACTGGTGTTATCAGCGCTGTTCCCAGGCCCAAAATCAAAAACACAGTGCTGCACCAGCTACCAAGAAGCAGAAAAATGACTGCTGCTGCTGAACCCATGACAGCAAGATACCTAAAAATTAAATAACTCACATTTAATAAAGCTCTGTATTCTTATTCAGAGTATCTTAATAAAACTCAACCTTCAAAAAGTGCAGTCTTTGGCATCCTAACTTCATGCAGAAGCAGAAGACAGAAATAGCTCAATTTCAGCTATCTCCGATCAACTCAAGAAAAACAGGAATCTCAGATAAACACAGCATTTGAAATATGGCTTCACACATAGCAATTCTCACAAATAAAACTTGTATTTTTTCCTTTAAGTTCCTGGCATAATATAAAAAGCCCTGAGTCCACAAGACATGCAATGAGTGCTTTGATAGAGAAAGGTAAGTTACAGGGGATGTTTACCTGCATGCTCATATATCAATAATTTTCACAGAATAACACACCAGCACAGTCCTAATAGTGGGCTGCAATCCCACAGCTCTACATGAGACAACCTCTTTTCTCCAGAAAAAGCCTCTCCAGCACAGCTTCCTAAGACAGTTCTCCCCAACACCAGTCACATAGCAATAGTGCTCAAGAAATCAAAACCCTCCCCACCCTTGAGGTTCCCTTACTCTGCAAAGCTTCAGCTACTTCCTCCTGCTCTTTTATTCACAGCAGCTGAGCCCATTTCCTTCAGCCCTGCTTTATTCATGGGGTTAACCCCTGTGTTGACAAAGCATGCTTGTAAATCCTATTGGTGCAATTGTTACATATGTGTGCTGTGGCTACCCCTTAGAGTAGCTAAATGAAACTCAGCATTTTGAATTTTAAACTGAAAATACTTTCTCAAAAATATGCATATTAATTAATATAATCAGAACACTTAGGAAAAGAAAATATAGATCTTATTGCCCATATTTTTTTCTATGGTTTTGCTTTGTTCAAAATAGGGAAGAATTCTGGAATTTAAACCACAGAAACTTTGAAACTATCAGTATGATTATAGCAATGAAAGACACCACTAGCACTTCCTTTTTCTTTTTCTGATTGACATCATTGCACTTACTAATATATCTGAGACATTGCCAGAGTCTTCTGCAAAGGATGCATTCATTAAATTTTAAAGCTCGCCTGTGCAGTGAGTGACTGCCTGCGAAATGAAAGCTCTGTTCTAGTGAGATTCAAAGCTGAACACAAGCTCAAAGGAAAATTGCTTCTCTTGTCAAATCCTTCTTAAAACTTTGAGCAGATTTCCACTTAATCATCTTCAAATTCACTTGCCTCCTAAACTGGAGATGCTTATTTGTAGCAAAGGCAAGACCATTTTGTATTTATTATTGCAGCTGGGCACCACTTGATTGTCAATAACCAAATACGTTTATCTGAGACAGTCCTGAAAGTGATGTTTATATGGCTTGGAAAAAAAAAAAAAGGTAACCTGCAGGACTCTAGCTATAAATAAACAGGAAGCTCCTGTTGTTCAAACAATGTATGGTTTGAAAATGCTTTTCCCATGCGTGCAGGGAAAGTATAATGCAAAATACTTCAATGCATTCTTCTTCAGTTAATTCCCTTTGATCTAAAAGCTAGTGCTTAATTAAGACTAATCTTTGATAATGAAAAGATTAAAAAAATACAAAAGAGAAAATTAATGGTCATACCATCACACATAGGTCAATCTCTGACAAGGTCTGCAGCTTTTTCAATGTGAATCCATTTGATGGCCTTGCTGCCTGCCATTGCTGCTCTTGTCCAATGTCACAGGGGTACAGTCCGTCAAAGTAACTGTTCATGAAGTATGTTGTACCGTTGCTAGCTGCCAGGGTGAGAGATGTAGTTACACTACTGAACATCACCTTGGCTGAATCCACTTCATTCTCTCTTTACAGTAACAGAGAAAAAGATTAAGAAAAAATACTAACAATGTTAAGGACTGCTACTGTCCTCACAAGTCCAAATGTTAAGTTCTTGAGTCCTTTTTCTAATTGCAAAGAAGGAATGAAAAATTTGTGGAACAAAAATGAAAATAAAACCAAAAATGAAAATAAAAATAAATTTAAAAAGTCATGCAAGTTCAGTTCAAAGCCAATGATGGGCTGAATCAGCATCTGACAATATGTGGTTACACTGCTCTCTGCAGGGCCACCCTGATGGACATCGCCTATGTCCTGCAAAAGCGCTTGCCAAGTCCCTGCAGGGATCTAGCACAAATATGGATAGCCACTCTACTTGGTACCCACTCCTCTTTCCAACCAGTGATTTCTGGCCTCCCCCAGGTGTAGATGCCATTATCTGGACCCATCTCGGTGACCAAAGAGCAGCCACCACTCTTGACCCAGCTAAGATTTGGGGGGCATAAAGTGGAAGAGGGAACATAGCACACCTGATGCACACACGGCTCCCACAAGGAGGAGTGAGAATGTGTTCCCCAAGCTCTCCCCTTCTTCACCTGAAAGGTAAAATTGGAAACTGATTTTGATTTTATGTGGTTTTAAAAATTTCCTTAAATGCTTGTTAACTTTTTTTTTGTTACTTGAGCAATACAATGGTAAAATGCATATTAATGTAGGGAATTATCTTCCTTCTTCCATTCTGTATGTTACTTTAGAACAAAAATGCTGATCAGGGAAACTTTAATAGTTTAAAGTTTCATAAAATCTGATTCTAAAAACCCCTATTTATTCTGATGGTATGTTGAAGAGTGTCTTCATTTGTTATCTTATCAGCATGTTCCTAAAGTAATAACCTCAATAACTGTTTGGTGGAGATTGATGTCATAGAGATCAAATACCACGAGTCTTCACTTTCAGATCTTTTCTCCTTCTGATTGCTGTTTGTATGACAACAGCTTCTTTCCTTTGCCCTGTTTAGTGTTGTTTCCCAGGTAACATAGTGAAACATCACTGACCACTGATCCACCCCCTGCCTCCAGATACCCTTCATATATTCTCATTTTTTTTACCTATTACTATTGTTGTCTTACCCAGCCAGGACTGGTGACATACAGTGCATAAGTGCATGCAACTGCGGGGGAAACAGTGCATGCAACTGCTGGGGAAACAGCTGTAATGTTCCTCCCTCCTCCTCAGAGTACTGCAGAAAGAAGTGCATGAGGTGGGTGAGCACATTTTGATATATTTGAAAATATTTATGACTAGATGTTTCCAGTAAAATTCCAGGGATCTGGAATTTGCTACCTGATTGCTCTGAAATAGTACAGATATAATAAGCCTTACTTACATTCTGCCTCACATCTCACCATTCCACTTTTCTAGACATTTAAATATACAAATCACTTAGACTACAAATCATTTTTGAGGAGATAAAAGGTAATGCAATGAATTGACATTCTAAAAGTAAATATCAACTTTGCAGATACTGTTTTCTAATCACATATGTATTCCTGCTGATCTAACTGCATCCGCCTTACTTTGTCTGCATCCCATAGCATCATTATATTGTCTTGTTAAGCAACTGCTGTATCCCAAAGGTCTCTGTGCTTGTTTGATAGGCAGAGTAATGCCTGCCTGCATCACTTGCAAGGGACCTTGGGATCTTCCACGCAGGAGAGCACTGAGCCTTATCTTTACTACACTTCCATATTTTTTGAAGGTTTGTCAATCACTGATATTATCAGAATTACCTCTTAGTACTAATTCTTTCAGTGCCTCAAGAGGAGAAATCAGCTCTAATATTTCCACTGATCTGCAGAGGAACAGTAAAGTAATGGCAAAAGAGATATGAATGTACTTGAAGAAGGAGGGTAAGTTTCTCTGATGATGATGTAGTGGGACGTTTTGCTCATGAATATCTCTTCCTCTTAATTTTCACTCTTTTTGTTCTGAAAAAAAAAGGATCTGAGACTTATAACTACCTTTATCTGTTTCTCATTAAATTCATTGAGATTCACCCATCACAGGAAAAATTGTAATTGCATTGTCAGTATTCATTAAACTGCATTTTGACTTGAAGTTCATTTTCTGTCATGAATGGAAAGCTTTAAAAAATTATAACTCATTTAGGAAAACTATTTCAATTCCTCTAACCAAGAGACTGATGTTTCACAGGCTGAAAAGAAGCAATAAATCTAACTTTGTACAAACACTGAACACACAAAAGATATGTAAACAATAATACGAACAAACATTTATAGAACCTGAAATAAAAGTAAATGTTGGATAAGCGAGAGAATGACTTCGGAAGTGGGGAAGGAACTGCCAAGATGAAATAACCTACTGCTGTCAATACCCTTGGCCATAGAGTTAAAACTGGTCCTTGCCTGACTCATCCTGTTTTCATTGGCCTGGGCTGAGCCTTGCAGACAGGACGAAATAAACAAGACAGCAGAGCCCAAAAAGAGCCAGTGAGACACAGTGAGTGACCCCTCCTGACCATATTTTAAATTAGAGAGATATTTCTGGAGTTAGCAGCAGTGAGCACAGAGAAAGCATCACCTGTCACAAACTCCTTTTCAGTTTAACCTCTGTGAAGCTGTTTTTGTTAATTCTGGTGCTAGACTGGTGATAGGAAGAAGGATATGGCTGGCCTTCAGTGGCCTCAGAGAGCACATCCAGGGCAAGAATATATTTATGGGACTGATTGTATCTGCATTAAAAAGCCTTAGGCAGATAAATTAATTGATCATATTTTCCATTTAACCAAATTCCTCAGCACATTATGTTCCACAAGGTCTGATTAACCCTTAGGTTATACATATGTTATACATATTCTTTTAAGTGTAAGCTCATTATAGCTTCTCCTTTAGGTGTTTAGCATCTTTGATTACTCACTGTACTTTAATTCATTTTTTACCTTTTTTAATTTTATTTTAGTTAAAACCAATGATCAGAGAAACCTGACTGGTTTAGACACTTCAGTTACAGTTTTTGAAGTTAAGTCTTTGGCTGGTCTTTCTGCTGATTTACCGCAGCTGACAGATGATTAAAGCTCCATGTGTCCAATCACCAAGAAGTTATTTCACTTTCTGCATTCTCTGATTGACAGGAAAGGTGAGAAATGAAAGTTCAAACACACTGTAGCAAATGAGATAATTTTAAATTTACACTGTGCAGAGAAAGCAGCACTTCCCGTTACCAGAGAAAAAATAGTGCCTCAACTGTCACAATTTTGACACTGTCAGAATCTTTATTCAATTATGGGTCTGATTTTCTTTTTGATAGCAGAAACATGATTATGATGTGTCCTGAATTCAACAAAATGCATCACTTTATGTGTGTGTGTGTGTATGTGTGTGTGTGTATGTGTGTGTGTGTGTGCGTCTTTAGGAGGTTAAATGTGATTTAGTGCTGGGAATGTGATTTAAAACAGGGAAGGGAAGGGAAGGGAAGGGAAGGGAAGGGAAGGGAAGGGAAGGGAAGGGAAGGGAAGGGAAGGGAAGGGAAAAGGGAAGGGAAAAGGGAAGGGAAAAGGGAAGGGAAGGGAAGGGAAGGGAAGGGAAGGGAAGGGAAGGGAAGGGAAGGGAAGGGAAGGGAAGGGAAGGGAAGGGAAGCAGACTCTCGAGATACTTGTAAAAATGATTCCAGATGGAAAACATAACTAAAAGGTAGATGAGATAACAACACTAAAATATAATCAGAAGCAGTTTGAAGGATTCCCAGCCAGGAATCACTGAGTAAATCCAGGGGACTCAGTAGCCAGGAAGATAGAGTCCTTGCAGAAATGCAAACTGCTGTAGCTGAACAGACTTTTGTCACTGAAAGTATTCAGGATCCTTAGTGGTGTTTAATTTAATCCTAGTGGTGTTCCTGGGTTGTGAAAGAACTGCACTGGGATTCTGTGAGTCAATTTGCTCCAGTTTGAAAACTCATCACAGAAATAACTTGCATCATGTACACATGCAGACAAATATGCAAACAACTATGATGGAAATTTAGGTACCTTTGGAAAGAGTACAGATAACTGATATTTCCTGATTATGCCTTTCATGGGACACTGACTGAAAAATGTCCCTTCTCACTCCTTAGGCTGAAATTTGGACTACTGCTCTTGTCCAGCAAATACTTAACCTTAGGCTGTGACTTAACCAACTAACATTAAACTATTGTGCCTTGACCTTAATGTTATATAAATCTAATGTCATTGGAATATTAGCTCTAGTGTTGATCCATCGATATGGATGGATAATGATATAATCCATCCAATCCAGGAATAATCATATAATCTATCAAATAACAGGAATAATTCCTGTTATTGTCACATTTATACACCAGCAATGAAAAACAAAGATCAAATCCTGATGAGTGAGATGCAAGCAAATTTAATTTGTCTTGGTGTCTTTGAGTCTAAACAATTATACACAGCATCTATTTTCTTCAGGAGTTTCTTAGGCAAGCAATCAGGATTCCATGAGATTACATTTCATGCTTCAGTGAATATTTGGGAATGTATTGACTCACTTCATCTCATTTGGGATTATTTTAAGTCTTAGAAGAATGAGTAAAAAAAAAATTTATTTAACAAGATACACCTGAAATACCGTGTGTTTGATTCTCAAGCAGGAAACCAGTGGCAAATGACTAATAAGCACTCATAGAGTTATGCTCTTTTATTACACATTCTCTGAAAATACTAGGCCTGCTTCCCACTGCAGTGTGCTCGCAATGATGCAGAAAAGGGATGCAATGTTTCCTCACTTTCGGCAACCTGTGTCATAGTCTCAGAAATCCATATGCAGTTTGCCTAGGGAGCTTGTAGTGGCTAACATTGCGTTCCAGACACAATTTTATTCCATGTTTTTACCCTGGGAATAATTCTTGTCTATATATTCCCCCATGATCTTGTGCTCAGCTGAAAATGCTAAATTATCGGAATGCTTTTGCTAGCAGAATAAGAGCAAACTTTAATACTTCATAAATTTACAGGTTTTTACTTCAGTCCCAATTTTTGTCTACATTGTAAATATTTCAACATTTGCTCTTTGAGACAAATGCAATTGGAATAACCCAAATTTTTATCTCAGCTATTTTAATTTTCATGTGCACTGTACTCAGTGCTAGATTTAGTCATGCTCCAGGATCATAACCACCTCACAGCAGGGACTGTAATACTGAAATACTTCTCTAGTAAGACGGCAATCTTTTGTATTTTTCACAGACATCAGCTACATCATCAGGATTTCTTTTTTTTTTTTTTTTTTTAATGGCAGTTGTTTCACATCTGCAGAGTTCATGGTATTACTTAGTCCACCTCATTTCCCCCATTACCCAGTCTGTAAGGTGGAATTTCAGGACAGTGCACCCTCCATCCTATAACAAGTTTGGAAATGGCCTTTGTCATGGGTTCAGCAGTAGCAGTCATTTTTCTCCTTCTTGGTAGTTGGTGCAGCGATGTGTTTTTGATTTTGAGTCTGGGAGCAACGCTGATAACACCAGTGTTTTCAGCTACTGCTTGGTAACGTTTTGGTCTGACCAAGGACTTTCTGAGTCTTATGCTCTGCCAGGGAGGAAGCGAAGCCGGGAGGAAGCAGAGACAGGACACCTGACCCAAACTGACCAAAGAGGTATTACATGCCATCGCACGTCATGCCCAGGATGTAAAACAGAGAGCAGAGACCCAGAAGGGTGTGGGTGGACTGCTTGGTCGGGCTTGGTATCAGGTGGTGAGCAATTGTATTCTTTCCTTGTATTTGCCTTGTCATTATTGTCATTGGTGGTAGCAGTAATGGTCTTGCGTTATACCTTAGTTACTAAACTGTTCTTCTCTCAACCTGTGGGAGTTGCATTCTTTCAATTCTCCTTCCCATCCACCTGGGAGAGGGGGGAAGAAAGAGAGGGGAGTGAGTGAGCGAAACAGCGTGGCTGCGAGGCTTAAACCACGACAGCCTTATACCTCAACATCTAAGTGATTAAGATAATATTTGTTTCCTGCTTAAAAATGTTTATAACTATGAGGCTACAGGGATTTGTATGAAATTTCCTTTAATATGCCAAAGATTTCTTGGTCTTAGCATTACTCATGAAAAGCAAGAAATGTGAAACATAAGCTCTGTCCTCTGGGGGCAGAATGCCTCTGGCAGCTAAAACTGAAGAAACGGACTTCGTTACCCTACATCTCCAAAACAGCAAGAGTTGCAAAAGTTGCAATATTGCCTTAAGGTTATTTCTTATTTTACCAAATGCCTTCAGGGGAAAGTCCATCTTTGTTCTCTCTCACACACTTAAATAGAGTTCATATTTCATTTATTAAGGGAAGAAGTTGTAATAATTTTTTATATATTTATCTCCTCAAAAATATGTTTATATAAGCTTCCTTATTAGTATGAGAACATAAATGAAATGTATATAGAAGAAAAGTATAGTCTAAAGGTAAAAGCTTCCAAATCTCACCATTCCATCCCTGATAATTTCCATTATACATTTAGTCATTTTGATTCAATACAGGGGGAGGGAAACAGCTGAAGAGAAGTAAACAAGGTGGGATGTGCAGTAAGAAGGACTTTCCACCTCCAGAGCTTTCTGTCATAGGAAAAGATGAAGGAGTGGGAAAAGTGCTTTTAAAGTTAATAACATACTGGTTTCTGTATAGGTAAATGGCATTAGGGGGAAGCAATGTAGTTGAGAATCAACAGAAGGTGAGCAGGGACCATCACACTAATTCCTAAGGGCAAGGTGGAAATGTTCATGAATATTCCCTGCTAGCTCTGAGAAGAGCCAGAAATCAAAGAATGAGCCAGACTGGACAAAAGCAGAAGGCAATTTACCTCCTGAAAAAAAGGGAAGGACAAGACAAGTAGAGAAAGCTTTTTTATTAGGAATTTCATCACTTCCAATATATTGTGAACTAATGATTGAGCCAGCATATGACCCAATGAGGGAAAAGTGGCTGATCCTTATTTAATTGAGCTAAGCTTCCAATTTTGCAAAAACACTCTACCATTCATACGTAATCTGTCTTTGCCATCATATCCTATAGGCTGCTCGGGATGTAGCTCTTTGATCTGTTTGAACAGCCAAAGAAATTTCTGCCTACTTGAAGAAGAACATGATGAAGATGATCATTAGGTTTCTCAGGGATTACTGCTCCTGCTAATTGGCAGTTATCCTAGAAAAGGAAAATATGATAGCACAAGGAATTATATAAGTTATACTATACTGATGGTTCAGGGTCTTTAAGCTCTTTTTAATCTTGTATTCTACAAATATCTCTTGAACTAAGAAAAAAATTATAGTTTCCCAAAAGGGAAGAGTGCTATTACTAAAAGCATGGCCTTTCTGACAAGTGCCAGCTGACAGTGCCAGATTATAGCTGCATACATAAAATATAACAGCATCTTGCAAAGAGTGTGATGTTCAAATCCTGTTGTAAATTTTAATCATAGAAAAATATGGTAGATGACTATAAAAAAATAGTTCTGTTTGCCTGTGCACATCAGGTTTGTGAATTTTGAGAGGCAATGATTATGTCAATATGTGAATGTCAATACAACCACGAACTTCATGTAAGTCTGATTTAGTTTTGTTGGTGCATATTGAAAGTGAGTAATCCAATGTATCAGTTGTGACAATACTAACAGATTGATTACATATGTACCTAGCACTGGGATTGGCAATTCCACTGTGGATCCAATCTTGTTATCAGTTTGGGGAGGAAGTTTGTCGCATACAAACCCTGCTGCATATTTAATGACATAAGGAATCCCCTTGGACCAATTAAAATTTTTGTTTACATTTCCATCAGGTGAAGTTGTTTCCCAGTTTGGCATTACTTACCACAGTTATGCAGCCAAAATAGGATTTATTGCTAATAAGTTTTTCAGCAGTCATAAATCTAACATACTCAGAGCTTTTCCTTAGCAATCCAAAATTACATAATCAATTTTAAGCTACTACTTATTACTATTAAATCCAAACATATACTGCTTCTTTCACTAGTTTATGATGTTTGATATTTTTAATGGAATATGTATTAATTTCATTCACTTACTTTGGTTTGTGTCGTCTTAAGTCTAGAAATGATGTATGGAGTGTGAAAGGATATACTGCTTTTTAACACAGCTAGGGAAAATGAGAAGGATGGTGTAGAATGCCACAGAAGAATGTAATCTTGCAAAAGAAATTACCTCCAGTGAAGTTACACCAACAATGAAGTTGACCTTCAATTTTTACTCCACTCTGAACTATTTAAAGAAAGGAAAACACTACAGCCTTCATTTGCTGTTACAGAAACTTCACAAAACTGTAAAATAGTACAGAAAGGGGTTTTATCTTTTATCCATTTGGGGAAGTATATTTAATTCATATAGCTCAGCAGACACTAGTTGTGCCTTAGAAAGCATAAACCAGAGGTTTTGTATCTAATACAGTTAAAACATATCACCATTCACTCCTGACGAGGATCTTCAGAGTCTTTAGAACAAGGAGTTATTGGAAAGAAAAGAGGCAAATAACAAATGGGACAGGAAAGACTGAGGTGCTTGCACTCATATATCTGTGATAGGCATTAAATGCTGAACATGAATGAAGTCTGCATAAAATCATACACAGGGAAGAAAAAAGCATATTTCAAGTTAATTATAATTTGCAAATTCAAAGTGGCTTCTCATAGCATACTAGAAACATCAATGACAGTGTTTGGACAAATGCTGTAAGATTTCATTTTCAGAATCTAAGTTTCAAAGTGGTGCAAATACCTCCCATAAAGCTGGGGGAGAAGAAGATGCCTTCCAAATTGCTGCCAACCAGGAGCTATCTGCATTCCACATCACAGCTTCCAAGAAACATCTCCTTAGCAGGACTTACTCATAAAAAAGGCTGCTCAGCTGAAGTTCGGAGCCAGAACTGCATGGGAAGCTTTGCATTATCTTAGCTGTACAACACACTTTGTAACAAGGACCTTGTATTTGGTGCTGGGCTGGAGCTGTCTTGTATTGGTAGGAGACTATATGCAAGCATATGACAGAGGAAATAAGGACCACTCCAGAAGTGTGGTGTGCGTGAATTACTTTTTATCTCAAGTAAATACCTTTACCTCCACCCTTCTTCTTTATTTTGGTAACTAAATGTTGTCCATGCACAAATGCAGCCACATTGCTCAACTGAGAAACTACTTCAGAAAATTCATTCTATAGTCTGTATCATGTTTGCAAGTTTTTGCTTTTACTGTATATTATTGTGCTTAAAACTTGAGGGATATAGAGGAAATATTCTTTATTTGCACATATTTTACTTTGGGATAGGTTTGGGTATAAAAAACTAAGTTAGATTCAATGATGTATGCCATATATGTTATATCGGATCCATCTGAATTCTTACAGTATATTCATACACCTACATATCAATTTCAAAATTACTGTTGAAGCAATGTAACATTTTAAAAGATGTTGTGATAAAGAACCATAGCAGCTCAGGGCATTTCTGTCCAAGTTGTTTTCCATTAAAGGTATTGTTTGATATCATTCATCTTCAACATGTTGTGTTTCCCTTGGGCTTCTATTACTATACCTGCTATGTCAGTCCCATTGTAGCAATGACAGTGATTTATCAAGCACATTAAATCTGCCGTATCTCTAGCTCAAAAAGCTAGTTTTTCAAATATTGAATCTCAGATGTGTCACATTTAACCTGCCATGAACTCCTGGAACAACTGTGATGTTTTTTAAAAAAAATGAAATTTGATTTTATTAGCAAACTTTTTACCTCAGTGTAAAATAGAGCATTATCAGCTGCTGAAGTAAAAGATGCTGTAGAAGCTTAAGAATTATTTATACAAGGAAAGCCAATTTATCCCAAAGACTCTGTCCTTCTTAAGCTTATCTTACCCCCTACCCTCTGATATGTCACTGTCTCCTTCAATTTTCTCTCACCATAAAAATGTCTAGCTGTCTCTTAAGATGATTTCTGCCATTTGCCTCACTGGGCACACTGTACCAGGCTGAGCAGGTTAGCTTGTGATAGTTTGTCAAACCAATTCCTGATTTAGACCTATCTATTAGATCATCTTGAAGTCTTCCCCTTTTCTGTGATCACTAATGTTGACACATCTAAGAGAGCACAGAAAGGAACATAAAAGACTACAAGAAGATGCTAAAGGAAAGATGAAAAGAACAGAGCTTGTTTAGCTTAGTCAGATATAAATGAATAGATCTAAGATGACAGATACTCAAAGTACAGTTGTAAGGAGTTAGAAGAATTTTTCAGGTCAATCAGAATGAAATAATCAACATTCATGGAAGAACTGTATATGATGGATGTTTTCATAATGATAAATATAATGGTGTCAAGTATTTTCTAAACACACTAGGAAAGAAAAGTTTCTGTTCTGAAGAGCTTGAAAACTAAGGTGAACATTTTCAGGAGCATGGGCACCTATAGGCTTTCTTCTACAATAGGTTGTTGGGAGTGTCTGTGTTGCTGAGTCTTTTCCCTCTCCTAACCCTTCTTTCTGCATGCAATAGATTACATGCAATAGTAAGAGTGATGTAAAGGAATGCAATTAAATGAACAGCGACAAAACTAGATACACGCGTGTCAGCTGTGTGTGCATGTTCAGAAAAATAAATCGCATTTTCTTTCACATACTGACAGATAGGTGTAAGAGCTCCTCAATAGCTTCTTAGAGTTCATAAGACTTCTTTTTTGGGGGAGAGTAGCTGAATCCCTCTTTGAAACAAAGATATTAAGGTTATGACAACCTATCTACCTTTTAAAATGATTATAATATTTTCTAGCAGTGGAATCTGAATTCTAGACAATAGTATAAAAGCTTTGTGCTGGCTTGCTACACATGGATGAGTTTCAGCTTCTAATAACATAAGACGTATTTGCTATTTCTCTGATGTAGCTTTAAAACTTAAAGTTACTTTTTTCCAATCTCACTCAATTTGAGACAATTGCAAAACTTTCTTTACCTGCAATATAATAATACAGATCATATAGATAGAATCTTTAGATAAGTTATCATCTATTCCTGTTAGGCACGGCTACTGCTTTCTATGTAAGATTGTATGCCAGTGGGCTGAACAACCAGCCGAGGAAGATGAATAATGTTCTCACCAGTGTCAGAGTTTCAGTCCCTGTCCTCAGGTCTTTCTGTTATTGATTTATGAAACAAAATATTTCAAATTGAAAAAACAAGCCACTTGAAACAGCCAGAAAATTTCCAACTTCATTCCAACTACTTCTGCCCTTCAGGCAGGTTGATAAGGTGGAAATCTTGGCTACTACCACCTTGACTTAATAATTCTGTGACAGGTTCCACATTAACCTCTTTACACGTGGGGGATAAGGAAGTTCTCTCATTTCCGTGGATTACTTTTCACAATGGTGCAATGAATATTAGTTTCATACTATCACATATGACAAGAAATGGAAGAAGAGTCAAGTTGCAGCTTGCTTTGCTGCTGTATATAAACCCACTGAATTGTGGTTTATAGTTATCTTGTGCAAAATTTTAGGAATATTCAGCTTACTGGGTTGTTTCACTGTACCAGCTCAATGGCTTGGGAACAGGGTCTTGGGTTTTTTTTCAATCCATTTTCTGCAGCTCTTAGATTACCATTGGAAGGTGGTGATGAAGACCAAAATAGTCATTATTGACTGTTTCATGAATATATTTTCCCAAACTCTGATGTAAGTAGGTTAAAATGAAGGTGAGAGACCAGGATAGAGAACCACTATATTGGATCTTACAAGCTCAAGTGGAAACATACAGCATGATGCAACATTCCTGGTTGAATTTTCTACTAATCCTCTGTTTCTTACTGTTATTTTTCAATTAGATAGAATTATATAAACATAGATTTTAGAACACACAGTTTCAGAGGTGTCTTGGAGAGAGGAGCTCTCCACCTTCATTAAGCATACTGACCTTTGTGAATAATGCCTGATGTCTCAGGAGGATTAAAGAACATGGTAGTTTACATGAAGGTCTAATTCTGTGGTTTTTTGATTAACTGAGGAAAATTCATTTGATTTGATGAATGCTGTACTCACAGGTTCACAACACCAGGGACCAAAACAGAATGGCTCTTCCAGAAACTTCTTTTTGATTTGGGAAAGGATGAGGTCTGACAGATGGGAGCAAAACTGAGTTTTGCTGAACCTTTCTTCCAATGAATAAACCCCAAGTCATCTTGAACTCTGGCTCTAGACAGGACTTGATTAGGTCAGACTGTCCCACTATCTCCTGAAGTACAGCAATCAGATAGTTGCCATCTAAGAAAAAGTTATGTAGCAAAACCAATGTAAATTTCATAGCACAGAGTAACTGCTAAAACATTTCTACTTAAGTGGAAGCAGCAAGGGGTTTGGCAGTGAGGATGCAACAGCCACATACACTTTATGCTCCCAGAAGAAAAGGTTCCTCAGAGTTATGTGAGGACTGACGAGTAGCTTCAAATCCAAATGCATTCTTCATCTCCCGTGTATCAATGAGAGGAGCGGTCTTTATAAGAGTGAGGGTTAATTTTTTATGTGTTTAACTTGGCTTATGCATAGGTTTTAATCCAATGTTGTGCCTGTAGAAAATAACAACAAAATTTGGACAATGTTGAATGCAGACCTTGTGAATAGATCTTCACCTTTTTTTTATACCTCCCTGTACTTCTTGACTTCAAGTTTGACATGTTTTGCTAATCATCCCTCATTTTTCCCACTCCTTTCAGATGCTATCTATAGCTCGAATATCTATCACAAGGTGTTCATGTTCAAGCTGTTAAGAGTAGTCTTTTTTCCCCAAGGATTTCTCTCTCTTTTTCTGAGATGTAGATCTTCAGTATTTATAGCAACTTTAAGCTGAAAAACATCTTGGCTTCTGTCACACTTCTGTCCCTTAGTAGTCTGCTTGATTTTCCCAACTTGGTTTATCTTTTTGCCTCTAAGTCTGCTGTTTCAAAACCAAGAACTTTAGTTATTCTTACTTATTTACCATTTAGCATATAATATTCCGCTTTGGTTATTTTTAGCATGAGCTCTATCTGAAGTATTTACCAAAATTAAGTTTAAATAGCATTTCCTCTTTTTGACCCTTTTTGATGAGGAAATCTCTCAACAACTATCTCCATGATTTACGGATCCTATAGATATTTTCTTCATTTAATTGTCAGCCTACTTCCAGTAACTCTGAACATTCTCACGGATCTCTAAATGTTGGTAATATTTCTCTCTCTAAAAACTCCATGAATATCTCTATCGTTATCTATACCTGACTCAAAACCTCCAGTATCCTACCTATAATTCACCTTTTATCAGTCTTCCCCACATGATTTTGACTCCAAAAGATTATGCTTTAGGTATCTCATATCTTGTTATTTCCTGAAGTTTTTCATATCCTTAAGATAAAATCACCTTATGTCTTTATTTCTGTCTGTCCTGAACAATGCATATCTTTTCAGACCTGTGTTCCTTCCACAGCTGCTGTTCTAATATGCTTCTGTTACCTGAAGAATATTATTTCTCAGGTCTTGCACCAATAATTCTTATTCCTCAGTTTTGCCTCTGAGGATGCTGGCATTAATATATAGCATTTCAATTACTTTTTACTGAACAGAAACTAATTTCCTTAGCAGGATTAATCTTTCACTATCAGTTTCAGCTAAGCGGCTACAGCTCTCATCTGTATGAGTACCTTCTGCTTTCTATCCATTCTCCTGACCACTGATAATCTGTTATCCATTGCTGTGTCTTATCTATCTGATTTCTTTCTCCCTGTATATTAAAACTGCAAAAAGATGCTTAGAAAGGTTAATAAAATAGAATGTTAACCCTTTTGAAGAGGAAGTAACTGTTTTTCTTTAGTTTAAATATTATCACAAAATTGGCTCTTAAGGCCCTGGGTGGTATCACTTTTGAGGGAAAGGAGGAGATGCTACGTAACTGTGAACTTCATTTCTTTTACTCCAAACCATCCATTCGTGCAAAATGATAAACTTTAGAAACTGCTGTTGATCCTCATCACCCCATTTCACTCTATTTTCATTCATCATGAATTAGATCTGAGCACAATGGCAACTAAAGAAGGCTGCCTTCTTTTCTTCAAGCAGCATGGAGGAAACTATTTAAAGTCTTTTTCTAAAATGAATGCATACTGGGAATTTGTAGAACATATGAAATCCAGCTATTACTCAGATACCTAAGAGCATATTTACAGGACTGCGAATAACTGGGGTACCATCACTTAGTGAAATACCCCTTGCAAGTATTTTAATCAGATTTACTGCTGAGATGCAGCAGGTGCATCCATTTAGTCCATTGCAAATATAAGATAAATAGATTAATGTATATAATCTGAAGACTGTTTTTTATATATGTACATATATATACAATTTGAAATCAGATTGAAACCCACTGCCTTCAAGCTCCTCTTTAAGTTTATGAAGTGATGGCTGGCTATAGTTTTCTTAGAATATTAACCCAGCAATGTTGCAGCCAGCTGGCTTGCAAGACATTATTCTATTGGTTTTCTAATTATGTCATTTAAACTTTAACTGGTTTGATGTAATTTACAATGGTTTAGTCTTAGTATTTTTAATACCCTATTTTTATGTTTGCTTGCTATATAAAATCAAATTACTTGCCTAAATAAGGAAAATGGGCCAGAATCTGCATTACTCAAAGTCATTCAGATTCACCAAAACACTTCATTGTATTTCCCTGCTGATTTTTACTTCCTAAATCTTCTGTTTCACTTTTTAGAACAAACAGGGTTCTTATGGCACTGCAAACATATTGCAAATATTTATCTGGGGGAATCTATAGATACTGTAGTTGACTGGGCTTTTCCCAATTAAGATTTTGCACAGGTTTTTGCAGAGAAGAGTTTTCTGTTTACTCCAAACCTTCTTTCTTCAAAAGACATTGCAACAACCACACAGAAACCTCTCTTATGCTGTGGAGCAGATACAAACCGCCCACTGCGAGGCTGTAATGGTTACAGAACACTATTTGACCTCTTTCTGTGCTCCCTCTTACAGGGGAGAAAGCCTCTGACACCGTGTGTCAGCACTGCCAGCAGCTGTCCACAGCTGCGTCTGTTCTCCCCACTGCACTTTGACATACAGAGTTGCCAGAAGCCTTCTTTTTTCATGGCTCAGTGGAACGTTTTCTTGCTTTACTGACAACTCTGTCAGCAGTATGGGCCTTTCCTCTCCTCTTTGCGGTTTTTACATTCCAGTTATAACCTTGCTTATATTTGGCCCAGGACTGGGCTTCTAGTGGCTATGTTTTTGTATGGCTCTGATGATATTAAATTGAATGCCCAGTGACTTCAGGTTGTTCCTCCCTTTATATATTTGAGAGTGAAGGTGAAAGCAAAGTTAGTATTTCTGCAGAAATAAGACAACTTAATTTTGAGCATCAAGTGTTCAGTGTTCTCAGAGAGCTGATGAAACAAACTGTAACAGCACTTGATGCTTACCCATGACCTCGAAAACTCTTAACGATGTTTTTCCTATGGACAGATGGCTAAGGAAATTTCAGCTGAAGAGCTAAGACAAATGGTAAATACACATAAGCACAGAACATAAATATTTGTTTAGCAGACCTTCTCTATAGTTAGTGTTTCATTAGGTCTTTTATAAGAAACTGGTGGGCTTGAATTTTTGAATGTTTGGTCTGATCTTGATATAAGAGGAAGGAGAATTTTTTAAAAGTAAAGAAAACTCTATTCATTCACTTTTAGGTTATGTGAAGGTGAAACCAATGTTGCTTTTTCGTTACACAGGTAACAGAGTAAGGCATCCCAAATGTAACTCAATGCATCTCCACGGTGGAGAAATTAGACTGATAAATAGTTGGCAAACTTCACAAAGTGAACTTTGCTACTCAAAACTAAAGGATATTTTTAAGCATTAAAATTCTACTGGTTTTAATTTTAAAGGTTTCATCCTGCCTTTTCCCATTATACTATTTCCTGTATTTTAATATGAGGTTGATGAATAAATAGTCCCTAAAGGTAACCCTTCAAACATTGAGCCATCTCTTTGAATTACCTCAAAGCTCCAGATTTTCTCAATATTTACTAATTATTGTTACTCTCCACTAAGTAGCAGAGAACAAAACATAGGCCCAAAACCAACAATCATCCACCACTGGAAATTTTAAAATAAATTAGAATATTTTTCAAGAAAATACAAGCAGAGTTAACTTAGGCAAGTTCCATTATAATCGTTATACAGCTGATTAGATGCCTTGATCACCCTTGCCACTCAAGGCCTTTCGGTCTACTCATGTCCTTAATGTGAGGACAATATACTTCAGGCATAGATGTCTGTAGGAATCATGCCCAAATTTTAGACAGAATGAGAAAAGTGTGAACCCCAAGTTTACAAAGTTTTGGCTAGAAGATGATATAGTGATTCCCCCTCCTCACTTGACAAAATAAAGGATTAACCAACAGTTTATGATGTTACAATTTTCATGTTTAATAAACCTTGAATAATGAAAGAGACAGCTTTCTGTCTTTATATCACTCTGTAAGTTTGTGTGTCCACTCTTTCTCTCTGTCTGGAAAGTAGTATTTCCTTATTTTTTTGACTTACCTAAAAAAGACTTAACTAAGATGATAGAAGTGTCTTTTTTTCCAAAATTACTGTAGTTCCTCAGCTACAATCCTACCAGTGACTAATACAGAAAAAAATTGTGATAAAAAACATAAATAGTTTGCTTCAGCAAAAGCTGGCTTTATCTTGGTTTTTGCGTTGTATCCTGCTTAAGCACAATCCCATAAGCAGATGGGAAGAATGTAAGTTCCTGAAATTGTGAAACAAACAGGAGCAAGGGACTTTCACGGCCAAACATAGGATATATGGCAGTCATGCTTGATCAAACCAACATCTAATCTGGAAGTAACAGAACAAGTTATATAATAAGAGCTTTAGGCACATGCACAGGCTTAAGCTGGTCAAAAGTTCATATCAAAGAAGACTACTGGCCCTTATCAATTTTCATATCAAAGAAGACTACTGGCCCTTATCAACTAGCTCTTAAAAGACCCTCCTGGGTATGTGCAGAAGAAAGAATGAAGATTGCATCAGCCATTGCGAGGTGGGATTCATCTTCCTGAAAGTCCTATGAATATGTAAAAGGCTTGGTTATAACAAACTTTGACCTGTACTTACAAGCGTGCATGCGGGATATGAAGGCATGCACCCAGCACTGTAAATAAACCCTTGCTCCACTGATTTTGTCCCCAGTTAAATTTTTCTAAAGGTGAGCTCATTTCTCACACAACTGATTGCCCAGAAAGGCTTGGTAAATCAGATGCACCTAGTGTACATGCAGTGAATTCTACATGTACTTAGTTAAGGAGCAGGATCTGTGGACTCCTAGAGATGTGTTCTGAAGACCAAGGCTGAGGACTAGAGGCAGAAACTCCTAAGGCATGTTTTTAATCTGCTGTTTGATTCTGTATTTCAAAAAGTCTGTTAATTTGTCATGTTTGCAAATATGAAAAGTGATAAGCAGGGGAGCCTGCTCTTCAAAAAGTGCTATTTACTTTAAAAAATGATGTTCACCATTGACTAAATACATTTTGTCAACATACTCAAGGAAATTGACTATCACATTGTTACTGTTTATTTTAAAACGCAGTACAATAAGAAAAAATAATACCCAGTTCTGTGCGCTAATGAGTGCTAATTGCTTCCTGAGCAGCAGGTTTTGCTGCTCCCTAGAATTAAACTAATTTATAAAGTTGGTAAAAAAAATTAAGTTGAGTAGTATCTTGGAAATAAAATAGTTTGAGAAATGCCCTTGATAGTTTCTTCCTCTTGGAAAAAGCACATGATAAATTATCAACCAGCACTATATTTGAAAGCCTGCAAGAAGCGACTGCTTTTTGCACAACTCAGAGTGAGTGGGAAAGGGACAAAAATGTAAGCATCTTTTTATATCATACCAATGCTCAAGATTCCCAGGGGTCTCTCTGAGAAAATCTCACTCTGCTGTGGAGACAATGGACCTGTCAATGCACACACAAGCAACTTCATACTACTCCAGAACTCACAGCAACGGTAATATGGAAAGTGACAGGTTCATTATGTTATAGGTGGCATTAAAGGATAGTTTTCAGGACAGGATGTGGCCCAGAGGGAAGAAGAGTAACACATATATGTGAAAAAAACCAAAAGAAGGAAACAACCACAGAAAAAGCATCTATTATCATACTTGGAAGTACTCAAGGCATTAAAGTAATATTATCAGTTAAATCATAGTGTCAGTGAATGATTTCATTAAAAATTACCTGCTTAGCTTTCCCCACACAGGAAGGACTCTGCGTTTTTCAAGATACAATTTATTCTCCAGCATGAAACTTAAGCAAATATCAAAACAAAACAGCTCTCCTGACTACCGCAGGTAAGGAAATTAAAGAAACATATCCTCCCTGCTGTCTTCTCTTTAATCCCCCTGCTTCAGGCTGGTTGCAGGATTCTATCTTCTCCCCATGCAGCTCTCAGTCAGAGCTGAACCACTTGCTGATTTTTATAATCACCGGTTTCTTTCCCAGTAGGTCTTATAATTGAATGCGTGCAGCTGACTGCAGGCTAAGTGGGGCCTAAACGGCCAAGTTTCCCTGTTAAAGGAACCAGTGTTCCTTCAGTAGACTACCCACACAACAGTGAAAGCTCCTTCCCACAGTCCTCTCATAGACCACCCTATTTCCTTCATAAAATTCCTACAGGTATCTCTAAATGATCGTCATTATTTAATTTTGTGCAGCTCAGGCTACTAGCTGCATCACACATATCTACCTATCAGGCTTAGGATTCTCAACATCAGCAGCAAAATAGCTCTTAATCCTCTGTCACTGCTTTGCCCTTACCATCTGTATTACGGAAGAGCATGAAAAGAATGAAAAAAAACCAAACCCACAGAAATATGTGCTGAAGATAATGTAATCAACACTTCTGAAAAAAACCAACCTATTTCTCTTCTTGATTTTCTCCAGATGTGCTCAGATTCTGTCTTTCAAGATACTTGGTGCAGCAAGAGAAAGATGTCAGAGAATAACTTGGATTTTATGTGAAAAAGCTATACGTTGACTCTAGAAACTGCTTAGGCTCCTGACTATCCTGACTCACATAGGCTCCTGACTTAGACACCTCTGAAAACTGCCTACACTTAAGAAGTATGTCCTGTAGCTCTACATCTGTAAAAAGAACATAATACCTTCCTATTTTACAGTGCTACTGTGAAGATAAATACAGTAGAAAGGAGGTCAGCTGAGATATGGTAGTAGAGAAGATTGTTAAGATAGATAGTTAACTCAGTGAAGATAATAATGTATTATTGTCCCTTTGATAACACTTAGCTCATCTTGACCTCTAACCATATTTTCTTTGTCATTTGAAGGCAAAGTTTTAATTATTTGGCTGGTTTTTAATCTTTTAAAGTGTAACATTTAATCATATATATTCATATATCTGTAAAGCAAATTTTATGGCATGGTGTACTAAACTTCAAAATCTGTTACATCGGTTAGTGCTTTAAAAAGTCACCAGAATAATCTGGTTAGGCACTACAGCCAGCTAAGCTTGCATCTAAAGGGGCAAGGTGTGCCAAATAGGAAAGGTAATGTTCAAAGAGGAAAACCTATTCAATGTTCCGTCTCTCTATGACATCTGCAGCTGAACTACTAGTACCAGCTCAGAGAAGATGAATATTTTATTTTCTCTGGCCAATTATCATAACAGATCACATAGCTTTTTATCTTGGATACAAAATAAACCACTGCACGCAATGAAAAACTTTTTTCTCATAGAGCACTAGCAACAGATAATGATTTGTTGCTTTCTAGTCATGTTCTTTTTATATATCACATTTAGCCGAGTGCAAGAAATAAGCATATTTATGGATCAGTATATAAATGAAACTGTAAATCTTAGTCATGTTTCTGTACTAAACCAAATCAGCTTGCAAATGAGGTAGAGTGCATAATCATTTTAGAGACACAGAAGTTCATGAATTATCCCCCAAATAAATGGTGGAGTACCCTTCATGTTCTGTTACATTTGAAATAATAGAAATTGGTTTAAAATGAACTCTAATGCAAATTAGAAACACTATACAGCAGCTGATTTTCAGTTTTCTTATAGAAATCAACTATTAGAAATGTCATTCAATGCAATCATATCTACATATTTTCCGGGCAATATATTATTCTTTTAGATGATTTTAGGAAAATGACTGTCTGAAATTTATATTGGTTTGTTTACACTGAGCAAGTCCAAGGCTGAAAAGAAAGCCAAATAAGTAAGAGGAATCTGTAAAGCTATCTTGCTGAGATGATAATTGTATTTTGACCATGATTACTTCTTTCTGCAGTACAAATACACGGGAAATTGTATTACATTAAATAATAATTGTTTTTCTAGAGGGATAAAGTTCATTTCATGCTGCAGTATGTTAATACAGTAGCACACCACCACATTAATACATTTAACTCAATTTCGTAGAATGCCTTTACTGCAGAGATCTATGAAGCTGCATATCTTGGCTTTGTTAGGCTTTGTAGGTACCTCTTCATTAGTTTCAAATTTACATGGATATATGCCTCTCGAGGTGCACTTTAATTTGTGAATTGAGTCTTAAATAGCACCTGTGTTCCCATCAAAACATAAATTACATATACAAAATTAGATCCAAAAAGATTGTATACAAGAACATAGTCAAACTCCTCAAAACCAGCCTCTGTTTAACCCTGGAGATGCTTGAAAATTACAGGCACATCAAGTACTGAGACTGTTTTTCCCAAGGTCTCTCAAAATCAGCTTTAGGATAAGCCCTAAAGCCCTGCCAGATGGACAGTGCTGAACAACTGGTTATGTGGCTCGCACCCAAACTCTGCCAGATGCCCTCTGTAAAGGTTTTTCTCTTTCTCAGAGGTCATGCCTTGGTTAGCCTGCTCAGATCCGTGTGGATCTGAGAGTACCCTTAGCTCTGGGCACACGGGTCCATAGCCAGGAACTCAATTTGGGCTGGGGAAGGTGAAGGAAGCCCAAAAGGAGGGCAAAAGTACAGGGGAACAGATTGTCAAAACAAAAACATAACCACCAAGAGCATAGCCGCAGCTTACCTCTTATTTCCTCATTAGACTCTGTTTACTCCTATTTGCTGACTTGCCATCAACAGAATAAATAAGGTTTCTTTAATTAAAGTTTCCAAAAGGCCACCTACTTTTCTGGATTATTGGCTTAGACCAAAAAGTGCTTACCACTTAGAAATATTTGTACGTGTGCATGTAGGGGTTTTGGAGAGGAGAGGAAGAAGAAGGAAAAGAAAACAACGTATTCTGTCTGCATTTTTTTTTTTTTTGCCTAGATTATGAATCAGAAAAACCAGCTGTTACCTTTAGAAACACATGATGGAGTCTTCTGATACATAGCTGCCGGACCATTGTGTGTGAAAGTCCTCCTCAATAGTTAATCCTGGAAATTAGTGCAGTTTCATTTCTCCCCTGGCTCTACGGGATGAGTTCAGTTATTTGTCTGGATTTTCAAAGAACTACTCTGTTTGGTGGTATGAGAGAAAGGCAGAGAGAGAGACACGCATACACTCTTGAGATCTTCAGTGCCTGAGGGCATTTCCTATTTCCTGTAGCAGTGAACTTATCTGTACTCCTTTAGAGGAGCAAAAAACAAGATGAAATAACTCCTACTTTATCAGGAGCCCCTGAATGCTTCTGTGCTACACTTTCCTGTCACCCACCGAGGGCTGCATTCTCCTTCCCAGTCACAGATGATTAAACGCTATGATTTTTCTTAGAATCTGAGAGAGCTGCTTTTGGGTTTGGAGCATAAAAAAACTAATCACAAGGAACAGTCCTACATGAGAAATCTTCAGTGCTTTCCTGTCCTCATTATCAGTGGGGTAATCAACTGCATTATAAAATCAGCTTTTTTCCAGACAATGAGCTCTCTGAAAAAAACAAAACAAAGCAAAGCAAAGGCAGATCACCTTCCTCAGTGATACCTCTGGGTCACCTGAAACAAAGCATTAGTAGTCCTAATTTTCCAAGGAGTCACCACTCTCTCAAGTAACCGAAACGACCTGGCCATAATTTTCAGAAATGATGGAATCTATCACCATCCTGCGTTTCCAGCTGCACATGATCAAAAGAAGCCAGGCGGAGAATGCATCCAGCTCACATAGAAAACATGCATTTTGTGCATGCATATCCATGTATCTTTCCACAGCATTAAACGCTGCAACATTCAAGCTCTTCCTGTACCTCTCTGAAACAGATTAGTTTCATCCAGCACTATTCCACAAATAGGTTCTTTAAAATATTTGCCATCCTAATTCCCTGTGACTCATTTCCCTAAGCTATTTCAGACACCATGTCCCACATCTGTGAGCCACTCAGGTACATTTAGCACACTAATTCTCATGGAAAATGAGTGGGATCTTGGCATCTGATTTCCTTACGAAATGTATTCTAAATAACTTGCTAAAGGTCACAGAGGGATTACTTAGTAAAATTAGGAGTCTTGCTTTGATTTGCTCTGAGGCCCCATCTGATATTCTTACCACATCCACAACCTGTCTTAGCAATTCTAACATCCCTCAGAAAGCTATATTTCTATTAATACAGTAGTACAAAACAGCACTTTCATGTGGCTGTTTTATTTTAGCACAAACCTCTTTTGCAGAGAGCCCACCCTCTATGTTTTGTCAACATAGAGAACTTTTTATTATGAATGCAATTTTGAAATGGTGGAGTAGTGCACAGCAAAGAGACGATTTGTGTTCTGACTTAATTTTAACAAATGCATAATGCTCTCTGAATATGGATTTGAAGGCCCTCACACAACTGACCACTCTCTCCATGCATTTACTATATCTTGTTTCTTTTACCCTGTGATATGCTGGCTACTTATGAAATTACTTAGGCTATGTAGAATACGTAATAACCAAATGTTTTGAAATAATTCCAGGGTTATATTTTTCTAAGGTTAAATTTGAGGCCAAGGTCATTGCAAAGTTCCTTTTTTTGGAGACTTGGGGAAGGAGAGGGGTGTTACACGTATAGCCACCAACTCCTGGAGAACTGGAAAGGGTGTTTTGAGCTTTTGACATGCTGCATTGAACCTAAGCAGTGATTCAAAATTCTAGACAAGCTTTAGTACTGATGAGATCGACTTCTCTAGCCTCACAGGTATGAGAAACACAGCTTATATAAAACCATCCAGTAGGAAAATCATTTGGATTATAAATGAGTGTCTTACGAAGCATCATAGAGAGGGATGACTTGTGAAAAATGAAAATAGGAAGCATTTGCTCTGTAACTAAATTCTTCATAAAATTTAGTCTGGCTCCTCAGAGAGTCTCTATTTAAGTTTTAAAAGGATATTTTTCATAAGATTGCATATAATAATAAGTTTTTTTCACTTGTCAGTGAATGAAGATTTTAAATATACAAGGAAGGTTCAAAGATAAAGAGGGTTTTTTCAGCTGCATTGCATTTGTGTAGATAATTCATACATTAAAATATGTGCAAATATATATTAAGTAATACTATCTCTTTAAATTGTAAAGCTGACAAATTCAATGTGTTTGTTAAAAGGGACAATTATTACTCCTAAAGTACACAGAATCAGAAGAAACAATTTCTTAAAAACCCCCAAACATTAAACTGGAGAGTAAAATATTGCATACCACAGTAACTACAAAAGATTTCTCCTATCATTCAAATCATTTGGGTTCTTGCTATCAGCTCTGATTTTTGTTTATGCTGGGAAAGAGCTGGTTTCTACAACCCAGTTGTAAATCGAGCATTTGTAAAACGGCTTATTTTAGTATCATCAAATCAAAGAATGGTTCAGGTTGGAAAGGACCTGAAGATCATCTAGTTCCAACCCCCTGCCATGAGTAGGGATGCCTCACACTAGACCATGTCTCCCAAGGCTCTGTCCAGCCTGGCCTTGAACACTGCCAGGGATGGAGCATTTACCACTTCTTTGGGCAAACTGTTCCAGTGCCTCATATTTATTAACTTCTATCAGTTAAACAGTAAATGCTATTCACTATTTAAGCAGTTCCAATCCCTCACCACCCTCACAGTAAAGAACTTCTTCCTTATAGCTAACCTGAACTTCCCCTATTTAAGTTTGAACCACTTACCCCTTGTCCTATCACTACAGTCCCTAATGAAGAGTCCCTCCCCAGCATCTTTATAAACCCCCTTCAGATATTGGAAGGCTGCCTTGAGGTCTCCACGCAGCCTCCTCTTCTCCAGGCTGAGCAGCCCCAACTTTCTCAGTCTGTGTTCATATGGGAGGTGCCTCATCCCCCTGATCATCCTTGTGGCCTTCCTCTGGATGTGCTCCAACAGCCCCATGTCCTTCTTCTGCTGAGGACACCAAAACTGTACACAGTGCCCTTTCAGAAGTTACAGACAACATGGTAATTGAGTAACCAAGCAGCCTGTAGCATCCCCAAGGGCTGAGACTCAATGGATTTCTGATGTACAGCAGTCTTTTTGTGAGGCTGTAATGTCTGTGCCACTACAGGGTAACACACCAACACTTGGTTTCTTTGTTCTTCAGAAAACCTGTAGACAAGATAAGCTGGTATGAGTTTCCTGCAGGGGAGTATATCATCAGTCCCTACAATGCCCTTCTAGTCCTGTTTGTGCTCTTTAGGTTGCCTGTGCTTGGTGAACCAGAAGAAACTAAATTGCAGAGGTGACGTCAACCACCACGCCTCTTCAAGCAACAATACTGGCTAGGTCACTGGATGAGAAAGCAGACTCTGGGTGGCTAACCCACTTACAAGGACATCTTAGTTCTTTAATATGCCTTATACCTTTTTTTTTGTACAGAACTTCTGTCACATCTCCTAGAGGCTGGTTTTATTCACAGTATATTTTAAGTAGCCATCTTCTTTCACAGTAGATGATGAAGTCTTCTGTTGAAATGAATGCTAGAATCTAATCTTTGATACCATGTTTGCTAGGATTCCTCACCAGCTATATAAGGTGATGGAACCCTGTAATAAAGCCAACTAACCTGCTTTTTATCAGAATTTAAACAAAATAGAATCCTGCTTTCCCAAAGTAGCACAAATTTTATTTCATTTTGTATTTTGCGCTATAATACTCCTATAAATCATCCCCAAGAAAAGAAGACGTAATTCTGGACAATACTGACAGCCCTTGAAGGTAAAAAAAAAAAAAAAAAAGAAAGAAAAATTGAGGCGTTGATACCTGAAAAAAACTATTTCAACCTTTTATTTTTAGGAACTGAAAAGAGATCAGAGCTGAAGACAGTCCTGTTCAAGTCAGAATCAGATGCTTTTACAAAATTCAGTTTCACTGGCAAGGTAAAATATTTCCTTGCAGACTGATATTTTCCTCTTTATTTTTATTTGTCTGTATTAGTTTGACTTTTTACTTGCCCTAGCACTATGGGCATTAAAGTAATTTGATCTCCAGGTACCCCAAGAGCCTGGCATCTCATTGAAATGTGATGAAAGCAACAAGAAAAAGCTAAGTCTCAGCAAGAAGTTATTACAGAAAGAAAACACTAGTAGGGGCTCAGCTATCTTTCAGATATAAGAGCTCTTTGAAGAGTGGGAGGAAAAGTTATTCCTAGCAGGGCAGTCTTAAATTTCTGGATCTCCTCAGGTGTTCTCAGTGGTAGCACTTGTGTACATATACAAGAGGTCTACGCTCACCCACTCTCAAAGGCATTTAGGTTTCTAAGTCCTGCTGATTGGTAAATGGTAGAATTTCATGGGAGATCAAGTTAGTGATAAACTAGGAAGCTCTCATTTTTCACTGCATACAAGTCAGGTACCAGGTTTTCTTTGCTGGAAATCAGCCAGCAGTGAAAAACAACCTTTAGAATTATTCTAAAATAAGACTAGATGATGAGTGCAGGGTGAAAAAGATTGTGGAAAAACAGTTCTTTTGACCCAGGGAATATAAATAAGTCTGTCTGACTCATTTGATTTATGAAAGCCCAGGAGTCACAACTCCAGAGGGCAGTTAAAATATTTTATGTCACTGATAATGACCACACATTCACTCCCTGAGGCAGAAATATCTCCTTTGTATTCATTAGATCAGAAGTGGTTCTTTCCCACAAAGTTCTCCTTTCACCACTGCATATTTCATATCCTACAGGAAAAAGACTTTTGTTTTTTTTTTTTAAACAAAAAAATTTATTTTTAGACACAAGCCAACTCATACAAGAAAACAACCGAGATCTGACTATAACCAGAGAAAACTGCAATAATAATTGCAATAACTGCGATAAGTCAGTTATAAGTTCTATGAGCTCTTCCACAGAAGTCCCCCAACCAGCAGTAGTCTTAGATAAGTACATAGTTCCTGTCAGGCACTCTTTTCTGTAACTTTAAGCTACTTATAGTTGTGAGTTGAAGCTGTAAGGGAAGATAAGTGGCTCAAGTTGGATTTCAGTCTTCCTATCATGGTTAGTTATTTTAGTATTATAAAGTAGTTTTATAAAGTAAATTTTTTCTGTGATTTACTAACTTTAATCTCCATTGTTTTTGTACCAAAAGTCAATAAAAACTATTTTCTTAAAGAACTGGGAAGCTTTCAAACGATGCACAGCACAATCATGCAGCAGTCCTGAAATGAAAAAATATACATTTTGACAACACTGCAGTAGAATCAAAACACTGTGCATCAGCAGAAATAGAGGTTATGACAAAACTTACAAGTGTTTGAATTCTGTTGCTAGAGGCTTTGCCTAATTCTACTGAAGGGTGAAAGTGAAAATAATTTTTTCACATGTAAACTGTGTGCTAGTGCTCAGTCAAAACTACCAAACATCTAAGAATTAGGATTTCATAACATGGAGGGCAAATATCTAGTAAATAGAAGTCACACATCTTCTGGATTACTGTAAATCTCAGGCACTTTTTCACAACAGCTACTCTATGAAACAAAACAAAACCCCAAAACTACCATCTAATGACAGAAACATAGAGTGCTCTGAGTCATCAAACGCATGATCATAACCTTGGCTGCTTTAGCTTAGAATATTCTGAAGCCAGAATAAGTCTGAGAAATGCGTAAGCCTTCAGCACACTCCCAGGTTTCCAGTAAGCATAAAAGCTGTTTTTATACAAAAATTGTCATTGCACACTAGCAGTTTATTAGAAAGAAAAAAACCCCACACAAATAAATAAATAAATAAATAAAAAGATGTAGAAAACTTAAACTGTTCTAAAGCAGATTGGAATCCCCTGAACTTAATGTCATTTAACAACTAGGAATAACTTTTATTTGAAAAATGTCATTATATTAATACATAATAGTATGAGTAGATTTCTAGTCTTATTTTATTCTTGTTCTTTATTCTTATCATTTTTACTTTACGGAGTTGGAAATTGGTAGTTTGTAAACAGCACCTAAATTTTTGAGGTTCAACCTTTCAATCTGTTAACAGAGTAATTTTAATTAAAATGGTAATGCTTTCAGTTGCCAGACTTAATTTTTAAGTTGAACACCATGTATACATTTTAAAGAAACTAACAACTTCTTTGATATAATTTGATTTATATTGATTTCATCTATGAACTTCAATGAAAAATCTCAAATGAGAATCTGTGCATGATGCGAAAGCTAAAAGTAATCAAAACCCGGTGCAATTCAGATGGACTTCTCCACTATGACAAGTATTCCAACTGAAGCCTATGGGAAGTTTTGTGTAGATTAAGGATAACAGGAGAGTGTTGTAGTTTAAGCCTCTCAGCCACGCAGTTTGCTCACTCACTCCGCCCTCTTTCTTCCCCCCTCTCCTGGGTGGATGGGAAGGAGAATCGAAAGAATGCAACTCCCACAAGTTGAGATAAGAACAGTTTAGTAACTAAAATATAACACAAATCACTACTGCTACCACCAATAATAATAATGATAAGGGAAATACAAGGAAAGAGAATACAACTGCTCATCACCTGATACCAAGCCCAACCCCACAGCGAACCACCCCTTCCAGGTCTCTGCCCTTCGTTTTTACATCCTGGGCATGATGTGCTGTGGTATGGAGCACCTCTTTGGTCAGTTTGGGTCAGGTGTCCTGTCTCTGCTTCCTCCCGGCTTCCCCTCCTGCCTGGCAGAGCCTGAGACTCAGAAAGTCCTTGGCCAGACCAAAACGTTCTAAGCAGCAACTGAAAACATTGGTGTTATCAGCACTGTTCCCAGGCTGAAAGTCAAAAACAGTGCTGCACCAGCTACTAAGAAGGAGAAAAAATGACTGCTACTGCTGAACCCATGACAAAGAGAAAACAGACTTCCCAAATCTGAAACATTATGAATTACAGGCTGGATTTTAGAATTCCTTAAAACATTTTAGATAAAATATTGTCATTGAAAAAGGCAAATTTATCTGAATGACAACAGCAAGAGAAACAAATCAAACTTAAGGTTGGTACTGCGACTGTAATTTCATGCTGCAGTTATTAGAAAAGAAACAAAGACTCCGTGTGTTTTTCTATTTGTATCTGAAGGGGGCCTATAGGGATGCTGGGGAGGGACTCTTCATGAGGGACTGTAGTGAGAGGACAAGGGGTAATGGGTTCAAACTTAAACAGGGGAAGTTTAGATTGGATATGAGGAAGAAATTCTTTACCTTGAGGGTGGTGAGGCACTGGAATGGGCTGCCCAGGGAAGTTGTGAATGCTCCATCGCTGGCAGTGTTCAAGGCCAGGTTGGACATAGCCTTGGGTGGCACGGTTTAGTGGGAGATGTCCCTGCCCATGCCAGGGGGCTTGGAACTAGATGAACTTAAGGTCCTTTCCAACCCTAACTATTCTATGATTCTATGATTCTATGTTGTATTACATATTAGCATCTGGTAACCTCAGTTCTGTCAGAACACAGCAGAACACTCACATTTTCTGCTAGCATAATTTTGGAATGAATTGCAAAAGTAAGAGAAAACTGGTGCTCAAAACCAGTTCCCACAACATTCCCTTCTTATTTTATTTCTATAAGATACAGAAGAATACTTTTCATTTAGCTGTTGCTATTTATAAGTTAAAAAGGTTAAAATCTACAAATAAAACAAAAAATCCCAAGGCAGTATGTTTTCATTTGCTGACACAGACATGGGTTGATTGTTTTGGGATACATTTGTTTCACACTCATAAATAACATGTGTGTCTCATACTTAAATCGCCCAAACAATGACGTCTCAACATTTGCATTCAAAACCTGACTTTTGGTGTATATTTCTTCTCATGGAGCTTATGTCTACAATGTCTGCTAACACAATGACAAAGAAACTCTTCTGCTTTTCTAAAAACCTTGTTCTGGAGCTCCTCAAAATATCCAAATATGCCAGAGCACATCATACTTACGCCTGTATGGTGTCCATCATCCCTATTTCTACAAGGCACATTCTTTGCCTTCACCAGCTATTCCTCATTTCCTACAACCCTCAACCATCCTGGCATACACTGCTTTCAGCAATACTGCTGGACTCACACAACGAAAATTTTGGGTTATTTACCCTCCAAAGGATTTTCTGGATAATACTACTGGAACTGTGGAATCACATGTAGTTTCTGAAATTTTATCCTGCATTGGACTCACATTTCCAATCTCTTATCTGCAATTACTATGCCTGGAAATTTGTCTTCTTGCCGAAGGTTCAGCTGATATCCCAGTGACTGCAGGGATTAGTACTATGAGTTGGCACCATTATTTGTGACGATGAGTGCCTGCAGTGAGATTGCCAGGTGGAGCTGAAAGAAAAATAGCCACGTGACTTTCATGTCTGAAAGCGTCTACATGTAGGGTAAGTCCATGCTTCATTTTCTGTCATTCAGGGGGAGGACTACAGACATTCCTCATTTAATATGTGCGTAATATACAGCTTACTGACAGAACTGGCCAAAGTTTGCCAAAAAATCAACCTTTCAGAAGACAGCTTAAATAATAATAATAAAAAATGGTCAGGTGATAATGAAAACCTCAAAATGTTTGATTCTAACATTTTAAATAAAAATGTTTTAGTTTATTTATTTGAGAGGAATTCCATTCCACAATTTCTTTTAATTTATTTAAAATACAGGGACAGAAAACAGAATGAAAAGTTTTATCTTTGGTCAAATAATATATTTTCTCTATCAGGAATGTGCTAGTCAGTTTTCTAAAGGAATTAACTTCAAGTCATCTCAGAGAAATGTGTTGATATTTACATTTATGCAACAATGATGAAAATCATTTATATGTTTAGCCCCATTTTAATTCCCAGAACACCAATTTGGTGTTCTATTTAGCTTGGGCTGTGGATTTGCTTGATATATACTTAAGTTTCATTCCACCTGCCTGACACAGTGGATAATTCTTATAAACCACAGACAGTATTACACAAACGATTGAGATTTTATCAGTACTGTTGACCTGCCATTACAACAGCAAATAAAACTGAGGTGCTGGGCTAGAACAGTCAACTTCCAAATTTAGTGTTTTAAAGCAATCAACTGTTGTATAATTATCCCACTCATCTCAGATTCTGCCCGCTCTTTGCAAAGATAGTTTGGGTGGGTAATCCTGAGCTGCTAAACTGATGAAAGAGTTCATAACTTTTTCCAGTCTGGATAGCCTGGGTTCATCCTAGATGTATTCCCGTACAACAATTCCTATGAAGTCAGTGTATCATTAGTAACATGGGATGTGACAGGTTGCTATAATATTAAGAAACAGACATAATGAGCAGGAAAAGAATAATTAAAAACAAACCAAAACCACATAAAAGCTTTGTGTTCATACTGTGCATCCTGACTATATGTTTTCTGAGCCTATTATAAGCATAAATAGATTCTTGCTGAGACCCAGCTTTCTCCAATTCTCAGTGTCAGGCTGGACAGCAGAAGTTGTTTTTTCAATTGTGATCTCAGATATAACAATACAGCCAGCTGGAAAAGGCAGCTCATACCTTTCGGCCCCACTGCCTAGGAGCACATGCTTGCCATGGTTTTGTCACATTCTGTTCACACTGGATAATTGCATTATTGTTTTTTGGTATGAGGTAATTTCTCACAGTTCTCCTATTCAGAAGTTAATTGTATGTTATGATAAAAGTAAGATAAAATACATGTAAGCGATCGATCAAATCACCTTTGATGATTTTATCTCAAAAATTAGTGAACACTTGGCCTAAACATTTGCATGTATGCTAAAGCATGTACTCTCTTGGGGGAGGGAAAGCCTTGGGAACAGAAGCCAGTCTTTGAAAGATCAGTCTCAAGGAAGATCACAGAACAGATGGAATCCCACAGAATTTGTACTTTTTAAATAAGCACATCTAACGTGAATGTAAATCAAAGAAAAACCATTGTTAATAAGAGCAAGTCTACTTAGAACCGAGAAATGGAGTGAAAAAATGAGACTGACCAAGTATAAAGTGTGCATTTTTAAAATATGTAATTCAAATTCTCCTCCTTCCTTCACAATGCAAGACTGGGACTTAAATGGTGTTCCAAGTAGTAATGTCTCTTGTAGAATTTTGTAGCATGAGTTTTTAAAACATGGAAAAGTTTTTAGTGGGACAGATGCAATGACACAGTGACCCTGTTTTAGTACAACTTCTGAATTTGTTCAAAATTGATCAGAAAGTGTTTCATTTTTTTCTCTGGTATTCCGTATGAGCAAGATTTGGTTAATAATTTGTGGCAGAAATCACATTCAGTAATATTGAATAATTTCATTAGTACACTTCTATTTGCAAAAGTCATAGAAAAGGTCACACAAGTTTATATTCGTTTTCTAAATGTCTTGAAAAAGTAAATCTATATTGGAAGCAATTAGTTTTCAAATATGAAGTCCTCCTTAAAATGGAACAGAGCTAGGGAAAAGGTCTAGGCACTGTTTTTATGTCTGCTAAAACATGATTCATACTGTAAGAATATTTTAACCCTTCTAATATCTTATAATTCTGTTGAATTTCCAGAATTGCATTTTTCTGATCTGTAAAAGTGCCTGAAGATCAGAAATTAACCTAGTCGTAATAGAAATTAGTGCAGCACTTTTTGGCAAGTAATGAAACAAAAGAAGCATCAAATACAACATTCTTTTTTTTTCCTTTTTTGTTTTTTACATTTATGACACTATTTCAAACATCATTGCAAAACAATGCTGTCAAGGGTGATCTATTGTCCTTTACCATTCAGACTGTAGCCATAGTGATTCATACTCTCCAAAATCTCTTTGCTTAAACAAGTAAAACAAACAGTAGTAATCCTGAGATAGTGATTGATCAGGAGTTCTAAAATAAGTGTTAGCTACATAAAGAAACACATTTTCTGAGTTCGCTTACATGAAACATGGTGATCTGAATTGAATCTTTAATAACACAATTCTCTTCAAAAAACCTTGCCTGTCAGTTATGAGCTATAGAGCTATAGAGCTAGAACTAGAACTCATCTATTATGGAAAATTACTGAAGTAGCCTAATTAGGTTCTAGAGCTATAAAATCAGCCATCTAACTCAGTGGTGGGACAAAGATGGCAGTATTATTGGAAACACTCTCTCAAGTAGTATATTACTAATATTAACTAATTACTTTGAGGTAACATAGGTTTATCCTAAATTTACAATATAAAAACTGACACAATGAACTGATACTAAAAATTTACCAACTGTCCTCCAGTTCAAGATAATTCCATTTCCTGAAGGCCAGTAAAGCAGTACCTGGCATGTGAATTATCAGCAGTATTCAAATGCATTCAGTGCCAAAGAGCATCTACCGACATCTGAAATGCCGCATAAGGAGCAACTTTCCATTGCCTGGTTCGAATTTCACATTGGAATTGGGAAGGTCAGAGCTGAAATGCCATCACATGTCCTTTTCAGAAGAGGCTGAGCTATTGGAACTTCTGCTATGGAAGTTCCCAGACTATCTTGATTTTTTAATTTTTTTTTTGTGAAATATAAAGACTTCCAACAGCTTCTGAAGCTATCTAAACATTATTCAATTGTCTAGCACCTACACTATTAACTATCAGCCTCTTATGCAATATATACTGCTGTATTGCCCAAACAATACCTCGATTTATCTGCTTAGGCACAATTTCCACATCAGTTCTTCCAACAAATACAACTATATACTTAGTATTTACCTAGTGTAAAGGAATTAAATCCCCCAAAAGGACAAACTCTATCTATACAATTATTTCTGATGTTTATTATTACAGTCCATTCTTGGTTCTTAAGAAAAATTTTGCAGGAGAAGAGATTTTCAAATTAAAGAATGAGGCATGATAATTTACAAAGCTACATTGCTTAAATATTGAAATGGTGATTTGACAACAGCTAAACGAGACTAACACAGCAAGTCAGAAATCGCTAGTTTTCAGAAGAGCCGGATCTCAGAATGAGGACCGCTAAGAGATTCTCAAATGAGAGTTTCCAGTTATACGACATTGAAATTTGGTTTGACACAGCCAACAAGAAAAACTCACACATATATTTGGAATATCATTACCTGTAAGTTTCTTTACTGTACTATTAAAAAAAACAACCTCAAAACAAACAAAAAATGCAAACCAACCCCCCCATGCATTTAAAACTCCTAGGATTCAAATATGAGGTATTGTCTATTAAGTGCACAGCACTAACACATGCATTAAACATTACTTATTTCAGAAGACCCTCTTATGGAAACTGATTCATGCAGAAATCAGCAAGATTCCAAATATGTTACCTTATATTATCATTCATGCAGCTTATCCATCCACTGAGCATGCTTGTCATATACTGGAACCAAATATTATTGGCCGGGGTTGGCTCCTTGCCATTCTATGCGTAGGAAGAAATGCCTTAAGATAAACAGTGTGTGGAGTACACCTTTACAACCTTTAGAGGCAGGTTGATGAGAAACCTCTACAGTGCCATCTTGTGCTTTTTGCCTACTGTACCATAGATATCAGTGAAATGGACTTAATTTTGGACAGATTACCTAGTGTTTCATTATAGTCTCTTTACATCTGTTTTTCCTGTTCCACACTGGCCAAACTTTTTAATGTTGTCCACATCCACATCTTAAAACCTTTCCTTGCGCTATGTAATAAGCATAAATGAGCTGGCTTGTCTAGAGCTGATTTCTAGCTGATTCAAAACTTACTCTTAAAAGTATTGTCTCCAGCATGCCTATTTTTGTTCCTTGATGAGCTATGGATAGGTTTCTTAATTCAAGCTGAAGCGAATTAGGAAGGTGAAAGGGAAAAAAAGGGGGGGGGGGGGGGAAATGAGTCAATGGAGTACTGAAAAGTTTTGTTTAGGAACATGACTTTAAAGACACAAATCCTCTGGAGTGATATTTCAGATGGTAGAGATAAATCTTCATGACAGATCTGGAGCAGGTGTATTACTGCAGTAGGTATACTATCTTTAATAATTGTTAGAAAGTCCTAACCTGGATTTGGGAGGATGTGGGAATGAAAAGAAACAGGTAGAAGTAATCCAGAAACATACAGATTTAAAACTTTTAACTGAGGCCACTCACCACACAGGTCACTGACAGACAGCACTTTAGCTCAGAAGTTTGAAAAGCAGACATGGGGAGCTGAGTCACCCTTATCATGGATTTGCTTCTCTGAACTCACTTCCACCTCCTCTAAAGTAGCTAGGCAAGGTCCGCTTACCCAAGCTCTCTGAAGGTAAAATCAGTAATCCTCTAAAGGAATGCCATGCAGACAGCCTTCAAATACCATCTCCTCTGGCTCTCCAGATGCTGCCATTTCAGAAAGATGTTATGAAAGACAGGTGGTTTTTATTTTGTTCAGAATAAATCATCTGTGTGCTAATTGGTATGCTGGAATGAGAATACCTGTCTGCTGCAACGTAAAGAATGGCGCTGGTAACAGAAAAATGCCAATACTGATGGGGCTGCTAGTTAAGCAGGGGTGACTTTTTTTTAACAGGATCCTGCAACTCAGGCTGTTTAATGGCACTAGACCTGTTTGCAAGTGACAGCAAGCATTTTTTTCCATGAAATTATACTAGGATCAATATGCTTTCAGTTTGTCCCTCTGCTTCCCAAGGCTGAAAGGCTGAGATTCTGCAAAATGTAACCCATGTAACACACCTTATAAAATATTTTACTAGCTAAAATATCTCACTGAATGTTACTCACACGGTGATCTGAGACAGAGGATGCTACTGAAACTTTATTACCTACTGGTATTTAAAACTTAACTGGTCCAATAGATAGAAGCTTATTGTGCACGATAGAATGGGGTAATAACTTCTACCTTAGCTGTGAGCTTTTCTAAAGCCACTGCAAATATTGGAACAGACTTATTCTGAATTTGAAAATATTAAAGAAATTACATGAAAAAAACCAAACTTTTTTCATAATGGCTTTGAACAAATTCTACATTCAAGAAAAAAATTTCATTCTTCTCAGTTCTTGGACTAGAAACCTGAAAATGTCTATGACTTAACAACAGCAGTTTTGCTGCTTGTTTTTTTGTGGTTTTTTTAATCAAAATTGAGCCTGCATATAACAGAATGATCTGTATGCAGAGTATGCAGCTAACCACTGCTATTCACCATCAATAACACAGATGGATCTGCCTATTTACATTGTGAAACATATGGCTTTAGTAAGGAAGAAATGACAGCTGAGCTAAGTATCTTTGACAGAGTAACTCCAGAAAAAGAATAAAAAGTTAGTTGCTTTGAAAATTGCCTTGCTTTCTTCAAAGCCCACACTCTTCACTTCACCCTCTGTCATCTTAATATCCATGAGTTCTGTTTCATGTTAGAAGTTTTTCATGTCTTTGTACCTTTCAAAATTATATGAGATACATGGCCAGGAGCAACTGCCAGGATTAGCATTACTGAGCACAGAACATGCTATTTCTTTCAAGTCAGAGAAACCAATTGCTTTTAATATACTAAAAACTGACCATGGGTTATATCTCACCTTCCATTACATTTTGCTTTTCTGCTAAAACTATTAGTAGTGTATAATTTCATTAAGGTCCAACTTGTCTTCTTAATAGAAACCCTCCAACTGCTTCTGATTTTTTTTTTTTTTTATTTTAAAAAGGCCTAGCGAGGACTATTTATATGTAGTTTCATCAGTTGCCGAGCTATAGTTCTGGGGAAACAATTCTGACACATGAATATGGAATTTTAAGGATTCCCAGTTAGTTTTGATAGTCCTCTCAGCCTGAAAATTAAAGAAGTGCAGCATCGCACTTTATTCTTTTCATGCAAGAATGAGATCAGACATTTTATGCAAATAATTTTCACTGAGGTTAACTGAAACAGAACAGATAGAGTAGTTTTCCCTGTTTCCAGAGAAACTGACATATGTTCTGTTTCAATGCTACACTAAGGTAGTCATGGTACACACTCTTGTTTATACAATAGGAGCAATTAAATTTGCAAACTTTAAAAATAAGAAAGAACTGTGCAATGGAATATCAGCTATATATGAGGCTTTAAAACTGAATGACGATTCTGGAATACGTGAACAATAAGACATCATTTGAAGCAGGGTGTTCCCTAATAGGAGAAATGTATAAGGACTTCTGAGAGAGGTCAGTGGCTAAAATGACACAAACATCTAATTCTGTTTTCACGCTTTCCTGTGTACAAATTATTTATACAAATCTACTTTTAGCATGTTGTCTGTGCTGCAGATGTGTGATGGTTTCTGCTGTAAAGTGAAGGGTAAGAAGGCCTCATTACTCTAAGCAATATTGTAAAACTCAAGAACTGAGTTGAACTAATTTTATCTAATCTAGTACATCTGTAGATTTTAAGTGCAGCTATCATCTAGATATCTAAGACTAAATATAATAGCTATTAGAAATACTATTATGACCTGATACAAATGAAGGACTAGTATTTATTTTTTACTATTGGATCAGTCTTTTACAGTGTTTTGGATAGGATACAGACATGTATCTTAGCAACCTTTTTTAAAGAAGAGACATTTATTTTTATGGTTCACAATAAGCTTGCACTCAAACCATAGAAGTTTGAGCACCAGCCAGCTATTAATTTGATGGAACTATTCTTCTAGAAAGCCATTATAGTTTTCTGCTGGCTTCCCGAGATAAAGGGTTGCTCATGGTATTCACAGTGACTTATAGGGGTCCCAGAGGTATTTCAGTTTTAAATAAAGTCCTTCAAGACAAAGAACGCAGAAAGGCAGTTGGTGTAACTTCTGTGTCTCGTTTAGAAGTGTGAAAATTGCTGCTTCTGGTATGCTACTAATATCTGGACAATAGCCTAGGCTGAAAATTCATAATTTCTTAGAGATTTTCCTACTAGAATTAGCGGTTTTGGCTTATCTGAAAGGCAAGGCAACATGATGCTAGTGTGGCAGCCAAGCAAGTGCATTAAAACTGACATAGAAGAAAGACTGATCTGTTTGGGTGATCTTTTTTCCCCTTCATTACATTTTCTTATTCATGAAGGAATAACAGCTTCAAACTTCCCAAAAGCTTCTCTTTGAACATCAAACTAGTAAGCAGAATTGAAAAATCCATCTGTTTCAAGAAGGAATATTGGTGTAGGTCACTAATGGCAATTCCTGCCACAACAGTGGCTGTATGAATAAAGCTGTACCTTAATGAAAAAAGTTCTGCGGTTAGGATTTCAATATTGCAAAGAAATGCTGAGTTATATCACACTAACAACTCACACCCAGTAATGAAATTATAGCATTAGAAGATCTAATGTTAGGAAGGAAGGTGCATATTACACCAAAATTATTCTCCATAAGCTTTAAAATTTTAGATTTTGTTTACTTTCAATGGCATTAAAACTGTGTCCTATCCTGCTCTATGGCTGTAGGGGAAGCTGATCTTTTTCTCTGCACAGTTTGCGTAAGAAACCACAGCCCCCCCCAGAGGTTGAGAAATGAAACGACAATTAATTTTATTGTTAGCTTCCCTAAAACTGTATCAGGGGAACAAAATTCTTGGCAAGTTCCTATTCTTATAAAAGAGCCAAAGTAGAAGAAAAGCAGAAAAAGAGAAAGGAAAGAAAGAAAACAAGAAATAGGCTCGCCACCCCACAGATCCAGAAACATCTTCTTGGTCACAAAATGGAAATCCTTTCAGTTATAGTCCTTTTAGTCTGTAATTCCTGACTGAGGTCCAGAGTAGAGGGACACACACCACATGCCTGAAGGCCGAGTGCCTTTTTAAAGGATCATTCCAGGAACCCTCTCTCATGTGAGACCCAGCCACAGAGCCATCAGGTAAACCTCAAATTTACCTTGTGCTGTGGCAGGCACCTCAAAGTCTGTGTTGCTGTCTCTGAGCAGGTTGTTGCCCAGGCTATTGATCTTCATGTCCTCGGGGCAGACAACACAGGGATATATACCCCACCTTCATGGAACACAATTCCTGCTCTACCCCACAACAACCAACAACAAAGAGGCGTTCAGCCTCCCTCAGTTCCTTCTATCTTTTGAGTTGTTTTGAGACACACACAAAAAGGACCTCTGGACCATCACAAGTTTTTACCAAGATTTTTTGCTGTTTCATCCATATGTTAGGGTTTTTTTGCAGTTGTGATCTTGATATAACACAGTGGGCTGTTGTCATATAATTGGCATAAGAAAATGCATTATATTTTTTGTATAACAATTTTTATCTGCCATTGATATAAGTAATCTATTTTCAGAAAAAAATAGGTTCTTTGTTTCACACACCGTATGATAGTTCTCATTGTTACACTGGGTGAGTGCATCAGTTGAAATGAAATGCAGTAATGTGACCCGAAAATTTTCTTCTGAAGGTGTATTTCACTGAAGCATTTTCAGTCTTAACTGATTATTAGTTACAGAGGTCTCCATATACAGAATGCTATATTTTCAGATGCTACAATCTATTCTATTTAGATTTTTGAGGAAAGTTAAACTCAAAATAACAGAAGTAGGATAATTTCAGAAACTACTGGGATTTACTGAACATTTTCAGAGCTTTGAAAGCAAACCTAAGTTTGAAACGCAAGTATAAGCCTATTTGATTAGCACTAGAGCAAAGAACAATATTCCTTGGTATAGCAAAAGGTATTGTAAACTAAAGAGAAACAACTTTAAAAGGACATATGTTATAAACATGCACATAGTTGTCTGTACAACTTGTTTTACTGCAATGTTATACTTTTAATTTAGTTGTATAACATGATTTTAAATATTTATTATAAACCCTTATGTAACTTAAAAAACAGTTTAACGTGACTAAAAAAATCAAAGACTTAAGACTGGGCAACTAACACTGTTAAAACTTAGAAAATCATAGAAACAATAACAACAGTAACGGTTAAATGGAATAATTAAATGGCAATAGACTAGTCATACTATACTCAATACATACAATTCAAACAAAAAGAAGGGAGTGCAACTGGATTTTAACATTAAAGAGAAAGACTACAACACTTGGAAATTCAATCCCTTGGCAGACAAGAAGCATTCCTCATATGCTGGCCATTGTGTGAGGTCCAATTTGAACCATGTAAAATCAGATCCAGTTCAGCTCCAGAGAGAATAGTCAAAACTTGGTAGAGAATTAGAGCAGAAACCACTAAAAGCAGAGCTGAAGGGAGGCCTTTTACATCCTAGCACATGCCACACTCTTTTCCTTATGCCTTGTCCAGCTTCTCCTATATTCACTTCTCTCCCTTTTGCTGTGAATATGGTAATTCCTCATCCAAGATCCCAGCACCCGGAGGGAGTCCTATATAATTCTTCTTCTTATCCTTCTTACATAAACTTTGCTGTATCTTTGTCTCAAGATCTCACACAGAATGGTGGACTCACAACATTTAAGGTCACAATAATCTCTAGAAAATAGTTTACACTGTGTAAATTAAACATGAAAATTCTCATCAATTTTAGCCTTAAACTTGCTAAGGTCTTCTGCAATTTACCCTTCCCCATAATCTAAAACAGCTAGATAGCCATTCTCAACGTATAGTTAATATTGCAGATGTGGCCATCTCTAAACATTTTTTGCAAGATATGTATTTAGCAGCTTTTATTTGACAGTTGGTAAAAGTGAATGTTCCACAAAGTACAAATAATCAAGTTGTACAGACCATCTAGTAGAGTAGATGCCAGAAGGAAAAAAACATCATGTAGCACTTCGGCACAAAATTCTTGAGAGCTTAATTATATGTTCAGTGACACTACAAAAATACCTTTACTCATTACTGCAATGTTCCTGAACACATCATTTGAGACCTACAATAAGTATTTCATGTATTTGCGAAAATTGAGCTGTAAATCTGAATAAACTGCTGCCATTAAAACCAAGAGGGCTGTATTGCAAGCCATCAAGACTTCAAAGGATTACAGTTAGAAGGTTAAATTCAATGTCATTCTTTTTTTCAGTCACGAATCATAAAATCCATTCTGTTGGCTAGAAACCAGAAGCAATTCAAAGCTAGAATGAAATATGTATTAAGAGGGGAGTTGGGAGAAGGAAAATAATTTTAAAAACAAGAATGTAATTTCTGATTGCAGCAATAAAGATCAATGAAAGTTGTCCTTGGCTATTAAATAAAGCCAACAGTTGTGCACTGTTATCACAGTACTACTTTATTTCTGAGATACTACCTGCTCTGAAAATTGCAATGCTCTGCTACCTGTCAGAGACTGTGAATGTAAAGAACATCAAATATTTCTGAAATCTGCTCTATGGTTTGTGAATTTTTCTAATGGGGGTCATAGACAGTCAATATAGAGAAATATTTACTCTGGGTGGAGTATGTCTTTTAACAGGGCTAAAATAGCATGGCTTGTTTTAGTCAAGCAAATGCAGCCTATGGAGGAAAAGTGTAAAGCAGAAAGAAAACAGTGTGTGTGTGGGGGGGAACTCAACCTAAAGAACAAGTGTTGAGACAAGAAGAAGTGAGTATAAAGTGGTTCTGAACACATTTAGATTACAAAATGGAAAATTCTTGGAGTAACAGGAGCATAACCTAATTGCTTTTAAAATGGGTCACTCATAAAGGAGTAATATGGGAACAGCAAGGGGGCTATTCTGAATGCTCGGCAGGTTGTTTGAATGGTTTCCATGCCCTCATGCCCCAGTCCCATTTTTCTACATTTCTACTGATCTCAGTAGTTTTTGTATCATGTCCATTTTGTAAGGATTTAAAAAACATTTTTTAAGTATAGAGTGCTCTGAATCTCAACCATTGCTAAAAGATAAAACATACAACTTGTGCTTAAAATTTATGCACATTTAAAATCTAAGCACATTGCTAAGATTGAACTGATAGTGTTTAATCAATCATATTCCCCTCCTGCAATAAAAAAAAATTGCTCTTGTGAAAAAAACCTTCAGTGTATCCACAGTGTCCTTCCCCACAATATTGTTTCTATTTCACAGTAAAATAATTGTTGTTTCATGATCTGTTCTCTGCTGCTCTACTAAATGCTTACTATTTGCTGCAGTAACACCTGATTTTTGAAGAAGGCACAAGGCAATCAGAAACTTGACTGATCCCAACTACTCATATTTTGTTACAGCTTACATTAAACTGCTATATAGAACAAACTCCATAGGAATTCTGAAAGCAAGGAGCAGAATCCAGGACTGATCATCATGTCCTTACCATCAGGGTTTCTACAGTCACCTGCATTCCTGGCTGCAGAGGTGAGGAAAGGCTCAGGCACACAAGAAAGTCCTAATCCTCCTAATCTTACTGGTGTTAAGATTTCTTTAACACTCTTGTTGGTGTTTCTTTTTCTATTACTACTAAATTTTCTTCTGTACATGAACCTTTATGCAATCTGATTTTCTTCATGTTCTGATCAAAGCTCTTCCACATTTTTCCAAACCCATTCTGACTCTCAGAGGTTTTTTGGCTAAGATCCATGTTTTAAAAGAGGTAGAAGGAATGGAGTCAGACAAGATTGGGACAGCATTAGCATAGATGGTTCACATAAGCAGATTTACAAATTCTATGATAGTGTTCATTTTGGTCCTGCCCCTTCTTTCACCTTTTTATCCCATTAAATGCTAAATCATTAGCAGTGAAGATGAGTAAAGAAAAACAAAAAGGACAAAGGATGGCCATCACTATACCAGGCAAACAGCTGAGCACTGATTTTATCTGGATGTTCATATACATCCAGATAATCCAATCTGAACTGGATGTTCACATGCAGAGCTTACTTTCTGCAGGAAGGGGGCATTAACATTAAACATTATTTTTTAGATCATTCTTAAAAACAAGCTGGGGGGAGGGTATGGAATAATTAGAAATTAAAATTTTATTTAAAATGCATCATGGCTTACACATAAACGAAAAATGGACTTTCAGGAGAAGATGCAGCTATACCTGGTGTACCAGAAATGTGCATTCCACAGCGGTTCTTGTGACAACATTGGTGGAGGGTGGAGCAGAATGGAGATTCTGCAGCCGTGCTATGTACTAACACCAGCAGAGATGGGAAATAGGTGGCACTAGAAACTGATAAGCTGCATAATTGGTACCTTGGGCTAACAGTTTGTCATCTTTTGACAAAGTGCTGTCCTGCATGCGAACTTTGCTTCATTATAATGCATTTTAATACATTATAACACAAAAAAAACCTTCATCTTTAATACTACCCACCCTCCAAAGTGAGATCACCTCTCTTTGAGCATGCTGTTTGAATTCTATGTGGTATATACCTTTAAAAGCTAAGTTAGAGACATTTACACTAATAATAATAAAGGTATGTATGACTGGAGTCACTCAAGCTCCACCTTGAAGGTGAAAAATAGTATAAAATGGCCCAACAAAGGGGGAATATTGGGAAAGACATCACCGTGGATGAGTCAAGGAAAATTCCATCAGCAGATTACCCTTGACTCCTGGGACCAGTCGACAGGCTGGATCTTTCTTCCTCCCCCATAGGGACACCTTTTAGTAAGACTTGCTCTATATGAAGTGCTTCCCCAGGAAAATCAGGAATCTCTATATAGAGTTACTTTCCACATTTTAATTTTATATTTGAAAGCCAAGCTGTGTTATTTATAACTTTATTGCGCACTTGTATAACTTACGTGCTTTTGCAAACTGTATTTCTCGCCAGCAATCTGTAATGACCAGTATCTGTTGCTTTAATAAACCGCACTGTTTAAGTAGCTAATCATAATAGTTTTCTCATTGAACATGACCAAATCCTTCAGTGTGGCCGTCTTAGTTCATGAGCACGATTAGACCGAAGGTGCAGTGTGCTATTAGTGCACAATTAGTGAATCTGGAATTGTGATTCAATATGTTGAATGCTACCGGACTGATAGTGGTAGATTGAGCATCACTCAGAATCTAAGCCTAGCCGCATCCAGTCCCTCTAATATCTGAGGACCAGCTGGAACGTAAGGGGGTTTATTTTCTTCCAAATTGTCCTGCCTTTTAATGTGACAGAGGGGAAGTAAGCTCTTTCCTACATTTACAAGGATACAACAGAATAACCAGAAACCTAAGCAACAGGATTTACCTTTGTGAACATGACATTCTTCAGTGAAAATAAATTGATGAATTAAAATATTCTTCTTTATGAAAAGGAGACTGTGGTACCGTTGTGGTAGAGTTGGCAGTAGTAGGGCTAGAGAAACACCTCCACCCTAACATATTTGTCTTTGCTCAAGCATTTATATTAACTAAGATTAAATGTCTTTTTAAATATTATGTGCTTGTTACTTTCATTTCTTATGCTGGGAAAATGGGTGAAGATTATTAGATCAAATTATTCTTAAAGTTCTCTTTTAATGCCACATTGGCATAATAGTAATGAAAAGGAGCCTCAGAAGCCAATTACTATCCCGCAGCATGAGAAGAAATATATTTCTAAGTGTTGATGCAGGGAAGTACTAAAGCTTGGCATAATAATTTTTATAAAAGCAGATATTTTGCCTTTATTTTAAAATGGAATTTTCATATAGTACTATAATTATAGTCCTAGAGATTTAGTACTGTTTTAATAAAAATGAAAATCTTGAATATGAAAAAAGCACCCTTAAGAAACAGCTAAAGCTCTGTGAAGGAGAAAGTTCAGAAAGTTAGAAAGTGGCCAGTGTTGTGATCATACAACATTATTGTTCAACAGAAAACTTAAATTCAACACATCAGCAATGATGAGGTAATTTGAAAGCCTAAGAGTATAAATTAAAATAAAAGGGTTTTTTTACTTTTATTTACTACAATTACTAGGCCATGTTTTGCACTTGGGAAGTATACATAACATGTAGAAAATCAGTAGGTGAACCAGAGACGTTCTAAGAAAGAAATATATGTTCATATGTTTTACAGATACCTTCAAGAACACTGATAGAAAGAGCTAACAGTAGTAATAAGCCATGTTTTAAACTAATCTGTTTATCTTTTGTTTTCAATGGGAAGCAATGACAATTAATAAGTATTTATTAGTATCATAATAACATATTTCTAGTTTCTACTTCTGTGTTTATATTCACTTACATTAATGAATACATGGCCTAAAAAACTTTCATTTTTTTCAGATCAGAAGAGCATACAGAGTGCTCCGAACTACAAAAGGGAGGCATTTCTGAGGTACCTGTGGGTGTGATGTACCTGGCAGTTACACAGTGTGATAAATAGTAATATGGGATTACAACAGCTGAATCTGCTAATAAAAGTGAAGACAGAAACAAAATGTAAACTTGCAGAAAGCTGAATGAAAAGGCAAAACCTCCAAAAAAGCACCTTCGGTCAGTGCAGCTGCTTGGGCAACTGAGCAGCAGCAGATCACTTAAACTGAAGTAGTCTTTAGCTATATGAGGTATCATACAATTTGTACTGCACTACTGGTTACAGACATAATGATAAAAAGTAGAATAGTGGTCTATTCAGGCCACTTTCTTAATTAAGAAGTTAATAATTGTTAACTTATCTTTAATTAAGCACAGTGGATATCAGGTTGACCTCATTGTATGCTGTTATAAAGTGCTAATGAGTGTCTTAAAGGTGGGATTCACCTGGTCAGACTTGGCTATTCTACAGCAAAGTACCCTCATCTCTTGTGAGGGTGGTATGGCTGCTATGTCTCATATTTGCTGCTAGTTCAACCTTAATTATGCATGAGCTCATGTTCAATTTTCTAATAAACTCTAGTGAAGAAATTACTTCGAGACTTTCTTCAGCTTCTGTTTGGAAACTCTTGTATTTTGTAACTGTAATGAATTATATTCTTAAATTTATTATTACATTTCTTGAACATATTTTCTGGCTTATGAATCACATCATCATTATTTTATTATGATTTTATTTTTGTAAGATACACTGTAGTTCTGAATTATAAATGGACTTTGTTTTCATTCTCTTGCCTGCCAAAAGGAATGCACTTCATTTTTTCCCCAATTGTCACAACTGCAAACCCTTAATGTAGTATGTGGAAGAGTTTACTTTACCCAGGGGACAGAAAAAAAAAAGTTAATATGCAGAAAGCCTCAAATAATTCCCCAAAAAATGTTTTCCATATTTATGTGTAGAAGCTCATAGGATATAGACTGGCACACTGCCATTTAATTTCATAGAACTATGGAAAGCTAAATGTATTTAATCCTGCTGAGATTCCAGCCTTTTGTGCTTCCTGTAACAAATCAAAATTATTAAAAACTAGCTGCAGTCAAAGTTTTTGTAGCTGGCAAGTTGTTTAGTATAATCCAGACCAGAAGGAAAAACAGGTAAGAGATCTAAAGTTCTTAAAACTTGGTCAGTAGAGGTTGATAGAAGCAGCATCATAAGACAGGGTGACAAATGTTGAATTTGCAAGGAATAGTCAGTTTAAAAAAATCTGGTTTAGAGGACCATAATGGATAGTGTAACAGGACATATATTTTATCTGAAAAATTATAACAGAAGTTGTAGAAAAGTTTAGACCAACGAAGATAATGATATGACTGATGGCAAGTAACATCACAGTGGTTTTAGAATTATCATTTTATCTGAGAATATAAACAGCATATGACACAAAATGCTATGAATTGGAAGACCTGTAAAAGAATATACACTTAAGTAGTTCATATCATTGTAGAATTTTTACCTTTTTGCCTGAATTCGAGTTACTGGCTTTTTGGTTTTTTGGTGTTGTGTGTGGGGTTTTTTTTATTTTGTTTTTGTTTGGGTTTTTTTTCGGTTAATATGTCTTTTAATTTTAGTGAGGAAATACATGGTAACCTGGAAGTAGCAGAAAAAGATAGTTTTAATTGTCTAGTGAAGTTACTTGACTTTTTAAATTGTTGTAACCTGTTTGACATCTGTGTTATTTCATACAGTGCTTATCATCAAAGGTCCTCCTTGGTACTAGTAATATTTCTCACTCCTCTTTGGCTAAGCAGCTGACAAAAATTTGAGGAGGTGAGGTAACTTTTGGCCTCAACACCACATCATCTATTTCAAACAGAATTTCCAAAGAACATCTTCTCTAGTTTTTTTTTCATAACCAGAGAAACAACAAAACTGAAGCTACACAGAGCAGTGATTCTGCTGAGTACCTTTGGACTGCACACTGGATGAGGTAGGCTTTTTCAGTAGGCACCTTTGTCTTTCCTCCCATCTCTCTATACCAGTGGAAATTCATTCTTTTCTGTCCTGTACCTTATTCAGTCTCAGAAGAGTACAAAGGTCCTTCATGGCACATAAATTGTCTCACATATTAGAATGGCATTTATATTTACCTGTATATGCTTTCTGCTCATTAGAAAAAGACTAGGCAAGATGCAAAGCAACTGAGGATCAGGCCTCTGATATTTGAAATAATAGAAGTGATGCTTGTTGTTGATTCTCTATGATTTATTCTTTATTTTGCCCAGCTAATTTATTCTGTACAAGAGTATTTAGCTTTCCCAAACCTTTGCACAATAAATAGTTTGAAAAAAAATTGTCCATAAGTCTTGCTTTGTCTTCCTTCTCTATTTTTTTTTTCTTTACCCTATTATAGATTTTCTCTGAGTTTCAACTTTTTCCTATACTATTTTTTTTTTAGGAAAGCCAGAAGATTTGGTATTTCCTAGTCACTGACACCTAAATATATATTTTCTGTTAGAATATCATCACAAATTAGCTGTCTTGTTCTGACTCCTCATTCTCAATATTGGCAAACTAGAAATTTAGCCATTTTATAAATTCTATACTGCTTCTTAATATTACCTTATCAGGCAATATGCCCTCGTGTTTTGACTTCATTTTCACAGTTCATTCCAAATCCTTTTGATAACTCCTAGAGCAAACATACAGGCCAGGCAGGAAAGATGAAGAATAACCCTTCAGTCCAAAAGGTTAAGAGATTTTGTCAGGATTAGCAGAGAAAAATGTTAGTAGGAAGGGAGACAAAGGAGACCATCATTTAAGTAAAGGAGATGAAGCAAGCACAGCAGAAAAAAGCTTCATAAACACTGTATATTTACTGCTAGCTTGATAGCACAACATACATGTTCCTTTGCACAGTAGTCTGTAATTTACTGCAAGAATCTGGATGCCTGCAAATTGCTTAATATGTTAGGAGTACTGCCAGTAAAAGATATACAGAAGAACCTAACATCTAGTATGGCTTGTCTGGAGGACAGGAGAGATGATAGAAGCAAGAATCTCAGCTTCATAATCTGACTCGATTATGGAATTGGCAAGAAAATTAAGTAATCCTAACCCCATGCAACATTATAGGTTTGGGGAAGAATGGCTGAAAAGCTGCGCAGCGAAAACAGGACCTGAGGGTGCCGATTGATGGACCTGAACATGAGCCAGCTTGTGCCCAGGAGGCCAAGGTCAACAGCATCCTGGCCTGTATCAGCAATAGTGTGGTAGCACAGCCAGGACCGTGATCATTCCCCTGTACTCAGCACTGGTGAGACCGCACCTTGAATCCTGAGTTCAGTTCTGTACCACTCACTACTAGAAAGACATTGAGGTGCTGGAGTCGGTCCAGAGAAGGGCAGCTAAGCTGGTGAAGGTTCTGGAGCACAAGTTTGATGAGGAACAGCTAATGGAACTGGAAGTGTTTAGTCTGGAGAAAAGGAGGCTCGGGGGGACCTTATCACTCTCCTCAACTACCTGAAAGGAGGTTGTAGTGAGGTGGCGGTTGGTCTCTTGTCCCATGTAACAAGTGACAGCAAAAGACGTAATGGTCTCAAGTAGCACCAGGGGAGGTTTAGGTTGGATATTAGGAAAAACATCTTCACAGAGAGGATAATCACTTAGATGTTCTTCAATCTTGGAATAGTTGGTGGTCCCTGTTCAAAGACACAAAGCAAGTCAACAGACATGTTTGGATGGGTACAAGAAACAGAATATATGAATGAACAAAAATAAGAATGGAAGGAGTAGTGGTATCAAATGGCATGTAACTGCTTTTAAAGTCAGATAAATGGAAGGAAAATGAAAAGAGATTAGATATAGAGACAGAAAAAAGGACAGAGAGGTAGATATGGAGTTGTAATGAAGCTGAGAATAAATGAAACTAAATCAGAGAAATTTAAGACCTAAAGTTTCTGCAGCCTCTTCTGCTAGCTGAAGCATGTTTTCCTCTACAGTCTAGTGGAATTGGACTCCTAGCTGTGAACCTCCCCATTATAATTCTGGTTTGAGAGCAGAGGTGAGCCCATTTCACCTTCTTTCACAGTGGGACAGTAACGAGCTATTCTGGCTATTGTATTATTTGGATTTTTTAGTCTACCCCCTCTGGTTTTATACATTCAAAAATTATAAAAGGCTCCTATAATAATCTAATTTAACTTTTTGGACACTACTGACAGTAGGCTGACATAGACAGTCTCCTTTAATTTTGAGCTACATACTGTTTTCCATATACATAATGTTTCATTTAGCTATACAAAAGCACATACTGTTTGCTCATACTCTGTGACCTGTCACACCCATTTTTCATCATTCTCTCAATCTTTATGTCATTTGCCAACTTTGTCAGTACTGACTTTATGTTTTTATCCATTACTTCAAATGCTAAACACAATGAGACCAAAAATCAATCTTTGTGAGACTCAACTGGAATTGACCCCCTCAGTGACAATTGTTTTGACTGCCGGTTAGTCAGCTTCAATTTAGTCAATGCATATCATGTTAACTTTGCATCATTCTACTTTCTTACTCAAAATGTCATGCACAAGCAAGACAAATGCCATAGTGATAATTACTTTTATCAATTAGTTTATAATCTTAAGGGAAAAAAATAAGACTATCAGATTAGCCTGACAGTATATATTTTCCAAATCTCCATTCCATTATCATTAACTGCACTACAAGCTTCTAATTTTCTTTTAGTCAAGTACCGTATCAGCTCTTCTATTACTTGCCCAGGATTGACACCCATGCGGTACAGCTTGCAATTACATTGGTCAGTCTGTTTACCTTTTCAGATATTGAAACACTAGCTTTAATCATTATTTGATCATATAATTGTAAAAAAAATCTTGATATGATTCTTTACCTGATTTGTAGTTTTATAGCATCAGTGGAAACTGTCACTAAGTACTATTCCTTCTTCTCAAATAAGTTCTATTAAAAGAAATTTTTTGACAAAAGAAAAACAAAAGACTTGCATTTTCAACAAATAACAAATTATTGTATTTTGTTTAAAAAATAAGGACTATTTGTATCAGTCCTGGGTTCAGCAGTAGCAGTCATTTTTCTCCTTCTTAGTAGCTGGTGCAGTGCTGCGTTTTTGACTTTCAGCCTGGGAACAGCGCTGATAACACCTATATTTTCAGTTGCTGCTTAGTAATGTTTACCTGACCAAGGACTTTCTGAGTCTCATGTGCTGCCAGGGAGGAGAGGAAGCTGTGAGGAAGCAGAGACAGGACACCTGACCCAAACTGACCAAAGAGCACGTCATGCTTACTGTATAAACTGGAGGCAGTTACCCGGAGGCGTTAGATCACTGCTTGGGTCAGGCTGGGTATCGGTCAGTGGGTGATGAGCAGTTATATTCTCTTCCTTTGTTATTTCCCTAATCATTATTATTATTGGTGGTAACAGTAGTGGGTTTGTGTTATACCTTAGTTACTGGACTGTTCTTATCTCAACCCATGGGAGTTACATTCTTTTGATTCTCCTCCCCATCCCTCCGGGAGTGAGGGGGAGGAAATGGATGGGGGTGAGAGAGAGACTGCATGGTTTTCTGAGTTACGGCTGGGCTTAAACCATGACAGTTCTTTTTGGCGCCCAATGTGGGGCATGAACGGTTGAGTTACTGGCAGATCTGACCAGAGTGTGTCTAATCGTATTTGTGATAAGCATTCATTGTTTCGGATTCGTAGTCACTCGTCACAATGCTGATTTTTTGGCTCTCAAAGTTGTTGCTCTTGATCTCACAATTTCAGCATATCATATCTTACTTACAGCTGGTATTTGCTGTGTTAGTGTTTATCAGCTGGGGGGCTTGGGCTAAGGTTCTTGTTTCACTGTACTTTATGGTACTGACTTGTAATACAATAGAATCATTGATCATAAAACCAATCTAGCTTGCGTTCCCAGTGTGGTCACCACCTCTATACTTTGAGAGGTATATAATAGAAGTGTTTAGCAATTGCGCATCTTTTTTCCCCTCCTTGGGTGGTCAACCCATGAAGGAGACATTCTTTTATGCTCCCACCCCCCCACCAGACCATTTACAGTATCATTTGAGAGTTCTGAAGGTTTTGAATGGTCTTTGGGTACCCTTGAGACCTGCTTGCTGATTGTAATGGGGATCAGCATGTTGTCACTCATACAGAGCATGTTTTACCAATGACCATTTTGTCTGGTCCCGAGAGTTAAGTGGGGTTGTGTTTGGGTCTTGTCTAGGGTTAGATGATGATATCGGAGGACCAAGAGATTTTCCCTGAGGATGGACAGTCAGGAGTGGCAGGGTGTGTGGGAGAGTATGGGCAAGTATCTAGTCCACTGGGTCCCTCCAGTGCTTTGGAAGCGTCAGAGATAGAAGGAAGCTGTATGGAGTCCCCAACAACAAGCTGCAGAAACTGCTGGAGGGGAGGGTGAATTATTTTGAGCCTCATGGGCCCATGACACCACAGGCCATCAGGGAAGAGATGCAACATACAGATGGACTCATGATTGAGGGGTGCACCTAGCAATGGACACTATTGCCAAGGTTATGCAAGAGTGTGAACACTGCAGACAGCCTTTCCTGCTCTGAAAGGCTGTTACAAGTGATGGAGACCTACAACATGGACTGGATGGACTCAGCAGCTTTATAGGGATTGGTCCATGCACTAAGGAATGATCTCTCTCTGTGTGGATGTATATATAGATGTATATATATAAGAGAGATGGTATATTGAAAATGTGGGAACAGAGCATGACGTGAATGGTATGGAATAAGGGGTGGATACTGTCCTGGGTTCAGCAGTAGCAGTCATTTTTCTCCTTCTTAGTAGCTGGTGCAGTGCTGTGTTTTTGACTTTCAGCCTGGGAACAGCGCTGATAATGCCAACGTTTTTAGTTGCTGCTCAGTAATGTTTACATGACCAAGGACTTTCTGAGTCTCATGCTCTGCCAGGGAGGAGAGGAAGCTGGGAGGAAGCAGAGATAGGACACCTGACCCAAACTAGCCAAAGAGGTATTCCATACCACAGCATGTCATGCTCACTATATAAACTGGGGACAATTACCCGGAGGCATTACATCACTGCTCAGTCAGGCTGGGTATCAGTTGGTTGGTGATGAGCAGTTGCATTCTCTTCCCATGTTATTTCCCATATCATTATTATTATTGGTGGTAGTGGTAGTGGTTTGTGTTATACCTTAGTTACTAAACTGTTCTTATCTCAACCTGTGGTAGTTACATTCTTTTGATTCTCCTCCCCATCCCTCCAGGAGTGGGGTGGAGGAAGTGGGTGGGAGTGAGAGAGAGGCTGTGTGGTTTTTTGAGTTATGGCTGGGCTTCAACCGTGACAGTATCCCATGTTCATTGAAAGTAGTTTACATGGAGTAGGAGGAGTCCAGCCAGGAAATGTAAATTAATACAATAACGAAAAGAAACCAAACCAATATTTTGTAGGGGGAAATACCCCCTTACAAAAGATGGACATTAGTAATATACTTAGTTTCTAGGGAAAGTCAGTGACAATATTCCTATTTTTTCTTTGCTGGAAGACATGGAGTATTCTCCTTCCAACCATGATGTGGAATTTATTACATGTGAAAGAACAGACTGGGCTACTCAGCTGAAGTTTTTTCTCTAGTATAGTCTGCTCATATAATGTCATATCTTTTCTCCCAGTTTGCCCCAGGGTGAAAATATTTTCTGTCTGTGTTAGTAAACTGTTAAGGCATAAACCATTATTCATTGTTTGATTCTGATCATGAAGAAGTATCTACAAGATACTTGCAACCATTATGTAAGTAATATCAAACATTCACTATGTATTTGCAGCCATTACATTAGTGAGCTCTGTACCTATTAATATTATCATAGTTATTTATCATTCTCTCATTTCTGTTTTTTGAATTATTTTTTACTTTTACTAAAAGATAGCATCCCTGGACAGAATTCATGCTCCAATGTGGTAGGCGATAAGGAAGTATACAGCGAGTGTGTCTTCATTCAAGAGGTCACAGTTTAATATGCCCAGGCTTTCTGCATCTCACAAAAAGATAGAAACACAGGGTGGTTAATTATAGCAGTTACACAACTTTTTTATTCATACTACCTTCTATTTACAGGTGCTTCAATCCACAAATTGAAAACCAGACTGTTCTGAGCTGGTGAAAAATAAGTTCATGCAGTCTCTCTGGTTTCATTACAGTGACTATAATCTGTTTTTAAAATGGTACAGCAGGGGAACATTTTGCATAGTAGAGACAGTCAGACACTCTTATAAAACAGTGTCAGTTACCAATGTAAAGAAGAGCGCTTTAACACTGCACTTGCAAAAGCAGACATTGAAGTTGAAAAGATAACCAACAAAGCAGATAACTGTGCATCTAACAGCAAATGCCAATAAAAAAAAAAGGAGAGAACAGGACCAAAGTAAACATGTGAAAAGTTTAACCATACGAGCTCTGTCTTTACCTCTTTCATTCCTTCTCTTCATGGCAACTGTTAGAGGATATCTCAGTGAAACTTGAAGTAAGATATTTAAAAGATAGTTACACCATTAAACAGTCTTGTATTTAGTCTTTTTTTTTAAATACCTACGCATAAACCATACTGATTTCCAAAGCCTCGGCTTCCATTTACCACTGCGTGTTTATAAATACTCACAAAATGGAATCATAGAATAGTTAGGGTTGGGAAGAAACTTAAGATCATCTAGTTCCAACCCCCCTGAAACGGGCAGGGACACCTCCCACTAAACCATGCCACCCAAGGCTATGTCCAACCTGGCCTTGAACGCCACCCGGGATGGAACATTCACAACTTCCCTGGGCAACCCATTCCAGTGCCTCACCACCCTTATAGTAAAGAACTTCGTCCTTATATACAATCTAAACTTCCCTTGTTTAAGTTTGAACCCATTGTCTCTTGTTCTATCACAACAGTCCCTCATGAAGAGTCCCTCCCCAGCATCCCTATAGGCCCCCTTCAGATATTGGAAAGCTGCTATGAGGTCTCCATGCAGCCTTCTCTTCTCCAGGCTCAACAGCCCCAACTTTCTCAGCCTGTCTTCACATGGGAGGTGCCACATCCCCCTGAACATCCTCGTGGCCCTCCTCTGGACTTGTTCCAACAGTTCCATGTCCTTTTTATGTTGAGGACACCAGAACTGCACACAATACTCCAAGTGAGGTCTCACGAGAGCAGAGTAGAGGGGCAGGATCACCTCCCTCAAAATGCAGGTCATGCTCCTTTCGATGCAGCCCAGGATATGGTTGGTTTCTGGGCTGCAAGCCCACACTGCCGGCTCATGTTCATTTTCTCATCAACCAGCACCCCCAAGTCCTTCTCCACAGGGCTGCTCTGAATCTCTTCTCTGCCCAACCTGTAGCTGTGCCTGGGATTGCTCCAACCCAGGTCTAAGACTTTGCACTTGGCATGGTTAAACTTCATCAGGTTGGCATCAGCCCACCTCATAAGCGTGTCAAGGTCCCTCTGGATGACAATCCTTCCCTCCAGCGTATCAACCGAGCCACACAGCTTGGTGTCATCAGCAAACTTGCTGATGGGACGCTCAATCCCATTGTCCATGACACCAACAAAGATGTTGAACAAGACCAGTCCCAACACCGATCGCTGAAGGACGCCACTCGTTACTGGTCTCCAGCTGGGCATTGAGCCATTGACCACAAGTCTGTGTGTGGCCATCCAGCCAGTTCTTTATTCAGCGAGTGGTCCACCTATCAAATTGATGTCTCTCCAATTTAGAGATAAGGATGTCATGCAGGACAGTGTTGAATGCTTTGCACAAGTCCAGGTAGATGATCAACTGCTCTACCCCTGTCCATCAATTCCATAGCCCCATCATTGAAGGCCACTAAATTGGTCAGGCAGGATTTCCCCTTAGTGAAGCCATGGTGGCTGTCACCAAGCACCTTGTTGTTTTTCATGTGCCTCAGCATGCCTTCCAGGAGAATCTGCTCCAAGATTTTGCAGGCACAGGGGTGAGACTGACTGGTCGTTAGTTCTCTGGGTCTATGTGGATATCACCTTTCTGGCTGAACACACACTAAGCTGTGTGGCTTAGTTGATATGGTGGAGGGAAGGAATGTCATCCAGAGGGACCTTGACATGCTTGTGAGGTGGGCTGATGCCAACCTGATGAAGTTAAACCATAACAACTGCAAGATCCTACACCTGGGTCGGAGGAATCCCAGGCACACATACCAGTTAAGCAGAGAAGAGATTCATAGCAGCCCTGTGGAGAAGGACTTGGGGGTGTTGGTTGATGAGAAAATGAACATGAGCCGGCAGTGTGGGCTTGCAGCCCAGAAACCAACCATATCCTGGGCTGCATCGAAAGGAGCATGACCAGCAGGTCGAGGGAGGTGATCCTGCCCCTCTACTCTGCTCTCGTGAGACCTCTCTTGGAGTACTGTATGCAGTTCTGGTGTCCTCAACATAAAAAGGACATGGAACTGTTGGAACAAGTCCAGAGGAGGGCCACGAGGATGTTCAGGGGGATGTGGCACCTCCCATGTGAAGACAGGCTGAGAAAGTTGGGGCTGTTGAGCCTGGAGAAGAGAAGGCTGCATGGAGACCTCATAGCAGCCTTCCAATATCTGAAGGGAGGCTATAAGGATTCTGGGGAGGGACACTTTGTTAGGGACTGTAGTGAGAGGACAAGGGGTAACAGGTTCAAACTTAAACAGGGTAAGTTTAGATTGGATATGAGGAAGAAATTCTTTCCTGTAAGGGTGGTGAGGCACTGGAATGGGTTGCCCAGGGAAGTTGTGAATGCTCCATCCCTGGCAGTGTTCAAGGCTAGGTTGGACAGAGCCCTGGGTGGCATGGTTTAGTGGGAGGTGTCTCTGCCTGTTTCAGGGGGGTTGGAACTAGATGTTCTTAAGTTTCTTCCCAACCCTAACTATTCAATGATTCTATGATTCTATGATTATGTGCTGTCTAAACCACATATCTAGGCTGTATTTATTGTAGTTAGACTATCATATACCTCCACTGATTAAAACAAGATGGAGCTTAATACATATGGTTTTAATTGTCCTCCAGAGATGCTTACTTTTCTCCATTATTTGGGAAAACCTAGACAACAAGGTAGGACAAGGAAATAAAAAATCCTTTCAAGAAAAAAGTAGCTCCAAATATGTTCAATGGGATTTAGATAATAATTCTAGCCTTCTCTTCTTAACAGTAACAGCAACATTTCTACAGGCTTACACAGAAGGTGAGGCAGTTTACTCACAACTTTCTGCCTCAGGAGTATTGCTGTAGTGCTGCTTTTAACAAATTCACTTTATTTTAGGAGATTTGGTATAATATCTGTAAAATGTCCCAACTCAAATAATCTTTTCCAAAAATATTTTGTTTTTTAATGTACAGTCTTGTTCTTGATACTGAAATCAGTATTGTTTTCTGGGATCATAAAGTATCCTAAGCTCACTGCAGATAATCACATTTTTAGTTTTTACCATTTGTTTTAATTGATAACTTATCCTGTCACCACTTGAGTTTTATTTTAATTTACACTGACACTACGAACAGCAACAAACAATATTTCCAACCTATTTTATGTATCTATTTTTCCCATTATTCCTCCATGGGGCCTCTTCCACCACAATTTTTCTTTACAGAAATGCTGCTATTCACTCTCCGCTTTGTTTCAAGCTATAAGCATAGACATTTGTTACTGGGTATATAATTTTATGCTTGAAGCTCCACCTATCAAAAATTGCTGCATCAACACCTTGTCCTCTAATCATATCATAATTATCACTTTCAGAGATAATGAACCTCATCAAGGTCTTCTTTTCTCATTTTCGTTTATGAACAAGTTTATCTACTGCCAGGAGTTAATGAAACTAAAAAGAGAAAGAGAGGAGGCAACCCTGTCAGACTCTTACAACACTGCTGAGAGAGTGACAGGATGGTTTTTAAAAGATCACTAATACAAGTTGCCTGCCAAATACTCAGCTGAACCTTTAATGGGACCAGGTGTCTAGCTTTAAGATTAACAGAATTTTATAGAAAATTTAAAAGCATATTAGAAATTATAATTAATGACTAGAAAGTTTTCTGAGTTCAGGAAAAAAAAAAAAAAAAAAGAAAAATCAGCTCGACTATGCTTTGAAAAATTTCAGTGATTTTTCTAGTAAAATTGATATTTTTGAATATTCCATGACAGGGAACATAATCTTTGCTACAGGTAAAAACCCCCCTAGCAATTCATACATTTCAACAGTCTCTTTTTGACAATAGTTAGTACCAAGTTTTGGAGAGAAAGATGGAAGGAACATTGTAGGGAAAATTATAGCAAGAATTTCTCCAAAATCTGTGATTTTTTTCTGAAAACCCAAACCAAAACAATAACATTTTCTTTAACCTTCTTCCTTGATGGTTCATATGCAAGTTAATATTCTTTCTATACAGAATTAAAGAAGGCTAGCCTATGATTTAATACCATAACATGTGTCATCAATAATACATGTCTTTCAATGCATGGGATGAATGGTTATCTAAAGCTTGTAATGATAAATTATCTTTCCACTTCTGAACTTCAGATCAAAATATATGTTTGTATTTACTGTATTTTAAACCATAGGTGCATTACCACTTTTTAAAAGAACTTTTTAGTATAATAGTTAGCTTTCAGAGAGCTGCTGCTTAATATTTTGTCTATTGGTGAATGTGACGAATTAGATGCTATATGAATTAGCTTTTTTACATTAGAAATGGACCTATACAATACTTATTCTGTATCATGTGCTTCTGAGGTATAAGACAGTCATTTCCAGGAAAAAAAAAAAAAAAGACCTATATGATGTTGTGATTCCTATTACTGAACGGATCAGTTCTAGAACCAGGAACTTACTTTAAATGACGGGGAAACTGACAAAAGACCAATATTAAGAGTTCAATATATTTTAAATACTAGAACAGTGTCTTGCGTTCAGCAGTAGCAGTCATTTTTCTCTTTCTTGGTAGCTGGTACAGCGCTGCGTTTTTGACTTCTGGCCTGGGAACAGCGCTGGTAACACCCATGTTTTGGTTACTGCTTGATAACGTTTTGGTCTGACCAAGGACTTCCTGAGTCTCATGCTCTGCCAGGGAGGAGGGGAAGCTGAGAGGAAGCAGAGACAGGGACACCTGACCCAAACTGACCAAAGAGGTATTCCATACCACAGCACGTCATGCCCAGGATGCAAAAACAGAGGGCAGAGACCCGGAAGGGTGGGTGGTGCACTGCTTGGTCGGGCTGGGTATAGGTGGTGAGCGATTGTATTCTTTCCTTGTATTTCCCTTATCATTATTATTATTGGTGGTAGCAGTAGTGGTCTTGTGTTATACCTTAGTCACTGGACTGTTCTTATCTCAACCTGTGGGAGTTGCATTCTTTCGATTCTCCTTCCCATCCCTCCAGGAGCGGGGGGAAGAAAGAGGGGGAATGAGTGAGCAAAATTGCGTGAGTTATAGGGGCTTAAACCACGGCAAACAGGCACCTAAGCTCTTTTCAGAATCCAAGCTGATATTCTTGCCCTACTATTATTGTTATATTACCTTAGTCAAAAAAAAAAAAAAAAAATTGATTCACCATAAGCTCATTTTTATTAGCTTCTGTGACCTGGGACCTTTTTTACACAACTGCAATTCTGACTTCTGGTAACATTAGTGTACAATTTATATTCCTTATATCCATGATAAAATATAAAATGTAGAAGCAAACAGTATCAAACATAAAAAAAAACCCGAAGGAACAATAAACACTCAAGAGAAAAAGCAAAATCACAGAAATATAAAAGAAGAACTCATGTTTCGTTAACAAGCGTTCCTGATGTGGAAGAGAGCCAAAACAACCACTGACATTTTTGTAATTTTGACTTTTTAATTGCTTGTTTGTTCCTTTGGGAAGCTTGCTCAGGCATCCATTAGATTTTTGCTAGCTAAATAAAGTGGTTGTTCATGTACTTCAGATTGCATTTGTAGCTATCTTAATTTTTTATTCTTTTTTGAATTCACTTTGAGCTGTATTCTGATTTGAGATGTAATGCAATATTGCGAAAACCTAAAGTAATTGGATGTTCGAACTTACATATTAAATTAGACTACACAGAAACACAGAAGTAAACTAAATGCCATACTGGATTAATCCAATGGTCATTTTTTACAGTAATTTATGATTAGAAAGAGCAGGACTAAGGAGCGTGAGGGACTGAGTCAAGCAATCTGCAGTTGGCATATGCATCGCGTACTCTTCACCCTGACAGGGGACACCTGCTGTTTTCTAAATTTTAGAGACCAATTTCAGCATAAAAGCCATAAAAAGCAGAATTTAACTTCTGAAGTTTTATTTGCCATTAATTTGGAGGACTCTGACCTCATCATGTAAAAACTCAATTCCTTCTTGAATCTTACGAAGTTTAACCTAAATAAATTATTGAAAGCAGAAGTGTCACGGTTTAACTACATTTTACATGAAAAAAGTGCAGATAGATTTTCAGATTTCTGCCTTTGAACTAACTGAATGTCCCCATGTTCTTGTCTTATGAAACGAGGAGATAAGTATGCTGACTCCACCTTGTTTGTCATTGATTATTGTGTAGATTTTCTTCATGTTCTCTCTTATTCATCTCTTTTCTAAATAACCTTTTCAACTTACTTTCATATTACATTTTCCCCCTATAGCTTCAATATTTTCTTGATCTTCTTTCATTTTAAAACATCTTTTTAAAAAACAAAGCAACCAAAAGCCCAACTAAGACTGCAATATAAGCTTATAGACTGTTTCTCATTTAATACTTTCAACTCTACAGTTCCTTCATGACTGGCACTTTTGAGAAGAGAGATTTACATTTTTCTTTCTTATGTAGTCTACCTTGCTTTTGGTAATATCACAATTTTTCTGCTTGTCAAGTTGCCTATTGTCCTGATTAGTTACAGCTTTCTAGAGTCTTCACAGTTCTTTCTGGTCCTGATTAGCCTAAATAATTTAATATACTTTGCAGATTCATCGTCTCATTGCCAATTGTTTCCAGAGACAGTTCTTCAATGAAACACAGCTATAAATCATTTCTCACAATGAACATTTTCTTCTCTTTTGTCATTTAGGTAGATTTCTATCCATAAGAATACTTGACCTTTCCATTCATGTTTACTTCATTTGTCAGACTTCTGACTGGAGTTTTATCAAATCTTCAACAAGACTGCAAATGCCTAAAGATATCATACCTAAGGAGTTTAATTAAACTTGTATATTGAAAGAATTTTGAAAGATTCAATTATGTGTGGGGATTTTATTTTGTGGTTTCGATTATTTTTAGCCTGGTTTTCTCAGAAAATGGGCATTTTCATCCTTGTTCAATATATATGAGTTAATGTACAGGTTTGTGTGACTATAGACCTGTTAGTGTCTTCTAATAACTTTTGAACCCAGAAGTAAATTACCAGCAAATCTGAAGAGCTTCAGAGATGTTTAATTACTACAGATTTCATAAATGTAAGACATCAAACAGAGATTAGATGTTTTATTAGTATATCTACTGTAGGAGATAACACAGTGTGATGAACTCAACGCTTACTGTACATCAGAAAAACCACACAGGGGAGATCTGTTGTCAATGTCTGAATCACAGGAGAAACTCCTGACAGTTTATGTCTTATTGGATATTTGAAAATCTACCTCTTTGTGAAAACATCTCTCTACATTAGTGTCTGGTATAGCACAGGCTTGAGCTGGTATAATTAGCTGAAATGAAAAATCATACACTCAGGGGAAAAAAAAACGTGGAAATCAGGCTTGATAGGCTCTGGTAATCCTCAGGCTACCTCTTATCTTATCATGTCCAGCTATCAGATAGATATGTTTCAGATCTTGCTCATTCTTTCTTTTTCAGTGTTTGTTTTTATGATGACATTGGAGTCAATATTCAGATATTTTTCTAGTATTTGCCATTAGCTGTACATGTTTTTTTTGATGTGACACTAGACAGATTTGTAAAACGTTCTGCTTTGTTCAATAGTAATTTGTCCCTGGATTATTACTACTTAGATTCTGATTTCTTCCTGAATTATTCTTTCTCTAATTTGTATATTCCTTGGCTCTAAATATTTTTTAGATTTTTAAAAATTTCTCTTCCTCCAATATACCATTTCTCTGTGATAATAGCAGGTCTGAAAGGAAGGTCAAAGGACAGAAAAGAATTTACTGCAGTGGATAATGGTGGAATAGTGAGAGTAAGGAAATACTGAAGGAGTTTTCTCCTGGCTGATAAGGAAAATCTCTTGTTCAGCTTTCATGGCTATTTTGGATTAAGCTTCTAGTGCAAACCCTTTACTAGAATGCTGTAGTAGATGTTTGTAATCTGACTGTGTTTCACAGTGACAAATATCCCATTTTTTGTTGGGATTCTTTTATTTAAATACTGAAGGGTTTTTTCTTTGCAATTGAAAACTGCATTTCACTAGGCAGGTAACAGGAAATCCAATGTCAGCTTTTAAGTTTACAGTGAGATACATTTTTTTCCTGAATTGTCAATGTGGAATTGGAAAACATTCCATGAACAGACATGATATAGAAACCATTTTTTTTAACAGCCTTCTGTTAAGCCTGTGACTATTTTTTATTTGTTTATCTATTTATTTATTTCCACTAATGAAACAGATGTTCTGCCTTTATAGTATGTAGCCACCACTTAAAATTTACAATAACTTTCAGGGAAGGAATGGTGGATTTCAAGATCCTGTTTATATTTTTTTTCCCAACATGTATAATGTAGTGCATAATTTCCCCAGCATATTATATTTATATTGCTAGAGGTGTTTGTTTAAGCATCTCCAGCTGTTATAAATTTTTGCATATAGTTTTACTGAGTTTTCTGCCTCTGACTGTAAATTGAATGCAGTGAAATACCTGTGGTAGAAGTCTTGTGTTCATAAAACTCAAAACTGTGGTGCTCTCAATGACATATGTTAACAAAACCTGGATGTTTTCATAGAGTAGTATTGAGCATAGCAGCAAATGAAGGAAATAAAGGGGTCTATTTCCCATCACCAACTGATGCCAAAAAGCCTTGAACAGCCCCTGAAGAACTGTGGGGAGGCGTGGTTGGAGTGGAAAGCATTTCCACCTCCAGATGAGAGAAAAGATCTTCAGATCTTGACAAATTGAGGAAGATAGATAGATAGATAGATAGATAGATAGATAGATAGATAGATAGACAGACAGATAGATAGACAGATAGATAGGTAGATATTCAAGATGCAGCAGATTCCCCTGCAGTAACACCAGTTATGTGAAAGAAACTATCCAATTAACAACAAGAGACAATGGTCAGTAAAAAATAGATTGTCCAGGTGTAGGAAATTGTGCAAGGATCTCAGATGTGAAGGATAGAGCACATCTGGGTACAGCAACCTCTCCAAAGAAGGAATAAATTTCGATTTTAACAATTTAAAAACCAGACTTTTTCTGGTCAGAAAGGATGGTAGACCTGATGCTCACCTGAGGGCTGAGAAAAGCTAGTAGTATTAGAATCATAATCTGGAGATTCAAAGAGCTCCACACTTTACTGGTAATGAATTAGGCAATTGGAGAAATGTGGTTAAGTATACTGTAGGAGTGAAAGAGGAGCTACTTCAAAGGTTTAGTGCATGGCTACTCAGCGGGCATCCATAATTGACCTTTTATTTTTTATAGTAACAAACATAGTATGCCACAGATACATGAACTTGTAATATCTAACTGAAATCATGCTAATTAAACAACAATATTTGTTGGTTCAGAGAGTTAAAAAGAACCCTTTTTTTTTCATGTGCAACAATCTAACCCCGGTATTTGACAATTGTGCAATATTAGCACAGAATATATTATAAATTAATAGGACACTGTTATCGGGGTTTGTTTTTTTTCTTCCCCTTGGGTGTGATTCTGTCACTCCTTGTAGGCAGCTGAATTAGAAGCAGATAATAGAACTTCTTACAGAAAATGGCTGTTTAGCAGCGTTGTACAACACAGCCTGAAGGGTTCTCATCTAGCCATTTCTACTTACAAGCAGAAGACTATCATCAGAAGAACAGATTTGAATATAATTATTTGTCAGGTTGTCAGAGTACCAGGACAAGCATTTTTCTTTCTTTTCAAATGGGAACTGTGTCTTTAAGTAAGAAGTCGAATTAACAGAAACAACTCTTATAACAATAAAAATGACAGTTTCACTTAGATTTGCATGCATATGTAGTCATTAATAAGAGCATAAAGAATTGGGTAGCTATTGGTACTGGTTTCTACAGAGTTTTACTAATTTACTTTTGTTTTTTTTAACAGTTTGGTGAATATTGGCTGGTATAAAATATATGTTCTAACTTGCTGTAACCTGTCAATTCCATTAAGAGAAAGAGTCATATTAGACAGGTGAGGTTTATAACCACTTCTTTCATTACAATATGATTTTTATAACTCTTCTAATTTCATTATATTCCTTATATTTTTCGCTGCTCATTAACTATAGTCCTAATAATCACATATCTGCTCATAGCAACTTGTCTTTCTTAATTCACCCATCACTGCTCTATGCATTCCCTTGCTATCTGCAGCTTTCATTAGCTTGTTTAAACTGTCAGCCCTGTGTAGAACAAAGAATTAGTAGTGAAGAGAGAAAGAAGCAGTGTTCCAGAGAAAACACTAAATGATATTAAGCAAGCAGCTATGTGTTCTGATCTTAGTGAGGTAAATTTAGGATTCTGAAAACTTCAAGAATTGCTCAAAATTTCCAGATGAAGAATTGTCCGTGAAATGGACAATGAAGGGGGGTAAATGGGAAAGTAACTGGAAAAGCATAGAAATCTTAAGATGTATAACAAGAAAGAGAAAAAAAAAAACATGGAAGCACTTTTCTTAATAGGAAGCAGCCAATATTTTGCCTTTGACAAAGAAGCAAATCATAGACTGCAGGCAATAAGCAATAGGAGTCAAAGCAGTAACAAACTTAAAAAAAAAGAGAGAAGTGGTCGGGCAAAAAAAGAACTCTGTTTTGTGAGAATAAAGGCATATAATCTGTGCTGCAAATAAAGAGACTGGTTGTCATGATGACTTCTGATTATTGGAAGAGACACAGGTTCTGAAATTCCTTGGAACTAGATGAAATCCAGCCAGTAGATGGTAGTCCTCAGGGGAGAAGAGTGAAATTAGCTTTCTTTGAGGAGACTGGTGAAATATCTTAGACCTTTCACACTAAACAGAAACATGAAAAGTAGAGAAGCGTTACTAAAGATTATGTATCATATGTTCGATGGTGTGCAGAAGAGAGAGCTTGGGACTGTTTGTGATAGTGAAGGGTTAGAGAGACTTTGAATTAGATGACCTCCAAACCAGAAAACAAGAAATACTCATATATAGTTTTAAAGTCAAATAAATAGGCCTCAAATACACTTAAAAATAGTTAGGAGGTGGGGGGTGTGGGTGGGGAGGGGAGGGTAAGGAGGTGGGGCGGGGAGGCGGCTAGGGGAAAGAGGAGAGCTTAATTAAATGCATGCAGTACAATGTTCTAATGCATGAGGATGAGTTCATGTAAAATATAAGTAGTAAGACTTAGTATATTAGTACATTTGCATAAATGAAAGAAAAAATGGATATAAAATGTCAGAGACCATTCCCTAGTGATGTTAGTAGAATTCTTAAAACCTGCTCTTGCACAAAGTAAAAAGCTTAGCAGACTTTCAGTATGCTCTGATGTCTACAGTATCAACATTTACAGTATTATCACAATACCTTTTCATTAGAAGGGAAGACAATAGTTGCTGTTCTATAAATAATGATACAAACCATAAAAGAATATTGGCTGTGAAACCATTGTATTCTTTCCCTGTTAGAAGAAGAGCTGAAGCAAATATTTCCAAGACCATCCCATAACGTAATCTAAACCAGAAAATATTGCACTTAACTCCCTGAGTGTTTTCTGTGGAAAAAATAGATCTAAAAACCCTTACAAAGTACATTTTGAAGTTTTAATTTTAAGATAAACACTGGAATCTAGGAGTTACTTGATTTTTTTTTTTATTTTGCAACGTGCTGTCTCTTCACCATTTCTTTCGATAAACCTATGTGCAGTCATGTCACAATGGCTGTGATGCAGTTTCCACTTTCACGGGGCTTCTGTCCCACCCTCAAACAGCAGCTAGCTGAACAGTTGCAATAGCTAAGTGAAAACTTCCTCTACAAGTGAAAACTTTCCCCTACGAGTGTCATCTGCAAGTATTAGAATGAACATTTTGGATGTCCTCTCAAACATGTCTCTGTGTTTTGACATCAACATCAAGAAAATAGTGAACACACTAGCTCCTCCCAAAGTACACGACAGACCCTTACTCAAAGGATCAAATAGAGCCCGGGAATCAGATTGCAAAGGAGCTTCTCTTTCCTGCATGGGGAAACACTGAATAAAATTTCTTTGAAATCGCAGAAAGTACAGTGTAATTAGCTGAATGGCTACTTACAGTTCTCAACAACAAAGTTACAAATTTTGCTTTAAAACTGGTGATCTCTATTCTGTTTTCTGATTTTTTTTATCATGGCCTATTTTTTTTTCTGAGTAGCAGTTTTTTTTTTGTCTGGTCACACCTCATCCATTATGTTTTCTTCTCAGGATGAATCTGGGAAGCAAGAAGGCTTTAGTTTGTCATGTCCTGGTTGCTGCATGCCTTGCCAAACACAACTTTCTGGAAGAAAAGGGAAGAGATTGGCTCCTTTGTAGGAGAGAATGGAAATATTCAGGGAATAATGTTCAGAATGCAGATTGAGGTAGGCAGAGGTAGCTCTGAAGAACATCTGAGCTCAGGAGACAGCTGAGCAGAGAGTAAATCCAATGTTATCCCTCCAGGGTGACAGAGAAACTGCATTGTTTGTTACAGCCCAAGAAGACAGTAAAGGTTGATGAAAGAAAACAACTGTAAATGAAAGGTCCTGCTCCTCAAGGTCATGTCTGGCAATGGGAGTTAGATTTGTTTCCGAGTCCCCTTGTTTCCCTATTCACATTCTATTTTCTCTCACCTAAAAAAAAAAAAGTTTCTCCTTCCAGTTAAAGTTCCAATAAAAGCAGGTTTATAAAAGCTCTTTGATCTTGTTGGAAAGCTCACATAAAAGAAAAAATATAGACAGAACTGCCTGTCTGGCTGGTTTGGGATGTGCAAGAGCCTCGGTGGTTATGCACTTGCTGGTTATCATTAAAAAAAGAAGCTATCATTCTTCATTAAATCATCCATGTGTTAAACTTCTTATCTCTGTATCTCACTTTGAACTGTATTACTCATGTGGAGCAGAACCATCCTGGGAGGATGCCAGATAAAATTTCCAAGATGTCAATAGCTGGAGGCACCATAGCCATATAATGCAAGAGAGTTCTTTCGCTCCGTTTCCCCTGACATATCCTTTAGATGCAATTATTCCATTGGATGCCTCCATTTGAGCAAAGGAAGAGAGTTAGTCTTGGTCCAGCCAAATTCTAACTCTTACAAAGCTAAAACACTTTCTGGACAAGTTGCAGCGCTGTCAGTATGTGCCTGCTTCTCTCTTTTTCCCCTTAGGTATTGCATACTCCAATAGATGTAAGTCAGATGATGTGCCATGAGCTTAAGCCGAAGCTTGCTTGAGAAGACTGGGGACAGTGCTCTTGCACGAATATCCTCCATAAAAAGGGTAAAACGCGCATTTGTTCCTTTCCAAACCACCCCTACTACTCTATATGCTGAAAGCAGTCACAGTATCTCTTCTCTTGGGAAATAAAGAGCTTCTGTATTTCCAGATATTTTGGTGAAACAATTCTCTCAGTATGCCAATTATTTTTATTAATAAATGGGAAAAATCCAGGAAGTATGGAATACATCATGCAAACATACAGGCACAACTTTATAAATCTGGACATTAGAGGTGGTAGAACAGTTTTTCCTTCCTCATTAAGATACAGTGTATTTAAAGCAAGTTTTTCACCTATTGTTCTCATTGCTTTAGGGAATACTAAACAGGCATGCAGGTCTTTTTACTGATGGTTGTCAGCTCTACTTAGCACTTTGTTATATTAGTATACATTAATTTGTGATTTTATTATTGCTGCAGGGCATATACACATCATTATCTTTCAGGTCAGCGGCTCATCATTATGGTGATTATTCAAGAACGATGTGTTGATGGCTTTAATAGGCCAATAATCAAGTGATGAAGGCTCTGTAAGGAAATTCAGTACTGTTGTGAAATTACTGAGTGCTCTATAGTGATATGATTTGCAGAGCTGTAAAGCTGTGCGAGTAGAATAACCTGTTAATACATCTTGCAGCTTTTCAGGGTTGTTATCTATTGTGCTTGTTTAGAAATGTTGGCTTACACACGTGCGATATTTCCTTCAGCTATTGGGTACTCTTTTTGACAATATAACAATTTGTGTTCTATTTCATTAGTTCTTTGCAACCAGATTTTTAGAAAACTTCATTGTTTTATATAAAAGTCATGAAACAAAAAAAAATATCGGAAGAAAATATGAGTTTCTATAATGAAAATATTTGGTTATATTTTGCAAAAGAACTTATGAAATGGACATTCCTTGCATCTTTATGAAAATGAGAACAAATAATATGGAAGGATGAAAAATTAATATACCTTTTATTACTTTGAAATTTTGGTGCTAAAACATCAGGTGAGTGTGAACCTTACAGTAGTTCAGTCCTCTTTTCCTTCAGCCTCATTTTACTATCTGTTGTATAAATATGTGGTTTTGACTGCATGAAGCAACTATTTCACTAAATCTGATAGATAATGATAAAGAATATCATTGTACAAGTTTATTATATGGATGTATATATATCGGTACATGTATGTACATTTATGTAGCTAACATGCCTGTATGTATTTTGGCATTGCTCTGACAATATAAAAAAGTAAAACTTTAATTTCTCTCATCAATGGTTATATAATTTTCTGTGAGGGACAAAAATATAAACTTCCTTTTCTCTGCATCCCACTTTCAGAAGAAACAATACAGTATGAATCATTATTGTTGTTTGCAACCATGCGATCCTGAGAATCTTCTGAGGTGGGAGCAAAGAAATCTCTAGAGTGGATGACTTTTTTTAAGAAATCGTTGGCATTAGAAACACGAAGCAAAACAAAGTAAATCTACTTGCAAGTAGATTTAATATTTAAGTCTAATAAAGACACAGTTTTAGAAATATCTGTGGTACCACACAAGGATGACTGCTACAGGAATAGAAGATAACAGAATAGTTAAGTACATAAAAAATGTTTTTCCAATGAACTGTCTAAAGAATTGCTGCTGACAGAGAACTAGAAAGACAGTTATCACAATGCCTTTACTGCCTTTAAACACAGCTGTCATGACTTTCTTCACACTCATCTGCACAAGATTGTAAGCAATCACAGGCTGATTTCACTGAGTAATTTTTCTCATATTCATGTCCCTTCTCTGACATAGAAAATATTCTCTTGATGCTAACCTTGATCTACAAGCACAAATACTTTATTTTGGAATCATCATGGGCTAGATGAAGTGCATGTAAGTCATTGTAACCAATGAGAACTCCTTGTTTGAGTGAATATACAATGGCAATACCCAGTTTCTTTTCTCCCTATACTATACACTATATACTATGCTTTTTTTTTTTTTTTTTTTGCTACAATTTTTGGACATGCAAACCTGAGAAAACTTGAGATAATCTAGTGCCCAAATATGAGCTTCACATCTTTTTAAATTCATTCACTGTTTTGTAAGTTTGTTTAGCAAAGAAATTTACTCTAATCATTTACTCACTACAAGTTTGATTCATCATCTAATCATATTTAACTAAGAACTTAGCATCTGATTTTAAATCATATATGATTTAGTTTGCATTGCCTTCGGTGGGTACTAAATTTCAAAACCTTGCTTTAATATTTTGGGAAGCTGAGGTAAAACCTGCATACAAGGTGATAACAAGTGATGGTCATGATATTATCTTAATGAAGTAAATTAAAGTAATTCCAGAATCAATCTGATAATATGGGAAACAATTTCAGATTACTAGTTTGACAGCACTGGAAAACTTTGTATGAGGTGATCTGAAAGAAGAGTACAAAAATGATCACAGTTATTAGTTTGAATAAAGGCTGCAAGTTTGCTTTGATGTTATTCATGGCTCTTTTTGATTTTCAGTACTAAGGTAGTGCAACAAAATAATTTAAAGTCTGACACTAGTCTGCAGTTATTTGGTGTTTTCATGGTTACCTTTTGATAGTTTCTTTCGTGTGCTTCAAAGAGAAAATGACATCAATGAGGTAAAGTTCGTCACATTAAATCTTGAATCAGCAATACTGGAACTTGCCTTGTTTCATGATAAACTGAGAAGAAAATTATTTTAAAAATTGATAGATAATGTAAGTTGTGACAACCTGCTAAAGGAATAAGATGGTGTAGATCTAATTTTTGTGTACCATATCATTTACACGCTATAGTTGGAGGGTATATGGAGGGACTTTTTTCCCCACTGCTGTTACTTCCTAGAGCGCAGTACATGCTATGCAATATATGCATCATACTGAACTGAGTACTGACTACAAATTATTACAAGGCTGGAGGAAGCATATCTGGAAAGTTCTCAGTTTTGGTTATTTTTTTTCAGGCAGAGCTGAGATAGAATTGAAAATGAGAAAATCTGAACACCAAAGTCATATAACACTTTTTACTTCCTGGAGGCAGATGACTATAATAAAAGAGAAGTAAATAAGTCATTTGAGTAGACTGCTGAAGATATGATTGAGTCACTATTATCAACATTTAGGATGAATAATATAAAATTATACGCACTCAGAAAAAAGGACTCTGATTGTGTGGTACATTGGGTATACAATATAGCACTGATTTAGAAAAACAAATAATAGAAGGTATAAATAGAAAAACATCAAAAATGTTGCAGAAACTGGCACATACAAGATCGAGAAAGAAGTAAATGCTTTTCTGTGTGAATGCATGCTGTCTGTGTAAGAGGAAGTGGAAGTGTTCTCAGGTCTCCAGGCAGACAGGTTTTCTTATTGGTTTTAATTCCTGTACCTCAAGTAGAAATGTCTCTGATGATATAAGGCCTGCATCTCTAACCCCCACATATCAGTTGTCTTTGTAAAAGACAAACTTGCCTAATCTGTCTGTTGAGATTCTAGTAGAAGGCACATGTCCTGAGATGAACACGGAAGACTGCCAGTCTGAGAGATTAAGGAAGCTCTGTGGTTGATGGAATATAGGCTATCTTCAAGATCCACATTCAGATATAGTATGAAACTTTGATTCCATAGAACAAGAAGATTTTAACTCCAAACGTTACTATATTCTGTATTATCTTGTATGACACTACTGGTTTAGAAAAGATTATCTGTAAAAGAAGTTTCTTTCCTTCTTTTTCTTGCTATTTTTAGTGAACTTGTAGTTGACTTGTGCTTTTATTGATTGAAAAATGAACAGAATTTACCATGTTTACAAGAAATAGTGAGCAATCAATGGGCAGAAGACAAGCTTTCACTGAATAAACATACATTTCTATAGTAAAAGGCCAGAAAAAAAAATTTAAAAAAAAGAAGACTGAGTTACTATTTCTTTAATCTATAATTCCTTTTGATGAAATATCATACCAGAATACTCTGACTTGATCTCTTGGAACCTGTAAGGAAACTTCTCTATATGGGTGATTCAAAGACATCATTATTAATCTCTGTTTTTCAGTCTGTCAGAACAGAAAGGAATCCTAAAAATGTTCAATACATAGCATTCATCTGACACTGAAAGAAAGGTAATAGATGTTTGTACTTCATGTTCACAAAACCACTTTCTGTATATCTGTGTGAATATTATTAAATTCAATTTAAGTTTTTATTTCTGTCAACTTCTCCATATACATGAATTTAATGACAGGCGATACAGAATGGGTAATGGAATAGGATTTTTTTTTTTTTATCTTCAAGTTGTGGTCCACATGTGTACAAAATTTCCAGACTGAGTCAAAAGTACCAAAATCTAAACTCTCTGTCAGTAAATACTCATGTCTGCTGATAAAACATCCATAGTTAACAAAGGTATTTCTGAAATCTGATCCAAATTGGCTACGAGTAGGCTTGCATGTCCCCAGGGATTTTGCAACATCAAAAAGAGTGGCTTAGGTAGCCTGAGAAACAAGTCAGCAAATAGTACTGTTGAAGAGCTACATCTGTAGATTACATTAGATCATCAGCATCTGGATGTTATGATTCATCCCACAGCTCTCATTCTGTTATATCAGGTGGTTAGTTAATTTTTATTTTGCCCCACAGTGTGATTTAAACCCAGCAGGCAGCTAAGCACCACTTCTCCCTGGTCAGATGTGGTGAGAATCAGAAGTGTAAAAATGAGAAAACTCATCAGTTGAGATAAAGCCAGTTTAAGAGGTAACACAAAAGCTGCATATATATACAAAGCAAAGCAAGGAATTCATTCACCACTTCCCATCAGCAGGCAGGTGTTCAGCCATCCCCAGGAAAGCAGGGCTCCATCACAAGTCAGGTTACTTGGGAAGACAAATACCTTAACTCTGAATGTCACCCCTTCCTTTCTCTTCCTCCAACTCTATAAGCTGAGCATGACACCATGTGGTATGGAATATACCTCTGGTCAATTGGGGTCAGCTGACCCAGCTGTGTCTCCTCCCAGCTTCTGGTGCACCCCCAGCCTACTCATGGGTGGGGTGGGCTGAGGAGCAGAAAAGGCCTTGACCCTGTGTAAGCGCTGCTCAGTAGTAGCTATAATAGCATGTAACACCCCTGTGTTATCCTTGTTTCCAGCACAAGTCCAAAACCTCATAATAGGTACTATGAAGAAAATCAACTCTATCCCAGGCACAACCAAAACACCCCACCATGAGGACTGAATTCTGTAGCAAGATTATGGGCCCTTAGCAGATCTTAGCTGCATATGAAAAAATTTCTTCTGGAATATGCCTTGTTAAGTATTTCAGCCACTGCATAAAGATATTCAGCAGTATGACTTGTATTATTCCTGGAATTGGTGCTGCATAAGGCTGTGCTTCCCCTTCTGACTGTGTATTTTCTCCTATTCTTCACAGAAAGAGTAGCCATGGTTCTAGGTGGGAAGTGATCTTTCTTTTCATAGCGTTTTCAGATTCTTCCTAAAAGACACAGCAAAACATTGATCTATTCCACTGGCTATTTCGGCACTCAAGAAAAACAGTCTTACCTAACAAACTTCTTCATGCATTCAGAAAAATGTACCTTGTTTAAAACAGATAGGAAATACTCCCAATGATGATGTACAGCTTAGCCCAACTCTGCATTGTGCAAAGGCCTCAGATAGGCTGCCGCAGATGTGAGCACTGCTACAGTGCAGTACAGGGGGAGGAGAAGGCTGTTGGGAAGGACAGCCTCATTCAGATGCAGCTCACGCTGTGTTGTGTAAGAATGCATCAGAGTCTTTATGACTTCCTGGGGTAGTAAATTTTCATCCTGCTGACAACAGGAGTAATTGCTGTGTGCAGAATAAAATCGCCTTTTTAAAAGTTTAAGTTCTATTTTTACGAGCTGTGCTTCCTTATTTCTTAGTTTAACTCATGAAAGGTCATCATTACTGTTATTACTACTCATGGTAGTTATGTTTGTGGAGAAAGCATAGGGAATTTTGCAAATTAGCATGTTACTATGGAGGACAGAGAAATAATATAATTTCCTCTGTACTAAAAGTTATGTATTCCACCTTATCCTTTGTACTAAGTGCTGATGATCTAAAACTCTTTTGGCATCTTAGAGAGATCTACACTGAAATTTCTCCAAAGGGGTTCACAGTTTATTTGTGAAAAATTGATATATTAGTTCTTTATTTCAGAAAAGTACACAAATAGAAGGTATGCCTTCATTAACAAATAAAGCCATTATACATATCAACCTAAGGCTACCTTATCACAGCTGCATCTGCTTCTGCTAAAATTGTGGTTGAAAATAATATACACAGGTCGAGTGAGAAATTTCACAATACACTTTAAGATTGATTTTTAAAAGTCCAAATTTCAAGGACAAGAAAAGAATCATCAGTTGGTAGGTCTTATGATACTTAGCATTAGAAAGGCCAACAAGGATGATATCATGGTGGGAATCTGTTATAGACCACCCAGCCAGGATGAAGAGTAAGAACATAGGTAAGAAGGATGAGAGCAGAAACAATGTGGCCAGCAAGGCTAGGGAAGTGATCACAGAATCATAGAATCATAGAATAGTTAGGGTTGGAAAGGACGTTAAGATCATCTAGTTCCAATCCCCCTGCCATCAGCAGGGACACCTCAAGCTAAACCATGCCACACATGACTATGTCCAACCTGGCCTTGAACACCACCAGCAATGAAGCATTCACAACTTCCCTGGGTAACCCATTCCAGTGCCTCACCACCCTTACAGTAAAGAACTTCTTCCTTATATCCAATCTAAACTTCTCTTGTTTAAGTTTGAACCCGTTACCCCTTGTCTTCTCACTACAATTCCTCATGAAGAGTCCCTCCCCAGCATCCCTATAGACCCCCTTCAGATACTGGAAGGATGCTATGAGGTCTCCACTCAGCCTTCTCTTCTCCAGGCTCAACAGCCCCAACTTTCTCAGCCTGTCTTCATACGGGAGGGGCTCCAGTCCCCTGATCATCCTCATGGCCCTCCTTTGGACTTGTTCCAACAGTTCCATGTCCTTTTTATGTTGAGGACACCAGAACTGCACACAACACTCCAAGTGAGGTCTCACAAGAGCAGAGCAGAGGGGCAGGATCACCTCCCTCGACCTGCTGGTCACGCTCCTCTTGATGCAGCCCAAGATACAGTTGGCTTTCTGGGCTGCGAGCACACATTGCCAACTCATGTTCATCTTTTCATCAACCAAAATCCCCAAGTCCTTCTCCGCAGGGCTGCTCTGAATCTCTTCTCTGCCCAACCTGTAGCTGTGCCTGGGATTGCTCCGACCCAGGTCTAGGACCTTGCACTTGGCATGATTAAACTTCATCCGGTTGGCATCAGCCCACCTCAAAAGCATGTCAAGGTCCCTCTGGATGACGTTCCTTCCCTCCAATGTATCAACTGAACCACACAGCTTCGTGTCATGGGCAAAGTTGCTGAGGGCGCACTCAATCCCACTCTCCATGTCACCAACAAAGATGTTGAACAAGACCAGTCCCAACACCAATCCCTGAGGGACACCACTCGTTACTGGTCTCCAGCTGGGCATTGAGCCATTGACCACTACTCTTTGCGTGTGGCCATCCAGCCAGCTCTTTATTCACCGTGTGGTCCACCTATCAAATTGATGTCTCTCCAATTTAGAGACAAGGATGTCATGTGAGACAGTGTCAAACGCTTTGCACCAGTCCAGTTAAATGGCATCAACTGCTCTACCCCTGTGCATCAGTTCCATAGCCCCACCATAGAAAGCCACTAGATTGGTCAGGCAGGATTTCCCCTTAGTGAACCCATGCTGGCTGTCACCAACCACTGTACTCAGCACTAGTGAGGCAGCACCTCAAATGCTGTGTTCAGGTTTGGGTCCCTCACTGCATGAAAGATATTGAGGTGCTGGAGCATGTCCAAAGAAGAACAATGAAGCTGATGATGGGTCTAGAGAACAGGTCTTATGAGGAGAGGCTGAGGGAACTGGGGTTATTTAGTCTGGAGAAAAGTAGTCTAAGGAGAGATCTTATCCCTCTCTACAGCTATATGCAAGGAGATCATAGTGAGGTAGAGGCAGGTCTCTTCTCTCAAGTAACAAGTGACAGGACAAGAGGAAATGGCCTCAAGTTACATCAGGGGACGTTTAGATTGGATATTAAGAAAGTTTTCTACAACTAGAGGGCTGCCAAGCATTGGAACAGGCTGTCCAGAGAAGTGGTTGAGTCACCATTCATGGACGTATTTAAATGGTGTGTAGACATGGCTCTCAGGGACATGGGTTAGTGGTGGAGTTGGTAGCACTAATTTCATGGTTGGACACAATGTTTTTAAGGGTCTTAGCCAACATAAACAATTCTATAACTCAATGTGTTACTTACTCAATGTCTCCAATGTGCTCATAAACATATAAAAAATAAAAAGTCTAAAATACTGTGCCAAAAAATTCGTAATTCATAAAAATCTAGCAAGTTTTATTGGGTGGATTCATGTTATTAGTCAGAAGCAATGCATTCTTGTTATCTGCGTAGGAATATTAAGGCTTGACATAAAGAAATGTTTCATCCATCACAAAGATGTTAGGTAAGAATACCAATGGAATTGTTAATATCCCTCAAATTGTAAAAATACTAATGTTGTGATGTTGTGCCTTTTTCACACAGAATATGAAATACTTACAGTCATCTATTTCAAATCTGTGCTACAAAATCACTTGAAATTCAAATTTTTTGGTCTTGTATATATTGGAATTTTGGTCTTGAGTATATTGGAATTTAAACATTTTATTGTCTTCCTGCATTGTTTTATAAAAAGTTACAGCTCTCAAATAAATATTCTGGGAACACTTCCCCCCCCCCCCCCCCCCCCCCCCCCCAATAAATCCAGCTGAAAATAATTTTGCTTCTTAGGAAATTCTTCAATTTATTTGGGGCATATAAGGGCATCCTTTGAAATTTCAAAGCTCAAAAAAACATTATCTGACTTTTTTCTCTCACACATGCATTCTTTCATTCTTTCGCATTTCCCAGTTTTCAGAGGGGCTAATTTCTCCCCCACACTCCACATGATATTTCCTATTTTGAAAGAAGCAGAACTGCTCAGTTCTTCCACGTATTGACTGGATTTATACTTCTAGTTTTAGCAATGTCTTTAACATCCTCTGTTCTGATAAAAATCTATTGTACTCCAGGCTAAGAGAGCTGTGTGGCTGAGTCTTTTTCTGAGTGTTCATTCCACCACTGAACAGTTTTATTTCTGTCTATTGCTGCTTGAAATTGGTTGCCCTTTTTGCAGGCAACTAATCTCCGATTTGTAAAAGAAGAAAATCAAGTAGAGTATCTGAACATTGCAAATGTTTCACTTTTTTCTGATAAAATTAAAAGAGATTTTGTTAAGACTTTTTTATATTTCTTGTGTGCAGTTATGAATATACAGAAAACTATAGTAATCCAATCCTTCATTTAGGCATTAGTAACATATTTGTTTCTACATATATTAAGGTAGATATCTTATGTGAAATATAGGTCATTTGCAAAAATGCCTCCCTTTCTGTGTTTGGATGTACGCACATTACCATTTAGAACCTGTAAAATAATGTCATATGAGTATTTCAGGCAGTTACAAATAACAGAGTAATTTCATTGAGTCAAAGTACAGCCTCAATTGCCTGTGAAGAGGCAAAATCTTAAAACATACACTGCACCTCTGAGTTAACATCCAAGCAAAATTTTTAATGTTTGCATAGAGGTATGCTTTAATTTGTAAAACCAGGTGATAGAGTCAGAACTGAGTTTTATTTTGACTTTTCGTTTGCTTTCTTTCTGGCAAATAAATTACCTGTTTCTGACAAAACCAGGTTGTATAATACCCTTTTCAGATGAAATACTGTGTTCAGTCTGAGATTAGGAATGGGAACACTGAGACCTTTGATGAAATATGAAAAATGCTTTTACAAGATATTATTGTTACCACAACTTTGCAGAAAACAATTTCAAAAATCTCTTTTGTCAGCATACAGAGCTCATAAGAAATATATTTTTATTATTTGTTAGTTCATATGTTTCATTTATGCTCTGGATATTAGTTCTGTTCCAAAACTTGAATTACTTAGTTTTTTAAGACATAGACATTTATTTTAAGACACTGAAGAAAAAACTAATCTTAACATGAAGTCTGGAAAAGGAGAATTATTCCATTTACATTGTATTCAATTTCCAACCTAAGTAGTCAACACCTGGAGGTCCTGTGGACACAGGGTCTTCTATTTTATTGCATATTAAGACCACAAGTTTTAAAAGTAGTGTGAAGGGCTTTTACCACTTACTGATGAAGGCAATAAGAGGTTTTCTAGTTGCACACATAATAATTGCGGCACTTAAACTGTCTTTTCATCTCCCATAGTTTCTTCTGTAAAGGAAATTTCAGTCTCTCCACTGGAATTACCAGTCCAAAGAGTTTCAGCTTCTATAAAGTGAAGGAAAGCTTCTTAAAAGTGAAAACCCATTTAAAATGTTAATTCCAGACAGAATGGATGCGTGCCTCTATGTCCACCATGTGTCCAGGTGTATTATCAGGAAAAGGAGAAGGAGCTCTAAAGAAAAGCCTGTTGCGCAGCTTAGCAGCAGCCAAATGAACAGCAGCTTTCACCCCACTACAGGGCGAGGATGTGGCTATATACATACTCAAACCTAAGACTACCATAAAGTATTATAACCATTTTGTATAGAGCTAATATATGAATCATATTTTTAAATGCAGAGATACGCAAGCATGATGCCATGGAAAAATATGTGCACATTGTGTGCAACATGCAGAGTATCTTGAGAATTATGTTGATACAAACACCTATTTAAAAGATGCTTAGAAGCTTCTTTGTTAAGATTAATTGACATATTCACCTTTGTGCTTGTTCTAAAAAAAAATTTTAAAAATTATGTTTTTCCAAGACTCAGCCAAGCTGAACTTATATTAATGACAAGATTTATACTGAATTTAGTGCCTTTTTGTTCAAGTCATAGGTAAAGACTTTTGTTTCACTGTTAGATAAATTATTTACAAACTTTCCTCAAGAACAGCTGAGAAGAATTCGGATTGTTTGCTGATCTATGATCATTTTTACTGCAAAGTGAAAATGTTATGCTTAGGTTATGCTTATGCTTTTTTTATTGCTTTTACAAAACACAAACTTCAGAACTGCTGATTCCATAAAGGCTGAACTCAGCAATGTGTTCTTAAATAACTGCTGAGAAGCCTTTACACTGCTTTGTTCAAGTTGGATGAATTTTCCAGAAACAGACTCACTGAAAGTCTTAGTTGCAGCAGGTAAAGAAATTAGATAGAAAACAGATAGTTTGTTGTGGGTTTTTTTTTTTTTTTTCCCTTTGGTGGCTTGATTTCAGGAAGAAAAAGTTTTTGCATATAATACAAGCAATACATGTTTACTTTATTATCTCAGAAAAATCACATGTAGCTGGAAAAACTCAAAAGCCTGAGATCTTCCATTCCTGCTGTCGCTGATAACATCAGTTATTATTTTGTCTTGTCCTTTTCTCCATGTCTCTGTCAGATAGATTGCCATAGCGTATCTGGAAAGGGCACATGTGAAGCATATGACATGATTCATTTCATCAAAGGTCAAAATGAGGTGGAGCTTCTTCTGACCTTACAAGAACAAGTCACCTACCATAACTGCAACATTTGCTACTGAGAAAACCCAACAGCCAGCTGACAAGAAGCTGAAGGGGAAACCCGCATAGAGATAATGCAAAGTTTGTGACTGACTTACTCATGCAAAGTGGTGGTATAAGGGCAAACAAAGTAGCTGAGGGTCAGAAGATTAAATATATTTCTACTGCACACGCCTAGGAGCAGCTCCAAGAGAAATCAGGTTTGTCTGCTTTCCCTCAGCAGCTTCATACAGTAGCTGTTTGAAGCAGCAAAGCCGTCCTTCTCATAAATTCCCACAGAGACTTTGAAGCTCAAAGCGAAATGTACATTACCACACCTATAGTTAGGTGACTATGTGGAGATTCTCACTCCTTCATAATCCATAGAAGTTCAACTTCGTCCCACTCTCATTCCTTCCAGGGAAGTTATATATCCAGTGTTAAGCTCCTGATTAGCACACACAGACTTCAAGGAAATACCTCAGTGGGCTGAGTGCCTTTTCTATCACCTTTTTCTTCTTTCCAATTGGCAGTCAGCAGAAGCAATTTATCCTACCAGGTAGCCAGCACTGTTACTACCCAAGTCTTCTCTTCAAACTATGGTAAACTGGGTAAAAGAAAACAGGTCAGCAAGCAAAAACTAAACCAGTATTAACTGGCCCAACAGCACCACAGAGTGCAGTTTGAATGGGATGGTCTGACTGGCAGGGAGGGAATAGGCTCATTGTGAGTGAGGAAGGCAATCAAAAATACCCAAATCATGAATGCTGGGCATTCCTGCATCTCTGGAATAACAAAACCAAACCCCCCTCTTTTTGGTGTCAAAGATTACTGCCTTTTGTCTCATCCTCCTCTAGGATAACCAGAACAATGATTTTTTATGTTTCACCTCTAAAAAGAAATCTTCATATCTAATTGACAGTTTACAAAAACATCCTTTTCCCAAAACTGATCTCAGTTGTTGATAGGGAAAAGAATGGATACTCTACTTGGTAGAAAGTTCGCTTCAAGGAAAATAAAAAGAACAAACTAGTCACAGAGCATTAATATATGTCAATACCTTATTCACATGGAGTCAGGGTGAAGCAATGACCCCACGTGTTTCTCCAAGGGGTAGGTATGCAGTACTTTGTCGTATTTGAGCTTTCAGAGCTATGTCTGCATTATTACATATCTCAATAAAAAGGCAGCAATATGTGAATGAAGTTGAGAGCTTGAGATCTCCTCCTCAATTTCTGTGTGTTGTTTGAATTCCTTGGTAACCAAGTCAGAAAAACTTATGTGTCCTGCAGCATTTTGAATTTTCTAGCTACATTGTTGAGCCTCATAAACATTCTCCTTTGTCTTACTTGTATTCTTAGATAATCCTGCTTATATTAATACAGCTACACCACAGCTGTAGTCAGCAGTTGGCATTTCCTGCTTATTCTGTTTTTTGCTGTCCTAAATTAGGACTCAGTTTGCATTTGGTCCAATTTCTTCTCTCTCAGGCAAGGCAGCATGATGTGTACAGCAGGATGTATTTACCTCCAGGCTAAGAATCAGGCCATTCTTCACTCTGTGAGGATTTAGCTTTGCTTACACAGATTCCAGTGCTGAACGAGATGGGGCATTTGTCAGGCTGATGAAGTAATCAGCTTAGCTTTTGCTACAGTTGTATTCTTGGGAATTAGAACAAATAGATATTGCTAACAGCAGCTTAACATTACTCCTGCTAAAAGGTTTACTACTCCCCTCACTTATCTAACACGTATTCACTCTTAAATATATCCATATTTAGCTGTATCCTAAAAAGATTATTGCAAGTTTTATGCTCTGGTTAGATGTATTGTATGAGATCCAAAGATACCATTTGTAGTTATATTTCTCACTTGAATGATATGAATGTTTTTCCCCCACCTTATAAATGTCTTGATGTGTTTCTTTATTTGAAAACAGCTGCAATGTTTTTGAAAACTATTGTCCTTTACTAGACTTTCCAGCTAGGAGGAGTGATACTGCCATTCTTTTATACCACATGAAAGCTTTTAACTTGGAACACAGACTCTCTCACTCACATATTATCTGACTTATGTACTCTGAAAAATAAAATAAAATAAAAAATAAGTGGCAGCAGCTTCTGCTGTTTAATAACGTATAGAAAAAATCCTTCAAAGTCAGTATGCATTCAGCCGTGCATGAAGGAAACATACAGGAAGGAACCTTAAATGCAAGCTGGTGACAGATCATGAACCAAACCTGCCTTTTATCTGTCTTGAAAAGAAAACTTTGTAATTATCTATGCCTTCAGTAGCAACAGTATATTCACTGAAATCATTAAACTAAAGTTGTAAAGCTTAGGATTATCTGAAAGGTAATGTTCATTTATTCCTGAAGTAGAACTGAAAGGCTTCTGTATAGTGTTGGACCTCTCTTTAATAAGAAAGTCAGGGTTCTTAAATTTTGCCTAAATAGTAAGTTATTCAAAAGAAGAGAAGAAAGCAGAATATTTCTCTAGGAAGAACAAATAGGTTAATCTCAGGAAATTATTCTTAAAATGTTGTCAAGAATCATTGTGCTACACTTAAATGTATTGGGAAGACACTTGTTAAACAGACAAACCATGAAGGATGTTGGATTCACTATAAAAGTGAGAATAAGCAAACGGATTACTACATTTTTCTTTTTTCCCTAAAATCCAGTAGATAAGAATCCCTAATCTCAAGCGAAGGCAAAACAGAATAGGCAGCATAAGACTTGATAGTTTGTGTATTTTCCATAGACCCAGCTTAGAAGGACCAGCTTTCAAAAGTGAAATGAGCAACCTTTCAGTTTTTGTTTTTAAATTAAATAAAACCAAAAAACACATAAATTTACTGCAAGATGTCCTGCAGACATCTTGTGGATATGCTTCTAAATCATTCAAAATAAAAGTTTTCCTAAACCTGAAGACATCTAAAGACTCAAAGGTTGATACTGCCATTGTTGTCACAATTGTCAGAAAGCAGAAGCTCATAGTACATTACAGTATTTCTGAAATACTTCAATTTGTAATAAATGTAAGGAAATTTAAAAAATCAATAGCAGTATTAAAAAAACCACTCCTACTTGCATTTAGTCTTGTGACGATATCCAAGCAAGTTTGTATTCTGGCAGGCTCTATTAGCAAATTTCATACTTAAGAGAGCATTTTCACATGCTGTCTCAACAGGAGTGAGTACCATGTGTATGTACCTGAAACTTCCTTATAGCACATTCCATTTCTTTCATATAGAAGCCATTTGATTATTGAATATAACACATGTTAAAAAAAAAGAAGAAAGGAATGGGAACACACATATCAAATTAATTTAATTTTAAAGGAAGACAACTTTGTGCTATATCTCTTCCACATGAAAACTTTAAATGTCATAAAAATATCTGCAACCCTTGAAAGGTTCTAAAATCCCTTAGGGGATCATGACCATGCCAAGCAAATTGTTTGTAATTACCAACCAAACCTGAGCTGAACTGGGGCTTCAATTTTCCTTACTTTGGTGTCTTGCTTCCAACTCAGAGTAAAGAAAAGCAATGAAGCTGGGGTAACTTCACCTGACAAAAATTTGTTACATAGGAAAAGCAACCACGACCGTTAGAAAGCAGTTAAAACTGTTTAAAATTCCTCAAAAATCTTGAAGTAATTCTATAACATGTTGATGTTAACTGCAGCATTAATGTCAACAATAAACTATATTGGGTTTGTAATTTGAGGTGTTTTAGAATAACATGAGCATTTGTGAGCGATGCTGAGTATAATCAAAATGACAAATACAATTCTTGTAAAGCATTACTTTTCAAGGTAATTCTGAGGGGAAAAGTGAGGTCTGCATTAACACAGTGGAAACTGATTTTAACAGTCTAACAGATATTTTGATGTAAAGCCTGAACCTGTTCTTACTGAAAAAAACCTGAAGCATTCATTGTATGTATTGTTGGACCTTAGAGGTCCAAAACATGTTTAGGACTTTGATCTCCTATTTGTTCATAAAAGTTGCTATTTTATAATGTAGGATACTCTTTTTGAAATCATACTCTCCAAACATTTGGTGTGATAGATGCTATGGTCCTTGCAGAATGAATTCCAAGGTCAACTTTGAAACTGAGAGAAAAGCCTTTGCTGATAAACTTCAAAGTGGTGGAAGTTGTGAAAGGTAGGTGCAATAGACAGTGGAAGGAATGGCTGAATAATGACAATGCAGGGTTAGCACAGGGTTTCGCAAGGCAATTCTTTTTTTAATGACACCAATAATGGTTTTCAATCATAATCAACAAAAAATTATTCTTCAAAATAAAGAATAAGGAATAATATTTTTCTTGATATTTCCATTTCTCTTCTAAACTTCACTTTAAAAGTTTCCTGTTCCAGAGGTTGACTGAGACTTCCATCTAATATTTCTGCATTTATAGCTGTCAAAGTATCTCTTTTTCATGAATTTGACTAATCCATTTCTGAACTTCTTATCAGATACTCTTTTTGCAGTTCCTGTGACAGATTTCCAATTTAATTATGTGTTGTGGTTCTGTGGGAAAGTAATTCCTTTTGTTTATTTTAAGCTTATTACTCATTGTTTCCTTCAAAAGCCATTCTGCTATTAGAAAAGCCGAGTCATCATTTCCTAGTCATCTTTGTCAGAGTTTTTAGGGAGCACAGATTACTTTTCAATTTATTATCTCTTTCCTGAATGAGACGTTATTTAAAATCTGGAATAAAAGCTATTTAACTTAAAAAGACACTCCTTTTATTCCTAACCATTCTTTCTGAACTTATTCCAATTTTACCGTATTCATTTGAAGTAGGATGTTGAGAATTTCACTGTAGCATAATTGGCTCAGTTAAGAATTTTGTGTGTGGTTTAGAAGTACCTTCTTTTAAGCCAATAAGAAGCAATTTAATATACATAAGAAATTCTAAAATACATGTTTGCTGTTTTAAATGTAAACACAACAGCAGATAAATAAATAAATGAATTCAAGATGCATCTTAGTCTTGCATCTTGTCAGCATGGTCCTTTCTATATATTAATGCAACTACATAAATTAGTCCACCATTACAAAGGGTGCAAGTCACATTATTCTTCTGTAATGCTTGATACAAGTAAGCAAAAAGATTACATTAATTCTATCATTTCAGGAAAAAAAATGCTTTAACATTTTAGGAACCATGGGATATGAAATACTTTTCTTAGTCCTTAGAAGTGCACAATTGCCTTCTAAACGAAGGAGTTGCACATTTGAATCTGCACTTTGGTGCGCAGTCTGTAAATGTACCAACATGTTCTCCTTTCTTCTTGGGTCAATGTAACCCCTGGGGTGGTCCAAAGTGAACTTTTGAGAAGCGTTACCAGTGAAATTTTACAGGGAAAGCCATTTAAGCTATAAAGAGATGTCAAAGAGAACAAGATAAACAATATAGAGTAAAAATACATTTGTCAGCTCTTATTCATCTATGTATTTTTGTTATAAAGTCTTCCATGGAATGAGATATCATTACTAAGCTGTATATTGCTCTAACATAGCCATCCATTACAGTAAAGCAGAAATAGCACATTTCATTAATCACAGGCACAAAGTTAAATAAAGATGTAAGCATACTGGGAAAGCAAGGCTCCAAGTGTGCATCACCTTGATATATTAAACAAATGTCTTAGAAGGGGTTACAGGCCTGAGAGAATAATAGTAGTAATATTAAGCAGAGCTGTATTAGCCACGCTTAACTCAGTAATACTCATTTATATTGTTGTAAAGAAATTGATTATTGGAGTTGCCTGCCATACAGTAAGCAATATATGGTACATTACATTTGGAATCAGAGGGAATTTAATAAAAAAAAATGAAGACTTCAAATTGACTCAATCCATTTGGTTTGATAAATATTCCTTTCAAATCTGTTTGTTTTTCTTTTTCTTTTTCTTACACATTACTAAGCTGTTCCTTCTACGTTACAGAGATGAATGCACACAGAATCCCTGGGCAATTCATTCTCATGTCAGTGGTCATTTCAGCACACTGTGCTTTCATAAATAAAGAGCCCGATGTGAGCCAGGTTAGCTGTGGGATGTTATACTACGGATGACTGACTTCTATATATTAGAAAAGGTCATTGGGACAATAGCCCTTCCCATTTTGCTCCATTTGTTTGGGGTTTTTTTCCATCTTTTCATCACTTTTACATTTATTGATCCTGTTACTTCTTTCTTTTGAACTGTTCTTTCTCTTATTTTACATCCTTCCTCTTCAGCATCCCATTTCTATTTTCTCTGCAGGATGGTTCAAAAGTATTATTGCTTTCAGCAACTATGGACATTTGCAGTCCTCTGCAAGACTAAAATATACCAGATAAATAACAAAGTCCCAGCCAAAACCAGCTTGCAGTCTAAAGGATCACAAGTATAGTCATTGATGCTTAACTCTATTTCTTGCTTGCATGCCAGGTTTGAACTGGTGGCTAGATTTGGATATGGGATGAAATTTTTCCTTAGAAATACCAAGAAGTACTTCTGCACGGGGCTAGTTAACCTTCTAGTTCAATTTGGACACCTTATCATCAAATTACCTTTTGTCATAAGTATCTGCCACTACTCCTTGAGATACTTTTATTGATAAATGTCCTACCCAAGTGTCATAAAAGACTGACATTTTTGTTTGGGTTTTCTTTTTGCCTAGTAGCTGTATTTACAGCTAAAACAGCCAATAGCTAACTTGTATAGAGTTATCCCAGTGTTTTGATTTTAGTCAAAAGAACTTCTGAACTTTTTCCTTATCAGATTTACATCTTACAACCTTATTTCTGTATCTGAGATTCAGCAGTTATTGTGGTTTTACCCTTTACTGCAATACGCCTTCCCAATGCTATGAGTTTTACTAGGGCAACAATTCTGACACTAAAATAAGTGATTTCAGGGTGGTGTTCAGTGTCTTTCTTGACTGTCTGAAATTTTTCTTTGAATGTCTGAAATGCTCAGCAGATATCAGTGGTGTCATGCTCTTTGTCTTTTGTGTGATATCTTTAGTTCACTATCCTCTTCTTTAATGATCATATTTTCCAGTGATTTTTATTTCTCTGAATTTCATATTCTGGACAAGAGACTTAACTTTCACTCACTAGGAAGTGTATCTTCTTGCTGGCTTCCTTTTCTGAAGCATCCCAAGAGTTTTTCTAGACAATACTGGAAGAACACTTATTTAAGAACCTAGACATGATCCGTTTCATAACACAACATGCATAAAGAGTAAAACCATCATACATACAGGAAAATTTTACATCAGGTTCACTTTGAAACCATCTTTAAGATTGTTTGAATATGTTTAATACCACAAGACTTCAGATATCTTAGCAAAATATTAGAAAAGACTACCATCCCACTTGTTATCCTCAATAGCTTTTGTTGTTGCATGTGCGTCTTAATATTTTAACCTATATTCTTCATTCAGACATAAACTCCATGGGTTCTTCAGGAAGAATACTCCACTTGGTGAACAGCAATACCTTTTTGGACATTCCTATAATAAAATTAGACAGTTATTTTCACACACATGAACACAAAAGAAAAGCATTTAACTTTCTGTTTTGATAAATAGTGATAATCTAACACTGTCTATATTCACATCTATTCTCCTAGTTCAGATAACACAGCTTTTAATTAACACTAATTTTGTTGCATATTCTTGTTCTCTTATTTTCGTATTCTTATTTTTGTTTGCTCTATCAATCACCTGCTGGTGTGTAACACTTCAAAAGCTAGAGTAAAAGTGACCTATCATTCTGAGGGTTAGGAAATTACTATGACTAGTCATCTTTTGAGGATCATAAACTTATCCTGAAACAAATCCATCATGTTGGAATTATTTCTGAATATCAGGCAAAATCTATTTCCTATTTACCTTCCCACTTCAAGTTATTTCATGACTGTCTGTGAAGATATACCCAATACAGTTGGAGCCTTAATCCTCATACACTTCATAGTAACTGTAATTAATCAATTTTCTGTGTTATAAACATTTCATAGGCTAGTGAGAAACCTTGTTGGAATGATTCAATTTCTTTTCAGACGACTAATTCTTTTTAAATAGACTGTGAACACACATTGAAAACACCCATTGTTTTGGGGAGACAGGAACCAAAAATCAGTTGTTTCTATTTTATCACTTCATGACTGCTGAGGGCACACTGTCAGAAAGGGAAGGTCACCTGCCTACCACCTCTGTAGCTTGAGCCAGCAATTCCATTTTTTGTTTGTCTGTCAAATCTAAAGTCACATCTGCCCTGTATGCGAAGACACCACACCTAATCTGGGTGAGAGCTGGTGATTTTTCGAAGGCAGGAGGTTATAATGACAAGGAGAATAAACTGCCTGGCCTTAAACTACAGGAAACAATGCAGTTTGGTTAGGTACGGGGTTCAAGAACACCTGCTAGACACTTCTGAATGCTTTAGTATGAGATTTATTCTTTAACATCTTTACCCGCAAAGGAGTTCTAAAGTAATGTTTTCAGGAATAAAATATTTGTTCCTTATTATATTACAGAGTTTTTACTTTGTAATTGTTTCCTAAGTGTTCAGTATAGACAGGTAGGAGATCACTGAAGATATTTATCTAAAGAGGTGGAAAATACTTGAGGCATTTCTGTCTACTTTAAAGAATTTTATCCAACATGCTTTGTGAAAATACTACAGAAAAATAATGATGTCTCAATATTTACAGATTATCTGAGGATAAATCACAGAAAGATAACACAAATTTTTCTTTAAATGAGTGTGACTTCACAAACTGTACAATCATTTCTCCAGAGCTGAATTAACAGTGGTGCTATGTTCCTAACGGATATGATGGCATGGAACAGGGTAGCAAAATATAAAAGGGGTAAGTGGGATAACCTCTTTTCAACAAAGGCAACATGATTTAATTTTTCAAACTACCGAAGCCTAGAATTGCACATTTATTTCTTCTGTGTTACATGAAAACTGCATGGTCATTGGATTTAGGGAATTAACTGTTTCTTAATTTGTGTGCATATTTATTATCTACCTGAAGAATTAGATACTTCATTGTTAGTCTATTTTTAAAATTTTTGGCCCAAAGTTGTATTTTCAAATTTTACTGCACCCAGTGCCTGCAGACTGAATAAGGTGATGCTTTCAGTCTTTATTGCAATCTACCCAGGCTCTTACCCCTTAAAAAGAGTTGGGAAAACAGTTTAAATTAACAGGATTACTTAACTGGTTGATTTCAGTCTGCTATAATTGAAAATAATCAAATTGCAGTAGGTATATAAAAAAGCTTTCAGAAATTTTTACAAGGCCTTAAAAATTTTTCGTCTTTGGAAACATTCAATGATAATTTTAATCTCTGAAAATTTGTTTTAAATAAAGCACTAAATAAATAATTTCACAAAATTTAGAGATGCGAAGGGCCACCTTACAAAGGGAAACATGGAAAATATTTTTAGAATAAGAGAATAGGAAAACTATATCTAAGAATAGAAATACTCTCTGATACCTAATTCTGCTTTTGTTACAGGAAGGAAATTCTCTATTCTGTTCTTTTGTGCAAAATCTAGCAGCATTTTGATTAGACTATATTTACATGATGTTGCAATTGGCAGGGTTGTTTGACATTGAAAAACATGTCTGGGAAATTTAAGATTACAAATGTGCATTTTTCTTTTCCTTTAAACAGTCATCACCTACCAGGACTCATGTTCTACAACAGTGTGTTGTTATTTGTCATGATGGAAAATACTTTCATAGGAAAATAGCCTGTATATCTGTCATAAACCTGCAATCAAGGGTACAAGAATTTTTTTTGACACTTCAATTTCAATGGCAGCTTGTGCTGAGTTTGTGTATAAGTCTTCCCCCCCCCCCCCCCCAAAACCAAAAGAATAAAATTCTGAAAAAATCCTGCAAAAAATAGGAATACTTTTGAGGTTTCTAATAGATTTCTTCATCTTCTTTTGGTTTTATTATTCTTTACAGAAAGTCACACTAGACTTCTTTTCTGTAATATTTGCTTTGTTGCAATGAACACTGAAAAATGGGCGTCCTCATCTGCTAAACCAATATTGGGGAAGACGGAAATGGTATATAGGCTTATATATTGTCTTCAGTCTATATGAAAATACAGGGTACTGGTATTTATAGTCTTCTCACATTTTACCTTTATTTGATTTATACACTAAAACTAAGACTATTCTCCATACAAAATTGAATTACACAGTATGCATATACATCCACATTCCACAGTTATACTAGTGTTGCATCATCCATTAAATATGCCGAAAGTTGCAGGAATGTATAAGAGTCTTATCTTGTAAAAGTATTTTCTTTATCTTATAAAAGCTAGTCTTTAGCTTTTTGAATACCTAACAAAAGATTAATGAAGCACAGGAAGTACCAGTAGTAAATATCCTGCAAGTAGGTAATTTGAGTGAAGCAGATGAAGCAATATCTTTCTATTGGGTGCAACCGCGCTCAAATAATGTTACTAGTGTTAAACAAGTTCAGCAATATAATAAGGCGACAATTCTCTGTAAAGGGCCCTTTCCCTGTTACATTAAATGACTTAGCTATAATTTCATCATGAAGAATTCTTGGAGTAATTCAACCAAAATAGATCAGTTATTTCTAAGAAAGGACTAATAGCATAGGAGTATTAAAAATGGAAATGTAAGTGTTCTATTATTTTACCACTCTGGACAAAGGAAAATTCATTAGCTTTGTGATGTTCTGTTTGTCAGAGCTCATAAGATTTTAAAATAATGCACATAAATTGATCAAGTTCTAAGTTTGAAATAAATCTCAGTATAAGCAACAACTTAAAACAGAGAGAGCATATTTCAGATTTGAATGTCTCTATTGGCAAAACATCAGCTTCTCCAAGGTATGACATGTTGGCTTCTGCTCCACACATGCAGAGCTGCTTTGCATCTGTGCATAGAGATTGAAAGTTGCTTCAGCTTGAGGATCTGTGCACGTATGCTCAGAAGACAAAGCTTGTTTACCTATCTACAAGATACTTTTCTTCAGTAAAATGGAAGAACATGTTGACACAAAGATTTGGACTGAGGGTTTTTGATTTTTGATAAGGAATAGAACTGATTTGCTTTCAAGGGTTTTATTTGGAAACTTTTTCAGCTACTATGCAGAGATCAGAGTTCTCCAGGAAAGCATAAAAGAAAACTCATACTATTTAATTATTTCTTCCCTACAGTATTATTCTACAGTCAGTTTTCGATTCTCTTTTCAATTTTATAGTAGCCAGATGCTATCACAGAGTGCTAAGTGTCTGTATTTAATTTGATTTATGAAATGTCTTAAAACTCACTTCCCAAGATTTTAAAGGAGATAAAACACTCTCTTATGGCTAGATATGGTCTGAAGTGAACAGTCAGGTCAGCCTTTAAAATTTTTTGAGTATAACTGAGACACAGAGGAAATTTAACCTGGTGAATATTAAGCCAGAATTGATTAATTTGACTGCATTTGTTGTGAACCCTACCACCAAGAACGATAAGCAGCATAATCCTAGACACAAGCATTTAAATTTGCTGAGAAAATGTTTTATTTCTCTATGATCTGTGCATTTGCAGATCCTGCAACAATGGGTCCACATGCTGTAAAACAGCACAAACAACATCAACAGAAATTGTCATAATCATCATCATCCAAGTTACTCCTGCTGAAAAATTGCCTCTTGCAATTGACTATAGACTGAACACCTGGGATCTGTTTTCATAGAATCACAGAATGGTTTGGGTTGGAAGGAACCTTAGAGATTATCTAGTTCCAACCCCCATTCCATGGATAGGGACACCTCCCACTAGACTAGGTTGCTCAAAACCCAGGTGCTTGCCTTTCCACAAACAGCAATTCCTTTGAGATTTCAAAAAAACACTGAGGCTCTTAATTCCCATGGATTTTGCTTTTAATGATGTGTTCTCCACTCCAAGAAAAAAAAGAGACTTTTTTCTTTCATACAACATATTCATAACATATATCTAGTTATGAAAGGCAATGTGAAACTGCTTGAGCTACTAGAGGCAAAAACCAATGCAGAGGCACAGAAGTTCCTTTATAGAGTCTGGGATTTTTTCTGATATTACAGCATCTATAAAGTTTGTTATTAAACTATGTGGCTCATCCATAACAAGGAAAATACTTCTTGCAGAGAGAGCAGCTCAGAAGTATCATTTCTGTCCATCCCATTCCACTCTCCTACTGCGTCTGTCCCAACTGGGATTATCTCAAAGCTAATTGCCGAACCACAAGGATGTCCTTGCAAAGGTTTCATATTTAATCCGAAGAGTTCCCTTTTCATCCGTTGTTGTGGATAATGTTGTCAGCTAGTTTTGGATGATGAAAGCCATGTTAGATTCAAAGGAATGCTTTTCTTAAATGGTTATATTGAATCTATTCTACTATGTCTGGAATTGTTAAGAACGGTGGGTAAAATTAGTACATAGGCTTACAGGAATCAGATGCATTTTTAAAGATGTTTCCATTAACATATTCTGACATTTCTGTTTCCCAGAGGTTTTCATAACAGCTTTCAGATCCCTTGAATTATTTTCCTCTGTCAACATGAAAAGGATATTTTCTGCTCTTCCAGTAACAGAACTACAGGCACATCTGTACAATCAATCTCCACCTTAAGTTTGTTGCACATACAAAATTCAAAGTCTTTAAATGTCAAATTCTGGTTTTCAGCCTAAAACAAATTCAGCTTATACCTAGTGGGCACTAATCTTGCTCTTACATCAAATTTAGAAAAAGAATAAATAACCTTAAGATGATTTTGAAGGAAAGAAACTAGACACATAATAAGAAGGATTAAATTTAATTCAGTTCGCCTATATAACTGAGAAAGCGATGTGTTATTGCTCATTTTCATCTTTACGCCTTGTAGGAAACTGTCACGTTTGTGTTTTGCACGAATCTTCAATATGTACCTATTTCCTATTCCCCAATACTGTCTAAGCAGAACTAGTATTTTCAGTTACCACAGAATCAAATTTCTAAAAAGAAGAAAAGTTATGAAATTTTTTTCAGTGTGTTCTGATATCTTAAAGAAAAGTAACAAAGACAATACTTGGCATCTTAAAAACATATTATGAAACATTTGACCAGCCGTGTGAAGAGTTACTGGCATTCTTTCTAACTGTGTCCTCCAAAGTTTCACTGTTGTTGGAACTCTAACGCTAATTTACTACATCCTTATAATGGACAAGACAGAGTCAATGACAAACCATAGTAAATCTGGTACTGGGGTTAGTTTAAGAGCCAACAAGATTAGCACTTTTAACCAACTTGATTATCTCACACAGTCACTCATTCACTCATTTCCTCTCTTTAGCTCTACATCACCCAACCCCCCAAAGTTGTATCAGTTCCTGCTCTGTCACTGCTTCCAGTTACCCACCATGGGCATCACCTGCCAGGGTCCTGGAACATCCCCTGGCATTCACCTTCATGCATCTTGCTGAACTCCAGCATCAGCACCCACTTCTGAGATCTTTCCTCCACTCTGTCTTTCCAAGACTGATCCTTCTTTGTTTGGGAGTTTGGGAACTCTTCTTTTGGTACCAACTCCTCTTTAAGGTGGAAAAGGTTCTCAGTTTTCCCAATCTATGCATTCTATGTGAAGAAGGACAATGAAATTAGTTTCCTAATTGGTTCTGCCTCTTGACTTTATATTAATTGGAGGGATGTGCTACTTCTGTTTAGCCCAGGAACTTTTAAAATTCGCAACCAAACCACGACAGTTGTATCTAGCAAGAAGGAGGCTTCAGACTGAGAGTTCAAAAACTCAGTTTTGGACAATGACATGCACCTCATTCTCAATTGCCTGTTGACATTCACAGGTTAAACTATATTTTTACTGACAATACACATTTATGTACAGTTTGATGTTGTCTGAAATAAGATTGTCAAAATGTAAAGTCATTTTCTATTACTCTAGGAAAGGAGGGGAAATGCTCTCTGCACAGTTCAGGATGACTTCTGACCTTCATCAAGGACTCTGCTAACATTTGCCTACAGTAGCAATCATACATGCTTTGATCATGGGAAGTGCAGTGTGAGATATATTTTTGGAGGTGCTTTTAATCAGATTTTTCTTCCTGCTTTAACTTGAATATATTAATAAAGAAAAATAGCAGAATTGATAGAAGCTGAGAGAAAAAAATAAATTCAATTATAAAAACTACAAGGTAACTGGATACAGTTTCTTAACTCTTCACATTAAATATTGTCTAAGAGAAATGTAGTACACAATTTTCCTACATATGTGCATATGTGTATAAAAACTAGTTTACTTGAATCTTTGGCAATTAACGTGTTATGTGTATAAAAACTAGTTTACTTGAATCTTTGGCAATTAACGTGTTATGATTTGACTTCCATTTAAATAGTTAGGTCTTTTTCAAAATGATTGCTCTATGTGTAAAAATTTGAACTGGTTTTAAACCTAGCACTGATTTTTGCCTCCTGCTGTGCATCTAAAACTAAAAATAGCTCCATGGTGCTCCCACAGATCTTCTTATTTTTCTTCATGCTTCTCCCATTCTCATAAAAAATTTTAATCTCTTAATATTTACTTGCTCCTTAGCCCTTCTAATAACCTTTTTTTAGTTTTGACTAAAAACTACCTTCTACTCTTCTACCTTCTGCTCTTTCACATCTTCTCACCTAAGCCACACTTTTCTCATTCTTAAAATTATTTTTCTGTTGTGTTTGTCTTCTCATATTTGCCTCCATCCTTAATTTCTATTAGTTACCACCACCTTCACCCTTTATTACTGTTGTGTTTTGCTGTTACTAAAGGAATTCACATATGAGAGCAGCTTGTAATGATGTAAATCAACATCATCATTTTTTATCTGGCTGATGAATTAGTATCATCACTGTATTTTCTATTACAATAATAAAGAAAAAACCCAACACTCAGGTCTGTAGCTAATTAGAAGAAGAATTTAGACAGAAAAAGGAGGTGACAAAATCCTAAAGAATAATCTAATCCTATTCTTGTCTCATTTGATTTTCTCTCTTTAGGAGATTGAATATACCTGTCAAAAATTTAACAGAAAAATCAAAGGAATTGAGAAAAGCAATATTTCAGCTGTACGTCTTCCCAGAGTGCTTGAGAAAACAGATTCAAGGTCCATTTACCTAAGTGGAAGCAGAGTCTTGATCTTTGCCACTTCGTGTGTAGTAATTTTCCTCTTGTGTTCTAGGTGCTCAGGACAGGATTTGGATGATATATGAGTCAGTCTTCAGTGTATTTGAACTACCTGTGACATACAGTTAACCAGGGCTGCCCTGTGGTCCATCTCTACTCATGCTAGAGGAGATCCCAAGCAATTTTTGCTAATTTGGAGTCCACTCAATACCTTGGGAATCAGTCACAGCTCACAAAACATGTCATGGAGAGTTCCACTATTAATCCCGAGTGGCTTCCTTTAGGAAGTCTGATGGACTCTCTAGTGCCACTAATAGGGATTTAATACAAATAATTCCTGGAGCACAAATTATAATGAGTGGAGAGAGAAAGGGAGATCACAAAGAAAGGCGGTAAATGTCACAACTCACAGTCACTAATTCAGGAAGAATGCAAAAAGTTCAGATTATTATTGTAAGCAAATAACTTTAAAGAAGGTTTCATCCCTATTCAGTTTATTATTAGGGCAAGGAACAGGATTTTCTGAGAGCCTTTCACACTTGGCAAAGAGCTAAGGCAACCTACAAAAGATCTCGTTCCAGTGTCTTACTTATCTTTACAATGTCTCTCAGTAACAAGGAAAGGTTCAGCACTGCCTCTGGGTCTCTACCAAAATCTGCAGTCTGTGCCACTTTTAGAGAAAGAACTTTTTTTCTCTCCAGCCTGTAATGACAGTGCAGTGGCAGCCACCAACAGTTACTGAAGCAGTGTTCAGGCCTCTCTGTCTCTTCCACCGATTTTGGCTATGGAAATAGGGGCAACAGCTGGGGTGAAGTAAATCTGAAATCTGCAGCATTGGAAAAGAAGCAAGTGCTGTACAGAGTATCTTTGCACATTGCCTTGCAGAGTGTTGACATAGGCAGAGGTGACAACTTCTTCACCAACACTGCATCTCAAGAGGGAAAAAAGAGAAACCCACCCAGAAAACTGCAAAAGGGCAACTTGTGTTTTGCACTTTTGACAGCAATTAAGACAATGAGGACTGGGAGTTTGTCATAGTATTTCCCAACAGCATTAAAATGTCTCTATTATCAAACCTGTATAATTCAAGATGCCCAGCTACCCACAGCTGTCTATACTCTAGCGTACAGAGAAGTTAAGCATTTGATCGTACAAGCCTCAGGAGTACTGTCTTTTCTATATTGAAAAACAAAGCAGTCATATCTAGTTCTTTCTTTCTTTTCCATATTAAAAATATCAGTATTTTGAAAAAAAGAAGGAAAAAGATAATGGAATTCAATGCAAAGACAATGTTGCAGTATGGTATTTCATGACTGGGGATTATCCACCACCAACGGGGTCAGCACTGCCTCCAGCAGGGGTGACTCACAGCAACATACCCTCAGGAACCATACATACCATGCCAGTTGATTTTGACAGTTCATTCCTCTGGGATTTTCAGATGATAGAAATAGTTTGAAAATTCCTATTGAGTGAGTTAGGGCTGTTAATCTGTTTCTCATTCTCCCATGTTAGAAAATGATGCTATCTCCTAAAACATGACTGCAAGATAGATTTAGTTTCTTAATTCTTATTTTAGTCAGGTCTGAATTTTGCTTGAGTGGTTAGTTTAAGTGTGGATATATATTCATTTTCTGAAGGAGTTTGGTCTCATTTCTTTAAACAAACTATTATTCTGAATAATATCCATCAGTAGTTATGTGTTAGCTATTGCTACCAAATCTTGTAATAATGCTGAATTTCTGAAAACTCAAAATTAAATTGGAATGAGAAATTTATCTGATTAAATTAAAAGAGCTCGAATAAAGAATGTTATTTAAGCAAAAGACAGCAAAGACAGCTTTTGGCAGGGAAAAGAAACATCCATGAAAAGGTTTAGTTAGCTGATGTCACAAGGTTATTAATAGACGATTAGTAAGTGGGTTTAGGACAGTTTTATACTAACATAGCCTAGAAAAAGGATGAAAAAAATGCACAGTAGGATGAACCTTAATATTCCGTTTAGCTTAATCTCTGAGTGCATAAAGGGACAAGACAGCTGAAAGGTTGATAAAAGGAATTTTTTTCCCATCAAAACACAATCCATTTTGTCATTTTCATCTCTATCTGCTGTGTCATGTTCACAGAGAGAAAACCAAGAACGAAGAGGTTGCACTTGGTATTATAGCCATATTTAATTACATTTTAAGAACTCCAGAATGCCCTTACCAGTTATCCTACTCCTTCAAAATTGCCTCATCGTCATTCTGTTGCTACTTTACCTACAGCACGAATTTCCTTTCTGCTCCTTTGACATTATCTCTTAAAATGCTTTTGCATTATTGCCCTCTTCTCTGTTGACTCCCCATAGCTGAAACTCATGGCACTTTATAGGTTCAGTTACTGCAGGGCTTGATCAGGCCTTTGCATACCTGTGCATGAAACGATCTCTTTTATAGTATCTATTCTTCCATCTCCCTCAACTCACTCCTTAAAGTATCTCACTCCCTCCCACAAACCTTTCAAATTTAACCTTAGTGAAGATTCCCAAACTTCCTCATCACCTTGGCATGTGCTGTCAGTCAGTTTTTAATGTACCTGAGCTGCTTTGCTCATGTCTGACCTACATTGTAAGCTCCTTAGGGCAAGCTCTGTGTTCTCTTGCTTGTTTGTACAATGCTAAGACACACTCACCACCCAGTGAATAATAGAGATCATAATAAAATACTATATATTTCCTAACCACAGCTGTAAGCTCCCCCTTTGAGGGAGGGGAGAATATAAAAAGACAATTTGATGTTTAGGAAATTACTGAATTTACAGCCTGAGGGCGGAAGAAACCCTGTTTTCCCAGGGTAAGTGCTTCTTTTCCTCCTTGTATCTCGATTATACATAGTATTTTTCTATGTAACATATTTGGACTAACTCTCCAGTCTCACATAGATGTTGAGGCAGCTACCTTTCATACTCTTTGAAACTTATTGCTACTCACATTAAAAAATAATTTGGCCCCTTAACGTCAGAGCTGTACTGAAGCCTTACAATTAACCCTGAAACTGGATGAATTAACATTATGTTTTATTATAATCTAACACTCAAACTCCATTTATGCAGCTTCATTATTTTCCCATCTCTGTTTCTTGAGAAGCCAGAAAATCTCCCATCAAGATTATTAAAGACAATTTTATGTTAATGAAAAGATTTGTCCTTTACACAACTACCAACCAAAATGACCCAGCATATTGCTGGGCTATTGTCGTGGTTTAAACCTCTCAGCCATGCAGTTTTCTCGCTCACTGACTCCCCCCCTCTTTCTTCCCCCTGCTCCCGGAGGGATAGGAAGGAGAATCAAAAGAATGCAACCCCCACAGGTTGAGATAAGAACAGTTTAATAACTAAGGTATAACACAAATTACTACTGCTACCACCCATAATAATAATGACCAGAGAAATACAAGGGAAAAGAATACAATCGCTCACCACCTGATACCCAGCCTGACCACACAGTGCACCCCCACCCTGCCGGGTCTCTGCTCTCTGTTTTACCTCCTGGGCATGACATGCTGTGGCATGGAATACCTCTTTGGTCAGTTTTGGTCAGGTGTCCTGTCTCTGCTTCCTCCTGGCTTCCCCTCCTCCCTGGCAGAGCATGAGACTCAGAAAGACCTTGGTCAGACCAAAACATTACCAAGCAGTAACTGAAAACACTGGTGTCATCAGCACTGTTCCCAGGCCGAAAGTCGAAAACGTAGCACTGCACCAGCTACTATGAAGGAGAAAAATGACTGCTGCTGCTGAGCCCATGACAGCTATTCATTCCTTCATTCTAATATTATATGAGAGATGTGAGATTTTGTCCAGTATTGATAAACTAACAATGCCCCCTTGGAACAGATTTTCTTCGAAGAAATTTTGACTTTAAAAGCAGATACTTAACCACAGAGATTCCTTGTATGAAGTTTTAGGAACCAGATTATTTCTTTTTTATGCGGGCATAACCGAGACATGTTAGTCTGTGGTCAGATTACTTACTCCAAAGTTAAATGATGCTTCACAGAATTGAAATTCACCTTTACAGAATGAAATTCTGTCATGTTTCTAGAAGAGAAAATGATAGACCAGCACCTGGTGTAAATCAAGAAGAACAGCAGATGACTGCTCAGTGCAAGAGTATCAGCTCTGGACTAAAGACGGAAAGGCACCTCACCTCTTCACAGGAAAAACATGGACCTGTTGGAGTGGTTCCAAAGCAGGGCAACAGCAAATATTCAGAGGGATGGAACACCTCTCCTATGAGGAAAGGCTAAGAGAGTTGGTGTTGTTCAGCCTGGAGAAGAGAAGCCTCCAGGGAGACCTTATTGTGGCCTTTTGTTACTTAAAGAGGGCTTGTAAGAAAGGTGGGGACAGACTTTTTAACAGGACCTTTTGCTAGGACGAGGGGTAATGGTTTTAATCTAAAATAGGGTAGGTTCAGATTAGATATAATAAAGAAATTTTTTATGATGAGGGTGGTGGAATGCTTGAATAGGTTTCCCAGACAGGTGGTAGGTCCCACATCCCTGGAAACGTTCAAGGTCAGGCTGGATGGGGCTCTGAGCAACCTGAGGTAGTTGAAGATGTGCCTGCTCATGGCATGGGGGTTGGACTGGGTGACTTTTAAAGGTCTCTTGCAACTCAGACAGTGGTTCTACGATTCTACATCTAAGGCTGTTGTATACTCATCATACCATGCTTTTTCTGACTCGTTGAACCTTCATCCTGTATCATTTTGAGATCATAAGCTCCTGATTTCTGCTCATGAGTTCTCTGACATCCAAGAGTGGCCATGGGTGAAAAAATATGGCTTATAGTTAAAAAGAGTGCTGCAAAGCCAAAGGGTTCACATGAAGAGGGTTTTAGGGGCACAGAATCAGATAGGTGCAATTTAGCTTTCCACATTCCAAAAATCACAGTTCCAAACCCACCTGAGAACAGGACTAGAGGCTTACCAAGAGCTTGTTAGCAGAATCAAATTACAGAGGCTTGAACATCCCATAGTTTGCTTATTAGGGCAGTTTTCTGAAAGCAGAATGTCATGAATACCTCTTTCCTTGGATTTGGAAGTTCCATCTTGAATACTACTCCAAAGACATGGGAACTAAAATGCTCCATGATACTTAAATGCTTATATCCTGTACTTGATGCATTGCCAAATTCTCGTGTGGATATAATTATAAAAAATTAAAGCCTCAGATTTCCTATGCACATCTGAAAATATCTTGTCCAAAAGAAAAATAAAACTTTTGCAAATTTTATTCTGTTTAATTTTAGATAGCATTAACCTGTACATGAAAATCAGCATCTTCACTTTGAGCTCAAGGACACTCTGATATTTACAACTGTATTTCTCATCTAAGCTTTCAAATCCAAAATAGAGAGCTTCACATACCACTATGAGACACATACCTGTAAGGGAGGGCAACATTTGCATGTATATGATTGCATTCAAAAAAGATAACCTCACGAGAAATTGAATATTTAAGATGTCTTATATGAAATATGATTAAACAATGACAGAGTACAATGCATGGTAGCAGTTTCCTTTTTTAAAGAAAAAATTGGTTACACAAATTTCTAATATGGTTTATTAAACTCTAGTAATGCACCTCCTGTTCTCTGGAGCCAAAACAATCTAACAGTTGCAAAAGTCTGACCATCTGCATGTGTGTCCCTTGACTAGACACTATTTCTGTGCTTACAAGTCTTGCTTGCTTTACTATATCCTGATGCAGAAACAATATCCTGCTTTTGGTATTGCTTCATAGGCATTCTTTAGGAGCAAATAACAATACAGAAAAATGTTCAAATTAATTCATCATGAATTAATGTGCACCTCCCTTGTCCAAAAGAGGCACCTGTGTGACCACTGGATTCTGCATGATCTCTCAGACCATAACAGACTAGTTCAGCTATTGCAGATACTGCTCCACTATCCATTGTGAAAAAATTCTGCGCATCTGTCATGAGGAGTCTGTTCTCCTACATAAAAAAAATCTGGAATTTGGAGTTGTTAAAAATGAATATTTATCTAATAGTAGATTGTTACTGAAATGTGAAACCTTAATGGCAACACTACTACTTTTGTTATTTGAAAACAGGTGAGAGGTGAATGAAAAATAGCAGTTTGAAACTTAAAGAATAGAGGAACTAAGTCAGAAGTTGTAGCTTCTATTCTTCATGCTGCTAATGAGACTTACTGTATGGCACTGAGAGAGGCACTTAGCTTCTCCACTTCCAAATCTGCAAATCACATTAGTACTTGCCTACCTCATTCATTTTTCAGACGGCAAAGGCAGTGATACATGTGAATTGTTTAGCATTTTTTAGAGGAAAAACTTCTTACACAAGTGTATATATATATATTATATATATATTATATATATTATATATATATAATCTGATATGGATTAGATCTGCAGATAATACTTCTACCAGAGGTTTAAATTTGCTAGTTAATCTGATTACAATAATTTGTATAAAATACCAAGACTACACTTGCTTCACTGTTTATGAATTTCTGTCTGCAATGGAAGATGTTCAGGTGTTCATTCACATCAATTACTTCAGATGATAGTGCCATATAAGATTTTGTTTGTTCCTCATGGATGTTAGTTGGTTTTGTTCCTTCCTTTCAATCTTTTCTCAAATGTTAAGTTAAAAAAATAAATCTTTCTGCTCACCTCCCTGTCCCTGGTTTCAGTAGTAGCAGTCATTTTTCTCTTTCTTAGTCGCTGGTGCAGTGCTGTGTTTTTGACTTTCATCCTGGGAACAGAGCTGATAACACCTATGTTTTTAGTTGGTGCTCAGTAATGTTTAGTCTGACCAAGGACTTTCTGAGTCTCATGCTCTGCCAGGGAGGGGAGGAAGCTGGGATGAAGCAGAGACAGGACACCTGACCCAAACTGACTGAAGAGGTATTCCATACCACAGCACGTCATGCCCACTACATAAACTGGGGGCAGTTACCTGGAAGGGTTAGACCATAGCTTGGGTCGGGCTGGGTATCGGTCAGCAACTGGTGAGTGGTTGTATTCTCTTCCCTTGTTATTTCCCTTATCATTATTATTATTGGTGGTAGCAGCTGTAGTGGTCTGTGCTATTCCTTAGTTACTAGACTGTTCTTATTTCAGCCCATGGGAGTCACATTCTTTTGATTCTCCTCCCCATCCCTCCTGGAGCGGAAGAGAGGAAGGGGGGGGGTGGGGGGGGGTGGGTGTGTGAGATAGCAGCTGCATGGCTCTGAGTTACGGCTGGGCTTAAACCACAACACACCCCATCATAATATTTCTTGCTCCATCTCACTTATACAACCCAGAACTAGTAAAAAAGTTTTTTTATAAGGTACTTAGAGGCCATACATTTCTAACATCCTGTGAGCAGCCAGGTTGCTCCGTTTGTTGCGACAAGCATTCTTAATCAAAGGCCTTAACACAGGTAACAAAAATAGGTACATAACACACAATGCAGGCAAAACAATAATGAAACTTGTGGGTCAGAGGGAACAGGAAGAGAGGGTAGGCTCATTTCTCTTCCTCTGCATGCACAATTTAGAGGTCTGATTAGATCCACAAGTGGTATTAATGACCAGATAGTAGCAAACATAACTTTCCTTTGCATTTCCACCATTACCTGTGTCTTTTGAATGCTGGCCAATATTTTTTTTCCTAAAGATACTTTTATTCTAGTTCATTCTCTTCAAGTTTCCTTTTCAATTCTACCTGCAAGTGGTAGATTAGGAAAGATAACAAGAAATACTTTTTCGTAGACCAATACCAATGCTTGGAAGTTTTGGCTTCCTATCACTTTGTAATGAGGCTTACTTGGTCCTGAAATTACATCTCTTGTGGTATGACATGACTCCACATTAAGGCTTAATTACAAATTATGCATTTGTTATCCATTAAAGTTAGGCTTAATGTTTCCAAAGTGTGAGGAACATTGAAGACGTATTTTCAAGTCTCTAAACCCTTTGATTGTTTTCTGTATACAAAAATTAAAAAAAAGAAAGATACATATTTCCATATATTTCCTTAAAACCCAAGAAAGTCTTCTTGAGGAAGTCTTCTTCAAGAAGTCTTTTTCTTCAAGTCTTCTTGAAGAAAACTTTCTTGGGTTTCTTCAACCCTTGTAGTGTTCAAGGCCAAGATGGGCATGGCTTTGAGCAACCTCGTCTAGTGGGAGGTGTCCTTGCCAATGGCAGGGGGGTTGAAACTAGATGATCTTAAGGTCCTTTCCAACCCTAACCATTCTATGAACCTATGAACATTTATCTGTATCATGAAGATTGATAATTAACTCCATCTGAAAGAGTTATTATTTTACTGGACATCATTGTACTCTATTCACCCTTTTTATCATCTATTTAGAAGCATCAGCATGGTTTGTCTCATACCCGTTCTATTCAGAAGTGATAGAAGCTTGAACTCTGTAAATCAGTTCAGCCCACAAAGATGAGAAGCTGATAATTGTCAGGCATACAGCAAACGTCACTGCATAAGCTTTTTGTCATTTCCCTTGTTGTGAAATTTGTCACATTCATGGCAACTCAGTACATCTGCTGTCTTTAAGCCTAGATATGTACAGTCTGTCAGAATCTGAAGTTCAATCACAGGATTGTGTCTTTCCCTTTTCCTATATATTCTCTGTCACTACGACATCACTAACATCAGAAGGCTCACAGATTTTTGTATGGTACATTAGGTAGAAGAAAAGCAAAACTTTTTAACCACTTCCTCTGCATAGTGTTGATGTCTGCATCAAATGACATGCTATTTAAAAAATCTTTGTGACTATGCTAGCTAATTTATATTGAGGTTGCTACTGTATATCTTCATTTTATGAAGATTGGCTGGCAAACATATCTTATTCTTTGCACTTGCTCTGGTTTTCCTTTGTAGTGTTCAAGATGTGGGGATTTATCTAGGTAGTCTATATTTTAAAAGAATAGGTCTGTGTTTGCATCTTGGTTTTGGAAAGTCTTTTTCTAAAGATTCCATAAGTTGTGTTGAGTTTAAACATCAAAATCTGTGCTAGCTGTGAATGCCTTGGTCTTACCAACTGGTGAAGAGCAAAGAGTGGAAACCATGTTTTAATTTGCTGCTGTTATGGCTCCAGGAGCATTCCTTCATTAAGTATAGCATTGAGACACATTACCTGTACTGCTATAGTGACATAATTCTGTGGGTTAATGTCATAGTATAGGAAAAAGGAAACTATCTCTTCATAAAGCTTCAGAAAAAGGAAGGCTATTGAAGACTTCATCATATTACAAGTAAAAATATGTACATGCATGACAAACCCCAGATCAAGGCAGGAACTATAATTAGACATTTTGAAACTTTCGAACTGCAAATTCTAGGGAAGTGACAAAAGTCATGCATTAAACTCCAGCATATTAATCAGCTCATTTTCCCCAAAACATATTCTGAAAGACAGTTACCCAATTAACTTATTTTAAGTTAATAATAAAAAAGTTAATTCATACCTGTAAACAGTGTTATTTGTTTTTTTATTATGAATTGCAGTCTGTAAATTGATATATTTATATATTTGTATACTGTATTTGCCTTCACCATATTAATTTATTTGTTTATTAACATTTTGCTACTTAATTATGTAAGTAAACCAAGAGGAAATAAACATATCAAATTGTTTAATGAGATTGAGTACTGAGCTTCCAGAAAAGTCTGTAGGAAAGTCTGGATATGTATCAATGATATAATGAGAGGCTAAGACAACTATTTCTCCTTAATTTATTGCATTTAGTTTGGGTGTCTATAAAAATCTAAAGGTTTAAAACAAAATAAATTTTTTTCTTTCAGATCTAGGTGGCTTTAGCTAATAGAAGGTTCCCATTCTGTTACCCTGCTTTTAGTGGTAAGGTAAGGCAAAACAAGGGATAGTTTAAAAAATATGTTTCTTGCTAAAAAGAAAACCAACCTGATTTGTACCTGTGAAATGTTCAATTTGTTTCTTGGCATATTTCTCTTGGATACTGGGAGAAAAAGCAAGAAAATTAATTATATAAATTAAAAACAAAAAAGTTGAAAGAGAAGAAGGAGATTAAGTTATTTCTCCTTTGTGCAGTAGCCCATCACTTAGTACACACATCTACAGTAGGAGTAATTTGTTTCAGAAGACATGAATGTGTATTTTTAATTTCTCAAAAAAAATAGTAGTTTTGAAATTCAAAAGCAGGATTTCATCCACCCCCCCTTCCATCCTACTGATGTCATTGCTCTATTTTACGTAAAATGTTTACATAGTCATTAAAATAGTAAAGTATTTTCTTTTTCTTACTAGATCAAGTGTCCATCTGAGAGATTAAACACATGGATTACCATCTGCCACTCAACCAAACAACTCAGAAAAGATTGGTGTTTGAGGTACTGTCTGGGTAGGTGTAAGGCTTGTGTATTTATGTGCGTACTGTCTGGGAAGGAAATAGATGTGTTTCTCTGCTGAGCAACTTAACTGAGGTATGGCATGAAAGGGAAGAGTCTTTTCACTGCTGATTTTAAGATTTTTCCTTTTAATTCATCCTGAAATGTGGATAATTTCACCAGCACTCATTTGTAGTCTCAAGAAATCTTAGATTTTTCTTGAGTACTTATGTAGACTCAGTTCATAGAATCATAGAATCATAGAATAGTTTGGGTTGGAAGGGACCTTTGAAGGTCATACAGTTCAAGCCCAATGGAATATATACAGTTATATATATACTTGTCTATAGATGTTTTTCATATATATATATAGTTATTGGTGTATGTCATATGCCCACTGAACGATAACTTGTTGTATGAATGCATTAATTTAATTTACAAAAGCTCACCAAGAAAGAGCTGAGAAGGATGAATAAGGAAAATACACCTCTTCACAGACACTGAGAGTTGTATAAAAACAATGTCAGCTGAGAGAAAATGCAAACACAAAAGAATTGACTGGGTATGTGATGCTTTTGGTTACAGATTTTACATGATTCACCAAAAACTGTTGCACAAAAATGCAGTTGGTCATGCTGTGGATAAGGGTAAGTGATATACAAGATACAGTACCCCAAGGCCTCACTGTTGGTGTGTTTACTGAAATATTTTGCAGCATGATAGACAAAGCTGAACTAACAGTGATTGTGCAAGCTGAAAGGAATCATCAAAACTTGGTGATATAACTTATGCGTATGTTATAAAAGCCTGCCAGAGACACTGGGTGCCAGTATGGACCAAACATTATGCCACTGCTCTCTGCACTCATGAGTGGAAAACTAGTGCAGATATGTTTACTGGAGTATGAATTCTACCATGGCCTGATGAAACACAAAAGACTAAATATCTACAAGCTGGGATAAGAGGAATGCGAGGTGCTTTTCAGAAATTAAAAGGAAAGTGGAACTAGGCCACAACCATGGCACTTTGTAGCAGAAACACGTTTCTATCTTTGAAGGGGGCATGACCACAGAAGAGCTGATATAGTCATCTCTAAAACTATCTGCATGGATCCTGCCAAAAAAAGCAGTATTTGAGAGAAGGGAATGTGGAAAGAAAATTGTTCAAGACTGTGGTTGTCCCTGGGTGCTACCACAGTTCATCAAACTTTCCTAGCAGCTATAAGAGAAGGTATCCTTGATATGGTTCTGATTTATGCCAGTGGGCAAAAAAAACTGCCCACAGATGCACAGCCAGAGGAATGAAGAATTACTGTTTTTTCAGCCCCAGACCTTCCAGACATCTAGTAGGATGCCTGAAGAATACAGATACATAGATACATAGGTAAGGAAGGGTTCAGTGCAGAGGGCTCCCTGCCACATGGCCTAAAGAAGAAAAGAAAATACAGGTAATAAATCTGAGTCAAGGAAATATAGGCCCTTGAAACCAAGAAAAATATTTTAAGTGATAGTGTGTTAAAAGTTCCTGTAGTAAAAATAGTATAAGTAAATAAATTAAATTAAAATAGTGTAAGTAAAAAGTTCCTGTAGTAAAACCAGTGTAAATAAATTATACCCTGTACAGTGATCAGCTGTTAGGGACTAGTTGCAGAGCTTTATTACTAGTCCTTGATATTAAGTATTTTCTTTCCAAAGGTATCAGGCTGGATAAAAACAACAATATCTGAAAGTTTCTTTCCCCTCGAGAGGAAATTCTTTTAGAAATAGATAGATGGAGGGGTGACATAGGTGTCTTATACCTTCATAAGATCATATTTAGTGTTAACATTATGCTGAGAGAGCACAGACAGTAAAAGTATTCCAGCTCTTGATTCACAGTTGTTGAAACGGGAGTAGGAGACAGATATCAGTATTTGAACTGAGAGCATCTCCAAACAAATTCAATTCTATTTGAATATTTTTTCCTTCAGAATTTTAAAACTATTAATATCACATCAGTAAGCACAACTAAGTTTCACAAATGATTAATAACATGAAGGTATGGAATAGCATTAAGTGAAATGATGTTTAGTGACAAACTTATTATTCCTCTGGGACTTATCTTAACAATTGTTATTAATATTTCATCACTGCTATTTAGCAATGAAAGAGCAGAAAATGGATTAGAACTCCTGTCCAAAATAAGGTTAAGCTGATTTTGAAAAACTGTCAGAAAACAGAAAATAAGAAAATCCAGTATTAATTCCCACAGAAAAACTGCCAAAGGCATAATTCAAATTCTGAAACACAGGTAGAAAATACACTGGAAAATATACATTTGCAGTTTTGGTAATATGAAAATCCCACAGAAATAGATTGATTATTTTAATATGAAACAATATCTTCAGGCTTCCTTCTTATCTACTCTTCTGCAGCAGCTACTACATCGTCCAACAAGAAGTGAAATGCTCTGATTTTCTAACTTCATCAATTTTAATGTTTTCTCTTATTATTATGTCTATTGGACCTTTCTGTCAATGCTTAAAGTTGGCTTTCATACTCTTGTTCACAAAGCTCCAAGTGAAAGCATTGTGCTGTTGAAAACCTTTTAGATCGACTCTCATTGGCTTCAACACCGAGCTTCAGTATTCCAAGGACATGTCCTGGTAGACAACTATATCTCTAATACCACATTGGAGTTTGTTATAGTTCTTGACATTTTCTGCTCTGGAGAGGATGCAGATTGGATTAATGGAGTCACTGAAAGTGAAGGCTGGCAGACGCTGCCAGGAGTTACGGAAGAAAAAACATGTATATTGTCCGTATTAAGCAATCAGCAGTTTTTTACACAAGAACTTCTGCCAAGCTGAAATGCAGGTAAGTGTCAGGAAAAACAGTAATGTAAAATTTTAAATATTGTTGCTATTGTTACCTTCAAAGTGCTATAAGACAATAATGGTCTCACTTCAATTTTATCTATAAGAAAATGGGTTGGTTATGAATACTGAGAAAACAACAGAACAAGAGTAAAAATCATGGTACTTAGCTGCAAAGGAATGTCGGTTAAGGACGAAAGGCAACTCATGGCTGTCACCCGTGACAACTTTTAATGCAGCAATGATATTAAGGAAGCTTCATCCTGTGAAACTAGTTTCTGCATCACATAGTCTTATGGAGACCCACTGTGACAATGAATGTGATGAATTATTTACCTCTGGGTGCTTGCAGCTGAAGGCTCTCTGAACATCTCAGGAGTTCAGAGGATGCGGTCTCCCAGGCTGCATGGGTTTAGTGACTGTTCCCTACCTATCACTAGAAAATAGTCAAAGACTTCATCAGGCATTAGCCTTAGATATCATAAAACAGTATCACGTCAAACACACTTCCGCACACTTCTCAGCATTTCCTGTTGATTACCAGCTAATACTCCTGTTAAATGTGATTCCACAATTTTCTTTCATCCATTTGTAGCAGCACAGAACTAGAAGTTCTCTTCTTGGATTTTTCTGTTCTTTCTGATATGCATTTCAAAACATCTACTCCCCAGACTTAAGCCAACAATGAATGATGAATGCTACTTACTTCAAAAGGTTGCCAAAACCTGGCTTCATGTACAAGCAGTCACAAGAAGCAGTCATTTCTGAAGAACAATGCAAAGAGCTTTAGTAAAGCAGCTTACTTCTCTGTCCACCAACTGTTTATGAGTCTGGTGACTTTATAGAGTGGGCATCCACCCCTGCTGCTCCTCGTAAGGTCTGAACTTATTTCTGGAGCTGTAGCAGCTTTTCAGGCTCCCTAGATCAAATTGCAAAAAACAGAGAAGGAGATTATGAAAAATAAAATTCTAGACCATCTCAGGCCTAGATCAACATAACAAAGAGAACAGGCTTCCAAGTTTCAAAGGAGGTGGGTCATTCCTTGGAGGTGACCACATTGTCTGAACTCACTTCTTCATGAGGCATGCATTGAAGAGGTATTTCCTGGAGACCCCAGTGTAGATAGCTATGTCACAAGCACACAGTCCTTACCTCCTTCCTGAATTGCAAAGGTAAAAGCACCATTTTCTCCTTAGCAGATCACATATGTGTCAAGAAATACATACCAGTTTGTCATATTTCTCATCTGCACCATCCGAAATATATTTCAGACATAGAAAATATTACAGCAAACATTGCAGTGATGCAAAGATGTTACCAAGGTCATCATAATGGTGAAAATTAAAAAGCTATAAATAAAAATGAAAGAAAGATATACACATTTACTTTCATCTGAAAAAAACCCAACAGCTAGTTTTGCTAAAAATGCATTCACATAGTTCTGTGGCAAATTTTTCTCTCTATTGCCTGTAAATGTATAGTGACGTTTATCATATTTTCTCTGGAACTGCGGTAAAAATGGCTGAGAATATAAAACTTTTAGTGTGCGTCATAATATCATTTATTCTTTTGCCTTATTTTGATGCTATCTGAATGTCTTATATTAAGAAAATTTGAATACCCAATAGTCTTCTCAGCTGACTCAACCCTGGAGTACATCTCTGAAGACATATTGTCAATGTTATCCATAGGAAACAGAACATCTTCTAACAATGGTCTATGATACGCAGAAAATCAGCACCTAGGGGCGTGGTTTAGTGGTAGACTTAGTAGTGTTAGATTTACAGATGGACTTAATGATCTTAAAGGTCTTTTCCAACCTAAATGATTGCATGAATTTATGATTCTGTAATTCTATGAATTGTGGTTATCTACAAATAAAATATGATTAAACAAAGAAAACAACTAAAAAAGTGGAGGAAACCAAGATCTGATTCTCTGTTTCTCTTTTTTTTTTCTGCTCTTTCTTATAGCTTTCTTTCTAACTTTTCCTGTCTTTTTCTCATTTTTCTTTGATATACTTTTCTTTCACCTTGAAGTTTTTAATTTCTTAAATGAAGTTATTTCTTTCCTAGGTAATGGAAGTGGAATGTCCTTTGTCAGAATCATTATATATAATTAATATAATTAAATGCAGTGACATGTCATATATATTGTTGAACTAAATAACAATTAATAGCTGGAGGAAAGCTTTGAAAACCATCTCATCTGAAAAGTTTGTAGGATTATTTCTTTTAAGGGGTTTTCATAAACCATCACTTACTTTTAGTGCAAGGTTATAGGGTTAATGGTACAATTAAGTCATTAAGCCATGGAGTAGAATATGAAATGGCTCTCTCAAATTTTATTATAGAGAATATACATAACAGGCTGTATCTGCAGTCCTGCTGATTTTACTTTGTGCTTTCATTCAGCATTAGTAGCAAAAATATCTCTTTGCTTTCCTCATCCCATGTATGTACCTTTGCTCAAAATTACTGAGAGTGGCTTTTTAAAGCACAGCTTCTCAGTTCTTTGAAAGACCTTTTTTTCTTTTAAAGTTCATTTTGCTAGTGCATATATAAATGAAAACTGAGCACTTTATTTTTTGACTTCTTAGCTGACATTGCGGTGCAATAAGTAGACATTCTCAGTAACATCAAAGAAAACACAGTGTCAAATTCAGAGATGCAAATATTATGCTGTAACATGGATTTCCTTGTACTCCGAGTTGCTTGTACGGTACGATACTGTAATGTAATGCTATTGTACTGTATGGACTCCCTTAACCCTGCCTTCCCTTAATATGTGTCTGACACTGGTGTTATACTCTATATACCAAAACATCATAAGCAGGTAAAAGTTAAAGTAAATAGGGGATGTATACTGTTCATGCCTAAAAAGAAGTTGATCAAAGAGAAGGAGTTAAAAACCATCAAATCAGATTGAGAGAGCATTGGCAATAGAGGAAACAGGACCAATAGAGTCTTTTTTGACTTAGAAAACTGATGGGTAATTACACATGTGGAAAGGTGAGGAAATAAGACTTCAGAACTCTAGAGAAAACACCTGATGAATTGATAGGAACAATGTCAAAATGTTGTTAGTCAGCTGTCACAACAGCACTTTATAGAGAGATGAAAAGCAAGGAAAATCAGAAGTACCCCTACAGGGGATAAAACATGGATGCTAGAAACCTCTCACCTCTGCTGTGGAATAAAAAGTGGGCACATACCCACTTCTATGCACTCCAAGATCACATTTCATCTAGGATTTTATCTAGGGTAAAATATGAGCTTAGCATGCACAGAAATGCTCTGAGTAACTCTTGACATATGGCCAAAGTCAAAGTATAACCAAAAGTTTGCCTAAAGATCATAGTCTGCCAAAACAGCCTACAGCTACTGCTGTTTGTAGCCACATCCTTCTTGCAATGTCTACATGAAGGTCAGAAAGAGACTGGTAACAGGCTGTCTAGGACAGAAGGCAATTAACCTGATTTTCATATTAATTTATATGGTCAGAATGAAACAAAGCCAAAGGATTAAAAATTGTCCCCTTGATATTTCTGTTTGCATCATTTTATAATTGACTAAAGCAAGGGAAAACATTTCCCTTTCTACTCAGCAACACAGTTATATAAATTGTGGGTATGGTAAAGGTGAGCTTCTCAAGTTATTTTGACTTTATCAGGGAATTCTCTCAGACTGTTAACAATTTGTCCTTAGACATAGGAAGGACAAGTACTTTTCCTTGGTTGAACATTGTCTGTGTTTCTTTTAATTGCTTGCTATGGGCATTTTTTCTTGAACAGCCTTTAATATCTGTTGGCTGGGATTTCAAGGAGAACAAAGATGTCCAGCATACCCTTAAGGTATAAATGAACCCTATTAGAACCAAAGAAACAGGTCACTGTAAGTTCTTCAGTTTGAGTGAAATTCCCTGCTGGAGTAAATGGGCATCTCTTCCATTTGCAGGTTGGCTTAAAGGATCTTTATACAAGGGAACCTTTATTTTTCGTAATTTTTAAGCCATGAAAAATATTGTTGATTCACCAAAAAAAAAAAAAAAAAAAAAAAAAAATTAAAAAATCCAGGTCTTTAAATGAAAATGTGTCTAATTACATTTGCAATTTGATTTCATTTCCTTAGGTGTAAGACGAATGAGTAAATTACTATGTCTGGCTTAAACAATATCTGCATACGTCTACATTTTAGGGAGATAAATAATGTGCTGACCAAAAGTCTATTGGCACATCAGGAATCTAAGCAGTCAGACAGAGATTTTGTGGGTCAATCAGAAGATCTGAGCTGCTTAAGTTGCACTGGAGTTACAGTTTAGCTGATTAAATGCTGATTTGGCTCTAGGCTCTGACTCTTAATGTCAGAGTGGCAAGCCGATTTCCTGCCTGCTTTGCATCACCATGGCTCCATTAAAATTAATGTATGAAGTTAATACACTTTAACTTAGTACTGTTCTAGGCCAACGTTTTTATAAGAACAAGTTTGAGTGAAAAACATCCAAATTAATTATATCAAATATGAGCTAGTTTTACATTGTTAATTAATGCAACACTGCTTCCATTGTATATTTCAAAATATATTACCTCTTTTTCTTCCTAGAGGAGTCCATTTTTCACAAACAGCTGATACAACATCTTTTGACCATTAGAGAGTAATCCATCAGCACCCATGGCAAGCTAAAAAGTGGGCTAAACACAAGTAGAAATCTTTTGCATTACTGGAGCTTTCACACTGTGTATCACGTATTTAGAATCACAGACTGCCCTCAATCTGAGGGCATTTTCCCATCAACTTCCCTGGGAGACTCACATGTAAATCAGTCTCTAATATTACTACCACAAGCACATAACTGTATAACATGGCTGTACAATAAAGGGGTTTTAGTTCCCAGACTTTGAGTTAAAACACCATGAAATGTTGTCATTATTTTTTTTATTTTATAAAAATCTCATTTCTAATTTGTCTGTGCCCATCCTCTCCTAAAACACTGAGCAAAATACAAAGGAGCATGTACTGAATAGAAACAAATGTATTGCAGTATGCTAAACTGCAAGAGAAAGACAAACACAAATGAAAACTCTGAAATTAATTTCACAGATCTGTATATTTAATATACATACAAAATATTAGATCTTTAGTATTGGTTATTTGTGTGTTGGTTTGGGGAATTTTTGAATGCAATCCACTATTGGATAAATCCTAGAAACCGAAAGTCAATACACAGCAGAGTAGTTGTATCATTTATTATAAAAAAGCTGGGCAGAGTGTTCTGAAAAGTATCTAGATCGAATACTGATACCAGAGTAAATCAATTTTTATACAGCAGAGTTTTTGCTTCATCAAGGAAATTTTTCCTGACCTTGCAAAATATTCTACAGTTGACTTGAACAACTTATAAATACACTGTGTCACCTGTACAATTCATTATCTGATGAACAACTTACCTCTGGGTCCTTGAATTCATGTTATCTGTTGGTTGTCTTCTACACATTTATCTCTTCTCTCTCGGAGGAGTCAGAAGACCTTAGGAGAATTCAATAACAAGCCCTACATATATTTGAATAGGAAGACATTGTAATATTTTTATTTATGATTTATGCAATTATACTTTGTGGTTTTTTATTTGCATTGTTAGAAAAGGGTCAAACATTTGAGTTGATAACTAAAACTTTCAACACACATAGATGCACAATTAGAAGTGATAGAATATAATCTAATTTTGTTTGGAAATCTTAATCAAAAACAGAGGACTTCATTTCCAAACCTCAATGACTATCTTAAACCTACATCAGGGCTTTGCTTTAATGAAATAAAGAGATAAGTAACTAAAGATGAGGGGTTATGAAAGTGCAGCAATACTTTGTGGAAGACAATGAGGAACAACATTGTCATAAAACAATGGTTTAGTGGTTTAGTGTGAGGTGTGCCTGCCCATGGCAGGGGGATTGGAACTACATGATCTTAAGGTCCTTTCCAACCCTAACTATTTTGCAATTCTATGATTCTATAAAATAATGCTCAAAGCAAAAATTAAGAGTGCATCCTGCATAGGAAGATGCCTAAGGAGTTCAGCAAAGACTATCATAAACAGAAAAGGAATTCTATTTAAATAACTATATCCACTTTTTTCCAGCTGGTTTGCTCATGTTTGCAATAATCAGAATATGAATTTAGATTTCACTTTAGTAAAATGTAGAAGCTCTTTATCCGCTTTCAGTGTTTATTAAGAAAATAACCACATAAATGAAAAACATTCACCTTTTCTTCTTGAAGTTTAGTTACGTTTTCATCTAGCTCCTGTTGTTTGATTTTTCCAGTTTCCACATTTTTTACACTGTCTATCAACATCGGCAACACTAAGAACTCTAACACGATAAGAGTAGAAGGTATCTAAGGTTGAGTTTGTGTTTACAATTTATACTTATTATATGAACTTCAATATATAACTACTAATTTTTCAGCTTAAACACTGAATAGGACTTTATAAGGATAGAATGGAAAAGGATGTATTCAGTTTTATACTTTTACTCACATATTTAGAAGGATGACCATACATTTCCACTGACACAACTGGAAATCCATGATTGGAAATGACACTGGAAATCATGAATTACCAGATTCATCACTGAAGTTTGGATTCCTAGACATTCAACCCTTCAGGGAAACCGTATTGACAACAGCAGAGCTATTCCTTTCTAAAATGACTTCGTAAAGTCAGAATAATTAATGAAAAAAGGATTTACAACTAAACAGTTTTAGTATAAACAATTCTGACGATTCAGTATTCCTCTACCAGGTTTGTATAGGATAAGGACAATCATATCTGCGTGATATATTATTGCGCCTTTAAGTAGATATAAAGCATCCATCACTGGCCATCACTAGAACAGGTTATGGAAATTGCTGAACCATTATTCTGTTCTGGAACAACATTTCTTATGTGTCCATGCTTTCAAACACCTTCAGCAAACACATGCATACCTAACAATAAACTCATGAGGAAATGTTTGCGGAAGTGGCACAGAAAAAACCTGACAGTTTTGGTGGCACATGTCCACTCGTTACCAACATAAAAACATGTTTATAAACATAAACTGAAGATTCAGTTCAAACTACTATTATGAAGGCTGTCTTCCTGATGACTTTAAAATAGTTTTTTCTTATTTACATGAAGCAAAAAGTATGTTGCTGTAATGTGTTGCAACACATCGCAAAATAATGTTATTGTGCAATGCTACTGAGAGTTCTCAGACTTAATGTGAAATTGCTAATGATATTATTGAAAAGTTTAATTTCCCATCTTACTTCCAGCTCTAGATTAATTTGACGTTATTTTGTGGTCACTACAGCTTCTGATGAGTTGTAGAGAATTACCTCATACATCTGTGATGTCCAGTCTAAAATCATAGTAGTGTCATAAGATACTTCATCCCTAATGGTCAGTGTCTGACAACAATAATAATTTGGCAGGCTCTATTAGTGACTTTTTTTTATTGTTCGGGGTATTAGCTGTGAGCACTAGAAATGGAAAAAGAACATTTCCATAATAAAATTGTTATTCCAAAAAAGCAAGATTTCTTGCCCTGAGCAGAGCTTTACAATATCATTACCTCCCTTTAAGTTTTTATAATTCATTTTAAGTCCAGTAATTCTTTACGTCAGTTCAGATTTTACATAGAAATATAAAATTATTTGGTTGTCAGGAACATTTTTAGATATTTTCCCTTTTCCATTTTCTCAAAGTTTGAGTGGACCACCTCAGAGCCTTTTCAATAAGAGGAAAGAAAATTACCAGCACAGAACACGTGAAATTTTCAAAAGTAGTCCTTGTTGGGTTTACTCAGTTCACAAAGATGAGCTGTCCCAAGATGTCTTAGAGAATCAGGACTTCCTTCAACTTTAACAGTGTCTTTTACATAGAGATTAGTCATTCACTTACAACAGAAACAGTTACCCTCTACCCATATTCTCCCCATAACCTGATTATTCTTGACTGATGGGAGCAGACTTTATATTTTGGTGGTAGTTACATAAATGTCCTGGGATGTCCTAAATCAAGGGAAAGAAAATGTGCTGTCCACTTAGTCCATAGGTTCACTGAATATATTTTACTAAAGCTGAGGATTTTGCCAAAACTGAGGATTTTGCCAAACAAGTGATCCTTAACTGTGGCACTACCAGCCTAACTTGTCTGCAATTTATTTCTACTTTCAGAGGGATATTCATAGCATTAGCTCTCTATATTGGTACAAGAAAAATGCAGGCAGGCTAGATTGTTCAATATTTATTTGATTTTGTCATGCAAAACCTGTGGGTCTGTGTCAGGTATAAGCTGCACTTAAAGAAAGAGAAACTGTTCCTCTGGGCTTCTAAAAGTTACGCCAGAAGTCAAAGCCAGTCTTGGTTCTTTTGTCATTAATGGATCTTAACAACTACTTAAACCTTGTGGTGAAGTAAATGCAATTTCCTACCTTGCTGTTTCACTTTCTGTCCTGTATGTATAGCATTCCTGGCTTCTGAAGCAGAACAAAACATAGTTAGACAACATCACCTGGAGAAACTTAATTTTGCTTCCCATCTTTCCCTTGCCTCTGGCTGTAGATTGCTGAAACTCCAATTTAAAATCAGTATCAGAAAGCTTTTGTTCAATTTTTATATTTATATTTGATAAATGTTCTGAAATTATTAACAAATTGATTTAAGTTTCCATGTGATCTCTGATAATTTTTCTAAGCTCTTTCTCATAGGAATTGACGATGAAATTAATAGATGAGGTCTTCTTCAAATTGATTTCTACTTTCAAAAAAGGTTTCCAACGAATAAATTGCAAATGAAAATACAGTGCTACTGTTAAATCCTTGGCTTTAGCTGACATAAATGCTTCTACAGAATCAATGGGACAAGTGCCAAGGCTGCATAATTTTGTTGTAGAATTTGTCCTCTATTTCCATTGTATTGTTTCATGCTACAGATTATCAGTCATCTGTTTACCAGTCATACACTGGTAAAATAATAAAATAAAATTTAAAAAATAATAAAAAATAAATAAAATGTATTTTTGAAACTAGAAGAATCACAATGTTACCTATCTGAAGATGATTTTTTTCAGCATACTTCTCTTTTCTTACCCTCATTCTTTTCCATTACCGATTGCTTGTAGATATTTTCAAATTCGATTCATGGGTTTCCACATGTAAAGGCATTTGGGCTTGTATAAAGCCTAATTAAAGTCAACAGATGTCTCTGGTCATATTAGATTCTGTCTACATCAAACTCTTTCTTGGATTAATTTCTTGGAGCAGATACCAGCATTTTCAACTTTGTATGCCCAAAGCAAGTCATTAATATAAAAGCAGCATAATTTCCAGACAGACTGACAACCAAACACACCTAGGAAAGCTGGCATGAAACAGCAAATTATTTTGAGAAAAGTGGGTAGTATGTACCTGCATGATCACCAGTGAAAATAAAATTGGAGTACTGTAGCTTACTGTGATGTCTACACTTCCGAAGAGAGATTGACAGACTGAAAAGAGATCACAGAACAACCCCAAGTCTTAATTGAGGTACCAATGCAAAAAGGAGAGATAATTAAGGAGGCAAGTTCATTTATTTCATCAAAAGAGAAGGCTGAGGCATTATTTAATTAAAGTATTGGAATACCTCCAAGAAAATTCAATACCAACCTTTTTAATAATAGAAAAATAGTACTTTATTAGGAAAAAAAAGTGCTTTAAAACTCTGGATACTAAATCCACACAAACTCATATTAAAAATAAAGGCACACATTTCATTAAGAAAGCAGTTAGTGAATCAACCCTCAAAATAAATTACTGAAGTAAAGAACAGTTCTCTATTTCTTGACAACTTCATTTCAGGACTGATTGCCTTTCTTTAAAACATATTTAAGCCAAACAGAAATGTGGCAGTTTAACACAATTGTAACTGGAGGAAGCTGCATGGTACATAGTTCTATCATCAGATCGGATGGATTTTTCTACCTTTTAGAGTGTACAAATCTGTGAAAATCTCTCACTAAAAAATCACAGATGTTATATCCCCACTTTCGAAAATTTGTTCTTTAGGTAGAATAAGGAATGATAAGGTATAAATCTAGTATACATTTCAGATTAAAAAAGTGGAATGATATTTGGGATATTAAACAAAAAATCCATTTTAGTGATAAATGAAGTACACAGCTTGTGTCTAGGTGCCTAAATAGAGCTCTCTCTGTAAATTATATCTTTTGTCATTTGAAATATACTTTGAAATAAAAAAATACTGATGAGGTTTTAGTACATTAACTGAATGCCCTGAAAGGTTTTGGGGTGGCAATAGTAGAGACGAAGTTTGGCATTTACTCCTCCATTGCATATATGTAGGCATGTTAAACTTCCCTGTAGAACAGCTAACCTCAGGGCTACTTGAGAAGGAGCATCCCCATCAAAGGAAGTTTGCTTCCGTACAGGAGTTAAGATTTGTGGAGAGAGGTAATACTTTTATTAGCCCAATTTAGGCTTGGAGTGAGTTCAGTCTTCTGTGGACACTGCCAATAAGGGAGTCAATGACTGTTGTGATGATGGTTGCCATAGAGTGGATGACCAACGAATCACTAGTGTGCACCTCTCAGGTCTCCTTCCCCTCTCACCCTCCTTTTCCCAGTGATAAACTTCAGAATGATTAAATTAATGGTCATGCAGCTTAAATGCTTTTTTTGTGATGCATGATGGGGCAAGGTTAAATCCCCTGTGGATCGTGGGCAATCCAATTCCCAAAATAATTCTCAGGATAGAAACAAACAGATTTTAATCTTCTATTTGTTTAGAGACTATACAGCAGTTTCAGAATTTCATTGTAGATGCATAAATACTGACAGATGCTTATTATTCATGTCAGGCAGACACAGTGGGTTCTTTATTGCTAGTGAAATGGGTGCCAATATGAGCAGAATGAAAAAGACATTTTAAGAAGTTTGTCAGAGTTAATAGTCAGCTATTACAGTTCATATGAAATGAATGTTTTCAGATCTATCCATGGTGACATTAAATGTAGCTTGTTTGCTCTTACTTGCTACTGCATGGAGCATTTTCTTGTATTTCAAAAGCTTTTATTTTACTGAAGGCATCATTTTGATTTCTTAAGCAACACAGAAATGAGAGTCCTAATTTTCAGGTGTTTGTTGAAGTCATTCTGCCTAAGCATAGAAAAGCAACCTAGCCAAACATTTGTTGGTGTAGGCTCATTGACATCAGCAGGATGATGATGAGCTAATCCTGCTTCTTGAATGCGCACAGCACATGTGAAATAGAAAACAATAACTTTGCTGGAAAAAAAAAAGATAACTTCAGAGCCATCTTAGGTGGAATATGCTAACTGATCCCTTGTTATCCTGCAACACTGAAGGAACTTCACTGTAAGCCCATGAATGGAAAATATTTTGCCAGCTTGTGAAAGGGCTTTCTCCCGTATTTGTTGTACTGTATCATGCATTCACAAACCATGAGAGACAGACCAATGAGCTTTCTGCTGTTCAGCAGAACTCTGTTGTTTCTTTTGCTATGTGGGACAATAGCTTGGTGGGCCTGCTGACTTAGGAGAAAGCAGTTTAGAAGATGTATGATGCCCAAACCAAATAATTTTAATCCAGAACTTTAGAGGCAGAGCCATAGCTACCCTTTTTTATCTTTGCACTTGGCAAAAGAAAGGATATGACTTCATATATGTCATGGTTTAAGCTGTAAATCACGCAGCCCGTTCTCTCACTCACTCTCCTCTCTTTCTTCCCCCCACTCCTGGACGGATGGGGAGGAGAATCAAAAGAATGCAACTCCCACAGGTTGAGATAAGAACAGTTTAGTAACTAAAGTATAACACAAATCACTACTGCTACCACCAATAATAATAATGACAAGGCAAATACAAGGAAGGAATACAATCGCTCACCACCCAATACCAAGCCCGAACACGCAGTGCACATCCCCACTGCCCTTCCGGGTCTCTGCTCTCTGTTTACATCCTGGGCATGATGTGCTATGGCATGGAATACCTCCTTGGTCAGTTTGGGTCAGGTGTCCTGTCTCTGCTTCCTCCTGGCTTCCTCTCCTCCCTGGCAGAGCATGAGACTCAGAAAGACCTTGGTCAGACCAAAACATTACCAAGCAGTAACTGAAAACACTGGTGTTATCAGCGTTACTCCCAGGCCGAAAGTCAAAACACAGTGCTGCACCAGCTACCAAGAAGGAGAAAAATGACTGCTGCTGCTGAACCCATGACAATGTCTCTTAGCTTCCTCCATAGATTTTTAATCCTCTTCATTCATTCCCCTTCACCCCAGAGAATTTTAAAGAGGTACATGATTTCTCCTGAACGCTGAATTGACTGTTCATGTATTACTGCGAAACCTGCAGCCTTGCAGGCTGGTGAATAAATGGGCTAAAAGGAATGAGATACTTTTGCATTCCTTCCAGAGATCCTGGGAGAGGAATATGGACCAGAGACAAAGAGAAGGAAGTATTTCATAAAATTGAGTGCAGGATAGGCTGAAGATTACCAGAGTGAAGAATGCTTTATTAAACATAAAATTACACCACTGCTATTAGATCCAGTTCAGAAATGCAGAGCTAAATATTTTTCACTCTGAGGGAGACCATTTGTTGTAGTTCACTCTGGAGATCATGTTTCACAAAGCATGGTGATATAATGTGTTTTCCTGTAGGCCAGGATATTTTTTAACCCACTGATACTACTTCAGTACATTCAGGAGTTCCCATTAACCTTTTGTCACTGCTTCACTTCTCCTATGGGACACACTCTCTGACAGGCTGGTCCCCTCATAAAAGTCATCCCTGTGAATGCTACCTTCACATTTCTCTGAATTCTCTTTGGAAGGAGGAGAATAGAACTTACCTTTGCAGTCATCTCAGGTCACATCATGTAAGGAGAAAAAAGATCAATGCACAATGCAATTCAGAATTTTTTTTTCAGGCACTTTCATCCTCATTTAAGATGTAAAAAGATAATTTTAGTCATAATCATAAAAAAGATTCAATGTTTTTATATAATAGGTATTGTAGGCAAGCTTTTTTCTATAGCAAAGTAAGTCTGAATGCTTCTCTGAACTTAGAATTTAATTAAAATATATGCTATTTTATTTTTTAATTGCTTCAGAGTAAAGAATGTGCCCTGTATCAATGTCACAGCAGTAAATAAAAGTCCCTTTCCTTTCCCTAACTCTCATCCCACACATCCACAATTTTGAATATAGACACATTGCAAAGTTCTATTCAAACCAGAAGCTGAGTTCATTTGGCACATTGAAAAGACTTTGCTCAGCCTCACGTGGTTAAAGTGTGGTGTTCTTTCCCATAGCAGTTGTTCTTGAGTGTGAGAAGAAGCAGTGTGTGAATGGCATTGACTCTCCACTGTCCTTAGCACCTTTGTGCCATCAGCAGTAGTAGCCCTTTGGACATCGGCTTGTGTAGCAACAGAGCATTGCTACTCTGCTCTGAAGAGAACACAGAAGGGCTCGAAGAGGTCCCTGGGAGCAGTGAATTAGGTGGATAACAGCTAAAGCCAGGTATCAGACAGTACAACAAGCTCCAGCATCATCCTAAACTCATCATACTGTGGGGTTCTCTGGGTTCTGCTATTCATAACTCACCCTTCAACAGTTCTTCAGTTCTGTAAAAAGGATCTGTGGTATAAACATGACCTAGTAAGTCTATTGTTTAAGATTATCCATCACAGACAACTTCTCATTTTTTAAGAAGTTTTGCTTACTTGCTTACTGCAATATGAGCAGCAAAAACATGCAAAGAGGCAACAAAGGTAATCCTTAATATCCACAGTCCTTCCTGAGTGCATTATATTGAAACTGAAAATAAGCAGACATGAAAGGAAATTCTACCATTCTTTCTGGCTTTGGAAATAAAGAGTATTTTGCCTAAGTCATGGCTAGAGAAGTCCAGAATATAACACGTTGCTTATTGCATTTATTGATATAGACGTATGGAAGAACTAACTGAATATTGAAAATGCTTTCTGCATACAGCCAAAATAATTAAACCAACAAGGATTTAAACAATTAAAAAATAGAAGGAGCAGCAGTAACTAACCTTACTAGGAAAGATGGATTTACAATTTCCTTCTGCTAGGGAAAGTCTATAGATTATGTGCTTCACCTTTTCCATTCATTATGCTCTTCCTCATTTGGATGTTGTTTGAGAGCACAGTTATTTCTCCCTCAGTGGACCACCAGAAGACAGAAAAATTCCATTCAGTTGAGGAATTAACTTGCTCTTTGGGGAAAAATGGGCTCAGGAGAACAAAATAAACAAGCTAATTCTATAGAAGCTTCTCCAGAGAAGACTGAGGGGAATCACTTGGGACCCAGGCTTGTCAAGAAAAGAACACTCTGTTTGTCTTAAGCCTGAAAATACTGTGGGTACCCACAATAACATGGGCCAGATTTGGAGATAAGATGTTTTTTAAAGGGATAAAACCAGAATACTTAATTAAACAATTCAGGAGAAGTCAGCAAAGATACCATTAGGGCAATTTCTTAATTAAGTGGTCCTTGTCCAGAGAGCTGAGAATATAATGTCTCTCTGAGGATACTAAAGATTCAAGGTAAAGAAATTATTCTAAAAATCACAGAAAAATTCAAAGATACTCTAATTGTCCCATAAAACTTTGTTCTAAAATCACATTCACAAATAAGTAAGCTAAAATAATTGCCTGCATTTATCTCTTATTTATAGGCTGCACTTCTTAGAAAAAATAATATTTTCATAGACATATGACATAAATCAACATGATTATGTATAATTTTTGTAGACTTCCATTTTCAGTTCATAATAACTAGAAAAGAAAAACAGAGCTAACATTTGGTTTTGTTTTTAGTTCAGCATCATTTTTCTATACACATATACCTGTACAGTTAAAAGTCCTTTAAAACAACACTTCTTAGTAATTTAAAAACTTAATGAAGTTTCCACAGTTTTAAAGCATCAATCAGTTTTTCTTTGGAAATTCAATTCATACTAACCACTTCTATTTTACTGACTAAAAGGAGCTATTTCAATAGATCCCAAATTCTGGTTAGTTTGACTGTAAAAAATGGCCTTAAGACGTACCTAAATGAACAGCCAAAAACTGTTTACTGTGAAAAAAAATATAAAACAGACTTTCTTTCTTTTTCTATTACTTTTCAGAGGCAAGTAGCATTCAAAGGTACTCCCGCATTTTGCCTGTGGTGCAGTTCCACCAGCCCTTTCATCTGGCAGAAAAGCTCTTGGGAAAGGACCTATCAAAACTTTTCTATGGGCCAGCATGACTCTTGCAAGCCTTCCAGCTGGATTAATGACCTTGGTCATAGCATGCCAGTGGCTAAGGTCAGCTCTGTGCTTACAGGCATCACTGCCCAGCCAAAACAGACAGATGGTCATGTGGGGTCAGGTAGTGCAGATGAATTTCACAGTCAGTGACAACAAACCACAGTCAATGCAAAATAAGAAATATATCTTTCCTAAAGGAAAAATTGATTAAGGAAAAAGTCTTCTGAAAATTGCTGAACGGTAGTATTCGGGCTCCTAGTTTTATTCTTCCATTTTGTGAAATTAGTAAAATATTATCCTATTTACTGGAAATAAATTGCATGGTGGAAGCAATGCTTTCCCAGACAGGGCAAAAACCTTGACAGAGCCAGAATGTTTATTCTGACACATAATTGCATATGAAATCTCCTCACAATTTGCTGTCTCTTGAATTCCCAAACTTACACAAGAAAGAGCATGTGCCTTAAAGCTTTAAATCTCAACATCTTCATAAATACTAATGTAATCTAAGATTAATTAATGATGAAAAGCCTAAGTGACTTTTCTCTCTTAGTGTGCAATGTCAGGGAGAGAAGCCACCTCATGCTGACAGAAAGGTAACATTGAGAAACATGTGGACAAACAACAGCCGTAATGTAGCTGATATACCAAACATGCTACAGCAAAGTCATCTGGCAACTTAAAACGTAGTAAATTAGTTATATTTTCAGAAAACAAATACTTCATACTTTCTAGAAAGCCTGAAAATTCACTAGGTCTCTTTGAAAATCTTAGTATCTTGTGTATTCCAGACTTCTGTATAAAAATTTGTAATATGCAGAGTATTTATCTCTACAGAATGACAGTAATCTCCAGCAGCTTGTCTTCCAATAGCAGTAGAGAGAGAGTGAGGCAGGAACTACCAGATCCTTCGCCTCTTTCCTCTTGTAAATACAATTTTTTCCACCAGAAGGTAAGCCTTCACTAACACTTTCAGGAACACACGTGTATTTTTCCCTTTCACACATAAACAAGAAAACAAAATAAAATAATTATGTTAACACAGTTTTCTCCCCTACTTGCCTGGAAAGAGAATTTTCACAAAGTCTCAGTTATTGACAGCTCAGCTTCTACAACAATATCAGCTTAGATGGAGAGTTGTAGAAAAACTGTTTTCTCTTCCTGTTAAGTTGGAATCTACATTTCTTGTTGCAATTCATTTTTTCCTTAAGACACTTCAGAGGACAGTTCCTTCCTGCCATAAAGCCCCTTTTTCTCTTAAGAAGATACATTAATCATTTTTGAACTTAACTTCTGGATCATTTTTAGTTTTGTAAATGCTTTTAAAATGAGAAACCTGTTAAAGAGTAGATGAATATTATAATCCTCATTTTACAAACTGAAAAATGTTACACCAAGAAAATGCACAGCTAATCAAAGGTCTTACACTACATCTGAGAACCCCCATATCCTCATTTCCAAGGCAGTGGTTCAACATCTGTCGCTTACTCTACTGCCTGTTTCAATAGGAGTTTTAATCAGAAATTGCACTTACACATCAGTTGGTAAGAAAGAAGGATTATGTATTAAATATATTGATAAAGGAAAAATACTTTCCTCTCAAAAATATGAAATGTAGATTTAAAAAAGATTTATCAGACATCTTGAAACTCCTACTCCATGTAGACTAGAATCCAGACTGCAGCCAATGATCAAAGGTTTCCTTCTCTGCATCCCACCTCAGGTTCCCAACACAATCTATGCCAGTACATGATGAAAAGAAGTATATCAGAAGTAAGTTTGTCAATTACATACATCTCACTTTTTTAACGTCATAGTGATTCAGTATCAGAATTATGTCTTTCATTGGCTGTTACTCCTCTTTAATACTAATTGTTCATGACAAAAGAAGTGCATTATCCATTTTTAAAACATGTTAAATAATTTAAAATGTTTCTTTTTAAAAATAGACAATTGTATTAAGCTATTTAATTAAAGTTCAGTATTTGAACAGACTTTGGTCATTTTTATTTCAACTGTATACCAGATGGACTCTAATCACAGTCTTCAGAGGATGCTATAGAACCTGGCATCTGGTATTTAATACAAATTGAATATGTTCCTTCTAGAGGAACTGTTCATATCTAAAAACCATGCTACATTGCATCAATGCTCAAATGATAATGGGTTTACTTTCCTAGCTCTGCAGAAATTAAATTGTATTTAAATATTCCATTTCAAAATTTAATCCTCAAATGCTAATTAAATAGTACAACCAGTTACAAGATAGATCAAATGTGAAAGCTTTCAATTCAGATTACAATCATCTCCACTGCAACAAGAGACTTAGCAGGGAATTTCTAACTACAGGTAAAGCATTTCAGTGACTGCTGAAAAAAAAAAACCAAATTTACAAAACAAGTCCCCTCCTAGCAGAAGTGAAGCATATAAAAAATTTTATCCATTTATGAGTAGAAATTCAATAGAAAATGGGATTAACAATAATTTTTTTTTAAATTATTGCAAATATAAACATCAGTTCGCTAGGAATAAGCAGATTTTTTGAAAGACTTGCAGTCTGCCTTGAGGAAAATATTCACTGACATCCAACTTCAATGTCAAACATCAATTGAAGCACTACAGATTCATAGGTTAATAGGCAATTTTTAGGTTAGTCAGCAGGAGAGATGTGCACTAAACAGAATTCCTTTCTTTATCTTTTCTGAGTATGGGGTGAGAGAAAAAAAGTGCTACTAAAAGCATTTGCAAGGCAACAAAAAATGTAGCAGGAAAGAATGGTTTGGTGAGTGTTGCAAGCATAAGGCTTCACTAAAATAGTTAATCATTTGCTGCTTGAATATTAGAGTTTTTATTTTCTTGCAGCTAGTCACTATTTCAGATGAGCTCTAAGAATTTTCTCTAGAAGACCTGCTGTGCAAGATTCATCCATAAAAGCCTGAGCTATTTGTTGAGAGTGCTATCTGAACAGAATTAAGGACAAGGGGAAAAAACCCGTGGTCAGTAGTTGCTGCTGCCCACTGACACTCAAAAACTGGTGCTCTCTACATCCCGATAAACTCCAAGGGTTAGTGATGCTGTCGTTGGGCAGTGACAGATGCTGGAACTTGAGCCTTGCTGCTCTTTTGTCCATTCTGTGGGCGCAGGAGCTGCAGAACAGCCCTCTGATTCATTACAAGAGAAATGCCTGGCAATCTATACAGAGTGTCACGATTTATTCTTTGTGAAATATGGCCTCAAGTACAAAGTAACACATTCTGTCCAGAGTGAATATGCTTTCACATAACTAATGGAGACCTGCAAGATATATCAGAGGGCAGAAAACTGCTCCTTTCTGTGCTGATCTCACTGGATATCAAACTTTCTGTGAGTCCTATATCATGTATAATGTTTTTCTATTAGCTAAAGAAGCAGGCTGGCAGTAATAGAGATGCATTTTTAACAGTGCTGTGAGAAAAGTAGTTTCAGGAATTTTGAAATAATGTGAATTAATATATTAATTGTATTAAAAATTCAGTTACATCTTTTACCATTTGGTGTTCACTCAGCGTTATATCTTCAGCATTATGGAAAAAACTTGAATCCTACAGTAATTGTTTAATCACCCCATCTTTTGATTCAGTGTGCTGACAGAAAACTTGAGCTCTGTGGACAAGAACAGAGGGAAATGTGATAAAATACAAAAGCACGCAAATTTTGCTGGGGAAGATTGAAACAAAAATAATAGAGGTGGATTGGGCAACAGGCACTGATCAAGGAAGAAGTAAACAATTTAGCAGGAGGTTCTGACCAAAAAACAGTTGCTATGGATAGGAGCTTTCGTATCGGTTTTATGTCTGCTCAGTGTCTGGAAATGCTGTATTTTAAAGGGAAAAGAAACTACACCAGATGAGAGGCATGAAGCCAATTTTCCCTCCATTCCCTCAGCATAAATCCAGACTAATTCATGAAAGATTTACAGAGCTAGGCTGATGAACAACATTTGATCCATAAATTAAAAGATATAAACCTAAGATGAAGAAATGAGGAAGGAGAGATATAGAGCTAGAATGTGTCCTAAAGGACAAAAATTAGTGTCTCAGGTAAAAGAAAAGAACATCAACTTTAAATGACCAATGCATGTTAAGTATCCTTAAATAGAGGAATACTATGCAGTACAATATTGTAAAGTTTTCCAACAGAAAATGACAGGTTATATAAGTATTTATAAGGGGCTAAGACAAAAAATGAAGAGCTTAAAAATGAGTAATATAGGAGCAGCACTGAAGAAAGAAAGTCTGTATGTTACTTGACTCTTCTTTGTCTAGTGAATTTTTCTCCACCTCCTTCATTTGCACTAGCACCCCACTTTGTTTTCTCTCTCTTGAAGGAGAAAATAGGGGGACAAATAGCATTACAGGTGCTAACTATTGAATTATGCTCACTGTACAGCTATTCTATGGTTATATTCCAACAGAAAGTGTTCAATAGCACATTTAAGACAGGTGAAAAACGCCTGTATTTATTTCCTAGCAAAAGATACAGACCCAGGATACTGAGGAGCCCAAACTGTAAACTGAGGTATAAAGTATATGCAGAAAGTTCACTTTTGCTCTTTCTGAAGTATTGTCCTCTTTTCCTTCTGGCTATTATGCAGCTATAAATTTTAGTGGCTTCTATTGCTGTTCTAAAATAAATGGCTACAGATGGTCTATATACCATTATCAGAAGTGACAAGCCCTTTAACCAGAGAGGCAAATAGTTGCAGAGAAATATCGACACTCCCCTTTGAACTAGGGATGTTTTGTGGTAAGACATATCTCCAAGTCACACCACAGTTTCTTGACAGTTCAATATTTAGTTATAGTCTTCAGATTAAGGAAATACTTAGCATTATCAGAAATTCTTGACCTTTCCTTATTATGAAAAAAGAAAGGATCACCTTTGCTGTACAGTGTTGATGACATTTATTTAAGTGTTGTTTAAGTCCTTTATTTAAGTGTTATCTAAGTCCCGGGGGTACTCACTTTAACCTGACATATTTGTTCATTGAATTGCCCATCTCTATACATGTGTTGTCTTGATTATATATGTAGATTCCAAAGGCTTGGCACTTGCAGAAAAATTAGAGCAGTTATTATAGAACAGGTATTTTCTAGCAGTCTGTTCTGTAACTGGGCATTTGACAATACAGATCTGAGTTACAATAATAATAACAACACTATCTTGCATGAATATGTTTGTGCCACTGCTTTTAGTCATAATCAGACTTTTTGTAAATAAAAATATATACAGTAAAAATATTCAAGTAAATTCTTCGGCTGCTTTCAGTCAGCCTGGCAAAATCACCTTTTCTGTTATAATAAAATTGTGATACAAAATCATCAGTACAGAATCTGAAAAAAACAGTACGCTAAATGAAAACAACATGGCTTCAGATGAGGTCATAGTATGAGTCCTCATCTACCCAGAAATAGAAAAAAAGAAATTAACATCCCAGTTACTGTGGAGTTTATATTAATTCTCTATGCATAGCACATTAATTATCTATGAATATTTAGGTCCAAAATGGGTCACCATCAGATGTTTTGACAAGATGTTTTGACATCTGGAACATGTTTTGAGACATGGCTCTGGCTGCCCTGCTAGCTGGATATCCTAGGATATCAAGAGAAAAACTGACACAAGACTGGTAGTCTCAGGGAAACAGCAAATGACTTCGCAACAAAATGAAGATTTGTGCGTTGTTTCTTTTCCTACATAGGTTTTTTGTTGCTCATGAGGTTTTCCTCATATTCACTGCAGTCAGGGCACTACAGATAAGAGCTGGGACTTTGATAAAGCACTTCTGAAAGAGAATGATGCAGTGATGACGTTTGAATGATGTTTAAAAATAAGAATGGTCCAGATATTTTCTTTGTGTTTATGTCACCTTTCTAAGTATTTAAATAGGTTCACTTTTTAAACTGGAATATAAACACAAAAAAATCACCCTATTTATGCTACAAGGCACTATATCACTCTTCTTAATCAACTTGTGCTATGAATTTTTCATTTTACTGGAAGACATAAGCATTCAAAAATTAAAAGGCCCTAATCTCATGAAATAGTTCGCAAAATGTTCAGAAGTTTTTTTCTTTCTATACTTCAGTGCAATCATGAAAGCTCACTTTTTCAAGCTTTTGTCCTAACTTGAAGAACTAAATCTTCCTTGCGGGAAGGGAGGGAATAAACCAAGTGAGGCTTACAGCTTGGTCATCTAATTTTAAAAGCTGGATTTCAAAGTAAACCATAAAATACCACTGTTAACATCACATGGGTTGACACAATAGACTTCCTTTCTAACAGCTATTTTTCCCAATTATTAAATTAATTTACTTTTGTGTTAAGTCAAACTGTAAACTCCTCAGGGTATGGTGCAATTCTTTTTCAATAGAAAGTTGAATACAAAAGAGGCCCCTTCTTAATTGGAATTCTTCAGCTGTTCTGTAATATAAATAAAAGCCATAATTAGAAATGTACTAAGATAAAAAGAAACAAAAGGTCCTGTAAATACCACTGAATGTTTCTATTATCTTGTGGCAGTAAAAGTTCACTGCTCATTTTGTTACAGAGCAATTAAAGGCATGTACCTTTAAAGGCTCAAAGGAAAAACAGTGCAGACTTCAGTGCATGCATTCTCCTTCATGAAGCCAATGACAAAATTGGATAAGAGACCTGAAAAGAAATCGAGAAGAAGACATTAAAATCAGTCTGAAGTATTGTCCTGAAGTGCTGAGAAACTTCACAGAATATAAATACAAATGAAATTTTAGTCATATATAGTGTGTTAATTTTATTGAGCGCAATAAGTCATAAGGAAACAGCATCTCAGCTGTCAAAGACCAGTGCTTAACCACTTAATCACTGAGGAGGTAGGCATTTGTCATACAGAAACGTTGGGATTAATCTTTAAAGACTGGAAGACAGAATCACATATTAGCTACTTCCCCAAGACAAGTCAATAAATAAAGCCTTTTGCATACTATACACACTACAAATAAGACCAATCTATCCATCAGAGGGTAGATAGTTTGAACATGGCTCTCTTAGCTCTTTCTCTCTAACATAGCTCTGAAACTCATACTATATGCAACAGAAGGCATTTATTTATCTTCCAAACATAAGGCTATAAAAATGACAGTTTAGAAGCAGGAAAAAATGCACAAAGAAATTTTCAATCTAGCTAATGTTAATGCATAACCAGAATTTGCTTTATATACATAATGCAATGAGCAATAAATTAAATGACAGATGGTTTCACCCTCCCCCCTTGTCTGTTGTAGCATGACGAGACAAACAATTTAAACCACTTGCAGATACGTGCTATGGAAACACTGTGCAGAGGTAGTTAATTATTCCTGTCAAAGAACAAAAAAGCAATTGTATTATTTACTTTGAAATTATAAACACAGGAAACAGTGAAATAATCATTAGTGACATGAAGGTAATTCCATGTTCATCTCTGGGTGTAATCAGTAAAACCATGGATTCTGTAACTGGCAGACACCTTTTTATAAGTGGAACAGAAGTGTCTAAGTGAAAAATAATTATAGATGGTATATGAATGCCGCTGGAATAAACCAAACAACATTAATAATTGTCTTCTATTTAACTAGACTTTTACGGAAGTGTACAGAATACAAAATGTATTGTTTTGCAAAAAAAAGAGGTAAGAAAATTAAAAACTTCAGAGACAATTCAAGGATCGATAAATGTCAGCTCTCAAGATTTTTTTGGCAATTACATGGACAGATTGTCTTTTCTTACAGTCTGTGCTTTGCTGTACTACTGTTAGAGATAGAGTTGTCACTGCAATTAATGCATCTGTTTGCTAGTCACAAAATAAAAAAAAAACCCTTCAGAACCAGCAGGATAAAAAAAAGTATCTTACACTCACTTCTGGTTGGTTTTCTAGTTTTGTGCTAATTTTTCTCATTTGCCAGAGAAGTAGGTTTGTTGGAGCCACTTGTATTTCAAGACAGTGATGGACCTAGCAAAGCTTATCCTCTTTTTCCCCCACGATATTCAGGTGACTTGACTTACAGGGAGACATAGTACAGACCCCATTTGGGATGGAAGAGGAAGGAGGGATGCCTAAAGTTTTTTAACACAGAAGGAAACTCACACTCTGATAAAAATCTGGATGAGAGGAAAGACAGCAAAAAGCATTTTGACAATTATGATAAGTGTTGGGCGCTCTTTTAAGTCAAGCTGTCTGGCTTATACAGTAAAGACTGTGTCATTCCTTACTCCCAGGACTCAGCTTGATGCACAGTAATGGACAAGAAGTGAACCACTCTATTTTCTGTACAGTTGTTTTCATAAAGATAAAAAAGGATGTTGGAAATTGAAACATAAATAGTGAAGAAATAAATAGCTAAAATATATTGCTTATAGAGTCTCACTTGCCAACTATGTGTCCATGAATGTACCCTAAAGCATATGTTTTCACCAAACAGGAAAAGAATATTTCTAGAATGGATTAAATAGTATTCTATTAGATGTTTTTATGATTGCAACAATGGAAGATTTTAAAATGAAAAAAAGAGTATATTAAAGCTAAACAGACTTTACACATTGGTGCTAGTGCACAACGCAAATTATATTCACGTCAGCTAGTATGCCAAAGGATCAGCGGAAGAAATTCTTTAGTAAGCAATTCACCTCAGCTTGGTCAGACAACCGTTTCTCAACAGACTGCTGCATGTAAAGCAGAGGCATGAATGATGGCAAACAGAAGCTATGAATCATTCCTGGAGCATGTTCTGCATTTTGCTCACTGAAAAGAATCACTGACTCCTTATACACAGGCTTACATAGTCTGGGACTCACAGTCCGTCTCAATCCTCGCTACACAAGGAAATGCACTCTAGTTTGCCCAGGGACAGAAGCAGCCCACCATTGACAGGAATCATCACCTTTATTAACTGTGCTGTCCAGGCTACATCTGTAATTCAAACTGCCTTTCCTATAGTGAAAGCCTTCCAATGAATTCTCTGAAGACACTAAAGCAACTGTCTCTAAAACTAGAGTAGTTATGTTCCCCTGGGCCAACAAAACTGCTGACTATTGGGGGAATTTGAAAAATTGTATTAAACTCAAAATGACTGTCAGATTTATTTAATTTTAACTTTGTTTAGTATTGTGAGGAGTTATATTGTAGAGGTATACATGCAGAGACGATGGTGATTCCTCTCCTTAAACACACTTAAAAATAACTGCATTTTGAATAATCATGCTTTTTCAGCTAGTGTGTATTTACTAGCAATTAATTAATTAATCCTATCAACCAGAATATGGGTTATTATTTTACACTTGTAAAAATATGAAGGTTTCTTTCACCTTTGATAATGGACCACTTAAGTTTAATTTATTCACCTTTATAAAGCTGCAACAGAAATCCGGACACATTTGTGATTATAAGAATACTTAGAACTGAAATAATGATGAAGGAATGGGTCTCTATACAGATTTTACAGAATCCTGCAGCTCTCAGTACGGCAAATATGTCATTGAAAATGCACCCCACCAAGAAAAGAAAAAAGAACATGATAATGAGAAAGAAAAGTAGACATTTTCCATTTCAGTCCAAGTCCTAACCTGAGACTCTGCACAAGACAACACAAGGTAGTGAATTATTAGTGTTGTTATATTAAAAAAAGACAACGGAGAAAAAAGAAAGTAAAAAGAGTTCAAAAAATTTTAAGAAGTACCTGGTGGAGGTCCTCCTGCAGCAGGGGCTGAGCTGCAGGAAGCTGTTACTAGGCTGAAAGGTGTCAGGGAAGCTGAGAGGAAGCAGCACTGCTTGCTACAGCACCAGACTGTGCAGGGGCCTCAAGCGTCCACTGTCACTCACGCAGGAAAGGAGGCCGCTAACTCAGGAAGCTGGTGAACAGTAACAGAAGAAAACACCAAAAAAGGGAGGAAAAGGACAATTAAAAGCAAGGGGCTTCCTCCTAAATCTGTTATTCCTACCCAGAACTGCTTTGCTGTCCTGCAGGGGGCTGATGAGGAACCACACTCCCACCAGGAACAGCTGGCTGATGCACTGGTAAAGAAGATCACTACTGGTACTCCAAGAAAAAGCAGCAGGCTGTATTAGAAGGGGACTCTACTCTGAAAGGAACAGAGGCACCCATCTGTCGGCCTGTCCCAGTCTCAAGGGAGGTGCGTTGACTACCAGGGGTTTGGATCAGGGATGTTGCAGAGAGGCTGCCTGCTCTAGTCGGTCCCACTATTATTACCCACTTCTAGTGATCCATGTGGGTGCTACTGATACAGATAGCCCGGAGAACATAAAGAAGGGATACAGAGCTATGGGAGAGGTGGTTAGGGGCTCTGGAGCTCAGATTGTCTTTTTGTCAATTCTCCAGGATACAGTGCAGGACCTTATAAAGGCTAGGAGGATTGGCCAGGTTAATAAATGGTTAGAAGGGTGGTGCTATAGTCAGGGTTTTGGGTACCTTGAACATGGGACTCAATTTAGTAGGCAAGGTCTACTGGGGACTGGTGGAGCTGGTCTGACAAAGAAAGGGAAGAGTGGATTTGGGAGGAGGCTTGCCAGACTGGTCAAGGATGCTTTAAACTAGATGTGTTGGGGGAGGGGGGCATCATTCTATCCCAACACACCCAGTCAGTTGCCAGCACCTCTCGTAAACATTCAGAGCAATGTAGAGATATTCCAGCCACTCCAGCCAATGAGTCAGCTTCAACTGGAGCTCGGCTCAGATGCCTTTATACAAATGCCCGAAGCATGGGGAAAAAACAAGAGGAATTAGAGATGTGTACACATCTACGGGGGTATGATATCATAGGCATCACAGAAACATGGTGGGATGGCTCCTATGACTGGTGTGTTGGAATGGAAGGATACAGGCTCTTTAGGAAAGACAGGCCTGGTAGGCGTGGAGGGGGAGTTGCTATTCATGTTAGGGATAGGCTGAAGAGTGTGGAACTCTGTCTGGGGACAGGTGAGCAGTCGACAGAGAGTTTGTGGGTCAGGGTTAAAGGGAGAACAGAGATGGGAGACATTATTGTGGGGATCTGTTACAGACCGCCTGACCAAGAGGACTTGGTGGATGAAGCACTCTATAGACAGATAGGAACAGCCTCACGCTCGCAGGCCCTTGTTCTCATGGGGGACTTCAATCACCCTGATATCTGTTGGAGGGATGCTACAGCCCAGCACAAGCAATCCAGGAAGTTCCTCAGTCTGTGTGGAAGACAACTTCCTCCTGCAAGTAATAGAGGAGTTGACAAGGAGAGGTGCCATGCTTGACCTCGTCCTCACCAATAGGGAAGGGCTGGTTGGAAATGTGACGCCCCAGGGCAGCCTTGATTGCAATGATCATGAGATGATTGAATTTGAGATCCTCCGGACAGTGAGAAGAGGGTGCAGCAAGCTCACTGCCCTGGACTTCAAGAGAGCACACTTTGGCCTCTTCAGGAACTTGCTTAGTAAGATTCCATGGGATATAGCCCTAGAGGGCAGGGGGGCCCAAGACTCTTGGTTGATATTCAAGGATCATCTGTTGCAAGCTCAGGAGTGATACATCCCTACTAGAAGGAAGTGCTGCAGGAGGGCCAGGAGACCTCCTTAGATGGATAAGGACCTGATGAGGAAAATTCGAAGGAAAAAAGAGGCTTATAAAAGGTGGAAGCAATGACAGGTGGCCTGGGAAGAATACAGGGATGCTGTCCGGGAAGCTGTTGACCAGGTTAGGAAAGCTAAGGCCCAGTTAGAATTAAACTTGGCTAGGGATGGTAAGGATAACAGGAAAGGATTCTATAGGTACATTGCAAATAAAAGACAGACTAGGGACAATGTGGGCCCTCTCCAAAAGCTATCAGGAGAACTGGCAACCCTGGATTTGGAGAAGACTGAGGTTCTTAAGGACTTCTTTGCCTCACTCTTCACCGGAAAATGCTATGACCGTACCACCCAAGTCTTGGAAGGCAGACACCAGGAGTGTGAGAATGAAGACCCTGGACCCACTGTAGGGGAGGATCTGGTTCAAGACCATCATAGGAACCTGAACATACACAAGTCCATGGGACCTGATGAAATCCATCTATGGGTCCTGAAGGAGCTGACAAATGAAGTTGCTAAGCCACTGTCCATCATATTTGAAAACTCATGGCAGTCAGGTGAAGTTCCCAAAGACTGGAAAAAGGGAAATATAACCCCATTTTCAAGAAGGGGAAAATGGATGAGCCGGGGAACTACAGACCAGTCACCTCTATGCCAGGCAAAACCTTGGAGCAGATTCTCCTGGAAGGCATGTTAAGGCACATGAAAAACAACAAGGTGCTTGGTGACAGCCAGCTTGGCTTCACTAAGGGGAAATCCTGCCTGACCAATCTGGTGGCCTTCTATGATGGGGCTATGGAACTGATGCACAGGTGTAGAGTAGTTGATGTCATCTACCTGGACTTGTGCAAAGCATTTGACACTGTCTCCCATGACATCCTTGTCTCTAAGTTGGAGAGACATCAATTTGCTAGGTGGACCACTCGGTGGATGAAGAACTGTCTGGATGGCCTCACGCAATGAGTTGTGCTCAATGGCTCAATATCCAGCTGGAGACCAGTAACGAGTGGCGTCCTTCAGCGATCGGTGTTGGGACCAGTCTTATTCAACATCTTTGTCAGTGACATGGACAGTGGGATTGAGTGTGCCCTCAGCAAGTTTGCCGATGACACCAAGCTGTGTGATTCGGTTGATATGCTGGAGGGAAGGAAAGCCATCCAGAGGGACCTTGACACACTTGTGAGGTGGTCTGATGCCAACCTGATTAAGTTTAACCATGCCAAGTACAAGGTCCTAGACCTGGGTTGGAGCAATCCCAGGCATAGCTACAGGTTGGGCAGAGAAGAGATTCAGAGCAGTCCTGCGGAGAAGGACCTGGGGGTGTTGGTTGATGAAAAAAAGAAAATGAGCTGGCAGTGTGCGCTTGCAGCCCAGAAAGCCAACCATATCCTGGGCTGCATCAAAAGGAGCATGACCAGCAGGTCGAGGGAGGTGATCCTGCCCCTCTACTCTGCTCTTGTGAGGCCCCACTTGGAGCATTGTGTGCAGTTCTGGTGGCCTCAAGATAAAAAGGACATGGAACTGTGTCCAAAGGAGGGCCATGAGGATGATCAGGGGACTGGAGCACCTCCCGTATGGAAATAGGATGAGAAAGTTTGGGCTGTTGAGCCTGGAGAAGAGAAGGCTGCATGGAGACATAGCAGCTTTCCGATATCTCAAGGGAGCCTATAAGGATGCTGGGGAGGGGCTCTTTATTAGGGAGCTTAGTGAGTGGACAAGGGGTAATGGGTTCAAACTTAACCAGGGGGAGTTTAGATTGGATATGAGGAAGAAATTCTTCACTGTAAGCGTGGTGAGGCACTGGAATGAGTTGTGCAAGGAAGTTGTGAATGCTCCATCTCTGGCGGTGTTCTAGGCTGGATTGGACATAGCCTTGGTTGGCGTGTTTTAGTGGGAGGTGTTCTTGCCCATGGCAGGGGGGTTGGAACTAGATGATCTTAAGGTCCTTTCCAACCCTAACTATTCTATGATTCTATGGTAACCTCATTGCAATTTAATGAGAACTGGTCTTTATGTATCAACTTACAAAGCAAATCTCTGAAGAATAAACATCTAAGAACTAAAAGTGTGGAAAGAGCAAGGGAGATTTACAGATATACACCATTTCTGTCATATAATATTTGTATAGTATTAAACTTGAAACTGTGTCTAATATGCAGTTTCATTTAATCACAAAATCAATTTGTCAGGGATTGGTCACTATCTTCTGTCACTCATATAAATAACTTATTCTCACTAAATGAAATTTTAAGTTATTGTCTTAGCACTTTGATACCTTTTAATGAAAGTTATAGGTATATAGCTTTATGGACTCACTTGCTAACCTATCTCCATTTCTTGTATGTCTGTATTCAGAGTCCATCCCTTATAAAAAGTCCCACCAACAAATCCAGATCCAAAATTGGGTAATTAATCCCTGTAAACCTAACCAACAGACAGTATAAAGTTTGTTATTGCTTTTTTATAATGCTAAATTAATTCTCCCAGCAAAATATTTGCATTAACTCACATGGGCTGTCTGATGGGAGCTGCTCTTGCAGCCCTGTACGCTAAGCAAAAGGAAGATACTGGCAAGTGCTCAAGTACTTATACCTGGTGTGGACTCCTAAGTGCTTCCATGGTGATCGAAAGATTTAGTGGTTCCCTGAGAAACTGTCAGAAAAATGGGAAAAGAAACGTGGCAAATTAATTAGGGGAATTTGACTTAGCCCTGTTTTCCCAGTGCTCTTACCCAATTAAAAAAAAAAAAAGGCATCAAGATGTCATCAACAAGCTTAGAAAAACTTTTTTTTTTTTTTCTTTTCAGCAGAAAAGGGAAGATTTAAGAAACTGGGAAGTTTGTTCTAAAGTTTACTTGCAGCTCACTGCAGACCAGAGAGTAAAACTGAACAAAATTACAATTTACATAAGAGTAAATTCCCAGAAATTTCATTCTCTGAAGTGTTTTTCAATATCTAATTTTGAGGAACGTATCTTATTGTAGTTGCTGTAAATAAGTTTTCTGACTATGACAGTGGCATAAGTCAGAATGTATGTAAGGTCCTTCACAGAGCCTATCTGTACACATGCTGGAAAATATTCTACTAGAAGCCCTGGGTATTGCATGTCTACTGCACGTGCATGAGAAAAAAAAGAACATATCTGGAAGTCTGAAAGTATGCTTTAATATAGCATATGAGTGGACTGAAGAATGACTTGAGAGTCTAAGAAAAAAAAGGAAAGTAAATACAACATGCTACATATTGCAATAGGCAATATGATAATAGGAACAGAATTATTTCATATGAAATATAATAAACATACAAAATAAACAGTCAAAATGGAAAGTCTGGATTTTTCCAGAAGACTGATGAATTTCACACACTAAGCACTAAATCTCTGAAAGGAATATGTCAAAATTGGAAAGGGTAGATGCAACAGTTCAAATAAACATATGAGCATTACAGAGAAAAGCTTTGAATCCATACTAAAAAAAAAAAAAAATATATATATAAAATGATGAATGGAATGCTGGCATTGTTATTCTGTGCTGGAAGGGAAAGACCTGGGGAATTTTACATTTGAAAATGAGCAAGTGAACAAAATCTATGTTTTGATCATAGTGTTTGAAGTCTGAGTCCGAAGAAAAAATACCAACTCAAATTCCATATGTTCAAAAAAGGAAGCAGATTTTATTAATTTACAAGAGAACTTCAATTATACTCAAAAATCTATGGATTTTGAAGATATTAGAATTCATGAAATAATTTAGGGATTGTTAAGAAATATTTCACTTAAGAGAAGAAAGGATCCCTTGTTATGTATAAGTGCATTAAAAAAAAAAACCTCCACAAATTTTAACCCAAATAAGCAAAACAACGAAGAAAACCATCAGGAAAGCTATATGCGAGAATGCACAATTTAGGAAGTTACCATGGACACTGAAACAAGCAAGAGAGTTCTTCAGACTTATCATTAAGTAGAACACATTATCATTAAGAAGAACACAGAAAATAAAGTAAGACAACTACATCATAAAGTATTTAGAAACTGAAGATTTCAAAACTTAAATTAAAACTATGAGTTTGATGGGTCAGTGATTTCCAGTGTGGCCTCATAATCAACATATTGTCAGTCTTGTTATCTAATGCACTAGGCGTGGCTGTTTGAAGTATATAGCAGTAAGCGCTGCATAGCATCCCTAATTAAATATCAATAGAACACTACTTAAGACTTACTACATGCAATATTAGGCACATACTAACCTTCACAATATACATCTCATTATCTGGAATAGCTGGAAAGAAAATATAGTTTGAAGATTTGGTTGTACATAAATGCAGTCGGGTCATTAAAAATACCTCTTTTTTAAACACTGTAAATTAGTTTCCAGTTACATTCAGAAGCTAAATTTTGAGAGAGTATCTATTATTTAATAGAAAATAATTAGCAATAGTGCTAAGAATGGGCACTCTGATGCTCTGCACAAGCTCCTGAAGAGCTTGTGATTGTCCTGTCATTGTACTGACAGCTCCTGCAGCTGTCCTGCACTGCTGCCTGAGGCCAGGAGTGACTGACTGCCTGAGGCAGCCCGACACTACTTCACAGTGGCCTTCAGCCAGCTTAAAGGGACCTCAACAGCCCACAGCTAGCCCCCCTCAGTTCCACATCTGAATGTGAAAGTCTACAGAAAAAGACATGGTAGTGGCAGGTCATTGGGGTAGCGATACAGGAAACTAATAGACACCTGACCTAAAACCTGGATGGAGTCTTTCAAGTTTAGGAAGCGTAGCAGAGTCCCAGAAACAAAGCTCATATTTTTTGCTGTCAGCAGTATTTTTTTTTCCCTGTAGAAAAATAGGGATTTCCATCCCCATGGAAATTCACTGAGAAATGTGAGAGGATGTAGGATGGAATCCAGCACTGAGATGTGCATTATGAGATACTCAGAAACTGAACTTAAATACAAGTGTTACAAAGATTGTTGTGATAATGGGCAATATAAAGAATAGAAAGGGATAAATAAGAATTCTTACCATAGGGACCATTTTGTGAAAGTATATAGCAGAAAATAAATAAATGAGAGTGGAGCAGGGAGAATGAAAATGAGAGACTTCCTCTTAGGACTGCAAAGCAGGGAAATTTGCATGATTTCTGGCATACTAATCTAGTGCTTGCAGAAAATATAGAGAAGTTCAAAACAGTCACAGGGCACAATATTTGCTTCTGAAGAAGCAAAAAATAAAACAATTCAGAACAAAGCAGAAATAACCTGTGAACTAAGAAGTTATGGCCTCTCATCTTGTTTTTCACCAGCAGGTCCCAAACTGCTACTGTATGCAAGTACAGGGTGCCAGTGCTTTCTTCCTTGAATCTATTCTTTATTATCTTGGTGTTTCCTTCTGTCTCACCCTCTCTCCCTCTCTCTTCTCTTTCCTAATTTTGAAAATTGGTGTCCTGGTTTCAGCAGTAGCAGTCATTTTTCTCTGTCTTAGTAGCTGGTGCAGTGCTGTGCTTTTGACTTTAGTCTAGGAACAACGCTGATAACACACCGATGTTTTCAGCTGTTGCTAAGTAGCACTTACTCTGATCAAGGACTTTTAGTCTCACACTCCGCCAGTGAGGAGGGCACAAAAAGCCAGGAGGAAGTAGAGACAGGACACCTGACCCAAACTAGCCAAAGAGGTATTCCATACCACAGCACATCATGCCCAGTATATAAACTGGGGGAAGTCACTCAGGAGGCCCAGACCGCTGCTCAAGTCAGGCTGGGTATCAATTGGCAAGCGGTGAGCAATTGCATTCTCTCCCCTTGTTATTTCCCTCATCACCATTATTATTGGTGGTAGCAGTAGTGGTTTGTGCTATACCTTAGTTACTGGACTGTTCTTATCTCTACCTGTGAGAGTTACACTCTCAATTCTCCTCCCCATTCTTCTGGGAGTTGGAGGGAAGAAGTCGGCAGGAGTGAATGAGCAGCTGAGTTGTTCTGAGTTACCAGCTGGGCTTAAACCATGACAATTGGGAAGGGCAGGTTAGTTGCTATTCAGTAAGGATTTGCAATTGCATAGTTGCACAAAATATTTTCCACGGTTGCGTGGTTTTAACACAGCAGTAGAACAAAAAAATCTGTGAAAAATACCCCCACTACAATAACTGTGACCCCAAATCTGGTCTGAGAAATATATTTGTTCCCTCACTCCTTATAACATAGAACAAAAACAGGATGAGCTATTATAAGAGGAGAATAACTGGTTTGTAAAAATCAAAATGGATGATGAATTTCTCTTTGGTTTACAACAAGTTGTGTCTATCAGAGGTATGAGAAAATGTACTGTTACAAATATAACCTTAACATTTTATAAAAAATTAAGTCCTGATGTCACCCTTGTCTGTAACAACCTCTAGTTTAATGTTTTCTTTATGGCATGCCCCTATCCTTCCCCTCATCTTCCCAGGATACAGACAGAAGGGCAGACAAGGAGGAAGCAAATGTGGGTAATAGAGGCCAATAATATGCACAAGAAACATTTACCAGCTGGCAGAAAGTGCATATTCAAATCAGCCACAGCACCTAAATTAAAGGTAATGTTCCAAACCCACACTCCAGACATAAGGAAATATTGTATAATTTTTTTCTAGAACATTACATCATACAGCAATTGTTTTACTACTTTAAAATCACATGTATATTTCTGCATCTGATCCATGAAACCAATATTATCACTATGATGGAGTAAAACATCTTTATAGAGATTGCACTCACACAATTAAATGGTACACTTGAAATCCTTTGCTGTAGCACAAGGATAAAACCAATTATCATTTTCAAGAAACAAGTGTAAAGGCACATAAACTTTCATGGCAAAACTCCATTCTCCCACACATTGTATTTCTAAAACATAGTCACTCTAATATCGTGGCTGACAACACTTTCAAAGCCAAAACCAAAGTTTTTAAAATCCTTCATGTCATCTTGAACACGTAAAGTGTGATTCTAGTGAAACATTTGAAGACTTTTAATTTTTATTCTAGAAAGTAAGAATTTCTACAAAACTGGAAAGCTGACATGGTGTACCTGCAAAATATATCTGTGATAACTGAGTGGAAATTGATCCTCAGATGTTGAAAGAATGTTAAAAAAAAGGGATTCTTCTTGAGAAGGCTACCTTTTTTTGGTAAGAATATTGCTTTTTCCTTCTATGTTTTGTTTTAATACCCTAGCTTACCCATAGGAGAATTTCTTCTTCAGATCCCACTTGGTATTTATTGAAGTAATTTGAACATTTTCATTGACTTCCACATCATATAGACAAGTTGAATTAATTAATTTGTTTGCAAATTGCACACTCATATTTACAAACTTATTTGCCTAAAAGATCTAAAATTTAGCAGCAAGCAACTTGCTTTCATAATGTCTATAAACCTCTGCAGAAACTAGTTCAAACATGGGTTTATATAGCATTTGTAATTTCAGAGAAGTCCTATGTCAGAAGGTGGGCTTGTAAGAGGGAGGAAAAAAAGGTCAAAGGATTGGTTCTTACTTACTGCACGTTTTTATTCTCAGTATAAGATACCATATCAGTGCCATGTGGCATCCGGTAGTTAAAGCCTTCAGACTACAGCTTCTGCATTATGAGTACATGAAAATGAGTTGCATCTTCTAATATTTGTCTCATATATTCCTTAAACACTGTTACACACAGACCCCAAAATGAGGGTAATACTGGGAGCACTTTTTGTAGCTTACAGAGAGCATATATCCTCCTTGTTCTTGGAATTCATAGAGAACAAAATACCTACCTTAATCTCCAGCTAATTTTTAATGAACCAGACAAAGCACAAATACAGAAAAGCAAAATTTGTCCCATTCTCCAATATGAAGTTATGAATTGGTTCTACTGTGTACCTGCAACACAGATTTATTGGTCACACTGTGATGGCTTTTTAGATGCAGGTATCCCACAGTATTAGACAGTGAGCTGTTCAGTGTGGCCACTGTAGTCTTGCCAAAAAGTCTGATTTGGAAATCCAGTTCCCAAACTGAAATAGACAAATAAATTATATTTTGTTTGATGATACATGAATGTCTTTGATCCCCGTAGAAGTCTTTCTTTGCATTTTTAAGTAATCATTTAGCCTAAAATAATCTGATATTTTTACATTACATGTGGAGAATGGAGCCCACGCTGAAGCAGGTTTTTTGGCAGGATTTGTGACCTTGTAGGGGACCAGTGCTGGAGCATTCTGTTCCTGAAGGACTGGACTCCTGGAAGAGACCCATGCTGGAGCAGTTCATGAAGAACTGCAGCCTGTGGAAAGGACTCACGTAGGAGAAGGTCATGGAGGACTGTCTCTTTTGGGAGGCATCCCACACTGGATGGCAGTGGCAGAGGCAACATGATGAACTGATTGCAAAACCCTTTCCCCATTTCCTCATGTGCTGCTGGTGAGGAAGAGGTAAAGGAAATTGGGAGTAAAGTCGATCCTGGGAAGAAGGGAGGGTTTGAGGAAAGGTATTTTAAGATTTGGTTTTATTTCTTATAAAATTTCTATTCACCCACCTGCTGTAGCCCAAAACCCCTTGCCGTGCCACACCCCCACGGGTACTCAGCAGTAATTAACATTAAGCAATAGGAAAAAGCCTGACTTAGAGCAACTAGGGTTGGTAAAACTTGAGCCAGCCACCGCGGTCATACAAGAAACCCAAGTTAACCATACACGGCGTAAAGAGTGGGCCAAGACTATCACAGCAAACTAAGATCAAACCTCTGTCCAAGCCGTCACAAGCCCAGGGTACTCCGAAGCCCAACCTAGAGACGATCTTAACGCCCACGACCCATTCCACCCCACGAAAGCCAGGGCACAAACTGGGATTAGATACCCCACTATGCCTGGCCCTAAATCTTGATGTTTCCCGAACACAAACATCTGCCCAAGAACTACGAGCACAAATGCTTAAAACTCTAAGGAGTTGGCGGTGCTCTAAACCCACCTAGAGGAGCCTGTTCTATAATCGATAACCCACGATCCACCCGACCACTTCTTGCCAGAACAGCCTACATACCGCTGTCGCCAGCCCACCTCCGTGAGAGCAGAGCAGTGAGCCCAATAGCCCACAACCCGCTAACAAGACAGGTCAAGGTATAGCCCATGAAGTGGAAGAAATGGGCTACATTTTCTAACAAGTAATTTCCCCAAGTCAGATCTGGATTGCCCATGATGGCAATTGGTGAGTGATCTTTCCCTGTCCTTATCTTGAAGCACAAGCCTTTCATTATATTTTCTTTCCCCTGTCCAGCTAAGGAGGGAAGTGATTGAGTGGCTTTGTCTTTGGCCCAGCCCAGAATCAACCCACCACAGATATACGCTGTAATACAATATAAGTCTTATAAATGAATTTTCATAATAAATATAGAGAGGAAATTATATTAAAAAGGTAAGATAATGGCATGAATAGATAAAAAGCAATGGACTGAAATGAAAACTGATAAGGAAAGCAACTTCTCACCAACAGAACAGCCTCTCCTAGATTCTTCCTGGGGGTTTTGCTGTTGTTCTATTTATCAAGATTCTTTTGATAGTGTATTCCTGATTAAATCATACATACTGCACTTGAATGCTAAAAAGAAATCTTTGCCAACCATGTATAAACAACAAAATAAAGTCACAATCTGTATTAGAAATTAATTTTTCAGTTGCTTCACTTGAATGTACATCTTACAGTTTATTGACAAAATATGTTTCCCAGTTTCCTCAACTTCGCAGATTTGTAAAACATACACTTGAAATGTAATGTTTTCTTGATCAAATCATTAAGGGATACTAAATACCAGCTTACCTCCATCTGAAACCTTTCTTTTGTTGGCTTTTAACATTCTATGATGAATTTAAAAATTGCACTGCTAGAATCAGCATGGAGGATAATGCTGGAATGCTGTTTTCAGGCACATGCTAAAAGTTCTGTTGGTAAACTCTTTTATTTAACATGCATACATATATAATAACTTTTTTTGTATTTCATTAGAAAATTCAAAAGAAGCAAAACCAGAAAAAGTACACATCATTTTCAGTGAGGAAAAGAACAGTGAGAGAGAATGTTGCAGTCCTGTGCTATTACAAGCTGAATTACTGACAACGTTCTATATATAGTCTTGTAGGAATGGCAAGAGAGATCATGTAAAAAGTTATCATGGTTCATAGCCTCCTTAAATTTCCTGAAAAAAGGGAAGTCTGAAGTGCATGAGGTGTAGCATATTAGTGACTTTTCCTTAGTAACAGGAAGTATAAATTTTATCTCTTAGATATGTAAGGTTAAAAGCTTCATTACTCAAAGAAGAAATCACCTTTAAGCTTAAGGAATCCAAATGTTACACCACCAACTAAATGAAGCAGAAATAATAAGAAGAATTTTGAATACAATGGCATTTGTATTTACTGTCCTCAACAGTAAAAAAGATTAGTATTCAAAAAAGATTGCCAAAGATCAAAGAAGATTAGAAAGAAAAATCAATTATTATTATTTCAGACTTTCAGACTCCTTTCTGTCTTCCATCTCCTGCTCTTCTTTTCAATTTTTATGTTGTGTAAATTATTGATGCATGTCTTTATCATTTTATGACTTTCAAGAATTCAGAAGATTGAACCAGATAGAAATGAAATAAACACTTGTTATTTATGACCTGAAAATCAACAATGTATATGTATATTCTAACACAGCTTTTGCACTGCATCATGATAACACTGTCTTCTTCACTTCATTATCTAGTACCAGCAGCGGTAAAACCACATAACTGATATTGCTGACTGCTTGATCTGGAGGAAAAGTAATTTTTTTTTTCTATGTCTAGTTTAAGGGTTCTTCATGTTTCCATCTTATCGTACATTCTACAAGCTCTATCATAGGAGTTACAGAAACCCAGATGAATGGGTTTATCATGCTACATGGAGAAATGGGGTGGTCACAGTCATCTCTGGTTGTGGTAGATGGAGGGGGAAACTAAAAAATTCCTGAAAGGTGGGTGAATTTCTAATAATATGGGTTTTTTTAACTTCTGTCTCCAGGGATCTGGACATGCTTGAGGGTTCTTCAATATTTCACACAAGGCCAAACAAAATCCTGTGTTTAGGAATGGTGAAGTCCAACCTTTTTATTGTGCATCACATTATGTGTCTATCTCCAACATTTAGCAGAAAAGACAGAGTCTAGGAGATTATTTAAAAAAAAAAAAGAATCCAACAACAAAACAACAAAACCCCACTTAATAGTGATTAAGAGTTAAAAATAATAATAAAAGAATTTGGAAAAAAAAAAAAGACTGATAAATTTTCAGTATAATTCATTGGACCGGACCAGAAATGATTCTGGAAGCAAAAACAAATAAGGTCTTTTAAGCATGCAGATATTTTACCTCCATATTCTGCAGTTTCTCTGCATTTTAGGAAAAAGAGTGTAAGATTAACTTTAATCTGGTTTTCCTGTCACCTAACGCTTGCTATCACAGAAGATATTACAGATCAAAGCATACTTCACCTAGAAGGTGCTTTAAACTTGTTTCAGAAATCTCACAGAGCCCTGTGCCAGCTGGGGACAGGAAGGACATGACATCCAAACCTGTAGCTTTGTGGAAAATATATAATTCCTAAAAAATCATGCTGTTAGGAAACAGCTCCGTTTATGAGGAGTCTAAAACTCTTCATAAAACTCTAAAGCTCAACAAAACCCAGCCTGACAGCTGTCAGTCTGCTCCTTGGGTATCACAGCTCATTTGGAGACTGGAGCAGTTATGGAGCACAATAAATTCTCATGGTGTGAACAGCTGTAACTGAGACCATGGTTAGCACAGATCTTTGCCACAAGATCTGAACATTTCACTTGCTGAGGACCATTAGTACAAATGTAGCTCTGGATGCTCTGCCGCTGCCTGAAGTTGTGGTGCATGGACAGGAAAGATTCATGCACAGCTTAGCTTTCTGCCCAGCTCTTAAGGCATCAGGAGACAGAAACAAAGGGGAGAAAAGATTTGATTTTTGATTTCACTGCATTTCTGCTGCTGTGTCTGAATAATATACTTCCTCTAGTAAAATAACCCCCCAGCCTGTTTTTAGCCATCTGCCTACAATAGAGAACGAGCAACAGGATTAGAAACATCTTTATTACACCTTCATTCCCTCTCTGAGCCATTTTCTCAGTACTTTACTGCTTTCCCACTTCTGTCCAGGGTAATAAAAGAATGGGATACCTCTCCTGTTATCCAACTATTCCGCTGATACTAAGGTGATAATAAAAGAATGATTCCATGTCCATCTGGAAAATCAATCAAAGTGGATTCTGATCTATTCTCAAGGGCCTACAAATCAGATGAAAAAAATAATTACCTAAATCCAGGTTCATCATCCCTTTCAGTAGTATAGATAGGCTAAGTGTACACATCTAGATTTTTAAGGGAACTTAATGCTCTTAACAACAGCCATCAAATGAGATTTTCAAAGGTACCTAAGCATCTAATTCTCATGGGTGCTTATCTGCATCTTCATAAGCCTACTAAGTACTGTAAAAAACATCCTTTGATCATCAAGTGCATAAGGAAACTCTCAAAAGCACATAAGCAGCTGCCAGATATTCATTCAGAGGAACAGAGGTAGGAGGGAGCAGATAGAACAGAATAAGTAATTCAAAAGAACAGGTAATTTCATAAATAATCTACAGTCTCTTTGTATGTCAAGAACAAATGCCTCAAATGAGGAGAAGTTATATAATTTTCATTTCCCCAGATCTTATTCTGATTTAGGCATGGACCACAAAGTATGGTATATTGTAGCTTATATTTTCCATATTTTACTTACCTTAATGAAGAAGCAGAAAACACACAAAACCCCCGTGTTTTATGATTCAACCACTCTCTTCCAGTAAATTTAGGATACTGCTGCTTAGGATGTAAGCATCTGCCCAATCCTTTAAGAAAGCCCATGATTTTCTTCACATGTCCTGATCCTTTATGCTATATTTTTAAGAACATGTTTATCTCATTCTGTTTTTCCACAGCAGAAATATTATTTTTTTCTTATAAGAGAAGACATCCTCATAAGAGAAGAAATAGTTCTGCCAAAAATTCAAATAACTTATTTTCTGCCAAGAATTCAGCAAACTTTGTTTAAGCTACATTTCTTCTGGAAGGTGGAAGTGCTATCTCTCTTCCAGATACCATTTGAAAATGACATGCAAATTCATGCAAATTCCTTAAATTTGCAGAAATAAAATTGTGTTTGCCACTGAAAGCATTCTGAAGAAAAAGGGAGCACAAGTTGCTTTTAAATCAAGAAAAAAGTTTGAATTTTCTTGAATATGTGTTGTGCAATTATGAAACATTTTTTTCTCAGGACTCACCATGTTTGCTGTGTCTGTTTTATTGCCTCAACCCATAACAAAAAAGGGTATATTTGTTTTCTCTCCAACTGAGGTTCTACATTTTTTATTTCTTTTTGGTTTCTGAAAGTTATTCGTATTTAAAAGTAGAGAAGCTTTTGTCTGGTCTCTATGTAGACAAACAAGCACCTTGATCAGAAGCGCAGTCTCTGCATTTCCTGCACCCTAAGGAAGGCAGGGACTATTCAACCTTGCTATATTCAGGAAAAAACATGAATGACAGTCTTTTTATTATTATTATTTAATAAAATATAAATGCAACACTGAAGTGTTTGTCACACAAGCTGGTATGACTACAGAACTCTGTTCCACAGAGCTCATTTGCAAAAAGAACTTCCATCACTCAAGGTTTTGAATGGTAAATAGAGAATGCAAGCTACCTCTAAAGGTTTATCTACATTGCTACTCAGAATAATTTACTAATTTCTGATCAATAACTCTAGTTTCCTCTCTACTGAAGTCAAACACAACAGTATTTCTATCTAATTAAAAATTCAACATAAATAACTGATGCAAATGAGCTTGTGCTTTCTCAGTTCAGCAGGTGATAAACTGTAGGAAAAATCTTGTCTTTACCAAAATTCAGTATCACTTAAGGCAAAACAAAACTAAATTCATGGCTTTGTTCTAGCAAAAGTAAGATATTCGATAGTTTGCATCAACAAAGTTCCTATTTTATCTGTATTCTCATCATGCAACTCTAATCTTTTGTTTTATGATGCTTGGATGCTCATTTTGTTTGGCTAACAAATTTTCTGGCTATGTAAGTGAAAGAAATGGCTTTTTATAGTTAGTGTGTAGAAATTATATAGTAAAAAACAGAAAATAGAGGAAGTGTCTGAACTCATCATTGAGGGGATATAGAAGCCTTTTAATTACTCAAATTTACAATATAGCTATCATCATGTATTTCAGACTTGAGTTTCCTGGCACACAAATCAAAACCAAAGCTGTATTTAGCTGCTCACCTATAAGCACCTATTGCCATGCTTAGACACATGCTGAAACATCAGCATGAGGTTGGCAGATAAAGTGCAGGACCTGTGGGAAGCTCACTCCCTCCTGGAGGAGTAGCAGAAGACCCAGCAGAAGACTCCAGGGCACCTCAGAGGGCACGAGACAGCTATGCTCAGGCAACTGAACAAAGTCTCAGGGGTGTTCATTGCTGGCAAATGCTACAGACTTTTCCTTCTGACAAGAAACCTCAACAATGTATTCAACTTGGAATAAAAGCTGAAAGTCATACCAAAAATTTAATGATGCCAGAGGAGGCAGAAGAATCTTACAGATGGGTAGGATTTTTTTCTGAAACTAGATAAAAATTTCTAAAAACTTACCCATAAGAAAAAAAGAAAAATGAAATGTGGAAATGTTTCAGATATTACCTATAGCAACAGATATAGCGAGTGAAAGAATCAGTTTCAGTTTTGCAAACAGGTCAGAAAATGCAGAAAAAAAGATTGAGTAACCCTCAGATAAATATGGTTAGCCTTAAAGAAAGAATGAAATACTTTTCCTGCATAGACAGTAGAACAGAAATTCTACATGTTCTACCATTTAATTCTATGAGAGATGCAACATTTTACATAAAAAGAAAATCAATAATAAAATATTGCATATTCAGCTTCATCTTCAAACTGCCTCTTTAAAAAAAAAAATAATGTATTTTTTTATTAGATCACCCAGGCCCAATCTAAAAGCCTAAACTTAGACATTGCTTTCAAAGACACTAAACTATCTGTTCGTGGTGCTCATAACGGAGTCATACATTCCATTGTTATAGGATTAATAGAATTAGTAATGGATTAGTAATAGTAATGAATCTGTAATTAGTAATGAATTGGTAATGAATCTGTAATTGAAAATTGTTTTTAAAACATCTGTTGCCAGATTTAAATATCTGATTCTCTGAAGATGCTGCCTCTGATATTGTCTAAGCAAAGCTTCTGCTTTGGGTACAAACGACAAATAGAAAGCCATGGGTTTATATCATTGTATATAAAGCGTCTTCAATATCTACTTTGCATGTTTTACAATCCAAATTTAGCAGTTTCTCCCATCTTTTAGTCTTTAACAATGCTTAAAAGTACAATATTATTATTTTCTACTTTTTAAAACAAATATATTACATGAGACTGCTATTATTGTCCAAAACCTACTCTAAATACCATTGAAAACAAATTAAAGCTAAACTTCTATATAAATCATCATCATCACTAACTTATTTTCAAGAATGTAAAATGGTGTCTACATTAAACTATCAAAAGTTTAAACTGCAAAATAATTTACTACAAACTGACAAAAAATCTGGGGAGGAAAATAATGTCTAGAGGTACACTGCCACCACTGGATAAATGACAGAATCTACATGAATTTTATAAACAGGAGGGGAAAATAAGCAGAAAAAAACTTTTTGAATGCACAATGCATTGCACCAATAGTATACAGAGGTTGATTTGACAGATAAATTTTATCAGTACTAGCAAAAATGATCTGAAACTATTGGTTTCTTTCTTCTTACAAACAAACTAAAATAAATGCTGAAAAAGTGAAATAGCTCAACTAAAGTGACATTTTGGGGCAAATTAATTCATGAAGTGTCTTTAAATAGGAATTTTATTTATCGACGTGACTAGAAAAAAAAAAATTCTTTCCAGTGCTCATGGCACCTGGCCAACCTTTTCTACTTAAACTGCTTCTAATGTCTGACTAAATGCTAGTCAGGGCAAAATTTTTGAGTCTCACACTGCCTTGCGTATTCAAGGCATACATTAAACTTTGATTCTAACAGAATAAGCCGCCATGTTTTACATTAGAAAGATTCACAATCCTAGGCCATTTCTAATAAGTAACTCCAGCATTTACAATGAAAGGTGAACAACAGTGCAGTAACAATTTGTCTGGCAACAGTCTGTTCAAAATTCCTTTGAAGGCCTGTTGAGAGGGAATTCTGCAGCATGGTCCCCCAGGAGGCCCTGGCATGTTTCATTATAACAGTCCTTGGCAGCTCATCAGTTCTACTCAGGAAGTGATCAGCCCCTTCCAGCAACCCAGTTAATTTATTTCCTGCTCCAGCTTTTAGATTCTCTACCCTCTGGCCTTGTTCTTTTCCCTGCAAAGCAACCAAAGCAAATAACCTCATTCAGACTAGACTCTGGGACACCCAAACCAACCCCAGGGAAAGGGCAGAAGTGCACCATTCCCGGCATCACCTATTATGCTACTAGCTACCCAAGAACATGAAGGGAAGAAGGATGGCAGCCACTTTTCCTTGATGAATAAAGATTTTTCACTAAACTGCATAAACATCTGTCAAATCATTTTAGAGGAAAGCATTCTTGACAGATTTTTTTTAAGGTTGTTCTCTTTTGATAAAATCTGTTTCTCATTAAATCCATTCAGATCTCTCTCTAGCTTTCCAGCACAACAAGCTTTGAGTTGCCTTCAGAATAGTGCTTCGTGAATGGAGAGCCTTGATATCTTTCTTCATTTAAATTTTGATCAGTCTGAATATCATTTCTGTGACACTTCCTTGGCTGCTGTTCTGAATTAAATTACATTGATTTGTTTCTACTTGGTATTATGTATGCAGGTGCAATTAAGCCATACCACTCTAAGTTTCCATACTGAAATAAGAAACTTTGCAGAACTAATCCTTCACTGGCCTTGCCACAATGGAAACTGCTTTTAGCTGAACCAAGCCCCTGAAAATGTCCCTTGAGAACTGTTTGAAAGTCAAAACATTCTTGTCAAAAAAGACAGGAATCCTGTTGAGTCCTGTTTTCTTTACCTGGTTGGATATAGGAACTTAGTACATAGGATAACACATTCCTGGGAAAATCCTTGTTCCAGAAAAGCCAGTAGCAAATGCTTCCCTGCAAAATTGAATTTCATTCAAGCTATTTGTATATCCTCATTTTTTCTGATTAATTTTCACAGATTATTTCTAAAAGGCTATTTATAGTCAAATATTATAGATATAACAATGAGAAATGCTATAGTAATAATTCATGCAAGACTACTGGTTGCTTTAGTAAATGTTGGAAGTAGCTAATGGGCTCAATGGAGGTGATGGGGACTGGACAATAGATTACATCTCATGTCTGTGATCTGGGAACCAGGGCTTTTTTGTCATTACTGAACTTTTCAGTCATTTTAATACATTGGGATTTACACGGTTTTTGACTGCATGTTTTATAACAGTATTAAATATATTCACTGGAAAATCTATGGACTGTGTCAGGAACAAAGAAACCATTAAAATTATGCCATCTGCACTATTACCTTGTCTGACAAAGAGAGGAGGAGGAGCCTGTTCTGGTTTTGGCAAGGATAGAGTTAATTTTCTTCCTAGTAGCTGATGCAGTGCTGTGTTTTGGCTTTAGCCTGAGAACAATGCTTATAACACACCAATATTTTAGTTGCTAAATAGCACTCACCCTGATGAAGGGCTTTTCGGTCTCATGCACTGCCAGGGAAAAGGGGAAGCAGGGAGGGAGCAGAGATAGGACATCTGACTCAAACTAGCCAAAGGGGTATTCCATACCACAGCACATCATGCCCAGTGTATGAGCTGAGGGGGGTTACCCGTATGGGACCTATTGTTGCTTGGGTCAGGCTGGGTATTGGTCAGCAGGTAGTGAGCAATTGCATTGTGCATCCCTTGGGTTTTATTCCTTTCTTTCTCATTCTCCCTTTCATTATTTGATTTTTTCTTTTGTTATTATAATTATTATTATATTTTACTTTATTTCAATTATTAAACTGTTCTTATCTCAACCTACAGGTTTCACCTTTCTGATTCTCCTCCCCATCCCAACAGAGTGGGAGGGACATGAGGGGGAGTGAGTAAACTGCTGCATGGTACTTAGTTGCTGGTTAGGGTTAAACCACAACAGAAGCTTAGCTTGAATTTGGGCCTGAGAAAGGACTGTGATTCTGCACACAGGCAAAGGACTTTCTGCCAAAATTAGATCACTAAAATGGCATTCCCATAACTGCCTTTCTCTTCGTACCCCTATGATCATGGAAGCACACACAACTTGTAAATAGCTGCCATAATGACTAAACAATGAAACAGAAACATATGATTTACCATGTCTGGTTGAGAATCCTGCAACACTTCACACAGTACCTAAAAACCTCTTGTTAAAAATTATTTTGGATGACATGGATTTAAAAACATCAGAAAAAATGGGGAACGTACTAAGCCTTATTGTCAATGCTTTTATTTATCTTTTTTCTCCCTAAATATCAATTTTGTTGATACAGCTCTCTGAGACTGAGAGCTGCCCAATTCTGCATGAATGCCACAATCATTAATCATGAACATGACAGCAAAGCTCCTTGAAGCATGGATTGTACCTTCCCCTGTATGCAATGCAGACAATGAATAATAGATAGTACCACATATCCTAAGTCTTTTGACTTCACTATATAATCGTTCCAGGAATAAATGTTGCCTAATAATCGTTAAACCATCACTGTGGGGTTTTGTTCGGTATTGGTTTTTTAGGTTTTTTATTTTTTTTCCAGTTTGTGCAGATGTACTTTTGCCCTCCCTTATAGGGTCTTTCTGGCTGGAAATTTTTAAGTATTCAGGAAATTAGACACTTAGCTCTCTGAACTTTAAAATTTCAGCTGAAAAAAACCAACCCAAAAGTAGCAATTTACAGAAAATATTTTTCACCGACAGTTCATTTCTTTCTCTACTAGCAACCTGCAACTCTGCTTTCAATGCAGCAACATAGGAGTGTTTCCTATGTAATATAGGAAACACTCAAAAGGAAAAGATATATCACAAACAGGAACAGCAGCAGCAGGTTAGCTTACACAAAGCTGCATGCTTTGGGATAAATGCTTTTATTGATACAGGTGTTTGTTCTGAACCATACACCACCCTTCACACTCACTATGGTAGTGCATCCATAACTACTGGAAGCTCACCATCATTAGGGGTAGTCTTGGTCTTTGCATTCTTTTCTAAACTTCATATCTCTTTTAAGAAATTTTGTTAATTTAACCAGCATTTCTGATCTTTGATGCTTCATAGTATATTTAAATAATGTTTTTAGGCATCTAAGTGTCATGGGCCCATCAGGCTCAAAATAATTCATCCACCCCTCCAGCAGTTTCTGCAGCTTGTTGGTGGGGACTCCATACAGCTGCCTTCCATCTGCGATGCTTCCAAAGCACTGGAGGGGCCCAGTGGACTAGATACTCGCCCATACTGTCCCACACACTCTGCCAATCATGACTGTCCAGCTGCAGGGAAAATCTCTGGGTCATCCTACATTGCAGACTAACCCCAGACAAGGTCCACACCCCACTCTGCTTAACTCTTGGGACCAGACAAAACGGTTGTGGGTAAAACACACTGTGTATGCATGCCACCATGCTGATCCCCATCACAATCAGCAGGCAGGTCTCAAGGGTACCCAAAGGCCATTCAAACCCTTCAGAGCTCTCAAATGAGGCTGCTGTGCTTGCCACTGGGGCTGGTGTAGCTGCTGTGCTTGCCAGCTCTCTCACCACCAGCTGCTCCTTGTCTGAGTCCAGATCTTCCTCCTCTGCCTTGCTGGGAAGTGCTGCGTGGTCTCCTGCGTTCTCCTGCGGCTCGCGGGGCTCTGCGGGCGGCTGCTGGGGAATGCTCTCGGCCGCGGCGGGGCTGGGCTCGGCTATGGGGCTCGGCTCCTCCACCGTCGTCTCCTCCCACTGCTCGGCAGCCGTCGGGCTGGGCTCGGTGGGGGGGCTCGGCTACTGCTCCCCGGGTCCGCTCCGCCGGGCCGTTTCGGCAGCCGGCGGCTCCCGAGGCAGCCCCCCCTCCGCTCTCCACAGCCTCGCCAGGACGGTGAAGAGCAGCCGAACTGCCAGGTACACATTCGCCCCCCACGGCTTCTGGAGCCCGCCCGTATCACAAGCCATTCCAATAAAGTACAATGAAACAAGAACCTTAACCCAAAACCCATATCTGAAAAATGCTAAGATAAGAAATACCGGCTGTAAGTAAGGTACAACAGGCTGAAACCATGAACGCAAGAGAACCAAAAGCAACAACTTTGAGAGCCAATAAATCAGCATTGTGACGAGTGGCTATTAATCCTGTCGTTATCTCAACCCTTAGAGCCCCACGTTGGGTGCCAAAAAGAACTGTCGTGGTTTAAGCCTAACTCACGCAGACTCTCTCTCAATCACTCCCCCCTCTTTCTTGCCCCCCACTCCTGGAGGGATGGGAAGGAGAATAGAAAAGAATGCAACTCCCACAGGTTGAGATAAGAACAGTTTAGTAACTAAAGTATAACACAAACCACTACTGCTACCACCAATAATAATAATGACAAGGCAAATACAAGGAAAGAATACAATTTCTCACCACCTAAAACCAAGCCCGACCACGCAGTGCACCCCCCACCCTTCTGGGTCTCTCCTCTCCGTCCTCCATCCTGGGCATGACATGCTGTGGTATGGAATAACCTCTTTGGTCAGTTTGGGTCAGGTGTCCTGTCTCTGCTTCCTCCCGGCTCCCCTCCTCCTTGGCAGAGCATGAAACTCAGAAAGTCCTTGGCCAGACCAAAACATCACTAAGCAGTAACCGAAACACTGGTGTTATCAGCGCTGTTCCCAGGCCCAAAATCAAAAACACAGCGCTGCACCAGCTACCAAGGAGGAGAAAAATGACTGCTGCTGCTGAACCCATGACAATAATAAAATTTACTTTCTACCTCAGGTGCATTTTCTGATTGTAAGAAATGTGATCAGGGAAAGCTTCTTCTCTGGTGCTACATTATTTGGATGAGTGCACCACATTCATCCGAAAAGTCAACAGGAGAGATTTACCTGATGTGTCTCAAGCCATATAATTCTAAACTTCTATGACCAGAGTGCAAAGCGCTGGATCATATAAAATCTTATTTGAACCCTAATTAATATGCTATAATACAGCATTTGAAAATACTACTTATTTGAAAAATAAGGAATTTGTATTAAAAGAGACTTCCATGCATTGTCAATAGCTTTACATCATCATGAAAAATAAATTACTATTTCAATGTTATTACGGTCCCATCATTTAAACCTTTCCTGGTTTTCAATTGAACGTCATCAATCTAAAGATAATCAATCTTTATCCAGTCATCACTTCCTATGAACTCCTAGACCAGAGGCCTGCAACCTGTGAATTACAAATCCCTCCAACAAACAAGCTGTAATAACCATCTGATTTTTGCCTTTTCATTGCTTCTTTCTCCTGGACTACAGTGCAGTAAATGCCTAAACCTTGACAAATAGCTCCCCATCACATTAACATTTCATGCATCTTCTTCTCATTGAGGTCATTCAAAATAATATTTTTAATCTTTCTGGTTTGGTCAAACCATTCTCTACTTTAATTCTCCCACTAGTAACAGTCTTAGTAAATTGATACAGTTGCCTGAACTTTAGGATCTTGCATATTTTAAGATTTTCATAGATTTCTACCCTTGTTTCTTCTCCACTTATTTTATCTGTCTTTCTCTATTCTTACAATATTTAGTCTCCTCCCCCTTCACGCCTCTTCCTTTCTTTCACAGTTGATCATGACATCACTTTTGCTTTCCTAAAAACTTCTCAGTACTAACTTCTACAGAAAATTTTATGAAAACGAGGTAATACTAACATTATACATACAGGCACAGTTTTCAATCTGCACAAATGTACACAAAAATTAATCCAATGCCCATATAATCTTACTTAACTCCTTTCCATGCACCCAATGTACATTTTCATTCTTAATCTTATGCAAAATGTAAATTCAGTTTTTCAGTTCTTTTAAAGAAAGAATCACATCTAAATACCTGCTTTGTGGCCTTTTCGAAAGCAGAAAATTGTTTACAAAATACAGCTAATCATATTCAGATTAGAAATAATGCACACACTTTAAGAAAGTGATTAGTATATGGAACATACGTCTAGGAAAATAACACCTTCTATACGTTCTCCATGTCTAGAAATCTTCAGACCAATTTTGGTACTCTTCTAAAACAAAAATTTCAATGTGCAGTTCACATGTTGCAGGTTAGACAAGAAATTACACCATCTGACAATTAACAGTGTCTTTGATTTTAAAAACGTTTAATGTATATTTCCTCTCAAACTGTAAACAGTATACCAGCCAACATATAGCAGCTACAGTAATGAACAGATCAAGGAAACAATGAACTAGTAATTGATCAAATCAAATAGATTTCAATGTAGCTCACCATTCATAAGATACATAGAGCTTCTTTGAACTTGATAAAAAGACTAATTTATTTCTGTCTTTGGATAAGAATGTCAAATGCCTATTAATACCATAGCTATTTCAAATACATTAATTCAATGGGGTTTCCTTTATAAATAGATCTTGCAGAGAAAAGTCCTTAACTGCTGTTGGCAGTGGAAAATTCGCAGAAGTTTCAAGAAAAAAATCAGCTGGTCATAAGTAGAGGAGAGAGTTTTCAAAGCAGTTGGTTTCAGGACTAACCTCAGACTTAATTCTGTAAATTTTATTCTATTTGAAGCTTCAGTCTCTCCTTTCCATTGGTAAAATGAATGGAAACATATATCAAACTTGTACCAAATCTGTCTCTCATTATTCGTGAGTCTAATATCTAGAGAAAAGACAAACTCTATTGAAGGTTATTCAAAACTTGTTTGCAAGCTCTGAGCTGTTGTTTCTTTGGGTTTGTTTTTTTTTTAGTTTTAAAGCTAAGTTCCATTGTATAGGTACAATGTAGATAATGTGGAAAATTGATAATTATTTCTTTCTTCTGATTCAAAAATAACCTTTCCCTCTCTCCTGTGTGAAATTTCCAATTTATTGAAACAAATAACAGACTCTTATAAAATTTATTTTGCAGCATGTTTTTCCAGTATGAAATCAGAGAAAACTTTGTACACATCTTTTAATGTCTTTCAAGAACAAAAATAACACTTTTGTGTCAGTTTTGTAAGATGGCTTTCTCCAGGCCCAATGTTCCAGCATGTAAGTATGACATTTAGATTTCAGGTTTGTTTTCTTTTTCTTTAACGCACTTGCAGAAGCAACATCTAGGGAATTTCACAGCTGATGAAATCTTGGCCCTAAAATGATGACTCACAGAACTCCCACTGATTTTACCAGGGCCCAGAATCTCATTCATGCCTTTCAAAAACTACTATAATATTATATTGTATATTAAAAAGCACATTTAATTAATTATGCTTTTAAAAATTTTCAGAGAAGCTCAGCTCCAGACTTTCATTTTTCAAAGTCTCAGAATGACAGGTCTTAAAACTACTCATATCAATGGGAGAACCTGCATTATATCGCCTGCCTTCGAGGCTAAATGGGAGTAATTTATGTACTAAAAAGCCTAACCCTGTTATTTCCTTCAGGATTGTATAAATAGTTTATTAAAAAAATAAAATTATTCTAGATGCTATCAAAAAATACATCTTTTCTAGTTCTATAAATAACGAATTTGATGGCACAAACCACTTGGCCCTTGAAAAGTCAAAATGGCATTCAATTCATTTTCAGTTCTTGGCCAAAAGTAGTGAGCATACTAAGCTAAACTATTTTTACTGAAAAATTAGAATATACATATTCTCCCCCATATTCATAACTTAAGCACCTGAGACCTCAGCTTCTGAAATTTAGACTCATCAGAGAGAGAAACCCAGAGAATCAGACACTGAATTTTTGATTGTGTTTCTCACAGACAGATTGTCCATGCAAGACTTCTTTTCACGTGTTCTTTCCTAAAAATCAATAAAAGAGTAAGTATTAAGGGGAAACATTTATGGAGTGCATTATCAGTAAAGCACAGTGTAGTGAGCACCATATTTAAAGAAAAATAATATTAGCCAGAGGCCTAAAATAAACTTATGTGGCTAAATCCTACCTTGTGCATAGGTGCAGTGGGGAATGGCAATGTTATGCAGATGCTTTCCTCCCTAGTGCACCCACATAAAGTAACAGCAAGGCAAATTTCCTATCTGTCCCAAAGCATGCAAGCACACGAGAAAGTTGTAAGAGGAAAGCATAGCTTCTTGTGTTAGTAAAGGAAATGATCTTGCAGCTGCCTAGGAAACATAATTATGCCACTCCTAGCGTGCTCCTTACGCTGTGAAGCAAATACTCATTCCTGTTTTTGCTAAAGAAATTATTTTGCCCTTATGCACCTTCAGTTCTCTGTCACACTTATTTTCTTATTCTGAAGCCCTTGAACCCTTCTGCCCAAAAAGAAAAGAAGACTCCTGGTCACAGTGTGAGCAGCCACTCCTCACTGCCACTCTCTTCAGCACATTAACCGTAAGTGCAAAGCTTATCTCACATATGAAAACTGTGTTTCCTCTCCCTTCTGTTCAGGTTCCTGCCAAAATACCCCACTGTGTAGGTGACCCTCAACTTAGCACTGCCATATGGAGGAGGACTCCTTTCTATTGTCCAGCCACTTCTCTGGCTTGTGGCACTGCTCCTTTCTTCAAAGTACAGGAACCATAAAGCATAATTACCTTTTTCTAACACAAAATTGGGGTACCATTCTCATCCAGCTCTTGCTTTTAATAATTTGTTGCAGTAATTATTAAATTAAATCAATAAAATAATTAAAATAAATCACATAAGACATGCTGATGAATACCAAAATACTATTCAAATAATCTCTCAAATTAAATGTTGTCAACTTAGACCTCCTTGGATGGATAAGAAGCTGCTGAGGAAAATTCAAAGGAAAAGAGAGGCTTATAAAAGGTGGAAGCAATGACAGGTGGCCTGGGAAGAATACAGGGATGCTGTCCGGGAAGCTGTTGACCAGGTTAGGAAAGCTAAGGCCCAGTTAGAATTAAACTTGGCTAGGGATGGTAAGGATAACAGGAAAGGATTCTATAGGTACATTGCAAATAAAAGACAGACTAGGGACAATGTGGGCCCTCTCCAAAAGCTATCAGGAGAACTGGCAACCCTGGATTTGGAGAAGGCTGAGGTTCTTAAGGACTTCTTTGCCTCACTCTTCACCGGAAAATGCTCTGACCACACCACCCAGGTCTTGGAAGGCAGACACCAGGAGTGTGAGAATGAAGACCCTGGACCCACTGTAGGGGAGGATCTGGTTTGAGACCATCATAGGAACCTGAACGTACACAAGTCCATGGGACCTGATGAAATCCATCCGTGGGTCCTGAAGGAGCTGGCAAATGAAGTTGCTAAGCCACTGCCCACCATATTTGAAAAATCATGGCAGTCAGGTGAAGTTCCCAAAGACTGGAAAAAGTGAAATATATCCCCCTTTTTCAAGAAGGGGCAAATGGATGAGCCGGGGAACTACAGACCAGTCAGCCTCACCTCTGTGACAGGCAAAATCTTGGTGCGGGTTCTCCTGGAAGGCATGCTGAGGCACATAAAAAACAACAAGGTGCTTGGTGACAGCCAGCATGGCTTCACTAAGGGGAAGTCCTGCCTGACCAATCTGGTGGCCTTCTATGATGGGGCTACGGAATTGATGGACAGGGGTAGAGCTGTTGATGTCATCTACCTGGACTTGCGCAAAGCGTTTGACACTGTCTCCCATGACATCCTTGTCTCTAAGTTGGAGAGACATCAATTTGATATGTGGACCACTTGGTGGATAAAGAACTGTCTGGATGGCTGCACGCAAAGAGTTGTGCTCAATGGCTCAATGTCCAGCTGGAGACCAGTAACGAGTGGTGTCCTTCAGGGATCAGTGCTGGGACCGGTCTTGTTCAACATCTTTGTCAGTGACATGGACAGTGGGATTGAGTGTGCCCTCAGCAAGTTTGCCGATGACATCAAGCTGTGTGATTCGGTTGATATGCTGGAGGGAAGGATTGTCATCCAGAGGGACCTTGACATGCTTGTGGGGTGGGCTGATGCCAACCTGATGAAATTTAACCGTGAGAAGCGCAAGGTCCTAGACCTGGGTTGGAGCAATCCCAGGCACAGCTACAGGTTGGGCAGAGAAGAGATTCAGAGCAGCCCTGTGGAGAAGGACTTGGGGGTGTTGATTGATGAGAAAATGAACATGAGCCGGCAGTGTGCGCTTGCAGCCCAGAAAGCCAACCGTATCCTTGGCTGCATCGAAAGGAGCATGACCAGCAGGTTGAGGGAGGTGATCCTGCCCCTCTACTCTGCTCTTGTGAGGCCCCACTTGGAGTATTGTGTGCAGTTCTGGTGTCCTCAACATAAAAAGGACATGTAACTGTTGGAACAAGTAAAGAGGAGGGCTATGAGGATGATCAGGGGACTGGAGTGCCTCCCGTATGGAGATAGGCTGAGAAAGTTGGGGCTGTTGAGCCTGGAGAAGAGAAGGCTGAGTGGAGACCTCATAGCAGCCTTCCAATATCTGAAGGGGGCCTATAAGGATGCTGGGGAGGGACTCTTCATGAGGGACTGTAGTGAGAGGACGAGGGGTAACTGGTTCAAACTTCAACAGGGGAAGTTTAGATTGGATATGAGGAAGAAATTCTTCACTGTAAGCGTGGTGAGGCACTGGAATGGGTTGCCCAGGGAAGTTGTGAATGCTCCATTGCTGGCAGTGTTCAAGGCCAGGTTGAACATAGCCTTGGGTGACATGGTTTAGTGGGAGGTGTCCCTGCTGATGACAGGGGGGTTGGAACTAGATGATCTTAAGGTCCTTTCCAACCCTAACTATTCTATGATTCTATCATTCTATGTTTATGTAGGTGATAAGACACTCCGTACTTAAAGCTGTTAAATTCTTGCTCTAATGTTTAGCCGGAGAAACTCCAGGAATTCCAGAACTTGTCAAGGCCTTATCTAACTGTTGCTCAAATGCCTTCTCAGTGAAGTAGAAGAGTACTTTGGAGGAATACAGTAAATGACTTGGGGTGGCAAAGCAAACCTCTCTGCGCTTTCCTACTGAACTCTGTCTCTAGCTGTGGAGAGAAAAACTAACATATGCTCTGCTAAAAAGAAACTTTGCAGTATCTGCTTTTCAGGTCATGAACTTTTCATCCATTATGTTGTTGTTGCCATTGATTTATTAATTCTATGGAACTGCATGCAATTTTGCATTCATTATTTTACCTGTTCTGAACTAGAATAGGTGACAAAGGTCAAAACATTTTTTAGTCTCTTAAAACAAAACAGTCTGTGAGATAAGGCTGTACACAACAGCAGTTGATGTATTACATCTCACTGGTATCTGACAACCCTCACTCCCTGGTGATGCAATCCTTTTCTAATAATTTAGTCTCAGTCTATTAAAAGACAACTACAGAAAATGCAACCAGGCAAGTGGTGAAGGATGTCCAGAACGGTACATGTAGAAAGATTAGCAAAACACAATTCTAAAAAAAGAAGTGTGCTATTGATTTTTTAGTCATTTCAGACAGAGACTGTTACATGGATTTTCTACAGGATTGAACATAACTAGAAGCCCCTGGAAATGGATGTCCTTTTTGCTACTTCATACGTCATAAAAATAGATTTTTTTTATATATATTTACCTCTAAGTAAAGAACATAGCTAACTGTTCAGAAGTCATCTTATGGTACCAGAAATTTGATAGACTTTCCAATCTGTTGCTATTTTGAATGCTATCAGATTCTATATTCCACACAACTGATGAACAAATATTTCCACATTATGCATAAATAAATACAAAATCAGAAATAGTCTTTGAGGCTTTTGCTCTGTGCTGCTGCTGTCATCTGGGCTCTCAGTTATAATCTGACCATGGAGCAGAATCGGACCTTTAATAGCATCGTACTTTGGAAAGCATATCTGACAAAGTGAGTTAAGTTGCCATTCACAAAATGAGGGGCATTTAGAGCATGCTTGCCTTTTTATTTGGCTGAGGATGGATTTTAAGTGTTTGGCCTAAGATATATGATTTCTCAGAGCATTTTACAAACTGTTATATAAAAACCATTTATTAGGACATCTGGTCTAATAACTGCCTATCTAGCTATATAGTCCTCATGACAACAACACAAGATGCAGGGGGCGAGTACTTCTCAAGACACATCAGCTGAACACACACGTAACACTAGAACATAGCAAAGTAAAGCTTTAAAGCAGGCATTGTTCTTTAAGTGTTTTTCTTTCAACATTTTCACATAGGGAATGAAAGAGAATGGAGTTAGAACTGGGAAACCCTGAGTTTGCCCCTAATATTTAAAAGAATTATTTGACACTTTTAACATTCACTTGCAGAAATGTTCATTGTAGATTATCACCAGTTTCCAGGCTGAGAACAGTAGAACATATCAACAGGTTTACTTTCTTCTCTTCTGCACTGTAATTTCAATAGCCCTTTTACCAGATGCCACAGCCAAGATATCAGTACAAGATAATTCAAGATCAGATGACTGGAAATTTCTTGATACACATTAGCATTGTTAGGAATTATGGTTCTCACTGCAGATGTAAATTTGAAGTACACATCAAAGTACTAGAAAGCAAGGCCTGCTAAGTAAATCTCAGAAATAACAGAGGTACTGACGCCCCTCTGTCATTAACCACATCAATCATCATCTCTGTCAGGCTTCAAATGGTGCTTTTTCAAAAAGGAAACTGGTCTGGTGTGCAATATGTTCTTTATATAAAGGCTCTGTACAGTCAGCTAGATCTCCTTGCCAACATGTTGGCATATCAGTACAGATCCAGCCATTAGTTTTGGCCCATAATGGCCATCACCAGTCATGCTTCAGGAAGCAAGGAGTCTGAATACATGTCTCATTGCCTGTTGCTATCTAGTATCTACCAGGCCAAGCTATGATTTTAGATCAGTGGATTTTAGTCTCTGAAATATTTTGAAAAATTATTAAAACAGCACTGTCAAGTTTGATGCAGATGTAAATCTAAACATGAACACACATTTGAGCAAGAATTGATCGAGGGAGCTACATAACCACACTTAGTTATATACACATAACTGCACATAGCTATATACAAAGTAACTCACAGACTTTAACGGTATTTTACTCATCACAGACTATCAAAATACAAGTATGGCAGTATGCCCTAAAGAAGCCTTGAGTTTCAGAGTATCTGCCTGCTTGTTGGATTATCTTCAGATGGGCAGAAGAAAGGAGACCAGGGATATGCATGTGTGAGCTATGACAGCATCTCCGCCGTAGTCTTCAAAGATTATAAAAAGACTTTACAAGACCACTGAACTCCAGATTCCTGCATTTAAAGAGGATTAAATAGGAAGTTCCTTTGAGCTGCTCAGCCTCCATGCTGAGTCCTAGGTATTATTCTTCCTTTCCTCTGAATTTAGAGGAATATGGAATATGCCACAAAGTGTTTCCAGATTAACATATTTCTGAATATACTGTTGATCTATAAAATAAATAACATGTATTTTTCTTACAGTATGACTGACCTGTCTATACTGTATAGCTAAAATATTTTCATTTCAAAAGCATTCTTAGCACACACAATCATAATGAAAAAATCAAAATCAGTGTGTGATTTAAAGCACAGCCTTGACCACACTAATAAATAGTTAGTTTAATATCTGAGATATAGAAATGGTATAAAATTTACTACTTATACATGCTAAATTCATCACTGTAACAGTACATTAATGATTTCTAGGACTGCCAAGACCAGCAGAAGTTTACAATGTCCTGATAAATTTGTCCAAACATTGACTGTCCCAGTGCTTCCTGATAGGTTACAATACGTTGGCCATAGGTGACTTGGCAACCATTAGTTTGGAAAAGAACTGCATTATAAATCTCGCAGTCACATTAAGTTTATTGTTAATGACTATGATTTTGCAGTATACAGTTTAAGTATATATGCCCATGACTCCCTCTTCTGGATAATCCACACAGAAAAGAAACAGAAAATAAGTACTGCCCATTTTGAAGTAAAGAAAAAGTAAAAATAAAAATAATAAAATACATAGAAGGAGGAAAAGAGAAATAAAAGATATTATAAAGTAAACTATTCTTTATCAAAACAGACTCATCTTCCTTCTTTATCTTTTTCCATTTATTTTTTACATTTCATGACTATTTTACCTTGAAAGTATCATTTCACACACAAAAATGTGAACAATGACATAATGGACATTGTTGCAAAAAATAGTGTTTTCTTCTTAAATTGTTTTTTTATGTCTTACTACATAGCAGAGGTATTAAATAATTTGTAAGAAACTGAACAAAAAAGAGGACAGAGCAGATTGGAATGACAAAGAAAAATGCAAGAATGGATTAAAGAAACCTAATATTGACATAATGTAGCGCCGATGAGTAAAAAGGTGTTTGCTAGTTTCAATAAAAGAATACATAACAGAGGAATGTGGCCTGTATTCGTAGGGCCTGGGCAGTTAAACAATGGTTAAGCCACAAGAGTAAGTTAAAAACCTGAACTGGAAACAACAATAAAACCATTTCTCCTGAATAAAGTATCATATTTTCATAAAAATGGAATGATCAACTTTAACAAGAAGTCAAAAAAAAAAAAAAAGGAGTGTTTTTCAAGTCAGAAAGAAGTTTCTTTTGAATAAAGTTTGTTTAGTTTAAAGGCTAAACAGTTTGATCCATATATTCCAAAAGACATTTTTATTGAAAAAAATAAGTAGAAAATTCACTGTATTCAGTCTATCTGAGCAACAGGATACATCTGAGATTAATCTTATTTAAAGGAAACACCTTTACATTCTTAACTTGAATATGAGGAACTGAAGAGGTAAACAGAACTAAAAATACCCAAACTACCTCTTGAATAGTTTAAATGAGAGGAGATATTCCTTGGCAGATAAATAAAAATCTTTTACTAGTGGAATAAGAACAAACAGGGTAAAATTCATCTCCCAAATTCAGCTTGGGAAGATGAATTAGCAATATAAATTAGCTTCAACTGCAACACTGCATTCTCATTAAGAGCATGTCCTGGTTTCAGCTGTAACAGTTAATTTTCTTCCTAGAAGCTGGCGCAGTGCTGTGTTTTGGCTTTAGTCTGAGAACAGTGCTGACAGCACACTGATGTTTTAGTTGTTCCTAAGTAATGTTTACCGTGATCAAGGACTTTTCAGTCTGTCATGCTCTGCCAGTGAGAGGGCACAAGGAGCCGGGAGGGAACAAAGACAGAACACCTGACCCGAACTAGCCAAAAGGGTATTCCATACCACAGCATGCCATGCCAAATATATAAACTGGGGAGAGTTACCTGGAAGGGACTGATCTCTGCTCAGGTCAGGCTGGGTATTGGTTGGTGGGTGGTGAGAAATTTTATTGTGCATCACCTGTGTTTTCTGAGCTTTCATTTCTTCTCTTGTTGTTTCCTATTATTATTATTATTGTTATTATTGGTAGTCTTTCTATTATTACTATTTTTTACTTTATTTTAGTTATTAAACTATTTTTATCACAACATTCTTTTGATTTTTCTCCCCATCCCACCTGGAACAGTGGGGCAAGGGGAGGGGGGAGCAAACAGCGGTGAATTGCTGAGTTACCAGCTAGGTCTAAACCACAATAGAACATAACTTCTTTAGAGGTCTAATAGCTGAAGTATTTAAGCAGATGGACCAGAATTTCCCCATCATATAAGACATGAGAAACAGGATATTTCTTTTGTGCTTTTGATTGTCTAAGCCAATGTAATTATCAGGCAAAGAAACCCAGCTCATCAGTGCTGTCCACATATAGTTCTTACAGGTGAAAAGAAAGTGCTTTGAGTACAGATTTAAAGGCCTTTTTCTTCAGGGTCTCAGTATTCTTTTCAAATTAGATCTTTGGATTTTCAGATTTTCATAAGTTACTTTATTTTTCTTTCACAGGTCTAAGTTGTCCTTATTAGAATGTAGTGCTACACATTAAAGACAGAAAGGCAGCTAGTTAGAAAGAAGATTAAATATGAGATTAAATCTTTGAATTACCTTATTTCGTTCCTTACTTCAATTACAATAGTAATATAAACATTCCTTTTTTCCTTTCACAAAAATATAAAAAAGAAAAAAAATTATTCCAGACTTTCACAAAAAGAAGTGCTGTCAAGTAATTTACAGTGAAACTAAGCTACATTCATTAACTTTTTAAAGGCTGCTGTTCAGACTTAAACTAATAAAAATACAGAACCTAAAAAATGTAATTTACCATTGAAACAGAACTCTTCAGAAAAGCTGAAATGAAATGAGAACTGCTCCATAAGCAACATAAAAAATATTGCATGATGATGGATAAAGATGACATTTACAAGGTTTGGTAATGCAAAATGGTGAAGTTTACAGGAGATTAATCTAATATGGTAGACATATCATTTCTCACAGAGGCTGGATCATAATTCAGCTGTCATCACCTGACAAGGTCAAAATTTACCACAGCATAAAATACACAACTGTAACTGTAACTTGAAGAAGCTTCATCACATCTTAAATCAGTTTCTACATAACTTCAATCATAAAAATCTATTTCTGATGGATCAGAGGGTCCATCCCTGCTACGTTAAAAAGAAACTCTCCAAAACTTTTGATTAAAATATAATGAATAGAAATAAACATACCTATCTACTTAAAAAGCCTGTTCATAATTAATTTCAATCATCAGCAAGCAAGTGAATAGAGTTTCTTAGGAAAGATAACACATAAAACAAAACAATCCATTTCTTTCAGCATATCAGTTTTGTTGCTGACTCAAATATCATTCTAATTTAGATGAAAACAATATGATCAATTTAATAAACATAGAGGTGCTCTTTAGGCTGTAGATTTCAAAATCACCGTATGCTGCATATATTAAATCATAACTGTGAATTCAATTCTTGTCTATTCTTATGGATTCTTCTGAAAGCATGATGAAAATTAAAAAAATCAAACCGCCAAAAAAAACCCTCAAACAACCAGATTCAAGGCTAACTATGTATTGTATTAAAGTAGAAAACATCATTATTTTTGGTAAGAGCCAATCGTAAGACCACTGAAGAGGCTCTTCTGATCATTAATGACCTTCGAAGTCCTACAGCATAGATGCAACTTCTGGTATTGACCTACTAAGTAAACTGAATATTAAACATATTTAATACAATCATAGAATCATAGAATAGTTAGAGTTGGAAAGGACCTTGAGATCATCTAGTTCCAACCCCCCTAAGACCAAATACTGAACAACTAAGAAGTTGTAAAAATGTTGTATCTATTATTGACTCAGGTCAATTTATTATGATTTCACAGGAAATTACTGGCATTACAGAAACTGGACCAGATGCTTTCAGTTTTGGGGGGCTCTTTATATTTTTATAGACGTATTACTATTGACTACTCCAAAGTCTTCTCCCACCAGCAGGGGTCCAGTTTCACATAATTATCTATAGAGTTGACTCAGGACCAGATGACCTGATTTGTTACTCAGGCAGTATGGTAGGCAGCTAGCAAAACGCTATGTAGTTGTGGTCACAGTAGCAAGTGACAGTGCAATTTTCAAACTCCCACAGGATCCAAAAAATCCTTAACTCTTAAGTCTGTTCCAATGCCTGACAACCCTTTCAGTGAAGAAATTTTTCCTAATATCCAGTCTAAACCTCCCCTGGTGCACCTAGAGGCCATTTCCTCTTTTCTTATCACTTGTTACTTGGGAGAAGAGATTAGCCACCTCAAGCTGAAGCAAGTGCTGCAGATACCCCATGAAAATCACCAAATCCTTTGAAACAGTCACTGAAGCAGGATGAAATATTCTATCAGGGTTTGCCATGATGAGCCATCCAATATGTCCATGGTCACATTAGCACTATACCACTGTGGTTTCTTTACTGATTTGCTGAATTCAGAGGGGCACACTGCTGCAGTCATTTGCCGTGCTTACCTAAATTTCCAGAGAATATGCATTAAAACAAGGTAAATTTTGACAGTGGAACACTGTGTTTCATGCTCTAGAATTATGATCATACTCTAGAAGGCTTCAGAGCCAAAAACATGAATTATGTAATAGCCAAAAACTTGGTGTGTAAGGAAACCTTTGATTCATCAGCCATCATTCAGGTATCAAAGCGTATCTAGCCTCACAAAGTTCTTATTCTAGATAATATACAGTAAAACATAGAAACATCAAGATAATCAAAGTATAGCAGATAACAGATGCATACACGGCCCCTACTCAAATCCTGTCAGCTGTCTTCTCTGCTGGGAATATCAACAAAAGAAAAAGGTACTCATTTACAACTCTACAAGGAAACACAAATCAGCAAATGCTCATCTTAATGAGAGAAGAAACTTTTTTCCTGTGCTTTTCATCTCATGTGATAGAAAGGAGTAATGATGCTAAGGGATATGGACTGGTTGATTCCCAGCAGTATGTTTAGTAGGCAGAAAAGCAGGCAAATATGGAAAAGAGTTTCCTATTGTTGCTGCTGCATATCATAATACAGATATTTGTAAAGCAACATGGGAAATACTGCTAGCAAGAAAGCGGAATGAAATGAAAAACATGTTCACTAGATTAAGCAACAAGAGAGTGAGGCAGTCACCAGAAACCCATCAAGGTACAAGTGAAGCAGGCCTACAAAAAAACGCAGTATGGGCTTGGGCATGAAAGCCAGTTTCCTTTTAAAAGTAAACTTCTCTCTTTCCTGATGTTATGACAGAATATTTTAACATATGTTTTTATCTACAAATAAATATATCTCAAAATAAATCACAGCTTTTCATATTTTAATACGCCAAGATAAACACAACATGCTTCATATGTTGAAATTCTCTGTCAGCCTTTTGTCTCTGTGTAACAGAGGACAACCTTGGTATATTATGATAACAGAGTTTATCAGATATCATTCTTTTTAGTACAAGAACAACCTTCATTTCCTCAAATATAACAATGTGGCTATCATAATATCAACAGCATTTTTTACTACCTTACTCAATTTATTTCATTTTTCCTAATAAGCGATGAACATAGAACACAGAGCCTGCAAGGAAAAAGTAAACCTTGGCAAAAGCCATTCTTTGGACTGTGTTTCAGGAATAATCCATAGCAGAGCAGGTTCGGTTAATTTGTTGTCTTTTAGCTTTTGAAGCTCAAGACTGAAGCATGAAAATGAAATACAATGAGGAGATAGGCTACCTAAATGTTGGAAGATAGTGCCTTCAACTACGTCAGAAGCATGACTGCAGCCAGAGTGCATGCCTCTGATTGCTTTATTGATGTTCCAAAATTTATTTATATTGTTATAAAGTAGACTTTTAGAGACATTTTATGAAATAATTAAGTCAGCAATTTATGTCATCCTATTATGCTTCAAAAGCAGTTAATAAACTGCTGGTTTAAACGCAGGTTAAGTATGGTTTGGATACAAAACTATGGCACCACAAAGTAGCACCAATCTTGATGCTTTCTCTTTCTTTACTTATTTTTTGGGGGAGGTGTGTAACGTAGAAGCAGAGAAGTTGTAAACAAAAGTGTGATTTTCTTTGCTTTTGGTATTCCTAATCAGTTATGCCCTACTGTACTTAAGGCTGTCACTGCAGTTTTTCGTTTAGTACAATTGAGTTTTGTTTCTTGATCATCAGTGTCTTAAAGTTTCTTTGGGTTAAATTTTTTTCAACCGCATATTTTAAGAAGTTTTCAACATTGAGCTGGATAGAAGGCAAAACCCAGTTTCCAAGTGGTAACAGGAAAAAAAATTAGAGTGCTCATTTTTTATGTTTTCAAAAACATACTTCAATGCCAAATGTAAAATTGTACAAATAGGGAAAAGAAAAATTTTGGATTTTGGAATCTAAACTAGAAAGTGGGCTCCTGCATTTTAACTTCTATTTCCAGGACTGTTTCTGTGCTTTATCCAGTGTAATCTAAATGTGCATTTCACTACACTAAAAATAAACTTAAAAATTGAGCATTAGAATGACATTTCAGAATTAGAATCTAATTCTAATTAGAATTAGAATCATTACAATCAATTTTAAATTACATATTTGCTATTGTATATCTGGTATTTAAAGATATCCAGAAGTATCAGATCAGATTACCTGATTTTAAAACATCAGGCCTTTACCTGTTTCTTTCACATTAGTCTAATTTTTTGATATCTTGTCTATCTTAAAATACAGTCACAACCACCACCTGTGTGTAAAAGAAGCAGTAGAATAGTTAATCACTAACTGGTTTAAAATGGTTAAAAAATGCATGGTTGATATTTTGTAAATTTTCTATAGAAACAAATTCATTAAACAGAGAGATTGTGATCTTTGGGTTTCATTTTTTTATATAATTGCAATTAGTTATTTGTGTAATCTACCAAAAAGTTACACATTTTCATTCAACCTCACCGCAGTGTGCTGTAAAACAGTATAAATCTGCAGCTGGAAAAAATTTCTTTCATTTCATTTCAATGCAGAAGAGTCAGAAAATATGGAAACACAATTATTTGATTTGTAATATTAAAATGTAACTTCATGATTATTTAAAATAAAATTCACACAGAAGCAGAGTCTTCACATGAGTTCTCAGTTTAAAATCCCTTTTTTTTCTCCATTTAAAGACTACTGCACAAAGGTCTTCTGTGAAACTTAGCACACAGGTGGATTTCACCAAGAACATTGACCAGTGACCTCAATAGGAGTCTAGCCAACCTGCACAATTAGAACAGCCAGTTTAAATAGTGGAGATGCTATGGACAGTAGCAATTTGATTCTAACACATCTTGAACTATTACAGTTGTCGTATATTGATTCTGTGAGTTGCATTTTTATATACCCTGTGTTAAAATTTATTGTCACATTCACAACATCAGAAAATGGAAGCGAGATGTCATAAACAGATTTTTGAAGGCTCTTGTTTCTTAAATAAATCACAATTTCTCATATTACTAGCATACAACTGTCTGTTGAAAAAATTGTCTTAACCCATTTCTAAAAATCTGCCAGTCATTTATTTGCTGCAAATTGGAATTTCATTACAAAAAATGGATGGATTTACTCAAATTTAATAAAATTATATGCCAGCTAGCTTTCATATATTCTAAATATGGAAAACCTATTACATACATATTAATTCTACTTATTTAAAGCCTGCCACTGCTTCACATGTGAAAAGGCAGCATTAAGGGAAGAGATATATCATGCAGGAAGTATGTCACTAAAAATATTCTCAGAGATCCAGAGGCTGCCTATCATAAAAAGGCTTGCTAATGTAATCTGCTCTTTATTACCTGTTCTGTAAATAAATCAGCCACAGATACATGCAATGTGGCTCTGCTCAAGTCACTCTCATGACTGCCAGTACCTGTGAGGCTGGGTGATCCTGATGCTACTTCCATAAGCAGCTCAAACAGCAAATTCGCCCCGGCTCTGAGAGAGACTTCCCAGAGCAGGAAGGAGAGAAAAGTAGCTGCAGAGCAATCTCCTGCCTGCCAAAAAAGTAATAAAAGATATTGGAGCTGTTGTGGATGCACAGGTACATCATGGTTGTTCCCTTTCCCCTCTGTTCATCCTATTGGAAAACCTATACAACAGCAAAATTGATTTTGAAGCTAGAAAGTACCATTAAATCACATAACATGACCTCTTCTGGCAATGTAGACGAAGAAAGATATACATCCATCTGTACTGAAGCCAACAACTTGGATGTAGCTAAAAGGTAATTTCTAGTTCTGACTTAGAAAAGATATAGAATTAATCTTCTCTCTTGATAGTTTGTTAAAATGCTTTATCACCTTTCCCATGGGATATTTCTACCTATTTCAAAATTGGCTGTAAGTTCCAGACAATATACTTGTTACAACTTTTTCAGCTGAATCTTTTTTTAATGTTATTTTTTAGCAACCTAGAGAATTTCAAAGAGCAAATCTATGCTCTTATTTGATCAATTTTCCAAGTTACTTTACTTTTTTTTTGTATGTTTCACTTCAGGTTGCAGTCAGTTAAAAAGTCTGCTTCCATATTTTGCTTTACAAGACTATCTTTGTTCAGTCTCTGTTCAGCTTGTGCCATGCAAATTATATCAATCAAGTGATCTTGAAATAGATGTCATGGACTGTAAAAATCACTCCATAATTAAAAATGAAAATATTTATACCTAACACCTCTTCTATTTTAACATAAACCTAAGACTTACCTCTGATGAAAAAGCCAAGCAGGTAAGTGGAGAAAAGCAAAGTTCTCAGGGTTTGTCTCAGCTGCGGAAGTTTCTCAGACAAATTTCAGAACTAAAGTAGCACAAAAATTTACTTCGCTGATGAATTAGTAAACCAGCAACTTCACTGGGCTGTTACCACCTTCCTTCGTCTGTAAAGATTTTTGTTCCAGTGCCATCTTCTATTGTAGGGTGGACAGCCTTTGGCATGAGGAAAATATATCCCAATGTTTTCCAAATACAATTGCAGGACAGTGAAACCACAGTCATTACTTTTACTCAAGATATCAAGACCCTGATATCCATGGTTAAGCTATAACACTGTTTTCTCCTTCAAGAATATAATTCAATACTATTTGCAAGAGTAAATACTGTGAAAATATGCTTATAAACATTCATTTGAATAAAAACTATGAATTCAATTTGACATTTTTGAGAACCTTTTCCAGTTTTAAAAATATCTAAATAAGTTCTTTTATTTCTCTTGTCAAAAAAAAAAAAAAAATGCCTTGCAATTACTGTGTGCCTAGTTCACTATTCTCCATGTAGCTAGCAGGAAATCTTGTTTAACCTGTTATGAACAGAAGGGAAAGCAATGATAATACAGTTGCATTTGGTGCAGTTGTGCTGCAAAGACACAAGACTTCAAAACAAATTCAAAACAAATAGTTCATGAATAACCCATAGCCTGATATGTTTGTATATGTGTTCAGTGGATAAGTTTCAAACAAATGTGCTTACACTGTCAGAATGTTTTTTGGTGAATAATGTATGAACAGAGACAGTAAAATTTGCAATCGCTATGCACTGCAAATAGGCTACCTTCCACATGCAGTAAGAAACAGCACAAGGTAGGTTGAGACAGAAGATATGAAACTATTCTTGGCTGCCAACCAATAAAGTGGCAAATAATCATGGTAATCTCTCACTTCAAAATCTGTGGTCACAGAAAAGCACTGGAAAGGTTCCCTCAGGAAGTGTTAGATTAAATATTATGTACTGTCATTCAGCAAACCATCTAGGAAAAAATATCTGGGGAGAAGAAATTAAGATGTTTATGGCACCTGCAAAGGCTGCTAATAAGTGAGTCAAAATGTCATCAGCTTTGACTGGCTTTTCTCCATCAAATACTGATGGGCTGTATACTTCAGTTATCCCCACACCTTTTTAGGTCTGTTCAGCTCCACACTCTTCTTTATGTTAATTCTTTCATTCCTTCCCTTTCTCCCTGTTTGTCCTCTTCTCTCCTTCTCTTCTGTATACTCCCTCTTCACTATTTGCTAGGTGTCCTCCAAATCAAATCTTACCAAAGGAAAAAAAAGTCAAAAAACCCCATAACACTACTATGATCTTTCTGCCTTTCATAATATTTATTACACACAATATGTAACATCATTTTATACATCCATCATTTGTGTTACATAAAAAGATCTTCAGAACATTAACTATGGTGTTCACCTAGTGTTTAGGAAAAAAAACTAATCTTGTTTGGTTTGTACATGTTATAATAAAGAAATGGAGTGTACTCATGTGTAAAGCCCACTTCTAACTAAATCTTTTACTGTATGGTACTTGTATTACATTTGGTGTCATTAATTCTGTTTAAGAGAGACATTTTAGAGACAGGATATTTTAAAATAATGCCAAGATGTGACGTTCTCTGAAAGCCTTCAATGCATATTCTGCTTGATCTTGCTTGTCTCCTTTGGCTTTAGCCACAGTATCAAGGAACTTGGTACAAACACAAATTCAAATCATAACTGAAATGCCTGAGTAACTTTTAAAATCAAATAAATGATAATGAATGATGAAGCTTGTTCCATCTTCTTGTCATACACCTTAGCAATAACTTATGGGAAGGCAGGGATTCCCAGTTCTCTAGATGATAATGCACTTACTCCACGTCCTCTGGCCATATATTTATCTCAGTTCAAACAATTTAACTTCAGATTCTGTGTTTAGTTCTTGGCATATACCATCGATATTACAGCATAAATTTAGCAACATAAGCATAAGTGTGCATATAACCAGCTATCTAAGAAACCTGCTCTCACCACTACCCTCAGTTGTGTATAAACACAATCTCTATCCTTTGGAAAATTGAGACAGAAAAAAAATATAAAGAAAAAAAAGAGAGCTGACATTTATTTTCTACAGAGCGCTTATTTTTAATGTGCTTGTGCACAATTATTGATCCTGGCTTGAAATCAAATATTGGCAGAGTGACATTTTTTGACAAATTTGACTATTTTGGAGTTACTTATTGTTTTGAAGATTAACAGTCGCTTAGATTCTAAGCAATCATTTAAAAAATAAGCTAGGTAGCTGGTCAAGATTGTAACTTTTCACTTCTTGGTTCTACAGAGTGTTGCGTAAATGCTAGGATAATTTTGGTTCAATTGCTAATGCAATTACAGTTCAGAAATTGCATTTAGAAACAATATTGTTGATTGCATACTGAAGAGCAATGAAATGGAAAGAACACTATATGCTACACACAGCTACAGAATATTAAAATCCACAGAAAGTTTTTTTTTTAATGAAATGAGCAGTAACTTTCCTTATACATGATAAATTTCAACCCTTTGGAAGATATTTATTTATTGTGTCTGTTTCTTAAATAGTAAACTTGCACTTACCTCAGTAAGACCTAGTAATGTAAGATTTTGGGGGAACAAATCCAATGTAAATAGAAACACTGCGACGATATTCTCATATAAATCATCCTGTTTATGAAGAACTTTTCAACTTTCAATAAATTCAATGCAATGATACCTTACACATGCGTAATATCTTTTCAATTTGAAACGGGGCTGCAGGGTTTCCAAACAATACAGCAGATCTGAGTTTAACTCTGAGAAATTAACCCAGCCTTCACAGATGTCATAGCATACCACAGTCCTTCACAAAGACAGGATGGTTTGTCTTTGATACTGTGCTGTTCAATATTCCAGTTTAGTTGATAAACTTTGATGTCACAAAGAATATTTGCTGATGTCAAAAGATGATCTCTGTCTTCTGAGAAGATGAAGCTGCCTAATTCTCTTGAGAACTTGTTTGCAATGTGTCATTTGCCTACTTCTCAGCATTTGCTAAATGCAACTGATTGTATAAAATGGTCTCTGGCAGCCTGTTAACAGCTGCTGCAATACCCAGATCAAGGTAATTTTCTGCAGGATAATGCTTTCACCCAATGTGTTGCAAGCATTTGATGGCTGGCGGTGACATCCAACCTTGTATAAACTGTTGATCAGATGACCAAATTGCATCGCACATTAGTCAAGTGGCTGATACTGAGCTATGAAAAAGCATTTATAAGACAATATCAAGGATATGTTAACTTTCGATTCATTGTTTTCCCATCATCTTGCTCTAGTCATCTTTTTTGAAATATTTGTCCTTGTGATGATTGCCTAGCTCTGCTATATTAATAGTAAGTTTTCCTGACATGACAGTGGCTAACTTGGACTATGCCTTAAGTTTCAACAAATACCCACTTTCAAATAATCCAACAAAATGAATTTGTCATTTGGGGAATGGCTTAATTGTTGAAATCCTAATAGAATAAGGTTTTTACCTTATAGGTACCTATCAGCTAGTACCTGGGTTTAGTGTATTTCATTTTAGGACTCACGTAATTTATTATTATTACATCAAAGTGAGATCTGCAAAGCAGATGAATTGCAGTATACTTCTATTGGAGTATCATAATAACCAGGGTCATAAACAACAAATAGCAAGTGTATTCAGGTCTTGCATCACTGTCAAGACATATTATATCCTGAAAAGCTTGTGGTCTTACTGTTGCCAAGTAGGTTGTTCAGTCAGCCAGAGAACACCAACGGGATGTAAATTGAGTGACTTCAAGGATTCTTTCTCCTAGTTTCCCAGCTGTGGGTGAGAAACACCACCTTTGGTAGAGTTGCTTTACTATTCTGAAAGATGTCTTTGTGAGCTGGGAGAAATAGCAAGAAACCAGAAGTTAGAAAAAACAAAAATTATAAGCTTGCACTCAGAAAGATGTATGATTTATAGAGAGAAATTGACCACTGGCAAAGATTATAGCAGAGAGCTGAAAATGATCTTAGATTTAGATAACCATCTGAGTATAAGTGCTACATGTTTGGGTTTGCTGTCAAAGCTTTCTTTCTCCTTAGTTAACATTTTAAAGGACAAAAAATACAGCCGAGTACCCCATTGTAGCTGTTAGTTGACCTGAGCAGCTGCATACAAACTTTACCCAATCCCAAGGTTTTTTTTTACAGCATTAAAGAACATTGTTTTTCAATTTTACAGGAGGGAAAAGAAAATGACAAATGACTTGCCCAAGGTCAGCAGCTCAGAGGCAGACCACACAGATCAGGTCTCCTGATGTCTAGTTTGACGCCTGTCCTCTCTAAACAGCTCAAGTTCATTATGGTCTTTTGGCTGCTGTTCAACAGCACAAACTCATGACATTTGTTTTCTGTTTACATTGCCAGATTTCCATCATCTTTCTTTTCCTCCTTCTTTTGAATATATTTTTTGACACTTATACCATCTTGCAATTTTATTTTTTCCCTCTCCCAAAAGTGAGCCTCATTCTGATGTTGTCTTACAACTTCCATAGACAGTAAGGAAACAGAAGCAAACCTCTGAAACTAGCACACTTTGGAAGGCTGCAGTCACAAGTACTTTATTTGTAACTTGCAGCTAATGCCTCATAAAGTGAATAAAGGATCGTAACTTGCTCATCATGGCTGATAGGGAATTATGTTACTCTTTAGGCAGTCTGTTAAGACATCAATCCTGAAAACATCATGACTGTCACAAAAATAGTGCTCACACAAAGGTATTTGATTGTCTGAGAGTGTACTAAACCTTTAATGTTTAAGAGTAGTTCTATAATTTTGAAAATGCTTATTTTTTTCCTCACAAAATACAGATGTGTTTAAATTATTAACATAGTAGATGGCTAAATAATTTGCTAAAATTTGACAATTCAGATGTTTAAACTTTTTAAACTACTTTTTAAACTACTTTTTAAACTACTGACACTCCATTTCTGCAGTTATAATTTGCCAGTCTAAGAATACAGAATTTATTTTTTCTGGTGTAGTCTATACCTGTATTTGATTAAGTAACTGTTTTTCACTGCATAAACTTTATTTATTCATTTTTTTTCTGATTATTTATTCCAATATTATTTTACAGAAATGCAGTAATCTGATGGGATGAAAGATAATAAGTGTGTTTGCACTTCTCTATGATTTACATATTTACATTCAAATTTGTTCAGGGTCCAAATAATTACCTCAAACATGCTCTTTAGAGTTTTGATTTTCAGGTGCCTTGTTTTTTGCATGACACCTTTCTTAAGTGATAATCATTAATCTAAGTCATAATTTTATCAAGACACAAAGATTCATCATTTTATTGCCGTGATATTTACTGTAACATCACTTGGCTCCCAGTGTGAGGCACAGACATTTATGAGACATCCACATATAATGATTAAATGCCTAAAGGGTTAGATTTACTACAGAGGAACTTTCATGGAGGAAGAACAATCTTCAGAAAAGCACAACAGAAAACTCTTTCACTCACCAATGCTTACTGAGTCTAGCACATTTTCTTTATTTTTTAAGTGACCTGGGTGCTTTCCTAAGGTAAATTCCCAGTATCTTAGTAGCAAAAGTTGACATGCTATACGTAAAACAGATTTCACAGACTGATGACTGCTACTTCAGATTTCAGTGGTAAACAGTCATAAATTCTGTATTCTGAATTGCAGCTTTAACAATTCCAGAAATTTTCATAAATTGTCATAATCCACATACGTACCTTTTTTGTCATCAGATGACAATCATATTTAAATTGCTGTTTGGTTTTTTTCATCAAAGTTCCGTTGTACGTCACTCCACTTTGGAGATCCAGAAACAGCTGCACAACTTAAACTCTACTGAGCAGACAAAACGTGGTCGTTTATTATGAAATATCATTTAGCTACGAATGGCAAACAACACCCATGGAAACTTCCTAATCTTACTATCAGTTGCAATATTGTAATGGTCCATTATCTATAATGAGTACTTACATATTAGAAGGTGAATGAATGTTTTATAAAGAGTAATAAAGAACAATAAGGAAAATAAGATGATATATATATATCTTGAAAACAGATTTGCATATGTGAGATGGTTGAAATGAGGTAGAGGGTAGAAAAAGAACATGATAATCAAGTCTGTTACAAATTTCTATAGCAAAGCAGACCATATATATTCTCAATGACAGTCTTCCCTCATGGGAAAAAAAATGGCTGTCATGGTTTAAACCCAGCCGGTTACTCAGAAACCATGCAGCTGTTTGCTCACTCATTCCCCCCTCACTTCCTCCTCCTGCTCCCAGAGGGATAGGGAGGAGAATCGAAAGAATGTAACTCCCACAGCTGAGATAAGAACAGTCCAGTAACTGAGGTATAACACAAACTACTGCTGCTACCACCAATAATAATGATGATAAGGGAAATAACAAGGGAAGAGAATACAATCGCTCACCATCCACCGACCGATACCTAGCCCGACCCGAGCGGTGATCTAGCCCTTCCAGGTAACTGCCCCCAGTTTATATAGTGGGCATAACGTGTTGTGGTATGGAATACCTCTTCGGTTAGTTTGGGTCAGGTGTCCTGTCTCTGCTTCCTCCCAGCTTCCCCTCCTCCCTGGCAGAGCATGAGACTCAGAAAGTCCTTGTTCAGAGTAAACATTACTGAGCAACAACTAAAACCAACAGTGTTATCAGCACTGTTCCCAGGCTGAAAGTCAAAAACACAGCACTGCACCAGCTACTAAGAAGGAGAAAAATGGCTACTATTGCTGAACCCAGGACAGTATCCACCCCTTATTCCATACCATTCGTGTCATGCTCAGATCCCACATTTTCAATATATCATCACTCATATATATACATATATATATACATCCACACAGAGAGAGAGAGAGATCACTCCTTAGTGCATGGACCAATCCCTATAAAGCTCCTGAGTCCATCCAGGTCATGATGTCAGGCTCCATCTCTTGTAACAGTCTTTCAGAGCAGAAGAGGCTGTGTGCAGTGTTGGATCTTTGCCTGCTGATGCTGATCATTCCTTTGCTGCAGAACTGGTCTGGTTTCATCAAAGTCTATTCTTTGTTGGGATGATGGTAGGAAGGAAGTCAGGGCCAGTCGCTGGTGATCTGAAGACATCTAGTTGGTGGGCTATAAAAGTGCTGCATAGCAGACAACAGCATACAGTTGAGTTTGTTGGCTGTTATCCCCTAAAATCAAATCCCCTTGAGGTATACATCGGACTTCCCCATCTTCCCGCATTACCCACCAAGTATATCCGGGTCCCTTAGCAAAAATAATCCCACGAGTGGGTTTGCCTTTACCTGAAGCAGGAATAACCCAGACTGTCTTCCCCAGCAAATTCTTTATGTGCACCACAGGAACTTTGTGCCCTTCTACAGTGTGTAAAATTTCTGACTGGGTTGGGCCAGCTCTGTTGGTAGGTCCTCTGGTGTTGACCAACCAGGTGGCTTTTGGCAAATGTGTATCCCAATGTTTGAAAGTCCCATCACCCATTGCTCTCAGTGTGGTTTTTAACAGCCCATTGCGCCCTTCGATTTTCCCAGAGGCTGGTGCATGGTAGGGGATGTGATATACCCACTCAATGCCATGCTCTTTGGCCCAAGTGTCTATAAGGTTGTTCCTGAAATGAGTCCCACTGTCTGACTCAGTTCTCTCTGGGGTGCCTTGTCACCACAAAATCTGTAGTGTTCTGGGCAGTGGCATGGGGCATAGCGTATGTTTCCAGCCATCCGGTGGTTGCCTCCAGTGTGATAAGCACATGGCACTTGCCTTGGCTGGTTGGTGGGAGTGTGATATAAAAACACAGCACTACACCAGCTACTAAGAAGGAGAAAAATGACTGCTACTGCTGAACCCAGGACAGTGGCCTATAAGTGTTTGTCTCACATTATGCTGAGGCTTAATAATGCTGTTTTCTCTGATAATCTCTTTCATCTCATCAGACCGTCCAGTTTAAAGCTAAAAAAATAATCAAATACTGATTACTGAAACTGTCAAGCAGGCTGCAATATTTCTCATGTTTCAGGCCGTTTAGTACACTGGGTTGTTCACATTTTTCTGCATATAAAGATATAAAAATTATTTCTAATTTGACAAGAGATCACAAATTAACATATTTCTTACATTCTTTGAGCTATAATGTAGATTATTTTTTCCCTTTTATGATTATATTTCATCCTACCTACTGGAACTAACAAAACCCAATTTCATCTTATTACTGAAAACCAGCTTTTAAAGTTTTTAAAGTAAAACCCTTTCATCTTTATATCATTTATTATTATTATTACTACCACAAACACTGCTTGTCAAAGATAGTACATGCAACAGTTTTTGTGGGAATAAGGTGATGATTCTCACCACAGGGTGATATGCATTCCAAGACATACTCTTCACATAAGTTTTGTGGTTTACCAGTCACAGAACACAAATTAGCAGTTGTTGAAGTCAGAATTAATTTAGCTGTTGCTAGACTTTACCTCATCTTCAGGAACTAAAATGGCCTGTACTAAACCATATTATGTTGTTCAGCAAACAAAACCACCTTTTTTTCTGTGCATGTAATATTGTAATTGTTCCACAAGGCCCAGTCTTGGCTATAGTTAAGTCAACAAGAGTCTGGATGTTAAGGATTTTTTCTATCACTCTTCTCCAACAGATACTAAGAGAACAAATATGCTACAATGTGTACCTATGCCATAATGGGCCAAAAGAATACAGAAACTAACCTATTCAAAGTTATATTATATTGTCCTAATAGTGAAGAAACTGAGATTAATGAAGCCTAGTTTGGCCTAACTGTAGTTACCACAGTGAGGTACAGGATCAACAATTAATGATATGATCTGAAAAGGGTTTCCAATGGTAATGTCATATTTTGCAGTTTGTTGGGTTTGTTTGTTTAACTCCTTTATCATATAGCATTTGATATCATATAGCATTTGAAGGACATATGGAAAAAAAATGTTGAATCTGAAAAAGAAATATAAGTCAAGATTCTTGTACACAAACATAACCCACTATTGCATTATAACAAGCGCTGTGTAATGCCGTTCAATACCCTTATTTCTCCAACGAGAAAGCCTGGAGGCTTTTGTATCTAAAGTTGAAAAGAAAAGCACTCCCTTGAAAGCTGAAGCATTTTCAGTGAAGATAAGTGCTGAAAGACCTACTTGTGATCAAGTTGCAGGTAGTAAAAAAGTCTCTCACATAAACTGTTCTTTCTTTCTCACCCCAACTTGGTAATAAAGGTGAGATGGAATATGCAAATACAGTGATGATTTTTATAGGAAGAACAGAATACAGCATCTATAAAGAATAAAGCAGGAAACGATCTTCTTATGCAATGTATGCTGGTTTGGGGATTTTTTTTGTGTTACAAAACAGCATGATTCAGCAAATGGGTCCTCTTTTGGAACTTCTTCCCTTGGGTAATTCAGGCCAAACTGAAATGTATTTCTGCAATGGACTTTAATTATATCTGTCTCGCTGTAATAGGGAAAATTTTATGCAGATGTATTGCTTTTCCAGTATAGCATTAGAGTCTGATCACCATGTGAAAATAGTCATTAATATTGTATTACCATAAATAATTTTGATACTTTCCAAGTGTCCTTTAATATTTTAGAAAGCATCCTAGCAATAGGGCAATATATAGACTAAAAATATTTTCTACTCATGGTGAGATGAGGGTTTTTTTTATTGTGAGTGTCAAAAAAATCTGCATAAATTGACTGTCCTTAGTTATTTAAAGTAGAAATGGAATACTGGAAAAATTAATCACTTGTTTGAAACAAATCTCTTCAGAATAAGTCACAAAATTAAGACCTCAGCTTCACAATAATACAGTAACAAAGCCTTACACACTGCCTTTTAAATCTAGAGAAAGCTGGTAGTAACTTAGCCTTAATACTTTGCTATCTGTTCTGAAGTGGGACAACCACCGTATTAAACATTTCATTCATTTGAGTAGTATCAAAAACCAATTTAATCAATTTTTTACTCTGTAGGTCTGACAATCTCTAGAACTATAGATTAAATTTACATAGTCTATTTAAATTTTGTTCTTCTTAATCCACTTAAAGGAAACTGTTATTATAATGCACTTAAATTTGATCAATCTGTTGCATTATAAAGCTGACTGCATATCTTGAAACTTATCTAGTTTTTTACAGTACATAAAGAGGATGCTTCATGCAGATGAAGCAAATTAAATTGTCTTACTGTCTCACAGTCTTCTGTCTTTAAAGATGCAAACATGTACAGAATATTGTTTCTTATACCAGTAAGAAAGTTAACTTGACTTCTATTTTCACTGAACTTCAGCAAGTTAATTTGGCATTTGGAAGAGTCAGATTCCAACTTCTTTTTAAAAGAAATTTGAAGAGGGTTTTTTTGCCTAATTTCCCAAAGGAGTTTGAAAATTTTCACCATTGCTAACATTATATGGAACTTGCAGTGGGGTATCTAAGTAGCCCCAAACCAAGAGAGTTTGCTGGGCAACCTGTGAAACACAGCCCACAATACTTATTTAATGTGGTTTCTGGAATGGAAATAACTTCATTCATACATCAGAAATTATGTTTCCATGTCTTTTCAAAATGCATTCATAAATCAGGTTGGGCAAGATTTTTACGTAAATTTGGAGTCCACATATTTTTTTAAGAAAAATAATGATTTATGGGATCCTTCCTTATGCACTCAGTATCAGAAGTCTTAATACAAAATGTTGTTTATGGTTAGGTAAAATAAAAGCATTAATGTTTGGCTAAGATAGATAGTAAAGTGTTTTGAGATATACAAATGATGAAGCATGGGTCACTGGGATTCAAAGGTCCCCAAAGTACTGTGTTCCCGTAACAGGCTAAGTCAGATGTCTGTAGTACTTCCTATAGGAGTCTGCCCTGGTCTTGCAACGTTTGCTGGATGTGTACATGAATGTATTTCTGAATTCATCTGAGTTTGAAACAGAATTGCATGGGATGTGATGTCACCACCTGTTTTTTGCTGAGTCATAAAAATGAGGCATTAACACATCAAAAAGTATTTTTGTCTGCCTACTTTTTAGAAAAACCTAAGTTTACTTCTATCATTTTCTTCATAGGAACAATTCAACCAGCTTCAACAAGGCCTTCATATAGGTTTATGCCAGAAGAACCAAGCCTCTGAAAGAGTCATCATAAATCTAAGCTGTACATCTTGATTAAATATTAAAACATTGCTTGCGTGCTGAGTACCTTCAACCTGATTCTGAATGAAGGTAGGTTTTAATACTTTTATATCCTAAGTTCTAATAGTATTTTCAAGCTTTAAGGAGATGTTTATTCTGTACTGATTCTGTTTCCTAAAAGGCTGCAAAAATTCAAGGAGCAAAGAGTAATGGTATCATCCATTTTTGTTGCAGCCTCAAAGTACCAGAAAGAGCTTTGCACTGCTTTTCTGTTGTTCTGTCTTCCTTCCAACGACTGTTACTTCTTAATAAGGAACCTCTCCCTTTTTTTTTCTTGGCTGTTTTCAATCTCCATGGCATCAAAACGATATTTCGCCATGAATATATGTATTATTATTCCATTATACAGAGATGAAGCAACCAAAGCACAGACACATGCAATAAATTGAAAAAGCATATGACAGAACCAAGAATAAACTTACCATGTTTCAGATACAACAAAAGTTACAGGCATATTTCAGAATCATTTGAAGAAATGCAACATATTGAGCTATGTAGGAGACTGTAAGAAATTACCAGGATAACCCTTTCCTTGAAACCTATGACCCTGCTGAGACTCATTCTCTTACCTTAAAAACAAATTTACTTTTCCTAGAGAAACCAAAACCATGGACAATTTGAAAACTTTCAGTAGCAATAATTATTATCAATATTTCACTAGAAATACACGCTGTGTATTATACATGAAAATCCAAATCTGATTTTCCTCCATAAAAGATGCAGTAAGAATCCTGTCAATTTGAAAAATCGTAAACTCTCCAAGAAATAGGATTAAGGACACACAAGTAAGAATAAAACCACAACCTTCTTAGCAAGAAGTTAAATAAAATACCTTTGCATATTGGAAAATAATGTGTTTGGAAAATAATATCAAATTGACAAATCTAAGACTGTTGGATAATTTTGAGAGAAGATGAAGGAAGTTTTTCTTTTAAACCCCTGTTTTCCAATGCTAGCTTACTTTCTGATACTGTCTATTCCTGACATATTTAGTTGAGGCCCAGTATCTTGCTGAAATTTTTTTACTTTCTGGAGTTTCCATGTAGGGATGCCCTAAGAAAGATAGACCTATGTCATGTTGCAGCCAGAATTAATAGCTTTATTGTCTTCTATCACTTGCAGTGTATATATTTCATAACTGCAAGGGACTCAGTAGTGGAGTTACACAGAGGCTGAATGAATACTGCTTTGATAGCTTGTTTACATGTGTATGAAATTCAGCATTACAATAATATTAACAGCTAACATTGTATTAACATTGTTTTCCTGTGGTTGGAAAAAGACATTATGAAGAATTCTACTTTTAAGAGACCCTGGCATGAAACAGTTTCAATCAGTTATTACCATGCAGAAAAATAATCAGTTCCAGCAAAGGGGTTGGGTGAGGATTGAGGATTGCTTAACTGATCATAAACTGTAACCTGCCTTTGTGTTTATTGCTTTCTCTAAATAAATGCTGTGGCATTTTGGTCTTTTTTATGAAATGCTATGGCTGCAAGATTGTAGTTATTTCCGGGATGTACTCAGTGGGAAGAAGAAGTTATGATTGGTTTGAGGAACTCTGGTTTTAATCATATTTATTTTTTAACTGAGATACTGTAAAAAAAGCATCCTTCGAATAAAAAAACCAAATGCCACTGAAATTCTACTGAAAATAGATTTATCTGTTCAGTGAATTATAAGATAAGTAAATTTATATTATTACCAAAATTGTTTAATTAAACCTTCTGTTTAAATATCAAGCCAAGAGTGATTTGTCTAATACCACAGCCAGCAAAGGAAATAAGTCTTTTGGAAGCTGTCTGCTTTTAAGGAAGATAGATCTATGAAATAGCAAGTGCTCTAACGATATACTTTGGAAAAGCTTTTTTAATGCTACTACTTCACAGACACACATTTTCATCATCCTGTGCTCCTACACAGACTCTAAACAAAGGCAAAGCATCTGTTACTTAAGAATCAGAAGAAAGCAGCTGGATTAAACACATTTACTTCAACTGACAATAACTGTTCCTTAGAGAGAAGGATACAAGCATTGATTTGCTGAAGTCTTTTGGCTACAGATGGTGAAAAACACTGTGGCTTGTCATGTTTACTGACATCTTGTTGCTGTCTAAAGCTGTTACACAAACATCTGTAAAACATGTATAATGTAATGGAAGATAATTTTCCTACTTGCACATTTGAATAAGTACTGAGACCATTTTAAAACCACAGAAAATGTAAAAATAAGTAATATCTTCAGGTTGTAATTCAGGGTACCACCATATATGAAAAAGAAAACGCCACTAAATTTGTGAATGAATTATGATTGTTGATATATATAAGAAATAAAGAGATATAGGCAAAATATGCTAAAATAATATTTGTTTTCAAATAGGGACATGCAACTCTAATGAAAATTGAGAATAAAAGTACAGGGATGTGTGGGCATAATTAAACCCTGTAGTACAAGCATAATATATACATAAAAGCTACAGATTTATAATATGTGAATCTAATATACCACTGTAGTCTACAGTTCCACTGAACCAAGCTTAAATGCCATTCTTCTTGCCTCATTCCCAAGGGCACCAGGAGGCCAAAAGGAAATGAATGAGTAAAAATGCCAGGAAAATAACTGAAAAATCTAAATGCATTTCATTTCACAGCACTGTCTGTATCTCCTACAGACAAATTGGCTCTGAGTGTAAGGAAGGTCATATGCTCAGCTGTTGCTGTAAATTTGTGCAAGTCACTGAAGGCAGGAGAATTAATTTACACCACTGAGGATATGGCTTTCAGTCATTACAATGCCCAAAGCCAAAGTTAAGATGTGAAATTTCATGCTTCTTATGGATAGATGAAGTTATTTTACACTCCTGGAACTTATATTGCTTCAGTCTGTCTGTTGTTTAGAAAAACAAAGAAGATGTCAGAGAGCTGATTTACTGAAATCAGACCAGAGGTGATTTAAAGCAAATACACAGACTTACCAAAAACCTTGCTCACCTTGGACAGAAGAAACTGAAAACCACATAAAAGAACCATACATGTCCAGGCCATGTACATTTTACATACTTGTCAATTTATTTTCCACGCAAATTGCACTTGAGAGCTTTCTGAGATCAGCTGTATTACACGACGTAATCTTGCAGATTCCCATTTACTTTTGAAAATGCTTCTTTGAACAAATTGTAGGGTTTTTTTCCTTTTTGAGGCAAGGTCTAATACTTCACACTCTTGAAGCAAACACTTCAAATTTCTAACTACGTTACTACTGTTTTTGAAAAATGCACCAATTTGTGGTTTGATTATTGAAATATTAGCACTTTGATAACTCTTTACAAGACCAAGCATGGCATTCATCTGTGCGGGTTATTGCACTTAAAGGATTTCAAACTGAAAGAAAAATAAAAACACGCTTTAACTTCCCTGAAGGACCACCAGGTGTATGGGTGGGAACATGATAAAACAAATGCCTACAAAAATCCTGCGTCTGCTCAGTAGCTCTCACACTTTACTGGGGCAAAATTCTTTCCCTCTTTCCAGTCCTTTAGACCATTCAGTCCGAATGCTGGCCTGAAGGATTCAGCTGTAAATTTCCCAGCGTGGATATGACACAGATATCTCTCATCCCTAAAATAGCAGTTTTAATTTCCCAAATGGCAGAAAGGGATTGCAAGCATGCTCACAGCTATGACCTGGCAATTCACAGATATGACCACCAGAGTCTGTTTACAAATGTACTTATTAGATATATAGGAAGATTGTTCTGTCCTCTCAGGCCATTTGGTTTGCATTTCAGGAACCGTCAGGGAGAAAGAAAAGAATTCTATAATAGCTCCTTTTCTTGTTCAAAGGAAATCTTGTTACTGGAAGTGGAGATTTCATTGCTCAGCAAAGGGAGACTTAACAGACTTTATTTATTGCAAAGAATTTCCTTATGGTGGGCAGCACACGGAGGAAGCCATATGTTTCCTCATATCAGGGATCCTTAGAAGAAGTATAGACAAGAAAATAGTACATTAACTTTTAAATCAAGCAAATTAGAGGTAGGTAAAATCACAAGACCATAGCAGATCAGAAATAAATCTATCAGGTTCTAAACTCTTACTGGCACATAATGCAGTTAAGTATTTTAACATTCATAGGCCAAAGAAGGTTAATATCTTACCAAAACAGAAAAGGACAGTGTCTCTCATAACATTTTGCTGATGGTCTGTGAGCAGGAAAGTTTATACCTGCATATACCACTAATGACTTAAATAATTCTTAAGATGTGCTTATGTTTAGATAAAAAAGAAGGTAAAAGAAACGTGAAGAAACTGCTTCTTCCTTTGGAAAAGTTTGAACTGTACCTTTTATTCTTCATTCTCAACAACCTGAGAAAACATTGGTTTGGATATCTAATATTTTGGCCATGATTTTAATACTAACTCAGCTCTTGAGATAGAGTACAAAAGAGTTTGTATAGTCACATGAGGGCTCTCAGAGGTCATATTTTAGCTTACAATCAGCTTTTACTGCAAATATATATTTTTTGAACTATACACTAGAATTCAAGTTTCTGGTGAGAGAAGATATTTCACTTATTCGTAGAAAGTTCAAGTCCCTTCACTGGAACCAAAAGAGAAGAATTCACTTTTAAGAATAAATGTCTTATTTCACTGATTAACCCCACTAAAACAAAAACAAACATGCAAATACACAAACAAACAAAGCAGAAAAGCTACTGTGACTGTAAAATGGTATGTGAATTGAAAGAAATATATTGCAATCATAATGTGATATTTTGTATTATAATTCTGCAATTTGTATTATATTTTACAATTCTTATGCCTTTTCAAAGATACTAGGAAATAAAGAAAAGGGTGTGCTGATTTGGGCTCACTTCCCAATAAAGAATCCTTTTGAAAAAGATTATTTTTGGTATGCAAATTTTTTTAGTAAGATGGTTATCCTTAAAGTACAATTCCACTAGGAACACCATAGAATTATCAGGAGGGAAGGAAATAATCTGCTCTTTTTGTGCTTGTCATCAGGGAGAACTGAGCTGGCTTTTCTGGGAATTACAAAGACTTGTTTGGGATCATATTATACAGGTAATGAATTCTTCTATCTAAGTAAACTAGACAAAAAAAAGACCACCTGATAGTGACACAGTTGTGATAGGAAAAAGAAGTGTCTCCTTTAAACAACTTTATGGAGCAACCATAAGTTCCTACCCTCCAGTCATGTCTCATATTAAACCTCACGCTGTAAAAGAAGACTTGGTATATGCACTTTTTGAAGGATGCAATCTGCTCTGTCATAGAGATCACAATAACTTATTTCTAATATTGTTGGCCAGAAGTCAGAAATATCAGAACCTATTACTGAAAATGCTCAGATACTCATAACCTCTCCCAGCTCCAGTGTAAAATAAATGAAACATCTCTGAATGAATGCGCACATTTATTCCCCCCCAGTGTGTGCATATGTAGAAACAGGTATCCCTTGTTTTTAAAACCACCAAATAGTTTTTTCTTTTTTTTTTTAATAAGATATGGATAAACAAAAGATATTACATAAAAGTATTATTTAGATTGATTTCTATACAGTAAAGCACATGTGCACACAAAATGCTTGAAAGTAAAATGACATATAAAAACCATTATCAAATATGTGGACTATTTAGAAGTTCTGAAAATCTACCAGATTGCCTTCTGCATTTTGCTCCCAGTGCTTTGACTGTCGCTAATCATTCAATTCATGCAAACAGTGCTTTTGATAGTCTTAATATATGAACCACTGGAGGCTGACTGGAGCAAAAACTATTGACACCTGAGCAGCAGTAGCTGTTTTGTCATCCTGTGAACATTTCACATTCCACCTAAAGTTAAAACCAAGAGGTTTAAATGTGCTGAAAAAAGCACACAGCATCTATCAATGTTTGATAGACTGAAAAGAGGTCTCAAAGATATTTTGCGTCCCAGTGAGCACCTCAGTCACTTAAAAGTTACTGCTAGAATTCAACCTCTTACGTGGCCTACCTTTTGACTGAGTGACCAAAGATCTGGCTGAAAACCCATGTCTAATTTAAAGAGCAACTTAGTAGAGTAAACCTGCAGGTGAACACTCTGTGTCTAAGTATGTTCCCTAACCAGTTCAGTCATCTGCGTTTCAGTGGTAAAGCAACTGTGTTTTGCTCCATCATCTTGACCCTGTTCATTTTTAGGAGCTGCACCTTATTGAATGATAAGTACAAATTACTCCTTCTGATGAGTCAACTGTTTTTCAGCATCAACATGTCAGCATCCCTAATGTTCCCATCCTCAATGGAGGATGATTAAAGGTGACACAATATATGCTGTGATTTCAGGTTTCCTCAGTGATCAGGAGGAAAGTTTCCACAAGGACCAAATTTGCTGCCTTTCAATAATTTTTCCCTTCGGTAGCAGTAAAAAGCAGAAATGAAGCTTCTAGGAGTACATTTTGCAATACAGTGAAACTTTCATATGATTACTCATTGTGGGGAATGGTACTCTGCAGTAGGATCATCCACCTAAAGGAAACACACTGGCTGTGGGATAGAGATCTTGTACACATACCCTTGAGAATGGCAGGAGATCGAGAGGTAGAATTCAAGCTTTTCCAATCTCTCTTTTATTTTTTTTCCTTACTTTATTCTTCTATATTTCTCTTACCCATTTAGAATTAACTTTTATACTGCTAACTATATTAATAATATAAATACGTATTTATATATTATATAATATTGTGATGTGTTATGTCATGTTATTATATTTATATTTATTATTATATTTTTGTCTCAGCAAAATCTTAATGGAAATTGTGTGAAACATATATATATTTGCTAACATCAACTTTTGTTTAAAATGAACAGAAGTGCAAAATTTTGGTCAAAAAGAATCCCAGCCCGCTCTAGATACTATGCAGTGTAATATCCCAAACCACCTCACTCAGAAAAATAAATATCTCATTGAAATAGTCCTCTGAGGAAACAAAGTTAAATTAAACTAAAAAGAAGACATTGAATATGATCGAAAGAATCAGCTTATATGAGAAATTCTTTACAAGGTGTCCTTTTAAATGCTCACAGTACATGCTGGCAAAAAATTTTATAGAAGATGTCAAAGATGCAAAAGAAATTGCTTTTACACTGTTCAGTCATTTATATGGCCTATATCTACACATTCAGGAGCACACCAAGGAAAATTGTAAGTGCCTCAATGACAAAAGTTTGACCCAAACCTGCATAAAAATACAATTCTGCCCACTGAGAGTCAGCTGTCACTTTACCATAGACATCACAGTGACTTTGTGAAGCTGTATGACATGTACGAACATGAGTATGTTTCTTTGCAGGGTAAAATAATGGAAAGTAGGTCAAAAAAATAGATATATTTTCAGTAACACTCCTCTCAAAATCCATGTCTTCTGTTTCACAGAAGAAAATTTGCCATTCTCTAACTAGTTTTCACTAATTTATTTTTCAATAAAGTATTTTATATAATCATTCCTTTCTTTTTCTCTCCTCGCATTTTCAGCTTGAGACTTATTGTCAGCTATGACTCCTCCTTGAGACTCATTTTTCCTCTGATTTTTCCCAAACAATAACTAAACTCTTCCATCCTACAGCATCAGCAGGAAACCCTGCTACAAGATGTCAACAATTTTTTAGCTATATGGTCATTGCCAAAACAGATCTCTATAATGGCAGCTTTTCAAAGCCAAAGAGAACCTAAACAAAGTGAACCCCTTGGCTGGACTGCCTTTACTCTGAAGAAAATTAAAAATTAGAGTAGAAAAGACAAAAGAAAACAGTCTAAGGTTGCTGAGAACCATCAGTAATACAGCATCTATGATCAGACTCAACCATCAAGATGGTAATGGAGGCATAGCTAAATCTGTAATATCAGTAAACAATTAAAAGATTAATTAAGACATATAATTGCTGTCAAACCACAAGTGAGTGAATTGCATCAGCTGTGTATAGTTTGCTGATGAAAGATGTGAGATGTACTTTTCTAAATCATTATTATCTTTGCTTGATGTTTTGCTTTTTCAAACAGGTCTTTAGGCATGCTTTTAAGTTAGAGAAAAACAAGTTAGTCACAAGTATTCATGTACATCAATTCTCTTAACCATGACGGTTAAAGTACTTCCTTTGTTTTGGTGTAATCTGAATCATTTGCATAGGCTATGTAAGATATTGCTGAAATGGCAACAGCCGAATCTTTCATGTTATATCCTGTGGTACTTGATTCGCAAAGTGAAACTATAAAAGGAAACTATATCTTACGATGTTGTAGGAACTATAACAGGCTTGAAGAACCATTCGATATTGCAAAGTCATCCAGATATAGAAAACCAATAAATGTAACTTCCCATGAGACCTGTAAGTAAGATTTAGCAGCCAGTGCAGAGCAAGTTTGGTTCGGGTGTCATTTACACTGGTATAACAGCAATTCCACAGGCTGCATGCAATTTCTTATTTCTATAAAAATAAATATTGTTAGTAATTCAAATATAATCTTGTTAAGTTAAGCAGCTTTTTTCTCAGTCTTTTCTTAATTTTAATTAGTAAATCTGACATGAATCTACTTATTCTTGGCTTTGTAGGTGACAGATTATGGAAGCAAATATTTGAATGGACTTTAGGTCATAAACTGAAATTTTTAAGAGCTATATGCCTATTTGTGTCAAGTAAAATATGCTTTTGCTTTGGTCTGAAGGACAATTCTGCATCTACCCACTTTGTATAGGGTGTAAATCATGAGGACCGGTAAATGCAAATAAGCTGATCATTCAAAAGCAATTAGGAGGAAAGATACAGAGGCTTTTAAATCTATGTTGCCTGAATTTGCAAATTCATGCTATTATCATAGAATCATATAATACTTAGGGTTGGAAAGGACCTTAAGATCATCTAGTTCCAACCCCCCTGAAACGGGCAGGGACACCTCCCACTAAACCATGCCACCTAAGGCTCTGTCCAACCTGGCCTCGGACACCACCAAGGGTGGAGCATTCCCACCTTCCTTGGGCAGCCCATTCCAGTACCTCACCACCCTCACAGTAAAGAACTTCTTCCTTATATCCAATCCAGACTTCCTCTGTTTAAGATTTTACCCATTACCCCTTGTCCTATCACTACAGTCCCTTATGAAGAGTCCCTCCCCAGCATCCCTATAGAATCATAGAATAGTTAGGGTTGGAAAGGACCTTAAGATCTTCTAGTTCCAACCCCCCTGCCATCAGCAGGGACACCTCCCACTAAACCATGTCACACAAGGCTGTGTCCAACCTGGCCTTGAACACCACCAGCGACGGAGCATTCACAACTTCCTTGGGCAACCCATTCCAGTGCCTCACCACCCTCACAGTGAAGAATTTCTTCCTCATATCCAATATAAACTTCCCCTGTTTAAGTTTGAACCAGTTACCTCTTGTCCTATCACTACAGTCCCTCATGAAGAGTCCCTCCCCAGCATCACTACAGGCACCCTTCAGATACTGGAAGGCTGCTACGAGGTCTCCACAGAGCCTTCCCTTCTCCACTATGAACAACCCCAACTTTCTCAACCTATCTTCATATGGGAGGTGCTCCAGTCCCCTGATCATCCTCACGGCTCTCCTTTGGACTTGTTCCAACAGTTCCATGCCCCTTTTTAGGTTGAGGACACCAGAACTGGACACAATACTCCAAGTGAGGTCTCACAAGAGCAGAGTAGAGGGGCAGGACCACCTCCCTCGACCCCACCTTCAGATACTGGAAGGCTGTTATGAGGTCTCCACACAGCCTTCTCTTCTCCAGGCTCAGCAGCCCCAACTTTCTCAGCCTATCTTCATGCAGGAGGTGCTCCAGTCCCCTGATCATCCTTGTGGCCCTCCTCTGGACTTGTTCCAACAGTTCCATGTCCTTTTTATGTTGAGGACACCAGAACTGCACACAGTACTCCAAGTGAGGTCTCACAAGAGCAGAGTTGAGGGGCAGGATCACCTCCCTCGACCTGCTGGTCACACTCCTTTTGATGCAGCCCAGGATACAGTTGGCTTTCTGGGTTGCGAGCGCACACTGGCAGCTCATATTCAGTTTCTCATCAACAAATCCTTACTCATCAGACAAGCATTATCAGTGGTATTTATTTTATTTTGTAAAGAATCTTCATATTTCTATCATACCCTATATTTTATATACAATTTTTGTTGAATATTTACTGCCTTTTTCTGAAGACAAATTATTAAGGACCTTGAATGCTCACATTGGTGTACAGCTAAGAAACAGAAAGGACCACCTTCAGTTTCAATGTTAATATATTTTCCAGCTTGTCATTCAAGTCATAGAAAGCAATAAATTTAATAATAATGTATAATTTCTATATTATTATATGATCTGAACCTGCATCCTGTCAAATGACTGAAAAAGGTCCTGTGTCGTGAGCGGGGCCCACAGGCTCCTCTTGCCCGTGCGGTAGGCAACAACTGCAGGCTCCTCTGCCTGCGGCAGGCCCCCCTGCCTGCTCTCCATGGTGGGAGAATGAAGACAATAATATGATCATTCATCAGAGTCAGTTTATTTCATCTGAGGGTTCCAGTTATATACTCTATGCAGGCACACTCGCTAATATGTGATTGGCTACTTATATCTACTAGTCGATACATAATTGGTTACATGATTGGTATGTGCTTGGTCACAACTCAAAGGTTACATTCACATCCCACCCCCCTCTGTAGTTTTCCTCTTGGTTATGTTCCAGGGGGTTTGTTTCCAGCTTGCAGCTGTGCTTCAAGGTTGCAGTTATCAGTTGCTCCCTACATATCCCGACTTCTCAGGCTCCTCTGCCAACTCCCTCAAACTCTTCTCACGTACACGTTCTCTAGTAACCTTCAGCCAAGGCCTCAAAGCCTTTGGTTCACTACTGCTGGGCCTATGGTCTCATCGTGTCCGTTCTCCAGCAGCCATTCCCCAACAGTCCTGGAAGGTCATATTTTGACCCTTCAATTAATTTTAATATATCTAGATATTTTCAAGTGCTGACAGGAGACTTCAGTTAGAAAAGTACTGTGAATGACAGTTTTTGGTCTTTACCCATTACATTCACAAGTGCTGCACTAATTGACTGAGGATCATTCAGGTATTGTTAAATGAAAGCTATGCCCCAGGGCTATGATAGATGTCAGTGATTTGATCACCAGGTATAACTAAAAATAGAGCGTTTCTCTGAAGAGATGTGTTTTCAAACAGTCCTTCAAGTATGTCTATAACTTTGTACTGTGTCTCTGTACATATACTGTTCTCATTTTTAAAGGTGGGGCCATTAAGAAGAATTATTTTTGTCCTTCAGATGGTTCAGTTTAAGTTTTTAATTACAAAGGAAGCAATTTAGATATTCCAGTGACACAGTACACACCATTTTTAAGCAATACCTCAGATTATTATTATTTGTACCTCCAAGAGTTTCATAAAGAAAATTAGACTTAGAACAAGTTCTTAATAAGGATATGCTGCCTTTTAATCTTAATTACTTTAATAACACATTATATACATTGTTATACATTAAACTGTATAACAATTAAATAATTTATTGGTACCGTTGTGGTATTAAATTAGTAACAGGCAAATTGGTGTAAGCAAAAACACATGTTCACTGAACCTCCTGTTCCCATACTAGCATTCACCCAGACTAATTTTGTCTTGAAAATGGCCACAACATGAGCAATAAATATCAAAGCTGAGATTAACTCTTTATTTAAAACCTCATTGTAATTGTTGAGTTGCTTAGGCAACCCTTGAAGAAGATGTAATTTTTGAGATCCTCTGCCCATATTGACCAATACGAAGTTTTAATACATACATATTTAAAAAGGAATGGGTCCTGATTTTTTCAAAATATATTTTAAAACAGTTCTTTGGACTGATTTGGAAGGCTACCACTTGAAAAAAATTAGTAGTTCCAGAAAGTTTGTGAAGCAGTTTCAGTTTTACCTGTTAGATGGGGCCAGGAAGAAAGCATTCTAAATTTATACACCTCCATCTAATACCTTGCTCACGCACTTGTGTGTGCATATATGCATGTGTATATATATATATATTTTTCAGGGACCCATCACAAAATATGTATCTGCTACCTTTAATTCCAGTGCAAAAATGATGATAGAAACTGGATGCAGTGGAAATTATTAAAGAAAGGGCATTCTTTAACAACCTGTGTGTCATATTTTGGGTGTGCTAAACACCCAGCTGGGTAGTCACGGATGCCAGCTACTTGATGTGTGTAGGTTCCAATACTTAGGGAATGCAAAATAAAATATCATCAAACAAGACAACGTGCATTTTTTTGCTTCCTTCTCTGCTTTCTCTCTACTATGCAACCACGGGAATACTCATGATTCAGCTCATCCTGACCAAAACTTTGTCTTTTCACATGGTTTTGACGTACACAGACTTAAGAATTTAATTCTGCCAGATTCCTAGCATTAAAATCTTCAGGCTTATTTTAACTCTTGAATGTCTCTGCTTATCAAATCTCTGTCATAAAGATTCTAATGGTCTAATAATTTTTTTATAATTTTTTTTAAGCTTAAATGCGTAGATACTTCCCGAAAGAAATAGGAATAATTCTAATGTAAAAGTCTTATGTGTATCCATACATGTCTGTGGCAATGAAATATCTGAAAATACATGAAACCTGAAAGAAGACACTTCATGAGAGTAACACAGAAACTAGGAACTGCCATCTCTGTGTGTAGCAATAACACATATGTGGAATTGGTAATGAATGTTAAACTACATTAGTTTCCTTTGATCATGAAAACCTATATAATTGATTTAATGTATTTTCTGTAATGCAGGGCTGTACACAGAGGTTTAACATTTTTTTTTATTTTAGAGTCTTAATGAAAAACAATCTCAAACTTTATTTTAGATGAAAAATCAAACTTTTACTTTAGTAGTTATTTAAGTATTGTATATTAAGTAGAATTTTATCAGTAGATAAAACAGGTTAGGATTGAAGCGGCTATTTGTTCTTAAGTGTAGTGGAGTAATACAGGAGGAAATATCATGAGCATCAAACTAACTTCTGTGCAGAGTTAAAGATCCTGGCAGGTTGAGTGTCATCACTATTAACATGGTTGGAGCATCTGAATACAAATCCAAATGTAGTCTAATGTCAGTAGGTGTAAGTTCTTACTCATAGAAAATTCACTACAATGCCTTCTGAATTTTAGTGGAAAAGAACTGAAATAGTTTATGATTTACAATGTTGTATTTGCTAGCTTTTGTTTTGTGCATAAATTTTATTCTGCAGTTAGGAAAAAATAAAATCTGTAAGCATATGCGGTAACTTTAAAAAGGACAGCTACCCTGACAACACATATTGAGAACTGCTTCAGAGTTCTCTGCAATCAGGAGAGAACATGATGCCTCTGTAAAGGCCCAGAGGAATCATTAATACCAGTCTATTTTAGACACTCAGACGCTAACATAGTGACACGATATTATAACCAGGATAGTTAATGTCCTTTTCTACATACAATGGAATCTGTCTAAAACTAAACCATTTCCAAAGACCTAAGGAGGCAGGAACATAAATTTATTTTGAGATAACCATACATCCTAAACTACATCCAATCCATCCACTCACTAAATGTCAGTAGTGTGGGTATGTGGAACTCCTTTGATGGGCTGCATCAAAAGGAACATGGCCAGCAGGTCAAGAGAAGTGATTCTCCCCCTCTACTCAACTCTCGTGAGACCCCACCTGCAGTACTGTGCTCAGCTGTGGTGTCTCCAGCACAAGAAGGACATGGACCTGCTCGGATAAGTCCAGAGGTGGTCATGAAGATGATCAGGGGGCTGGAGCACCTCTGCTATGTAGACAGCATGAGAGAATTGGGCTTCTTTAGCATAGAGAAGAGAAGGCTTTGGGGAGACCTTAGAGCAGCCTTCCAATATCTACATGGAGAGGCTACAAGAAATCTGGAGAGTGACTTTTTACAAGGGCATATAGTGCCAGGAAAAGGGGTACGGCTTTAAATGAAACAGCAGAGATCAAGATTAGCTATTACAAAGAAATTTTTTATTATGAGGATGCTGAGACAATGGAACAAGCTGCCCAGAGAAGCTGTGGCTTCCCCATCCCTTGCAGTATTCAAGGCCAGGTTGGATGGGACTTTGAGCTACCTGGTCTTGTGGAAGGTGTCCCCACCCATGGCAGAAGGGTTGGAAGTAGATGATCTTTAAGGTCTCTTGCAATTCAAACCATTCTATGATTCTGTGATGCCCCTTGAAAGCCTGGTGATGCTCAAGTCATTTATTTGTAAGCACAAAAGATGTTCAGAAAAGAGTCAGGGTGAATATTTCTGGAATGGTGACCTTGCAAGCTGCTCAAACTTCTGCTCTTTTACTACACTATCAGAAAAACAAACAAATCCAGCCCATTTTTACATAATGAGGCTGCTGGTATTGCCCATAGCACTTCCAGGATTTGCCACCACTAGAAGGAACTAAACTATGCTGCAAAAAATACCTTCACATAGTACATAAGTTTTTACAGAAAGGAGCAATAAGAATTATCAGAAGAAAATAATACTAACATAAGGAAACAGTGCAATCTGATTATCACAGTATTACAAAGTTAATGGAGAGGGAGGGGGAAATGCACAACGAAGTACAGCATCTGGAACTAGAAACTAACAACACTCAGATTAGCAATAAGACAAAAGAAAAGTGTCAGTGTAATTTATAAGTAGAAGAGTTAGTTTATCAAAGATAAATCTATTTTCCCCTCAAAATTTTTAAATCAAGATCAGAATAGTGTTTATGCAAGAAGTATTTCTTTCAGAGTGTGGCAAAAGGTGGATTCTTTGTTTGCAAGATCTCTCTTCTTCGACAGCACTGTGGGATTCAAAGCAAGAAGTTAATTCAGAAAAGCCTGCACTGTGTAGGTCTGATTATTTAATCTCAATAATACTTTGATTCTTAATGTTTATTGTCCCCAGCAGCCAGAGGCTATTCCAGGAGCTCCTGCTTTCCTTCTCTTACATACTCAATGGCAACCATCCTGCTGTAGTGGAGCACAGTCAAGGTGTGCTTGAGCATATAACCCTACAGTTATCTTTGCAGCTGACCCACTGTAGCTCTGAGATGAGATCATGCACAAAGATGTTGGGTTTATTTTGTATTTTTTTTCCCAAAGTAATGTTTTTAGAAACTTGAATTTAACCCAACACTGGAAGTACTACATTCAGTAGCAGCAAGAGTAATAGTGTACGCCACCTGTGGTTTTTAATATTTAGATATATTTAATGGCTTTTTGGGGAAAGTTACTGTTGACTCTGTGAAACAATACAAATCTGCAAATACTTGTGTTTTTACACTTCCACAATACATATTACTTTGCTTCTTTTTCATTCACCATTTTATGTTTGTTTCTGTGCTTCTGTGAGTGTATGTGCAAGAATATCAATTATTGCATTTTGGAGGTTTTGAGTCGATCGTTAATGAGACTAAAGTAGACAGAGGCAAAACACAGCTAATATTGGAAACTCAAAAAGGAAGTCAAAATCCAACAGTTCTCATCTTATTGAGAGGAGCAGGATAAAATTTTCCTAAAATTTTAGAACCTCAATAATGCATCACATCTATGTTTTGTTTAAAGCTGAAGGACTTAAAAAAATACAAACATGTTTTGTCTTAGTTCTGTATATTGTTATATAAAATGTGGAAACCTACACACTCTTCTGATATATTTTAAAAAACACGAAAGATGCAATATATCAGATCAATTCCACTTCCCATCAATGGAATAATCTGAAAGCAATTCCAATTACTACTATGGTTGAAGAGTTATTTATTATGATGAAGAGCTGTGTTAGCATCATCAAATGTACTTTCAAACTCCTATGTAGTATTTATAAAACTGAAACAACATTTCAAGGCAAAACTTCAATAAAAGATAGAAATTTGTGTAAATAAGTTCCCATGAATTAGATATTATCAGACTGATGAGAAGCAGCAGAGGAAAGAGTCCTTTGGAATATGTATTTATTTACTGCCTTAATATAGTCCTTGCATTTTTCTGTCAGCCCAGGCTATAGGTTACTCACCTCTGTGGTTGCACATTGTTATCCCTGAAAGGTACTAGGTAAATAGAAAAAAACCTAGAGAAATTACAAAGGAAATGAGGCTGACAAAAAGGCTGGAGGATAAGTCCTGTGATGAAGGACTGAGTGAGATGAATTCATATAATTTAGAATCGTGAATACTAAGGGAATATTATGTGTTTTCAACAGTCTGCAAATGCCCTCAGTGACAGTTTACGAGATAAAAGTCTCAGTCACAGTCTCAAGAAATGGCAGACAAAGAACAATATCTTGAGGCTGAGAAAAGTTTAGACAGATATTTTGAAAGTTATTAATAGTGTAAAGCAATTGAATAATTGCCATAGGTTCAGCAGTAGCAGTCATTTTTCTCCTTCTTGGTAGCTGGTGCAGTGCTGTGTTTTTGATTTTGGGCCTGGGAACTGTGCTGATAACACCAGTGTTTCGGTTACTGCTTAGTGATGTTTTGGTCTGATCAAGGACTTTCTGAGTTTCATGCTCTGCCAGGGAGGAGGGGAAGCCGGGAGGAAGCAGAGACAGGACACCTGACCCAAACTGACCAAAGAGGTTATTCCATACCACAGCACATCATGCCCAGGATGGAAAGCAGAGAGCAGAGACCCGGAAGGGTGGGGGTGCACTGCGTGGTCGGGCTGGGTTTTAGGTGGTGAGAAATTATATTCTTTCTTTGTATTTGCCTTGTCATTATTATTATTGATGGTAGCAGTAGTGGTCTTGTGTTGTACTTTAGTTACTAAACTGTTCTTATCTCAACCTGTGGGAGTTGCATTCTTTTCGATTCTCCTTCCCATTCCTCCGGGAGCAGGGGGAAGAAAGAGGGGGAAGTGAGTGAGAGAGAGATCGCGTGGCTGACGGGACTTAAACCATGACAATAATATTGTAGCCTATAGTACAAAGAAGAATTGTGGCACTTCTACTACCTATGTTTGAGAACAGCTCAGACCAGAAATTATAGGAATAATGAATGAAACAGTCTTCAACAACATAGATGCCAACTAAATTAAAACCCTTTCCTTTTGTCCCTAAAGTATTGTTGCTTTGGAGCTAAAGCACATATTCCCTAAAATACTTCTTAAGGAAGGTAACATCCAATAATATACAGTAAATAATTGTAGTTTTCTTCTCCTTAGTTAATGTGCAAAATCATGATTCAAGAGCAGTACATAAATAAGAAAAAGCACAGATAGGAGTATCTGAGGGGTTTAGCAGTTGTTAAAAAGGAAAAACTGTGCTGTAATATAAGACTGAAATTGACCATTAGAAGTGAAAAACATTGTTATCACAGGTAAATTATTTTTATTCCTCAGAAAAGATAATAGCTGACAAGCTGGTAAACCCAATCATAAAATATAATTATATTAAGCTTTATCTATTTGACTGGAACTATGTAAGTATAACTCCAGTAAAATGAGTACAGATAGAATGGACCTCAAGTCTGAATTATCAGTGCCCTGTGAGGTTGATGTATCCTTCATATCAACTCTAAGATCCTTTGGCTCATGCTGAACAAAGCTTACATTTCCATTTTCATTTCCTTTACCCTTGCCCTGTACCTAAAAACTTTCGTACTCCAGAGCCATCATTATATATCAGTTAAAAGTATTTCATTTTTCATAAAAAGACAGAAAGATATTCAGCTACCTCATTGCCCTTGAGAATACTTTTCAAAGGTTTGGTAGGTGATTCAGGTACCTATCTAGAGATCAGAAAATACATAACATGTTTAAAATATTATTAATAGTTCTTTCATTTAGTCAATCAAAAAACATTTTGAACGGTTACTATTCATAACAAGTGTCACAGACCCACCCTCATTTACAGACTTACTTTTCATATCAGGCAGTTCTGACGACATCTAAGCCTATTTTACTGTAGGGCACGGTTCAGGAATATAGCAATTTACAAGCTTCCCTATTCTGAGTAGAACGGTAAAAGCCAAGAGAATGCTCACATGAAGGGATATTTTCTCAAACTAGGGTGATTTCTTCAATGATTTTATTTAAAATAAGCTAACACCAGCAATAAAATAAGCCATCTTTAAAAAAAAAAAAAACTAAAAACCAAAAAGACAAAATCAAAGCAAAATAAACCCGAGAATTTCTAGATTAAGATAAAATTGTAGATATTTTTAGTAAGAGAGTGGATATCTCTTGACCATATCTTATTTTACAAAGACATAAACTGGTGAAGAATTTCAGATATCAATAGTAAAAGGTGATTTTATATTTTTAACAATGTCCTGGGTTCAGCAGTAGCAGTCATTTTTCTCCTTCTTGGTAGCTGGTGCAGTGTTGTGTTTTCGATTTTCAGCCTGGGAACAGCGCTAATAACACCGATGTTTATAGTTACGGCTTAGAATGTTTGGTTTGACCAAGGAGTTTCTGAGTCTCATGCTCTGCCAGGGAGAAGGGGAAGCTGGGAGGAAGCAGAGACAGGACACCTGACCCAAATTGACCAAAGAGGTATTCCATACCACAGCACGTCGTGCCCAGGATGGAAAAACTGGGGGCAGGAACCTGGAAGAGTTCAGTTCACAGCTCAGTCGTCAGGTGGTGAGCACTTGTGTCCTCTTCCCCTGTATTTCCCTGGTCATTATCATTATTGGTGGTAGCAGTAGTGATTTGTGTTGTACCTTAGTTACTGGAGTGTTCTTATCTCAGCCTGTGGGAGTTACATTCTTTCGATTCTTCTCCCTGTTCCCCCCCCCGGAGTGGGTGGGAAGAATGAAGGGGGAGTGAGTGAGCAAACTGTGTGATTCACGGCTTAAACCCTGACAAACAAAAAGAAAAAGAAAAGGGGAAGAAAATCTCCATCTCTCATCATAATAGGAATTCCACAGAAAATCAATCCGGATACACGGAGATGAGATCTGCCTAGCTAGCAGAACCTTGCATTATTTCCTCAGTTCTGAAGATGTCTGTGAAGAAGGCAGGACTACTTCCTGGGCCTTGTGACCCTTTCCTTCTGCTAATAAAACCATGATCTTATTCCCTGAGTGCTGTTAATACAACTTTTTTCCCTGAATATTAGAAAGAAAAACAAATTAATGATCCTTCAAACATTTACATCGTTAACAAACTGAACTCTCATGACAGCTTTTTCTTCCTACAGATCCCTGTGTATGTTGCTACTGTATGCTCTATAAGATTTGAAAATCTGTTGGGTTTTGATTCACAAAAGAATTAATCTTAAGAACGTACATGTTTACTTTATTTCAAAATCAGATAACCTCTAGTTAGTTATATTTGTAAAGCGTTACCAAAGCAGTGTCTCATTAAAATGAGAATATGCAAAAAATTTTGTTTTGATATGCTATTCCACATCTAGGCATCTATTTGAGACCATAAATCTGGTTTCATATCCTCTAGCATCCACACTAGTCATCTTATTCTACATTATGAGAGAATACATCAATTTTCACAATATAACGTAAGCAGTGGAAAATAAATATTCATGAATATGAATAATGAACAAAAAATAATAATATTCTGCTAAAAGCTTGACATCTACCCTGAGAAAAGAATTTTATTAACATATGAAAGTGACCTCTGGCTTTTAATGGGCTTCTTCCAACTTAATATTAAAATGTGTGACCTAACCTCCTTCTGCATAATACCTAATTAAAACTGCTGTATTATTCATATGTTACAGATATGAAGCAGCAGTCTTATGTTGCCTACTTAGGGGGAAGCTTCTGTAATAAAAGTGCTACGCTTAGTTTTAAAAGGTCTGTATCACTTATAACTCATATGACATGTTTGACTACATTTCCAATAATATTTTCAAGTTGCATAAAATGTGTTTTATATGTCATTGACTATGCTCTACAAAAAAAAAATTAGCAAAAGAAGTACTACTCCATAATTTCAACCAATACCGCACTATCAACAACAAACAAATAATAAAGTGAATGTAAGTAGATACATTTACCGTGCCTGTAACTAGATTTGCTGTGTCTAATACAATAAAAATCTCACATCTTTATTTGTCAAGTAAAATTTTCTACAGTTCTTGGGTTACTTTGTTTTTTTCATCTTTTCATTTTTCCTCACTTAATATATGTTTTTTAAACACCATTTCCATGCTAGGTAATTCCAGACTCACTCTAATGTCAGATAAAACACAAATTTTCAAGCATACAGAAATTATCTTGTCTGCTTTTCCACTACTTTAATTGTGCTGCTTTTTCTCAGCTACTTGACTGCGGTCAGACAAAAACCAGTGTGTAAAGTTGGTTGAACAGTTAGGTTATAAAAGGAAATATAAGTGACTTATATGTGGCAAAGACAAAAGTTTTTTCTCTTGAAATTATTGATCACTTCCTTCTAATGAGGCAGCAGATAGCAACCTCACTACACTTGTAATATGGATCTGTTAGCAATGGCCTTACAATTAAGCTAGAAGGGTCCAAACACCCAATTCCTAATCACAGCTCTGAAGCCAGTTCACTGTACCTCTTAGGACAAGAGACTGTGTGTGCCTCAACGAGGCTACCTATGAGTGTGAAAATAACCATATTTATTCTCATATTTCTAAAAGATACTAAGCTAATTCATTCTTCAAAGTGGAATTACACCAGTCATTAAGTGCATTCCTACATCAAAACAGATGGTATAACTTCTTTCTTAACTAACCATACAAATAAGAAAAGCATTATAAATGCTTATTAAATCAAAGAAGGCATTTCAGGGAAGATTAAGGTCAAAACACATTTTATTATTAAGAGAAAAAAAAAAAACAAACCACAACATAAAACTTAAATATTTCTTAGAAGAAAACTAATTCAAAATAAGAATTATTTAAGGTAACTGAGTACTAGCTTACTTATGGTAAAAAATAAATATGACTTCTTAAGACTGTTATACACCTTTCTTTTAATTATTTGTATTTCTAACCATTGTACAATTCTATGATATAGAGAATGTATAAAAACACAATCATGTCATCTTAGAAGACATAAAACACCAATAATGCATTTTCTTTACTGGGGCAGGTGATTGCATTTAAGTTTGGGGAGTCTAAGTTTCATGAAGACATGAAACTAACTTAATTTCTTTCTTTCACTCTTTCAAGGTATATTTTGTCATGTTCTTTCTCTGGAGTTTTTTACTTGCTTTCAAATGAAAACAAGTCAATACACAACCTTGCACATGTACAGAGGAACTTATTAGACTTTAGCAGAGTGCCTTGTCATTGTCAAGAAATTGTCATGACAAGTAGTCCAAAAAAAGTATAGCAGCACAAACTAATGTAGCTCAAAGAAATGCTTTTAATAGCTACCACAGTTGAACATGATAAAGACACATCAGTTCATGTTGTAATGAAAACACAAACACATCTTTGCCTTTTATGAACAGAGGAAATGATATTTTACCTGTATTCCTATAGTTGAACAGGTTATGCTTTATTGCAAGGCTAATTCAGTAATCATAACCAAAGCACTTGAACCCAAAGGAAAAAATACAGCACTAAAATGCAGTCCGAAGTCAAAGATTCATTGATTTTTGACGGGGTTTGAGTCTTAATTACTTTTTGTTTCATTTTCTAAACTGCACTGAAAGTCCATCTGATGTCAATATTATTAATGAGATAATAAAATGAGTCTTTTCAGTACCTTTACAATTCAAGAGCACTCGGAGTCCATACGGGATAATACTTCTTCAGCAAGGCACTATCCTAGCTAGAGCGCTGACTGGAGTCTTGAAATAAGATAGACTCAAGCACTATGTAACAACTTTCTTAAACACACAAGGTCTTTCCTGTGCTGCTACAGTGTTACACAATAGATAGTAGAAGGCAGGATAAAACACCCTTTTTTTTTTTTTTTCAATTTTCACATTGCCTTCTCCTCTAGTGAATAATCTAAAGTGAAGAGGGATGGAAATACCCAGCTTTTTGTGCATCTACCAATAGTGCCCTGAAACAGTAGTTTCAAGATCTGAAACCCAAAATTTGTTTATTTTTTCCTCATCATATACTACTATAAGTGTTAATACCATGCATGAGTCATGATATACTACTATAAGTGTTAATACCATGCATGAGTCTACTCAGCCCTCTGATAATTCTTCCATAGCTTTGAAATTACAGATACAACAGAATTAGAGCTGCAACAGAAAAATTAATAATGCTTCAAGATTTTTCTTACATAACACTGGAGTGTGCAAAATTGCTTCATTATAATTTAGTATTTGAATAAATAAGGGAACACAAGAGTCACACAGACTGGCAAAATTCCAGTTGCTTCCAGGAACAGATCAAATCTTGCTGCCACTTTTGCAAAGCAAGTGGTTATGTAACTGCCTAAGAGCATGTCAGTTCAGTCTTTCACAGAGCACACTTTCACACACTGCCTGTGCTTACAATAAATTCGATTTTTATGTTTGAGAGGAAATCCTGCAGATTTTATGTGTGTCAGAAGTCTAGTAGTAAAATTCCTCAACACATGATGGAAACACCAGCCTAAGGTTATCTGGCTTGATAGCTCGATAAACAGTAGCCTCTGTGACCATATGTTAAACAGGTACTCTGAACACAGAACTGAAGTGTTCCTGAATAATGCAGTACATGCCCTACACAGGACACACCTCTTAGAGAGTAATGAGGTTGATAAGATGCTGGCACGACATATATGATTTGTCTAACACAGACAACCCCAATTTAATAGTTCTACAAGGTTTTATAATGTGTTCATCAAAAAGACGTGTCAAAAGTCATATTATTCATCTTGTCTTAAAGGCAACACAATTTTCATCAGAAGACACAGAACAGGAACTGAAGACTCCTGACACAAGAGTTTTGGTTAAAAATAAGTTCTGTGGAAATCTGATTATGTAGAGAGTTAAGAAAAGCTAGGAAATCAGTTCTAGTTGTGATTTCTTTTGTTTGCTGCATCATATTTGTGCTTTTAAACAAGTCTAAATTTTTGAAAAAGTCAAAACATCCTTTCTATTCCTACTCAGAGGGAATTCAGAGTTTCTGGATAGCTCAGAAGTGAAATGAATTTGAAATTGACACACTCAGAAAGACTAAACCATCTCAGTAAAATGATGCCATATAGAAAGTATGCTGAAATAAATTATGAACTTCAGTGTAAATTCAGTGGACACTTGAAGACATCAGAGATCTACATTTGCAGAGCCAAGATCAAGAATAACAAGTGATAAATTACAAAAAAGAATTAATTAATCAAAGATTCACTTAGAAAGCATGAGATATGGAGGGTCTTGTGATAATACAAAGTCTTAAATAAAAATAGAAGGATGATTTCAGAATTAACAACATCATAATTAACAGCCTGCTTTTTGTCATTTAATTTACAACATTCCATTCTTCTTCTCAGCATTTCCTTTTTCATTCCAAAGGAAACATTTAGAGTGACAGCTGGTTCAGTTGTTCATCATTTGTGTGGAAGCATTGATGAAGTGAGGATAGCAAGGTACTAGAACTCCAATGTTTCTCATAGATCACCATTCCCAAAAAGTAGCATGTTGTAGACGGAATCAATAGAGAGTTTTCAACTTTAACAGCAATATAATATTTTCTGAAAATGTACCCTACTGCATAACACAAAGCAATTTCCAAATAATTTAATGCAACTAGCAGACAGCTTGCTCTGTGGCAGGCCATGCTGAGACAAAGTTATAAAAGCCGTGATGTGACATTACTGTTTGTTAACATTTTCCCGCGAGCCTTCTTTCTGATGTCATTTGAGAGTAAGTCATTTAGTGATACTGAATTTATTTGCACAGATGTTTTTTTCATGTTTATTTTACCACTGAGGCTATGTAAACATAAAATATGGCTGAGCAAAAAGCAATTCTTAATATCAGTAGGTTCTGCATATTGCCAACAAGATACATATTGCTGACTCACTCAACTGTAACAAAAATCACATTCAGATTGCGTATAGCATTTGAATTATTCAAAGCAGCTAATATGCTGAATACATTAATTTTTAAACATATATGGCAATTCGATTTTTATATTCAGAAGCAAAATTGCCACTTTGTTTCTTGGCTCAGAGAAAAGAAGTTCCTAAAATGTTAGAATGTTATCAGGGAACATTTGTTATCACAAAAGTGCATGTAGCAATGTAAATTTTACTCCGTTATCTCTTAACCTTGCTTTTGCATAAATTGCAAGGCAATTTATTTTCTTCTGTGTACTGAAAAGAAATTATTAATGAAAAATATTACTACAATAAAGTGAAAAGTCAAAAATTAATAAAATTTTCTAAGCAAGATTACCATTAAAATATTTTTAAAAAAATATCATTGTAAATGTAAATATTCCTTTGAAAATGTTTGTAGAGATTACTCATTTCTTACTCCCTACATGCGCATCTGAAGGTAACATGTGTATTTCTTTCTTACAATGATTTATAATATGTAAAGCATCATGCTCTAAAACAGCCACTGTAGAAGAATTTTTTGATAGGAGACAAACAGGTTACAGAGCAGGTTACTTTTGAATTAGAAAGACATTACTTGGTATTTTTCAAGCCATATGTGAAGAACCATATATATAATGTGGTGGAGATCTTAAAGTCCATAAAAAGTATTTCGTAATTTCTACATTACATGTAAGCCGTTATAAAATTTCCCCATAATAAACAACAATCTCTTGTTTCTGTAGTATTTATGAATCTGTGAAAAGATAATATTTCTAACTTTCCCCTTTTCTTACTTTTTTCTGTCTTCACTACCCCAAAATGGTCTTAAGCATTACAGGAAGCTTAGACCCTTGGAGGGAACTTACTGACCCCTCCTACAGATCTGGAAAACGAGCTGATGAAATGTGGTCACTGCTCCAAGTGAAGCTTTAGGTCCAAATGGTTTCCAAAAAAAGGTGCTCAGAAACTGAAACCAATGATTTGCCATAAACAGTTCCCAAAGTAGTAAGAAAGATGAAGCAGATTGGAGAAATCGGTACTAAAGAGGCAGCAGAATATGTTTTTGGTCAAGTTCCAAGGTCTACATCTGTTGAGGGACTTAGTGAGGAGATTTGTAATAAGCAGGGGACACATAAGCACTGTGGAACAAAGTGACCTGAAAATTAGAGAGACACAGGCACATTTGACAACTAATGATTTTCATTTAGGAGCAACTGTGTGAAAGAACAAAACCAAGCAAAGAACAGAGAAGATGATAGTGATTTATCCACTTAAACTCAGTGAAGAAACAGAAACAAAAAAAAAAAAAAAAACCCCAAAGTATTTTGCAGTACCTGAAATTATTTTTGAAGTTGAACCTTCAGACTAAAGTTGCACAGAAATGGACAGGTGATATCTCCTAGAAGCTCCAAGTTGTTTTCTGCTTTATGTAGGTAGCACTTGCACTTTGCCTCATCTCTGGTGTCATATTTTATCTTGATACTACAGTAGAATCAAAATGTAATTCCATTACATATCACTTGCACACTGTGATTTATTAAAGCAGCTTCTCTAGACCAGCAGATGCAGAAGGTTGTTATTTCATCCTTTCAATTCTTTATGAATTTTCTCAAAATTTCAGTAGAAGGCTCACTACTCACAAAAGCATTCACTTCCAGGAAATCAAAAAAGGCCCTGAACTAAACAGGTTATTACGCAGGATACCCAGCAATTTTTGTAAAATGGCCTTTGCTTTTCCTTCTTCAAAGTTATGGGATATGCTTTGATCTATTATGAAGTAATGTCTCTTTTATTTTCCTTTACTGGTTTCAAAAGACAAATGCTTCAGTGTCTTTTTCTGAAAACCTCTGTGCATGAATTTTGTTTTCTCTTTCCTCACAATGGTGTGATCGCATTTGTTGAACAGTGTTATACATTGCTTGTTTTTGTTTTTGTTTTTGTTTTTGTTTTGTATTTACCAATTCCCTGTATTTATCATACATGATTTTGACAGCTTTGATGTTTTCTGTGCTAAAAAATTCAAACCTTAAAATAGTGGCTAGTATTTAACTAGATTTCTTTAAACTATATACAACTCTAATTTTAGAAGCATCAACATTTTTAATTTACTTAGAAGATTAACATGAAGACTGCAACATAACTCCAGTACTCCAATGGGACCATCAAATTAAATTTATGTTTGTTTTTTGTTCTTAAATTTGGAAGTATAAATTTAGCCCTTTTGTCGTGGTTTAAACCCAGCCAGCAATCCAGAACCACGCAGCCGCTCGCTCACTCTCCCACTCTTCCTCCCCCCACTCCTGGAGGGATGGGGAGGAGATTTGAAAGAATGTAACTCCCACGGGTTGAGATAAGAACAGTCCAGTAACTAAGGTATAACACAAACCACTACTGCTACCACCAATAATAATGATGATAAGGGAAATAACAAGGGAAGAGAATACAACCGCTCACCACCTGCTGATCGATACCCAGCCCTACCCGAGCAGTGATCTAACCCTTCCGGGTAACTGCCCCCAGTTTATATAGAGGGCATGATGTGCTGTGGTATGGAATACCTCTTTGGTTAGTTTGGGTCAGGTGTCCTGTCTCTGCTTCGTCTTGACTTCCCTTCCTCCCTGGCAGAGCATGAGGCTCAGAAAGTCCTTGTTCAGAGTAAACATTACTGAGCAGCAACTAAACACATCGGTGTTATCAACACTGTTCTCAGGATGAAAGCCAAAAGCACAGTGCTGCACCAGCTACTAAGAAGTTGAAAAATGACTGCTACTGCTGAACCCACGACACGTTGTCAGCAAAGCTAGGCCCATTCACTACAGCTACTTGCTAGCATGTGTATTTCTTCACTGATCTGAATTAAAAAACTGGGGTAGAACCTGAAAAAGATCTCAGCATCACTACATCAACTATCAAGTAGCATTGAATTCTAACAAAGATAGCCCTGGTGAGTATCAGAAACACTTTTCATGAGTACTCCCCTGTAAAAGCTCCAAAATGGGGGAACAGTGAAAGTACAAAAATGCCATGGGTAGAGACCACATCCAGGAAAGTCGTTTGTTAGGCACAATAGTATTCTATATTTCACTAGCCTGTTCCAGTGCTTAAAATAAGGATGTGCTCAGTTAATTTGCTGGAGCATTCTGCAGCAATCCTTTTAAGGCCTATGGTTAGTGCATTAAGTGCTTCATTCTCTATATGCCTTGAATGAAGGGAAAATAAACCAATATTCCTTTATCATTTTTTAGTGACAGAATATTGCAGGACTGGTATCCAGATCAAATCTTTCTTCTTCTATAACAGGCAATTCTTTTGTATTATGGGCATACCTCATACTCCTTCCTGCCATACATCTATCACTTTAAGTAGATGGCTTATCATCCAAAAAACCATAATTCCTCTTATTTATGAATTTTCACCTCTGTTGTTTTATCTCTAAACAGAGAGATCACCATTATATTACTTAAGAGTAATTTGCTTTTTCCGATGGCACTACTCAAACAGACAGCGACTTCTTTTTTATTTTAGAATCATAGATTTATTAAATTTGACATCATAGCTACTTGTCTTCTCTCTTCAACTTGACATCTTTCACAGTGTATTGATTTTTGAATCTGCCAATGGCAGATTTAAGTATTATTGTTTCTTAATAACTTTAACTTTGAATATAAAACTGCTAAAAACCTACATTTGTCATCATATAAACACAGCATATAATTTAGAGAAAGGTAGGCAAAGGTACACCAGAGGGGGAACTAATTTTGTTGGTCACAATGCATTAGACGTGTTGAACAGCATACAAATACCTGATTTCAAGAAAGTTAAAAACAAAGCTAAGCAACGGATATCATAATCTAGTGATAAACCGTAAGCGTTTCTAAATCCCTATATAACAACTTCTTGTACAACTTCATCATAGAATCACAGAATCATAGAATAGTTAGGGTTGGAAAGGACCTTAAGATCATCTAGTTCCAACCCCTTGCCATGGGCAAGGACACCTCACACTAAACCATGTCACACAAGGCTCTGTCCAACCTGGTCTTGAACACCACCAGCAATGGAGCATTCACAACTTCCCTGGGCAACCCAGTCCAGTGCCTCATCACCCTTACAGGAAAGAATTTCTTCCTCATATCCAATCTAAACTTCCCCTGTTTAAGTTTGAACCCGTTACCCCTTGTCCTATCACTACAGTCCCTAACAAAGAGTCCCTCCCCAGCATCACTACAGGCGCCCTTCAGATACTGCAAGGCTGCTATGACGTCTCCACGCAGCCTTCTCTTCTCCAGGCTCAACAGCCCCAACTTTCTCAGCCTATCTTCACATGGGAGGTGCTCCAGTCCCCTGATCATCCTCGTGGCCCTCCTTTGGACTTGTTCCAACAGTTGCATGTCCTTTTTATGTTGAGGACACCAGAACTGTACTCAATACTCCAAGTGAGGTCTCACGAGAGCAGAGTAGAGGGGCAGGATCACCTCCCTCGACCTGCTGGTCAAGCTCCTTTTGATGCAGCCCAGGATACGGTTGGCTTTCTGGCCTGCGAGCAGACACTGACAGCTCATGTTAGGTTTCTCATCAACCAGCACCCCCAAGTCCTTCTCCACAGAGCTGCTCAGTAGTTTCCTTAGCCATCCAAGGAGGTTTCCTGGCCCTCCTGCTGCACTTCCTTCTAGTTGGGATGCATCACTCCTGAGCTTGCAGCAGGTGATCCTTGAATATCAACCAACAGTCTTGGGCCCCCCTGCCCTCTAGGGCTATATCCCATGGAACCCTACTAAGCAGGTTCCTGAAGAGGCCAAAGTCTGCTTTCTTGAAGTCCAGGGCAGTGAGCTTACTGCAAGTTCTTCTCACTGTCCTGAGGATCTCAATTCGACCATCTCATAACTACAGATATGCATATTTGCAAGCAAAATAGATAGACAGTTTTAATGTTTACTGTCTCAATGCAAAATCCTGGAGAGAAAAAAGACATCAGAAGTAAGAAGGAGGAAACATTCATAATTGTCTTACACTGATCTTTGATGATATTATTATCATGGTAAAGTAAAACACACGTTCAGATAAACAAAACATATTTGCTTGGATTTGAACCCAGGGAGTAATAGTTTAGAGAACAAGTATATTATGGGAATGATTAGAAACCTTGTTTTGAAATGATAAGAAATAAAAAAGAAAAAAACCCAGAAAAAATAAAGTAATCAACGTTGACATGTCCTTCCTAATTGTAAAAATGAAGCATAGATGTAGCAGTCTTTTACCTTAATCTATTAGAGTTACATACAAAGAAGGTCATTATGCTCAAGATTGCAGATGATACAAGGATTAGAAGATGGAACAGATAAGGTTGAATGGTACAAACTAAGTCAGATTTTGATAGTTTACACGAACAGTATGGCAGATGGTAAAGGCGTTTTGTTGTACAAAAAAGATGCAAAATAATTAGGCTTGGAGCAAGAAAACAAGCTGTACAATATGTGGCAAATGGCCCAATAATTTAGCACACTGATCAGGAAAACAATTTGAAGGTTATTATAGAAAATCACTTTAGCCAGCAACACAAAGCACAGTAGCAGTAAAAAAGGCAAACAAAACATTAATGTGGATGTGTAGATGGATAGAATATAATAAAAGAAAACAATAATGTTACTGCTCACTTTGTATTAGGCTATATAGAAAATGTATATGCTGTACTGGCTATCTAGTATAGAAAGAAACTAGTATTTTGAAGTGAAAAATAAGATCAGCAAGATGATATTAAATCTCAAAAATACACATCTATAAAAAATGTCTTGTATATTAAGATTATGAAAGAAATTGTACGATAGAATAAGATACAAAAAAAGTTTGCTTCTAATCCTAAATTCCCAATTCCAAGTATAAAAACTCTGAAGAAAGTTCCATCTTCTGTAATTCCCCGGTTGTACAAGTCATCCTTTTGACACCATGGTACTAGTTAAGGAACACCATAGTGGGTGTCAGGGTCCAAAAAGAGTTGCATTTATGGGCCTTGAAAAGGATAATATGTTCAGCAGACCTTCCTAAACTTTGTTGAGCTCAATGTCCTTATCCTGGCATGGAGCACTGGAAGTTATTAACAAGCTAGAGCTAGGTGCACAAAAATGTTGTTGTGGTCACTTTATCCACAATTAATTACTATGATACAAAGTAAGTGGTATTTAAGTAAATGCAAAACCATAGATACATCCAGCCTTTCCCTTTCTAAATGTTTCAAGCTTCTCCTCCTGCGTTAAAATAACTGCCACATCAAAGATACACACAAGCTATATCAGCAAAGCAGCAATCATCAAAATAGTACTTTTGGTCTGGGGTTGATAAAGACAGTGAATAGTCTTCACGCCTAAGCCTAAATGAAATTCAGTAAATCATTTTCAATAATTCAGAAAGAAAGCAAAATAACCATCAGAACTAAACCAAAAATATCCAAACAAACAAAAAAACCCAACAGGCGCATTGATCAAATGCTACATTTCCCATAAATAGTTCATTCTGCTGTAATAATAAGCACCTTTCCAGGAAACATATGGACTTAATGGTTCACTTGTCAACCTGATTAGACTAATAGCAAATCCTTGTTCTGAGCTTCAAGTTACTATTTTTAAATGATTAATTAAATTAAAATATGCATAAATTATCTGATCACATACAACTTTGTCAGGAGACTATTTTAATAAAAATGCTCTCTTAGAAAAACATCAGTTTACAATACTAGCCTCAATTAACAATTCTTAAATGTATTTTTACACTCAGATCTCTGCAAAAAATGTGTAGTCAGCTTGTAACAAAACAAATACCTAGGGCTTAAATTCAATCAGACAGCCAAAAGTTATTTGGTCTTTCTGGTTTCACCTGGCTTTAAGTGGTCAGTACAAAAGAACTGCAATTACATAAATTATTTATCTGGTTTAGGCAGTTCGCAGTTCTTTAAAAGATTTTTCCTCTGTCGACCTTATCAGATTCAAACTATTTTGGAATCTTCATATTTAGATGGAAAATCAACAATAAATTTAATTCAAAAACAATTTAAACATCTGTATTTTCCTCAGGAATGGCAAGCTTATAATTATATACTAATCTCCCTCAAGTATCGCCTTAGATATTTATGACTACATGCATTTATTATGACATCATAAACCTCTAAGAGAAAAGAAATATTATTTTAAATACAGTTCTCATGCTATAAACAAATAAACCACAGTATTTTCAAATACTTTAAAGTATAAGTATTCTTTCTAACTTTAGTGGTCAGAAGCAGAAAAGCAAAAATAATTCATTTCATATGACAGGATTTTCATAGTTTGTATTTGGATTTTCAAATAGGTTATCTATTAGGCACAGTATCTACCTATACACCTTAAAAGCTTCTTTCCATGATTTAAAAAAAAAATAATAATTAAGCTACACTTGACAAAATAGTTCTGCAAATATCTCAAGTCATGCATAGTCATACCACTACAATTCTGAAGCCTGGACCAAACAGTATGTTTGGTTTAGTGTCCTAAACATATGAGAAGAAGTATTCAGTGTTTCTTCTGGTGTAATGATTGCAAGTTTGAGAATACTACTCACAAACCATTTTTTACTCTAAAATATGAGCTAAGTATTCTTGCAGTACATCATAAACCCAATATTTTGGTACATTTTGCCAAATCTAAAAGGTTTAATTATTTAAGTTACAATAGAGTTGAGGTGCCAATGCAGAAGGAGACTAGGGAAGATAGCAGAGGTTTAATGATTCTTGTCTAATAAGTTCCAGTGTTATTAGAAATAGTAAAATTATCTTGCAACATATTTTATGCTATTCTCTTGCAGGTCACCATTACGATGCTTTCCTGTGGGAGCGTTTCTTGTTGAGAATGGACATGTGAGCAATCCAGCTTTTGACTTAGCCTCAGTCGAGTAGTGAGCAGAAGGCTTCATAGGCCTCTGAGGGGGTTAACAAAGGACGCCTACGTGCTGACACGAAGAGGAAGCATTTCATGAGCTGCCACCAATCATTAAGCCATTGCTAACACTTGACCAAGAGGCGTCAACCAATCAGATGTTATCAAATGTTCTAGTGTTCTGAAGCTTTTCTATAAAAGGTGATGTTTGCGTACGATAAATTGTCAATGCCTGATCACATTGGTCGTTGTTGCGTTGTCCTTGATCTCCCGCACTTTCCTTATACCCATCACCATCAAAACCAGGATATGGTTAACAGCAGAACCACTCAACTTTCACTCGGTAGTTTTTCTTACAAACTGTTCCAGTATTTTCTGAATAAATTGCTCAATAAATCTATTTTTTTTTCAACAGTTGACCAGATCTAGTTAACAATGAAGGCCCTTAGCCAACTTCACTATGTGAACAGCATTTTATTTCAACACCACTTATTTAACATGTAAATAGGTGTTAGAGACCACAAAGTCAGTCTGACAGTTTCATGGCAAGGCACTCTAAGGCGGCTCTAACAGTCTCTTTCACCTTCTGCTCTTGTTTGTGGTTCTGGCCACCAACTAGGGCTGGATGTGCATTCAAAATGCAACATCTGGAAAAATGACGTTCTCTTTGTTTCACAATCACAGTGGGTAAAGCCTTCCTTTTTGGTCTTCACATTGATGTCAAATAAAAAATTTGGGAGTTTGTAGGTGAATGTTATAAACATCCAAATCAAACTGTTCCAAAATAAAACTAAAAGCAAGATAAGCCTATTCCAGAAATTAACAAACCTCATGAGCTCTTAAGCTCTGCTTTTACAGGAAACATTCACTTCTTCCTAAGGGCAATGTCCACAACAACCTTCCTTTCATTTTCATATGTTTTTACAAATTATTGATACTATCACGTATTCACAGAATTGCATAAATAAACCTATAACACTATTAGCACACTTCTGTTGATGCAAACTTGTAAGTATTATAAAACATAATACAACAATAAAACCTCAAATTGTTTTGTTTCATGGGTACTAAGTAAGCATTAATCTTTCAGAGACTTATGCTTGCAGTAAGAATAAAATGCTTCACTTGGTTTTGTCTCTGATAATTTAAAGAGAAGTTAATATAGGAACATGTAGTAATGACCAGTAACACAAAAATAATCAGCATAACAATCATAAAAGAATATTTATTTGTCTACCCTCTCTGATTAAAAAAAATTGGATTTTTTTTATGGTCATAAGATTTCCAACTAGCTGAAAAAAAAAGGTAACAAAAAAAAAAGGAAAAGTTTATATGACATGTTTGTATGAATACCTTATTAATGATGATTTAGGTATATGTACATATACATATTTGAAAACTTTTTTGAAATTTAAAATATTATTGAGCTATGATTAAAGGTAAATACTAGCAAACCAAATAGCTTATTCACCACCACATAGAAAATTTTGAGTTTCCAAAATTTAATAAATTGTAATTTTTGAGAAGTCATTTCTAAATTGGATGAAGTTACTTAATTCCAGCAAACTGTCTGTTCAGAATCATGCCTTAAAGAAAGTATATTAAATCAGTACATTAAACAAAGCAGTGTGTATAATCTGACAATGTATCTGGTTTTCTGCTTCAGAATAAGCTTAACAGGAAGATTCAGACTGAGAAAAAACATTCAGTTATAAATACTGTAGATACAAAAAGGAAAATTCTCTGTTCACTGTTATTAGCAAGAAATGTTTTAAACCTCAAAGAGATTGGACTGCATTATGCAACAAAGAAGGAATGAAGTCCAAAGTTCCATTATCTAGCAGAATGAAATTGAAAGATCTAGAAAAATATATTAATTTCAATAGCTGAATTGGATAAGTCAATCAGTACCCCATTGCTTTCTTTTCTCTCTGTACTACATTTCAACATTTCAATTTGTATTCTGTTTTATGTTGCCAGCATACTGGCTGGTATTGCTTTTGGTTGTGTCAAACTTCTTTAAAATTGTGCATTTGGAAGGCAGGAGGCTAACCAGCTGCTCTTCACTTGGCATAAAAGAGAAGGAATTAGCCTCTTTTGGGTATAGTTGGTAGCTGGCACACAGGTTTATGCCCTTTCTTTCCATTCTCCCTCCCCAGCCCACACCGTAGCCTAGAGTCCGTAGCTTGCTTTACAAAACAAAAGTGTTTACAGAGGCCATGGGAGTGCAGGTATTTCCCTAGAAGACTTGTAAGAAAAGGACAATGAAAAAAGCTCAGAGAAAACGTCAAGAAAATTCTAGTTACAAATACAAAAACTCTGGTGGTATGGACCATGAGAAAAAGTTTAGAGAAAGCGAGGAGAACTACTGAAGAATTAAACTCCAGGAAAAGATACCTTACCTAAAAACCAGATATATAAAATAACAAACACTTCAACATTCAAAGATTCTGGAGGTGCAAATCAGGCTATATTCTTGCCTTAAAATGATGTGGGTACGAAGCTGCTAGACGTCAGCTGTATTTTCAAGAGCTAAAGGATACTGAATTTAATTGAGTAAGAAGAATTTATGTTGGAACGCAAGAACACAGCATACATAAATAATCGGATTTACTGAGAACAAAAAGATGAAAGGTGAGACCTGCTAAAAGTATCACACAATAAGTTTTGTTGAATGAAAATTTGTGGCAAAAGTTCATGCTGCTTTTTAAATTGTTCTGCTATATACTGGAAATGGTTGAAATAGCCTCTGCTCTACTTACATAAAGCCTTCATTTTCTCCCAATCCTGATATACACATACGATTTGACCTGAGGATTTCCTCCCTCCCTCCGTTTTGCTTACTTTATTCGTGTTAAAAGATGAGAAAAAAAATACTAACATCTTTTTTTCCTAGCCTTCTGTGCCTAAGAGATCAAATATAATGGCAAAGTCTGAAGAATAATAACCCACAGCCATATTAACATCCCTGCTAAAAGAACCTACTAGACTGCAATTTGTGTTATATATGTCCTAAAGCTTGTGAACTAGTGATACAGTACACTTTTAGAATAACACAGGAATAAAATGAAGCAATCCAAGGCCTCTACAGACAGTTTTCTCAGTCAGTAGCAAATTACATGGTGCTTCTGTCCCACAAAAATAAAAACAGGCAGAGTGGGAAAAAACTGACAGAACAAACCACAACCCTCTGACTTGTTTCAGCGTCAAGAGAAAGAAACCAGAAAGAAAAATGAAAGAACTTACTACCATTCGCCCAATAGGGATGCCGGGGAAGAACTCTTCATTAGGGATTGTAGTGATAGGACAAGGGGTAATGGGTTCAGACTTAAACAGGGGAAGTTTACATAGGATATGAGGAAGAAATTTTTTACTGTAAGGGTGGTGAGGCACTGGAATGGGTTGCCCAAGGAAGTTGTGAATGCTCCATCGCTGGCGGTGTTCAAGGCTGGGTTGGACAGAGCCTTGGGAGGCATGGTTTAGTGTGAGGTGCCCCTGCCCATGGCAGGGGGGTTGGAACTAGATGATCTTAAGGTCCTTTCCAACCCTAATTATTCTATGATTCTATGATTCCAGACATATTCCTATTTCTTCTATCTGTTTAGTTTTTATTCAAGCCAATTAGTTAGGTCAATACTTGATGTTATAAGCTTGTAGATCTGGTGAAGGAAGTTGTTTTTTCTTGGCTCTATTTAATTATGCAATTGCCTAATAATTTGGTTATGCCATCCAAAACCAGCTTTTTAGTTCAATTCTGCACCTCACTTTTAGTAAACTTTGAAATCCACTTCTCCATCTGGAACCTTTTCTACTTAAATGTGTGTAGAATACCTTCAGTATAGATTCTGGTTTAAAAATAATTACACCATACTCTCTATGGAAAAAGGCTGCTTTCACTGAATTTACTGCATTTTCAAATTTTAGAATTTCTATTAATATGTCATAGAATCATAGAATGATGAAAGGACCTTAAGATCATCTAGTTCCAACCCTGTGCCATGGGCAGGGACATCTCACACTAAACCATGTCACACAAGGCTCTGTTCAACCTGGCCTTGAACACCGTCAGCAATGGAGCATTCACAACTTCCCTGGGCAACCCATTCCAGTGCCTCACCACCCTCACAGTAAAGAACTTCTTCCTTATATCCAATCTAAACTTCCCTTGTTCAAGTTTGAACCCGTTACCCCTTGTCCTGTCACAACAGTCCCTCATGAAGAGTCCCTCCCCAGCATCACTATAGGCACCCTTCAGATACTGGAAGGCTGTTATGAGGTCTCCACTCAGCCTTCTCTTCTCCAGGCTCAACAGCCCCAACTTTCTCAGCCTATCTTCATACGGGAGGTGCTCCAGTTCCCTGATCATCCTCGTGGCCCTCCTTTGGACTTGTTCCAACAGTTCCATGTCCTTTTTATGTTGAGGACACCAGAACTGCACACAATATTCCAAGTGAGGTCTCACGAGAGCAGAGTAGAGGGGCAGGATCATGTCCCTCGACCTGCTGGTCAAGCTCCTTTTGATGCAGCCCAGGATACGGTTGGTTTCTGGGCTGAGGGAGCACACATTTGCCTTATTGAGCCTAAACATGCTTCATACAAACTACGAACTATGATTTGTAGTAAAAACCTGGTTTGGTATGTACATTTCCAATAGATAAAAGAAGGTGAACTCCCATTTTTTTATTCGTAGGGAAAATATCTTTCTCAATTTAAAATATTTTCACCTTATCTCATTAAAACTTTGTAAATATTAAAATTCTATTTTCAGGCTTTTTCTGGAGAGATTTTCTGAATAATAATGGCCATGCAATGGGAGGCTTTGAGCATTTGAATGGGGAAGTTTGGTCCAAGTTGCATAGACTTTCATTAATGTTTTATAGATGTATGTAACCTATTGCTCAGTAAGCATTTTGTTTGCCTCTCTCAGCCAACTCCATAGAGATTTTAAGACTCTGAAAGGGATCCTTGCCTGTACATTTAGCTAAGTTTGATTCATTAAGGTTAACCTGTACTTGGATTTACTAAAGACCTTGGCAATTTTGCTACAAATGTCAAAAGGCTTTAACAGCACACAGCATTTTACTTTCAGATATTTTGCTCTGGCAACCCAAACTCAGGACTCTAGATGGATGCATTAAAAAATCTGACTAAAACATGAATATTACTAAAGAATTAGTATTTTTTTCCTTAGATCAACAGAGAGAAAGGGAAAGGAAATTATTTCAGTAGGCTAGTCTCTAAGCCAAATGTTTGCTATTATTTGAAAACAATTTGTTACCCAGATTCATTATCAAGTGTTTTTCAAACTAGCTTATCAGTCAAGTATGTTAGGTTTCTTTAATGAATAGCATTCCATTTCTTTGTTTGAAAGTCTGCTATGGTAAATAAGTTAAAATTTCTGCCTACTGTTCCTCAGCCAGGCTCCTGAGCATCATAAAAACATATGATTATTGTAATGGGCCATCAGTGCTAAGTAATTTTTAATTAGGAAAAGATGCTCTATGCCAAAGTAAACTTGTCAACCCTACAACAAAATCAAATAAATAAAGAAAGAAAGAAGTAATGAGGTGTTAAACCGTGGACATTTAGTGATTAGATTTACTGTAAATGTGATGGTTAGAATCTGTCTACATAATCAATGCAAGAGGCTGTGTTTATGACAGATTGAGAAAGTGGAAAGGATTAGTTGAGGACAGAATTGCTCACTATTAAATTTAGTGAAAATTGCTCAACCTTAGAAGCATACTACAGGGTTTTTACTTTTAATTAAGTTTTAACTGTGGTTTATGCAAATTTTCCTCTAAGTCAGTATCAAACGTGTCCTAAAGCCATTCATACATACAGCTAATTCATCCTGTGCTTGACAATCCTGCTGCTGAAGCAATGTCAGCAAAATAGCTGATTGTACTAGATTTGGTTAAGGTTCATTTGCAATTTCTGATTAAACTGCCTTTATTGTACTGGATTGTAATGCTAATCAGAATTAGCTAGGTGCTGCAACATGACCAAAACTGATCTCAGAGTGAGTTTTAAGATCAGACAGAAAAGAATAAATGGACTAACCTGCAGTGTGTTGATTAAGATTAGCAGTAGAGCAAAACAAACTACTATTCAGAGAAATTTTAATTTTGAGATTTCATTTTATTTGACCCAGAGGTAGAACTCAAGAGTTTCAAAGGCATGACTTTGTATTTTAATTAAAATTATACAAGGCTTCAAGGTAAACATTTGTACTTCATGCTTAAACAAAAGGACTTTATTCTGTGTTCAAATATAAAGCAGGATCAGTACCCTGCACAATATTTTTCTTTCCTCCTATACCAAAGCAATTGCATATGAAGGTCTGAAGATTCACAAACTCACCATTCAGTTCAAACTCTGAGTAGTGGTTAATGATAAGCAAACCAGATGAACGTGCTTCAGGCCCCTTTTTGTGATGAAAAATAACACAATGCTCTTAGTAATTTTACGAATCAGGATATAAAATAACCATGTACTGTCAGGAATAGCATTGTTTAAGCAGATCATTACTGTATTCTTTTTTCAGTACTGCTGACAGAGTGTGAAGATTTAAAAAAAAACACTTCAAGTTTAGCATTCAGATCATCAGGTTTTATACAAGGTACTTTAGAAATACCTAAGCAGAGTGAAATGAGATACCTTGTCACAAAAGTACCTGCTGTAGCACAGTGAAACTCTGAGGCCAGTATAGTCACAGAACCCTTGGCTAAATCTTACTGGCATGCTGGGGTGTACACAGCAACCCTGGCTCCCAGGGCTTTGACCAGGCACAGACCTGCAAGCAGGAGACCTGCATCTTCTTGCTGCTGCCTGATCACATAAAGGCAGTGGCTCCTCTCATCTCAGGGAGAGAGTGATTTCCCCATCTCCCACAGCCAAGGAGAATGAGGACTTGAATCTTTTATCAGTGTTTCTTCTGCCTTGCAAGACAAAGAGGTACCTAGAGGTATATGACCAGTACAAAATCCCTGGAAGTTCAGATGGAAATCAGTTATCTCATGGGTGAGCCACTTCGTTTTAGGAGCCTGAAGCAACTCCCATCTCCAGAAAAAAAGATTTTTGTGTTAAGAGGAAAAACCTGATCCTCAGAAATCTTGTCTTGGGCTGCACTGTAATGCAGAACCCTGGGTTCCAGAAAGGCCAAAAATAATACTTTTTCACTCTCTTATTACCTTATAATCTTCCAGTGGTTTTGCTCATAACCTTAGGATCAATCATGAAAGAAAAATAGAGCCATCTGTGACGTGTCAAAAATAAGCACGCAATAAAAACTGTTTAATCTTTGACGAAATCTTAATGCTAATTAGGCCATTTAATTAGACTGTCTCAAATTAGAGGTAATCTTCCTGCAAACAAGAATGAAAGTGTCAAATGTTCCAAAAGAAAGTAGTTTACTAATTACACACTTAAAATTATTAAAATCTATGATTCATTTAATATGTTCACAAAGCTTTGAAAAAAAATCAAAAATATATGTTTCAAAGCCATTGCTATTTTATTTTCACCTGTCACAATAATTTCATGGAATTTCCTACTATTCTTTTCCATATATAATCCTTGTAAAACACTGAATAAAGAGATTACATTTCACCAAAAAACAATTATTTTCTCCCAGTAGGTTTTGGATTCAGTCTCATAGAAAAAGCCTTGCTTATTTAGCCAATAAAAAAGCACCTTAGGTTAAACCAGGTGAACTCCAGAACACCCACCATTTAGAAAGACATGTATTGCAACTGAGGATGTTGCTTTGATAGTCTCTGTCAACTGTTCTTAAAATCCTGATTAAAATACACCTGAAGAGTTTAATTTCAGCATGAGGATAAACTTTGATGATCGTCTAGTAGTGAAGTAGCATGCTATTTATCAGTCAAATGTAGGGGTTGACATTCTTTTCCATTGGCTTCTGATTAACTTGAAATATTACAGTGAAAAGTCAGGAGAGAACATTTGACAAATACTTCATCTTCTTCTGGATAAAAGAGATTAATGAAATTCACTTGAATCACATCATAGTGGCTTTCATTCAAGAGCCACCATAAAGTGATCGCAAACTCCTAGTCCATGAGATGCCCATGCAAATTGTACCTCAGAAAAACATAAGCGATATGCACTCAGCTTGCTGTACAACAGGTCTATTCAGAGTAGTATAGGTACTGCCATTGCTCCATATTGCCTTATTTCCATTTCAGAAATTTGGTTTCCCCCTCACTGTTTCAAATGTAAAATTTAAATAAGCAACAACCTGTATTACCCATTTTTGGACACACAGAGACACATTTGGCAATAACCTGTGATCAGAAAAAGTTGAAGACCCAATAGCCACTCAATACTGAAATCCACATCATAAGCAGAAAACTTATGCTCTGTCTGAACAGAGGCAACAAAATTATTTATCCAGCTTCTTTCTTCAGTCATAACTTCTGCCTCAACATGATGAAAATCAGATGTCTAATCTCAAAGGCTTCACATAGTTTTGAGTTTTCTTTTATATGGCAAGTGTTGCAAACTTTTTCATTCCTGCAAAAGTGAGGATTTACAGCAGTGTTTGCATGATCCCTTGAGGCACCTCAAACCATCATAAATGGCCTTGGAGCAGAAGCAATTGGTCTTACACCTCACAAGCTTCCTGGAATAAGCTTGGAATAAATAGAATAAGGATACTGGGAAAAAAAACTCTAATTTTCTAACACAAACTCCAAGTACGTCATTAGCTATGCCTCATGGTCAGTGAATTAAAAAGAGGCAGCAGACAGAAGGAAACTCCAAAGATAATGGATTTTTTTTAGTAACAATATACCCAGGCTTGATATAGATTAACACAGGAGAAGTACACCTAGAAATTGCAAAAGCATTATATGAAGGCAGGTTCTGAGCTAATACTGAGTTCAGTGCCTGGCAACTCTATTTTCAAGATACTTACAGCAGTTCAACTCTTTTTAGAAGCAGACAATGCAAACTGCAGCAATCTTCACTTCAAATAGGGCAAGGAGAGACAGAGAGTTGTTCCTTGATGTTGCTGGGTGGAGTTAAGAGAAAGCCAGAAAAACCTGCATAGAAATCAATAGCTACAACATGCCCTAGAAGAAAACTAAAGTGAAAGAGGAAAAAAAAATATACCTCCAAGTACCTGTCAAATATGTACTGTCTAGAGAATATTTGGAAGTGAAGCCAGTGGAAAAGCTTCCTTTTGTTCAATTCTTCAGGGAAACAACTTTATTTTTTTAAATTTAAATTAGAAAATGATCAAAGATAGAAGCATCCATTTCCATTCCCAACACCAAAGAATCCAGTGAGCCCAAATTTTAGTCAGCCAACTGGGTCTAAAGTGCAAGTTCCTGAACAAAATGTTAGCAGTAAATTTATTCTTCCAAAATCTCTTCATCTGAAGGTGAAAAAAAGAAGTTAGGAAAATAAAATTAAGCCTGTGGACATTTTGCACTGTTTCTATTCACATTCCAACTGTTTGTTTGGGCTTTTCCGAAAACATCCTTGTGTTAGCTGAAGAAAAACTATTCACTGAATTATTTGCCTTCTACCTTTTCACTTTTCTTTCTGTCCTTACTTGTTTCTTTAGATTGCAAGTATTGCTCTTTTAAGGCATACAGTACAGTTCCCAGGGTTTATTTGAAAATATTGCTAAGGGTAGAATAAAATTTGCATTCTAAGTGTGCAGCTATGAGAAGTAATATGTAGTAGGGATTTTTAAAGCCCACAAACTGTTGTCACAGTGCTTTTGCAGAAACACAAACATGTGGGATCTGTCAATATCACATTAAAAGCATATCCTTACATGATAAAATCTTGTCCTGTCCTCATTGAAAGCACGGAAGACAATTTACAGCTTTAATGGAACTATTCTTACCTTGCATTACACTCTTTTCAGCTACCTTTTGGAGGAGACAATTACTGTGTCAATCCCTCTGCTAAGGACTGGTTGTATATCAACTATTTTTCTAGCTCCCCATCTCACATACTTTCCTTCTCGTTCTGCAACTCAAATAATGTTTGCAATGTCTGTCAGTTGTTTAGCATCATAAGTACATTGCATTCTGTTCATCTGAATCAGACACATCCTGTGACTAAACATATAATTTGAATTATGCAGCATTTAGTCTGCATAAGATCATTGTTGCATACCAAATACCCTCTGTACCAAATGCCTTTCTGTTGTCCTTTTTGATATACTCTGATTTATATGATCTAAAAAGGACAGAGAGAACGTGATGGAGAAATAACATCACATGGAATAGAAGCCCAAGCACTGAACAGAATTTAAGTCAACTGTTTATACACTTCACTGCAGAAAAATTAGCCATATGAAGCTTCAGACTGCACAGAAGTGTCAGGCTGCACAGATGGCAAAAGAGGCAGCTTTTAATGCATTATAGAAGGTTTTATCTTACCTAGGATGCAAAGTAACCTTGCAATTCCTCCCACATTTTAATGATATTTCAGAAAGCATTTGTGAGTCATTTGCTACAGCAAAGCTGTAAAATTGGAAAAAAGCTGACTTTTTAGGAGAGACTGAAACTGATGACTAATTTGAAACTTAGTAGCAGGGTCGTTAAGTTGTTTGGCTATAATTGAAACCAATATTTACATAGAAAAAGAAATAAGGGTAAGATATTAAAATTTTATACTGTCCTACATGCATATACCTGGTTTCCAGGATCTATTTTGCGTATGCAATACCAAACCAGCAGCTCCTAAATGGAGACCAGGATGTGAAAGTATCCAAGATGTGATAGTGTTCCCCTTGACAGGTATTTTTCCATGGCTTAGTGTCGTGGTTTAAACCTCTATAACTCACGCAGTTTCTCTCACTCACTCCCCTCTCTTTCTTCCCCCTGCTCCCAGGGGATGGGAAGGAGAATCGAAAGAATGCATCTCCCACAGGTTGAGAGAAGAACAGTTTAGTAACTAAAGTATAACACAAGACCACCACTGCTACCATCAATAATAATAATGACAAGGCACATACAAAGGAAGGGTACAATCGCTCACCACCTGATACCAAGCCCAACCAAGCAGTGCACCCCCACCCTTCCGGGTCTCTGCTCTCTGCTCTCCATCCTGGACATGACGTGCGGTGGTATGGAATACCTCTTTGGTCAGTTTGGGTCAGGTGTCCTGTCTCTCCTTCCTCCCGGCTTCCCCTCCTCCCTGGCAGAGCATGAGACTCAGAAAGTCCTTGGTCAGACCAGAACATTCTAAGCCATAACTAAAAACATTGGTGTTATCAGCGCTGTTCCCAGGCCCAAAATCAAAAACACAGCGCTGCACCAGCTACCAAGGAGAAAAATGACTGCTACTGCTGAACCCAGGACACTTAGGTAGTTTTTTAATTATATTATTTCCTCTTCATCTTCTTGGATTCTTATTGCCCATGCCTCCATGCCCTGCCAATATAATTTTCCATAATCTGAAAACAAGCAGGCAGCACTTTCTTAACACAAGTGAAAGGCAGGCAACAGGACAACATGATCTCTTAATACACTTATTAGATTTCCAGCTTCTCAAGTTCCCTGCTTTTAGCAATAGAAAAGAGATTCTACAGACACATTCACACACATTACCTTGCCAAATCTCAAACTGATAGGATACTAACTTTAGAAGCAGATTATGGCTGACACCACAGGCCTGTATTACATCCTTTGAGACTTATCTAAATTAGCTTAGATACTGAAATTGTCTTCAGATGCTTTCAGTGCTGGAGAATTAAAAAAAAAAAAAAAAATAATCTATTAAAATGCACCTTTCTTATTCCCCTTCCAAACTCAGATTTCTGTAAAGCTGAGTTTTATTCTCATGAGAAGTATTTTGTGCTCTTTCTCAGGCACAGTTTGCTGTACAGACCTAAATGAATATTAGTATCTGAACATTATAATGTTTACAACGATATTATGCTTCTGGTCTGATCAGGATATGAGCATAAAACAAAAAAAAATAACCAAATTAATTAAGTATACAATTATACATCTAAATAAACAAATATCTACAATATATACAAATATACATTTGGGGATCAAACACAATTGCTTATTTCTTTAAAGCTATCTCTGTGGGAACAAATTCCTGACTTCATAAGCCAGGACACTTGCACTGCCATTTTCACAAATCCAATGTATTGCAATGGAGAGGCAAAGAGACAGGGTTTGTATGAGATTCCCCAGTATTTCAAGGGCATTCCTAATGTTCTATAAGCTGTACAGAACCATCAGGACCATTAAGACCTTTCCTACGATCTCTTGCATTTAAGTGAGGGTATTATTTGGCTGGGAATATGTGAAATGATATTAATATAGAACAGTCATTGTGGCAGATTAAATGAGTCTTATAATACTCTAAACATTATAGGAAAAATATTGGTATGCTATTTTCCGGTCAGAAAGTAGCAAATGAAGCTACTTTGGTTTTGGATCACATAGCGAAGAACAGAAATTAGCTGCACAATCGTCAAATGATTAATATATTCAGTTCTAACGTTGAACAAAAGCTCTAGAAACATGTACAATAATGACATGGAACACATAACCCATTTCCAAAACAAGCCTGGTACAATGCAATCTGATCACGATAATCAAGAGAATAGTGCAACATATTACAGTGCCTTCTTTATAGTTACTTCTATAGTTCTTTAACAAGATAACATTATAATGAAGGCAGAAAAGGTTCTTATTCTATCTTGGCTTCACAAAATCTTTGTGATAAAAGTAGGGGGAGGAAAGAGTGGAGTGGAGTAGAGTAAAGATAAACTTTCCAAAGGTCAAAACCAAATGCCTTGACAATTTACCTAACATTTAGCCCGTATACCTATTCTTCCTAGTTGTACAAAGCACATAAATATGGAGATTACATAAGGTAATTTCATTGTATTTTTTTTTAAATCATGGTATATGCAATCCAATTCAAGACATAGGGAAATCTATCCTACCCTCTGGCCTACAATATTCTCAGGAATATTAAAGCATATGGTACTGGTCATCTGGCTGGATTTAAAAACTGGTTTGTTTTTCAGACATAGAATCATAGAATCATAGAATAGTTAGGGTTGGAAAGGACCTTAAGATCGTCTAGTTCCAACCGCCCTGCCATAGGCAGGGGCACCTCACATGTCGCCCAAAGCTCTATTCAACCTGGCCTTGAACATCACCAGGGATGGAGCACTGCCAGCTTCCCTGGGCAGCCCATTCCAGTGCCTCATCATCCAGAAATATGGAATTTAAACAGAAAAGAACATTTCTGACTCTCTGCCCCTTCACAGTAATGAAGGGGCTTATTACCATCAACAGTTATATATATCTGGATAGTGATCTAATAGTTGTCCTCAAATTTGTCCAGGTCCAAAGTTATAAAACAGCAATTTTAGCAGCTGTTTTGCAAAAAAAAACCAGCAATTTCAGTAGCTATTTCACTTCATAAGTCAAGCGGAAGATGTTTGTGGGTTTTGTTTTTTTTTTTGTTATTGCCAGATGATTCATGAGGAATTGGAATTTGGAAATTACCTAGAATTTGCCTGAAAATGAACTATTCACATAGCTGTAGTCACAGCTGCCAGTTCTTGATTCCCACACTACAGTCAGAATTTTAAAACCTGTGATCTCTTCTGTCAGCCTCACTTTCCATAGCTCATAAAAGCGACTTTGTTTTCATAATTACATTAAGACCATTTCATATCCCAAAATATTAAAGGAATACCAATATATTGCATTTCTGTGCATGATGTTTTTTTTCTTGCCAGCTGGTATGTCTTCAGCTGGACTCTGTTGTGCACATTAACTCATCTTTTATCCCCAGCAATTGATATGATTTTGAGAGCAGCCACTGACTGCTTTAAGAGGCTCACTGCATGATTTCTGTAATCATTTTCAACTTGATCCTGCTCTCACTGTAGCAGAAGTCAAAACACCCATTGATTTTAACACTTCAGTATTAGATCCTTTACCTGTAAGAGACTTACTGTGAAACAAGAGGAGAACAGTATGCAACAATGTCAAAAAAAAAAAATGAAAAGATGATTTTGCCTGACACCTTGAACAATACCCCATATCCGCATGTCATGCCTCTCTTTCTCTATCAGAGTAGGATAGCAGGGCCTAATGGTTTAGCTTTGCAACCCTTAAAAATGTCCAGTGTGAGTAGAACAGATGTATCACTGCATCACTGCAAAGTTGTGTGCTTTTGTTCTTGGATCTTGAGCATCTGTGTCGCTGGAGCAGAAAATCCACCTCATTTGTCTCAGCTTGGAAAAAACTGTTAGAAGACCGCATGATTTATTTTAGCTAATAACTTTAACAGTACCACTGTAAACCATAAAAAGCTTTGCATTGACTTGTTTTGCAAGGGTGTTATGTGAAGCAATAATTTTACATAATTATTAACTCTGTCACAAAGGCCTTCATTTTACCCTATTTGTCAAAATTTGTTAAACAAGTCTCAGAAAACTCATTTCTCAGGCAAGCAAAGTATGTTATTTCCTCAGATGCTAAGTTTAAATTTACTACAGTTTTCTGTATGTAACTTACTTTACAATGCATTTTCTAAGTGTCTCAAAACCATTGGAGGAGGAGTTATAACGTCAGGTGGCTCACTATGTTTTTCATTATGTTGTGCAAGAATATACATAATGTTATACAATTTATTTATTAAATACCATCAACTAATTTATTAAATACCATAAAAACACTGACCAACAAAGCTGATACAATTTATTTTCTTTAATTATATTTTTCATGTAGGATTGTCACTTTAATATGGCATTTAATTTCATAATGTGACTGGAAGTCAGTTTGGGCCTTTTATCTATAGTTCACCAATTTTATCTTTTCCTCTATAAGTGAGCTGATTTTTTGCAGACATTAGAGTGACAAAAAGTAATTTGTTCTCATCTTTTTTGCCATCACCTTTCACGAGAAGCAGATCTCTTTTTCACATTATAAAGTAGGTTGCATTGTACATTTATATTATAGAAATATTACATGTTTTCCTGATATTTTGGATCCAGTGCATTACAGGAGTTGCAGAAGTTCTAAAAATACATTTAAATTTCTAGGCATTTCTCAGAGTACTTTAAGAAGTATTTTAAAAATACATTTCCTTTTGAAAATAATTCATATACTAAAGAATAGCATATTAGCTTTGATTAGTTATTCAAATCAGATCATATAGATTTAAAATTGAGCTTAGTATAGCAACTAAGATTATCTACAAATTAATAAGATCTTCCTATTTCTACTGTTTTTCTTATTCTGAATAAGACATTCTATACATTCATAACCATGTTTGCAACTCATTATCTGGTGAAAAATCTTAGCAGCAATAAAAAGTGAAACCTGTTTAGTCAGATACTATGAATTGAACCAAAATCCAGGTAATCTATGAGACTTAAGGAAGCTGAATTTTTTATAACTTTCAGTAATGCATTGCTTTGTTATTCAAATGCCCCAAGCAAGCCTATTCACTTATGATTTCTAATATGCTTTCACATCCGGGTGATTTTCCATTACTTCATTTCTGTGATAATACATGTTCATAGCTGCGGGTTAGTATTAGAGAAAGAAATTGACCTGAGGAGAGCTGAGTTGAGTATTCTGCCCAGTAGCCTTGTAGAAATCATGAATGAGGGATAGTTTCACATCCTGACTAAATTAATGTCTTTCTAATGGATTTTAGACTGAATGATTTTCTCACTAGTTGTAAAGGTTTATATAGCCTACATCCTAAAACTGAAAGATTAGGAATAAATCTAACTAATAAAACTAAAGCTCAGACAATAGCACCTGTTTTAGGCTGATATAAAAAAATTATTTCTTAAAATAGAGAATTGATTACCAGAAATAAAGATAATATTAATTTATGCCTAGATTGCAGTGTTACATCGCAATACTTGAATGAAGGAAAATGTTTGCCTAACTAATTTTTCCACCTTTTTTCATTTCCATTTGTGGGGCTCACTATGTTTATTCTTTTATTAAAATCAAATTCATAAGTGTAAGTAAAACTCTTCACATTACTATCTTAATACATACTGCAATATCTTTAAAATTCCAGAATTTGCTAAAGGGAGTAATTATTTAAATATCTGTCAACGTGCTGTAAATGCAGGGGGAACAGGGGAACTGGGAAAACACTTTGCATGACTGAGATTCCTCATGGGAAAATTCCAAGCATATAGGGGAAAAAAATGTCAATGCATGATTTTATTTTATTATGCACAGCTCAGGCTTACCTACTGAACTTGACAGTTCCTAACATCTGAACATTAATTTATTGCACTCATTTTCTCTGTAACTTTTAAATAATCAATCACTAAGCACTTTTTCACTTTATGCCCTTTCATTTGAAACATGCAATGCATCCTCTACTTTGAAAAATCTTACAGGCAGTACTCTTACTGCTTTAAGTGAAATACCTAACAGGTTTGCAGTAGCTTTTTTTCCCTTCTGTTTCACGAAGGTGAGAAGAAAACTGAAGATCAAGTCTGTGTGTGATGGACTGTTGAAAGTTTTTCTAGTAGGTGCCCCTGCCTGTTGCAGAGTGGTTGGAACTAGGTGATCTTAAGGCCCTTTCCATCCCAAACAATTCTATGACTCTATGATTCTAACTGTACTACACATTCTAGTTTTATTAAATAGGGTACAGTTAGGCAGCAAAGAAGAAAGAAGCCTCTGCATAATTTTCCATCTCCTGCTCCAAGGTACAAGAAAAATGGAAGAATGTTTGGGGAAGCTCAGAGAGCACATGTTGAAGAGGAAAACAGGGATATAGATGAGAAAAAAGGATCCATCCTACTCGGTTATAGTGAGCAAAGAAAGGTAAGCAAGTATAGAAAGTTTTATTAGTTTTTTGCCAAATTTTAAGAGTGTCAGGGCAATCAAGAACCTGACCTTCATTCACCTGCAGCGAACGTGATCAGCTTGAAAACAACCAGTGAGGAAGATATCTCACCTCCTGAACTGCCTGGTTCCAGTGTACCACTAACAGTTACAAAGATTATTTTTGTGGTAGCCCAACCTACATCATCATTAATCATAGAATCACAGAATAGTTAGGGTTGGAAAGGACCTTAAGATCACCTAGTTCCAACCCCCTGCCATGGGCAGGCACACCTCACACTAAACCATGTCACCCAAGGCTCTGTCCAACCTGGCCTTGAACACTGCCAGCAATGGAGCATTCACAACTTCCCTGGGCAACCCATTCCAGTGCCTCACCACTCTTACAGTAAAGAATTTCTTCCTCATATCCAATCTAAACTTCCCCTGTTTAAGTTTGAGCCTGTTACTCCTTGTGCTATCACTACAAATGTTTATTTTTCTCTTTCTGTAAATAAATATAAGACATGGTCTATTAACAGGTTGTTCTGGGTTCAGCAGTAGCAGCCATTTTTCAACATCTTAGTAGCTGGTGCAGTGTTGTGTTTTTGACTTTCAGCCTGGGAACAGCTCTGATAACACGTATGTTTTTAGTTGGTGCTCAGTAATGTTTAGTCTGACCAAGGACTTTCTGAGTCTCATGTTCTTCCAGGGAGGAAGGGAAGCTGGGAGGAAGCAGAGACAGGACACCTGACCCAAACTAGCGAAAGAGGTATTCTATACGACAGCACGTCATGCCCACTATATAAACTGGGGGCAGTTACCCAGAAGGGTTAGATCACCGCTTGGGTCCAGCTGGGTATCGATCAGCAGGTGGTGAGCAGTTGTATTCTCTTCCCTTGTTATTTCCCTTATCGTTATTATTATTGGTGGCAACAGTAGTGATTTGTGTTATACCTTAGTTACTGGACTGTTCTTATCTCAACCCGTGGGAGTTACATTCTTTCAAATCTCCTCTTGATCCCTCTGGGAGCAGGGGGAGGAAGAGGGGAGGAGTAAGCGAGCGGCTGTGTGGCTCTGAGTTATCAGCTGGGCTTACCATTACACAAATAAATAAGACAACATAGCTATGTCCACAGTGATTCAAGTGTGTAAACTGAGTCTTCACTCAGTAGGCTCAGTATTTACTTCGGGTCATTTTATCTACACATTCTGCAAAACATCTGAGCCTGACATTCTGCCTCATCTTGGCATGTTCTCACTCTTCCCAGGAATCACACTGGTTATGGGGTATCGCCACCTTTGAATGAACAGTGAATGAAGTCATAGACTGAGCTCTAATGCTGTAGGCATGGATACTTGTCTTGTATTAAAAGGAGCATCTACAAGTGGGTCCAAGGGAAGAGGAAACAGATCCTCTAATACCCTTCTCGGCAACAGTATGAAGAGCAGCACATAGCAGCTGAAGCAACAACATAGGCAAAAGAAACAGTTGAGGCCTCTTAGGATGTAAAAATTTTTGTGCTGTGTAACAGTGTTCCAGAGTGCTCAAAACCATAACCTTCTTACTCCATACCAGCTTTTATACTATACTTAACAATAGAGACTAAGCACCAATAGAGAACCATATCATAGGCTCAGTTATATGGGAGGCCATATAACTTAATGATTACTACAAACATTTAGTCAAGAGCCATTTATGTATGATAATACCACATCCTATTTCACAGTTCAATTGCACCAAAACCTTCTGCGTCTGTAGTCACTTATTTCTATGATGTACAATCATTACCACTTTAACTATACAGTACCTGCAGGTAAACTTTCTTCTTCCTTACAAGGTATTTAAATTTTGAAAACAGACAGTAAGATTTGATGCATCTTAATATTTAATCTTTAATCAAACCAGCTGTCCTTCAGTGTATTAATATATTAATATTTAATCTTTAACCAAACCAGCTGTACTTCAGTGTATATGATCAAGGTTAACAAGCAGCTGTAGTCTTCACATATGAAAGAAAATGAACATGAGCCAGCAGTGTGCGCTTGCAGCCCAGAAAGCCAACCGTATCCTGGGCTGCATCAGAAGGAGCGTGACCAGCAGGTCGAAGGAGGTGATCCTGCCCCTTTACACTGCTCTCATGAGACCTCACTTGGTGTATTGTGTGCAGTTCTGGTGTCCTCAACATAAAAAGGACATGGAACTGTTGGAAAAAGTCCAAAGGAGGGCCACGAGGATGATCAGGGGATTGGAGCCCCTCCCCTATGAAGGTAGGCTGAGAAAGTTGGGGTTGTTCAGCCTGGAGAAGAGAAGGCTGCGTGGAGACCTCGTAGCAGCCTTGCAGTATCTGAAGGGCGCCTATAGTGATGCTGGGGAGGGACTCTTCATGAGGGACTGTTGTGATAGAACAAGGGGTAATGGGTTCAAACTTAAACAGGGGAAGTTTAGATTGGATATAAGGAAGAAGTTCTTTACTGTGAGGGTGGTGAGGCACTGGAATGGGTTGCCCAGGGAAGTTGTGAATGCTCCATTGCTGGCAGTGTTCAAGGCCAGGTTGGACAGAGCCTTGGGTGACATGGTTTAGTGTGAGGTGTGCCTGCCCATGGAAGGGCGGTTGGAACTAGATGATCTTAAGGTCCTTTCCAACCCTAACTATTCTACGATTCTATTACTCTATGCTGAAAATAGGAATTCTGAAAGTGTCGAGTGAGCTTGGAATTTAACAAAAACTCAATTTATTATCAGATTAAGCCAAAAGCAATAAAAAATATATTTTAGGACTTCCACATTTCATTTATCAATGCTTGTTGCCTGTTATTTACTTTCAAAATGACAGTTCACACTGGAATTAAAAACTGTCATAAAGTTAGACTGATAGCCAGCATCTGCAGATGCCATTCCAGAGTTGTGGGGTTTTTTCATTTCTCCTGTTGTTTTCTAAGCTATTGACACACACCAATTGCTATTTTCATGTTTATTTAAAATCCTTAGGAATACTGTATTCCTCTTGTGCCTTCAGATCTTGGTTGCTAATTAGCTCATTTCCAAGCCTTGATATCTTTATGTCTTAACACAATTTTGCCCTTATGGCCTGGGTACCACACCTAATGCCACCAAGTAAATGCTTTGTGAGGAACTGGTGGAACGCTGCAAGGTCATCCCTGCATGTTAGAGCATAACCATTACACATACTTCATTCTGGTGAGATAAAGTGATAACTCTCACAGTGACAATTTTCCTCAAATGAATGGATTAAGTTAGGTCAATATTAAGGAATCATCTTTCACAATTCATAGGTAGAGGCAAGCTAAACTACTGAGGCAGTGTTACTTAGTTTATAAGAAGTTAGAGAAGGTTGCTAGATATTTATTCATGAATAATGAGAAATTTTAATTTACATTCAAGATGCATTAGAATCCAAGGTAAAGCCCTCTTTCTTGTAAGAATGGAGTGCTATGAAGTTTGGGTTTTGTTTTGAGAAACATTAGAGATTCGGTAACAATTTTTGAAATGCCAAATACAGTGCTATACTGAGGGGAAAAAAAACACCTGTACTGAGGGAACTAAAACACCAGTCGAAATCATTCTTAAGAACTAAGATAAGGAATGGGAATATATATCAAAGGAAGGAGTAGCCAGTAAGACAAAAATGTGTCTTCAAAATGGTTGTTGCAAATATAATCAGTAATATAAGAGAACACAAGTTGTTTCCTACAGTGGGTTACCTTTCTTGAACAAAGAGGATTTAATGTACTTAATGATCCAAGATACCATACCACCAAATGTCTGAAAAATATCAAGAAGAAACATGAATATTTGGACCTGAAAGTACTATTTGAACAGTGAAAAGGTGAATAATAAACCAGAATAATAACATTTGGGGAAAAAAACGGGGAAACACAAAGGAAAGGGCTTACATTTTAAATGAGATTTTAATGTTCCTTTTGGTAAATGCTGTTCTTGATAGCAATCTTGCTTTATAGTGATGTCATGTCAAGCACTATGCTGAAATACAAATATTTTGTATTATTAAAATAATATAATTAATACCATTAACAGCCATTATTTGCTTCAGCAGTTTGCTTCCAATATTTAGAAACTATTTTATAAATTACTCAATGCTATATAATTCATAGAAGAGTGTGCTGAAACTAAACTCAAATAGTAAAAAAAATAAAATCCACAAAATATACAAAGAAATATGTATATACAACAAGTAAATGGTAAATATTAATTTTAGGAACAAGGAAGTGTAACAAATTAAATGTTAGTCAAACAATGTGAGTTGTTCTTAATTTTATGAATAGTTTTCTTCCAAGCTGGAATGTTCTGTACAAAAATATGGTTATTTTTGGTTTATTCTGATTTTGTGCAGTTGATGAGTCCCAGAATTTTGAACATGAGGAATAAGACTCTTTAAAAAATAACAAGAACTATTTCATTTATCAACACTGAAGTCAAATGAGATGAGTAAAAACAAACAAACAAAAATATCTAAAATATGTTGTCCGAAATTTCTTAAGAAGAGATTCACAACAGCCTTTTTAAAAACTAGGCATATAATTCTTGATGTTTACAGCAGAAAGTCAGACAAGTGAAGAAATCCCACTTTTGTTGTAGCACTTGACATTTTGGCCAGGATGTAAATAAAAGATTTGTTAAACATCCATGGTTAAGCATATATTAAAATATATTTTCCAGTGACCTGATTTCTTGAGAAAATGTTAAGTTGTCAATTCCCATAGAAATATATTTATGTACATTGCTATTCTGACAACTAAGGCACAGGTCTAGAGGTCAGCACATGAAACTCAAGAATGTAAAGTGCAGATGCAAGTTATTCTGCCTTAGTTAATGAGCTCCTGCTTTATTTTACACCTTTAGAAAGTCACTTACTACAGGCTATTATCTGTAGCCCTTTCTTGAGGGGTGCTAAGAAGCTGGCTGAGAAGCAACCTCCTGGAAAACTTGCGACAAAGACCTGGGAAAGGTAAAGACACCTCCTGAAAGCTGTACACTTTGGATGAAGAAACATATTTTTGACGCAGCTTAGCTAAATAGTTTCAGGTATAGAATTTTTATTTTATTGTTATTAGAAATTTTCTCCTTCCTTTTTGAAAATTCAGAGTTCTATGTGAAAGAAAAAGCAGTTATGCAACACATCTCTGCAAAGATGTAAGCATAAAGGTTAAGACTACAAGCAAAATCATAAGCCTATACTTTTTCTCCCTGAATGTGACATAAAATGCAATTATTCCCCACCTTCATGTGCAAAATGAAGCTTTCCTTTGGTCACTGTATGTTTTAAAAATGTTTTGAGAGAATAAAATACAAAACAAATCTTATGTTGTGCCATGTTACATATTTACCAGTACAAATTTCTTAGCTTTCCATTCTGAAATATATAGCCCTGCAAAATTCAGATTTTTTTTTTTAATAAAAGTAAAGGATTTGTGATTTAGGTTTTAGCAGCCTTCTATGGACATGTTCCTGTATCCCTCCTCTGAAAAAAATCAATTCCAAATTCATAACAACTTATGAGAACCAAGTTCAAACATATTTTCATTTCAGGTAAATTGTATCCACTATTTTAAGTTACAGTTTCCCTCACTCCTCCCTTGTCAGCACACAGAAGACTTAAATTAATCCAAATCAATAAAAATTCTTGACTTGTCTTGAAAACATTACACATATCTTCAGATAGTATTTTCTAATAGACAGACAAATGAAAACAAGGAAAATGATAACATTTGAAATAGTGATACTTGGAAAGAGGCTGCAGGGGAAGGAAAGAAGGCTATGCTTAGGGTGGAGGAGGCTGTGGGAGACAGCTTTTTTATTCCAAGAGCTGGGAAATGGTGAGGACTCAACAATCTCCAGTGTAATTTGAATTGTCCACATGGAGTTGATCAAAACGTCTGCACCAGCAGGAAGGTAGTGGCCAAACACCTGTCCATGCTCAACTGCTATCTCTCAGTTCTTCCACTGGGTCTAAAGTGGAGCAGAAAGGATGCCCACAATCAATGTCAGGAGCTTTTTTCTTTTGTCATTAGGTGAGGAAAATTGTCTCTTTGTGGTGGTTTTGTAGCTGTTGTTTTCTTTCAAATATCAGTGAATTCTTGTGTTTCTACACAAGATCCTTTTCTAAAGGGAAGGATTCAACATCAAGTTTTCTCCTCAATTGGTGACAGTCAGTAGTGACCAAGTTAGAATAAACTTAGGAAAAAAAAAAATAACCTTACTCTTCTCTTGCACTTGTCACATGAAATTTGCAGTCTATCAAATCATAGCTACAAGATAAAGACAATATCATTTAAAATAAAACACATCTTGCTGGGGATTTTCTTTTGCTTTGGAATAGAAGTCACTTCCATTCCAATTTAGGCAGTGGTCTTAGACTGAGAAAAAAAGTTTCTAATAAAAAAAAAAAAAAAAGGAGGAAAAAAGCATAAAAGGTTAAATATCTTCAATCAACTGCTGCTAGTTTTGCCAGCTGATATTTTTTCTCTCATTTTTTAAAGTGCCTTGTAAAGTGAATTGCATAAAGGGCTTTGCAATCTCAGAACTACGCAGCAATACCATGTGTCCTGGGTTCAGCAGTAGCAGTCATTTTTCTCCTTCTTAGCAGCTGGTGCAGTGCTGTGTTTTTGACTTTCATCCTGGGAACAGCGCTGATAACACCAGTGTTTTTAGTTGCTGCTCAGTAATGTTTAGTCTGACCAAGGACTTTCTGAGTATCATGTTCTGCCAGGGAGGAGGAGGCTGGGTATCAATCAGCGGGTGGTGAGCGGTTGTATTCTCTTCCCTTGTTATTTTCCTTATCATTATTATCACTGTGGTAGCAGCAGTGGTTTGTGTTATACCTTAGTTACTGAACTGTTCTTATCTCAACCCGTGGGAGTTACATTCTTTTGATTCTCCTCCCCATCCCTCCGGGAGCCGGGGGGAAGGAAGGTGGGGAGTGAGAGAGAGACTGCATGGCTGAATAGGCTTAAACCACGATACCATGTTATCCTGCAGCCAGGTATAACATGTTAATTTTTCAGGGTTTTTTAAGATTATAACTTGGAGTGTTGAGTGAGTCTTGTTCTAACTTCTGAAGATAATGATTAATTTAGAACACTTGAAAAGATCACAAATGGTGTCTACTAAGAAACTGAGAATTCTGTGGGCCAGGGAGTTTCAAACCCTAATTCTTGCTCCTTTCTTTCTTCCCCACCCCAACTGTCAGTTCCATTTTTAACACTGTAGGATTCCTTGTCATTTCTTTGCTGTTACAAATGATAAGTGGGATAATTAAGATTGTTTCATTAGAAATGTCAGTGGCCCGAAGCCTCGTTCATAGATTTATTCATTAAATAATAAGTTTTGTAGGAAGATTCCCTTCTAAAATATCATGTAAAGAAATCCCAGGTTTTAATGACGCTTTGGAATTTTCAGATTTTTCAGGTAAATGAAGCAGCTGAAAGGTTGCAAAAGTGGTGCTACTAATGCTAAGTGCTGATGACCAGACACATTTAGGATTCTTTTTTTCTATTTCAAAGAGTTCTATCCAATTTTAACCATTGACGTGAGTGTGGCAACACTGACAGTAAAAGAAGCAGAAAATGGAGATAACCCATTATAGTCTGTGAGTGCTTTTGCAGACATAATTTTTATGAATCCATTGGAATGCATCATAAAAACTAGCAGAGATAATACTGGCAAAAGGGATACATTTAAAACTTTTCAGCAATTCACCTTTAAAAACCTGGCATGCACAAAAATCTGAGTCCATTCTACCATGAAATCAATGGGTTTATCATCAGCACAATTCAATATGTATTTTGCCTTCTACATTAGCTTGATGAGTTTCCAACTTCAGTTATTTAAAGCAAAGTTTGTTGGAATTCGCTGAAATTTTAAATGTCATCAGGAAGGCCATTCCGAATTCAACTGCCTGTGTTTTATGCTGCCACAGGTTTTGAAAAAGGCATAACCAAACAATAGATGAAGTGCAGAGTAAATTCAAAAGAGAGACTGAAAGGAATGGCACTGGAAATAAACTTCTTTTAGAAACGGGAGGCACCTGCCTTCCAGCTCTAGTGAGGCAGACTATAAGGAATGAGGACACATTGTAACTGTCTGCACTTAATTTGTACACTCTAACCAAGAAAAAGTGTAGTTCCTTAGAGGGCTCAGTTCTTTCATTTGGGTGCTGAAAAGGACTTAGGGCATCCAGCTGGGTCCCTCTCCACCCTACATACAGGATAAGTACTCATAGATATCTGCACAAAACCATGAAAATAGTATTTACTTTCCAAAAGTGTTGTTACAAATCCTATTCATTCATTTATTCTTGATAGGAAATTAAAAAAACAAAACAAAACCAAAAACAACCCCCAAAAAAATTGCAGAGGTGGTTATATTCCCTAAACACAAATATATGTATTTAAGCGCAGTCACTCCTCTACTACATAGACATGTTTTTTAAGAAGGTCCATGTTGATGTGAATATGCACACACATAACAGTGAATACTGCTCCTCTACATATCCTCATTATGAAGGAATTTCTATAACTGCGTGATTTAGTAGACCAGATTTTCCTTTTGAAAATTAAATTGCTACGATTGAGTAACACTGGAAGAACAGGCCAACAGAAACTCTATTATTTTAATGACTATGCTACCAAGGAGTATATTACCATTATATCCATTTAATTAGCACAGATTCTTAATCATTTCCTACAAGTTAAATAGGATTTAGGGATTTCTAATGTCTTTTTAAATGTCAAAGACTTCAAAGTTACGTACTGTATCTGAGTGTATAAAACTTCTTAACATAAGTGATATTTGAAAGTGGGTTTTATCTTTAGTTTCACGAATCAGTTAAAATAACATTGAAAACAAATCTTATTAATTTGATTTCTTGTGCATAACATTTGCAACAGAAGCAGTGAGAAGGGAAGACATATCTCCTCAGCAGCTTTTTGCCAAAAGCAAAAGGCTTTTCCAATTATTTTTAAAAAATGGCAAATACTGTTGAAACTACACTGGCCATACATTGATGATGACTGCCAGAATGAGCTACTCTGCCAATTGGGATTGCCTTCAGCAGGAAGGACAGGAACGTAAAGAACCACCAACTAACCTATCAAACAAACAAAAAAATCCTAAACCCAAACCCAAAAAAAACCCCTGTTGTTTACTGCAATAATAAGATTATAATCATCTTTGCATATAAATTTAGACTCTAGGATTGTTTCTGCTGTCTTTCAAATACAAATTTTGACAATATGTAGTATATTGCCAGAACCTACATTGTATTTCCAGCAAGGATTTTTATGAGACAATAACACTATGACAAGAAAGCATGCGTTGAAATGTTCACAGATGTGATGAGGTATTGCAGTTATCAGGTGTCTGCATCACTAATTGAAACATATACTTTGATGTAGTTATATACATTAATATAATCTCATAAAGCAATTAATATAATTCACAAAATAAAAGCAAAAATTTAAGCTGTATTCAGTATCAATTATTGCACATTACATAATTCTTAATGTATTTTCATAGTTTTTAAGAGACAGCAATATCACATATTACTTTTTTATTACTTTGCATTCACTTTATAAAGATGTAAAGCAATAGAAAAGATGCAGTTAAAAAACAGTCTTATTTTTTGCATAAAGCACCACAGTTTCCCAGTTGCAAACTGGAAAATTCTTCCTTTTTGTTGCTATGTAGGTGCAAAATGATGCCATACAGTTACCCCACAATGAAGCAAATATTCACCAGTTATTTGTGCATAAATGGACATGATATTCAGAACAGGCATTAGTATGCACAGATGATGTTCTTGTATGTATAATCCCTAATTTGTTTGGACACATATGCAATCTGTATTTATCATTTAGAAAGTGTATCCAAATAAAATATTTAAAACACTAAAAATAACTTACCACTAAAAAACACTTATTACGAACAGAAGGAAACATCATTATAGGTTGTGAATTTCAGATACTTTTTACAAGTAAAAAGAAAACTTAAAGACAGCAACTATCTTCAAATGAAAAGAAAAAAGGTGGAGAAAACCCTGTTGGGACTTATAGTCACCCGCAACTTGTTCTATTATGTTATTTTGCTTTCTATTATAAATATAAATGCATTCTTTTTCTCCTCCAGCTCCAATTCTGCCGTGATTTCTCATGCAAGATTGGCATGCATGGACCATTCTATGATTCTATGATCACCTGCTGAGCAAGGCTTTGTTGGAATTAATAGGTATCATGCCATTGGAATAGTCTTGTGCAACCCACCTACTTTGAGACTTTGAACATGAGGTGGAGCATGAAGACAAGTTATGCGAATGGCATTCATATATTAAATATGCCCTTTAAAAAAGTTATTGTATCATGCAATCAAACACAAAGCCTGCAATTAATTGTCACTATGAACTTGCCTTTGTCCAGAACAAAAAATCTTCTCTACTTCTCTGAAAACAAGAGAACTTTGGTGAATAAGCAGAGTCTCAAGACCAAGTAAAATGACCCATCACTGCAATACGAGTTCATAGGGGCCAGATGGCTCTGCAACTTACAGTTCAAAGGAAAATGTCAGGAGGAGAGGTAAGCAGAACCACTAGAGATGAAAGACAATTTTAAGAAATGCCCTTTCATTCATTCCAGAAAAGAGAAAACATCAATAGTATGAAACATGCAGGTTATCGTGTCAAGTATCATAATCGATACCTACCTCATCTAGGAGAAGGGTGCATGTACATGAATGAGTGGTACAGGCTTCACAAACCTCCTGAGGGAGAAGTTCAGTCCTGTTTGATTAAGAAGAACTCAGGCACACAGAGGGTCAAAGAAACCCCTTCAGCCTCAGCCTGAGCAGTGTTCAGGCAGCAGAGCTGATAAGATCCACCTGGTCCTACTCAGGAAAGACATGGAAAGGTGAAGAGATTCAAAGGACAGTTCAGAAACATCAGACACTAGCAAAGGGAGAACAGTCACAAGGCACAGGCATCTCCACTGGATAACATCCAGCACTGAGAATGCCCTTATGGAAGCAGAAATGGATCGTATTGGTTGAAGACATCTTTCTCAGGAAAATAAGCTTCTGTATTTCTGAGCCTGGAGAGGAAAATACACCTACCAGGCAAACACGTACAGACCTCAAAAGAAACAAGCTCAGAAACACTGTGGAGAGTGTTTCCTCCTATTAATGAAATAGGAAAGAGATAAATTTCAGACACAAAATATAGTTCTGGAAAATACAACCAATGTCTCTGCTAGCATCCTTGAAATGTTGTTAATACCCACACATATCCAGGAACAGTAATGGAAGTGAAGTTTCAGAACTTATTTTAAAAGGCAATTGAGGGTACTTCTGGATATAAGGAAAGGACTTGATGTCAGCTGTGAGGAACCAAGGTGCAGATGATTAAAATAAACAGGGCTAGCAGTGAACTTTACACTGAGGAATGAGGGAAAGCTGACAGGCATAGAAGAACGTAGGGTTTAAGATAACAATTGTAAAGATGAAAACACAAAAATTTTATATTTGCAAGAGAAGGATAGGTCAGGGGATAAAAATAATCAAATAAGAAAATAGGAAACAAACAGATTGCTATTTTAAAAGAGTGCCAAGAAATGTAACTAATCAATAGCATGTCTGCCACCTTGCAAATGCTAGAAACCTGAGAAATAAGATGAAGAAATTGGAATGTGTAATCCAAATTAAGATATTAATATACCAGACATGTTGGAAGCTCATGGAAGTCAGACAATCAATGTAACAGTATGAGAGCAGAATACGAAATATGCAGGAAAGATAGAGTAACCTGAACTATAGGAAGAGTAATCCTTTGTCATAAAGGAAGATTAATATCAAATCATATTAGCAAATTAAATTAACACAAAATTCTGGTCAATTAACACAAAATCTGCATGGTATAAAATTCCAAGGCTAAATTTGAAAAATATGATTAGGGGTTAGTATCATCTATGTCACATGTTATACACAATATGCTTAGATAAATCAGTGAGGAACCAAGGGGAGGCAAATAAAGTCTGCCAGATAGTTTCCACTGCTCTATAATCTGGACAAATGTCACATCAGGACACCATCATGCGTAGATAAATATTTTAAATGTTATTCAGGATTGTATCAAAGTTGGTTAGCAAGTCTTGAGCTGAATCTATATGGTATGTGGGATCTAGTTAAAAATCCCATAGCACTGACTCAAAAGAGCCAGATTTGTAACAGTAATCACAAAATCTTATATGCAGCAGACTCTAGGATCATAGACCAAGTATGCTAAACTTCAAAAAGAGAAACCATGGAAAATAAGGAAGTGTTTAAAAAATTATGTTATGAGGGAGTTAGGAGAATTAAATCTTTAGGAGTAGTGTAGATACTACTAAAGAGCAGGATGTGAAATCACAGTGTGTGTGCATGCCACTTACTAAAAAGAGTCTTCAGTAAAGGCAAAGTAAAGGAGAGTATTAGGATTAGGAAAGCTGCAGGATCAAAGCACTGCAACGGTATGCAAGTGAAGATAAGATAACCTCTCACTTACAGAGCCAGTAATTCCCACTCTGAAAATTGACAGACTTTAGGAGACCGTTAAGAAGTTCATATATATATATGTATATATATATACACACACATATAAATACATACATACATATGATCCTTCCTATTCATACTCTAGCTGCTTATCTTCCCTATTAGAAACAGTTCATATCTAGAGATCATGCTTTGAATTATGGCTGCGAGTTCATATGTCCACTGTTTGACCAGCTTGAGGAACATAAATCTACTGGAAGAGCTGACTGCCACACTATTCATCCCACAAACTACTTTTCAGGAAAAATCCTGATAGGAAATTGGAAGCCTAAGGAGTGAACATCCAAACCTTTCCTTATTTAGACATAATGAAGCTATTAAATGTTCAGGTTTTATCATCTTTTATCAACTGATGAAGAAATAGTTTCTTTCAACATTTCTGTTTTTGATCAACAGAGATCAAGTAGAACAGCTATTTATTTTCTTAGAGTTGAGGGTTAAAACTGCATGGTTTTCAGAAGCTGTATATGATACCCTGAGTATTCTTCATGTGTTCTTATTACTTACCATTATATATGATTTAAATAGCTCACTGGCTTGCACATAACTGTTTCACAAAATGACTTTTATTGTAGTAGTACTTGAGCTTGATGTTTTTACATTGTCCATTAACTATCTTTCATTTTCCAGCAACCGGAACTCAGAAGTGCTACTAACTTGTATAGTTGAAAATATACATGCATTATTTCAGGAAAAAAAAAAAAAATCCCTGAGAACACTGAAATTTAAGGGAAGAAAAAACAGAAAGTTATTGTCATTAATGAAAAGAATTGGTTATAATAATGAAATGACTAACTTGGATTTTAAAGAAAATAGGAGGTTCAACAGAGAATTAATGTTTGGTTTCAGGATGTATCTAACTATTTAAAAGAAATAAAATATTTAAGATCAATCAGATGTTATGATCACTGAAGTCTTACTGGGATGTACTTTCTGTTGTGCAGAAGTTAGTGAATGGCAGAATTAAGTACACATAATATTAAAGAGACAAAGATGAAACCAAGCAGAAATGCTCTAAAATCTCATTAGGAAAGTAAAACTGCCACTGAGTATAGTATTGTTATGGAATTGAATGGAAACAATACAAGATTATTTAAATACATGGAGTGGAAGAGATCAATGAGGAAAGCAACTCAAGCATGAGGAGATGATAGAAATTTATACATCAGAATAAGATTTAGAAGACAAATCAAATAAATTCTTATACTCCATATTCACCAAGAAACTTAAAAAGGAAACACAAGAAACACAACGCGATCTTCAGTGAGTGAAAAACAAGTAAAACTCATAGTAACCACAGTGGAAATCCGTTTCCACTTCTCTCCCCACTATTGAAAACTCAATAAGGTCTCAAAGTAGGTGGGTTGCACAAGATTATTCCAATGGCATGATACTTATTAATTCCAACAAAGATCTAACTCTTCAGGTATTAGTGACCAAGTTTAGTTGGATTCAAGTCACAATCTCAGTTACTGAGTGAAGGAATGAGGAATACAGTTGTAACATTGTCATGCAACTGTTTCTAACCTGAATGAATTTAAAACCAATTAAAAGTGCTAAAGATTAAAAATGCCACTGTTACCTCACCCCATTTCTTTTCCTTCTCCTTTGGTTGTAAACAGAACACTAGAAGAGGTGTCCATTCCATGGTTCATTTAATGATTCTTTTACGTAGATCACTAGTGACTTACAGTGAAGGTTTTGAATTGGCTGCACGTGGTAAGCATTTAATGATACTGTAAGCTGCTTGGTAAAAGAATTTCTCCGTTGTTTTAAATGTCATGAATATATTAGGTTAAGAATTACTTTATACCTCATAGAAGTAGTCTGAATTCAAGCTAATTACTTCAATACAAATCTAGAAAGAATGCCTTAGAAGCACAATAAGGCTAAATATGCTGTTTCATACATAACAGCAAACAAAGCAGAAGAGTCATCCTGTTAGTTGTAAAAAATTGCCAAGAGAATCTTGGAAGACCATGAATATTGTCTTGTATAAACAGTAAATAGGGAACTTCTCTATAATGTGTAAACTAGAATGCAAATATGTAGCTGTTTTATCTATTTTATTATTTCCACATGCAGATAGATTTCCGTGTATGCTATATAAGGTGTTTCAAGCACCATCAATTTGACTGAAATTTGACTTTGACTTGCTAATAGACAATACTATTAGACTACAGCACACTGAATTTTAAATCCAAAATCAGTAAGCCATGCAACTTAAGCCTACCCATTCTCTATTACATTTTCTTAAAATACTACCTTATTCTTTCTAATTCAGATTCCTTATGGCAACAGAGTTCAGCAGAGGTCAGCACAGACCCAGCGAAAACAGAATAACAAAGCCTGCCAGAAAATGTCTCTTCAATTGTTATTTCTACTGATAGATATCAGACTGAAGTGTTAAGTAATACAGAAAGAGGGAATGTCTAATTCAGGAACTTCTAAACAATTTAAGAGCTTTACAAAATCCATACCCAAGCTTCTGACAGAAACCCAGAGATGGGTTTAGTGATAAGGGTCACTTCTTTATCTCTTTCGCTTACCTTTCCAAATACCGAGGTATGTTGGGTTTGTTTAGGCTTGTTTTATTATTATTATTATTATTATTATTATTACTATTATTATTATTTTATTTTTTTCAGAGACCATGCAGTGATGATAAATGGATTTAGCAAGTGTCTGTTATAAGCTTTTACTCTATCATATATTTTCACTTCTTTTTCTTTATCTGTACAGCAATATATACCCAGCTACTCACGACAACTTTGTAATGCTATTTTCATCTACTATCCTGCTGGAATACTGATTTCCAAAAGAAGAATGTATTGTCTGTTGTCTTTCAGAACTTTTAAATTCTTCACATTTTTGCAATTGATTATGAAACAACATTGGCCAAACAGCTAATCAAGGAAAGCAAGATTATGCATGCTCATACTACATTGCAGTGAAGACAATAAATGAAACATAATTACAGAATCACTCAACAGATTTGATGTGATTACAACTCTTACAACATTATGTCTCAGGAGCAGTATTTATCCAGTTATGAGTGTTGTGAGAACATATAAGAAAGTATAAAAGACACAATATGTTCATTTTAAGGTAAGCACAGCTTTCTTACTGGCATACAGAGCAGAGGACAAAGTATCTGAAAAATGCAGACAGGCACAGCCCAATGCAGCAGTGCATCTAAACCAGCTCTGTGGCAAATAGAATTTAACAGAAACCTGCTGCATTAAAAAAGGAGTAGGAGTAGGTGTTCCAGTCGCCATGCCAGTCTAGTTTGAAAAGCACATTTAAGTAAATTTTAAAAGCCATGGACACTACTATGCAGTTCATTTTTCAAATAAAAACTAGACATGCAATAACTGTGTGTCATCTGCATGCGCAGGCAGTTCATGAACAGTGGAATTATACATCTACCTTAATGAAGACTCATTGTTCTTCTGTTGACAAAATCACATTGGTGGTTATATGGCATCATCAAAGTGAAGAAGGATTTATTGATGTATTATGGCAGTATGATGCACTACAGCAGTATGCCACTAAGGAGACAGCATTTGGATTACACATTGCATTAAATACATCATCAAAGAACAATCTGATGATAAACTGCCAGCTGGCATAAAGTTAGGTTGCGTATTTCCTGAAGGAAAAAAATAAAAATAAAAAAGGTAGATAAGCAAAGAAATCAACCAACTCTAATTTCCATCATTCTCTTGAAGCAGTTTCTTTCCATAAAGTGACAACTATTGGGATTATAGCAAAGGAAGAAGGTAAAAAACTTTCACAGCTGATTCTGGAGAGACAATCATTACCCTGCATAATTTATGCGCTATATAGACAGAGCATAAATTACTTCAGAAGTAGTAACAACCTAGCAGCTACTTCTCCAGGTGTAGATTAAAGAAAAACAGTAGAGTTTTTGTTACTATACACAGATAACCTTCCAGTGTCTATACCATAACTTCACATAGGAATCTGATCAGATCTGCACACAATTTACATATAGGGGAATATCTGTGTTAGTTTTGTTTAGTATATACAATCTATCCTTGGTTCTCCAGACTCCTAAAATATGCATATCCTTAACTCTGTATTGGGTTGGAAGATTTTTTTTTTTGCTTTTATTTCAGTAATGAAGTATGTTTTACTTAGGAAAATTAGCACTGTTCCGTAACTTCAGCAATGATTGAAAAAAAAGCAGTAGCTAGCAGTTACACTGAATTACTTAAACCTATCACAAGCCGCGTCCCAAATTAATAAACAAATAATGATACAAAGTGTCATCAAAACATTTATCTCCTCCAGAAACACATGTCCAAGATGGTGAGCTACACAGAATATCTGGAAGGTTCACAAATGAATGATGCAAAGGAGTCACAAACTACTTCAAAGGAGAATGACCTTTCAAAAATACTGTTTCACAGAGGAAACTTTGGTTTTAGCATCTATTTTGAGCCACAGCTATGACAACAAAGAGGTATCCAGGTATCCAGATATCCAAAGGGACATTCTATACCATATGATGTAGGGCTCAGCATATAAAGCTGAGGGAGGGAGGAAGAGTAGGACATTCAGAGTGATGGTGTTCGTCTCCCCAAGTAACCATTACACATGATGGAGCCCTGCTTTCCTGGAGATGGCTGAACACCTGCCTGCTGATGGGAAGCGGTGAATAAATCCTTTACTTTGCTTCGCTCACATGTGGCTTTTGCTTTACCTATTAAACTCTTTATCACAACCCACAAATTTTCTGACTTTTACTATTCTAGATCTCCTGGGGGATAGAGCAAGCAAGCAGCTGTATGGGGCTTAGTTGCTAGCTGGGGTTAAACCACAACACAACTGGATTACTGACTCTTGATACAAAACAAACAAGCAAAGAAAAAATAATCAGGAAGTTTCATGGATTTGTAGCTAGCTTCCTAAATAGCATTTCCTTTTTACTACTTTTACTTAATCCCTGAAAAGTAATCTAACAAGTCATGTTTTCTATTTAGAACTGTCAGTTTATTCCCCATATTTCAAGCAGAATGAAATAAATAAAACCTGTTTTGAACTGTGTAAAATCAACTCTTTCTCTCAGAAAGTATGAATCCTCTCATTATTTCTGTCTTAGCACATATACAGTCACTTCCTCAGGTGTTTTCTTTACCACAACACAAATAATCTTTTCTGTGTTCAGATCTAGCCAAAAGTAGAACCTACTGGCAGGTCACTGTTGAAAAAAGAAGGCAACATGGGAAATATGTTTTGACATTTTTAAAGTCCCTATTCATAGGGGGCTATGAACCCCCTGAAGACTGTGAATCGCAAGAGAAAAAGCTGAGGGAAGTGTGATTTTGTATACACTATTGAGATGGTGTCCAGAAATCACTGGTTTGTAAGGTAAGTAATCCTAAAGTAGCACTTACAAGTTCTGGATTTGACAAAAAGGAGAGTAAAGCTTACTACACCCCTAAAGGTATCCAAGAGGACACAAAGGAAAGATTTTATTTTCTTATACTGTTTAGATAAAGCCTGACTGTTGAAAATCCTCACAAATGTAACAGATAACATCTAAAAGTTACTTGCAATTCCTTCTGTGTACAGTGCTTATAAAAGAAAGCAAAAACTAGTGGCAGAATAGGATGAAAACTGATATAGGTTGCTAACACTGCAAGGTGGAAAAATCTGCTTGGCATGCCCCCTTCACAACATGCAGTAAATCAGGAGTTCATCGACGCATCAAGAAGTAACTTTAAAGACTAAAAAGAAATATCTTTTTGATACTATGAAAGGGTTGGTTATAATACTGTATCACTTCGTAGTCTCAGAATGCCCTGTGCATTTCAGATGACAAGCACAGCAATTTGCTCATATAATTTTTTTTGTTCTGGACGTCACAGTTCAGCACCTTGTTTAAATTTATGTGCAAAAATGCTGTGAACTAAAAACTTCTTACTGCTCAGCTTGAAAATTCAATTTGAATAATATCACCATGCGAAAGCATATTTTCTTCTGCATCACTGGAAGTTACACAACATCATTTAGCTTCTCCAATTAACTAAAGTGACACTAAGATCTTTGCAAGCATAATAGCAATGATAGGAATATATTAGAAAAGAAATTTATAGATATTCATAACATGGTTTAGGATTCATTGTAATGATTATCACCTGCTACAATTACAAAATACTGGCAACATAAAACAAAAGACTCCAACAATGCATTATAGAAAGGGATCAAAATAAATTACATCCTCCAACCTTATTGATTGCTGATGTATTCTGCAGCAAGTGGGAGCTTTGTTTCATGACAGCAGAGTTTCAATACCCCAGGTTTTGGTTATTTTTATTTTTTTTTTCCTGACCCTTTTACAGCATACTCCTTTGCTACTAATATAGCATTTAGCTCTGAAATCCGTTGAATTCATTGACATTATGGGGATAAGGACTGCTCAGATAAGTGAAAATTGATAGTCTCTTACTTTGTCAAATTGCAGGAGTACATTGGACTATTCTCTGAAATCCTAATTGATGAGTTTTCTTAACAGTCTGCAGTTGTTTGTTTCTTAAATTCACAGCAAGGGCAAATGATGCATTGCTTGTTAGGCAATTTGTCCAGAAATGGAGAACTGAAGAAAGGGAGATTGATTTGTTTTCCTTTTATTTTATGCTGTATGGAGTTCATATTTCTTTCATACTAAGCAATGCTTTTAAAAGGCTCAGGCAATATTATACTAGTCATTACAATTAACAGTTCTTAGAATAATACTGTAGGGTGTAGTGTGAAAGCATTAAGTAAAGGTCTTGTTGAGCTTGATCTCTTCTCATGTTGCTGCATAGGTTTCCCAAGTCACATCTGAAGTCTCATCTAAAGTCACAGAATGCTTGTCTCTTCTAGGCCTGCAAATGGTTGCACCACAAAAAAAAATCCTAGGAGCCATGTCAGTAAATGTGTTTAAATCATCCTTTAAAATGCATTCAATACTGGGGAAAATACAGAGATTAAATAAATACATAAGACTGAAAACATTGAACCAAGTACTTTTCCATCCTTCACATATAAAAAAGCTATGAGAGGAAACAAACCTTGACACTCAAGAATCTCATATGGCTGCCTCAGCTACCAAAATCAGTAATTTATATTTAACTGAAGAATATCTCTTCTTTAGCTGACTTATGTTCCAGAAAAAAAGATCAAGTTTTGATCTGAATACGTCAAATCGCATGGTCTAATATTTTCCTTGATAGTTTGTTCTACTGCTTAATCATCCCTCCGTAAACAATGTCTAACATAATTTTGAGTGGCTCACCCATGAATAGCCATTCATTCTAGTGACATCATTTCACGATGGACTAGAGAGCCCTTTAAAACTCAATGTTCCCTTTATATTGGAAGAAATGAATAGCTATGGCAAAGTTTTTCTTACAGTGTACCACAGAGATCCAGTGAATCTCCTCGGGACAGTGTTGTCTCATCCTCACAGCCACCTCAAGGAAGCCAAAGAAGCACCTGTATTTTTACTGATGTACAGCATCCTCTAACATTTCCAGAGTGCTATACCCCTAGTACTGCACTGGCCTTCAAATCTGTAACTTGGCCACTGCATTGGGTTATGAGACTATTTTACATTGTCAAAATATTTGAGGAAGCAATCAGCTGATTCAAATTTTGTTGAATTTGAATTTGTTGAATGTTGAATTTGCTGGGAGGGAGTTACTTAGACTGCATCAAATAGGTGTCAGTTCAGATCTCAACTTTACAACAGAAACTGAGTTTTCTTTGTTTTTTTCTGCTAGCTCACTGATATACTCTCTGTTTACACTGACTGATAAATACAGATATGCTGTAACTGTATTTTACTGTAATACGTTGTTTCCAAGATAACAATATTAAATACCACCTCCGAAGAAAATCAAATGTCTGATTCACCCTTGGACTATTTCTGTTAGGGCTAATAATATTATTCATTTTATTCATATTTTCCCAAGGGAAGTCATATTCTATGCACCTGCATATCCTGCCAATATGGCTCTCTGCAATACCTCAGGAGCTCACAAAAAGACCCCAGGCTGACTTTATCAGCTGAAATTCACAGCTCAGTTAATAGCTTATGAACAGCAGTCCAGTTTGAATAAGAAAACAATTTTGTATCCCAGAGCTTTTATATATTCTGATTGTGATTACTGAGAAGGTCATTTCTCAAAATGTCAGACAGTTTCTTATCAAAATGAGAAAGACACAAGATGTACTCTCTCTTGTGTGACTTTGAACCTCAAACTATGTCACTGAATTCAGTAAATTAAAAGTAAATTGTGGTGGATACTTTGTACAAAGTTTATTCCTTTGATAAAATCTGCCCTGTATGTTGTCTACATCTCTTTGAAATAGTGAACTATTAACAGAATTATTACAGAGCTGTCCTGGGTTCAGCACAGAGAAAATACGCCTAAAAATTAATATTTCTCAATGTCTATGTCTTTTTAGCACAAATCATTTTACATAACCAACAAAATCATCCACACAAACTACAGGGAAAATTTTGCACTGCTGAAGTTATGAAATTATTTGATCAAATGATGAATAATTATAGAATTCAGAGCCAGTGCTGATCGTGGCAGATGCCTTCATTTACAATATTATCTCTAAATCTGCCTGGGTTTTTCTTGTCCAGTTAATTCACTATCCCTTAAGGAAATTAATCAAGTCAGGATGCCATATGGAATAAAGCATAAATTTAAAATTTTATTTAATATAATCCAGAATGTTGCAGTTAGAGAAGAAACACTAGATGTTACTCACTGATTTTTAAGTTCTTATTGAACTTCTGCAGGCTGTGAACATGTCAGATTCAAAAAAATGCTCATATCTGTTCAATACTACTGTAGGTTACGGTTTCACAAATCATCATAACTCACTGTAATCATAGCATCGTAGAATGGCTTAGTTTGGAAGGGACCTTAAAGATTGTCTAGTTCTAACTCTCCTGCTATGGCTTAAATAATTTGCATTAAATTAGGCTACTGAAGAATATGGAGCAAATTTACTTGCAAAGGTTGCTAGTACGCTGGAGTAAATAATGATTTTAAGGCTCAAAAATAAATTACTCAGTTTAACATTACAGAAGGTCATAAAAAAATTTTGCAGTAGGTTATAAAATATTAGGATAAACTAACATACACCACTGTTCACCAGTAGATTGCTAGGAACCATTAATTGCAACAAAACCTGTGAAAATAAAATTCAAGATGTAAATATAGTGGTTCATATTTTAGCCAAAAGCTGAGCTTTACATGGATGCAACTCTGAAAATTTAACTGCAAATCCATTACCAGCTTTAAATACTATGTCCACAAGATTTATATTCACACAGACATGTGTGATTATGCATACATAATGAATTTTCAAGAAAACCATAATTCAAATTCTATGAAAGCAACTAATTTCAGATTTCACACGTGCATCTGCTTTGGAACAAGACGACACATAAGAAATACTAGATTAAAAAGAAGAAGATGGTCAAACACAGAATTATAAGGAAAATTTTCCTAAAATTTCCTGTGTGAATCAGCACTGTGACTGCCATAACTAAGAAAACCTTACGTAAGTTATATTTCACCTTAACAATATTCTTCGTGCATTCAGACACATACCTCACTAAGATGCTGAGTTCTGCGTACTTCCATTAACCAGTCCCAGAAGCTAACACGCCCACAGCAATCAAACATATACATTGTTAAGAATATTTTTTCATGAAGAGAAATATACAATAAACATTTCAATGTACTGTAACTAGTAAATGGAAGACATTTCCTTCAAATTATGTACCTCTTGGCTACACACAACTGTTATCCAGTTATCCCTGCAAAGGTAGTCTATGTTCTAGTAAAGTGAATTCAAAATGTTATCTAATTAGGCAGCAGCTGTTCAAAGGTAGTTTAAGTGAATGTAGAAGGGCAAAGCATTGAAAATTTGTTACACTAGTGTTACCTGCTACAGAATTACTGATTATTCCCAGTAGTAATGAGAGGTGTCAGAGAGCAGACTCCCTGTTGACCAGAAAAAAAAGAGTTACTTATTAAACACATCAGTAAAATAAATACATTCATAAAACTTGTCTAATCCAATGCATTAATTATTACAATTCAGTTCATGAGATTGTACAACCTTTGCATGTCATTACAGACAGTTGTAATGTTAGTGAGAGATTTGCCAGACCAAAAGCTGCATAAAGATTTTGGAAAGAGGATCAATGGATGAGAGATATTGTTGGCCCAGCTAAGTGTTCTTTAAATTCATTATTTTTCTTTTCACTCATAATATGTACCTGAGAATGCAGAAGGTATATAAAATTTGGAGGGTGACATCAGACTTCCAGAGGCAGTCCATGAGGAGATCTTAAAAGTTTAAGTTTACTACATCCACTTGTCTATAGTTTCCTTTAAGTTATTTCATATTTCACATTTCACACCAGTGTTCAGTCCTCTTCCTGGGAGAAATTTAGTCATAAATATAGTCTTAAAAAATGGAAAAAATTACTCTGTCCACCAAGTCCATCCCTTTTCTTTTTCTTATCTTAGCTCTCCTGCTTTCATGCTAGTCATTTATCATTTCTTTGAAACTTATCTGGCACTTAGCTTAACATTCTCCATTCACCATGACAGATTGGAATTTTGTAAAAAAATGGGGTTTGTTCATTGCATAACATAGTTCAGATTAAACTATTATTCCAAGAACCATGTATTTTGTTTTATAACTTACTGTGACCTTGTCTTTGTGATGAACTTACCTGATATGCTTCTATTTTTCTTGTCAAGTAGGAAACATTTATTCAAAAGAAGGAGAAGAGACAACTGGTTCTCCTTATCTGTAATTAAAGGGTAATAGGGCCACTGCTGTTCATAATGGCAATACCTATGAACTTAAACATGGAACTGAAAAAACACCTATTCAAGGCCCCTGCAAGCACAGGCAATCACATAAAACATTTAAAATGTGAAAGGTCAATGAGCATCCAATCTTTTTTCAAACAGATTAAATCCATGTGCTGCCTCAAGGGAACTCCCAACAGTAATCTTTAATTTTCAGCATATGTCAGAGAAAATGATATGGCAGGAAGAAGTTGTGTTGAAATATACTACTCATCACCTATAGATGGGAATAATGCTATCTTAATATATACATTGGTTTGAACTTCATACAGGATGGGGAAAAAGCAGAAACAATATAGCACTAGGTTTCCTCACTCCCACTCTAATCTCCTTGCCTCCCTGCATATCATGGTCAGTTATTACAGTCCCTGAAAGTGGGGGACAAACAATATTAGAATCATCTCTATCATTCATAGATTCAAAAGCTAGAGTCAGAGCATCAAAAGGAAAACTATTTTTAATATCCATATAATACTGTTCAAAGCATGCTAGAGAAAATTAGTGATGCTACTTACATCAAAGTCTGAGTACGTGTGATTTGTGCAATCCTGAACCAAATTAAGCTTTTAGAACTTTTTAACATACCTGACATATGATTTATTGAGGATATGAAGCATTGCTACTTGTTTCCTAGGCCAAGTAGTTAAAGACTTTGTCTTCAAAAAAGGGTAAAGAAAAAGCCCCCAAACCTGTCACAGAATTCTTAAGATTCTTCTATGTTAAATATATTTGTATATGTATATCTGTAGGATTTTCCTCTTTTGATATGAGTAACTACTTAGCTATTCTCAAACTTGGTGATATAAAAAACATTTCAAAATATTGATAAATTATTCTGTATTACTGTCCTGAAAATGTCTCTTCAACACTACTTTATTGTCCTGGTTTACTCTTACTCCCATTTTATGATGGCTGCTTAGCTCAAAATCAAATACAATAAAATGAAGAAGAAACAGAATTTCATAAGTGAACTCTCATCAAATATGTCAGAGGATAAAAAATGCCATATCAGCTAATATGCTTTGGTGTGGTTTTGGCTTCAGAGCTTTGTGGGGCAGAAGACTCAGTCATTCTTTTAGAAGCCAGAAAGTTAGCAACTAACAATACCTACCAGAATGGCATTTTCAAGCTCGGGAGGGAGGCAAGCACACCTCTTGACCATCAAGGTAGAAGCACACCTAGTTCTATTGTCTGCTGAGGAAAAGAATGACTTCTTTCATTGGCTGTATTCATAAGCCAACCCCAAAAGAAATCCATTATTAAACCAGTATTAAAGCTGAGAGTAGCCAAAAGGCCAGGAATAACACTTCCTGTTCAACACAAAAAATTAAGACTCTGGATTGTACCTAAGTCCAAATCACAGTGGGATCTGAGAGAGAGTCTTTTCTTTTTCAGATATACTGAATTCTTAACTTCTCTGATAGAATGCTAAGCAGCAAAGCAAATACACACAATGGGTTCGTTCTTCCACCCACACTGTAACATGATGGCAACATCTATAGACCTAAAATTTCTAAAGCAGCATAACCTCACCTCTTTCACATACACCCCTTCATATATTAAATATTTTAGTAAGGAAAACTGGTCTTCACAGCTTTCCACACAGAAGAACTAAATCATGCAGTTCAACAATAAGAACATTATACTACACATAAACGGGTACTTATAGCACCTAAGAAAAATATCAAAACATCAAAAAAGATCAAATATGCCAGTAATTTATCTCTTGACACTGAAGTAATTCTCCACACAATATTCTCTCAATACTGTAAAGAAAATTTTCTCTTAATATTCTAGAATGTTATTACATTCTTTAGCTGATATAACTCAGAATATTTCTATATATTGTAATAATGCTGCACAATTATTTCACAATGCAAATTTTCACACATTCTATAATTAAAGTTTAATCCTCAGGTGTTCTGATTTACAAACAGTCAGTGGGATTGCTATTTGTTTTCAAGATTGGTTCATTAAAAATATAAGAAATTTCACTCTGAAAATTGCATTATTTCTTTACTCTTGCCAATACAACTTTTTCTTATTGCATTCATAATTACATCAGTGCATGCACATACTGAAAACCAGGTTTATCTCATGTTTTAAAATTTCTGTCTAACACTGTGTGGAAAGATCTAGTCGTGACCTCCTCCTATTCTGTGAGTTGGAGTAAAGCCCTCTGTTCCATAATTCGCACAAGCTATTCTGTATCTGCACTCCAGTATTTATGTAAAAGATTCACTAGTTATCAATTTTATACAACATGGACCTGTGTACTTGCCTCCATTTAATAATAGGAATACCACTGCCCATGTGCCCATATGAGGACATTATGTGATTAAAAAACAAGAGAAACACAGCACTTAAAAATTAGTTATCTCACTGTTGAAATTTTTTGTTCCACGTCACAAGGTAGTTATCTGTGAGCAGAGAGATTTGTTTGCTTTAACATATTCAGGTTTGCTTTCACAATGGATCCAATCTCTACACTGAGAAACTTGATACTGATGAGAGACGACAAAAACCAACATTCCTCTAATGTAATTAATGCTATCTACTCCCAAGTCAGGGAGCCTAAGAAAAACGTGTATACACTCTTTTAAATACCACTTGCTAGGAGTAAACCTAGTCACTTATGTTTCAAGTAAACTCCTGAAAACAAGAATAAAGTCAGGAAGTTTTACATAGCAATCAGAACACAGTAACTGAGGTCAAAGAGGCTTTGAGTTTGGTGTGGAGCAGATCCAAGAAACAGTTCCCTTTATCTCATCCATTAGAAAAATCTGATGTCTGCAAACACGCCTTCATCTTGCATTTGTACCTCTGTGGATATCTTTCCTGAGGAATGCTGTTCTCAAGGGCTGCCACAGTTACTGAAGAATCTGCATTGGACCCAGCTGGAGACACCCCTAGAAAACCACTGAACAGCCCAAAGCAAGAACTATCCAGTGGAGAGAGCAGGGCACAGGGCTTACAAAACCTGCCAAGGTTTTGTCCTGCCAAGTGAAATGTCTGCTGGTTTTAGTTTCAAAACAGATTCCAGTAGCTAAAGCTGGATGCCTACATGGGTAGGTATCACCCCAATGTAATCTAACATCTAATATGACACAGCATAGTACGCAGTATTCAGGTATAGAATACGATTTACAGTTACATTCTCATCAAAGTTTACTCAGATTTCCTTGCTCAAGTCTAGACCATTCATCGCAAGCTTAAGGTTTGTAAAGTGAGACCAGGCTGGAACTGATTATAAGGAACTTATTTTCAATGGGAAAACTGAAAGAAGAATGGGAATTAAAGGGAAAAGATATGAGCAAGAGGAAATGAAACAAAATTACAGAAAGGACAATACCCTCCAAAATGCAGCCCAACAAGACAAGTACATAAATTGCTGAACACTGTTCAGCTAAAGACAAAAGAGGAACTGTAAAGAAACCATGAAAAAAAAAAATCCATCCTTAGCAGCCCTCTTTAGCTGTTAATGTAAAAAATGTTAGTGTATTCCATTTAAATGGTGCTAAATAGGGAATAACATTTAAAGTGCAAATTACCTGTAAGAGATACAGATAGAAGACAAGAGATCAGAACTGCCTGACTGTTGACCAAAAAGAGAGCATCTGCTGCTACTATTATCCACACTCATTAGCAGTCTGCATTTTTAATGCATATCAATTTTTTAACTTATCTTTTTTTTTCTTCCTGCTGTTGTAATCTTCATAAAAGATGGAAGAACTAAAGAGGATTAATTTTCTTTGAATTACATTCAGCTGAGAAGTCACAGCTGTGCCTATTTCTCACATCTTGCAAGACATTTACCTTCCTGGTCTTTTGAGCTCATTGTTTCCCCTCCTTCTTACATGAAGTCTTGGAAACACCCATTGCACTGACTTTTTAAAGTAGAAAGCTTTTTTAACTCAACCATCATTATACACCTATCTGCTGTGCTCTACATGATATCTGAGTTCTTTTCCTGAATTTATTCTATTTCTAGGCTTCTTGAGTCTTGAAGAAAAGCCTTTCCTGCTATGCATTGAGTGCCTAGATTGCATCAAGTACTCCAGCCTATTTCCAAAAAGAAAAAGCCTCAGCTTCAGTAGTTTTAGTGTCCTCTGATAGACTGAAGGAGGAATTGGCATATCAGCCGAAATACTTTTTTCAGAAAAACTTCATTCACTTTCTACTGGTATTTGGCCTAACTTCAGTTAGAGTGCAAGGCCATGGCCATCATGTTTAAGAACTAAGTCATTTTGAGCAATACGAGAGTATCTGAGTGGATCTCACCTTCAGGGAATGCTGAACTGACATCCTTGTCAAACCCGGCTCTACAAGGGATTTCAAGTTGGACGCCCGAAAAGTGAAGTGTCTGGTAATCACACCAGTTTCAAAAAGACAACAATCAATGTCAGTGTAATAATCCTCAGGTCCATTTGGGGTTGGAGGAGGAGCACAAATTGACCCTGTTTCCATGACAGATATATTTTAAATGTAGTTGTTTCTAGAGGTTTTATGTGTTTTACGAGTGCATATTTCCTTAGCATGTAAAACTGATTTTTTATATTTAAGACCCATGAGTGCAAAATGCATATTCTTAAACAGGATAAATAAAACACTTTCCATCTCTTAAATTTTTCTATTAGTGTCTTCATTGCGTACAATCAAAAACCACATCAGATAAATCCAACTTTATTCATATTCATGCTAAATATTCTGCACATCAGCATAGAAGAAAAAGAAGAAAAAACTACATCATGTATTCTACATTTGCCACCAATTTCACTCTCAGCAGGGACAATTTCTATTGGCATTACAAAAGCATTAACTACACTACAGAACTACAGAAAACAGATCCAAAATTAACTGTATTCTAGTTCATTGAAATGGTTTGTCAGCTTTTTTTTATTCTGTAAGCATCCACCCAGGAATGCAATAATTAGTCTGGACCATTATACTCAAGACTGGACAGGATATCCACCTAAATAAGTATGCAGTTTATTGAATTATTTGCATGAGGGTTTTCCCATATTTTCTTGAGTTTTACTGAATCCATATAGCATGAGCTGACATTTAAAGGATGATAAAATTAAAGTGTTTACATAGAAAATACATGTTCTCACAACCGTTTACTCTTTGTGCTACAACAGTATCCATCAAAAAACAAGGTTCCACTGTGCTAGGTGCTGTAATGCATAGTATGAAGAATCTGTACTTGAAAACAGAGTGAACCACACCAAGATGGTGAGTAATTGTGACACTGATTAAAGATATAAAAGACAAAAATTAGGGTGATACAAAGGACCAAAGGACAAAGGTATAAACGATAAAAATTGCAATGGTATTCCTCATGTAAACCATATCTGTATATAAGATATTGAATATCACATTTGAGATGGAAGGGGAACATATCTAGGTTCAGAAACTGCCTATGCTTCCTGTTTGTTAATTTATTTTTCACATTACCATAGAAACAACTTTTCTGTGTATGTCTACATCGAGAAGAGAAGGAGACAGAGGGAGTGTTGAATGAGGACAAATGCATGCTTTCTTACACAGAGACATCTGAATAAATCATCCATGATTTCTGAGGCATTCTGCCATTCCTGTACCAAAATAACACTTTTCTACATCTTTTTTTGCCAAAAAAGTTTGTAAATACCAGCTTACCTGTATGAACACAATTTAGCACTTTTAAAAGCCTACTTGCAATGAAGTAGTGAAATGCTGAAAATATCAAAGAGCAATAATACATTCATAAAGAGGTTACAGATGCCTGACTATACTGCAATAAGCAACTTTCTCAAAACATATCAAAGCTGTAGAGATATCTATAAATATTCTTCTGAATAAACAATCTGGGTAATTTACCATCCAGATGAGTGATACAACAGTACTATTTGGGGTTTTCTCACATGCTTTTCCTCTGGTCTCTATGTACTTGTGTTTCAAGTGAATTAACATCAACAGGAGAGACAAGCAGTTTTCAAGTTGAATTACTGTCTTGGACACTTCCTCTTGCCCTCTAACCCAAAAACCCAAAACCCTACTGGAGCCATCCTTAAAGAGTTTACCATCTCATTAAGAACATCATCTGCAAAGCAGGCTGTAGTCCTAGGCCAGTGGGAACAGATTTAATGGCAGAAGTTAAATCGTAGCACAAGCAGTGACAGTACAACACTGGACAACAGATTACACTTGTAAAATGAAATGCTAGTCATCCTATCTAGTGAAAAAAATATCCTCGCTGTGGAGAACTCATGACAAGGATACAAACCACTCTATAACATGACTTATTTGGTACATTCAGGTAATGAGCTACCTGAAGTCAGCGATTATGTCCTCCACCATACAAGCTTTACTTGTCTTTCCTGCATTGTTGAGATAGCTGTACTAACAAACCTTGACAAGACCTTTTTTTGCTGATTTGGATATTCATCATAATCAGGATCATACCAACAAACTCAGCATGGTGGTGTCTAGCACCTGAATACTTACAGTATTCATAACATCTCAAAGTTGTAAAATGAATGCCTATTTTATATTTAATTCATATTTTTCACTTGAATGAATAGTTATATCTTGCCTCCATTTTATGTTACTGATTTTGATAATAGGCTTTTAAATTATTTGACTTGCTTTTCTTGCTCCTTTGTAACATATGCTTGAAAGACATGACAACTGAGCTCTCAGAAAATATTGGATAACCATGAGAAACATTCTATATTATTTCCAAAAAGTCTTAACTAAAATCATTAGAGGAAATTTGTCATTTTTGTTGCATTATCATTCAAGCAAGCATTTTTTTATATGTAGCAATTTCTGCTTCTGAGTTTGTCTGATCTGAAGATTTATACAGAACTCACCAGCTCAAAGAAAACAGAGCAGAAGACCTCTAGTCCGTCCCCCGTCCTCCGTCCCCGTCCCCCCCCCCCGCTTTCCTGTCAGCAATCTGTTTAAATGAACAATTGCTCAGGCTTTCAGTACAATTCATTAAATCAGTACAGATCATTCACTTCTGAACACACTATAAGGAAAGTTAACAAATTTAACTCCTGCTTTGCCGTCAGACTACTTGTCGTGGTTTAAGCCGTAAATCATGCAGTTGCTCTCTCACTCACTCCCCTCTCCTTCTTCCCCCCGCTCCCGGAGGGATGGGGAGGAGAATCAAAAGAATGCAACTCCCACAGGTTGAGATGAGAACAGTTTAGTAACTAAAGTATAACACAAGACCCCTACTGCTGCCACTAATAATAATAATGACAAGGCAAATACAAGGAAAGAATACAATTGGTCACCACCTAAAACCCAGCCCGACCACGCAGTGCACCCCCACCCTTCTGGGTCTCTGCTCTCTGCTTTACCTCCTGGGCATGACGTGCTGTGGTATGGAATAACTTCTTTGGTCAGTTTTGGTCAGGTGTCTGCTTGTCCTTCCTCCCGGCTTCCCCTCCTCCTGGCAGAGCATGAGACTCAGAAAGTCCTTGGTCAGACCAAAACATCACTAAGCAGTAACCGAAACACTGGTGTTATCAGCACTGTTCCCAGGCCCAAAATCAAAAAACACAGCACTGCACCAACTACCAAGAAGTAGAAAAATGTCTGCTGCTGCTGAACCCATGACACTACTGCAGTGAAATTTGAGAACAAATATAAAGATTAGAAATAGGTATAAATGGTTTCATTTACTTGGTGGAATTGCATAGACTTTCATATTTCACAACAGGCCAAATCCAACATCATCCTTCAGTTTATATATCCTAGGCTGGTGAAAGATATTCTTACTATTTTGACTATAGTCACAACATTTCTTTAACTCCAAATGATATTATCTTTTCAATAAACATTTTGCATTTTAAAAAATTTGCATTTTACTCTTAATTTTACTTGAAAAATAAGTTAAATGGCAAGAATTCAGTCATGCATTCATGTCACTTCCATTGAAGAGTCCTATAAAAAGACATTTACTGAAAAGCTATCCTTCTTTCTCTTTGAATCCACATTCTATCAGTCAGACATCTCATTGATTAGTCTATAAAGAATCCTTAATTGTCAAGTCACAAGAAATTTCAGGTGTTCAATTAGCCACCAGATGCAGCCCACATAGTCTCAGAGTGCAATAGAAGCGTATGGCCATTAACCATGAAAAATAAGTACAAATTTTATAAAGTGGATACAAAGTACATCCTGTAAATCAAGCCAGGTTCCAGATGCAAATAGACTTTCATAGGATTCAATCTACACACACCATATGCTTTTAACCTCAAAAAGCCAAAGTCTGGTTTCACCTGTATGATTCTCTACCAATAGAACACCTGCTGGCATGTTTTGTAATATAAGGCTTTGTAGAAAACACACAGGAATAATAAAAGGCTGCCTCACCAATGTTAGAACAGATTCTTTCACTCCCTTTTAAACATAGGGGGTTTTTTTTCAGAAAATGACCAATTCTTTACTTATAGGTAGGGATCTTTTTAAAATAAAGCTATTTAGATGCTTATATGAGATCTAAATTCCAGTGTTTCCGTAACACATACAAAATACTTTGCACACACCCACAGCAAACAGAGTACAGGTAGCCAGCATTATTATTGTTGTTATTCTCACATACTGCAAATCTAATAAAAACTGGGATTATAATTCAGGAAACTTGAGCCAAAGCCAGTGAGATTTATATGCAGCATAATCATGTTACTTCAGGGATGGGAGACTGAAATTAAGAGTGGAAGAATTAAATCCAAGAGTTAGGACACTGGGCTTGCTGCTGCCATCACCACTAGAGAGGGATGAGGAAGATTGGAAATGGCAGTAACCAGCACATAGGATTCCCTGAGAAATGATCACTGATCTACCTTCTTCACCCTTTTCCTAGAGGCACCAGCAGCAGACAACTCGTTTTTCCTGAGCCTGGTGTAGAGAGCAGGCATTTTACTGCTCCCAGCCCCAACACCAAGCAGCCTGCTGCACACGCTGAGCCAAGACCTCTCTTCACTCTGGCTTAGCCAGCTCCACTACTGCTCTACTTGAGCACTCTCCAGCACCTTTAGCAAGAAGCATGAAGGTAAAGGTTAAATAGTACCACCTATTGCTTGATTTTACATTTCCTGCTTTAAGAACTAGAGCTAAGAGTGAACAAAGTAATGCCTCTCTTGACTGTAAAAGCAATGGTAAAACATATAACTTTCACACAGAGGTTCAAACTATAGTTCAGTTACTGACAGTTCAGTTCCTTGTGGACAGACCTGGCTAAGCATATCCCAGACAAGAACAAGTACATGTTTCAACATATCACATCTTTAACTTTCCAAAATGCAGAGCAACTAGATACCAAATCAGAAAGGGTGAAAAAAGGGGAAAAATCCAACGGCCAGATTCCGTCTTTTGTTTCTCTCATACAATCCTCTGAGAATCAAAGACATTCTAGAGAAGGGGCATCATGGATTTAATTCTGAGTTTATCTGCAGAGAGAGAAGTTTTTTTTTCATGTAGTAGTTTCAAATATTTATTTTCCTACTGAGCACTCTGGAATATTCTTCTTCATGGCTATGAACACAAATGTCTGAAGTCCCATTTCTGTAATTATACAACAAGTATTTTCATTCAAAACACAAAATAGGGAGAAAAATATTATTTTTATTATTTTTAGCAATTATGCAGTTGTAATTTCATGTTATGTTTTTTCCATGGTCTTGAGTCCCACTGTGAGAGTGAATACTGCTGGGTACACTGCAAAAGTAAACCGAGACCCCATGCTGCAAAAAGCTGAATTTAAGTTTTTCCTTGAACTCTTTTCTGATGGATAACTTTTGGCTTCACTTATAGTGAATTAGAGAATTGCAGCATTTCCTATGGCTTTTTTTACTTGTTAGAGGGAGATGTTTAAAAATCCTATGCTGTTACTTTTAGTAAAATATTACCAGTTTTATCAATTTATGCCCCAGTAAATAATACTGCTAAGACACAAAAAAGTTGGAGAGGAAAACGTAAGTTTACATTATATCTGATTATAAAAATGGAAAGGATTAAAAAAAAGCTTACAAAAAATGTCCCCATAGTTATTTATGATATTAGGAAAAAAATATAATTTAGTTAGAAAATAATGATTTATCATCTAAATCAGGAAATCTTTTTCAGTCCACAATAGAAGTTCTCATGAAAACCTTAAGATACATACCTTAAAGCCAGTAATGCCACTTCATTGGAAGAATGTGTGACCTTATTTTGGAGAAGGGAAGCACACTGGGGCAGGATATATGGGCGTCTCTCAGAACAGAGGCGATCAGTGGATCAACCATAGTGGATCGCTGCTATATCACTACTCAGTCTCTGTTAGTCCTACATCACCTATCTGCTAAACTCTACGACGGTTTTGTTCGGCAATTCTTTATAACTGCATTTCACAACTGAGTAAGATTGTGGGTTACTGGAGAAGACACAAAGTACCGACCTCGCTTCTGACCATGTAATTCCACGTGCCATGCTCTGTTTAGACTACAGGAAGAAATTGCATGTATGTTTAAAACAGTATGCATATCTCTCACTTTTCTTCTTAATGCATAATCATCTCTCCAGATTCCATTAACAACATTGTGACTTTAAACAGATTTTACAACCAAATAACATTACAGTGTGGCAATTAGTGCCTTTAACCCTCCAGTCTGATATGTGAAACAGGATTTTAATTAGCCATCTGTTGCTCTCAATTCTAATTGTTGCAAGAAATCATAGAATAATAGAATCATAGAATAGTTAGGGTTGGAAAGGACCTTAAGATCATCTAGTTCCAAAACCTCTGCCATGGGCAGGGACACCTCACACTAAACCATGTCACCCAAGGCTCTGTCCAACCTGGCCTTGAATACTGCCAAGGATGGAGTATTCACAACTTCCTTGGGCAACCCATTCCAGTGCCTCACCGCCCTCACAGTGAAGAATTTCTTCCTTATATCCAACCTGAGCTTTCCCTGTTTAAGTTTTAACCCGTTACCCCTTGTTCTGTGCCTCCAGTCCATAATGAAGAGTCCCTCCCCAGCATCTCTATAGCCCCCCTTCAGATACTGGAAGGCTTCTATTAGGTGTCCACGCAGCCTTCTTCAGGCTGAACAGCCCCAACTTCCTCAGCCTGTCTTCAGACAGGAGGTGCTCCAGTCCCCTGATCATCCTCGTGGCCCTCCTCTGGACTTCCTAATTTATACCATAATTTATCAGTGGGAAATAAAAGAAACTATTTGTTTTCATCATTTTACTGAGATACCTCAAATATTTTTATCTATTCTAGCACAGAAACTAAGATTAGTTTCTGCTGACATGAAAGTGTACTTTTGTACTTAGAAGGAGTCTGCACATGGCAGAAGCAAAGCAAAATAATGTCAATAAACCTAATTTATCTATGGGCCTCCATTTCCAGAAATTGTTTTTCTGACATTTGTGTCAAGCAGCCCTTGTGCTTGTAAAGACACAAATAACCACTAACCCATAACGTATAACCAAAATTACCTATAGAGAGTACAGAGGATAGTACAGAGTCCTTGCCATGCCAGAATCTATATTAAGCTGCAAAAGCCAGAGAACTCCTCCTGAGTTAATAAAACCTTTCTATATAAAGGAAAAGAGGGAGTTGCTATTGACAATCTTTGTTTCCTAGTAGTGAGAGTAAATCAGATGACACAGCTGGTAACAAATGGAAAGCTTCTTCAAGAAAATATCCTGCAATCTCTCCTATTTGGAAAGTTGCACAGTTTGCCTATTCAGTGAAGAGCCCTTTCTTAGGAACACAGCCCTGAGCTGAAATCCATAAGATTCAGACCAGAGTAACCTCTGTGCAGTTGTAGAAAAAAACATTATGCTAAGATCAGAGTCAGAAAATCTAAAAGAACAGACAGTTTTAAGGGTAGAATATTGCTGCAAACTTCCTCTTAGAAGTCATGAGAGTTAATGCATCCCACAGAGCCTGTACTGGCTAGGGAATATACTTAATCACAAACAGCTATGTATCTGCTTACTAAAAGCCTTCATTTAGCAACCTTTGTTATACTATTGCTCCTATAATGCTATGACAGAAATTGAAGAGATAAGAGCATAATTCCTTAAACAACCTAAAACCATTAAGCAATTTAAAACTCTGCCTTAATTTTGTGACAGTATCAAGGATTCATACGTTGTGCTTAGTTAAAATCTACTTTACCTTTCAACACTGAAATCTCAAGATAAACTTTATCAAAGTGAAGAGGCATTTGACATTTGCTTCAGGCTACCAAATAAAAAATTAAAAAAAAAAAAAAAAACCAACAAAAAATAACAAAACAAAAAAAAAGAAATAAGCAGAAAATGCAGCCACAAAACTGAAATGAGAATGACAGCCTGGACCTTACTGCAATCTAAAACTGCCCCCATCTGAAGTCAGAAAAGAGGAATATGAAGAAGGCTTAAGCCGGTTCCAGATTTACATTCTTAATGTCTTCTTTCATAAGTACACTTCCTCAATATGTTCCATGAGCAGGAAATTCAATTTTCAGTAAAACAAACATTTTCCATATGAAAATCAGGACATCATGAAAATACCTAAACTCATTAATAAATTAAATGTCCTCATAAGAACTGCAGCAGATAGTAAAAGGAGATCATGTTCAAACAGATGACCAGATCAAAATAAATAGAAAGCTGTTCTTTTTTCTCAGCTGTATAAGACAGCCCAGCTAAAATGCATCTCATTCCCCTGCAAAAATCTGAAAATTATTTCTACTGGGAAAGATTGTCCTGTTTGATCATGTGAAATAACCTGAGTCAATCAGAAAACACAAAAATTACTTAGTAACTTTCATATAAATTGCCAGCGTTATCTTTCAAGCTGAACTCTAGCTTCACCATTAAAAGTTATAATTTACTCATGCTGAGAGGTATTTGAGATAAGCACAGGAAAACTCAGAAGGTATCTGAGATACCACTCTGTGGCAACCATTGGTAAAAGCTAAGTTTGAATGGCAGCTCTGCAGGCTCAAGCTTAAAATACAGCCTGAACAGCAGCATTACAGGCAAAAGGGCTCTGGGGAGACAAGAAATCAAGCCCTGTGAGGGGCTGGCTGAGGTTTGTTTTCCCCTTCTGTTCTTTTTAACAAGGTTAAATTTAGTCAAAGTTCAAACGCAAATAATCTACAAACATTGTCTGTTTATTTGCACATTTGGAACAATTAAAGTCACTGTTAACTTTATTTTTTCTTTAATCATATTTACAGACACAAAAAAAAAAAAATCCCGTGTTTGGGGCTTTTTTCTTCCTTTTCTTAGCCTTCAGCTTTTAATCTGCCTGTTTGTCACACAAGCGCACAATCCAGAAAAAAAAGGGGGAGTTCTGTCCTGCCAGATATCACTTTTTTCCTAAATTACAAAATCCCACTGACATTGTACCCCTAATTTTTGGCAAGAAATAAACAAACCTAAACAAAACAAAAAGACCTTATCCAACCAAACAAAACAAAGAAACCTTATCCAACCAAACAAAACCAACAAAACCCACATCACCGCAGCCTTGAAATACAACCATAAACTTCATGCAGACAAAAGAATAAACCAATATTAAAATCTCCACAATTGCAACTAAACACTTAATGTCTTTAGCACTCCCTTTGTGACAGTTTTCACACACACACACTACACATGCACTAGTGCGCTCCAGCTGGCAGGGTTTTTATACTGCCCAGGAGGTCCAGAGAAAGGCGACCAGGAAGCACCAACTATAAATTTTGCATTGCAGCGACTAAAATCACAGTTGTAAGACTGATTATTCTGCAAGTACTGAAGCCACACACATTAAAGCTTCCAGATTAGCCATTTCTTGTGTGGATACTTGGGAGATACTCTGACGATGGAGGCCAGAGAACTAATGAGACATAAACGTACTTATTTTACAAACAAATTTTGCAGTGGTTTGATAAAAATCAGTGTAGAATCTCATACTTTGCATCCTAAATCTTTGTTAAGGATGAAATCCTCTCTGCTTTATCCACTATTTAAACTACACTGGAAACATTTCTTTTTTCCTATTACAAATCTTAAACAGACATACTCACCCCTTCGCTGTGCACGTCTGAGAAGAAATGTTAGTGGTTGTGGCAAAGCAGCAAGACTGAAAATATTAATGTAATTTCTATCCCACTTCCAACAACCTACTTCCACTGGGGTGAAGATGGGAGGAGTAGTCACCCATTCATCCCCAGTGCACTTGCAAGTGCCCCATCTTTGCTGAAATCAACACCAGGAGGCAGTTTGAATATTAGTTCTTGGCAGTTTCAGGAATAGAGCATTCCTTGTTTGCTCCCAAAGACAGGCAGTAAGTTGAATTTGCCCTAGAGTCTCCCAAGGGCTTGTAGCAAAACTAAGGGTGCACTGCAGTGTTTTCAGAGCAAGGTCTCCAAGGCAGAACTGTCAGTGATAAAGGCAGGGGTGGTTTCAACAGTTGCTACCCAGAGCTGTCACTGCTTTAACCATTTCTGCTGCAAGAAAACATTACTTCCATGAACTCTTTTCCTTTTCTGTCTCTCCTTAATGTTTTAAATTTATATGAACTACTCAGTTTCAGGACTGTATGCATTTACAAAATCTTGTCAAATAAACACTGAATTTTCTGGTGGTCTTTCAAAGGAAATCTAGCTCTCTTGGGAGAATGTTATATCGGTTTAAGTACTGGAAAAAGTCAAGAATATATTCATTTTGATGACAGATGAAATGTGAAAAAATACTTCCATACTAGGTAATGTTACAAACAATACAGTGTTTGTCAGTAAAACAGAACAGCAGTACTCACATTAGATTTTGGCTTTTTTTCTCTTCCCATTACCTTGCCTTTTGCAATAAACAGGTTATCTTTGACCAATTTTGCATTCTGAAAATACATAAAGACCAAAACTATCTAACTTCAGGGCTCATAAATTTACAGGAATAATATAACGACTAAAGATATCTTGAAGACTTCATACTGCTGGATTTTAAAGCACCAAGCTTTTCTTTCAATATGCGCTTCATTTTCTGGCGACATTTTTATCAACAGCTAGGTGTTGAAAATATTTCTGTACTTATTTAGCGGTAAAGTAGCTCTCATGCTTATTAAATGTATTTTATTCAACATAACAAATGTATCTCAGTGCTGAAAGCATAAGCATTTTGTCATACTGAAGAAGAAAACTATGCATACTTTCATGCTATTTCAAATCATAAATTAGTGTGAATAAAGCTAAATACTGTGAGCTAATTCAAAATCACTGAATGGAATCAATGCAGTTTAAAAAGATCTGTGAAGGAAGTCATAAAAGATATAATTTTTGCATCCCTTTTTTAAAATGGGTTTCTCATACACAGTTTCACCAATACTAATGGGGCTGCTCAGAATAGTCTGAAGCAGCACAGGCTTGGAAAATAGAAAGTCCCTTACTGGTGCTGGCATGCCCTGAAGAGTTAATGCTTATTGCTGAAATAACCTGGGGAGCATCAACAGATGAGGATTTCTAAATAACTAAACAAATGGATTCAATGGGATCAATGAAATGTAAGAATTCATCTTTCTCAGTGTGTTTAGTTCCTTATTTCATTTTCTCTGTTTCTGTCTTTTCTATGCATGCAAACAAAGAGCACCTTTTCCACTAGGGATACTTAGTTTTCTTCTCTACTGCACCCACATAAGCACCACCAGGATTCTACTGCACTGAAGGGGTGAATGCTAGGACACCATGCCCTCTAGCGAGACTACCAACTTCTTCAGCTGCTGGAGTGATGCTTCATGAGGAATCCTGCACCACACAGAGCATTCTGTAGTTTGAATGCAGACTGAAGGAAAAGTACAAACCTCTGAATAAACCTTACTCTCTACTGTAAAAGAAGCTTCACAAGCTATTACACAAAATCAGCTACAAGAGGCAATCACATCATCACAGAGTGGGTGAGGTTGGAAGGGACTACTGAGGATCATCTAGTCCAAACCCCCTACTCAAGCGGAGTCACCTACAACATACAACTTCCATAACCAGATTCTCTTTAATATCTCCAGGGAAGAAGACTCCACATACACACAGATAGAAACATCATTTTAAAGTGTGAAATAACTCTCCTACTATCCAGCTGAAAGCATACAAGTATAGTCTAGTACAATTTCCAGGCTGGCCACAGCAACTAAAGGATTCGAATCAAGTGGTGGTAGGAAAGATGAGTGGTGAGAGTGATCAGTGAAGCAGAATATATAACCTGTGAGAATAGACTGAAAAAAATCTGGAAATTTTAGTTACAGAAGACATAGTTCTCTTTGAAGAAAAAACCTTAATATTGGGGTTCAGATATGCAAACATGAGAAATCAAAGTAGAGAAACTCATTAAATTGTAGGGAGGAAGGTTTAGTTGGATATTTCAGGCTTTTGGATAGTAAGAAAAAGTTTTTCAGTAGTAAGGAAAATTATATATTGGAAAAGACTGTGGAATCTATATCACTGGATATTTTCAGTAGGAAGCTGGACAAATACCTAGCACAAGTACTTTGCATCCTGCCTTTGAGCAAGGTCTCTGTTTCAAGTCCTGTTTTCTATAATAGTCTGATGTGATTTCACAAATTTCTTTCACAAGGGCAGGAAACTGATAGAATTAAGGATGAATCACATTTGTAGCTGGGCAAAAATTTCAGTGTGCAAAATCCATTCACCTGCAGAAGCACAAGAGATGATGCACATTTCTCTGTCAACAGGATTGCCAAAGGGTCCTATTTGCTCTCCCTAAGGGAAGGATGAAAACTGTAGAACAGGTTACAAACAAAAGTCACAAGTGTTTAAAAACGAATCTACAAAGCTCTCACTAAGGTAACAAGTAAAAGTTTAATAGAGATGGAGCTTTACTGTGATTATAGTTCACATTTCTGGTAGGAGTTGCATTCTCTGGGTCATATGACCAAGACACTGTACTGCTCTTCCTGTCAATATAATTAACACCGTTACCTAGTACTTGTAAAGCGCATCTCCTCTCAAAAATCAATACCAGCAGACAGTTTAGACTCAATACAATAGACTTATTTAATTGATTCATCTAGTAATACCATGTCATTGTTTGTTCTTCAGATGTAGTAGGCATTTGGTCTTCCTTAATATTTTAGAAAACAAAATCAAAAATAAGTCATTTTCTCAACTATAAGCAAAACAAATGACACTCCCATTTCAAGCTGGAGATAATTTGCTTTTTAGGTGCTATTATCCTGAGAAGATTGTGAAGAAAAAAACTACATATGGAGGGCCTTCTTAAAATCACTGCTTGCAAAATATCAGTGTCCTGGGTTCAGCAGTAGCAGTCATTTTACTCCTTCTTAGTAGCTGGTGCAGAGCTGTGTTTTTGACTTTCAGCCTGGGAACAGCATTGATAACACCGATGTTTATAGTTATGGCTTAGAATGTTTTGGTCTGACCAAGGACTTTCTGAGTCTCATGCTCTGCCAGGGAGGAGGCAAAGCCGGGAGGAAGGACAAGCAGAACACCTGACCCAAACTGACCAAAGAGATATTCCATGCCACAGCACGTCATGCCCAGGATGTAAAAATGGAGGGCAGAGACCCGGAAGGGGGGGAGAGGGGATGCACTGCTTGGTCGGGCTGGGTATAGGTGGTGAGCGATTGTATTTTTTCCCTTGTATTTCTCTTGTCATTGTTATTATTGGTGGTAGCAATAGTGATTTGCGTTATACCTTAGTTACTAAACTGTTCTTATCTCAACCTGTGGGATTTGCATTCTTTCAATTCTCCTTCCCATCCCCTGGGAGCTGGGGGAAGAAAGAGGAGGGAGTGAGTGAGCAAAACTGCGTGAGTTAGAGAGGCTTAAACCACGACAGTTCTTTTTGGAGCCCAACGTGGGGCTTGAAGGGTTGAGATAACGACAGGATTAATAGCCACTCGTCACAATGCTGATTTATTGGCTCTCAAAGTTGTTGCTCTTGATTCTCTTGAGTTCATGGCTTCAGCCTGTTGTACTTTACTTACAGCCTGTATTTTTTATCTCAGCATTTTTCGGATATGGGTTTTGGGTTAAGGTTCTTGTTCCATTGTACTTTATTGGAATGGCTTGTAATACAGGCAGGCTCTGGAAGAGGGGGGGGCGGATGTGTACCTGGCAGTTTGGTTGCTCCTCACCGTCTTGGCCTTTGTCCCTGCCTCCGTCTTCATGAGGCTGTGGGCAGCCGAGGGGGGGCGGCCCCGGGAGCCGCCAGGGGCCGAAACAGCCAGGGAGAGCGACCCACAGGAGCCGAGCCACGCGGCTGCCGAGCAGCAGGAGGAGATGACGGTGGAGAAGCCGAGCCCCGTAGCCGAGCCCAGCCCAGCGGTGGTCGGGAGCATCCCCTGGCCGCTGCCTGCAGAGCCCCTTGAGCCCGAGCCCCAGGAGGATGCAGGAGACCACGCAGGACTTCCCAGCAAGGCAGAGGAGGAAGATCTGGACTCAGACAAAGAGCAGCTGGTGGTGAGAGAGCCGACAAGCACAGCAGCTACACCAGCACCAGTGACAAGTACAGCAGCCTCATTTGAGAGTTCTGAAGGTTTTGAATGGCCTTTGGGTACCTTGAGACCTGCCTGCTGATTGCGATGGGGATCAGCATGTTGGCACACATACAGAGTGTGTTTTACCCACAACCATTTCATCTGGTCCCAAGAGTTAAGCAGAGTGGGGTGTGGGCCTTGTCTGGGGTTAGACTACGATGTAGGATGACCAAGAGATTTTCCCCGAGGCTAGACAGTCATGAGTGGAAGGGTGTGTGGGACAGTATGGGCAAGCATTTAGTCCACTGGGCCCCTCCAGTGCTTTGGAAGCATCGGAGATGGAAGGCAGCTGTATGGAGTCCCCAGCAACAAGCTGCAGAAACTGCTGGAGGGGAGGGTGAATTATTTTGAGCCTGGTGGGCCCATGACACCTCAGGCCATCAGGGCAGAGACGCAGCATACAGATGGACTCATGATCGAAGGTGGACTTAGCAGTGTACACTATTGCCCAGGTTAACCATGAGTGTGAACACTGCACACAGCCTCCCCTGCTCTGAAAGACTGTTACAAGACATGGAGCCCGACATCACGGACAGAATGGACTCAGCAGCTTTGTAGGGATTGGTCCATGCACTAAGGGATGAACTCTCTCTCTCTCTGTGCGTGTGTGTGGATGTATATATATACATGTGATGGTATATTGAAAATGTGGGATCTGAGCATGGCGTGAATGGTATGGAATAAGGGGTAGATACTGTCATGGGCTCAGCAGTAGCAGTCATTTTTCTCCTTCTTGGTAGCTGGTGCAGTGCTGTGTTTTTGACTTTCTGCCTGGTAACAGCGCTGATAACACCGATGTTTTTAGTTATGGCTTAGAATGTTTTGGTCTGACCAAGGACTTTCTGAGTCTCATGCTCTGCCAGGGAAGAGGGGAAGCCGGGGGGAAGGAGAGACAGGACACCTGACCAAAACTGACCACAGCACGTCATGCCCAGGATGTAAAAACAGAGAGCAGGGACCTGGAAGGGGGCGGGGGGGGGGGGGGGGGGGGGTGCACTGCTTGGTCAGGCTGGGTATAGGTAGTGAGCGATTGTATTTTTTCCCTTGTATTTCTCTTGACATTATTATTATTATTGGTGGTAGCAGTAGTGATTTGTGTTATACCTTAGTTACTAAACTGTTTTTATCTCAACCTGTGGGAGTTGCATTCTTTCGATTCTCCTTCCCATCCCCCGGGAGCAGGGGGAAGAAAGAGAAGGGAGTGAGTGAGCAAAACTGCGTGAGTTATAGAGGCTTAAACCGTGGTGATCAGCTAAAACAACATGTTTCCAGCTCTTTTTTGCAACTCTTGGTGTCTCAAAATCAGGACATGAATGTTACTGAATCTAATGATTCTCTGTTATGGGTATTGCTTATGGGGTTCCAAAATTTTCTTTGAACGTGCCTAGGCTGAGAAGCTGATATATTGTTTGCTTGTCAAACAGCTGGAAAAGCTAGACAATATCATTAGACGTGGTATTGAAATGATGAATGGATGGATAGCTTATGCTCACTTGCCTTGTGTTGTTTGCTAAAGACATTTTGGTAATACTTCCTGCTCCTTTCAGTTCTAACAAATTGCCTCCAAAATGCACAGTCATCTAACTTAAAACCAAGACTCCCAAAACAGAAAAATAAAAAACACAGTACAAAATACAAGTACAAATCTATATTTCATACTGCTTTGCTAGAAAATGTTCTAGTTGACTTTAGTTCAAAAGCATCTCTGGAATATGATGTATATTCCTTTTCAAGGACCTGATGATGAACCTCGAAATACTTAGGCCCTTTATGACAGTCCATTGCTGTTTCTAGCTTTCTCAGGTTCTTTTGTCTGCTTCTACTCTTATTCTGTCTTTTCTTAGACATAAGCAGTCAACACTTTGTGGTTTCCATTCAGTCTTGGAGTGCAATGCATTTTATCGTCTTCATTTCTTAACCTTTGATATAACTTCCTGCCTCTTACAAACTGTATTTTGATACCTGAACAGTGTATTCACTTACAAACTCTCATTTTGCTGGATTCTTTTGCAACTTTACATTTACTTTGAGCTTTATCACAAGCTAGACTATGGTTCACAGACATTTTGGTAAAATTTCTCAAAATAAGCCTCTGTATTTGAATCAATTCATACACATCCATCTGGTCATCACCCTCCTAATCTTTCAGAAAATGCCCTCTGTTGCAGGGTTGAGAAATCATCCAGGTGGATTAATCTTCATGACAGGGTTTAGCGCCATTTGTATATCTGCCAGGGTGAGAAAAGTTGGCAAGATGGACAGAAGAGGAAAGGCTTATCCAAGAAGGCTCACAGTGTCTGTTTATCTGTTCTTACCTTCTTTGCTATCCTTTCAAGCATACATTAAGATACTGTTATCTGAGAGCCAAATAAACTCCGAGGCCGAAAATTTTAGAGAGAGACTGGTATACAACAACTTTGGAATGGAAACCCCGAACTTCCCACCTTTTATTGCAGCCCTGGAAAACTATTTTTAAAGTAGTCAACATTCCAAACAGTATACAAAGAGACAATGTTTCTGATTACAGTTAATAATCCACAGAGATATTAAGTACCTTTTTTATCATTAGTCAATACAGTCCTCTGTGTTTCCATTACAGCCTAAGATCATCAAATGTGGAAAGGGCACTGAAAGTAAAGGAGGCATAGATTTTAATATTCCCACCAGAGAGACATTTGGCCATTTTTAATGATGAAGTAGGACATTATTCAAAGTTTGATTCAAAAATGGACTGAAGACATAAGTCAATCTCTCTTCTGTGTAATTCACACATCTCTGCCATTACCACTGTAACATTACCTTTAGTAAGGACTGAGCAGCTTACTGGGTTGCAGCAGATCAATAGAATTATTCGCATATACTTCATTAACCCACAAGTCTGTAATGGATCTTTTGCTATCATCACACATATAATGAAATTTTGCCTCCTAAGTAACATCATACACTTATTTAAACCAGCTGGTTGCCTTTGTACAGGAGTATTTCTCAGTATAATAAATCATTTTCTCTGTTATTCTTCAGTTACCTAATGGTTGCAGTATATTTTACTTAGTGGCAACCAGTAAAATGTTTTTAAATAAAAAATACTGAGTTAAAAGTGCAGCAGAAGAGCCAGAACAGTTTTTCATTCTGCAGAAATAATGACAGACCCAATTTATTCTGCTTTTAGAACAGCACACACTTAAAGCTTAAGACCACTTCCTTCACTAAAATGAAATTTAAGTTCTAACATCTAAAAGACCATAGTCCCTCAAACATTTATGTTTAATCAGCATACTTCTCTGACATGGTATTTGTCTCAGAGTTTGATAACTAATCTAGTATTTGCAGGAATTCTGAAGCAGGTCTCTCTAGAGAAAGATTCATAGAATTATGGAATAGTTAGGGTTAGAAAGGACCTAAAGATGATCTAGTTCCAATCCCCTTGCCGTGGCCAGGTATGCCTCAACTAGACTATGTCACCCAAGACTCTGTCCAACCTGGCCACACTAAAATTCATCCCATACTAAAACAGATGCTGACAAAATGCCTTCCTGGATTTGTTTAGAATAATCAAAAAAATCATTCAGGTTGAAAGAGACCTCCTGAGAGCATCTAGAAACAGGCTTCTCAGGGAAGTGATGGAATCACCACCCCTGGAAGTGTTCAAAAATCATGTAGATGAGGCCCTTAGTGACATGGTTTAGTGATGGATTTGGCAGTTCTGGGGTGGTGGTTGGTCTTGTTGATCTTAAAGTTCTTTACCAGCCTAGTTAATTATATGATTCTAATTCTATTATTCTAATTCTATGATTCTAGTCTACCCCCCAACTAAAGCAGGGTCAGCTAGAGCAGGTTACCCAATACCATTTGAGTTCAATGTATCTTGCCTACACATTTGTTAGCATCACGTCAAGCAGCATCTGAGAACAGTTAGCACTGAGCAGCTTCATATAAGTTTCATACCAAATGAATCTGGGATCCCAAAACCATGATACATGTTGGACTATTGGAGATACATGTTGGACTATTGGACTCCTGTAGAAGTCCAAGCCTTAAAGACAACACAGCTAAAGATCCACTCTTTGCTTCCTCTGATTCTTCCAGTTCACCAAAATGTACTTTGGCTAGATGTTTAATACTTTCAAGCATCAGACAAGGGAGAAGATGAAATATCAGTAGAAGTTTTTAAGTCAAAAAAGAATGGGATTTGAGATGGAGGCTGATTCACTTCAAGTGACAGTGTGAGGTAGCTGTGGTTACAACACAATAGATCTGTAAATCTGTACTTAGTGACACAAGCATTCCCTTCAACACTGCAGTCCTCTTGTAATTCTATGCAAAACTGAACAGACTCAGTGGAAGTAACTAAAAGACAAATAGTTCTTCCCTTCTAAAACTAACTCAACCATAGTGGTTAGGAAAGGCTGTCTTTGAACTTTGTCAGACAAAAGAACATGTGGAGGCTAAGATAGGAAAGACTGCAAACTCCGCAACTTATAAATGAAAGAATACACACACATCACCTGGATACCCAAGGTTTGTAAAGGCTCTTGGTGTACAGATCCTGGAGAAGGTTCTGCCCTGAAAAATTTGAGTTAACTTACTTCATCCTCCAGCTGGATGCCCAAAAGGATATACAATGAATTTTGCATTAATGTGCCCCCCTTATTATTTAGCATGGTAGACATCATCCTGTTCATCATGTTGACTGTTGTAATTCACATCCTACGGCATCTGAGTGCCACACTCACCAACTGCCAAAGAAGCCTGGCCACCTACCACAGAGCTGCAGATTCCAATCTGGTCTAGTGGAGGGTGTTCTTGCCCATAACAGGGGGGTTGTAACTAGATGATCTTTAAGGTCTCTGCCAACCCTAACCATTCTATGAATCCATGATTTTACAAGCAATGCACAACTTAAAATTCACTAGCAATGCTCAGCATTTTTTAGTTGCCTTAACCTGTTTTCTATTGCATTAACTTCACTTTCCCTGCAGAAATGAGAATTTGTAGTGGCAACATGGACACCCCATTAGTGAAGTGATACAGAATGACTTAGAGGTGTGCATAGATCACTGCAATTCCTTCTACTCCTGCATAACCTGCATTACACTTGTATTTACACAACTGAAAATAAAGGTTGGTTTTGTACAATTAATCAGAAGGCACATAATGAAAAAAAGTTCCATGCACTAATTTTGAGCATTTTCTTTGGCACCTAATGCAAATAATAGAAACCCGCTTCACAAAAATATTTATGTCCTACTTGTCTTAATGTATTACCTTTCAATATCCCAAATCCTAGCACCAGCACCCATAAAGCTTATCAAGGGAAGTTCATTGCCTTCCCTATGTTTTCCTCTGTCTTTCCTATCTTTCCCTGTTTCTATGCAATATAAGCCTAAGTCAGCACACATTTCAAAATGAGGTTTTTTACATGTATGTGTATTATTGCATATAGTGGTACTGAATCACATTTTGTTCTTTCACAATTTATGCAGATAATAATTTTACACAATAGGTATATAATTGTCTATAAGGGAAGACTTAGATGTCTGTCTTGATTTTATCCTTAGATCATGGGATCTCAGAGAATAAAACTCAGAAGATATTCTCTTTCACAGTACATCTTTTCCATATTGTCTTCATTAGGTTAAGACTACACTCAGGTTTGTAGCAAGGGATTTAGGAGAAAATATATTTGTGAGGGTCTGATTATATATTTAATTGGAATACGCACAACTCGAATTCCCGGGACAGAGCTCAAGAGACCATGAGCTCCACAGAGAGCTCAAAACATCAGGAAGAAGATCAATGTTAATTAGAGCAAGATATATAAAGTTCTTACAAAACATTAAGACATATGATAAGGGATAATTTTAAGAGACAGGTATAGATAACTTGAGTCAGAGCAATTGAGTCACCTTTTGTTAGTGTTTCCATTAGTAACAGAAACATTTATTCTGAGGTACAGCAACATCAGGCAGTAACTCAAATGAAAAACAGAAATTAAGAAAACACTTCCATCTTGTAACATGTTGCTGTAAGAAAACAAATAGTTGTGCTCCTGCCACTCTTGATTACTATAAAAATCTATAAATTGCAAAGAAATAGTTTGTTTTCTTTTTCTTATACAAGAAATAATGAGCCATCATTGCAGTACTGCAGTTACTTTAAAGACTTTTCACTCAGGGATTAAAATAAATTTTTGTAGAGTAATATTATCTCAAGACATGCTTAATAAAGCAAATACTCTGAAAAACGCACTTAGATCGAAAATCCTTCTGGACAGGAAATTACCTTTTTTCTTAGGAAATTAAACACACAATAGAAGTGACTAGTAAATCACAGGCAAAGGCGAAAAGGTCTAAAAAACTCACAATAATCCTAAGTGCATCATGAGTGAATTAATGCCAGTTTATTGACATACAATCCACAACAATATTGTATTTTAGAAGCTCCTCAGCAATGATCAAAATTCAAGCTACACATGGTAGTCCAGGAAAGTCCTAATCCTCCACAAATGTTTAGAGTACAATAGAAAATATAAGAAGAAAAGCAGCTTGCATAAAGTTGTGAGAATTTACGCAAGGTGACCTGATGGATGTAGGTCTATCTCTTTTGTTACCAATTTTATATGCTTTATTAGCTAGATACAGTTTTGTTTTATTGTTCTGGGGCTCACACACTCGTAAGTCAAGACAGGCATGTACTCAGAGCCACAACTCTCCTCAGCGCTGACTTGAAATAACTGCTACATTGATCAGATACCAAGGAACTGTAGAATTACAGAAAAATTACAGTAGTTGATAATCTCCTTGTAACAATCTGTCTGGCCTTGTAAACTTTACATGTTAAAAAGGGCGTCAGAGGGTAGAGCTCTTCTGGGAACAGTGTCTAAAACAACATAAAAGCACTGTTGTTGGCAACAAAAAGTAAATTAGGTTCAGAGTCAGACAACGGAAACAGCAATAATGAAGCTGATTTTTAAAAATGTCTGTCTGAATTCAACATCTTTCAGCAGCATAAAAATTCATTGTCTGAGCTGATACATACTGTGAGCTGTTTTCTCTTTTTCTTTTTTTTGACCTATCCAAGCATTAGTTCAGTTACAAGAAGATGAGCATTTTCAGTCAGAGTTTGAAAAATGATGTCAAAGAGAAGAGGCCATTAGCTGGGTTATAACTAATCCTGAATGAAGTCACAACTTGAAGTAGAAATTCAAGCATTTAAGCTGCAACCCCATCAGTGTGATATATTATTAGTAGCACAGGTAACAAGATTTATAAGAGCACTGCAGATCACCTCTGTGGTATAAATAAATGGAGATTCAAAATGGATATGCAATTCATGTGCTTGGTAATTTTAACACTATTGACTCTGCTTCAGGACAACATTATTGGTTTGGGACTCTCAGATCACTTTTCAAGGTGTCCTGAGAAAAAGATGGCCTTCATTTTTATCCACTGATACTTAGTATTTTCCAAAGCACACAAGTACTCTTTACCAAAAGAAGGAATGCTTTTATTTTTATTGTAAATTATTTTTAATACTCTTTGTATATGACTGTACTGATTAAAAAGAAATTATAGAAGCTACTAAAATTTTAACCTGATATTGTTCCCCTATATTTGTTTTGTGATTTAAGAAAAATTGCAAAAGTACATTTAAATTATTATTTATATGTGAATATAAATATAGTAAAAATACGTCTTGCACTTATTTACAAAATAAGAAAAATCTGAGTATTTTGATAATGTTTGTACTATTTAATTAACCTATGGATTTTTTTCCTCCATGAGAAATATCAGTTCACCAATTTATGTTGCTGTTGTTGTAATCTAATCTCAGAGACTTTATATTTATCATTACCAGAACTGACAAGTCAAAATAACTTCACCTAAAAGGCTTGTCATAAGCTTTCTGGTAGTAACTTCTGGGAAAGGAGAAGGCCAAAGAATGGCACAAGAAAACTGAGTTTAAATTAGAGTTGAAATATCACAAAGAGTCTTCATTACCTAGCAGTTACAATCTTATTCCAAAACAGATCACTGAAGTGATAACTGGAGAACTTCTTAATTAAAATCTTATTGATGTACTGTATCTACAGAGATAATTAAATACAACACCAAGTTTTGCATACAAAAACATATTTATCTTGCCAAGAAAATAATTGAGAAAAATTACTTAGTAGCTAAAACTTGGTGTAGATATTTTTGTCAATAGGCTTCTATTATCTACATTACATGCTAAAGAGCTGCAACAACTGCAGATTTTTTTTTTTACTCTCCAAGCAACAAAATACAGAATAGTAAAATAGATGTGCCCCTCTCGATAAATTAGTTCAGGAAAAGTAAGTTCAGCTGGACTGTCAAATGGTCTGGATAACTGACATTTTATGTGCTACCCACGTTCATCAACAGAAGCTGTAATATGTTTCCCTATTTTAAGCAATCAATGAACTACTAAATGTACTTTTCTATTTTTAACACATTTCTCAACAACTGCATGCAGATCTACCATTACTGGGATGTACATAAGCCTTGCAAAAGAACAAATCGCCATTTACAAACACTGAGCACCAGCAGTATTTGTACCATTAGTTCAGATTTCATTTTCCCTGCTAGCCAGCAAAATAAAAGGGGAAAAGATACATTGTGGGATTAATCCGTCTTTTAATGGTTATCTTAAACAACTAGTCCCAGAAAAGTACAACACCAGGAAGCACTGAAAGCATGTTCAGCCCATAGAGTATTCAGGGGTAAATAGGAAACACAAGTTTAGCAGGAAACAAAATTTAACTACTGCTTCACAAATGCATGAGTATCTAATTTAAATTAACACCAAAATGCAGACATGGGAACATCTCAATACTATTCATAACACATTTTGCTCTGATGACAGTCACACAAATTTCAAATATTGGAGAATATTTCCTAACAACCCTTCTATAATTTTGAAGCCCAGAAAATTAACCTAACAAATGCAGACTGGAAGAAAAGCTTATGCTTCTATTTTAAACAGGTAGAGATGGAGTGGATGCTAAATCAAGTAGTTTTTAAACATTGATATTCTGCCTCAATACTGTGAAAAAGTATCTGTATCTGTAGATAACCTCATTGTGAATTTTACTGTACTGTTTTAAATATAGTCAAACAGAAATCAAACACATTTTTTCCTTCTTGTTAGGGCTCACTGATTGTGATTATTTTTAACAAATTAATAATTATGCTTTATTAAAAAAAAAGAAAATAAGAAAAAGTATAAAGAAAGCAAGCATGAATTTATTGATGCAAAGCAATTCACTCATTTAAATTTACAGCTGGTAAGTTCATTACCAAATAATTTTCAAGGCTTTAAACATGAAAGTCTCTCCTGAGAACTTCTTAGTGATGCTAGCAAAATCATTTTCTTAGAAATTTTTATGTCCGGTAGTGTATTCTAAAAGTCCATTATATCCAGAATAAAGAAACATACAATATCATAGATGCATAGCCAGAGGTACCTTTCTCTGGAGACTGTGTTTTGTCTGTCTCCTCAATCTTCAAAAATAAAACACTATGTGTTATATTACCTATTCAAATGTTCTAAAAGCAACCTTATTGCAGTTTCCAACATCCACTCATGGTACGGACGACGAAGCAGCTATATGAAATCCTTATATACCCATTGGAGCAATGCCTGACATTCAGAAGTAGATATTTGGAAGTATATTTTTCAAGATTTTGAAGTAAAGAGTCATATAGCTAGCCCACTATATATTTAAGCGTTCAATCATAGTTAGAAATCATCAGAAGTAAATAATATCAGGCACTCCTTCCTAACACTTTATTTTGCAGTTATTAGAACTGTCACAGATGGAAGCAATGAATAAGCTGAATATTCTACCTCAATGCTACAAAAATATATACATTTTATTCTGTTTTACCTTACAATGAAGTAAAGATTTACTGACATCAGTAGAACAACCAGTTTTCAAAATTAAGATAATTTCAATGTTCTTGATAAACATACCAATATGTTTTTGTATAACCCTATATCTGGGATCTGGAGATAAGAAAAACACAAACACAAACTGTCACATGGAAGGGAAACCATGAGGTGATCAGAGAAAATAAACCAAATCTATGACATCCGAGGAAAACCCCACTATATCACAAGCACAAGACAGTATGTAAAAATCACATAACAAAGGCTGCAGAAAAGCAGGTAATAATTACATAACAAAGGCTGCAGAAAAACAGACTGCAAAAAATATTCATACAAATTATCACTAGACAGACTGCAAAAAATATTCATACAAATTATCACTAGACAGAAGCATCAAGACTCCATTTAAAATCTCCTAAACATGAAAGATCAAAACAGGGCTTGAGGAAATCACACTTGATCAAGTTAATATTTTCACAACCCCCAATTCTAAACTTTGCCAACTGTCATTTTGAAAGATGTACAAAGGAAAATATAACCAAAGGTGAGCACAGAAAAGATGCAGACTGCTTAACCTTCATTCTAGGTAAGTACAAAAATAGAGACGACACTCACTCCAGAGCACACCTGATCCTGAACTGATTTAAATGGATAATGAAAATTACAAATGTGTCTGGGGCCATTAAACACATGTTAAGCTGTAATAGCTCTTAAAAGTACAGAAATCTATTTCATGGGGTGCAAAAATAATCCTTGGTTTTCCAGGAAAAACAGTATATTTATCCTACTCTTCCTAACTTTTCAAAACACAACTAGATTGCAAAGATAATTCCCCTAAGGCTTTAGCCTGGACAGACTAAGTGTAAATAAGACTCCAAGAAGTTGTGGAGTATTATCTGGAGAAAACAAAAAAGAGGTTAAGAGGCTTTGTCTACTCTCGTACCTTGCTTTGACAAGATTCACACCAAACAGCTACTAGATTCCTGTACCTGAAAACAACAGGTAAATAAACTGTTCCCAGATTTTGTGGTAGAATTTGGTCAGCTTAGTTTGATTACAAAAGATCATTACTAACCACTCCATATATACCCCTGTTTTGGGAAGTGGTACCTTTTGCATTTTTTCAACCATTTCAAAACAAAGTCGATGTGCCATACGCCGTCCACCTGAAGCTGTTGGGATACTTTATTTAGTTGATTATTCAAGAAAATACTGAAGGATAGCTGCAGAGTATGAAACTATTCCTATTGTGCCACTCAGTGGTTAAATATTAAATTTAGTTAAATTTTTCAGCTCTTCTTTACTTACCTCAAGTACATCAACCATAGAATTAATGTGCTGGTTCAAGCACTCATACGTATGTGTTCTAGTACACACAGTCCAGCCAGTATGTTTATTTGGAGCAAGTCAAACAAGTCTGCGACATAAAATTCATTGAAGATTAGCAAGCTTTGAGTGCAGAACATCTGCATATGCCAAAAAGACGGAATTCACTGAGTACACACTGCGTGATGCTCACATATGCATTTTTCTGAGAAAATCTTGAGAAACTTTAATGATCTCTGACACACCTGAGGCTTTACAAAATTCCCACAGACTATGAATTCTCAGAAATTCTTTCCTCTGGTGTTGTTATGTATGGAGCTTCTTCACCTATGTATTTGGTGCAGTGCAAAAGGCTTACAATCTATGGATCCAGAAAAAATTTCCTTAAAGCTCCATGAATATGAGCTGGTAAAAGTTATCTGAGTAGGCATTATTTACCCTAGCTGAAAACCACCATTGCTAGACACTTGCAGCATGAATCTAGGTTACCACACACATTATCAGACAGGTTTTTTTCTGTTTACATGCAAAACTGGGTTCAAAATTGTGTGGTTTCCTCTATTTCTATCTCCTAGATTTGTGAACAATGAAGTTATTCCTGTGAATTTTCCTGACTAGGGAGTTTATTTTAAAAATATTCAAAATATAATTCCTATTGCTCTGTTAGCAAAACAAGTATACAAATTTTGAAAAAAAAAGAAACAACAAACATTTTCAACTACGTATTAGAAATCAGACAGCAGGCTCAAGTAGGTTTTTACCCACCATCCAACACATTATACCTGTTTCAGTTACTTAAAGCTGAACCATGTTTTCTTTATAGCATTTCAGCAAGGCATAAGCCATATCTAAATTTTTTGTCCATGACTTAAGAGGAGTTACTACAGTTTGAGAAACAGGCCAAATATGAAAGACTAACCATATTCAGAAATTAAATGTACCTTGTATCTATTTAAATACTTTTTCCCCTACAGCAGCAGTTATAGCTAAGTATACCTGAAATATGCAAGATTCATTTTTGCAGGCAATGGAAATAGCATTGGGTGAAAATGTAGACAGATTGCCCCATAAAACTGGACATTTTGCAAAACTATTTGCACATGGAAAAAAAATCTAATGTGGGAAACGAGAAAAAAAGACTGAATATTTTTCATGCCTTTCATCTTAAGCAGCACAACTTTTTTGGTTTGCCTAATTCTCCTAAAGTACTAAAGATGAATTGCTCCTAAAAATCCACGTGAGTGATTTGCCGCCTTTTCACAGAAAGCTGTTGAGTGTCTGGCAGCAATTTGTGGGTAATAGACTAGAGATGCCCATTTCTGTAAATTATTTCCTTAATGATCCTTTGTTTCACAGTTTGACTAATACTGCTGCTTTCATCTTCTAGTCTCTGCAGTAGTTTTTACATAACCAGGCATAAGTCAGGAGACCCTAGCCTTTCCATGCGTTTTGATGGTGCATGCCCTAGGAATTGATAAATAGAAGTGGAATTTGCTTTGTGAAATTACTTTCAGAAAGACTAGACTCGGTAAAGCAAGGTCTTCCAATACACACTGTGTACAATGTGACAATGTGGAAATCTGTTCTCAAGAAAGGCTTGCCTACTGAGCACCTGATTTATTCTACTGCTGGAATTTCACGGAAAATCCCTAAAAATATTAAGTATAACAAAAATCTGTTGGTTTTCAGGAGACTACATTCATAGACTTATAAATTTAATAAACATTATAAATTTTTTCATACTTATACAAGACAGATATATAGAAGTTGAAAGCCCAAAAGGAAGGAAGACTAAAATAGTAATTTTGTTGGAAGAATTTATACTATTTTCTGTTGTTGTCTTCAAAGACAGTGGACAATCAAAAACCAACTCATTAACCAGCTCCTTCAGGCACCTTTTAAAATAAAACTCAGTTCAAGTAATAATGTTCTCTTCCTTTTCTGTAGCCCACCATAAAGCTGATTTCATGTACTTGTATTTGTCATTTTCACTCATGGTCTTAATTGAACTATTGTTCCTCCCATTAAGTTTCTCTTCTGAACCCTGTATATTTGGAAAATATTTATTCTCTGAATGAGGAAAAAAAGCCTTAAAAAGTAATTACTATACATAAGATATACATCTACTGTCTGTATTTGTTTTCACAGTTTTAACACTCATTTTTAATTCTGTCTGTTTGGAATTTCATGGAGGGCTAGGTAAGCGAGATGCAGGAAAAGAGAAAATCAGGTAAGCAGAGTGGTAGAGATAGTAAGATGTGGTTTACTTCAGCTTCTGTGATCGCCAATACCCTATGTCCTCCTGGATCTAGCAGAAGCACACATTAGATCAGCAACAGCACTTATACCAAAGGCCTTTCCAAGCCCATTTCCACTTTTTTCTGGTCCCAATAGTACCTCTCAGTGTTAAGAGCATATTCTTCATTCCACGCATCAATAATCTTTACAGACTCACCAGCAGTCCACCCCAAGAAATCTCCAGCTGGAAAAGAAAAGCTTATTGTTTCCTCATGAACTTTTCATTGATTATACTCTGTATTAATAATTGATAAATCTCATGACTTCACACTGAACTTCCAGCTCTGGTTTCAGCACATTTCTGTTAGTCCTCCAGAATTTTAATCTGAGCTTTCTGACTGTTTCCTATATTGTAACAAGCCTTAATACTACTCTTGGAATTACAATAACTGAAATTTACCTGAACTGACATTTCTATTCTTGATAGTCATTATGTTATTTATAGGCTCCAATTTTAAAGTGCCAGTAAACTATGTGCTGGACATTTGGGAGGATGACCACCTTACGAGTTCAATATCAGGCAAACATTGCATAAAAGGAAATAAAAAGCACATTAAGCCCATGTGTCTGGCAATTTTACAGATAAGAATTATCTAGATGTTTCACAATTTTAAACTCTTAATTTAAATAATTAATTTCAGCCTTAAACATATTCTGGTATCAAATCCTAGTTTTTATCTATGTTCCCGTGTTTTTGCAGCTGAGCAAGTAGGAGGAAAATATACAGGAAACAGTAATCCACTAAGCAAACCTTTTTCCCATGCCAGAGAGGATGTGGAGTTACATCAAGCAATAGAGATATCAAAGGAGTCATTCATATGGATTTTAAATACACAAAATGCATTTTGTTTCATGGAAAAGAAGTCTATTCTCTTCCCACACCTCGGTAACTAGCAACTTCTGCTGACCAGTACAAAGAGAAGGTTAAGAAAGTGGCCAAGTTTCAGTGTATGGTCCAATACCTCTGCAGATAACCCACAAGTCTAGGAGGACTCAAAAACTGTTCCTCACTGGCACCTTAGCTTTTAACGATACGCAAGACTCAAGGCAGGGGTACCTGGATGACATGCCTGTGATCTATAGAAAGATAAACTAGATTCCCTTTTTAATCTGTAATGCTTTATTATTCAAACTTTCATAAACTGCAGAGGGGAGGGGTAGGGAGAGGTACAGGAAGTGGATATGTCCTTTGAGACCAGCAAAGCTTAGCTGCCAGCTTCAGCCTTGCTGTGATGACAGATAGAAGAAGAACAGAAAATAAAATACCTGCAGTCAAAATAACTTGAACTTTCTAGAGCTTAATGAAATTCACTTCTAAATCCTGAGGTTATTGCTTCCAACAGACTCACAGAGAAGCATCTAAAGAGTATTTGAGAGTTTTCATTAGTCCATAAAAGGACAGAGAGGTTTACAAACAAGTCTCTTTTTAGGGGGAAAATTTGCCAGTTGTGTAAGCAGTTCAAAGAAAAGTTACAAGTAATAGCCACCACCATTTTTTGAGGGGAATCGATGGGGAAAGGTGGGTGATGCCTAGATCAGGGCACACCTAAATTAAAGTGTGAATAAGAAGACCAGGATCCTGACAGATTCCCCTGCACCTCCAAAGGAAAGGTTGAATCACTGGAAGGGCCACTGCTTCTTAAAGAGAGATTCTTACTCAGACATACAAACTAGCTGTTGAAAACTAGTCTTAATGAATAACACCACTGAGGTGAAACCAGCCTGATTTCCTGACCTAATGGAACCGAGGCAACAAATGGGGGATTATCTTTGTATCTGCAAGACTTTTGATGCATTCACACATGGTATTTCCACATCCAGTGAGGGTAACAACTGCATGAGTCCACTTTTAAATAGGCACTTTTCTTGTAAAAAAGTTTTTCAGTCATTTTTATGTCCTTTCAGATAACTGAATACAGAGAGAGTTGATTTGATCCATTTTTGGTCCAAAGACCATTAAATATTTTTATTAATATTTGGATAATAAATTATATATTCAGATTTGGTAATCTATTACTTTGAAAAATTATCCTATGCTGAAAGATCTAAAAGTACTTTTGGAGTCCAAAACTAGAAATGGAAAATTATGTTAAGTAAGAAAAAGTACTCTGGAAAATAACTGAATATAACACACTCCTTGTCATGCTTGTCACAGCGAATCATAGAATCATAGAATAGTTAGGGTTGGAAAGGACCTTAAGATCAGATACTTCCAGCCCCCCTGCCAGGGGCAGGGACATCTCCCACTAAACCATGCCACCCAAGGCTCTGTTCAACCTGGCCTTGAACACCGCCAGGGATGGAGCATTCCCAACTTCCCTGGGCAACTCATTCCAGTGCCTCACCACCCTTACAGTAAAGAATTTCTTTCTTATATCCAATCTAAACTTCCCCTGTTTAAGTTTGAACCCATTATCTTAACCATCAAATTGATGTCTCTCCAATTTAGAGACAAGAATGTCGTGTGGGACGGTATCAAACGCTTTGCACAAGTCCAGGTAGATGACATCAACTGCTCTACCTCTGTCCATCGGTTCCATAGCCCCATCACAGAAGGCCACCAAATTGGTCAGGCAGGATTTCCCCTTAGTGAAGCCATGCTGGCTGTCACCAAGCGCCTTGTTGTTTTTCATGTGCCTTAGCATGCCTTCCAGGAGAATCTGCTCCAAGGTAAATTACATTCCATAAACACAAAGGTTCCAAATATGGAGCAATTTTGTAGTCAAAGTATCCTCCTTGCTGGTTGGAGAGCTGTACCTAAATAGCAGGATCCTACATTTCCTTTGTGACATAGTGCTTAGTAGTGTAGGTGTTAACAGTGAGATTATATGACAATATATGAAAATCAATACTGAAATCCAAGACAAAGCAGTTTAAAAAAAAATCAAATGAACATGACTAGGAGTTGGGTCAGAGTATCCTCCATGCCATTCATGTTGCTTTACACTCCCATGTTGATCTTATAAGATCTACTTGCTTATCACCCTTGAGCGACCTTCTGTTTTGTGGAGGGACTTAATGTTTCAGAGATTAGTATTTCTTTCGACCATGGGGAAAAAGTCGACATGATGTTGATGCTGATACAAGCTAGAGATTACGTGTATAAACCAAGTTTGTGAAGGCTTACTGAAAATGACAGGTGGACTAAGAATACAAAAATAAACCCCAGACTTTCAGCAATCCTTGTGGGTATTCATTGAAATCACTATTAAAACTGAGTTCACAATCGGCTGTAGAAGAGAGTGTCTGAAGAAAATAAACAAAACCAAATGGCTCCCAGGCCTATTTGAGAAAAAAATTAGCTTTATTCAGTTGTGCTATTACCCCTTAATCTCTGCAAAATTTATACAGTTCTCTGACAACAAATTCTGACAAGATACAGTCATATATTAGTTGTGATAACTCAAACACTGAATCCACACTAAACTTACATACATACCATTCAATCTAACTTAAAATACCTCATAAATACAGGAGATATTAAATACACATAAACTGAAAAACTGTTTCATTTTGCTTAAGCCTGGAATCCCTCTCATCTTGACAACTTTGACAGAGTATCTTTCATCCAATGCTTGGAAAAGACAAGAAAAAGTGAAACATATCTTAAGGTTAGAAGGTCTGAGCAACTGATGAAGAATATCATAAGATATGCCTACTTCCTAGAGGTTCAGTATTTCATATTCATTTAGGAGTAATTTTGCCTGAGTAAGTGAACATGAATCAATTTGCCCAATAAGTGAAGCATCTTTAGGAAAATAATGGTAGAATCCTGACAGTGGGAAAAGAGAGCATCTTTTAAAATTACTCAGCTACTGAAGGACATGTGAATGAGAGATCCAGAACCATTACAGGCACTGACAGAAGACAACACTGTTTATACTTAGCTCACTTATTTTTCATATGAAGAACTTGAATCTTTTTTTCTATATTTCTATTGCACTTTATTTTTTCTACCACCCACATACACCAAAAACAGAACTAGAATCATAGAATCATAGAAGAGTTAGGGTTGGAAAGGACCTTAAAGTTCGTCTAGTTCCAATCCCCCTGCCATGGGCAGGGACAACTCACACTAAACTATGCCACCCAAGGCTATGTCCAACCTGGGCTTGAGCACTGCCAACGATGGAGCATTCCCAACTTCCTTGGGCAACTCATTCCAGTGCCTCACCACACTCACAGTAAAGAACTTCTTCCTTATATCCAATCTAAACTTCCCCTGTTTAAGTTTGAACCCGTTACCCCTTGTCCTCTCACTACACTCCTTAATGAAGAGTCCCTCCCCAGAATCCCTATAGCCCCCTTTCAGACACTGGAAGGCTGCTATGAGATATACATGCAGCCTTCTCTTCTCCAGGTTCAACAGTCCAAACTTTCCCATCCTGTCTTCATACGGGAGCTCCAGTCCCCTGATCATCCTCGTGGCCCTCCTTTGGACTTGTTCCAACAGTTACATGTCTTTTTTATGTTGAGGACACCAGAACTGCACACAATACTCCAAGTGAGGTCTCACGAGAGCAGAGTAGAGGGGCAGGATCACCTCCCTCGACCTGCTGGACACACTCCTTTTGATGCAGCCCAGGATACGGTTGGCTTTCTGGGCTGCAAGCGCACACTGCCGGCTCACGTTCAGATTCTCATCAACCAACACCCCCAAGTCCTTCTCCTCAGGACTGCTCTGAATCTCTTCTCTGCCCAACCTGTAGCTGTGCCTGGGATTGCTCTGACCTAACTGTACGACCTTGCGCTTGGCATGGTTAAACTTCATCAGGTTGGCATCAGCCCACCTCACAAGTGTGTCAAGGTCCCTCTGGATGGCGTTCCTTCCTTCCAGCGTATCAGCCGAACCCCAGAGCTTGGTGTCATTGGCAAACTTGCTGAGGGTGCACTCAATCCCACTGTCCATGTCACTGACAAAGATGTTGAACAAGACCGGTCCCAGCACTGATCCCTGAGGGATGCCACTCATTACCAGTCTCCCGTTCAACACTGAGCCATTGACCACAACTCTGTGTGCAGCCATCCAGCCAGTTCTTTATCCACCTAGTAGTCCACCTATCAAATTGATGTCTCTCCAACTTAGAGACAAGGATGTCATGTGGGACAGTGTCAAATGCTTTGCATAAGTCCAGGGAGATGACATCAACTACTCTACCCCTGTCCATCAGTTCTGTAGCCCCATCATAGAAGGCCACCAGATTGGTCAGGCAGGATTTCCCCTTAGTGAAGCCACGCTGGCTGTCACCAAGCACCTTGTTGTTTTTCATGTGCCTCAGCATGCCTTCCAGGAGAATCTGCTCCAAGATTTTTTACAGGCACAGAGATGAGGCTGACTGGTCTGTAGTTCCCCAGCTCATCCATTTTCCCCTTCTTGAAAATGGGGGCTATATTTCCTTTTTTGCAGTCATCGGGAACTTCACCTGACTGCCATGATTTTTCAAATATGATGGACAGTGGCTTAACAACTTCATTTGCCAGCTCCTTCAGGACTCACGGATTAATTTTATCAGGTCCCATGGACTTGTATATGTTCAGGTTCTTAAGATGGTCTCGAACCAGATCCTCTCCTACAGTGGGCCCAGGATCATCATTCTCCCTGTCCCTGTGTCTGCCTTCCAAGATTTGGGTGGTGTGGTCAGAGCATTTTCCAGTGAAGAGTGAGGCAAAGAAGTCCTTAAGAAGCTCAGCCTTTCCATATCCAGGGGAGCCAGTTCTCCCAATAGCTTCTGGAGAGGACCCACGTTGACTCTAGCCTGTCTTTTATTTGCAATGTACCTATAGAATCCCTTCCTGTTATCCTTAACATCCCTAGCCACGTTTAATTCTAACTGGGCCTTAGCTTTCCTAACCTGATCCCTAGCTTCCCAGACAACATCCTTGTGTTCTTCCTGGGCCACCTGCCCTTGCTTCCACCTTTTATATGCCTCTTTTTTCCTTCGAATTTTCCTCAGCAGCTCCTTATCCATCCAAGGAGGTCTCCTGGCCCTCCTACAGCACTTCCTTCTAGTCAGGACGCAAGACTCCTGAGCTTGTTCCTTGAATATCAACCTTATCTTTGAATATCCACCAACAGTCTTGGCCCCCCTGTCCTCTAGAGCTATATCCCATGGAAACTTACTAAGCAAGTTGTAGAAGAGGCCAAAGTCTTGCTCTCTTGAAGTCCAGGGCAATGAGCTTGCTGTACACTCTTCTCGCTGTCATGAGGATCTCGAATTCGAGCATCTCATGATCACTTCAACCAAGGCTCCCCTGGAGTGTCACGTTTCCAACCAGCCCTTCCCTGTTGGTGAGGACGAGGTCAAGCATGGCACCTCTCCTAGTCGGCTCCTCTATTATTTGCTGAAGGAAGCTGTCTTCCACACAATCAAGGAACTTCCTGGATTGCTTGTGCCAGCCAGTACCATCCCTCCAACAGATATCAGGGTTGTTGAAGTCCCCCATGAGGACAAGGGCCTGCGAGCGTGAGGCTGTTCCTATCTTTCTATAGAGTGCTTCATCCACCGAGTCCTCTTGGTCAGCGGTCTGTAACAGATCCCCAAAATAATGTCTCCCATCACTGTTCTCCCTTTAACCCTGACCCACAAACTCTTTATTTACTGCTCACCTGTCCCCAGGCACAGTTCCATACACTCCAGCCTATCCCTAACATAAATAGCAACTCCCCCTCCTGGCCAGCCAGGCCTGTCTTTTCTAAAAAGCCTGTAACCTTCCATTCCAACACACCAGTCATAGGAGCCATCCCACCATGTTTCTGTGATGTGTATTGTATCATACCCCTGCAGATGTGCACACAACTCTAATTGCCTTGTTTGTTCCCCATGCTACAGGCATTTGTATAGAGACATCTGAGCTGAGCTCCAGTTGAAGCCGGCTCATTGGCTGGAGCGGCTGGAATATCTCTACATTGCTCTGAACATTTACTAGAGGTGCTGGCAAGTGACTGGGTGTGTTGGGATGGAATGATGCCCCCCTCCCCCAACACATCTAGCTTTAAGCATCCTTGACCAGTCTGGCAAGTCTCCTACCAAATCCACTCTTCCGTCTCTTTGTCAGACCAGCTCCACCAGCCCCCACTAGACCTGGCCTACTAAATCGAGTCCCATGTTCAAGGTACCCAAAACCCTGACTATAGCACCGCACTTCTAACCACTTATTAACCTGGCCAATCCTCCTAGCCTTTTTAAGGTCCTGCCCTGTATCCTGGAGAATTGACAAAAAAACAATCTGAGCTCCAGAGCCCCTAACCACCTCTCCCAGAGCTCTGTAGTCCTTCTTTATGTTCTCCGGGCTACTGCTATCTATATCAGTAGCACCCACATGGATCACTAGAAGTGGGTAATAGTCAGTGGGACTGACTAGAGCAGGCAGCCTCGCTGCAGCATCCCTGATCCAAGCCCCTGGTAGGCAACACACCTCCCTTGAGACTGGGTCAGGCCAACAGATGGGTGCCTCTGTTCCTTTCAGAGTGGAGTCCCCTACTGCTATGACCCGCCACTTCTTCCTGACAGCACCTGTAGAGATCTTCTTTACTAGTGGATCCGCCGGTTGTTCCTGGTGTGAGTGTGGTTCCTCCTCAGCCCCCTGCAGGACAGCAAAGCGGTTCTGGGTGGGGACAACAGATTTAGGAGGAAACCCCTTGCTTTTAATTGCCCTCTTCCTCCTTTTTTTGTTGTTTTTTTCTGTTACTGTTTCCCAGCTTCCTGGGTTAGCGGCCTTCTTTCCCGCATGAGTGACAGTGGACGCTTGAGGCCCCCGCACAGTCTGGTCCTGGAGCAAGCAGTGCTGTTTCCCCTCAGCTTCCCTGACACCTTTCAGCCTAGTAACAGCGTCCTGCAGCTCAGCCACCTGCTGCAGGAGGACCTCCACCAGCCCATTGTGCACCCTCCTCTCAGGAGAGTAGTGCAGACGCTCTGTATACACTGAGCTCTGCACTGCAGCCTCCCCTCTCATCGGCTCTGTCTGGGTGCTTATGCTGTCCACTGCTGGGACAGCCAGAGCAGAGGTCCCAGGCTGGGTCCTGGTCATATGGCGAGTGCTCACCATCCTGCTTGTTCTGCCACGCAAACTGCCTCAAACCCACCCTGGTTGCTTCTCTCCCTGGGGCAGGTTTTTACCCAGTCAGGGCTGGTGCCGCTCCTCCTGGCTCCGCCCCATCTGAGCCAGCTCCTCGCATCTGCTGAGCTGCCGGCTCCTGGGCAAGCCCTGTCGAGGACTGGAGGCTCCCTTGGTGGCTCTCGCCACTCTGAGTTGAAGCTCCTAAAAGCTGAGCTTCCCCCTGCTCAGATGTTGAAGGCATCCTCTCTCTAGCTACTCACCTTAGCAACTCAATTTGAATTGAATTTGATTAACTGATTTAATGCAATAATAAACATGCAGCACCAGAATACTGAAATACAAGAATATTCTGAAGCACCATAAGTACAGCCACGCTGGTGGAAAGAGGGAGAGGTGTGAGGAACAAGACAACACATCTGGACTGAGGGAAGATATTCAGGGATAAGAAATTATATGAGGCTAAACAGCACTCTTTCCACACACACACCTTTTTTTTGTTTGTTTTCTTTTTAGCTGGGTCGTAGCTACAAATGCTACATCCTGAGGAATTCAAAGGAATAAGAAAATTCAAACAGCACTTGATTAAAAGCAGATAAATTAGGGGTACTTAAGTTTCATTTTGGAAAACAAAAATCCCTGCAGAAGCTTAGAAGAGCCAAGGTGATTATACTATTCTATCCCAACATTTTTTACTTTAAAAATACCTAACAAACTACAGCAAAGGACATATAAATTACAATAGACTCTAGCATTTTCTACTCTCTGAGTAGTAGATAATTAATGAGGAGAACGAAAACACTTCCAAGAAGTAACATTGTCAATGAAAAACATGGCTACATTTTAGATTTAAACATCTTAGGTTTTCTGAATATTTATGCAACAAAGCTATCACAAAACTTGTTTACAATAAAAAAGCAGCAGCTCAGGCACTGCCACATCAGTATTATAAGGAATTCAGAGTAGAGAAAATGTTTTCAGTTATTTCAGTGTCTTAAGAAGGGAACATCATGATCCCCTGTCAAAACAGCAGTGTCAGCAAGAGAGGGCAGTGGGAAGAAATGCAGGATTCAGTTTGGTTGCTATTCTGTACAACCAAAGCAAGAAAACATGCATCTGTCTGCCTGAGCAGACATTTAAGCGTGGGGGCATTAAAGGCCATTGTTTCAGAACACACAAAAAGAACTCCCTTCTTTGCCAGGAAGAAAGAAGCAGCAATTATCACTTTGCAATAAAGGCAACATGAACACTCTTATGTCAGTGCAGAAAGATGAAAAATAGAAGAGAGTCACATTAAGAGATTACATATTCTGTACATATTCAGGCACTTGGGCTTCCACAAATCAAAAAAGACACAGTTTAGTTTGAAGTTGTGAACAAGAGATTTCCTTGAGATGAAAAAAGCTTAAATGACATGAAAACATGCAGCGTGGTATTAGGCTCTCTTCTTAAAAAATAAATAAATAAATAAATAATAAATTTAAAAAAATCCATACATTCTTCCAACTAAATCAATACACACCCGAACAGGCCTCACATGTAAGTATCAGGCTCATTGCAACACAATTCAAATTAAACATTTAATATGCAAAAGAACTAACATTAGATATTGCCTTTAAAAAAAATAAAACCAACAAAAAAACCCAAAAAAACAACCTAGAGTAGATTTTCGGAACCTGTACAAGTGAAAAAATATATATCTGAGAAGAAGCATAGCACTAAAATTTCATGGAATTGGAAATTTTCCTCTCTAAACAGCCTATGTGGCAACAAAAATCCACCAGGAAGTTTTAAAAGTTGAGAAGAGATTTTTAACCTTTTTTTAAAAAAATCTACTTTGACAAAAAACATTGTTCTAAGACCAAAACCAAATTGGATTTCACACAAAGTACTAGAATTACCTAAAACTTATAGAGTAGTTGGAACCAGGTGATCTTTAAAGTCTAAATCATTCTATGATTCTTTAAAAAAAAAAAAGAAAAGAAAAGAAAAATATGAAAATATTTACAGAAATAGAACTTATTTTAATAAGAACTTTTTTGAGAAACCCACACTCTCACTCAAAGATAGTTTCAATACAGAGTTTTCAACTACCCTATCGAATAAGAAGTAATCTTTGATGAAGAGCAATTTTTATATGTCCTCAAATAAGACAGGCTACAGAGGAGGAAGAATATAGCAGTACACATCCAGGACAAAAAAATAGCAACTCGAAGGCAGTTCAGCTGTAAACAACTTAAGTATAAAAGAGCAAATATAGGTATTGGTGCCAATTTACACTACTTAATATATGTAATGACATCTTTTCCAAAGGTTGTCATCCTTACATTAAGACCAAATGCTTTCTGAACAACAGAATACTGAGCTCACTACTGGCACTGCAGTGCTGTGGAATTTAACAAATTATGATGTAAGAAGATCCAGCTGATGATGAACTGGTCCCTAATGTTCTTATTCTTCATTAATCTAGTGTACATAGGAGCAGATTTTGTACAAATAGCTTTGCACTCTCATAATTCTGATCCTCTGATTTATCCTCAAAAGCTTTATTCCCTTCCTTGTAAGGATGTAAATGGAAATTTATGCTCCCTTGGTGATCCGGAAATAGTCTAGAGTTTGAAGTTCATGACCGTCATGGTTTTTTACAAACATAAATATTTGTCTGAGTTGTGGCTGAAGAGCACCAGCAAATGCAAACTAAGAGGACCTTAAAATCAGTTTAGAGATTAAAAGCTAATTTCCTATGTGGGTAGATAAATTTATATAAAAACATAAAAATCATGCGTGCTGAAGTATAATTAATATATCATAGAATGGCTTGGGTTGGAAGGGACCTTAAAGATCATCAAGTTCCAACCTCCCTGATAAGGGCAGCCACACCTTACACTAGACTAGGTTGCTCAAAACCCCATCCAACCTGGCTTGAACACTGCCAGGGATGGGGCAGCCACAGCTTCTCTGGCCAACCTGTTCTAGTGTCTCACCACCCTTATAGAGAAGATGGTCAATCTCCCCTCTTTCAGTTTAAAGCCATTCCCCCTTGTCCTGTTACTACATACCCTTGCACAAAGTACCTCTCCAGCTTTCTTGTATGCCTCCTTTAGGTACTGGAAGACTGCTATAATGTCTCCCCGGAGCCTTCTCTTCTCTGGGCTGGACAAGCCCAGCTCTCTCAGTCTGTCTTCACAGGAGAGGTGTTCCAGCCCTCTAATCATCTTTGTAACTGTCCTCAGGACTCGAGCAGGTCCACATTCCTCTTGCACTGGGGACCCCAGAACTGAACGTAATACTGCAGGTGGGGTCCCGCAAGAGCTGAGTAGAGAGGAATCACCTTCCTTGACCCTTTGAGCACAGTTCTTTTGATGCAGCACAGCATACAGCTGGCTTTCTGGGCTGCGAGTGCACACTGCCAGCTCATGTTGTAACCAACACCCCAAAGTCCTTCTCTGCAGGTCCACTCATATAATTTCCATTATAAATTGTAAGCTACGAAGTCCTGCAAAGAAGCTGTGAAGTAAAATTTATTTCTTACCAAATGGTTGCAGTGGGTATTCAGCAACCAGTTTTACTGGTTTACAATACAGTATTTTGTTTCTAATAAAATCAGATGGAGGACTTTCTTAATCCTTGAGTTTCCAGGACAGCCCTGAAAAGGGAAAAACTATCGCACCTGTATAAAAGCCCCAAAATATCATCTGAATATAAGTTAACATACAGTTCTCGTGTTGCACAATCAACTAAACCAACAAATACTTCATTGCAATAACCCAATATTTTGTCTTCAGCAACACAATCCCCAGAGCCTAATTTAAATTCCAAAGAATCTAAATTAAGTTGCATTTATCCTTTCTTATTTCCTAGCTTAAGAAAGCCATAACAAACCCATCTTCTCAGAATTTCCCCTGAACAATTGTCATGGTTTAAGCCCAGCTGGCAACCCAGAACAACGCAGCCATTCTCTCACTCTCTCTCTTCCTCCCCCCACTCCCATAGGGAGGGGGAGCAGAATCAAAAGAATGTAACTTCCACGGGTTGAGATAAGAACAGTCCAATAACTGAGGTATAACACAAACCACTGCTGCTACCACCAATAACAGTAATGATAAGGGAAATAACAAGGGAAGAGTATACAACCACTCACCATTCTCTGACAGAAATCCAGCCCGACTGAGCAGTGACCTAGCCCTTCCAGGTAACTGTCCACAGTTTATATAGTGGGCATGACGTGCTGTGATATGGAATACCTCTTTGGTTAGTTTGAGTCAGGCATCCTGTCTCTGCTTCCTCCCAGCTTCCCCTCCTCCCTGGCAGAGCATGAGGCTCAGAAAGTCCTTGGTCAGAGTAAACATTACTGAGCAGCAACTAAAAACATCGGTGTTATCAGCGCTGTTCCCAGGCTGAAAATCAAAAACACAGCACTGCACCAGCTACTAAGAAGGAGAAAAATGACTGCTAGTACTGAACCCCGGACAACAATTTGTTTTGTGCCTGTTTTGATATTTAGGGATTAGAAGCTCCTGCAGATATTCATTCTCAATATTGCTGTATTTGAAACTGGGCAGTGCTCTCAGCCCACCCAGCCTATTTATATCTTCCAAAATGTAAACTGCGCATCCAACATACCAAAGAGCTGTTTACCCTGTCCCAGACTATTTTTCTCATAGACCTCACCTTGACTTTGAGAATTAAATTGCAGCACAGTTTCTGATTTGTTATTGTTATGACAATTCAATTATATTTTTTATGCTGCAGGCCTCTTCAATACTCTCCCCAAATTAAAGTATGTAAAGAACTAAAAAGAAAATGCTCAAGCCTATATAAATAGAACAGCATTGATCAGTAGGGAGAGAAGTTACTTTTGCACCTGATTGTCATGATTTAAGCCCAGCTATAACTCACCCAGTTCTCTCACTCACTCCCCCCTCTGTCTTCCCCCTCACTCACGAGGGGATAGGGAGGAGAATCGAAAGAATGTAACTCCCACAGGCTGAGATAAGAAGTCTGGTAACTAAGGTATAACACAAATCATTGCTGCTACCACCAATAATAATAATGATAAGGGAAGTAACAAGGGAAGAGAATACAACTGCTCACCATCCGATACCAAGCCTGACCCAGCAGTGAACCCCACCCTTCCAGGTCTCTGCCCCCATTTTTACATCCTGGGCATGACGTGCTGTGGCATGGAATACCTCTTTGGTCAGTTTGGGTCAGGTGTCCTGTCTCTGCTTCCTCCCAGCTTCCTCTCCTCCCTGGCAGAGCATGAGGCTCAGAAAGTCCTTGGTCAGAGTAAATATTACTGCAACAACTGAAAACATTGGTGTTATCAGCGCTGTTCCCAGGCTGGAAGTCAAAAACACATCACTGCACCAGGTACTAAGAAGGAGAAAAATGACTGCTACTGCTGAACCCAGGACACTTGATTTATGTCACATTCACTCACCTAGTCATCCCACATGAAACAAAAGTTTTATAGACAGCAGAAACTTCTGAAGATAAAGGTGAAAATGTAGTCGCTAATGGCTATAACTCTACAGAGCACCAGGCAACATGTTGCAAGGTTTGGGATGCCTATAATACAGGGTCTTCATGTATGGAAACACTTCTACAAGCGAGTATCAGCAGCAAAGTACTGGGAAACAAGTTATGAAGCCTTTCCTTAAAAATGTGACACCTCCAAGTAAAAATGTTTTATTCAAAATTATTTTCTATCCTCTTTCCATGTGCAAGGAATAAATATAACTGAATGAAAGAGAAGGATTTCTATCAATTGCTTTTCTTGTCTTTGTTTATGCAGTATATCTGTGCTACCACTCCAAGGAATGGGAAAGCACATAAAAACCAGAAACGGTGAACTAGAATGTGAGAAAGCAGAACTGTGTACACTTTTTGAACAAATAAGTATGCTAGAATCTGTGCAGAAGCTGTTGGAACTGTACATGTTAACATTACATTTTATATATGTAACACCCAAGTCCAAAAAATTGCTATATATTTACTCAGCTGAACTTCCAAAACTTTGCTGTGGATGTAGACATGTCCTCTCCCTCTATACTGCATCCCGCAAAGTTCCTACTCTGACTCACCTGCAGTTAGAATCCATTCCTGTGACGTTTATACCCAAATATATCTATTTTTGATTAATCTGAATTAGAAGCTTTAGTTTAACAAGGTCTTATATTTACAGAGTGTTTCCAAAACACAAGCTAGCTTAGGCATGGGTGAAAGGAGAAGGCATAGAGTTATTTACTACTAATAATAATAATCCCACAGCAAAAAAGCTCAGGAAAAAAACCCTAATGCAACAAAACCAGTCAGATAAAATAGTGTACACATCTTCTCTTTGTCTCCAGTTTTTTCTTATGTGGCAAATTATATTTTATTCTTGCAAACAGAGCAACTACAGTAACCTTTTTGCTCTGGAAATTGTATTATTAGCTAATTCATCTCCTAAAATTTGAAGTCATGATAGTTAGAAAAGTTCATCCAGATCAAACCCACCTGAAACATAAACAAACTCAACTCTTATAAAAGTCAGCCTGTCAACACAAAATATTCCCCATAAAAAGAAAAAGCTGGAGATGAATTACATCTCTTTAGCTACAACATTTCCTCAAAGAACAATAAGCCTATGGAATATAGATTTGAGAATCTGAATATGAGCATATTTTAATGTCATTTTTCTGTTCAGAATAATTTTGCACATAAAGAAATACTGTAATTTCTATTTGTGTCATATTATGCATACAGGGACACATAAATGCTTATTCTTCAGTCTAAAATAGTCTATTGCAAAACAAAAAGTAAATTCTTTATCTCGTGCAAAAAATGCAATAAATTGCTTGATTATAGTTTCTCATTCAACTGCTTGGAAAAGCATAGTAAGATTTTGTGCCAATATATTTTGATACAGAGCTCTAACAACACACATTCTTTGTCTGGTGTCCCCTAACTATTTTGAAACTTTGGTTCCTTCTTTCCTTTTTACATTAATATACTGTTATTTCTCCAAAATTTCAACCTCTTCAATAAATAGTATGTTAAGTAGTTTTGTAGAAAACAAAGATTTTCTATATTCAAATGCTTTTCTAAATTAATTCATACTCCTTTTTTCCATAAGTAGTTGCAAAGCAGTCTTCATCATCAGTTTTACATCATTTGAAATCTAGCAAGTTCTTGAATTCAGGCTAAACAAAGGTCAGACATTGACTCATTGCTTTTGATCTGGGAAATGTTGCTTTTGACATATGTTGTAATTGTTAACAGCTTTTGACGCAAGCGATCATGGTGTGAAGAATTGATAGCCGCATTTCTAGTGGTTTAGGATTCATTTGTCAATAGTGCACAGTTCCAATGAATACACTATCCAATGTTTTTTTGTACTCAGTCCACAGTTCCACAAACCAATGTTGCATTGCTTTATTTCATTGCATTTTTTTATGTACTACGTAATGTCTCCTTATTTTCATCGCTTGTTCTGAGGTCGTAGGGAGAGGCTATTGTCATGGGTTCAGCAGCAGCAGTCATTTTCCTCCTTCTTGGTAGCTGGTGCAGCACTGTGTTTTTGATTTTGGGCTTGGGAACAGCGCTGATAACACCAGTGTTTCGGTTACTGCTTAGTGATGTTTTGGTCTGATCAAGGACTTTCTGAGTTTCATGCTCTGCCAGGGAGGAGGGGAAGCCGGGAGGAAGCAGAGACAGGACACCTGACCCAAACTGACCAAAGAGGTTATTCCATACCACAGCACGTCATGCCCAGCAAGGAAAGCAGAAAGCAGAGACCCGGAAGGGTGGGGGTGCACTGCATGGTCGGGCTTGGTTTTAGGTGGTGAGAATTGTATTCTTTCCTGGTATTTGCCTTGTCATTATTATTATTTGTGGTAGCAGTAGTGATTTGTGTTATACTTTAGTTACTAAACTGTTCTTATCTCAACCTGTGGGAGTTGCATTCTTTTCGATTCTCCTTCCCATTCCTCCGGGGGCGGGGGGAAGAAAGAGGGGGAAGTGAGTGAGAGAAACTGCGTGAGTTAGTCTTAAACCACGACAGCTATAAATGAAAACTTAAAGCAGAGTACAGAGGTCCCAGTTCTGGATAGCTTTATTTTGAATCGGAACAGACATTAATCAGCAGAAAATCGCCAAATGAGTCTGTAGGTAGAAGTGCGTGGAAGCATAGCATAATAGCAGGGTAAAAGTCCTTCTTAGCAGTACCCCTAAAATAAGGAGAGCAGACTAAGGCAAGATTGATCCACCATTTCCACAATCTCTCCGCAAAATGAAAACTTGAGAAGTGTTCCACAAAGTCACAGAATGGATTCTGTACTTATTGCATTTTATTCTGCAGCTTCAGCTCAAGCCAATTTCTCTGTACGTACTAGAACAACGAATCACAAACCTGGCCTCCTACTTTCAGGTCCAGCATCACACTTCTGCAAAGGGAGAGCAAGTATGCCTCACAGCTTAGATTATCAGCACAAATGAATCAGTAGAATGCTGTCTGTGTATGCTGTAAATTAAGTACATTTTATCTGCACTTACTCAATAGCCCTGAAATGGAAGTAGTGGAATAAAAGAAAGATAACCCTGACTTTTAAGGTTTTGCCTCAATGTCGCTGCCAATTTCCTAGATAAGAAGTGTGCTTTGAAAAACAGCAAATCAAAGACTACTTTCATGCCCACCTGTTGTCTTTGCAAGACCCTCAACATCAAGCTTTCCATGATAAAATACCTACCACTGTAACAATATCAGAGCAAAACACCAAGGGACTTGCATTTTGTGAACTGAATTTGGCAGATTATCACAGTGTCATATTAATTTGCCACATTTTTAAAGCTTAAAGTGTCCTAATATGAATTGCTGCAGAACTACCTATAAATGACAGGGAGGTTTACACTTGTAGAAACAAGCTGTAACCTCTACCAGTGTACAAGCTTCTTCTAGAGGCAAAAAAAATCTACTTTTAAAATGTACTTAGCCTTGATAATGCAGGATTACCTCTTAAAAAAATTATCAACTGAGACAACAAAGGAAGAAGCAAGAAGAAAGAATAAAGTACAAGTCTTTTACTACTTCAAGGTGGGGAAAAGTCCCTTAAAATCACAGGTGTCCTTGCTTGCTAAACAAATGGAGAAAGATTTCTAGTACCAGGTTTTTATGCTTTTTCAACACAGCACTAGATTTCTGAAGTTCTTTTCTTTAATGCTTCAAAAATTCATTCCATTGCACCATTCTCTTAAACGCCATCATGCAAAGCTTCAGTGACAAAACACTCTCATTTTTATCAGTGTGACCTCATCAGCTACAGTTCCAGACTTACAGTTGTCTCAATCAAGTCATTAGATGTTACTGTGGAAGAGTATTTAGTGCAAGAAGCCTTACAGTAAAACAGATTACCTTTTATTCATCCCTTTACATCCTGTTTCCTACGTTCTCTATTTTAATCCCTTAAAAAACCTCAGGCTTTCAGAGGTTAAATGAACAATCATTTGAAAGTAAAGGGTGTTCAAGGCCAGGTGACATGGTTTAGTGGGAGGTGTCCCTGCCCATGGCAGGGGGGCTGGAGCTAGATGATCTTAAGGTCCTTTCCAACCCTAACTATTCTATGATTCTATATAAAACTCAGGAGGCCTACACTTAACTCCAAGCTCACTGGGGGACCTTATGCTGCAGTGATTACTTTTTGAGCCTTCAGGCTTTTTCTATTTCATGACCATACACCTCACAGACTTACCTCACTATCTTTCTTATTCCCAGCCACACAGTTTACCAACTTCTGCACAGATTTTCATCTACTGTTTTCCTCTTGCTGTCGGTGCCTGAGCATTGTCCTTTACCGCCTGTTCTTATCCTTCCTCTTTCCTGACAACTGTGATTTTTTTCTGTCTTTGTATTCTCCCCTCATGCTCCTGAGTCCTGCTCATTTGAGTCAGCCTGCTCTTATTTCACTTTCTGTGACTAATGCTGACCCTTTGACATGCCCTAGAAATCACAAAACTTCAGGGAACCAGAAGAAATACCTAGGTATTCTGTATTTTTTAAAGTTTTTAAAGAAATCTGCTATGTTACACAGATGATTTTTATTTCTTTTTTAAGAAAATGAACACACAAAACACCACATGCAACATGTATAGGCTGCATAATTTTTTAAGCTAAGCAGAAAGGAAAGAATACTGACCCACTCATGTTTTAAGACTTTAAAAAATAATTAGTTACATCCTCATTCTAGAAAAATTAGAGACTGGGTTATGAGGAAATGAAGATCTTGTAGCATTGACAGGTAGTAATATTAACAAAATTATAACACTATGCAACAGGAACACTGCTTCAGTGAAAATTCTGTATTATCTAATCGCTATTATAAAACTGCGTCATTACAAATATAAGTTGATGTACTTAGTCTCCTGGTTTTTAGAAAGAGCAGATCTAATCTTTATCTTGAGGATTTTTCACACTCCTTGGCTACAAATATTAATATTTTTTTTTTCTGTGGTCAGTTCTAGCCAAGATGAAAACTTAATTCCCTCTATTATCTCCTGTGTATTCTTATTCCCATTTTTACCCCCTTCATATCTCCTCTTCATTCACATAAACTCAAAGTCCTAATTCATAAAGGACTTCAACTTACAAAGCTTTCACAAATGAAAAAAAAAAAACCATGTAGATGTCAAACATTTATAGATTTAGACCCAAAACAACCAGGGGTCCCACTTAATCTGGGCATCCCTATGCTGATGCAAACATCACTGATTTTGTGAAGAGGATGCGTTTATAACATCTCCTCGATAGAAGAGTTAGGGTATGTCATGGGTTCAGCAGTAGCAGTCATTTTTCTCCTTCTTGGTAGCTGGTGCAGCGCTGTGTTTTTGATTTTGGGCCTGGGAACAGCGCTGATAACACCAGTGTTTCGGTTACTGCTTAGTGATGTTTTGGTCTGACCAAGGACTTTCCGAGTTTCATGCTCTGCCAGGGAGGAGGGGAAGCCAGGAGGAAGCGGAGACAGGACACCTGACCCAAACTGACCAAAGAGGTTATTCCATACCACAGCACGTCATGCCCAGGATGGAAAGCAGAGAGCAGAGACCCAGAAGGGTGGGGGGTGTACTGCGTGGTCGGGCTGGGTTTTAGGTGGTGACCAATTGTATTCTTCCCTTGTATTTGCCTTGTCATTATTATTAGTGGTGGTAGCAGTAGTGGTCTTGTGTTATACTTTAGTTACTAAACTGTTCTTATCTCAACCTGTGGGAGTTGCATTCTTTTCGATTCTCCTTCCCATTCCTCTGGGAGCAGGGGGAAGAAAGAGGGGGAAGTGAGTGAGAGAGAGACTGCGTGAGTTAGTCTTAAACCACGACAGGGCAACAGATGACCCTGAATGCAAACAAAATCTTTAAAAATCTTCCTTTCCAGAATCTCAAAAGGCTCCACTTGCCACTGGAACCACCATCACCCACAAACTTTGACCAAACTGATGTAAAATCTTCACAAAACCAGCAAAGAGGATACATAGCAAAAGGACAATCCCCTTTCTAAAAACTGTTAATTACTTTTCTAAATCAGTTTCTCTTTCTTCAGAAGCTTGATGAGATTTCCCCTCTTCCCCCCATCTGAGACTCCAGAGCTGTTTCAGCTAAATCTTCATGAAAAAATTAAACAAATAAACCAACCCAAAATCAACCAAAGGAAAAAAAAAAACCCAACTAAAAAACACAAGAGTGGTGTCCAGTTCCAGGACCAGAGCAAAGGGTGCAAATTAAAACACAAGAGACAATCTTAAAAGGAGAAAACACTTTTTTTTCTGTGAGGGAGACTACGCACTGGCACAGGCATTTTCCAGAGATGGTGTGGAGTCTCCACCCCTGGAAATATTCAAAACCTCGGCGGATGAAGAGCTCTGTAGACAGATAGGAACAGCCTCACGCTCGCAGGCCCTGGTTCTCATGGGGGACTTCAACAACCCTGATATCTGTTGGAGGGATGGTATAGCCTGGCACAAGCAATCCAGGAAGTTCCTCGATTGTGTGGAAGACAACTTCCTTCTGCAAGTAATAGAGGAGCCGACTAGGAGAGGTGCCATGCTTGACCTCGTGCTCACCAACAGGGAAGGGCTGGTTGGAAATGTGACGCTCCAAGGCAGCCTTGATTGCAACAATCATGAGATGGTCGATTTCGAGATCCTCATGACAGCGAAAAGAGCGTACAGCAAGCTCACTGCCCTGGACTTCAAGAGAGCAGACTTTGGCCTCTTCTAGAACCTGCTCAATAAGACTCCATGGGATATAGCCCTCGAGGGCAGGGGGGCCCAAGACTGTTGGTGGATATTCAAGGATCACCTGCTGCAAGCTCAGGAGCAATACATCCCTACTAGAAGGAAGTGCTGCAGGAAGGCCAGGAGACCTACTTGGATAGATAAGGCGCTGCTGAGGAAAATTCAAAGGAAAAAAGAGGCTTATAAAAGGTGGAAGCAAGGACAGGCAACCTGGGAAGAATACAGGGGTGTTGTTCGGGAAGCTAGGGACCAGGTTAGGAAAGCTAAGGCCCAGTTAGAATTAAACTTGGCTAGGGATGTTAAAGATAATGCCCCTGGCAAGGGGGTTGGAACTGGATGATCTTAACATCCTTTCTAACCCTAAATATTCTATGATTCTATGATAACAGGAAGGGATTCTATAGGTACAGTGCAAATAAAAGACAGGCTAGGGACAACGTGGGTCCTCTCCAGAAGCTATCGGGAGAACTGGCTACCCTGGATTTGGAGAAGGCTGAGCTTCTTAAGGACTTCTTTGCCTCACTTTTCACTGGAAAATGCTCTGACCACACCACCCAAATCTTGGAAGGCAGACACAGGGACAGGGAGAATGATGATCCTGGGCCCACTGTAGGAGAGGATCTGGTTCGAGACCATCTTAAGAACCTGAACATATACAAGTCCATGGGACCTGGTGAAATCCATCCGTGAGTCCCGAAGGAGTTGGCAAATGAAGTTGTTAAGCCACTGTCCATCATATTTGAAAAATCATGGCAGTCAGGTGAAGTTCCCGACGACTGCAAAAAAGGAAATATAACCCCCATTTTCAAGAAGGGGAAAATGGATGAGCTGGGGAACTACAGACCAGTCAGCCTCATCTCTGTGCCTGTAAAAAATCTTGGAGCAGATTCTCCTGGAAGGCATGCTGAGGCACATGAAAAACAACAAGGTGCTTGGTGACAGCCAGCGTGGCTTCACTAAGGGGAAATCCTGCCTGACCAATCTGGTGGCCTTCTATGATGGGGCTACAGAACTGATGGACAGGGGTAGAGCTGTTGATGTCATCTCCCTGGACTTATGCAAAGCATTTGACACTGTCCCACATGACATCCTTGTCTCTAAGTTGGAGAGACATCAATTTGATAGGTGGACTACTAGGTGGATAAAGAACTGGCTGGATGGCTGCACACAGAGTTGTGGTCAATGGCTCAATGTTGAACGGGAGACTGGTAATGAGTCGCGTCCCCCAGGGATCAGTGCTGGGACCGGTCTTGTTCAACATCTTTGTCAGTGACATGGACAGTGGGATTGAGTGCACCCTCAGCAAGTTTGCTGATGACACCAACCTCTGGGGTTTGGTTGATACATTGGAGGGAAAGAATTCTATCCAGAGGGACCTTGACATGCTTGTGAGGTGGGCTGATGCCAACCTGATGAAGTTTAACCATGCCAAGTGCAAGGTCGTACAGTTAGGTCAGAGCAATCCCAGGCACAGCTACAGGTTGGGCAGAGAAGAGATTCAGAGCAGTCCTGAGGAGAAGGACTTGGGGGTGTTGGTTGATGAAAAAATGAACATCAGCCGGCAGTGTGCGCTTGCAGCCCAGAAAGCCAACTGTATCCTGGGCTGCATCAAAAAGAGCTTGACCAGCAGGTCGAGGGAGGTGATCCTGCCCCTCTACTCTGCTCTCATGAGACCTCACTTGGAGTGTTTGCGTGCAGTTCTGGTGTCCTCAACATAAAAAGGACATGTAACTGTTGGAACAAGTCCAAAGGAGGGCCACGAGGATGATCAGGAGACTGGAGCACTTCCCGTATGAAGACAGGATGGGAAAGTTTGGACTGTTGAACCTGGAGAAGAGAAGGCTGCGTGGATATCTCATAGCAGCCTTCCAATATCTGAAGGGGGCCTATGGGGATGCTGGGGAGGGACTCTTCGTTAGGGACTGTAGTGAGAGGACAAGGAGTAATGGGGTCGAACTTAACCAGGAGAAGTTTAGATTGGATATGAGGAAGAAATTCTTTACTGTAAGGGTGGTGAGGCACTGGAATGGGTTGCCCAGGGAAGGTGTGAATGCTCCATCGCTGGCGGTGTTCAAGGCTGGATTGGCCATAGCCTTGGGTGGCATGGTTCAGTGTGAGGTATCCCTGCCCCTGGCAGAGGGGTTGGAACTAGATGATCTTAAGGTCCTTTCCAGCCCTAGCTATTCTATGATTCTTTGAAAACCATCTGGACATAGTCCTGGGCAATGGACAGCCTGGTCTAGGTGACTCTGCCTGAGCAGAAGGGATGTACTAGATGACCTTCAGAGATCACTTCCAACAGCATCTATTCTGTGAGTGGTACCTTCCACAACACTATCAAAAATATCCCTGGCTCATTTTGATAGTAAAGATGCAGAAGTATGTTTTTTGTGATAATTTTAGTTATAATTAAAATACTTTTTATCAAGACATTATTCAAAAGTATTTTGGAAATTTAAGAAGAGTATGGATTGTCTTCCTCCTATCCCAAGCTGCAAGCCAGAACAACCTATAGCAATAAAATATTCTGGGGGTGGAGAACGGGGAAATCATTCTAAAATACATATAACAGTACTGAAAATGTTAATCTTTAGCACTGTTTAAGCCAAAGACTAGGTCCAAGTCCTTTAGTAAAGGCTATGGAAAACAGTAAACCAATTTATATAAGCAGATAATTTGCCGAAACTTAAAACCAAACAAAAACCAGAAAGAACTCCTAACAAACCACACCTGAGCACAGGAAAAGTCATATATTAGTCTCAAATTTCTGATACAACAGATCTACCAGCCTGTCATTTTCATCACTTGCTTAATACTTGTTTCTGAGCTGTTCTACTCCACATATTTTCTTCTACAGATATACTGTGATTATGTACCCATGAATTGCGAACAGAGATTAGGGATCAATTCTGTAGGCTACTAATCCTTATAGCTTTTGTTTCATAACACTCACAGTATAAAGAGTTACTTACATGGGAAAATTAACACTAAAGGATACAGAAAAGACAGAAAAGGTAAAAGAAAACGAATTCTGGCTTTCTAGCTGTTCTAAAACAAAATTCCTATTAAAAAAATTAAAATCAGAGTTCTGAAATTAAATACAGTTATGTTAGATAAATAACTATCTCTAGGACAAACACGAAGTACAATAGCATTCTAACTCCCTCTACTGGACTAGATACATTGTATCATAATATTGTAATTGTAAAGCATTTTTCTTCATCAGATTCTTGGATAGATTGGGCAATTTCTTTCAATGAATTACTTTTCTTTTCCTTAAGAGAACACCTGAAAAATACTTGAAATGGTAGCGTCACTCCTTGACACCTGTTTTTTCTGAAGGAAATCCTCAAAATGAAGGAAAGTCAACCAACAAAAGCAGATTTTATGCAACTGTTCAGATCTTACAGGGAAGTTTTCTAATGAACTGTTCTAGAAATATATAAGACAAATCACTAACTGTTGTTCATATTTTTCCCCCATCAAACTTATGCAATTTTTTTGCCCCTTGCATCTGCTAGATTAGCTATAGCAGGAATGGAAACTGAAAAATTTAGTAGAAGATGCAAGTCATCAGTTCTTATGAAGCAAAATCAGAGTACTGTTACATGGCTGACATTTTAAAATATGTATTTCTGTACTGTAAAAGACTTTCAAAAAGTCAAAAACAACAAGAAAACTTCCATTATCTTATAGTGTAAACTCATCAGCAACCTAAATCATAGCCTTTTTTTCTCCTTCCTCTCTCAAGAATGAAATAATCATTTTCCCTTATGAGTGTGCATTTTCCAACACAAATCCAATCTGACTGCAGCTTCTTTGAGGAGATTTTCTCTAGGTGAAATCTTGATCCCTAAGCAACTGAAAAGACAGCATTGTGTTTTTATAACCTTCAGTTACTGTATGTTTCTAATTTAAATAATTGCTGATTGTGAAACTGCTTAGGGACAGATAATGAAGATTCAAATTACAATCTCAGGAGATAAAAATTTTGAAGGAGTCGGCCTATGATGCTTAGTCAAATTTAGCTCTGCACTTAATCGAGACCCACTTGTTTGTGGTACCTGAAGACTACAGGATTAGCACAGATGGGGAGCTTCCAAGGACAAAGAGACAAAGAGACTGGTCCTTGGAAGCTTTAACTTTTAGTAATAGAGAACTTGTTTCCATTGAATCCCTGTTAAACAAAGAAATCACACACAACAGCATCTGAACACAGCAGACTTTAGAGAACACATTCTTCCCAAGTATACCATGGTGTCTTGCAAGTTCTTTTTCTCTCCCGATTTGCTTTACTAAGGTTAATTTCATAATTACAGAAGAAAAGAAGCAGGTTTAAAATAAATACATCAATTAACCAACATATAAGGCCGAAAAAAGACTGGTATTTCAGTTAGCAGGGAAACAGAATACATTTCTGTGAAGCAGGAATTTTTTTTAAAGAAAATACAAAGATTGAAAATCATTATTACAAATTACCCACTCATTACCAGCATGTGCAAGATGATCATGAAGATGCCCAGTTAGCCAACCCAATGCAAATCCACTACTGAAAAAAATGTATAGGGATACCAAATAAATATAAAAATTTACTAAATAAATTTGAAAGATATTTTGGTCCATCCACTGGCACACACTGGCATTATTATTATACTCTTCAGAAAGGGGAAAAAAAGAAGATGAAAGCAAAAAGTAAATTCTGAAACCTTATTTTCCATTCCTTCACAAAACACAAAATTGTTTCAAAGCAAGTTTAGCCATGGGAGCTGGTGTTTTAAAGTAAATCAGTAATAAATGGCCTAAAGCAAACACAAAAATCTTGTACCAAAGTCTTGAAGGTTGTGAATGTGTGGTAATAATCAGATTAGAGTATCATTTCACTGCCTTGGTCTATATACATGGTTTGCAACACAGATTTAACATGTTTGGGTGCCTGATAAATGCATAGAGCAAAAAGGTCAAAAAAGAACTGCATCCTGAGCAGTACCTCTAACACTTTAGAGAACTGAAAATATACAACACTATAAGCTTACATTATTATTAGAAGCTGTTTAATTATTCAGACACTGCTTTATGTTGGGGGATAAGTGGAATGGAAGAGAGGAAGGAAAAGAAGTGAGAGAAGACATAAAAATGTTACAATATTGAGATTTCACACCTTCATTTTTTCGAATTCACCACTGCTTCTCATCCTGTTTTCCTGTAGATAAGAACAAAACATTTTAAAAGTTTCCTGGGAAAAAATAATAGTGTGCATGTGTGCATTTATATACACACATATACATTAAGAGAAAGGGAATATATCTGGCTTTTTCACTAGACCCAATTACTGCTAATAATCTATGAATTTAAAACAACTAAGCTCCTGTTATGTTCTATTATTCATAGAGTTTGATAAAAAACACTGCACTTTCACTAAAGCATTTACAATCTGCTGCTTCCCCTCTACGCTCAATGGAAGCGAACAGCAGTGGTAGAAAACCAGAACACTGTATTGTATCTTCAGGTATGTACCTTCAAATACTTCTACATCAGCAATGTTTTCACAAACAGAACTAGTTAAATAAGACCCAATAATATCTTTCAGCATGTGATTGAATTACTCTCTTGTCTGTGGATGTATACTCATTTCTAACAAGCTTTTACACAGAATACAAAGCAACTTTCTGAGGTGATAGAGTGCAATATGCCGCACAGGACTCAAAGCTTATCAACTCAAATGAACAGCGTGTCTGATTTTCAGAAACACTGCAGCAATTGACAATCACTGCTACATTTTTATCAGCAATTGGGTAAATCTTCCATACTTTTGAAAAATCTGAGTAATCACTGAGAATAAAATCTTCTCTTTCCTTCTCCAAGGTCACGTCTCTTACAAATACATTTGCAATGAGCTGCAGTGCTTTTTAACCAGCACATCCCTTCCCATTAAATTTCTCTTTTATTTTTTTAAATAAAAGGGATGAGGGATGAGTCTCAGTCTCTTTACCCGATAGAGGCTCCCAGGAGTATTGTCTGAATTAATTATGATTGTTAACTTATGAAGAAGACACGTCTCTAAAATGGGGTCAATAGGGAGAAGTTCCAGACAGAGCTAGCCTGGTTGCTATTGTGACAGTTCATGATTTATTAAGTTTGTGTAAATTATTTCAGTTTGGAGACATAAATCGCAATTAATTTGTTCAACATGAGACTGAGTCCATGGTGCAGGACAGAGCTTTACTAAGAAAAGAGAAAACTAGAACAATGTTTGGAAGGTTCGTTTTTCTCAAGTAATTTTAATAGAAATAATATCCAGTGCAACTCATTGTTGATGAGTTTTTGACTTTTCTTATGCAGAAATACAGATAATTCCAAACTGCAGCAGACTTATCTTTCTAAACTTGAAATAAAATAGTAGTGGCCCACTTTTCTAAAGTGACCTATTCTGTCAGCCTGCAACCTTGTTCCAAGGTGAAGTCAGACATCTGTCACAAAAAAGCAATATAAAAATGGAGTTGCATCATAGTGACATCTACATAATAACCCTCAGGAACTAATAGCATGTTGCTCCTTTTGCCACCAGCAGAGACATACATGAGCAGATATGACATTCCTGTAGCTCAGAAGTCATTAAGGATATTTATTGCTCAGGAAATATCTTCTAGGGTTAAACATGTATACATTTCTGTGCAACTATGAAGTACAGCCTGGCAGATGTGGATGATGTCTAACAGGAAATTCTCCAAATGTTTTGAGATTTTTCTGTCATCTGACTCCATAAAATTCAAGTCATAGAGGAGGAGAGGGCATGCAGATTTAAATAAGTAACGGAAACACAGGATAGCAAATAAGGAAAAGTTACATTATTCATACTTAAATTCAGCCAATTACCAGGCTACAACATTCTTCAAAAAGAAAAAAAAAAAAAAAACACACCAAAAAATCACATTCTAATAAATATGGCCCATTAACGTGATGCGTTTCATTCATGCACAAACATACACTAAATTTCTAACTTCACAGCTTCCCTAAAACAACACAACATTGACTCCTTATCTGGATAGAGTGCTCACAGCACCTTAAGGCAGGAGATCTTCACCTTACCAACATTCTGCCAAGCTAACTACTGATATTTATTCCAGAAGAGTTTCATCTGGGCAATACTATCCAATGGAAAGCTATTTTGAACAAGTTTTCAGTTGGGGGTTGGTATTTTTTTGTTTGTTGTCTTTTTTCTTTCTGAAACTACTGGGATTAAAAAGAAAGAATTGAGGATGAGAAGTTAACCTCTACAAAATTAATTGCATCAAAATAGCATTATAGATTTCTGGTCTATTTTTACTTTCCAGGTTTTCCTACCAGAATCCTAGAACTGTACAACTCCTGGAAGTTTTTCCTGCCACAAAAATGTGTCTCAGTGCCACCTCCCTGCCTTACATTTGATCAAAAGCATTGTACTCATTTAGTAGGTAAAAGACCCTGAATCAAAGCAATCTATTATCATAATGATTCTATGATTCTATAATAGCTGGGGGGTAATGTGGAAAGGAAAAAAATAACCACAGAAGATAACAATTTTGAGTCCGGGAAGAAGCTCAGAACACTTTAATGACAACAAAAAGGAAATCTCTCTCTACTCATAAGAGGGCTGAAATTCTCACAGACCTACATCAAACAAGTATTTCCTTCTTCTCACTCTCCTCTACTCCTAATTTTGGTGGTGACATTCCCACCAACTCTAGGCACTGAGTAAAAAAAAAAAAAACAAAACACATTTATTTCATAAGGAACAGTAATCTACTATCTGTGGAGCGATACTTGTCCATGAAAAACTCATTCCTAATTGTTTCATTCCCTGTTAGACATATTTAGGAAAAAAAATTATTAGGAAAAAGCTTCTAGCAGTAGCTAAAGCCTGCCATTTACAGACAGACCTGCCCTGCTCTGTGAAATCTGTATAGACCTAAAAATATTGCTGCCCAGGCCTCGCAGCCTCTTTAGTTTCCTGTTATGATTTATTGCTTTGTTGCAAAGTACAAATGGCTCCTAGCAAGCCAGAACTAGATGCAAACAACACCTCAAGACCTAATGAGAATGATCTTGCAGACCCAGGAGAGAAAGTGACTGAACTCTTTTTGGTAACTGATACAGCCACAGAAAACAGGGAGCCCAAAGCTGTACACTGCATGATGGGTCTGAGTAGACCCACGTCAATAAAAAGACTTCCTCAGCTGCAAAAACTGGAGCGCAGAGATTGGAGAGAGGGAGAAGAAGAGGGGGGAAAGAAAGGAAAAAATAAAAGAAAAAAAAGAAAATAAAACAAACAGGTGAAGACAATTTGGATATAGCCAAAGAAAGCGCAGAGGGACAAGCCTCCTTTTGCATAGAAGAACCCCCAACTTTTTCAATAATAAAAGCAAAATTCAATTAAACAGATCCATTCCACAGACTATTCATTTTAGACTAAACTAAAACTAAGTTTGTAAGATTGCTTCCAGCTGTGGAGGACATGTGGAAATAAATGTTTTGATGGGCTACTGAAATCTTCAGAGGGCCCCAATGTGAAGAAACTGCAGCTGACTTGGATGCTCTATATAAATATTATATCTGCACAGAAAGGGATATTGTATGCTTCAAACATTTTGTACCATGCCGGTGATCATAAAGCCGGTGTCTAAGGCATGTTTGATTTTTTAGTATGTGCAATTCCAAATGACAAAGAAAATCCAAGAATGTGGAAATCTAATAGAGCTGGATTTGTACAGTCTGGAAACGAGAAGTATTCTGCTGCCAGAACATTTGTTCTAATATTCAGAACATTTGTTTCTAAATGAAAAATTCCTCCCTAGACAGCTTGAAAAACATCATCATCTTTTACATTACTTTTTTTTTGTTTGTTTGTTTCACTGTTTGGAAGAATGGTCATGTCCTGGAAGTTGAAGGGTTTTATGCATACACAGCTCTGGATTACCCTGATGCACAGGAGCCAAAAAGTCAAACACTATGGTGTCTACAACTAGGTCATTCAAGTTCTATTTCGTATCTAATATTCACAGTGATTTGACAAGGTCACACAGAAAGCATGTAGAACTAGGAACAGGACTCGGCCTGTTTGGTTTAAACCAAAAAGAAACAGTACTCTTTCCCACACAATACCTAACTAATTTACAAACATGGTACAGGATGTGAAAAACATAAGGCAGATCTGAAAGCTCGACATGGATATATTCATGGATACAGGTCTGTAGGAGGCTATTATGCAGCACAATTGGCCTTCCACCATCAACTCAGGAAATTCCTAACTCACTGACTGCCAGAAAAAGCAAGTATATGCTAACAGTAGGATCATTCCAAAAATACCATTTTTCTTCACAGTTTCCCTAAGCAACTACTACTTGTCACCATCCTACACAAACATACATGAAAAGATTATTTGTACTGTACGGTTCCCTGCTTCACAGTCAAGAGGATAATGACTACATGGTGATGAGAAAAATCAAATCTTATAAGCATGGCCATAATATTACACAAATGTAATAACAATTTACATGAAAGCTCTGCAAGTGTCAGCACTTTACAAAGTCAAAAGGAACTGTTTTTCTTAAATATAAAGAGTTTTGTCTTGCAATGGCCTGTTCCATTATTCCTCATCTCAGCAGTAGCAACATCACAGGAGCCAGTATAAGAAATAAGCATTGTCATGATGATGTGCATGACTGCCAGAGCCAACATTTGCACTACCAGAGCATTTAGTCCCATTCCTATGAACCCCTTGAAGTCCTTGCCCCCTGCAGCAAAAATGTGAGAAGCATAGCTATGTGACTCATTGAAGAGTCTGATGTCAGTATATTCTCTGACCAGTGAACAGAGCCACCAAATATTTGTCACTGTTACAGCCTGTATTTTGTGTAAGATGAAGAAAGCAAAGGGATAGAGGATGAAGGCTGGTTCTGAGCTTTCCAACTGAATACAGACAGTAGAAACTAGCTGTACGAAGCAGAGGAGAAGATAAAGCGTTGGCTGCACAGCAGAGATTAGAAGAGAGTAATAAGGTAAAAAATAAATAAAAAAGGAAGTGTCACTGATTCCTAGTTTATTATTTACTTGAAATTCCAGATAAAATACTTGCTAAAAATGATGGCAAGCGCAAAAGAAAATTTCCCTTTCATACTGTTATCTAATACAGTGAATTTAAAGTGTATTTTCCTTACATGCTCATTTTCTAAAGATACTCAGGATTGTTTGATATTTGTAAATACTTTGGTAGCCTTTTTCACCCCTAAAGTGAAATAGAAGATGTTTCTTATAAAAATGTAACAACTTTCAGAAAAAATAATTAATTGTGTCTAGCACAGACTGATTTTCCTCTTAATGACATGGAGGTTTTAAGCTTTTCTGTTAAGAGAGGACACACTTGTTTGGATCAAAACATTTTCTAATAATATGTTTTTTGGCTACATCTATCTTCAAAATTCATTTCAGTTTTCATTTCAGCTTTAATAAAGTGAACTTTTCTCTGAAAAGCAAGTTTTCCCTTTATTAAACTAATACTGCATGTTCAACATAAAATGTTATTTTAATAAGCAGATATGTTATGATGACTTCTCAATGAAAATAAGAAAGACCTATTTGTTCAGAGAAAAGATTAATTTACAAAAGAAAAGATAGATTATCTTATGAGTAAAGATTTCAGTAACAAGTATTTTCAGGTTTTATTTTTCTTTTTAAAATGTGATGTTATTCAGAGAGAGATCTAAAACAGAAAACTCATTTGCTTTGCAAAGTCCTCCTGGAGAGAAAGGAGTGGGATTTTTTAAATTTTAATCTTTGTATTAATATGTATTTCTACATGGTTCAGAAATTAAATTTGAACAGCATCGCCCTTGTTGCTATGACACTCCACTGACAAATGTTACACAACAAGAGGAACCCAACTGAAGATAAAAATTCTTTTTTGTTGCAAAAATTGCTTTAAAGACCTTGTAGATATCTGAGCACAAACATCAACTCATGGCAAGCATTGCTTATGTTTGAAAGTGTTTGAAAACATTTGCCTTCAAAAAGGTAAAATTACTTGTTCAGTTAAGCACTACTATAAAATGCTAGTTGTATAACTAAAAGTACTGCATACTTATCTAGAGCATGTGAGAAAAGTCTGGTATGGTGGGAAGCAAAGGAGCAGAGGACCATGATGAGCTTGTTCCTATGATAAGAACAGTTGTGCTGGGGTTGTCATGCTTAAACCATGACAATGATTCAGTTACAAAATTACTTAAAGTACTTGTCAGTAAATATTGCTTAAATAGTACTAGCATAAAAAAGTCCTTGTGTATGTGAGGAAGGAAAAAACAGAGACTTACTAATCAGGTAGGTTTAATCTTTAATAGCACTGGAACTGCCTAAAAAATACTTGATGTTTGCCTTTTCCCACTGCATTATTCTTCATATGACATCAATTAGGCCAAAGATTATTTTATCAAGATACATTGTTTTGGCAAAACCTCAAACTGACTCTCAACCTTACAAAACAGAGAAGTTAAATTTCATATTTGAGTAATGTCGTGGTTTAAGCCTGTCTAACTCACGCAGCTCGTTCTGTCACTCACTTCCCCCACTTTCTTACCCCCCTGCTCCCAGAGGAATGGGAAGGAGAATTGAAAAGAATGCAACTCCCACAGGTTGAGATAAGAACAGTTTAGTAACTAAAGTATAACACAAATCACTACTGCTACCACAAATAATAATAATGACAAGGCAAATACAAGGAAAGAATACAATTTCTCACCACCTAAAACCAAGCCCGACCACGCAGTGCACCCCCACCCTTCCGGGTCTCTGCTCTCTGCTTTCCATCCTGGACATGACGTGCTGCGGTATGGAATAACCTCTTTGGTCAGTTTGGGTCAGGTGTCCTGTCTCTGCTTCCTCCCGGCTTCCCCTCCTCCCTGGCAGAGCATGAAACTCAGCAAGTCCTTGGCCAGACCAAAACATCACTAAGCAGTAACTGAAAACACTGGTGTTATCAGCGCTGTTCCCAGGCCCAAAATCAAAAACACAGCGCTGCACCAGCTACCAAGAAGGAGAAAAATGACTGCTACTGCTGAACCCAGGACAGTATATAAAAAGCGAGTGATAGGCAACAAGATAATCGTAGACAGTATTCAGGTCTGCTCACTGAGAATGAAGCAGTACCTGCTTTCATTACTCCATAACTTGGCCTGATGTGATCAACACAATCACAATTGAGTTCTGCTTGTATCACTGATCTATCTGCTTCCTAAGTCACCGCATAATTTCTGCAAGATGAAATCCTATTTTATTCTTCTTAGCTTATTTCATACTTTGACTATGTAAAAAATACAACATTAACAATCATAAAACAATAACATTACTTTCTGACTTCTTTTGGTCTATATAACATCTGTAATCAGAAACACTTTGAAATGCTTTGGTTTTCATTTCAAATGTTTCCCATTATCTGTTATGCATTATAAACTAAAAATACGCAGTTAATATTTCTATATACTGTGCATAAAGAACAAGCTAGTATTCATAAATCCTGAAAACATTATATGTTATGCTTAAAAATAAGAAAAATACTATTAACAACTCATACACTAAAGAAAGACAGTATTTCCAACACCCACTAGCACTGTAACTTCAAAATGTTTAACAATTGGAACTAAAAATCTTCTTCCAGAAAACATAGACAGCAATTCTAATGCTTCAAGAATACACAAATACAGCTTTTATCTACAAAAAAGGTACATTTGAAAAGCAAAACCAACTAAACAGATGGCAATAAGTAGGAATATTTCCAACACGATGTCATAATATTTGGTTCTTTCTGTTCCAGCAGCATCAAAGCAAAACAGGGTAGAAGGCAAATTAAATATATTTTCACAGCTTTTCACTACAACCAAAACATGATTAGGTTCATTTCTTAGGACAGCTCAAATTTTACAATCCACCAAACTGAAATAGGTTTCCACACTGCAAAGCTTGTATTATGCAGAGTACCAAGCTTTTCCTAAATATTTTTAATGGAAAACCTTGAAGGTAAGGAAGAAGAATGAAGAACCCTTCTCAAAATTTGTGGATGAAGATATAACAGCAGACCAGAAAGAGATAATGGGCGTATGATTGGCAAGCAACAGTAAAAGTGACTGAATTCTGGTATCAAGAACATACAGAACCTGCAGCTGTTCACAAAATACAGAACAGAATCCTACTCAGAAATGGTAAATAAAAGTTTCCAACTCTCTTCATGGGTCATTGGCCACTGAAAAAAAATTAAGACGGTCAGAAGTTACTGAGTTTGTAATATTTAGGAAGATCAAGATTTTCCGGCCCCGACTGAAAGAATTATAAACCCTAAGAAAGAAACAAAAAAAAAATGTATCTGTGTTCACTTTGAATGCTGCCCATAATATGTTGTTTTACAATCATTTCTATTTACTTCCATGTACAAACACTGAAATATTACTATGTAAGAAAACAATAGTAAAGCATTTGAAGGAGTTAAGAGGAAAGAATAAAATAGAAAAACATCCCCAAGAAAATCAGACTAGTCAATTAAAAAAAAAAAAAATTGTGGCAATAATCCAGTCAAACCCTGCAGCTCTCTTTACAAGTTTGTTGGGTTTTTTAATGCTGACAGAACGGTGTCTCGAGACAGGAGTCTTTGGTTCAAATGAATTATTTCTATACACTAGGAAGATATGCCAAGATGTCAATCTGAATGGGGTTTGATCCCTACTGACTCAAGAAAGTTTCCCTATTAAATTCAAAGGTCTTCAAATGCTCTTGTAAATGGGAGATGTACTTCAATACTTCCAACAGTAAGGAAATAAGTTTTCTGATTCATCTTCTTTCTGCAGAAGTAGCACATTTTCTGTAGGAAAAAAAGTTTTGCTGCAATCATGAATGGTGTTATTTGGGTAGTTATTATCTCACCTCTCTGTCACATAGGAAATGAAAAGACAATGTTCTTTCCCTTTTCAGAGAATCATTATAAAGCCTTTTCCAGCAATGCAAATATGAGTAATGTCAAAGGTACTAAAAATCTAAAATAAATAAATAAATAAATACTCAGAACTTAACTTCATTTACTGTATTGGTGTCTCTGTAGAACCATGGCACTGTGATTTATATAATTAAAAACTAACACTAATTTCTGAAAACATTCCTAAATAAAATTCTTAAAAGTAGATGAGTCAGTAATGTATGTTAGCTTTCCAACTCGCTATAATTTACTTTTTATGTAAAGGAAATTTGCTTTCTTTAAGGATGAATGAGGTATTAGCAAAGACTAAAATTTCCAGTCACAACACCTAAAAATAATGATTTTTGATTCCTTATTTTAACTTATCTGGAAAAACATTTAAAAGTTTAAGTTTTAAGCAAAATAGTATCTCACCAGGGAAGACCGAAGGTTTGCATTGAAAGAAGGCTTGAATCTTGAAGGAGGACTTTGAGTAGGGAAGTCTGTGAGAGAACACCCATTTGTCTAAGGTACCAGAGTTTGAGGGATTATTTTTCACTTCTGCTCTTGACCCATAACTAAGTAAAGACCCTGTTTATACCCAAATAAGACTTATATGAATTTTTACCTCCCCTTATTTATACCATGGTTTCAGACCAATAGCTGAGAGCATGTGATCCACAAGGAGAACATTATTCACTCAAGCTATTCTGCTAGTACATTTACAGACATTTTCTAAGCATAATATTCATAATTATCATCATCATAAATTCAGCTATCTACAAATACAAATGCTGCCTTTTGAGGCTGTGCGCATTAATGCAATAGATTGATCTCTGAAAGGTCTTTAATTGCTTGACTACTGCCAATGATTATAAGAGAGTACTTGATTGGTCTTTCACTTTTCACAACTGATGTTGTCATCTTGCATTTCAGAATCCTTCCATAAATCTTATTACTACTGGAGACAGTAATATTTCAAAACACTGTCTTTTTTGCAGAGATTTCAAGGCAACTTTTTTAAATCTTTCTTAGTTTACGTGATAGTAAGGCAGTCGAATTTAGAGCTATTCTCTCCTACAAATATTTAGGCAAGTTTTGCCTTTCTCTTTCCTACCATTGATTCCCGACACATTCAAAGATAAATATACAAATCCTTTCAGTGAACTAACAGGTAATTCATTAAGCAACCTTCTATTACTCCAAATTTTCAAATGGTTTCCTTCACATACACAGCTAACTACTTGCTTCCTGAAAATATACTGGACATTTAGAACAGAATATTCAGCTTACCTGTTTGATACCTTTGAATTCACATATCTTGCTTAATTTTTCTTTTGCTTTGGTAAAGCAAATAATTTCCATCCTACAAAAACAACCAAAATCATCAAAGTGATAGCTAGATGTAACATAAACACATTTACTTTCATCAAAAACCATCAGTAAATCTCTAAATTTTGTGGTGATTCATCCAGTGCCGTGGATCCTTACATTCTCATGAAAGGCATATTTGACAATGGGACACATACAGTGCTTCTTACATGTATCTGTGCATTTCCAGAGATCTCTGCATTTCAGATGGCACCAAATCCAAATCAGTCAACAACACTGTGGAATCCTAGTGTTGATTTGGTGTATGTCTGAAGGGGAACAGCATCCTAAAATACCTTTTGTCTTCACAACTATAGTAGCATCACAAGGTAGAGTGCCATCTAAACTGCAGTAAACAAGCAGACTGTTATACAAAACAGCAGACAAAACAACTTAGACTTCCTTTGACTTTGCACTGGAACCTAAACATTTCCACATGGATCACAAGAGTTATCATTAAGGCTTATAGTGGCTATGAACGCATAGTCTTTTACCAGAGTTCCCTAAAAAGATCATCTAACTCACAGAAAGGATTTGAATGTTTGCTTTTACCCAAGCAAATATCCTGACCACAGAACCCTCAGAAATGGGAATGAAAAAGACATCACTATCTTCTCCAAGTTTGTCTTTTGAAGGACAATAAGAGTATTCAAACCTTCTAGAGAATCAGGCTTGGAAAATCTGAGGTACTAAATATTTCCAAGATCAGAATAAAAATCCTTTTCTTTTCCTTTGGTGTTTCAACTGTAATTCAAAGATAGTTTCTTAGTAACAGATTTGCCAGAGTAGTCATTTGGTTGTAGTTTAGCCTGATTCAAATGGAATTACCATGCAGCAGAAAAAAACAAGCCTACTTACTCTATCTTACTACTCTCAGAGAATCCCGAGTCTGAATTACATCTGCTAAAACCATGAAACATCAAGAGCAGAATTTGCAAAGGGAGAGGACACAGCAAAGACACATACAAACTGAAGAAAACAGACTGTGCTTCAATATCTACAAATTTTAATCCTCAGAAACAAAGGGGAAAAAAAAGAAAAAGAAAAAATTATGAGAGAGAAACAAAGGAAGATTACATTAAAAAAGTTTAAAAAACAAACAACAAAAAAAAGGGAAAAAAAAAAAAAAAAACGGGAATGGAAAGTTACATCAAGGCACCGTGAGCAAAAGTTGAACTTCACTGGCAGAATCATGGTCAAGCAAGGTTCACTATGTTCTTAAAATCAGGCGTTGTCCCACTGATGTAATGAATCTGTTTCTGAGGTGTTATAAACTGATATTTTAGAAGACCGTTTATTATCTAGTGCAAGTTTGCTTTTATTTATTTTTCCCCCTGATGCAGGTCAGAAAGAGATATACAAAAGTTAGCTTAGTCTTTATTCAAAAAACAAGAGCCAGAACCTTGATCCTTTGCTTTTATTCGAACCTTTAGCAAACATCATTCCATTGTTTTCTGAGGAATATTAAATTTTGTCTCCTTTAAATAAACAGTTATGCTAAGGAAACTGTTCAGTCCTCCAACTGCAAGTTAGTTAGAATAAATCATAAGTTTTATGCATTTCAGACACAATTAAGAGGGTCAAGCATCAAATAAAAGCTACAACTCCTCTAAGAGGTAAAAAATAAATGAAAGAAACAATTCTACTTTTTCATAAAGCCAGAGATTAGTTCCGGGCATTTACTCCTAAGCAATAGGCATTACAAAATGTTATCCAATATACAGACTACAATAAACAAGGCAGAAGTAGAATCAGACCCTAAATTGACATTTGTTGTTGGTGGCAAAGACAATAGTAAACTGTTTTATCACTGAGAGCAACCAGCACTACATATGAGTGTGACATGCTCTCATGCACTCTTGCTTTTTCATATTTAGACACTATATATCTGTCCTTTGAAGTAGACTATTCAATTAATCAACCAACTTCACATTCACAGTTTTAAAGACACTTCAGGCAAAGGGTGTTCTCTCAGTTGATCTATTTGTTGTTGCAGCACCAGTACATTTTCTATGCATAATCCATTACTTAGAGCCAAGAGAATACTACCAAGGGAAAAAAAAAAAGGATTGTACAACATTCTCCAAGATCCACATAAACTCATCCAGCTGCATCATAAGCAGCTTTTACATACCTCAAAGACAGCCCTAAATTTGTCAAAGTCTTAATGCTGCTGCACATCTTTGACTGGCTTATTCCAAAAAGTGAACCAGAATGTTTCCTCTAGCATTACTAAGCAGCATCCACAGAGTAGCTACAGAGCTCACAACTATTTTGTGCAGATGGGTTGTCCAGCTGACATTTTGAGCACAGTTACTCTTTTTTTTTCATGTTCAGGCTTAATAGTTGCATAAGGCCATTATTTTAGGTTACCCAAAAAGGAATCTCTATATGCAAATGTCGCAGACTTTCATTAAAGAAGCAAAAGAAAAAGAAGTTAATACAAATTTCCAGACTTTCTTCAAATTTTAGTTTGCATTTAAAAGAATGCATGAATTGGTGCTGTTCAGCCTGGAGAAGAGAAGGCTGCATGGAGACCTCATAGAAGCCTTCCAGTATCTGAAGGGGGCCTATAGGGATGCTGGGGAGGGACTCTTCGTTAGGGACTGTAGTGAGAGGACAAGGGGTAACAGGTTCAAACTTAAACAGGGAAAGTTTAGATTGGATATGAGGAAGAAATTCTTTACTGTAAGGGCGGTGAGGCACTGGACTGGGTTGCCCAGGGAAGTTGTGAATGCTCCATCGCTGGTGGTGTTCAAGACTGGGTTGGACAGAGTCTTGGGTGGCATGGCTTAATGTGAGTTGTCCCTGCCCATGACAAGGGGTTTGGAACTAGATGATCTTCAGGTCCTTTCCAACCCCAACTATTCTATGATTCTCTGATTCTATGCACGTGTATTCGCACACACAAACACACACACACAAAATTCATACTGGGATCCCAAAAACTTGCCTATCAGGTTCTCAAAGTTATCAATTCAGTTTATGCAGTTATAAATTAATTGTGAAAGTGGTCCTGCAATAACTTTATCCACTATGCTATTGCCCAAAGACAGAAACAAGTACTCAAAACCTTTCCAGACTTTGGCAAGAAAGCATAACACATGTTACAAAATTAAATCAAAAGGGCAATTTAAGCTTGTGAGATTAAGTAATTTCTCTTGACTGTTAAGCCATATATCTGGTCAAAGCTGCTTTAGTGAAAAATTGAAGTTTTCAGAAATGTAGAAACACAGGCTGCCCAAATCTAGCCTCAATCCTTTTTTAAGTGAATTAGGCATGATAGAAGCTTGCCTTGACTATGCAGAGGAATTGCAATTTTTAAGACTAGTACTAACAAAATATTTATGGATTACATTCTTTATAGTTTCAGTTTTCCCACTGAAAGATACAAAGAGAAGCATCAGCGCACACAACTGACATATTCAACGAAGATGGAAGTGCAGTTTATTGTCTGTTTGTTATGCCAATGAAGTTAGCTGCTGGAGAATTAACCTGTACAACACACAGGAAAAAATACCTTAGTACTATTTTATCTATTCTTGCATTAGAATTTATGACTCATTTCCACCACTATTACCAAGAAATATTTGTGATCCTGATCAATGTAAGTGTAGGCAGTTTTGCAGTATGGTAGCTTATCTCTAGATTAGGTTAACCAAGATGCTCCAACTCAGATGTTAGTTACCACAGCTGACTTCATAATAAAAACATAATTTCAGAGGCCCAGCCTCATGAAAAAACAGTTAGCTTGGTCAAGAAGTCGAAGCCCAAATCACGAAACAGTAGTTTGTTTCCAATAAACCTTCCAGGGCCTGACTGCATGCAGGAATTATAGACTAGAGATACAGCTCTTCACTTTTGTGCATCTCAGATTCCCCATTTTTTAGAAAAAAAAAGGACTGCAGGCAAGAAAATAAGTATGCTACCATTATTTAGATATTTTGTTGCTTATTTTAAAAAAAAAAGGCATGGAATTAACTGACATAGGCAGCTTTCATACAAATCCAAATATTTTATTTGAAGTTCCAAGGTAGCAGTTAAGATTATGTGTGATTTTTTTTCTTAAAGGCCAACAATTGCTGCAGGTAGTCCCTTCGCCTAAGAATTTGCTCCTAGTCCAATAGCTACAGTGACAAATTTATGCCAGTTTGTTCCTCCTACAAAAGCACAACCTAAATGAGACTATAGCAGTCTTCCAGGAAACAAGAGGGAGGTTGACTTCATTATTGATTTTTGCTACTGTTCAAATGAGGGTAAAAATTCATGCTTACTGGCACATTTTGCCATTGGCATGTGTTCATTCTACTTTAGGAAGAAAAATTAAGACACGCAAAATTAAAACAGAATGTCTAACAACAATCCAGTACTCAGTATTAACAGTTATTTAAAACCAAACCAACTTAGCTTGCACAGGAAAAAGACCACCTTTTTTTTGTGCTTTTTTTAGTCAATTCCTGCTAAGTCATTACTGTCAGCTCTCAATTTCAATCACAGTCAGCTAATACTACCCAATTTCCTGAACCTACATATGGAATTTTCTTTATTCTGTCTTCAGCTTGTCTCTCATATTTCCTTGTTCTCACAGGAAAACATGAGATAGCAGTGTGACAAGACATGATTTTTTATAATTTAAGTTTTATGTCATTAATGGTAATTTGTTGTTTTGCGAATTCCTAGTAATTCACATGGGAAGAGTCTCATGAAAGGTCCAGTACAGCACTCTGTTTAGTTCAGTTAAGTTTTTTCATCAACGCTTTGCAAGTTTCAACTCACATCATTCAAAGGGCTTTAATCTTCTAGTTCTACTAATAAAAGTGAAATATAAATATAATTACATTCTTCAAAGAGTTCAAGCTTGCAGTTTATTTAAAAGAATTATTCATGTACAATTACAAAACATTCAACAAAATCTCGTGATTTTGAGGAGATGGGCAAATTACCTTCCCTTGTTTAGAGAGTCACAAGCCAGGAGATTTAGCAATCTTATACGCCTGATACCACAAGGAATTAATTTTCCAGTGGGATATAATGTGCTCTTCTATGAACTATAAGGCAGTGTTGAACAGTGCATGAAATTAAAAAGGACCAAGGACTTACTAATCAAAAGCAATGATAAATCTTGTTCTCTAGCTGGACAATTCACTAAGCTGTACTCTGAAACCCTCTGGCTTAAATATAACAACCCTATAATCAGTTTTTCAGAGCTACCTTAAAGTCAGGTGTTCTTCCTCATATCAGCAATTTTTAACACTTAAAATTCTTCATCAAGTATTTTAGTTTTATTGACAATATTCAACAAAGATTTTAACCTACTTCAGGAGCTCTGATTTGATACCTCTTGCCTATACATTCTGCCTTCCAAGATCTAAACAAAACCTACAGGGTAGAGCCAATGCAGACCCAGTACTTATGGCAGGAAATTCAGAACTATACATTTATTATTTTTTTCTTTACAGCAAATGCTATTTTTTATTCCTGTTGCATCAGGCCTCATATAGCAATACACTATCTGTGCTGGCATGAAGGGAATCCTGCTCATCATCTGTTTCATCCATGATGATGACTATGACGAAAAAGTCATCCATTCCTAAACAGTCTATCTAGCACTAAGTAAAAACAGAGCATTTAAGCTCTCATCTAACACACATCCTTCAATGGATTCCCCTTAAATCTTCAGCTTGTGACCTGATAGAAAGAAAAGGAAAGTAAGGTTCAAGTGTTTTGCAATTTCCTTCATGGAATGGGAAGTGAATCGAAAGGAAAGCAGTATTCAAAGTCGCTGAGACAATTAGGACTCCCAGAAAAATAAAAAAGACATCTCCTTACCAAAAGCTGCTGGATCTTCTAGTGCTTGTGTGTAGAAGACATAACAGCAAACTAAAACCAGAACAGATGAGGGCAAGGGTAACTGTCACCAGGTGAAAGAACTGAAGAGGGAACAAGGCTCTGCATTGTGCAGTGCAGTGTGACCAAGCCTGGCAGCTCACAGGTGAAGAAAATTACACAGCAGTTTGTGAAATTTGATAGTAAGCAGTTTATTAGCTTTGTGCACATGCCGAAATCACTTTAAACTGGTTTATCTGCACATTTGCTGGGTTACAGAATTTGCACTTGCAAAAATAGCTATTGCTCCTATCTTGTAATGGGATCTGTGCAGTAAGCTCTCCTGCAAAGCATCTTATTAAAACTTCTGTGTAAGCAGATCTGTTTGCCTGAATAGTCTTCATGCTCATAAACTGTGCAAGGGAAAAACATCTGTAAAGGAAGCTGAAAACCTCTCTGGAAAATTCAGAAGACACTGTAAGCTGTCCAAGCCAATTATCACTTGTTTACTTCTTGCAAAACAACACAGGATGTTGAAATGAGCACAAGCATGGGAAGAGAAGACAGACAGAAGATCTGCCATTTCCCAATGATATCAACTGTCCCTGATTCAGCCCCACATTGCTTAACACGAACATCTGCTTTGTAGCAATTAAATTCACTATTGAGATATGGATTCTAGAAATCTGGTGGTTAACAGTATGTTCCTAGTGGTTATTGGTATGTTTACTTTAAGCCAAATACAGGTAAATGTTTCTGGCTCATAAGGACCTGTTTTTTTCAGTCACTTTAAACCCAGTAGTTCTGTTTATGGCTTCCAAGGAAAAATATATGCCATACACAATAGTATTAGCTATTACAGAGGAGAAAATTGCAGAGCACTAGCAAAGGGGAAAAGAGATGGAGTCATAACCTTGCAGGACTTGAGAAATAAAATTCACAAGGTGGAATGAATTGGAAATGTCTGAGACTGTATCCAGAAAACCAAGCAGGGAGAAGCACAGAGACACCTGGAGCTGAACAAACAGCACATCTAAGTTGAAAAGTTGTTCTTCCTGTCACTGGAGCTAGAAGCTTAATGCCGTCCTAATTCATGTATTAATTTACCTTTTGTTATATTAAACTTTGTTATATTAAACTCATATCTTATTGTCATGGTGTAACCCAGTAGCTAAATACCACACAGCCATTAGCTGTTCCCCATTCCCTTCCCAGCCCTCTTTAATAATCTTGGCATCAATATGGTTCCAAGAGTAGAGAAAGAAACAGCTGAGTGTAAGGAAAGGAATTGAACTACAAAAGATTCCCAGTCTGAGGTCAAATTTTCCAAATATCTATCACACAAATAACTCTCTCCTCACTGAGAAAGCTGAGCTACAGAAAAATAGGAGAAAGCAGCTTTAGCTATTTCTTAAATACTTCTGGCTTTATCTAAGTTTACAGTTTCTTAAGATTGGGAGCCATCAGATTTGTAGAATACTGCCTTTCTAAGCTTACATCTTCTTCAAAATTGAGATATATTCCTGTCTTCAAAGAACTGGAAAACAATTCAGTTCCAAATTGTTAGTGCCAGTATTCATTATCTAATATTATTAGAGATATGACTGCCAAACATGTTATATTCTTCATAAAATTCATATGAAAATAAAGCAGACAAAAAAAAAAAAAGCTAGATTACAGATCACAGTTGACATTTATTTACTTAAACATTTTTCATGAGAACACATCTCAGTAAGTTCAGGGAATACAGTATTGGTCTTGCGCCAAACAGTATCAACTACTAAAAGATGCTTAAGGAGAGCTGAAGAACATTAGTAAATTTCAGGGTAGCACCTTGGAAACTGGAGTTGTCACTTGATGAAAGATTGCTTAGCAAATAGTTTCTAAGATTACTATAATAATGTAAGCACAGATGTTAAAAGAAATAAGAATATTGTGGATTCATACAAACACCAGAGAGAGAAAATGGAAACAGTACTAAAATAAGTAATCAGGAGTTAAAAGCTATGCAACTACAAGGCATAATTTGCATTTCTGCGAGCACAAAAAACATTGCTTTCAGGGAAACTGCTCAATTCTATGAAGTTATTACTGAGGAAAAGTCAAAAACAAGAGAAATATGTTCTACTGCCCACTTTCCTGTAGAACAGAAAAGAAAAGATACAAAACCAGAAGAAGAATGAAACAAAGCAATGAACCGAACTGAGAAAAAGCAGCACATACTACAAAACCCAGGGGATATGTGTTGGCCCTGACCTTATGACCCAACATTTAGATATTGCTCCCCTGTGCTTTCTTCAATTATGTGCATTTGTATACTGGAGGCACTAAAGAAAATAGACTGCATAGTCCCATAATAATACTAAAACCATTCTATACTTTTCTGGGGTTTTTTTATCTAACTCCCAACTATATTTCATAGGTAAACTGGAAAATCCCCAGAGTCTGCTCTAGGTTTTAACATGCTGTCATGTGTTGGGATCACTTTAAGCGCATCTAAAGAGTCAAACAAAGCATGTGTTCTGCATACAATGTCATTGAGACACCACTTGCTCCCTAATGTTATGTATTTTTTATAAGCAGAGGCATCTTTAAATGACCACTACTAACACGGCAGTCAGAACATTTTCTTTTATGAGAAAAGATTACCTTTAAAAACAAAGAAAAAAGTTAAAAAATGTATTAAAACCCCAAAGAAAAATTCGTAAAAAAAATCGGCAGATATATTTCTTGAATGGCTGACACACATCTCCTCAGAGGTATTTCTGCTGCACAACAACAACAACTAGATGCCACTTTAAAAAAGCGTGATGTTAAGCACAAACTAATGAACGCATCTTTATATCAAATAGATTAACGTTAATATGCTTCATCTTTATGCAAAAATCACAATGAGTATCTGGAGATTCATAATTTTATCTGATGCGTAAAACTGTGAAAGCAGTGTGTCTCAAGTCTGATTTCATTAAGAAAAATAGCTGCCACTGTGTAAGCTACTGGCAAATCTCATATACAGGAGGAGTTTCTTTCTCTTAGTTATGTATTATCTACATTGCTATCTATGTGTATACATGTGCACATAGAAAAACTTACTGTTATCCATTACTAAGTGAGAATATTAACTGCATGAGAGTCAGAAATTATCCCATTACATACCAGTGTCACCAATCCAAATTAAACTCACCTTTAAGTGTTTCAGGCGACCTCAAATTTTCTGAAGCTTTAAGCTATCAGATAACACTGGTGCTTATAAAGGAACTAGTTGTTTTTCTGCAAGCCAACTAAACAAACATGTAGATTTTTTACCATGACTTGTGAATCTACCCAGAATTGGTCACAAAAAGAAGAAAATTTTAAATTTCTTTCATAGTGAGGTAGACAGAAAACCATACATGAAAGAAGAGCAAATATGTGACAAGACTAAAACCTGTTATAATACTCGCTTGTCAGATATTCGTTCATATAAGAATATACAGATATTGCTCATAATAGCAGAATAATATATTCTGCTATTCTGTTATGTTAAAGTGATGGTAGATTTTGGTTGTCTCAAAATAATTTAATTCAAGTTTTTATGAAAAGACATTCAGTTTTACCACAAAGATAAGTTCCCAAAATACAGACTATTACTTGTTTAAGGAACAGCTACTTTTATTATCTAAAGCTAACTGGTAATAAATGATGATTCATAGACTATTTACGCTGGTCTTCTGAGAATATTAACATCACTGACAAATTTTCTTAGCATACTTTGATTCAGTTGCAACATCTTTCTACTGAAAAAAAATACGCAAAAAGCTCTAGATATAGCAAGTTGAAAAAGGCTCTGCCTGTGTTCTGCTACAAATCATAAGCTATGAGACAAGTTGAGCAATCAAATCTCCTTGGTTTTATACATTATCTTCTAGATAAAAGTAGGTAGAAATGATTTGCTGAATTAACATTTCCGGAAGACAACTTGCCTCATGTAATTTCATTAGAAAAATACACTCAAATATAAATGCTAAGATCAGTTCAGCGATACATATAGGAAGATGTAAGAATATTCTTTCTAGTATTCAGCTAAGCACAGTTTTGCTTCCATCCCTGAACAGGTAATCTTAGTAGCAGCTCACCCACAGCAGGGAGCACTATAGGATTTCCAGGTCACAAAGGCACGCTTTCTGCTTTCCACCTATACTTTTTCCCTTTATGCTCATGAATTATGCAAAGCAGGAAATAGAACAAAATAAGAAGTGTTTCTTATGCTGAAAATGTGAAGTAATATGAGCTTTATAGTAGATAAAAGAAAACCACTGTTTCCACCTCCTAACAAGGCTCTCACAAAAACACACAAACTGCTAGCAATAACTCAGTGCCAAACCATGCATTATCTTTGAAGTGAAGTGCATATGCTGCTCTTTTGCAATAGGGCTTTTCACTGTAAAAAAGAATTAATATTTCTATATACCCGCTACTGGGCTGATGCCAACAGGCATAGAATTATATAGTAAGAACATGCTTGCATTAAAATATGCCTAGGGAAAGCAAAAAACATCTTCATCTACTACAAGCATACAGCTACTTCAGGCAAAATGGTAAAAAAAAAGCTTTAACAATATTTTATTAAGGCCAGTCTCTTTAATCTTATTCCTGCTCAAACTGTGAATATAAATTAGAGCAAATGATTCTTCCATGTTCCTCTATATGGAACTTGTTACTCAGTTTTTCTCATATTCATTTTTCTTAATCCTTTTGATCAGAATTTTGATGAGGAAATGAAAACACGTGCAAAGGCATTAGAGAAGGGATACAGTAAGGAGTAAGGAGTAATAAAGGAAAGAGAAGTTGCAGCTAGAGGTCCCAAACATAATCAGGGTTCAGTTGTGCTGCTTGGTTCATAAACATAAAATAAAGGGCAGCCCTGAAAATCTTATAAGTCATAGAGATAGCTATATCACAGTTGACAGAAAATGAATATTACCATAGTTTTATAGATGGGAAACAAACACAAAGTCACACCAGAATTTTGCATCAGAGTTAAAATATGACCCTAAATCCCCAGTGTCTGCCCCAGTGGCTCCACATAGGATGGAAAATTCAAATAAATGCCAGAGAAATGCCTTTTTTGTTCTTTAGGAAGAAATCACATTTTAGGATTTGACAGGTTTGTTTAAATATGTTTTCATTACCATGCAGCTCACAGATGGCTATGTTCTATGAAGGAAACACTTTTATAAAACAGTATACTTTGCCAGAGGTGGTATAAAGTTCTCTCTCCGATTACAGATTGTTAAATTTTTAATAATATGAACAACACTGACTCTTCAGGAATATCACAATGCTGACATCTTTTATAGAAAACACACAGCCATGTCTTAAATATATCTGGCTAGATATTGAGCATGTAATCTCCATATACAACAACTTGTCTCCGGTTTTATTTTAATAGTCCTACAATAGCTTTGGATAGTCATTACATTTTCCAATAAATGTTTCATCCTTTTCCCCAATTATAGTATTTCTCTGAGGCTATATTCACATTTCTAAAAGCAAACCAAGCTAAGCATTACAGATGGAATAGAAAGAATATTTCCATTCTTTTTTAAAGAACTCTGAATCTTATTTATATTTGTCCATTGTAGGAGCCTGATCATTTGTCAGCAATAATTAAGATGACAGGATTCACCTATTTGACAATATGAGAAATATTTTCCCTTCAAAAATCCTGAAATAGTCCCTGTAAATAGCTCAAGTGTGTAAAAAAAAAAGTTAACTGCTGTTGCATAAGAATTATGTTAATAAGAATACCATCAACAATGTAAGGTTTTTATAGTTTGATTACTTATGCAAAAGGTGGTATCCTAGGTTACATGAAACTTTCTACTACATCATCAAAGATATATTAATTAGGTAATTAGCTGTGTATGTAAGTCACAGCTTCCAACACAAACACATACTTAGTAACACCAATTAGGAGAGATCAGATTGGTAGCATTTAAGATATCTTGCAGCCAAAGAAATGGAATATATAGCTTTCTCCTATGTTGATGACAGAGCAGAGCTCATTATCTACCCAGACTAGCATCAAAAATATTCTGTGTTTCTACCATTTAGCTCAAAACAGGGAAAGGGAGGAAAAAGAAAAGAAGGAAAACAGTGGAAACAGTGATTGCAGGCATGTTGGTACTCAGTAATCTCTTTGATGTATGTGTTTATAGCAATTAGTTTGAATCTAGCTTGGTCTTTCTTGCTACATCAGAATCAGAAAGGTAGTCTCCCATTTTAATAAGAGAATGCAGAGTGTGATTTTTTGCAAGAAAATGTAGAGAAGTAAAGATAGTTACGCACTTAGATTTCTCACAGGGTCTTGTGAGTCCTTCCTACACTGTGGCAAGCTCCACTAGTTCCTTTCTGCTATTTAGTGCTTGATTCCTTCAAAGCCAGGGAGGTGCCTCACCTGCAGCATCTAGACGTGTAGTGTGCCAAATTTCCAGCCATCCCTCCTTTAGAGACCCAACACTGCCACATGTTCAGTGTATGTGTATGGCCCAACAAGAAGGAGAAGATGCTCCTTTTCCCCATGGCCATTACAGCTGCCTCTCTCTATTGCCAGAACTTATTTCCTTCAGGAAATGTGCCATTTCTTGCTGAGCACTTTCCTAAGGCCCTTTTTTACCCTTTCAGTTAACAGCAGCATATCACTCCAAGTTTTACACACATCTCCACAGACAAGAATAAACCAAAGTTGTAAGGAAATTAGCTCACAGTAAAATAAAGAGCATTGCATCAAACCACAGTTTTCTTGACAGCTGAAAGTCAGAATGCTGTCAGAAATATGCAGAGAGAATACATCCTAATCAGTAATCACTGGATTTTGAAAATAGCAAAGTTCTTACAGTAATCCTACTAAGGAGAAATATCATTCCTTGTTTTGCACTTTATAAAATGCATTAATTATTCTCTTATTAGGAAAATGTCCTGTATAGCTTCATGTTCTCTCAAAATTAATCCTCAGTCTGTATCTCCCACTAGAAGTGCTGTATGAGGTATGAAAAAGACCAGGAGTTATCAAATTAGATTTTCAGTGGCTAAGAATCAATATTAAAATTAGAAAGTCTATTTGTTTAACAAAACCACATTCTTTTGCTAGGAATTTGTAAGCCAGCCAGTGTCTTAAATTGGATTTTATTTAAATTGGATGTATAAAATTGGATTTTAAGGAAATCAAAAAAGGAAAACCTTAATTGGTTTAAGCTGGATCATTTTCTTCTTAGATGCATAAAACTGAAACAAAATTTCTTTAAAGAGGAAATATTAGATGCATGGTTATTGTAGTGTGTTGTCACTTAAAGTGTAAACTAATTTGATAGTGCTACACATTTAACCATCACTGCCTTTTAAGATGACAGTACTTCAAACTAAATAATATTTCAAGTTTTATAACAGACAAACATATATATAAGTCATAGTATTTTTGCTGAGTTCTAAATCAGAAATATTAAAATAGACCAATATAAACTGTAATTCATGAACCTACAATGAGATTTATTAAAGTAAGTCATAAAGTAAAGAACTTAGACACAAAGACTGAGTCATGAAACAAATATATATTAAAAAAAATAAAAAAGAAATAGAAAAAAGCCTTTGTAAGTTTAGAGAATCTTTCAAAAAAAATGGCAGGAAATTCCAGAGTGATGAGTATCAAATCAAACTATTAAAGACAAAGGGATAATTGGCAAACACCATGAAATAACAGACTAAAGAATATGCTAGTGCCCAGGTATTTCTTACTCAATTACACATTTAGTGACTTCATCTAAATGGTCCTGGCATTGTAGGATTCAGTTTTTTGTGCAATCCTTCTACCATGAGAAGTGCAAGATAGTGTTTTTAGTACTGCTTGATGCATGTAATTGGTACCTGTGGACAAATTGGTTATAAAGTGATCCCAGGTTAAAATACAGGGTCTGTCATTGTCTTGCCTTAGCCAAATCACTTCAAATATCTCACTTATTGGATAAATAAATGAGAGTTTATTAGACTCATCTTTGTCCTTCACAGAATTTATATCAATACAAATCTGAAACTGAAATTTGTAATACTATACTAAATTATCATTATTTTTAAAAAATGAGTATTCACTTTATAAAGACCTGTGGTTTGTACCTGTCGGAGTCTTCCTACAAACACTTTATTTACAAAGACTCCTCTGTTTCCATGCAAGCTATCATCATCTTCCTAACAAATTATACTTTCAATATATAGAATGTAGACTGATTTGTATAATATTGCATCTGAAATTAGTGTTCTAAATAAATGTTTTCCAGAAAATTATTGAAGTGTTCAAAGCTGGAATATTTTTACATATATGTAAAGGATAGGAGGTCTGACATGACTTCTCCTGTTAAAAATAGTCAGTACAGACTCACCAAAAGTAGCCAATAACTGACGGTTGGCCATGTTCCAGAAAGCTAACCTTCAGGTCCCCTCACTGAACAACACAAATCAAGGATTTGAATTTAGTTCTTCCTTCAAAAAGATTAGCATTGTAAAATCTTATTATTTCAGGGTGCATATCTTTTTTTGCCTTAGTTTATTTCTCAGACAGAATCTTTTCTCATGTTGAGGTACTTTCTTTTATTACAGTTTTTTGTCAAAATTTATTAATTCTTATTACAACTCTATGTAAACAGTGTCATAAAATACACAATTAGCACTAATTACTATAATTTTTCTTAAATGTCTCCTGGGTCTTTGAGCTACAGGATTATTCCCCTTCTACTCCCAGCAGATTGTCTATAAATATGCTAAGAATGGCCTGAACTACCTTCACAGGCAGTATAATTATGAGATGTGCTTATCTGCAGCATAATACAGATATTGAGTCATGTGATGTGTCTCTGACAATTGTATTCAAAGACAGCTCAAATTTTATTTGGAAGTCTAGTCATAAAAAGGGTTACATTATCATAAAATAAAATGGCAGTGTTTGGTAGACTTGTTTAGTGAGAACAGAAACATCGCTTTTCAGTATATGCACACGGACAGTATTCCAGAAAGGAAGCTGAAACTAACAATGTAAACGGTAAAACAATCCTAGTGTCCATTGCTAATGCTATTAAGTTTTATCAGGGTTAGTATTTATCCAATACATTGAAAGAATCGTTATGAATCTAATACAATGGCCATGTATATAATGTTTCTCATAGGATGTATAATTTTGCTAATGCACATTTAAAGAAACCTGTTACAGCAGAAAGTAGCTGTCCTGGGTTCAGCAGTAGCAGTCATTTTGCTCCTTCTTGGTAGGTGGTGCAGTGCTGTGTTTTTGACTTTCGGCCTAGGAACAGTGCTGATAACATTGATGTTTTCGGTTACTGCTTAGTAATGTTTAGTCTGACCAAGGACTTTCTGAGTCTCGTGCTCTGCCAGGGAGGAGGGGAAGCCGGGAGGAAGCAGAGACAGGACACCTGACCCAAACTGACCGAAGAGGCATTCCATACCACAGCACGTCATGCCCAGCCTGTAAAAACAGAAGGCAGAGACCTGGAAGAGGGGGGTTTGCAGCTAAGTCAGGCTTGGTATCAGGTGGTGAGCAGTTGCATTCTCTTTCCTTGTATTTGCCTTGTCATTATTATTATTGGTGGTAGAAGCAGTGGTTTGTGTTATACCTTAGTTACTGGACTGTTCTTATCTCAACCCATGGGAGTTACATTCTTTCGATTCTCCTCCCTATTCCCCCAGGAGCTGGGGGGAAGAAAGAGGGGGGAGTGAGTGAGCAACCTATGTGACTGACTGGGCTTAAACCACAACAGTACCCCAAAGGACGAAGTATACTTATTAAGGTACGAAACAGAAATATTAACCAAGATACTTTAATGAAGAGGAAGGAAAGAAGTTACCTAGTCCCTACATTGCCACATGGGGTCCCAGTGTGCAATCACATTAAAGATAAGAGTAGATGAGTGAGCAAGAAAATAGTTTTCCCAGTTGTGGCCATGTGGTGCCTGTAGAGCTCGTGTAGATATTAATTAATAACCTATAATAACTGCCTGAGGCAGTAGAACTGACAAAGGTCATTGTTTCAGTATGTGCACCCTGCTTTTTGCTATTTTATCTCATTGTATGACCTTCTGTTTGATTTTTGCAAATCCATGGTTTTTTAAAAAAAACAACATACTCTATCTCGTTATAGAGCTAGTTTTCTGAGTGATCTGACAGCCAGCAAAGTATTGCATCTTTACAGAAATCATCATCCTAGCATTATTCCCACAGGTATCCAGAGACTGGCAGGCTACTGAAAACTGCATGAGTTGACTTAAGAATTGGTAATACAGATGTCTTGAAGGGCAATACTAGCCCCAAGAGCAGGGTAGTACGTATTGTTGGACAAAGGATCTAGTGGGAATACTCAGGTCAGAGCAGGAGCTGCAGAAACCAGAGGAGACACTGACTGCAAGCAGGGTTGTCATTCTCTTTCTCCAGAACTCATAAAAGCTTTAGTGCTCGTAGATCTGCCAGAATAAACCCAGCAAGAGCTCTATTTAATGAGCAAATGCAGTGTGTGAGGAGTTATTGGGGATGAACTTCAGCTAGCTATAAGTTATTGTCTCTTAGTAGGTACAGTTCAAAGAAACCAAAGAGCAATTCCTTCATCTCATCCTTTTTAGCATACAAGCTGAAGGTGAACCCTCCTACTTTGTTCTCTCCCAGATATCCCAGGCTCAGTTTACCTGCCCTTAACGCATAATTTCTACTTAAGGCTAACAAGTATCAATCTAGGTGAAAGTTTAACACAAAAAACAACTGTTTTGATATTTACAAATTTGTAAAATATTTAAAGCCTATGAAGAAATATTTCTCTCAGAGAAGTCTTCTGTTCAGTGATAATTTCCCCATTTCAAAAGAAAATTTGCCTGGAGATATGGAAATAATACCTAATGCAAGATGAGGCAGTACAGTTTTATAGAAATCCTGATGTGCAACTGACATAGTTTTCTCTCTACGTATCAATGCTTGGTTCAGGATGCCAACAAATTGGTTAGATAACTTTCCCAATATGACAAAAAAGTCAGGATCTAGGAGCTGCCTGTGACTATTCTCTTCAATTCCCCTCACTTCTGGGCAAAGGAAGGTCTTGATTGTGTCTTATAAACTAGAAACTTGATACAAATGTACGGACTGTGGTCCCAGTGATTGCAGACTTGTTTTACTTCAGAATCATAGACTGCAGATTAATGTAAATCACAAAATAAAAATAGTGACAGGTCAAATACAGCATAAATTAAAAGTAGAAAATTAAAAATTAAGATCCAGTACAAATCTAAACTGAAAGGATTATGCAACCATTGTGACAGGGGAGAGATTATGAAAAGAAGTATTTTCTATACTATAGTAACTGAAATGAATGTGAACTTAAGTATATCTCTTCAAATTTTCAACTTCTACTCATAAAGAAAGAAATGAAGTCTTAAGAGAGATTTCAGAAACAATTATTGCCTGTGTTACTACAATCTGCTACCATGCTGGCAATAGACAAATCAACATCCCATGCCAAGCCTGATCCACCACCTCTCTCTGACAGTTAAAAAAGTGATTTACGTATTACAGCTTGGTTGGTTGTGTATCATGTGTATAATTTGGTTTGAAATAAAGTTTTAAATGTTTTTCACTGCATTCTTTTAGGTTTTGCAAACAATAGAAATTGCCTGTATGCTTGTGAATATCCTTAAGCGCAAGAGGATCATATGCTGTATGCTAATCCCATTCTATGAGTCCTCAAATGGAGTATTTTGGAGCAAATAGTCACATCACTATTTTACTAAACACTATATAAGACAGCAAATAGCTCCACCATTCAGAAAAAGAAGGATTTCTTCATTACAGTTCACACAACATCTCTCTCCATAAGGCAGGTTACATTTCCAGAAACTAAATCACTGAAACACAACAAACCCAAGATACTGGACGCCAACCCACTGCCTCTCTGAGCAGGAGCAAAAAAAGACATATTCTTCCCATAACTGGACTTCTTCAGGTAGCTTGTGGTCTTATGGCTGTTCCTAGATCATCCATGTAATACACAGATACACCGTGATACTCCTGTGCTAGAACACATTCTCGGCAGTTCTTAACTCCAAAACAAGCAGCACTGGAACTCCTCATGAAGACGTTTTATTATGTCAGCAGAAACTGTCAAACAACTGTTGTAGCCCTAGGCAATTAGAAAATTTCTAATGACACCTGAGTCAGGGGAATCTCAGGCACAGCTACAGGTTGAGCAGAAAAGAGATTCAGAGCAGCCCTGTGCAGAAGCACTTGAGGGTGCTGGCTGATGAGAAACCTAACATGAGCCAGCAGTGTGCACTCGCAGCCCAGAAAGCAAACCATATCCTGGGCTGCGTCAAAAGAAGTGCGACCAGCAGGTCGAGGGAGGTGATCCTGCCCCTCTGCTCTGCTCTTGTGAGACCTCACTTGGAGTATTGTGTGCAGTTCTGGTGTCCTCAACATAAAAAGGACATGGAACTGTTGCAACAAGTGCAGAGGAGGGCCATGAGGATGATCAGGGCACTGGAGCACTTCCCGTATGAAGATAGGATGAGAAAGTTGGGGCTGTTCAGCCTGGAGAAGAGAAGGCTGCGTGGAGACCTCATAGCAGCCTTCCGGTATCTGAAGGGGGCCTATAGGGATGCTGGGGAGGGACTCTTCATGAGGCACTGTAGTGAGAGGACAAGAGATAATGGGTTCAAACTTAAACAGGGGAAGTTTAGATTGGATATAAGGAAGAAGTTGTTTACTGTGAGCGTGGTGAGGCACTGGACTGGGTTGCACAGGGAAGTTGTGAATGCTCCATCGCTGGCAGCATTCAAGGCCAGGTTGGAGAGAGCCTTGGGTGGCATGGTTTAGTGTAAGATGTCCCTGCCCATAGCAGGGGGTTAGAACCTGATGATCTTAAGGTCCTTTCCAACCCTAACTATTCTATGCTTCTATGATTCTATGACATGCAGATGTTTCTGCAGTTCTTGCATATACTTAACGAATTAGATTTTGCAAATACCAAAATATAAGCATATAAGCACTTCAGTGATGCATAACTAAGGAGCCAAAACATGGTCTTTAAACGCTTTTCCAAGAAATTTTGATTTAAAAACATAATACTTTATAGTAATGGAATAACAGAATTATGTTTGAATAGGTATGCAGAAAACACGTATATTTTATGCTGTTTCCAAGATTACAATATACAAGAAAGCCTGTAACATAGCATCTGAATTTAGACTGAATTCAGCTTCAGAAACAAAAGTATTTACACATCCTCAGATGGATAAATAAGGCATCCGATGATATACGTATGGTGTTTTATACTGCAAAACAACATATATTTTCAGACCAATTGTAATTACTTCAGTACTATCCAAAAAATGCTGCTATATTTTTGTCCTCACTACAAAAAGCATATGAAAGATCACAAAGATCAAAAAGCTGAACTATTTGCATCATATAACTGTAGCCATATGAGTGGCTAGTTCCCTTATGCTCAGTATACAGTAAATGTGAAATAAGTTCCTCTAACAAATGATTCAGAGCAGTTATCTTAGGTTCTTCAATTTATTTGTCACTGACAATAGAAGAACCCTATGGAGAACGGGCATCTAACTTAATCTCTAAACTTTCAAATTGAACATCTGATAAGACAAATATGTCATTCCCCTACTTCCAAAATGAAATAAGAATGTAGTTTTTACCACAGAATCTCACATTACTTTATTCAGGACATTTCAGTTTCAAGGAATAATGAAGACCAGAGCAGCAATAAAAGAATAAGATATTGGGTTCACCTCATTCAAAACAAATAGCTATTCCAGCGGTTCAGTTGTACACAATCATATAATTTGGAGGGATGACATCACATAACTAAAACACAGAATTAGAGAATAATTTAGGTTGAACAGAACCTTTGGTCGTCAGTTGGTTACACTTCTATTAGGAGCAGGACCAAGTTAAATCAGCTTTTGACTACCAAGGATGGATAGTCAGGCCTCCCTGGACAACATTTTCCAACATTTGATCACCTTTGTGGGGACAAAAAGACCCATAAATCCATATTACTAATCAGATTTTTTTCCCCTCAGTGCTTATTCAGACTTGCTATGCAGTAGAAGCCCCAGGACCTTTTCTACTGATCTATTTTCTAGTCAGCTGCTACTCTACCTATAGTAATACACAGGACTGGTCTGTACCAGCAGTAAGAATTTTGCTTTCTCTCAGTTCTTTCTTAACAAAATTTCACCCATTATCTACTTACATGAACTAATAATCAGCTTTCTAAATTATTTTCCTTCTTGTCCACTCAGTCAAAGGAGAGTTCTCTTTTCTCCTAAACAGATGGCGAGTACTTTGCTAACTGCTCATTACAATCTGAAAGTAAACATTGGCTAGGGATCAAATAAATTCTCAGTATAACCTCTCAGGCATATGGCTGATTGAACCATTATAAAGACAATTAAATACTTAGAATGTTAAATTAGCAAAACATACCTAGTGTAAGAAAGAATATTGAGCATGAACAAATACAGCCTGCTTCTGCACCTACAGAGATAATTATAGCCTACAGAAAGCTCAAGAAATCTGTGCAAACATTCCCTGAGTACTTTTCCCCATATCAGTCTTCAGGGCAGCTCTCAACCAAAAATCTTTGAAAGTTATTATTCCTGTATAAAACTGCAGGGTTTTTAAGCTGTGTGTGACCATGAAGCCATTTACAGGGAAAGAAATATTGAAGCAAAAGCCAATTTCTGTTGCTGCATAAGTGTGATTGAGACAGTGATTGGGAGCTTGCAAAAAAAAACCATGATCCATTGTTATAAAATAACTTAAGTTTTCTTAGATGAAACTAAGGAATTGACCCATATTGTGATATTAATCTCATTGAGATCGGAAAAAAGTTGTTTAGAGACTATGTATATGCTTGTTCAGGATGTATGAGCTACCAGATGTATAGATTGTACGAAATGTATGCACATGATAAACGACTCAACCACTTCTCTTGGAGGGGGCATAGCATGTTACAATGACAGGCCTGAAGAAGACACTCTTCAAAAAGATTACTCATATTTTGTTGTTCTTTTTCTCTTTAAGAAGTGAAAAGTGAGTTAAAGCTTTATTCAATGTATTGATGCAGATCATGGTTCTCAGAGGAAGTTTATATGAATGTTTAAGATGCAACTGATCCTGCTTTATGGTTTTGGCATTATAAGAATGGATGTTCCTAATTATTTTTATCTGAATCTGATTAAACACATTAGCAAACTGCTAACAGCAACACTGTTACAAAACATTTAATAAAGTCAACATGCATTATTCTTATACTTAAAACTTCATTGTTTTTTTTGTTCTTGTTGTTATACTGCATGTCTGTATTATTTATTTGCCCTGTTAGAAAATAGTCAAGTATTCATGAAGATTCTGCTTCATCCACACACACATTCCCTCCATTTTGAGAACCACAGTATACTAAAATGAAAGTATTATCACATTAACTACCTCATATTTATATTTAAGAAATTAGCTAATAACTATGACTAATATTTTCATTAAAATATGTTGCTATACGCACTCTTATAGTCATATTTCAAAAGTTTCTTAGCTTTACCTTATAGTTAATATGAAATTGATAAAAATTACGAGAATGATAAAGATCAGGAATGACATTGAGCTTTTATAACCATCTGGATTACTTGGTGTATCCAAAATGCAGTGAAATATGTAAAATCAGCAAAGGCAAATACCAGATCATATAGTTGGAAATTGAAATCATATACTTATGGTTAAGAAAGTAAATATTTTCCTTCAAAACTAAGCCCTAACTCATAGATTTGGATGGCTTTCATTCTAAAAATCAGGGCACTCCATCCCCTATTTGCTGTTCAGGCAGAGACAAACAGTGAAGCAGCTGAGAATTCATCTTAATTGAGAGATAACTTCAAAGTGTATATACATTTCCAAAACAGAAATGCTACACTCCATTCTATGAAAGGTAATTACAGTACAGAGTCACAGTTAATCTTCTACAGAAGTAATTCCTAAAACTACCTTTTTAGCTTTGAAAATATCACTGTCCGGCTGAAATTTCTGATACTTACACTCAGTCCAAAGGGGTATTTGAAAGTTTGAATTAAAATGTTAAGAAAAATCGAGTAACTAAATGAGTTTTTGCATTATGAAAAATTTTCACATTTCTAGTCTGCTAAAATTGTTGCTATAGCTCAGATTAACTCATTTTTCTTCCACACTGACGTGAATTTGGCTGTTGAACAATGCTTTTCAGCATGGACTCAGATTTCAGCTTAGTTTGTGCATGATATGTCAAGTTTGTATGCTATATAATAAATATTAGACTGCGATAGAAAAGCTGTCAACATAACTTCTAGTTACTGCTGTCTGAATTATTTGCCTTAAAGTCAAACCAGGCGGCACTTTTAGGATGAAGGAAGAAGGAAAAGGAAAACATGGGGCTAAAGCATTTAGCAGTTCCAGTCTAAAGACAGGAGATGCTTAGTGTGTCCTTATGGAGGCACTGTATCTGACACCTGCTTAAATGAGATGCCCAAGAAAGACTACATAAAGGTCAATAGCAAAACTCATGATAAATCAAAAACAGCTATGCTGAGAACTGACACATCTAATGGAAGTCATCCCACATCTTACGCCGTTCAAAAAGAACACAACTCTCATAATCAACATTAAGAGGATCTTGCTAGAATAAAATGTGTGCCAATGTGATTCTTCAAAAGAGAACCTGGATTTTAACAAGAAGGTTACTGTGCTGCTAACATAAAATTCAATCCTATGACTTTTCATTTTAATTTAATACTTTTAAAAGTATCACTTAAATATTATTTCCACAATTGAGTCAATAATGGTAGAAAAATTTTTGCTTAACCGTTATGAATTTATTTTTCCTTAGGCAGCTTCAGTGTCCATCCTTACCTCTCACAGACATAGTTGCTAAGCCTGTTCCAAAGAAGTCGGTATTTGTAGTACAGCCATGTAAACAGCTTCTGAGAAGAACTGCAGCTTAACCAGTGCACCTTTGATTTTGTTTTAACATAAGTTTTATTTTTATGACATATTCTCTTCTTTTAGCATAGCCTTACGCATGTCTTTCAACCTGGTTTTGGACCTTGAATAATATTTATTTGGTGTACAAATATTCTGTGGGCTTCTGGAGCATGGGAGGTTTTATTTTCTTTTTTTTTTTTAAGAATTTATTTTAACATTTGGTGTGCCCTTTAGAAATATTTTAAATGGAATACAATAGTTGGGGAAAAAGCATAGGATGAGTCTTAAAGTCTGAATCATAGCTTCTCTAAAACTTACTACACTTTACTTTTGTGTGCCAAAAGATTGCTACGGCTGCAACAGAAAATTGGAGAATACTGATTTCATACTCCTTCCAGAAAATCAAACACTTCCTGCTAACTGGAGAGAACATGGATGCTTTACACCTACCCAGCCCTCTTGTTTTCTGGCATAGATTAAAATCCCACTTAAACATTAAGTATTTTATGAGACTTCCTATCATTGTCATCTGCTTTTTTTTTTACAGGACTGGTTGTCAGATTAATAAATACAAAGATTCACCCAGTTGTTAATCCAGACCATCATTCTTCAAGCAAGTAACTACAAGTTTAAAAAAGCTCAACATGTCTCTCACAAAAATCTCCAAACAGACAGAGATTCCATCATATCTTGTACGAATTACTCCAATAGTTCATTGTTCTTCCCAGAGAAAAAGACGCATTAACCTAAATTTGTGTGGGTTTCATTAAAAATCATAGATAACGTTATATCTCTATCTGATACACAGCACTCCGGTATTTGAAATCTGGTTCCTACAAAAGTGCTTTCAGATGCTAATCAGACATTTTCAAGTATCTCTCCTATATTATATAGATAGACCTTCCTTAACCAGGCCTTCACAGAGGCATAGAAATACATCATGTTTGACATGCAATCAAAATGAGAGAATTTATTTACAGTCAAGAGGCTTACAAATTAAATTGAAAAAAAAAATAAAAAAAAAAAAAAACAAAAACAAAAAACCCACAGCTTTATTTAACTAGGTCTCCTTTTAATTTTTTTTTTTAATAAAGATTGAAATTCCTGTACAAATAGTAACTAGTGGAGATGTTTTTACTTAAAATCTGTTCTAATGTGACCACTTGATTTCAGAGGAGAAGCTACTGCTTCCAAGCATAGCAATGGTGTCAAAGAAACTTACAATCAATGTTGCAACATGAAGGGGCAGAAAGAAGAGGTAGAATTAAGTATGGAACAAATAAAGCACAGGCCTTGGTGAAGGGTGAAATGGAAGCAAGATTTTAAATTTAATCAAAAGTCAAAGATATGCAGATTCATGAAGATGAGCACAAGGCTTTTTTAATTTTCTGTGAAATATGGAATTAATTATACAGTGGAATAGCTTCCCTGTTGCATGAGAAATACTCAAACTTGACTCAAAACAAGAACTCATGTATAGAGTCAGTTAGTAACCCATATTTCTCATCCCAACACGTTAAACATTTATTATAGTCAAGAGTATATTAAATTCCTAATATTTACTTAGCATGATACAACATTTTTTAAAGTCTTTCATTTTATGGAACAGTGTGAAAACATTCTGTCCTGATTAAAGTAAAAGAAGGTATATTTTAAAGACAGCAGACATCTTTGTCTCAATTCCATGATTTTTTTATTATTCATTTCCCTGCTAAACAGCTATCAGAGACACCTCCATCTACATTTAATAATTAGAGATGGAACTTCATCGGTGGCTAAAATAATAACATCTTTTAGTATTCTTTCTCACAAAGATCTTCAAGAGTGATGCCAATTGTCACTGAAGACTGTAGCACAGCTTTGGCCTTTGGCAACAAACCTGGAAGATGAGATTGTCAAATAAATTCATGGACAAACATTTAAAAAAAGAAAACAAAAACAAAAAAAGTGTTGGGTTTTTTTATTACTGGTCTGATTGCTTCCATGCCTTGGGAAATCAGCTTCACTTACAGCTGAACCAAAAGTTTTTTTGACCCACTCAGGTAAAGGACAAATTCTTGAAAAACTAGCATTAGCACCCCTTCTCTACAATAAGGTTTGTTCATTTCAAGGTACATAGAGTAGAACAGTCATTAAGAGCACGATTACACTGCTTTTATTCACATCCATCACACAGAAATTCACATTTCTCTAAACCAGAGGTGGACAAGTATATTTATAAACTGCAGTTTTGCATTAGTGAAGATTAGGACCTAGAAGTTTACACAGCAAAAGACAGCATTTGCTTCCGATATGAAAGAAGAGTAATGGGCTTGTTCAATCCAAAGAATATACTGACTTTGATACCTATAAGGTCTTCCAGACTAGGAAGATGAAGTAAAATAGGCAATCAAAACATACACATGCAATGAAGAATACTAGACTTAGGAAATGTGAGACTTTCAGCAGTCTACTGAAAATCATCATCAGAATATACTCATGACAGTCTTACACATTGTTTAGCTTTTAAGAAAGCATGGAATAGTCTACCAAAAGCTATATTTTGGATTGCTGTATGATAATAAAGCATCATCAATTTAAATTAACATCCTCAATTTACATTAGTAGTATAGCACATCCATATGTTTGTTACATTTAGGTAGCGAAATACCTGCCCCGTTTCATGTAGCATAAGATTAAAGCTTTTATTGTTTAAAGAAGCTATGAAAATACAAGGAAGCCATTATAATAGCATTACATTATAGAAGGCACTAAAATGGCTGACTCACAATTCAGTATGTGGATGATTTGGTCATTGTAGGAGAATGATAAAAAGGGTGGTTTGGAAATCCCAAGAAAATAGAAAGCAAGGCTATAACCAAATAGAAGACAACAAAACACAAAAATAGGACCAGAATATCCAGCATATTAGTATGTCACTCAGTTAAGATATCTGTGAGGATTCATGGTTACTACAGTATACAACATGGAAGAAAATTAAGGTGGGTTAGTACATATGAATGCCTGATACTTTTCCCTTGAGGTAGTTTGCAGCTTTCTCTTAATAATGCTAAAAAGACCCCTCCTGCAGTTAATGTCTCTTGCAAGGTCCATCCCATGCTGTCCAGATTTGTAATCAATTAAGGGAAAAAAAATGATGGCTCACTGTTAAAAAATGTCAAAAAATTTGTAATGTGAATTATAAACAAATGTAAAAATACACCCTCAACAAAAAAGTGGGATATGACAGGGATTTCTGGTGACTACAGCCAAGGAATGAAGAAGGAAAGCACTTAATACTCAACATGGCAGGACCCTGAAAGATTATCATTTGCATATTTTTAGGACTTCAAGATGTTAAGTATTCTTCATTAATAATAACATAAGAACAACCACATCAGGCAAAATCTTAGGTGGTCTGAGAGGCCTTTCATCTTTTTAACTCCACTAATGGCAATTATCCGTGCCACATTCAACACAGTAATGACCCAGATCCACTCAGAAAAATAGACTGTAACTAACTTATCACTTCTCTTCCCAAACCTGAGTTTTTCTATTTACTTCAATATGAATCATGTGTTTATCAAAGTTTTCTGCTAAATGCAAGTTGCAGGTGCTGACGCAGAAGTGATTTGCGCATCACAATTTCAGGCCTTGCTAATATGCTGCAGAAATTTTTGGCTTTCATTCACATAGAAAAGTGCTTATAAGCTATTTCCAATACATGGAGTCCTCCAGATGTCAAAGATCAAAGACTCATTAAAATATATTAAATTACAGCTGTGGAAGGAGCTATTAGAATGCTATTTGTGCATGCACAGTGCTGGAAAATGAAGAACACTTCCTTAATGTATCATCACTCTGATTCTCACTTAGTGAACTCAGCATTTATAAAGCCAAAGAACTCCACGTTATCAAATATCATTAAAGTTCTACCAGGTCTGCCTTGAGGGTAAAAATACACTCGGGGTCACCTACTGTGACTCTAATTGGGATTTTTTTTTTTTTTGTAATGAAGTTTTATTTAAATTTGCTACCATGAAATAAAAAGCACTGAAAATAATTCTTATTCCCAGAACACCTCTCACAGAAAGGTTCTTCTCAAACTACGCTTACACAAGTCTCATCTGATCATCTGTGAAATTTCTCCTAATTAGCATAAACTATTTATTTCTTATTTACAATAAAAGTTATTTTTGCAGAATAAAAATCTTGCTGACCAACGTTTCCAGTTGGTGAAAGGTTATATTACTATAAAGGTCATAACAGCATACCTAATATTCATTTTAAAATTAAATAAAATGTTATTTTTATAATCTGACAAAAAAGCATTATTTGTCTTTCAAAGTGAGCTTTAGAAGGAATATATCTTCAATTCTGTTGAACCTCAAAATGAGCATTCAATGTTGAATTTTATAGTCCAGCACAACTAGAAAACTACAGTTAAAAAAATCAAAGAAGTTTAACTTCAGCAGTTCTACGAAGTTTCAGTTAGATTTAGGATGCCTTGATAGATGGAATAGGTAGAACCCAAGTTTGACTACTAGTGGATGTTCATATAATACGCAATTTGTTTCATGCTGGATTCTTTCAGTCTCATGCATCATCATCTCTCATAAAGGTATTGCAGGGCAAATTAGGCTCTCAGTTAAGCTTGAAAGTTCGAAATAGCCCTACATAAGATATTTAGACAACTTTGAGTAGCAGATGAAGCAAGAGATAGGAAAACTATTATGATATACCTGAATAATCCCATCTTGTGTGGCATCATTAGATGGGTTTGCTTATTTGCAGTATTTGCAGCCACCTTCAGGCCAAGCCCTTAAGGGAAAAGCCTTGCTTTCTTTCCCCTCTGTTTATGGTTCCTTCATATCAGAGGCTTCTCTTTTGCCAGTCCTCTGAGATTCAGCCACCAGTGCCTCTTGCTCTCCATCTGCATGCTCTGGGCTCTGCCTTCCCACCTAGGTTCTGTCTTTCCATTCCATCTTCTCACTAGACCTGTTCTCATATTGTGTCTGGTCCTTGTCTTATCCAACAAGTTCTCATGGATATGTTTCTGTTCATTTTCAATGACTTCATCTTATGTTATTTACTCATTGGTGAAACATGAGGGTAGTATGTTGCTTTCTTCACAAAAACTCAGAATATCCATGCTTATGGGAGGCAAAGAAAATGGAGATGAAAAGTAAGTTTGTGTCAGTATCAGTAAATGCCAGTGGTTGCTATAGTTAGCAATAGCTCTGTCTTCCCTGGTAATTTATTATCAGGATCTGTGAGGCTAGTAGCAGCACAGTTCCCAGTGCTTCAGGAACATAGCAGGCCCGCACTAGCTTCCGGCATAAACCAGCTTTTGAACTGGAGAAGTGAACTGCATGTTATTCAATTCCCCGTACCAGCATCTTGGTGAAATATTAATTAATATTTTGCATCTGTTATCACAGCCTGTGCACAAGACATGCATTCTCATCTCCATGTAACTATCTTTCCTTTCAAGGAATATTCCCTAATAGTATGCTTTGAGATAGAAATTGTTTTTCCCATTAGTGACATAGGTCAGTATGTCACCTGCTTGATGAATAGTGTTTCAGTTTTCACAAAGTTAATATCTACTATCAGCTACAATAGCCGTTTTTTCATTAAGTAACCAAAACTGTCTCTACAATAGTGTAAATTGCTTTCTAATTCACCAAAAGTGCTTTAAATGTTGCTGTGTTCACAGAAAATGCACTCTGCCTGATTCAAAAACTTAGACCAATATTTAAGTTATTCTACTTTAGAAATGCCAGGCCAACTCCTAAGAACCAAGCCTTAACACTTCAGACTGCAGGCATAGAAACCAGCAAGGTCTCAATTGTTAATCATGCTTTGCTCATGTAAAAATCATGCAGGAAAATAGCTGCTGTCATTCTGTCTTTCACAGGCAGATGTTAAACTCTTTGCAAGTGACAGCCACCCCTGATACCACAGTCCCACCCTCCCCAACCTTCTGCTGCAGGGACTAGCAGGAGTACTGATTTACAGTTCTTATACATGCTACTCTCCAGATCATTCTTCCCAGTTGGTTCTGCAGATACAGGCAGCTAAGTAAAATCACAGAACTGCAAATAGCACAACTTCACATTAGTTTCAGAGTACTTTTAAGGGGGCTTGTTATATTTAAATAGTTGTATAATTGATACATTTTAAAAGACTATTGTTGGATTTGTCAGCAATTTATGATAGAAACAACAGAAGGAAAGAAAAGAGATTATTAATATTAGCGTATTACTTCCCATCAGGACATGCTAATAAATAGCAAGATATAAAATTTTAGCACAGATTAGTACAGCCTGATCCCAGAATCCTGTTCCAGAATCTAAAGGCCTGTTCATAGAGCCATCAAGGTCTTAAAAAGCCTCAGAGTTGCCCCCGGAAGTGTCTGAAAGCTCTGCTTGCCTTGAGTAGATATTTTTCATTTGCTCTAACTACAGAAAACATCCAGTGCATTTGCATGCACTGGAAGGACAGAGCACTTTGCTTGCTACACATTCTTGTAAGGAAGTTTCCCAAAGAAATTAAATAAGCAAACTTCAAATAGAAACACATGTACATGTTGTCTTGGTCCTGTGTCCAAAAAGCAGTAAGAATAACTTCTATAAATGTTGTAAAATGCTTATACAACTTCAAGACAGATTTTTATCAGCCAAAATCCATTCTTGTCATTCATAGTTCATATTGCAATGAATATAAGGGCCAGCAAAGCCAGGAAATTGTCTATTATTTTTCCTTTCCTTATATGTTAGTCATGAGCTGTAAAACTCCAGGAAGCAGGCTTACCTGAGCACAGACCAAGGGAAGACACACTGTACATGAAAGATTATGAGCAAACAGCACCATGGGCTGGAGGCAAAAACAGTTGCAGATGTTCAAAACAGCCTATTTCTGAGGCTTGGTTCAATGCTAAAAGTGAATGCAAAGGCAAACAAAAAGTCCTCAGGGTTTTTCTATAAGAATTGTTCATTTTCCTTTCTTTCTGTAAGGGCATGTTTATACCTCGAGTATTTTAACAAGCCTTCTGTGTAACAGTAAGTCAGCAAAACATAACTCCATTTATTTATTTTTAGGACTTCAAGCTGGAGTTTTCAAACCAACATGGGCAGGGTTTGTACCAGAAAGAATAAGAAAATGCAGAGAAGATGGAAGTGTTATCTGAGTGTGCCGCAGCGGGATTTAAACCTTTGTTGTCTCCATCCATAAGAGCAACATTTTTTTTTCCTTCCTACATGATTTATAGTGGTCTCTTTATGGTCTTCATGGATCATTAAAAAGTGCAATAGCATCTGGTGGATGTTTTTTTATAAAGATTGATATCTCAAATAATCCAAGCATTTTTAGGATCTGTTCTTAGGATCCCAAAATAAACAGTCTTAGGCAGGTGGAAGGGACTAAAAAGGTAATTAAAAAACCTCAGTCAATTCCAAGTGAGGCAGTAAGTTAAAATTTTTCATTATCTGTATTGAAATTATATACCTTAAGAACTAATTTTAACACAGAATAAATTGAATCACTTATTTTCTAAATTTCTGAAATCGCTAATCTTCAGGGGCCATTCTGCATTCCAAGATTTCCAGCAATTTTTCCTTTCCTTAAGCCCTTAATCGCTTGGCCTTAATATTGTACAACTTGTCTGGTTATGTTAAATAGTAATACGTTAGCATTCTATCTACCCTTTACTTAGTACAAATGAAAAGAAAAGGCACAATCACAGTGACTACTCTTCGCAAACACAGAAAAGACTATGCACTTGCATGTTCACAAGATACAATGCCAGATTGTTTTGGAATGCATATTGGAACATACCCACATATATAAGGACAGGAGTTAGAGAAATTTAGTGAATGAACGGAAGAAAACTGAACATTATTCAGAAAAAATGCAAGCTTCTGAAAGACATGCAAATGAACAGCATCTGAGATTCTTTTATCTGTTGACTCACACCCTAATAGGCAGTCAAGGAAATTAGTGGCTATTAAACTATAAAGCTGTGCATTATTAATGTACTTATTGATTAATATTTAGAAGCTATATTGATGGTTGGACATACAGCATAAGTGCTAACTATTCATTATGATATAAAAATCTTTGCTTACCTGAAAAACTGGATCAACCAATAGCAGAGGTTTTAAAAGCAGAAACGTTCACAGACTAGGTATAAAAAGAAAGTGATTTGAAGAAAATGAGTTCTTTCATCAGAGCTTAGCCATTTTAGTATAACGGACGCAACTCCAGCTCATGAATCAATCCTGTGAAAATTTTTAGTCTATGATATTGAATTCTACACTGGTTCTAAAAGCAAAACAAATAAAAAACAAATAGTCAATAATAACAGAGTGGAAATTAATCATAGTTTATGAGTAAAACCTTTAGAATCCTCAAGAGAGCTCCTTACTGTTATGTGGAGTCTGAAAACCTGAGAAAAGGGTTATGTTTCATTTACTTTGGCAGATATTTACTATATTTAGAAAAATACAGAAAATTCAAGACTGGCTCAGAACCTAACAGGGACTGCATCAAAAGAAAATGCATTTTTTTCTAATGCTTGTTACTGTTAACCTTGACAGAAAAGACCGAAGTGTCAAAATATGCTCTCTATGGTTTAAAATAAAATAATTAAAATTTGAAGATAACACTGCTAAATGACCCTTCTAATTGTAAGCAAACATACAATAAAAATTTTACAAAGAAGACCAACAGGGTGTCACACATTTCAAAGGACTCAAATAGTCTTTAGCTCTCTGGACGGGGAGGAAACCTTGATGAATAAACAAAGCACTGTGGAAACTACTGCTGAGCGTATCAACATACCCCAAACAAGGAATTGGCTGGTTTTAAGCTTATAAGAAATCAGAAGTAATAAATACATTCTACGAGGAAATGTGACAGGGTAAATCACTGCTAATATAAGTTTTGCATTTGCAGCTCTTTAAAGACAGGTCACCAAGGAAGCCCAATGTTGTGCCTCAGTACTTCCTCACCTATGATTCCCTTTGATCCTAGTGAACTAATATGAGCAAACAGGGCTCTATCATTTGACTTGGTATAAATCTTCTTTCAGTTTTAGTGAAGAAAAGGAACACAGCAAAGTTTGTGAGGTTCTTCTATTACCTGCAAACCAATAGGCTTTGGAGAGCAAAGATCATCCCTGACATGGTTATGGCAGCAAGGCAAGTGTGACTGAACAAACAGACTGAGATAAAGAAGATTGACCTAAGGAAAGCTGCAAAAAGGACATGGGAAAAGCAGGCTGAGGATCCCCAATAGGAATAACTGGAGTCAAACAGGTGATAAAAAAAAAAAAAAATAAAACAGAGAGTAATGCAAGGCTGTGGGCAAAGCATTGGGTTAGCAAAACAAGATTAGCTGTGGAAAGAATCTGGAGCTACTGGCAGGAGAAAAGATGAAATCCACGGTGTGGGAAAGGCAGGATTAACTTTAAAGTTTGTAAGCAGTCTTGCACTCAGGCAGCTTGGAGCATGAGAGCAATAAGACTTAGACTGGCAGAGAAGGCCTAAACACAAACGAAGCGTCCATCCTCTCCAGAGCTCATTCCATTCCCAAGCGTGGAGAGAATGCCAAATTCCTGGACTTCACTATGCCTCTGTGGATATAGTACATTTCTCAGCCTATCTAGTGTGCAGTTTTGAAGAATCACAGAATCACAGAATAGTTAGGGTTGGAAAGGACCTTAAGATCATCTAGTTCCAACCCCCCTGCCAGGGGCAGGGACACCTCCCACTAAACCATGCCACCTAAGGCTATGTCTAATACAGCCTGGAACACCACCAGTGACGGAGCATTCACAACTTCCCTGCGAAACCCATTCCAGTGCCTCGCAACCCTTACAGTAAAGAATTTCTTCCTCATATCCAATCTAAACTTCCCCTGTTTAAGTTTGAACCCGTTACCACTTGTCCTATCACTACAGTCCCTCATGAAGAGTCCCTCCCAAGCATCCCTATAGGCACCCTTCAGATACTGAGAATGACAACCTAGTTCTGAGAGAATATGCAAGTGTGATAGTAAGTCAGTAGTAGCTTAGTATTTCGTAGGTCATATGAAACAAGATACTGAAAGGACACTGCTGGGAATATTGGAGTACACAACCTAAAGTTTCTCTTCCCTCCTGCACTCATGGGACAAGAATGATGGTACATCACTTACATGATCACATATTGCTCTACCTCATTGAATACATGAATGGAATGAGCAGCTAGTTACTACTTAGCTTCATGCCTGTGGGCTCCACATAGTTTTCCATGCAACCCCTGCCTCTGAAATTGGAATAATCCATTTTTCTCCTTTTTTTTTTTACTATTGCACTTGAGCTTCTCACAAATATTAACCTCTAAAATACCCATGAGACCTAACTATGTGGATATATTGCTATTTTAGAGATTGGAAACTGAGGTTAGGATAGTCAAAATCATGCACTCATTTTACACTTTTTAACTCACCTTCTGCACAGACTTACAGTTCATGTTTGTCACCCTTTTTGGAGGAAACACCACACACCATCCTATTTTGGAATAAAGTAGACTTGAGAGAAAATTCTATACAATGCATTTTTAGCAATTCTTAGTCAGAATAGAACAAGGTTTTCAGCCTCTCATTCTTTACATTACTTTCAAGTGATAAAGTGTGAAGATCATGTCACAGAAATAACAACAGAAGATATGGCAAAGCACAAGGTGCCACATTTAGCATGCCAAGATAGGCTTGGAAAGTAGGATTTGATTGTTTTACGGGACAGGATAAGGAAGAAAAGAGAGAGGAATAGGTGGTAATTCTGTTTCAGCAGCTTTTAACCTTGTCAACAGCAAATATGTTACAGGTGAAGATTTATGCCCAACAGAACAATAACCCATTAATTTTCTCTCTCATTTTCACCTTCACTAAGATTTTGAACAGAACAGAAGTCCAACTCCACAGGTTTTAAAAAGCAGCCAGTTTCAAGGGAATTCAAGACATACCGTAAAAAATTAAACTTCAAGAGAAAATCAAAACAATCTTAGAATCATAGAATCATAGAATAGTTAAGGTTGGAAAGGACGTTAAGATCATTTAGTTCCAACCCCCCTGCCATCAGCAGGGACACCTCCCGCTAAACCATGCCACCCAAGGCTATGTCCAATCCAGCCTTGAGCACCGCCAGCAATGGAGCATTCACAACTTCCCTGCAAAACCCAGCCCAGTGCCTCACCCCCCTTACAGTAAAGAATTTCTTCCTCATATCCAGTCTAAACTTCCCCTGTTTAAGTTTGAACCCATTATCTCTTGTTCTATCCCAACAGTCCCTAATGAAGAGTCCCTCCCTAGCATCCCTATAGGCCCCCTTCAGATACTGCAAGGCTGCTATGAGGTCTCCACGCAGCCTTCTCTTCTCCATGATGAACAGCCCCAACTTTCTCAGCCTATCTTCATACAGGAGGTGCTCCAATCCCCTGGTCATCCTCACGGCCCTCCTCTGGACTTGTTCCAGCAGTTCCATGTCCTTTTTATGTTGAGGACACCAGAACTGCACACAATACTCCAAGTGAGGTCTCACGAGAACAGAGTAGAGGGGCAGGATCACCTCCCTCGACCTGCTGGTCACACTCCTTTTGATGCAGCCCAGGATACGGTTAGCTTTCTGGGCTGCGAGCACACACTGCCGGCTTATGTTCATATTTTCTTCAGCCAACACCCTCAAGTGCTTCTGCACAGGGCTGCTCTGAATCTCTTCTCTGCCCAACCTGTAGCTGTGCCTGGGATTGCTCCGAACCAGGTGGAGGACCTTGCGCTTGGCATGGTTAAACTTCATCAGGTTGGCATCAGCCCACCTCACAAGTGTGTCAAGGTCCCTCTGGATGGCATTCTTTCCCTCCAAAGTATCAACCAAACCAGAACTTGGTGTCATCGGCAAACTTGTTGAGGGCGCACTCAATCCCACTGCTCATGTCACTGACAAAGATGTTGAACAAGATCAGTCCCAACACCGAGCCCTGAGGGACACCACTCGTTACTGGTCTCCAGCTGGACATTGAGCCATTGAGCACAACTCTTTGCGTGAGGCCATCCAGACAGTTCTTTATCCACCGAGTGGTCTACCTATCAAATAGATGTGGACAAGAATGTCGTATGAGACAGTGTCAAACGCTTTGCACAAGTCCAGGGAGATGACATCAACTGCTCTCCCCCTGTCCATCAGTTCCATAGCGCCATCATAGAAGGCCACCAGATTGGTCAGGCAGGATTTCTCCTTAGTGAAGCCATGCTGGCTGTCAACAAGCACCTTGTTGTTTTTCATGTGCCTCAGCATGCCTTCCAGGAGAATCTGCTCCAAGATTTTGCCAGGCACAGAGGTGAGGCTGACTGGTCTGTAGTTCCCTGGCTCATCCATTTTCCCCTTCTTGAAAATGGGGGTTATATTTCCCTTTTTCCAGTCGTTGGGAACTTCACCTGACTGCCATGATTTTTTAAATATGATGGACAAGTGGCTTAGAAGCTTCATTTGCCAGCTCCTTCAGGACTCACTGATGGATTTTATCAGATCCCATGGACTTGTATACGTTCAGGTTCTTAAGATGGTCTCGGACCAGATCCTCTCCTACAGTGGGCCCAGGGTCTTCATTATCACTGTCCCTGCATCTGCCTTCCAAGATTTGGGTGGTGTGGTCAAAGCATTTTCCAGTGAAGACTGAGGCAAAGAAGTCATTAAGAACCTCAGCGTTCTCCAAATCCAGGGTAGCCAGTTCTCCCGATAGCTTCTGGAGAGGACCCACGTTGTCCATAGTCTGTCTTTTATTTGCAATGTACCTATAGAATCCCTTCCTGTTATCCTTAACATCCCTAACCAAGTTTAATTCTAACTGGGCCTTAGCTTTCCTAACCTGGTCCCTAGCTTCCCGAACAACACCCCTGTATTCTTCCCAGGTTGCCTGTCCTTGCTTCCACCTTTTATAAGCCTCTTTTTTCCTTTGAATTTTCCTCAGCAGCTTCTTATCCATGCAAGGAGGTCTCCTGGCCCTCCTGCAGCACTTCTTTCTAGTAGGGATGTATCGCTCCTGAGCTTGCAGCAGGTGGTCCTTGAATATCCACCAACAGTCTTGGCCCCCCTGTCCTCTAGGGCTATATCCCATGGAATCTTACTGTGCAGGCTCCTGAAGAGGCCAAAGTCTGCTCTCTTGAAGTCCAGGGCAGTGAGCTTGCTGCACCCTCTTCTTGCTGTCCTGAGGTTCTCGAATTCGACCATCTCATGATCATTGCAATCAAGGCTGCTCTGGAATGTCACATTTCCAACCAGCCCTTCCCTGTTGGTGAGGGCGAGGTCAAGCATGGCACCTCTACTTGTCGGCTCCTCTATTACTAGTACCATCCCTCCGACAGATATCAGGGTTGTTGAAGTCCCCCATGAGGACAAGGGCCTGCGAGCGTGAGGCTGTTCCTATCTTTCTATAGAGGGCTTCATCCACAGAGTCCTCTTGGTCAGGCTGTCTATAACAGATCCCCACAATAATGTCTCCCATCTCTGTTCTCCCTTTAACCCTGACACACAAACTCTTTATTTACTGCTCACCTGTCCCCAGGCACAGTTCCATACACTCCAGCCTATCCCTAACATAAATAGCAACTCCCCCTCTCCGCCTACCAGGCCTGTCTTTCCTAAAGAGCCTGTATCCTTCCATTCCAACACACCAGTCATAGGAGCCATCCCATCATGTTTCTGTGATGCCTATGATATCATACCCCCGTAGACATGTACACATCTCTAATTCTTCTTGTTTGTTCCCCATGCTACGAGCATTTGTATAGAGACATCTGAGCCGAGCTCCAAATGAAGCCGTCTCATTGGCTGGAGCAGCTGGAATATCTCTGCATTGCTGTGAATGTTTACTATAGGTGCTGGCAAGTGACTGGGTGTGTTGGGATGGAATGATGCCCCCCTCCCCCAACACATCTAGTTTAAAGCATCCTTGACCAGTCTGGCAAGTCTCCTACCAAATCCACTCTTCCCTTTCTTTGTCAGACCAGCTCCACCAGCCCCCACTAGACCTGGCCTACTAAATCGAGTCCCATGTTCAAGGTACCCAAAACCCTGACTATAGCACCACCCTTCTAACCATTTATTAACCTGGCCAATCCTCCTAGCCTTTTTAAGGTCCTGCCCTGTATCCTGGAGAATTGACAAAAAAACAGTCTGAGCTCCAGAGCCCCTAACCACCTCTCCCAGAGCTCTGTAGTCCTTCTTTATGTTCTCCGGGCTACTGCTATCTATACCAGTAGCACCCACATGGATCACTAGAAGTGGGTAATAGTCAGTGGGACTGACTAGAGCAGGCAGCTTCTCTGCAACATCCGTGATCCGAGCCCCTGGTAGGCAACGCATCTCCCTTGAGACTGGGTCAAGCCGACAGATGGGTGCCTCTGTTCCTTTCAGAGTGGAGTCCCCTACTGCTATGACCCGCCACTTCTTCCTGACAGCACCTGTAGAGATCTTCTTTACTAGTGGATCCGCCGGTTGTTCCTGGTGCGAGTGTGGTTCCTCATCAGCCCCCTGCAGGACAGCAAAGCGGTTCTGGGTGGGGACAACAGATTTAAGAGGAAGCCCCTTGCTTTTAATTGTCCTCTTCCTCCTTTTTTTGTTGTTTTTTTCTGTTACTGTTTCCCAGCTTCCTGGGTTAGCGGCCTCCTTTCCTGCATGAGTGACAGTCACGCTTGAGGCCCCTGCACAGTCTGGTCCTGGAGCAAGCAGTGCTGCTTCCCCTCAGCTTCCCTGACACCTTTCAGCCTAGTAACAGTGTCCCGCAGCTCAGCCACCTGCTGCAGGAGGACCTCCACCAGGGAGCACCGAGTGCAGCCCTGCCCATTGTGCACCCTCCTCTCAGGAGAGCAGTGCAGGCACTCTCTACACCACGAGCTCTGCACTGCAGCCTCCCTTCTCGTCGGCTCTGTCTGGGTGCCTACGCTGGCCACTGCCGGGGCAGCTGGAGCAGAGCTCCCAGACCAAGCCAGGGTCATACAGCGAGTGCTCACCATCCCGCTCGAACTGCCTCGAACCCACCCTGTTTGCCCGCCCTGTTTGCCGCACCCCTGGTCGCTTGCGCTCCCTGGGGCAGGCTTTTAACCAGTCAGAGCTGGTGCCGCTCCTCCTGGCTCCGCCCCCTCTGAGTCAGCTCCTCGCACCCGCTGACCTGCCAGCTCCTGGGCAAGTCCTGTCGAGGACTTGAGGCTCCCTCGGTGCCTGTTGCTGCTCCGGGTTGAAGCTCCTGGTTGCCGAGAACTTTAATTCAGAGTAAACCTAAATCGAAAAGATACATTAAAGAAGATTAAGCTGGACTTTCATTGATATAATAGCTTTGGGTTCAGATCTTTAAAGACTAGACAATCCGAAGTGAGGAAAGTAAGAAAAAATGAAGAATTAGATTCTCAATTTAGAAAACAAACTTATGATCATTCTAACTTGGAGCTGATTTATATTCCCCAATGTGAGCAGTATGATTTTATCTGAATATCTAGTACATTTTCTCACTGCCTAGATTTAGAGTATAATTACCAATCACCTTCACGGAAAAGTCAAGATAATGAAAAATAAAATTCTCATAAATCAGACCCATCAAAACTAACCTGTTCAGTGAGACCTAACATCAAGATCAGGGTCTGCAGAAGTCAGAAACTTCCCTTGGAAGCACTGTAAAAAAAATACTTGCACATATACATCCTGTGCTGTTGCTCAGGTAGAAGTCAAAGGCCAATACTGAAAGACAAGACATCTCTTGAATTCCCTAGAGCTAGGAATAAGCTCTTGAAAAGTGATGCTATGTCCTTTGAGGCAAAGGGGTTATTAACTAGAGATGATGGCTCCTTTTTTTTGCAGTAAGATTAAAGAAGTGTTTCTCTCCAGTGCTCCAAATAAAGTGTCAAATTATTGTTTCTTTGAAAGATTTCTCTTTGGTAATCTCAGTCATAAAGCAAAATGAACCAAAAATAAATCATCATAGGAAAGTAGTTTGAACAGCAAGCAACAGATTGTTTTCTTATAGCAAAAAGAATCGGGGTATTGTGTGCCAAGAACACACTCTTGTCTGATTTTCTTTTTTTCCCCTGAATGCAGCTACTGGTTCAAGTATCAGATAGATTTCAACCAAACCATCTCTGTTATCACTATTGCATAGGGACTATAATATACATCACCCATATTATAGCTTATTAACATGATATTCCAGCTCTTTGAATCAAAGTCACATTTATGCCTCATTGGTTGCAGTCTTAACTACTGCCAAATACGAAAGTGCTTAACATCTATGTAACCTGTATCTGGTGCAAAATTAGAAGGATTTATTGAGATGATCTCACTCCAAAAATTGCACTTATATTTTTATGCATTTATTTTTCATCAGGGGTTGAAAACTAGGAATTAATATCTTCCCATGTAAGTTTTACTATTAATCCAAATACACTAAACTCCTCTGTGAATCAGGTTAGGTCTGTAGCAGATAGGGCTTTCAGGGGAATTCAAGTGTTGCACTGAAAAATTGTGCTGATAAAAGGACAATAGTCTTTTTTAACCATAAGCCAGTCTGGAAAAATAAAGCCAGAGCAAAGCAAAACAAGATATTACCAGGAAGGCAACACAGATGACCACAGTGGCAACCACAAACCGTCAATGCTTATGAACCCTTAAAAGCATTGGCACTGCACTTTTTACAGCCACACACTTTCTGTAAATCTGCACTCACCACGTGAGCAAGTAACAAAAAGTTATGAACTGGCTTAAAAGGGAAAACACCCCTTCATAATTATTATTTAATTGTTTTGCAAGTATTATAAGTAAATACTTAAGAGTATGTGTAGCTATATGTGCAGGCATTTATGGTGATCAAATACATTTTAGTAATAGTAATGTTGTGGTTTAAGCCCCTCAAGCAGTTCGCTCACTCACTCACCCCTCTTTCTTCCCCCCAGCTCCCAGAGGGATGGGAAGGAGAATCAAAAGAATGCAACTCCCACAGGTTGAGATAAGAACAGTTTAGTAACTAAAGTATAACACAAATCACTATTGCTACCACCAATAATAATAATGACAAGGGAAATACAAGGGAAGAGAACACAACTGCTCACCACCCAATACCAAGCCAGACCCAGCAGTGAACCCCCCACCCTTCCGGGTCTCTGCCCTCCGTTTTTACATCCTGGGCATGATGTGCTGTGGTATGGGATATCTCTTTGGTCAGTTTGTGGTATGGAATACCTCTTTTGGTCAGGTGTCCTGTCTCTGTTTCCTCCCGGCTTCCCCTCCTCCCTGGCAGAGCATGCGGCTCAGAAAGTCCTTGGTCAGAGTAAACATTTGAAGCCATAACTATAAACATTGGTGTTATCAGCGCTGTTCCCAGGCCAAAAGTCGAAAACATAGCACTGCACCAGCTACTAAGAAGGAGAAAAATGACTGTTGCTGCTGAGCCCATGACAGTATCCACCCCTTATTCCATACCATTCATGTCATGCTCAGATCCCACATTTTCAATATACCACCACATATATATATATACATATACACATCCACACACACACATAGAGGGAGAGAGATCATCCCTTAGTGCATGGACCAATCCCTACAAAGCTGCTGAGTCCATCCAGTCCATGATATCGGGTTCCATCTCTTGCGATGGTCTTTCAGAGCAGGGGAGGCTGTGTGCAGTGTTCACACTTGTGAATAACCTGTGCAATAATGTCCATTGCTAAGTCCACCCCTTGATCATGAGTCCATCTGTATGCTGCATCTCTGCCCTGATTGCCTGAGGTATCATGGGCCCACCAGGCTCAAAATAATTCACCCTCCCCTCCAGCAGTTTCTGCAGCTTGTTGTTGGGGACTCCATACAGCTGCCTTCCATCTCCGATGCTTCCAAAGCACTGGAAGGACTCAGTGGACTAAATACTTGCCCATACTGTCCCACACACCCTTCCACTCATGTCTGTCCAGGCTTGGGGAAAATCTCTTGGTCATCCTACATCGTAGTCTAACCCCAGACAAGGCCCACACCCCCCTCTGCTTAACTCTTGGGACCAGACAAAATGGTTGTGGGTAAAACACACTGTGTATGCATGCCACCATGCTGATCCCCATCACAATCAGCAGGCAGGTCTCAAGGGTACCCAAAGGCCATTCAAACCCTTCAGAACTCTCAAATGAGGCTGCTCTACTTGTCACTGGGGCTGGTGTAGCTGCTGTGTTTGCCGGCCCTCTCATCACCATCTGCTCTTTGTCTGAGTCCAGCTCTTCCTCCTCTGCCTTGCTAGGAAGTGCTGCATGGTATCCTGCATCCTCCTGGGGCTTGGGCTTGCGGGGCTCTGCAGGCAGCTGCCAGGGGATGCTCTCAGCCCACATGGGGCTGGACTCGACCGCGGGGCTCGGCTTCTCCGCTCTCCTCCCGCTGCTCAGCAGCTGCGGGGCTCAGCCTCCTGGTCCCAGGGGCTGCACTCCCGGGCCGTTTTAGCCGCCGGCAGCTCTCAGGGCCGCCCCCCCTCAGCTTCCCACAGGCTCACAAAGACGGAGCTGAAGATGAGGGCCAGGACGGTGAAGAGCAGCTGGGCGGTCAGGTACAAGTCCACATCCACATCCGCCCCCTCTGCTTCTGGATCCTGCCCATATTACAAGCCATTCCAATAAAGTACAATGAAACAAGAACCTTAACCCGAAACCCATATCCGAAAAATGCTAAGATAACAAATACCGGCTGTAAGTAAGGTACAACAGGCTGAAACCAGGAACTCAAGAGAATCAAAAGTAACAACTTTGAGAGCAAATAAATCAGCATTGTGACAAGTGGCTATTAATCCTGTCATTATGTCAACCCTTCGAGCCCCACGTTGGGCGCCAAAATGAACTGTCGTGGTTTAAGCCCCTCAAGCAGTTCGCTCACTCACTCACCCCTCTTTCTTCCCCCTGCTCCCAGATGGATGGGAAGGGGAATCAAAAGAATGCAACTCCCACAGGTTGAGATAAGAACAGTTTAGTAACTAAAGTATAACACAAATCACTATTGCTACCACCAATAATAATAATAAGGGAAATACAAGGAAAGAGAATACAACTGCTCATCACCCAATACCAAGCCTGACCCAGCAGCAAACCCCCCACCCTTCCGGGTCTCTGCCCTCCGTTTTTACATCCTGGGCATGACGTGCTGTGGTATGGGATAGCTCTTTGGTTAGTTTGGGTCAGGTGTCCTGTCTCTGCTTCCTCCCGGCTTCCCCTCCCCCCTGGCAGAGCATGAGACTCAGGAAGCCCTTGATCAAACCAAACATTCTAAGCCATAACTATAAACATCGGTGTTATCAGCGGTGTTCCCAGGCCAAAAGTTGAAAACACAGCACTGCACCAGCTACTACAACGGAGAAAAATGACTGCTGCTGCTGAACCCATGACAAGTAACTATGTCTGTAAGTGATTACAGTTTAGGAGATAACAGTGTACAACAAAGACATAAAAATCTAATGAAAACTACATTTGGAAGTGTGTCTGATGTTTGATATTATCATTAATGCTTTTTTAGCTGTTTAATTTTGAGTATTTAAAGTTAAAAAGCAAAAAATAAACTTCACTATTTCTTTTCCACAGTCAAAAAACACTTCAATATTGATTTGCTCACAACATCCGAGGCATATTTAAATATTTCAGGGCATTTGGCAAATAAGAAGTGTGAATCAATATTATTTTTGTTTATATATGTTTGTTTATATATATTATATAATAGTTGCTTATATATTATATATAGTGTATATTATTATATATATTATATATTGCTTAATCATGTCTAGGGAAAGAGTGTGAAGAGAATGATACATCAACAACTGTCATTATTTGCAAGAAATATTGCTACTACATGGCAACTTGAACTCATATGGAGTACTATCAAAAAAATGTCAGTTCTAAGAGATTGAGACTTTCAACTGCAATACCTGTTATCTATACATAAGTACATTTAATAAGACTTGCAATTAACAAATTGGTGAACAATTACCCACTCAGGTGGACTGAAATATCATGAATAACAGTTGTAAAGGAAGATTAAGGGAATGCAAACATTTATCAACACTGTTTATGCACAAAGACTTTGCATTCAGATATACATATCTAGCGTCAGATATGGAAACAACACACAAAGGGCTGCAAAGGCCGTCTCCATAACAAAATTGTGAATATAGCTCTATGGAAGTCAAGATTAAATATGTCACCAAGTCAGAGGGATGTGTCCCTCTGATGAACAGTACCGTACCCTGTCATTAGCAATTCATTTCTAAGCAACTATGCGCTTAAAAGCGGTAGAATAGAGCAAGAAAAGAAAAAAAAAAGGAAGAAAAGAAATGAAAAGAAATAAAATAAGGCATGAAATCAGTACTCTGCCAGTGATATGAAAACATAGACCAATATAGTTCTCCTGATCATTAACCTTCCCATTTTCTTGGGCTTCTGTTTCATAAAAGCAGTACATACATGCTTCAAAAGCATCATCAAATTCTGAAAGCATATATTGGCTATGCTTATATACTATTCAGGAACATCTGCTACGTATATGTAGAGGGTCACACACACTAATCAAGCTGTTTTCTGTAGCACTACTATATTTGGGAGTTTTCCATTTCAGTGCTACCAATCAATTACCTACAGCAACACAATGAAAGCTTTCCTATTTAAATGCAAACAGCAGACTGAGTTTCTTCCCATATTACAAGTAAATTGATCCATTAAAAACTTGACGAAGCCTTCCCTGGATTTAAGGGAAAGCTTAAATACTAAGCCCATCAAAAAATAAGTGCAATCAAAGTCTCTAAGGAAGTGTCTGTTCCTTCTCTTCCAACGTATACTTCTGATTGTGAATACTATCTTTTTATATGAGCTTTTGCTTCTGAGTCACTGCACTGTCATCAATGTTATTTTGTTTGACTGCTAAGGAGATGGCCTATGCTAAAGTTCAGCCATCTTTAACTCCAGAAACCTCCCTTGGGATTGCCACTGAACAAACCTCTACACTCAAGTGTTATTCAGTAGAATTGCTAGGCATTGGTTAAGGAAAGAGTTGAGTATCCTGCCTGGCAGCTGCTTGTTTTCATAATGCCAGAACCAATATCCAGTTTACCACTGAATCTAAAATAAAGAAAATTTGTTGCTCTTGAGCTTAAACAGCTCAAGAAAAAGAAAAAAAAAAAAGGAAGAAAGGAGAGGAAAAAAGATAAAATCTCTAGGCAACTTTACCTTTTCTGCAGAGCCTTGCATACTTATAGCAGAGCTAATGATGGCTCATTTCTGAACACTCTCTCCTGACTGCCCCCAACAGGGAGAGGACTCAGAGTGGCAGGTCAAGTGGGTGGATAAAGAAATACTCAGAGAATCTTTCTGGCTGTTGTAAAAGTCAAAGTACATACATACATGTCCTTACAGCATCATGGTAAACATAAGCGTAAACACCAGTTTCTAAAAGGATATTCAGAAACTGGAAAAGAAGATAATAGAAAACATAGCTGAAACTAGAGTCCATTAAAATTACTATTAAATTCTTGTAATGCTTCAGTAATAACTTCAATATATGTCTTCTTAAGACTCCATTAAATGCATAGTGAGAAAATTCTGAAATTTAATCTTAACACTGGCTAAACATTCTTCTTCTCCATTAAAAGTAACCAGAGAAGGACAAAATGAAAAGTGGATTAAATTGTTCAAAGGCACTTCAGTCCAGGCTTTTGAACATTTGGAAATTCTAACAGCGCAGAAAAATGACAAGTACTGTTGAAATCAGTAGGCTAATAGTCTACTGCCTGTATTTCAGTTTGGAATCACAAGGATTTGTCAAATGGAATGGAAGATCTCAATTTTATACATCTCATCTGAGCTACACAAAGTGCCCATATCAGCGTGTTGCCTCTGCACACAATTATTTATTATTAAGTACTGACATGCGTGCCACATCATTAACTAGTTTCCTGCACCATCTTAGCACATGGGGACACAGATTCAGTATTGACTCAGATGGACACATTTCCATAATCTGAAATATTAAAGATCCATTTCTTGGAAAAGACTAATGACTGATGGAGAAAACTGCTACTGAAAAGAGAAGATATGAGCTGTTAATGCAGTCAGTCATTCATTGCTCTGGAAATGCTGTAAGAAAAATAAAATTAATATAAGAAAAAAAAAGTGGCTAAAATTATAATTTTGTTACTGAAATTAGAAAATAATGTGATTTTTATCTTCCATTAAAAAAATCACAGAATCACAGAATGGTTTGGGTTGGAAGGTACCTTAAACATCATCTAGTTCCAACACCCTGCCCTGGCCAGGGACACCTTCCACTAGACCAAGTTGCATCTCTACTATTGAATATTACTCTATCCATTTCATAGAAAAAAACAAGGTCACATAGTTTATAGTGTAGCCAAGATTTAGCTTGTAATTCTTGAAGCATCACTGTGTAGTCATAATAGTTTCAAAGGCTTTTTTAAATCATACTTGTGTTCAAGTAATTCTGTTGTTGCATTTTTTCTAATGTTATTGCTTTTTTCTGTGGTCATGATTTCCTATTTGAAGACATGTGTCACAAGTCCTCCAGCTAAAGGAGTTATTAATGCTCTTTCTCTTAGCAGCTTTTAGAGTTCTCAATAGGACTATTTTCTTCAGATGTAGCTTCCTGTTTCTGTTTTGAAAGGAAAAGATGTCCAACTATCTGAAAGAAATGAATAGTCTGGCTTTTTTCTTCTGCAGAGTGCTTGGCCATCACTTTTTCTTCACCTTTGCTTCCTTCTGTAGCCTTTAATGAATTCTCCTGTACCAAATGAGCTCAGTTGCTCTTTTAGGTACTCCTAGATTTCCAATAAATTCATGACTGTTCACCTCTGCAGTGAACTCCATGCATTATGATTGCCTCTTATCTGCTGCCAGACCCTCTACATTCACATTGCCTTCCTGCCCCTGGCCATAACTTCTGGTGTGATCAGACTCCTCCTGCCTCTTTTCTGATTTCCTTATTAAAAAAACCACTCAAACAATGGCAGAAGTCATGCTGAAAATGGAAGATGAAAAAGCATCTGATAGCTGGAAGCGAGGTCTGCAAGAATCGCTTTTCTAGTGTTTTAGTTAGGTCTTCCCCCAGCAGATAGATATCCTCAGTCTTTATCAACATAACGAACAACAGAACTTCATGAAAAAGTTTCCTTGTATTTATCTAGGGAAAAATTTATTTCTGTGAATTACAGTTCTAGCTACTCAATTGACAATATCTCTTGCAGTAAAACACCGTACATTGAAAACACTAACACCAGAGTTACCTTCAAGCCCATTTTTGGATGAAGACATTTTTTCCCCACTGTTCCTTAGTTATAATTTTTTCCTATGTACTGTTTTTTAAAAGCTATTCTAAGAGATGTCACACAAGTGCAAGCACTTGAGTAAGAGGTAAACAAGTACATTATAATCTCTTGTAAAGGCAAAATCTGATCTAATACAGGTATTCTGCACCCTGCTAAGCTTCAGTGTGAGATATGAATATCACCCTCTGTTTACAATTTCCATGCACATTTCATGTCACTTATTTTAAGCACATTATACCACTATTTTTTCTTCCATAAACACATAATAAACTATATGTTAGGTTGGTTTGACTATAAAAATTACCTTTGCCATTTAAATGATCATACTTTTCCAAAAAAAATATTCTGGTTGGGAATTATCCCATGCATCTTTCACATAAAGGGAAAATTTATTTTTATTATTTTATACTCTGAACAATGGAGAATCCACTATCATTTGGTTTGCAATGTGTTTTCTCTAGTCTGTTATATTAAGGCACCACCATATGATGTATAACCAAAAATAAATGCAGTTAATGTAACATGAAAATAAAATAAAAGCCCAAAAGGTAGATATTCTTTTGCACCTACAATATAGAAGTCATACAAACTACACAAGCACGCAGCAGCTGAAGAGCTATAAAAGAGAAGCTATTAAAGAATTTACTTCAAACTTTGGCCCATTTGTCGTCCCAGCCACATATATTCCAGTTTTCCACATCAGATGGAGGCTACTAATTAAATAATTGTCTGGTGCAGCACTACTATATTGCTATTATCTGTAGTTCTTTGAGGATAACTTGACTTTGGTGAAGGTGTAGATGGGGTCAGTCGCTGTTTTGCCTTAAACTACTTCTACTCAACAGACAGGTCGAACAGAAGACTTTGATTTTGTTTATCTTTTGTAGTTTTGAAAACTAATGCTGCCTGAGGAAAAAAAAAAAAAAAAACAAACTATGGGGCCCTGAGGGCTACTGTTGCTGTTTTTAGAGAACTGCCAGCTTGATAGAGCCACTCATTCTTAACGCTTTGTTGTTGCTTTTCTTGGATTCTGCTCCATCCAAATTGCTGCAACTTTGGTCTTAATACACTTTTTAAACTCAGAACTCAGCTGAATATTAATTTTTGTATCACATCACTGATGCTTTGCATTGCTTTTTTTGTCTATTTGGGAGGTTCCGAAATCTTCCTTGGCACCACTGGGTAACTCTCACAAGAGCCTTGCAGATACCCAGAACAGATTTTCTCAACAGCTCCTAATACTATTTAAGTTTCAGCTGAAATGAAATACTACAAATGGTGACATTTTGCTCTTGAATGAGCCTGTGATGAATATTACTTATTGAATGTGGATGCTCCACAAACTGAAAACTGCAGAGCATAGATCAAACCTAAAGGGGATGCTAAAGGGTGGTACCAGCTCCTTTTGCCATTTTTCCAGAATGTGTGCTCAGGATCTCATGGTTTTTTTTGCATTCTTTCTGGTCCTTTCAGCTTCAAGTGCAGGCACTGCAACTGTGTGGAGAAACTGACTATAGCCATTACGAAGAGGTATTACTATTACTTCGTTGTTTGTCTGACAGCGCTATAGCAACCAATATGGTCACCATGAATTTGTTCTGACCACATGTTCTGCCATCATAAATACTACTTCATTTCCTTTCAACTGAGGAATAGCTATATTGTATTTCTATTCTCCTTCCTTTCCCTCTCCTCTTTTTTATTATATTTTTTTAATAGAAATAGGGTAGTGGCTTTGCATTACTTAGTATTTGAGGAAGACAAAAGACTCTCTCCCCAAAACACAGCACTTCCCTTCCAAAGATGCAGTCATCATCTCCACCACTGGTGTTCTCTTTTCTTTTTTGCTCTCTGCTTACAAAATCAGCTTTGCTTCCCACAGATTTATTTAACTCTCAAATATCTCACCCCCCAAAAAAACCCAGAAAACCAAGACAACACCACAATGTGCACTGCAAAGGTTTCCTAGTTCCTATAGCACAACAATATCAGAAGAATGGAGCATGAAGCAGTGAATGATCCTTTGCTGTTTGGAACAAAAAAGAAAACCTTACAGTTATCAAAAAGTAGTGATTTTGCCCTAGCTCTTTTCCATGATTTCAGATTTTTAGAAGGTGAAAATCTTTAGTCAAGGCCAAATTTTGGTATCCCTCTTAAGATTTACCACCATCACACTGGCTTTTCAGAAATTATTCTATTTTTCAAACTGGCTAAGCAAAATATCTGTATATGAATATTGCTTTGCATGCAGAATATTTTGAACAGCTCAAGTGATAGGACCAGGTTCAGCTAAAATTGAAAGCTGCCACTGAAATCTTCACTACGTTGACTCTCTCAAAAAGTGAAAGATTCTGAAAGGAGGCTATTGATTCAGTCTTTAAACTGTTTGGCTTTTCTGTGCAAGAGCTATGCTTTTCGTGCAACAGCTAGTTATGTACAGAAGAGTACAAGAACTATCGGCTCTGCGCAGATCAACAGAGGTCAGTTTTCTTGCACACACTGAACTGTTAAACTCAAAGCATCAGTGATCTGATCACTACTTTAAGCAGATTTCAGAAACAAAACTGCAGACTTCAGCATTTCTTAAGGAGAAAAATAACTTTAAAAGTACTTTGCGAGAAATGCAACCTTCAGAAGATAGAGCAAGGATACCCCCTAATGGAGAAAATGTAGACTTTCCACAAACTCCTGTGGAGTCTTGGCTCTAAATGCAAGTCAGCATGATGACAGAAAACGTTAGTGATATTTTTAATGCATGATGAGTAGTAGTGGCCTTACTAGTATCGTTAAGGGCTGCTGGAAATAGGAATTACTAAAACCTTATGAAAGTGACTACAGAAAAAACACAAAGCAGAAAAAGTAGAATGTTTTAGTTGCCACAAAGTGAGAGAGAAAAATTAAAAGACATAGCGTTAAATTAAGAATTGATCATGGCAAAGCATTAGACCTGTTCTCTTGGCCTCATATTACTTATTTATACAGTCAGTGAAGAATTTGGTCAAGACCCACTGGAGATGATTTTGGATTTCATAATCCTGCAATGAGCTACGTGAGGACTAGCCCATACTCGCAGCACATTATGCCAAGCAGGTTGGTCTGTTTGCTACCCTCATTCTATTCTATTCTATTATCCCATGACAGTTCTAACTAGCAAACTAGAATCCAGAGAAGATCTCCAGAGTTTAAATTGTATATCTTGCCAAATATGAAAACTCCTAAATTCTGTGCTTTAGTTTCATATTCTGCTTACATGGGGTTGCTTTTTATTTCCAACTCTCTTCTTCATAACTTTATAAAAATTCATAGCCAAACCACCGATTGCGTTGGAAAGAACATTTTACACTTGATATTAATAAGCCATTTGCTAAGGTACTTATATAAAATATCTTGTAGATCTTGTATGAAAGATTTTAACTGTATAGACTTTCTTGGAAACAATTATACCTATAGAATAATTCCTGTTAGAAGTATCAGGTTGTCCTGTGCCACTGTGTAAGGTCAAGTCAGATGAGAACGCTAAAAGAACTGCATCTGTCAGGGGTTTAAAAGTATGACCAGAATAAATGCTTTTTTCAGACTCACTGACTTTTAGACTAACTGAAACTGAAATTTTTAGGCCTTATTCATCTTGGGTTTTCACCTGAAGCAGTTGCAGTCCACTAAGATAGAACAAACATTTTTATGAAGAAAAATATAGTCCCACAGACAAAAAAATCATCCCTTTGGTCAGTAAGGCATTCTTTAGTTTTTGTGGAAATGGCATTTACTAGTCATAGCTACATTTGTCTCCATCATTTGTGTCTCTACAGGGTAAAAAAAAAGGTGTTTTAATTAAAAACAGCTAGCTGAAGGGGTTTTTTTTCTTCTCATGAATGAGAAACTTGATTCTACTGAGTGAAAGAGTACAGGCAATGGGAAACCAGATGATATAATGGTCACATGAGACCCTGTTGGGTTCTGTCGTGGTTTAAGCCTAACTCACGCAGACTCTCTCTCAATTACTCCCCCCTCTTTCTTGCCCCCCACTCCCGGAGGGATGGGAAGGAGAATAGAAAAGAATGCAACACCCACAGGTTGAGATAAGAACAGTTTAGTAACCAAAGTATAACACAAATCACTACTGCTACCACCAATAATAATAATGAGAAGGCAAATACAAGGAAAGAATACAATTCTCACCACCTAAAACCAAGCCCGACCACACAGTGCACCCCCCACCCTTCTGGGTCTCTGCTCTCTGCTCTCCATCTTGGCCATGACGTGCTGTGGTATGGAATAACCTCTTTGGTCAGTTTGGGTCAGGTGTCCTGTCTCTGCTTCCTCCCGGCTCCCCTCCTCCCTGGCAGAGCATGAAACTCAGAAAGTCCTTGGCCAGACCAAAACATCACTAAGCAGTAACCGAAACACTGGTGTTACCAGCGCTGTTCCTAGGCCCAAAATCAAAAACACAGTGCTGCACCAGCTACCAAGGAGGAGAAAAATGACTGCTGCTGCTGAACCCATGACATTATCCACCCCTTATTCCATACCATTCACGTCATGATCAGATCCCACATTTTCAATATACCATCACATGTATATATATATACATACACACACAGAGAGAGGGAGAGAGATCATCCCTCAGTGCATAGACCAATCCCTACAAAGCTGCTGAGTCCATTCGGTCCGTGACGTCAAGCTCCATCTTCTGTAACAGCCTTTTAGAGCAGGAGAGGCTGTGTGCAGAGTTCACACTCATCAGTAACCTGGGCCACAGTGTCCATTGCCAAGTCCACCCCTCGATCATAAGTCCATCTGTATGCTGCATCTCTGCCCTGATGGCCTGAGGTGTCATGGGCCCACCAGGCTCAAAGTAATTCACTCTCCCCTCCAGCAGTTTCTGCAGCTTGTCACTGGGGACTCCATACAGCTGCCTTCCATCTCCAATGCTTCCAAAGCACTGGAGGGGCCCAGTGGACTAGATACTCGCCCATACTGTCCCACACACCCTGCCACTCATGGCTGTCCAGGCTTGGGGAAAATCTCTTAGTCATCCTAGATTGCAGATTAACCCCAGACAAGGCCCACACCCCACTCTGCTTAACTCTGGGGACCAGACAAAATGGTTGTGGGTAAAACACACTGTGTATGCATGCCACCATGCTGATCCCCATCACAATCAGCAGGCAGGTCTCAAGGGTACCCAAAGGCCATTCAAACCCTTCAGAGCTCTCAAATGAGGCTGCTGTGCTTGTCACTGGGGCTGGTGTAGCTGCCGTGCTTGCCGGCTCTCTCACCACCAGCTGCTCTTTGTCTGAGTCCAGATCTTCCTCCTCTGCCTTGCTGGGAAGTGCTGCGGGGTCTCCTGCGTTCTCCTGCGGCTCCGCGGGCAGCTGCCGGGGAATGCTCTCGGCCGCCACGAGGCTGGGCTCGGCCACGGGACTCTGTTCAGCCTCGGGGCCCGGCTTCTCTGCCGTCTCCTCCTGCCGCTCGGTAGCCTCCTCCTCCCGCGGCTCGGCACCCGCCGGGGTGGGCTCAGTCGGGGGGCTCACCCCTTCTGCTACCTCCTTCCTCTGCTCGGCAGCCGTCGGGCTGGGCTCGGTGGGGGGGCTCGGCTCCTGCTCCCCGGGTCCGCTCCCCCGGGCCGTTTCGGCAGCCGGCGGCTCCCGAGGCAGCCCCCCCTCGGCTCTTCACAGCCTCGCCAGGACGGTGAAGAGCAGCCGAACTGCCAGGTACACATTCGCCCCCCACGGCTTCTGGAGCCCGCCCGTATCACAAGCCATTCCAATAAAGTACAATGAAACAAGAACCTTAAACCAAAACCCATATCTGAAACATGCTAAGATAAGAAATACCGGCTGTAAGTAAGGTACAACAGGCTGAAACCATGAACGCAAGAGAACCAAAAGCAACAACTTTAAGAGCCAATAAATCAGCATTGTGACGAGTGGCTATTAATCCTGTCGTTATCTCAACCCTTCGGGCCCCACGTTGGGCACCAAAAGAACTGTCGTGGTTTAAGCCTAACTCACGCAGACTCTCTCTCAATTACTCCCCCCTCTTTCTTGCCCCCCACTCCCGGAGGGATGGGAAGGAGAATAGAAAAGAATGCAACACCCACAGGTTGAGATAAGAACAGTTTAGTAACCAAAGTATAACACAAATCACTACTGCTACCACCAATAATAATAATGAGAAGGCAAATACAAGGAAAGAATACAATTCTCACCACCTAAAACCAAGCCCGACCACACAGTGCACCCCCCACCCTTCTGGGTCTCTGCTCTCTGCTCTCCATCTTGGCCATGACGTGCTGTGGTATGGAATAACCTCTTTGGTCAGTTTGGGTCAGGTGTCCTGTCTCTGCTTCCTCCCGGCTCCCCTCCTCCCTGGCAGAGCATGAAACTCAGAAAGTCCTTGGCCAGACCAAAACATCACTAAGCAGTAACCGAAACACTGGTGTTACCAGCGCTGTTCCTAGGCCCAAAATCAAAAACACAGTGCTGCACCAGCTACCAAGGAGGAGAAAAATGACTGCTGCTGCTGAACCCATGACAGGTTCACACTGTTCAAAAGCATTAAAAAGCAATAAAAAAACCCCTAAGCTTTACTGACCCAAAATTAAAACCTACAGCATTAATATCCAGTTACACTGCAAATAACAAGCTTACTCCTTAAAATCTGAAGACTTAACTTACAAATGCATCATTTTCTCCCTAGCTGTTCTTTTTATTGTAAAACATAAAATAAATGTAAGCAAAATTTTCCAAGGTTCTCATACTTTGCAGGAACATTCTACTCAAGGTGTGTCTTTTTCCAGAATGTTAAAGACATTTCAAAGGAATACATATAAACCTGAGAAACTCTTAAGTCTGCACAGCTACAGAAGGACCTGTTTAGTCAGAGTTGCTAAGAGTCTTAGAAGACACAAATTTATTTGCCTTATTCCCCAAGCTCTTGACCTTGATGCCAAGCCTGGCAGGCAACAGTAGCCCTTGAATCCCCCCTAACAGTCCCTTATTAATTGCTTCTGAACAAAATCATACTTTGACTGCTTCTTCCCAAATCAGTTACCGGGATTGATGTAAACTGCAAAACCAAACAGATGCAGTTGCAGTAATGGCCACTCAGACAAATCACAGCTAAGGGGAGAGCCTGATGGACCCACATTTCACATGCAAAACTGAAACATTGCCCGCAGGCAGGTATGTGGAAGTGTACAAATAGAGCTCCAAGGAAAGAATAATTTAGTATAACATAGACTGATTTTTAAATCTTTAACTCAAGCACACCTGTAATCTGAGTAGTATTTATGTTTGGATTCTAATTCATGGCACAGGCCTAGATATAATACTATTTTCTTCACAAATTTTTATGGAAGGAACTTTATCACCTGCTGTTTCCTCTCACTGCAGAAAGTAAGAATTTGAGAAACTGTGTGTTAAGTGGGGAATCAATAAAATCATCAGAAACAAATTTCTGTAGTCTATGAAATTTGTCAACAGCAGACAGATGGAGGAAGCTTATGATTCTTGCATTGGTTCATGATCATAAGAATTTTTCTGACAGAATATTAAGTTATCAAAAGCATGAAGAAGAAAACATACTAAATATCCATGAAAAGACAAAACAGCATGAAAGACATCTATTAAAAGACATACAGTAGAAATTAGAGCAATTATTATGCTATCTTTTTTCCTATGACATCAAAAAATATGCTTAATAAATATAATGCAGTAAATCATAATATTCACATTTATATTCTCGTTTAGCCGTGTTATTTTGCAAATATAAAAGGTTGAAAGATGAGAATATTGGATAGTCAGCTTTCTCTGTGAACATGAATTCATCATCTAGTATTATGCTTATGGATTATTATTCAATTGCATGATTTAAGGTTAAAGTTTACATCAGTTTTCATTATTACATCCTACCTAACTTCATCTTGGAAAACTACCTGAAATTGACTCATTTAATTTGAGGCAAAGCAAAAGAGATGAGACCTCTTTGTTGGTCTTTGGAGTCCATACTCACAGCAAAAGGCTGCAGAAACATCCCACCTGATGTGGCAAGGCGGCCAATATTGTTTCTGTAAATAGGATTATTTTATAATACTTCCAGAATCACATCAGAGCCTTAGCTTTCCAGTAAATCTGTATTTCTTTTCCTTGTAGGAAAACGGAACACAAAGATGAAAATTGTTCAAGTTCAAAATAGTCAAAATATATTTGCTTACTATTATTAATAGGCACTTTCATAAGATATTTTAATACATCAGATGGTACTAAGAGCTACCAGATCTGATGATAGATGCTTTTATATAAATCTAAGTGCATAAAACATAACATGATGGTGTTTTATTAGTAGTACGTGAAATCTTATTCCTTGCTTGCAATTCTGAAAATAACATATTTGTCCTGCAATCCTGACCAAAGAGTATGTCAGGCATATCTGGCAGTGTTTAGACAGCAAGAGGCTGCAGGGTGCCCTGTGTGGGAGGAGGCCATGACCTGTCAGTGCTGGTCTCATCTGCTCCAGACAGCTCTGGAACAGACGGGAACAACCCATTGTGCACCAAAACCTCCACAGATGGGGAGCACACAGTGCCTCTGTTCAAACGTATTTAAGAAAGTGGCAGCCGAAGGGGCAAGAAACATGTGAGAGGAGAACATGAGGACACATTTAAGAAGATATATGAAGCAATGTGTTTAGAGAATTATGGGGCAAAAACAGAGGAGAAACAAAGGAGACACATGGAAGGAGACATTGTAGGGGACACACCTGGAGATATGCTTTTGGAAGGAGCTCCTTTGTGCCAGAGGAAGGATGTCTCTGAGGAGCAATGGCCCACAGGCAACATATACTGTGGCAGAGACATCACCCCAGGGACTGCTGCCCCCAGGGAACCCATGCCAAAGCAGATGAAAACCCTTAAGAAGCAAGAAGCAGTGGAGGAAAACAAGCAGCAAGGAGCAGCAGAAAGAAATCCTTATACACTGACCTCAGCTTCTTGCATTGTCCGTCACCTTAAACAGATTGGGATAGATCGTTATGGGTTGAAAAAACAAGGAATGCTGGAAGAATATGAAGGTGGTGGAGAGGTGTTTGATTGAAGTTGAGTCTGGGAAAAGAGCAGGAAAGGCAATTCCTTAACTGTTCATTCAATTGTTTTCATCTACTTTTTTTTCTTCAGTAAACTCAGTAGCTAAAAACTGCCTTTAGCTTTTACTGAGCTTTCTTCAATAACACTCACTAACTAAAAGTTTACATTATCAATAACAAAATCAAATTTCAAGTCTCGACTGGTTTTCCCTGCAACAAAGAGTCATGGATTTTTCATGGGAAATACTTGATCTGCTGAGGAGAAGCACAATGTCAGAAATACTGAGAAATTCTGATCACTTAGCTAGCTCCCCCTTTCTGAAGCACACCTTCCTGCCAGAATAGCTGCATCAGCTGATTTTCTTGAACGATTCCATCTGTGTTTTTCCATTTGTACAAGCTGCCATATGTTTCTCCTCCTGCTCACTTTGGCCCCATGTTCCACTGTGGCATTTGAACCTAATGAGCAGCTTCAGTGTTTAAATTGCCAATATTATCCGTTGCTTAAGGTTCCACCATTGTCTTTACTTATGCTATAGAATTGCACTATTAGTATGTGAACATCAGCAACCAACCCATTAGGTGTTACTTAGCTAAATGAACAACTGTTTATTATTTATCTTCTTTTACCTGTTCCCTATATCTTTATTAAAATTGCCTAAAATTTTTCATGCATTCAAGAACTGGCTTCGTGTGGCTTCAAGAAGGAAAGTACTGAAGCAACAAAAAAAATATTAGAGGCAACTATACATTTTACTATTCATCTTGGTATAAAGGCAGAACTGATTTGTCATATATGTTATTCCACAAGCAAGCTTACAATTTAAATTGCAACAATGATATATCCATCATCTCCCTCTACCAACTCCCAGTTCTGAGAGTATATGCCATGCCTTCCAAAGCAGCAAAAATACCTGAGACATGGAAATGACAGAATTTAAATGTAAAGCCAGTGAATGAGGTTTGGATGTCTCACTCCATGGCTAGATTTAAAGTTGCTTTCTGGAACTCTAAGCTTTTCACACCTTGTAGCAGCCTATATTCTGGTTGCACTTTCTAAGCCATTGCGCTCCTTATTCCCCAATGAAATCACTTGTAATGATTCTTTGTCTTCCTAGTAAAATGTTCTTTCCACTCTGAAACTGAAGTCTGTTCTTTGCTGCATATCAGCTGAACTGGAGCTAAACACCAGTCAGTCTAGCATTCACGAACACTAAAACAAGTAAGCTTACTGGCAGTCTAATTTCTAAGGATTTGATAAAGGATATCATTACTTCATTTGCCTAAGACCTTTTCCTTCACCCTCTGCATTCCTCAAATTTTAAATTCATTAATAAAAAAAAAATCCAGACTTTAAAGATAAGAAAAGTCTGACCAAACTGACACAGTGATGTATCTGCCTAATGTTCTGTGCGCCCTTTGGAAACATTCCGTTTCACCTGGCAACCTGTGTTCCGGTCAGTAGAGGGAGCGTTGTATTCAGTGGAGCCACATTCAGTTCCATTCATTCACGCTCAAGTCTGCTGTTTGGGGGATAATTGATTTAAAGGTGAAGGCCAGAAAACCAGGAAAAGGATATCAAGCAGAATGTTTTCTCTTCCTTTTTATTCAGGGGGTATGGGGAACTAAGATCTTTTACCATCTAATTACCACTAATGGTTTCTTCCAAATAGATGAAAAATGTTAATCCACTCTTATCTTTCCTCATCTCAGCATTGGTTTGCAGCAACAGGTAGTAAAGGTTTGGCCGCAGAAGACAGGATTTTATTTTTTTTTCAGGACATGAAACAGCAAGTCTTGCAAATAATGGCTATTTCCCCAACTCTTTGCACTGTTGCTTCTATCTATGTGCTGTTGCCATTAGTATTGAGAGATCCATTGTTCATTGTAAGAAAATATAAAAGAACATCATTATAAGTTCAGATTTCTACAGTGGCTTTCTGGTGGGGTTTTGATCAATGCAGAAGGGCTGCCTGAAAAGAGAAACATTTTCCAAGAGAATGTATTACACAGAAAGAGAATGCCATGACACTGAAAGAAACTAGAAAAAAAACATACCTACCAATAGGCTAGACAAAGGGCACAGGTCGAGGCCTTTTCTTTGAAAGCACTGATTAATGTGAGGTCCTATTACCTGCTATAATCATCGTTTTGTTCTGAGTGAAAGGTTTCCTACATTCCTAATTTGTCTTAGTGATGGTAAAAGAGAAAAAACTGTCTACCTCAGTTCAAGGGTGAGACAGTTTCATTTTGCGTTCAGTTCAAAGTGATGGATACAAGAGATGCAGGTTGTCGTACAAATGTTAACTGAGTGATTCCCTGGGCTAGCAGCCCCTGCAGCTCACATCACTCAACTATTTATCTTGGTGAGAAGGGGCATTTAGACTGTTTCTTAAATAAAACGTTACTGTGGCAAAGTTAGCAAGAACTGTTAAATTCTAATAGAGAAAGATCTTTTAGATGCATATTCGTACTCTTGTGTTAAGGAATGACTAGATATTTGCACACAAATTAAGTCTCTGGTTGATTTTTCACCATGCTGTCCATTCCTGCTTTCTTAAAACTAGTAATCTGGGTATGCTGTTTTCACTGAAGCCCATGAGAGATATCTATTTGATTAAAATGGGACTTACAAAGACATTTGAGCCCAGAGGGTAGCTCAGCACCTTTCTCTAATGATGGAATAGAAAAAAGGACCCCAGGACAGACAGACTTCTAGAACTCAGTTAAGTGCCTAAACTGATGTTGAATAAATAAAAGGTTAAGAGTCGCAGGATATAGAAAGTAAAATCCAGCAACACTGCTTCATGAACTTCAACTGCAGACGGAGTAAAATCAATACTCAGATTTTGCCCATTCCAACAGCAAAAAGGAACAGTTTACCTACTTCTAATACAATGAGTCACTGACACCAGGGTTGTGTCCTGGCTAGGGTGAGAAACTTTGGAACTAACATCACCAACAACGTAATGACTTTCCCCATAATCAGCAGACATTTTGCCCCAAACTTTAATTTGGTTCAATAAAGGTGTGACATCCTATGCCATACAGCCTCCTATTTTCTGAGGACTCGGCCCAAAAATGGGAGCCTTGCTTCTTCTATTCTGTCAGAATATTCTGTCAACCAACTAAATGCTGGAATTCAGAGACAGTGCAGAGTATTTGACTTCTGTGCTGCAATGAAGCATGGAAATAATATTACTCACAAAGCATGTACACCATCTGCCACCTGATATAAGCATACAACAATGTTAATGTTCTAAAAAGTATTTTAGTTTAACACTACAGCAAGAGTCAAGAAGGAATAGTGTGTTGGATATAGATCACAGGTTGCAAGACCATTTAACCCTGAAACTGGTATTGCCAGGGCTGAATGAAAAAATGCGAAAGTCCCTGCACAAGTCCATGCAAAATGACAGTGAAAAAGACAAAGAAACTTCCAACTCCACCCTTACTTCTCCTAGCAAAAGCAATGAACATCATTATTAATTGGAAAAGTATGCAACATTTTGACTGTGAACTAGCAATCCAGGCAGAATTCAAGTGATTTAGGAAACATGAAACAAATAAATATAGAGTCTAGTATGTTTCACCTCTTGATGTCAACTCCACCTTCCCTCCTTGAGCAAGTTTTCTAGCCATTCTGCACTTGAGACGATGAGCAGTACTGATCAAACAAAAAACAAGTGCTGTAATTTACAGTAATAGTAAATACTAAAACTGCCAGAGATTAAACTCTCAACAAGCAATCCCAGTACCAAGTACCATGTAAATTTTATGCTAAAGACAGTCCCTATTCCTCACCTTACATCTTAAGTTACTGGTTAAGGTAAGATTACTAACCATTTATTGATCTGATAAATTGGGTGAAGTATTGCTGATGTAATACTTCAACTTTTTTCTATTGTCCTATTAAACTAAGTTATAAAATGTGGGCAGTATTGAGTAGGAACTTGAGTTCTTGAGTATGAACTGAGCTTCCAAGCTAAAATAGGAATTCAAAATATTAGACGTTGCGCAATGCTTCTTCAACATTTGGTGGTTTGGACATTCCCTAAGTAATTTATGGCAAGCAGTGACAGGTAGTAAAGATTAAATAACACTTGCCATTTTAAGTCCCTTAAAACATTTGAGCAAATGCCACCTCCACCTGCCTCAGGAAGGACACTTCAGTAAAATGTCAGCTGCATCAGTTAAAGCCATCCAACCATGACAATATAATGATTTCTTTCTCTCTCCACATACACATGTATATATGAACACATTTACCTGTCTTCTTCCATGCTTAAATATATGTGTTTCTCACCTATATGACATTTTGTTCAAATATTCTATCAACTCTGGACTTTATCACAAACACTATAAACTTGTGCAGAAGATCCCCTTATATCACACAAATCTCTCTAGTCATCTCAGTGAAAATTCACCCACATTTTGCCAACTTACAAGACAAGAGAAATCATTTTGGTTATCCACAGCACTCCTTGTTAGCACGCAACTGCTACAGCCAGTACCAGAAAGCTATGTAAAACAGCTAAATAGGCCAGCTTGTATGCAACAAGGTAGCACTGAATCAGCCAAGTATTCAATTTTTGCTGCCTGTGAAATGGAGACAAATGAAAAATGAGACTGAACTGAAACAAAGATGTCTAAATGTACTGCACAAGGTAGAAGTCCCCATAAGAGTTAGCCCACGCTGACAGGAGGAGATGTAGGCTTTGTGTTGCCTTTTTCTGCATGTCACATTTGTGATCTCATGTCAGAACACTGTGGCTCAATCACTCTTTTTAAAATTAACAACAGGTTTCGAACAGGGCTGTGGCATGTTAGAGAAAGATGCCTGTTAAACTGATATTACTGACACACTTACGAAACATGAAGCTTCATGTGATGCATCCTGCAAATCGTATCCTTTTTGTTGAATATATTTTATTTCATTGATTGTGTTTGCACGAGCTTTTTATTTGATCAAATAAATAACCTTTTAAGAAGAGCAGATGCTATTTTTCTGTAAACCGATTAAATTTATTGATTTATATTAATTTGCAGCAGAGTATATTATAGGAAAACAGATATAAATCCCAAGACTTACTAGGTCTGTTGTATCCTTGACTAGCCCTGATGCAAGACATTTCCTCAAGATGTGTAGACAGCTCTGGACTTTTAAGGGGAAGGCACCCTTCAACAAGGCAAAATCGAGTCACAAGAATGTGACTACTACAGCTATCTGCAAACCTAAATGCCATTTTCTATCCTTTCATTTTCACTGAAGCTTTGAAGTAAATACGAAAGGAGCCAGAACTGAGCAAATTACCTGAGGACTGAAACATTTTTGACATAAGTCTCAAATGCAGTTCAAGTCTTTCATACTACTACTTCGTTGTTCTAGTTTGTTTCATCTCAGCATGAGTGATGGTAGTGATGACAGAAAGATTAGACAGCTGGCCTCAATTCCTCATGTTGGATACAGATAGAAACACTGTGAGATGCCCTCTTTCAGGAGCCTCAGAGCCTGTGCAGCAGAAACCTTTAACTATTTCTTGCTGAAGGAACTGTGCAACAGGAAGGATCCATTTCATATCCACTACTTCTGCAGGTCCTGTACGCTAAAAGATTTCCTCTGTAAGTGGAAAGGCTGTAATTTCAAACCCATTTATAACTAATGTGATGAATTTACTGTGCCAGCATGAAAAAATCCCAGATTTCCTTACTGCTATAAAGACCAGTAAGAAGTTGCTGAGCAATCCCTACTTTGATCCATTCACCAAACATGGGAAGAAAGCTTATGAGTTTTTAAATATAACCAAGTCAAGGACAATGAAATCAGAATTAAATCCGACTTGGAAGTCAAAGCAATTACTTATTCCAACTGTCATAGAATCATAGAATCATAGAATAGTTAGGGTTGGAAAGGACCTTAAGATCATCTAGTACCAAACCCCACTGCCATGGGCAGGGACACCTTACACTAAACCATGCCACCCAAGGCTCTGTCCAATCCAGCCTTGAACACCGCCAGCAATGGAGCATTCACAACTTCCCTGGGCAACCCAGTCCAGTGCCTCACCACCCTTACAGTAAAGAATTTCTTCCTCATATCAAATCGAAACTTCCTCTGGTTAAGTTTGAACCCATTATCTCTTGTTCTATCACAACAGTCCTTCATGAAGAGTCCCTCCCCAGCATCCCTATAGGCCCCCTTCAGATACTGGAAGGCTGCTATAAGATCTCCATGCAGTGTTCTCTTCTCCAGGCTGAACAGCCCCAACTTTCTCAGCCTGTCTTTATATAGGAGGTGCTCCAATCCCCTGATCATCCTTGTGGCCTTCCTCTGGACTTGTTGCAACAGTTCCATGCCCTTTTTATGTTGAGGACACCAGAACTGCACACAACACTCCAAGTGAGGTCTCACAAGAGCAGAGTAGAGGGGCAGGATCACCTCCCTCGAAATGCTGGTCATGCTCCTTTTGATGCAGCCCGAGATACTTTCTGGGCTGCAAGCGCACACTGCTGGCTCATGTCCATTTTCTCATCCACCAACAGCCCCAAGTCCTTCTCTGCAGGGCTGCTCTGAATCTCTTCTCTGCCCAACCTGTAGCTGTGCCTGGGATTGCTCCGACCCAGGTCTAGGACCTTGCACTTGGCATGGTTAAACTTCATCAGGTTGGCATCAGCCCACCTCACAAGCATGTCAAGGTCCCTCTGGATGGCATTCCTTCCCTCCAGGGTATCAACCGAACCACACAGCTTGGTGTCATCGGCAAAGTTGCTGAGGGCGCATTCAATCCCACTGTCCATGTCACTGACAAAGATGTTGAACAAGACCATTCCCAACACCGATCCCTGAGGGACACCACTCGTTACTGGTCTCCAGCTAGACATGGAGCCACTGAGCACAACTCTTTGCGTGCAGCCATCCAGCCAGTTCTTTATCCACCGAGTGTTCCACCTGTCAAATTGATGTCTCTCCAACTTAGAGACAAGGATGTCATGTGAGACAGTGTCAAACGCTTTGCACAAGTCCAGGTAGATGACATCAACTGCTCTACCCCTCTAGAAGACAGTTTATGACTAATTCTGTCCCCGTTCTACTCAAATGATAGTTGCCCCTATTAATCTACTTTAACAGTTTGTTTCACTTCAATTACCATCCACCACATGTCCCAAGGGGTAAGAATAAGGTCTTCATCACAATGTGACACCATAAGAAATCAAGGCAGTCCCAGGACCTGAGCAGGGTAAATGTGGCAATGGTCAAAGACAGGCAAAGGTGACAAGTCAGGTCTGGGGTCATCCCAGAAAATCCAGTCAGGAACAGCTGAGACAGGGCAAGACATGAGTCTGCTCACAGCTCTGCTCAGGCAAGGGCTGAGGTCCAAGCTCACCTGGATCCCCAGGCCCATGGGTTCTGGGCTGGTGCTGGGCACTGCAGTTAAAGTTGTCCCACAAAACATCAGTGATGCCAACTAGAGCACCCTCTGCAGTAATACTTAATGCTTCATAGAAGGCAAAAAAAATTTCACAGGTGGAAATCAAGCATTAATAAGTGGCAGACATGGTAAGTTTACTTTAAAAGAAAACAGCAAAACTTCAGACTGACAAAGGAAAAAAAAATTACTGCAGGACTCTGTCCAGTGAAGTCTTCTTTTCTCATTCAAATAATACTGGCTAATAAGAACTTCCAAAAAAATACATCAACTATGATTGATTATGACCCAGATAGAAATGTTAGTAAGTCGTTGTGACATCTTTTTCATCTGCCTCCCTTTTTTAATGTGGCTTCTGAAGCCGAAGGGCAGGTGTGTTGTATTCAGCCTTATAGCCTGTTAGCAAACAAGATCCAGAGCATGTGAACAGATACTGTAAGCCAGCACTGACAGACAGAAACTTAAAAGGAAACAGGATAAAAATCATTACTACTCAAGAGTAGTCTTTTTGCAGTCGGCATCTAAGAGCCAGACTCATACACTTTGATAGAGTGAAGAATGCAACCTGAATTCTTTCATTTCTCTGTGATGCCAGCACCTGACATGGCAAGCTTTCTGAGACTGTGAACAGCTCTTTTCTCCTAGCAGAGTATTAATCTTACTTCAAAAAGGTATTGTTTTTTTTCTTGGGAATATATTTATGGACAATTGAATACTTATACTCTATAGATAAAAAAACTAATGTGGGAAGGACATAGGTGCCATGTGTTCTTACTTATTTTCCCATCATGTCTGTGAGTTCCTTAAAACCTTTATACTAGCAAAAACACAAAACTTGAAGAATTTAAGAAAAAAAAAATGAAAGAAAGAAAAGAAAAAAGGAGAGAGAGAAGCCCTGCTCCAAGAAATATACCTGCCTCTATGGTAGAGTAAGGAAAATGGCTCACAGCAGATGGGTAAGGTGCTCTCTTAGAGAACTTCATTGCTCCAGGAAGAGAGAGATCTTTATCACTTGAAGAAGCAGATTAGGGGAGATATCAAAGCAGGAAAGGTTATGTACTGCCCATACAAGACCTCCTGTGACATCTGACTTGTATTATGGGATCTCACTTGAATTTTATTTTATGAGTGTAAATCATAACTATAGTTACATGATAATCTTATCGTAGTCTGTCATTTCTTACTAGTGTTTCCATTGTGATATATCAAAGACAGGTGTAGTATTAATTTTTGTAACATTTGCATTTTTAGCTACATAAAGTGTCAGGGAGTTTCACTGAATTAAGCTTAGCTTGCCCACGATATCTGAAGCATACAGACTGAATCATAGAATTGTCTGGATTGGAAGGGATCTTTAAAGGTCACCCAGTTCAACCCCCATGCCCATAAGCAGGGACACCTTCAACTAGACCAGGTTGCTCAGAGCCCCATCCAACCTGACCTTGAATGTTTCCAGGGAAGGAGTATCTACCACCTCTCTGGGAAACTTGTTCCAGTGTTTCATCACCCTCATTGTAAAAAATTTCTTCTTTATATCTATCCTGAATCTACCATCTTTGAGTTTAAAACCATTACCCCTCCCCCTACCACAACAGGCCCTACTAATACTTTGTCACCATCTTTCTTATAAGACCTCTTAAAGTGCTCGAAGGCTGCTCTAAGGTATCCCTGGAGCCTTCTCTTCTCCAGGCTGAACAACCCCCAATCTCTCAGTCTGCTTTCATAGGAGAGGGGCTCCAGCTCTTTGGTCATTTTTATGGCTCACCTCTGGACTTGCTCCAACAGGTCTATTTCCTGTGCTGAGGACTCCAAAGCTGGATGCAGTACTCCGCGAGTACTGAGTTATAGAGTGGGAGAATGACTTCCCTCAGCCTGCTGGCCTCTCTTCTTTTGACGCAGCTCAGGATACAGTTGGATTTCTGGGCTGCAAGCACATATTGCCAGCTCATGTCCAGCTTTTCATCCAGCAGTACCCCCAAGTCCTTCTCCATAGGGCTTCTCTTAATAATAATTTCCTGATTACTATACAGGGGACGTTGGAAACCAGATTAAAGATAAATATGGATACCTTCATTTCCCAGGTAATGTCCCATGTTTATGTCTTTCTCAGCATAAGAGAAAAGGCAACAGAATCTTATCTAGCATAAAATGGACTTTCAAAAATTGCATGGAAAAATAACACAAAACCCCTTTCTACAGATATGGGAGTCTCAGATCTGGGTGTTAATTTTTTATCAATAAATTCCCCCTCTAAACAAAGGAAGTAGAATCTGTTTGTGTAAAACCATATTGTGCAGAAAAAAAAAAAATAAAAGGAGAGGAAAGGACAGAAACTCACTGGTACCATGTTGTGGGAGGCAGAAATCCTTTGCTGACTTCAGAAAGGCAGGTGGCCAAGAGTTCAGATGAAGATTTAGCTAAGATTGCATTTTCAGCTCAAGAACTTTGTTTCATCATTAGATGCCTGGTACACAATGGCTTGTTTAAAAGAGGAACACAAGGAGAACAGAATGGGAAATGATTCCTGAACAAATGTTTTTTGTTGCTATTCAGAATGCTATAAAAGTGTATAAACACAGATTTCTCTCTCTTTTATTTACTTCCTCCAACAGCTCTTCCTGCAAATGCAAAAACACCTACCAGAGAGCAGAAATCACCAGCAACAAACTGATCCCTCATGGTTTTGCCACATCTCCTCTATGTCACTGCCTAGGCCAAGAAGAAAGTCACAGAAAGACCATAACCAAGGTGCAAAGGCAGAAGGAGGAGAAACAGAATACTGTGCCTACGTGCTATGGCATCTTAGGGCAAACACTTATGCCTTCCACAAAAAGCCTAAAATAGAAGCTAAACATTGTCATAGGAGTTGTTCTCCATCTGCTCTATGAAATAAAGTTATTTACTTATGCCATGAATTCTAGCTGAGTATTGATCTATTGAATTGGAAGCACAGCGGGTTTACTAACGCCTGGCAAGCCACTTACCACTTAATGTACTTAAAGAGCAGGATAAAGAAAAGTATAGGCATATTATATAGCTTATATGAAAACAGAGCAAAGCCAGCTCAGAAATATTTCTCCATAATGAGTTGTCTTAAACTTTTATGGATAAAAATAGTAAGTTTTAAGTCCAAATGCATCTTTGAAGAGATCATATGTGGAATACAAAAGAATTAATGAAGGATCTTACAACTGATCATATGAATTGTGGATCTATTCTAACTAGCTGTAGCTGCTCAGTCCACAGATATTTTGTGTGGAATAAAAGATTGAAGCTAGAGATAATCTATTCTTAAAGGTTTGTATCAGTAAACAGCACTCCAATATGAAATCAAGATAATTTTTAATCTGTTTTTTAATGCCACATGCACAATGAAAATAGCTGTCATAGCAGTCATCTTGGGCAAATTTAAATTTCTACCAGCTTTTAAATCCAGATTTTCTTCAGTATTTTATTGGAGATTAAATCATTGACAACCCTATCCTTAATTTCACTTCCAGTTCAAACTTATATGGTGATAAACTCAACTTCTTAGCTTCTTTTTCCTTGTTTCATTATTGTGCATAAGTCTACTCCTCATTCCTCATGTTCTCAAGCATAAAGTCATCTTGGCTGCCTGCTTTTGCTGACTTGCTTACTGCATACCTTTTTTTTCTGCCTTATCAGATTGTTTCTATTGTTCAGCATCGCTTATTGTGTTACAATGTCTAGTAACAAAATATTTAACTAAAACAGATTGAGAAATACATAATGCTGTAATTCCTGACCTAATCCAACTTTTTAATTATGTGTACTATCAAAATGTTTAGTGATGGCTAGCAGTAGATGACCATAGAAAATAAAGGTAGGTCTTCATTCATGAACTACTCCTTGCATTTCTTATGGAAGTTGTACTGTATAAATCCTAGATTTGCATTTTATCAGCTAAGGCTCATCTGTCCAATGTTTTCCATGCCACATACTGTCCAGTGCTCAGCAAGTGGTGCAGATGGTCAAAATAGCTCATCATAGCTGATAGTACAGGCAAAAAAACCCCATAAGCACACTATTTATTGTGCCCAGAGGTAATAGCATGTTTTTTTTCCAAATTCTCAGTGCATTCTCTTTTTTTCTTGTCATGCCATAACACTTCTGTCTGCGTAGTCTAGCAGACCGTTAGAGCTAAAATGCTGGAGTTGGTAGCATAATAAAGCTGACTGGCAGTCTGTAGTCTTTGCATAAGTTCCTTGAAAGATGATGGTTGTAAAATAGGTTTGCTTCTGGTAAGTGATATATTTTAAAGGGTGCGCTATGGAACAGATGGGGCTGGCTGGTACAAAGTTACACCACTTGGTAGTGAAACGTGTGGTAAATCACTCAAGCAGAAGCAATTCAAAACAGTCAGTTCAATTAACCAAGGTCCTGTTAAACCTTTTCAGACTTAAATCAGTATCACTGGCATTGCCATTAGCTAAATGTCAGATCTACTATTACTTTTTAATGCCCTTAAAAGTAAAACTGCATCAATGGCCAAAGCTCTGAACATGAATTTAAACATTCAAGGATTTTCTCAATTAGTAGCTCAAACTTAAAAATAAAATACTTGGCCCCCAAGCTCTGTGTTGGACCAAGTGAGCTCCAGCCTACAAGTTCATGTTAAACTGACCTTACGTGTCTGAGAATTAAAACACAAGATGGGCAATCACTTTTATTTAATGAATATTTCTTATTTGAAACCTGATGTTTACTGAGTACAAATTTATTTTTAATAGATTAGTGTATTTATAAAGCAACGCCATGTAAATACTTCTGCTGTGACTTCCTGTTCACTTTCAGCCAACTCTTCTAAGTCTGTGATCAGAAGGTGTAAGGTGCCCTCTGCAATGCCCATCAATACATGTTCCTGCTGCTATCCTTGTGACAGTACATAACTATCAGGCAATATGTATCAGGTCATCATGCTGATTCATCTGAAAATTAACTTTGTGACAGCAATAACAAAAAAAAAAGGGTTTCAGACATCCTCTAACTGCAAGTAGGAGGTGACAGGTATGTACAGCTGAAAGTAGGGAGAACAGCAGGACAATGCCAGCTGAATCCACATCTCAAGATACAGGTATACATGTAGGACTTTACCACCCAAATTAAATCAATATTAAGTGTTGACCTCTAAAATTAAGTTACATTTTACTTTTTGCACCCATGTCCTATTGGTTATTGAAACACATTTAGTAGCCATAATTAAAGTCTTACTTGGATCATAGCTATTAAAAATTAATATGCAACTTCCTTAGGAGTGCAATCTGAATAGGGCTTTTTTTACAAAAAAGATTCAAAAAATAGAAACAAATCAAGAAAGTATCAGACGTCTAAAGATTCCTAAAGAAAAAAAATCCAGTTGACTTCATTAGCATGTATCATCGTAGTTTTGTCAGGATTTCAGCTATACAACCAGATAAATTAATCACATTTCTTCTTCCACAATCTTATTTCATGACAACTGACCTCATTCTCTTGTCCTTAATGCATGTTGCCATTGCTGTTGGCTTTACATACATATGGAACAGGCAGATCATCTACTAACCTCTCTTTTTTGATTCCACACTCTCATCCTCTGTGCAACTCAACATTTAGACTGCTCTAACACTTGGATCCTCCTCTAGAGCAGGGGAATTATTGTTAGTTAGGTTTAGCAGGTGGAACAGCCACAACCTCTGGCTCTTTATTGCCTTTGCCGTGCTATGTAGGGTATAGCAGTTATCTATGTTGCTCTGATAGCATCTTGAATTACCTGGTCAGTAAAGAGCGCCACATAATACAAGCCAGAAGGGCTCAAATTTTCAATTGGAGATTCTAGATAAACAAATTCTAGTTAAATTTATGAGTGCAAGAATTATTCGGGATTTTTTAGCATTATCATCCCTTTTAATTCAGTACAATTCACAACAAAGTCTGAGGCAAGAAAAAATCTGGCCTGGAAAGCAGCTCTTAGATGTGCAAACAGAACAAAACCATCCAAAACTTAAGATTGTCTGAGACAAGCCTCTTCCTCTGATGACACATTCTCTAAAAGTATGAAAATATCATGAAAAATATATTAAGGCAGATAGTGCATTTTCATGTCTTAGAAGAGCTGTTTATCATGGTAGCACTCCATAATGCAAAAAAAAGAGCACCAGTATAATTTCACTGCAGGTGAGTATAATTTTGCCATCACACTTGAAGAATTGTAGCTCAATTGAAGAATAATACATCATACTCATAGATTGAATAAATATTTTCATCTCAGAAAAATTCCAAATATAATGAGGAAGGTCTGTCTGTTTTAAAAATTCTAGCTGCATTCCTGATGAAAAGAAGCAAAAGCTTTGGAATTGTGCTAAAATTAAGTGATACTGCGGTGAGTACTCATCTGCACTATATTACAGTGTAAGTGTTATATTGACTACTGAATTCCTTCTCCCTAAAATGAAATTAATTTAACTATACCTTCAAATCCACAAAAGAAGCTTCGTACACCTTGGAGCTAAATTCAAAGAACTGAAGAATTGAGCTCCATTCAGTGCTTTGGTTTTTTGCAGGCATTTCCATGCCTACATTAAATTTAATTTCATGAGTTGCCAACAAAAAATGTTACCTCTTTCTCCCTCAGGTGTTTTGCAGTAGTTCTTAAAAGCAGCAACATATTCATCTGTAATTTATTAATTCTACTGAAACCATGGGGAAATGTGAAAATGGGTGACTATATATCAGGCTGTATGAAAGAGCTTTTATTTACAGCTTCCTAATAATTCCTCTATGTGAGTGGTAACACCCTTCAGTCCTGATTTACTGAATACTATTCTAAGGAACACCTGCAAATAAAATGATGTTTTTAAGAAAGACATTTACTGTAAAATTTCCTTCCCATTCATTTCCTTGTTGCTAATATTTTTTTTTGCATCTTTGTGTTCATGTGCATAAAAGTGTGTCTCATAAGGTAGAAATTTTTACTCACGTATATCGTACCTGATAAAATAATTATAAAATAATTTGTACAAGAAATGTTACAGAAGTCCAGTTTACAGAATTGAGGCTTTTAATGAATGTCAATATGTAGAAGAAAAGACATTAAACCACAGAAAAACCACTGGACAGAGAAAGTATTCAGTTTTGAACAATTCCAAAAGAATATGAGACCTTCAAAGGTGCAGAAAATGCAGAATAAATATGAATAAATATGAATGCAAACAGATAAATACTTTTGTAATACAAACACAGTATAATAGGGGCATTCCGGCACAAAAAACATTCTAAAAATAGGAAGATGAGTTTCAGTGAGCTAAATCTGGACATAAAATAGTAGAAAAAAAATCAAGAAATTAGTCTAGCATCAGAAAACTAGTCACATTAGAGAAGTTGGAAGCTAAGGCCCACAAAGCAAACATTTTGCAATTTGGCACCTACAAAATCTGTTCTGACTAGCCAAAAAAATAATAAACATGAACATTGTGAAGACAGATACACATTCTATGAGGAAGAAATTCTTTACCGTAAGGGTGGTGAGGCACTGGTATGGGTTGCACAGGGAATTTGCAAATGCTCCATTGCTGGCAGTGTTCAAGGCCAGGTTGGACATAGCCTTGGGTGGCATGGTTTAGCAGGAGGTGTCCCTGCTCCTGGCAGGGGGTTTGGAACTAGATGATCTTAAGGTCCTTTCCAACCCTAACTATTCTATGATTCTATGTTTCACTGGAGTCTACAAAGAGTATGAAAAAAAAACCTGGAAATGTGTGAATTCCTCCATTCATCTAATACGATAACTCTGAAGCCTATCTGTAATAATCTAAAGATACCATCCCGAAACTGATACCTTATATAAAGCTCAATATCATTAACCCTCTATGCAAGAGAGGTGGTCTGAATACAAAAACTATGAACTGAGTATTATTTTAACAGAATTCTAGGTTTAATTAATTTCTTGCAAAATCCTCAATGCTAATCATGGGTTTTACTTCCCCAAGCTTTCAAAGTCCTACAACTGACATTTTTTGTCAGATCAAATTATTTTAAAACTTAGAAAGAGGGGCAGAAGGTGAAATACACAGAAATCTAAGTAGTAAAAGGGCTACTCCAATGATGTTCTTTTTCAAGTTCATTTTTAAAATCTCCATTTTCCACTGTTTTTTCTGAAATTGATGTAAACTGTCCAGATTTGTTATAGTGTATAGTTAAAGTTAAATGCATGGGCCTAATCAGAACTAAATCCTTTCACAAAGAACATGTGTGCCTTTTCCTACCACTCCCTAGTGTTAACTTTGCAACATTAATATTAGTACTAATTTCTGTTATTTTATGTAATATAATAATGCTCTTGGGCTTTATTACAGTCAATGAACAGTATTGCAAATATGCAAGTTTTCTGTAAAGTTTTGGCTTTCAGCCTTGGAGAGAATTAATTTGTCTCTAAGAATTTTCCAACACATGAGCATCTTGTTCACATAAAAACTAAAAATTTAACATTGCAGGGAACTATTAACAGCTAAGGAAGGATTGAATATATCTAATATGCTCATTAAATTTGAAGTGTTGAGACTTGTTACTTCAAAGAGTCAACAAAAGCAAAGTCCTGAGAAGGAAACTTTGCCAATAACTGGCCAAACAACATTACCTGGCATAATGGCAAATCAGTACATGGCAACAAGCCAACTTCTAAAGCTTTCATCAGCTGTTTTAATCACCAAAGATTATTAGTCCAACTTTAAGAAGCTTATGTGATTTATCTTCATGGGTTTGACAAAAGAAAGTCAGCAGTCATTCTGAGAGAGGCACTATTATTGTGCTCTGTGATATTTTAGACTGTCAGGAAGTAGTACAATGTACGTGATACACTCTGTGTAATCCTTACATTCCCAATTGTATAACCCACAACAGAAAAGCTCTATGTGATGATGACCGCGCACTTCAGTGTGAAATTGGACATAATGCAGAACCACTGTTCCTCTTTTCTTCCCTCTATAACATAATTACATGTTATGGAAATGCAGAAGAATCTATGACTGAAAGAGAAAGGTTCATTCTTCCTCTTAGAAAGGTTACATGCTTTCTCAGTAGATGGTTTATTCCTGCATTGAAATGAATAATGTAAAGAAGTAATTTTTACAAGCTTCTTAGCTCGTAGCAGAGAAATAACTGATGAATTTTTGTTACAAACTACATTAGATTATGTGCAACACGTTTGTCATGACAGAGACCACGTGTCAACCACAGAAGAGATACTGTACAAATCTAAAAACACAGAATGATTACAATTTCCTAAGCAGCTGCCTCCAACCCTGACCCGACAGGCACTCTTGCTTCCATTCCTCAAGTTTCCTGGAGAGATGAGACAGCCTTCTCCTAAGATAGCAAGGCTCCTCCTTGCCCCAGTGAAGTGGTACTAATCACGGTGATAAAGCCACTGGCTCACAGGACATGGCACTAGCCTTCACTTGCTATCACTTCTATTCTCAAGGCAAGCAGTGATCGTCGTAGTTTACTAGATAAATAATGCCCTAGGATACTAGATTTTCCATAATATGTATAATACAATTTACAAAGTCAAAAACAAGTTAAAAGGAAGCACCCAACTTAAAGCCTAGTCTCGTTATCAGATTTATAGTCCTAGAATATTACATTTTGACAGCACTGAACTCCATGGACAAAAAAATGATATTGACTTCATAGCAGTCAAGAATTGTCTCTGGTTGATTTCTTTGGGACTCTCTTTGTGAGCAGTTAGACCTAACCCATTATTTTCCAGCAATTTAGAGCATGAACTTGCCCAAATTCATATGCAAACAATACTACTGATATAAAAGTGTAGTCTGACAGAGTTTTCAGAGAAACACTCTGATCTTGAATAGGACCATTTCCAGCTTCAGTTTTGGAAAGATTTTTGGGATCCTTCATAAGATAGACTAAATACATCAATGCTAAATATTAGAACAAAACTGATCCTGAGAGATTTTTAGAGTATTTAATACCATCTGATAATCTGGTTTGAGTTAAAATTTGGAATCACTGAATTTACATTCAAACTGACCAAATATCTTAAAGGAAATGGACAGTGGATAGAATAAGTATTTTCACTCAAGAAGGTAGCTGCCTTGGCCTTCCATATTAACCATCCTTATGTCAAAAGTTTACTTACCATTACATGTTGTTAAGAGACCAAGAATGGTCTTTGACTTTCTTCACTAAAAGATCCATCATCTATACCATTTATTAAGTAGGTAGTTGTCAAGAAGATGCCTTCTTATGCTATTCATTATTAATAGAAGATGTAGGGGCAGACATTTTTTGCACCCTCACAGAGGATACGTTTAGGTTACAAACATAGATCACAAGAGAAGTACAAATGAGTTTTTTTCTTTTTTGTCCCTGCACATGAAACATCATTGGTAAGCAGCAATATAAGATTAAAGGCTTTAATAATAAATACCAGAATTAGGAAATTGCTGAAACTATTTAAAGGGCTTGCTTTCTTCAATCTCCTACTTACTTACATAAAATATTACAGTTTTCTCATTGTACTGTATTCTTTTTCATAAAGAAGTTACCAGTTTTACATATACAAAGAATAAAGTTACAAGTTACAGACCATTTCTAGGAAACATTAAGTTTTATAAAGTACATTCTTCTCTCTTCCAATAGATCACAACTATATTTCTTGTCTGGGTCAGGTAGAAGACACTGATAGCTTTATGCTCAGGACAAGATTTACAGCTTCTAATGAGACAGTTTGTGATCTACGAAAGAATGATTCTTTGGACTTTAACCTTTGTATTGCAAAGTAAAGGTGCAACAGAAACAAATCTATTAGGAGGAAGACTGGTGGTCTTTCTGCTATTTTTCACTCCTTCCCCCATTTTTATAGACACAAGTTTCAAGTACTTTACAAATGCAACAACTCAGTGACCATACAACAAAGCAGCCATTCTCACGTGTCTTACATGCCTACCAGTAAAATATAGACTATAGTACTAACTTCCCTTAAGCTTCAGGTCTACCAGCTCTGGGAACACCCTGACCTCCTTCACAGCCTAGAAAACAGATCTTGCATCATGGTCTGCCAGATCAAATAGCCAACTGAATGCCAGAGCAAGAGGACCGCACACAAAGAGCAGCCTGTCAACACCTCACCCCTTTTAAGCTGAAGTGTCTGCAGATAAAATTCCTCTGTCACTCATAACTGAGGAAACAGCACACAGTAAAAAACCAAAAAAAATCACATCAGACCTTTGAGACCAAGGCTATTGAAGAGAGTAATAGCATGAAGAGCTTAACTGGGACTACATGATAGCCGGAGGACTATGCAGTTTGGACTAGACTTTTATTCACTATTTGGCCTCTCCCTAACAGTCTTTTTTTTTCACCTTCACACCTTTTCATCTTCTCTTGGCCTACTCTGTTTTCTTCCATTCTACATTCATTTTTTCACATTTACTTTATTTCATTACAACTTTACTTGCCCCCCACCCCCCAAAAAACATTTAACTTCAGCTGATGTTTCCTACCACCATGCTGTTCTCTCTGTTCATCTATTATGACTTTTTACCTCAGTCTTAAACCGTATAAATCTTAACTATCTACTTTACAATTTCCTTGCAATTGAGATTGCCTTTATTATTTACATTTGTCAGATGCCTGCCAAAAAAGGTATAAAAATATTACTAGAAAATTCATAAGAACAAGGTTCTTCATTTTGGAATTACAATTAGTAACAGGCCTTATCTTTGAGAATTACGAAATTCCCAGCTTAGTCCATATGCAACCAAAACAGACAGCAAAGAGAAACTCTAAAACAAAGGACTCAAAAATTACATGGGCTGAATTATTTTGAGATGCTTTAGTTTCACAGGTAATATGAAGGCCTGGTAACACATAGCATATATGCCATGACTCACAGGAGGCATCTGCAAGCTCAGGTGGCCTCTTCCTGATTTTCTGCCATTGTACTGTAGCTCTTTTGGTCATTTCTTGGCTTGAATTCTGTACATACTATCACTCAGACAGATGATGTTACTATATATATTTTAATTCAGAGATTTTTCCCACAGGTAGCAGAGACAAACAGGATTCATAAGAAAATGCAAATAAATACATATAATAAGTCAAATGACTGTGTGTTAAAATCCTGTCCAAATTTAAAACTTCATCATTTGATACAAGTTTTTCAGTACCTAGAGTCGATTGCATAGCATGCAATGGGTCATTTTGTGATTATTACAATTATTTTCTGCATTCAAATATGTACAAGATTTCTCACCAGCAAAAAAAATAAAAAATAAAAAAAAGAAAGAATGACAGTCCCTATTCTAAGGAAATGACAACGTTGGATTGTTGTAAAATACAAGAAATTATGAAGCACAGAGAACTGCTGAAGGAAACTATAAAAGAAACACATAGTTTTGCAGCAAATATTATCATCATTGTTGCATCAGAAATTACAGCCCAGTGGTAGTAGTTGGGAACAACTTGGGTTTAGACTTTCTGAATTTGAAGAACGGCTGCAATTCATGTAAATGGTGCAGATTTTCTTTTGCCTGCCTTTAGGGCTGCTGAAATATTTCTTCTCCTCTGTCCGTTCCCTTCTCCACTACCAGCTTAATCCCCTTTTCCTAACGTGTTGCAACACTGCTCATGCAGAAGAAGCCCAACTCCATGATGACAGCTGCAAAACCGATAACTTTTCCATGTTCCACCTGTTTTATACACATGAAAACAAATCCTCTTGTAACAATTACAGGCTAAAGTGAAACAGGCTGTATAAAAACGTGCCCACACCAACAGGCTGGAACTGAGAATGTGAGCATGACAATTATCTCAACTTCCTTTTCCAAGTTGTTTGGCAAGGATATTGTGAACCTTATAGTTGCCTAGCACAGAATTTTTTTATGAACACCTGAAAAACATGAAAAAAAAGGAATGCAGTTTCATTAATCCAATTTCTAAAATTCTTTGTGTTTAGCTGATGAAAGAAAAAGATTTTAATGAGGCACATCCTATTCATACTTAAATCTATGTAAATATAGCACAAAACCACTGTCTCAACAGAATTGTTAAGAATTTACAGAATCAGTCACAATCAGATGTTATGCATTTTCCTGAAAAACCTTCCTGCAGGTTCAAATTTCAGCTTCAAATTGCAGTCAAAATCTCCTGGTAAAAATTATATAACTAAGCAGGAACAGCCCACGGCATCTTTTGCACAATCATTATAGTTAGTTTGCATGACTCATGGATATGAGAGAGCAATACAATGGAAACCATCCTGCATCTGTGATGAATGGCAGGTGCAAAAGTCAGGCACTCACCTTTGAGTTCTTCTAGTACTTCAATTTAGTGCCTAGTTATTCACCACCCCTTTATGTCACCTTCTTCCACTACGACTGTCAGAAAGCTTAAAATACAGTTATAACCTAATCATATATTTCCGACTAAAAAAACCCAGATTACTGTCTTACATTTAACATGCAAGTGTAAATATAAACTTCTTCAGTCAATTAATAACATTCATCCCAAGTCTTATTTTTAAATTATTTAAGGAATTCAAGCCAAGGAATTCAAATTCTAATGGTATGCCGTTAATCTCTCTAGTTCAATAGAATTTGTTTGAGGTAACTTAAGATGAAAAATGCAAATACACGTAAAAGAAATATAATTTATATTTTTAGTATACTAAAACTTGAAAAGTTTTCTCATATACATCAATGTATGACACATTGTTTTCTCTACTTCTGCATCTGATCTCTCACGCAATAATCATCTAGGATTACCATTAAACATGTACATGTTTCTAAAGGAGGCTAATCTTACTTCAGTTTGAACTAGAGAGGGTTAGACATTAAAGTCTGCATGAACAGTCCATTTCCTATTAGGACTCATGCAAGCTACCTGTCCTCTGAGGCTCCGATTTTGCAGCTGTCATCTTTCCCAGCGTTTGGGCAATGAAGGAATCTTTTGTTCTGCTGAAAAGTGGTGCATTGTTCCCTGCTCAGGTGCCCAGAACAAAAAGTATAAGAGAATACAATGTGCTTCTCTCCAGACTGGCTTAAAGGGTTTTTTTCTGTATGGAAGATTTTTCACTGAATGAAATTTTCCTTCTGCAGAATAAGAAAAATTGCAACTTTGTATTTAAGGCCTTGAGATATAGGATAAAGATTCCAAAATATTTTTAAATGGCATGAAGTGACTAAGCCAAAACTAGTCTCTTTACAAACGTAACAGTAATGTTATGCTTGTATGTTTTCATTTTGCTTGAGCTTTGCAGGCACTTTGCTTATTTCAACAACAATAACCAGGTTATTTCCAGACATTTCCAAAAAACACTACTCAGCTGCCTTTATTTATTCTGGTTGATAATGAGAAACCCCAACACAATGAGTTTCCCTTGGCTTGACGCCCTGAATTGCAAGAGGAAATCTCTTCAGTACTATTTTTGCCTATTTTATATACTATTTCAATGTATCCCATCAAAGAAAGTGGCTACCTCATCACTTCTAACTCACATTAAGGTCATAAACCCAAGACAGCTTACAAAGGATGATTGACTAGCTATAGAAAAATTCCCTGTGAAACACATTCTTGGATTGAATTTCTTTTATACCCTCAGATATATGCTCAGCTCTCTACAAGATTTCACATGTTGGGCAAAACTCTCTAGAAAGAGAGAGATTTCTCTACTTTGAGGAGCAACTTTCTTCATTCTCAAGGGAGATAGAATGTCAAAGCACAGGTTTAGTAGGCAAATAAATAAAAGTCAGTTCAAGGAGACAAGAACCTGTAACTCACACAAAAACTTACGGCGACTTTGCACTAGCATTTTTGTTTGGATTGGAAATACACTTCCAGTACAAATCTCCTAATATTCCTCAGTTAATATCCTTTGATTTGCACTACAGGATTGTTTCAAACCACCCAAAATTGATCCCTTCAGATGGAACTAAACCAGGAGATGTGCATCTTATTAGTGCCAACACAAACCTGGATCAGAGTGCTCTAACCATTATTTGGCATGCAGATCAGGAGACCAGACTAGAGCTATTCTGAAATAAAATCTCCCAAACATGCACAGCATGGGTTCTAGGTCCCCAAAAATCAACTGGTTTTCTTTCTAGATCTGTTATATTCTGCTTCACTGCTTGTCATTATAGTCACGCTGTGAAAGAAGCAAACAACAAATAGGTTTTACTAGATCAAGGGTACTTGCTAGGTAGCAAAAGGTGTTGCAGAGCATTTGACAAAACTGAAAAGGTCGCCAAACTGACTGAAGCAAAAACCCATTACCTGTAAAAATGCAGTTTTCAGGACAGAAAAGGATAAGCCATCTTTATTCTACCTGGCTGTCACAGTCTTCTGAAAGAATCGGCTATTCTTTTCACATTTTAATAACAACTACTGACTCCACTAAAGAAAACTCAGAGGCTTTTAAGGTTAGGAACTCACAAATGCAAGGTACACCCAAAAGAAAACACTGCAGATACTCAGGAAGTACTCAGGCCAAGACCATTTTGCCAGAAGCCACATGAGCTAGGAACAGCTTATTGTATAGCAGTGGCTTAACGCTCTTTATCTCATTTACACCCTACTGAACTCCATCCAGCAGGTGTATATGCTCTGAATTAAAGGTATAGTATGGAAAAGTACTTGTGATATAAGCTCTGGTTAAATAGGAAATACCAGTTTGCCTCCTAAATACTAAATAGGGTGAAATAAATCATGTTTGGTAAGTATATTCTGATTAAAATAGTTAAGATCTTTCTTTATTGGATGCAGTGAGGAAAGGTGTCCTTAAAGGTTAATACATGCATTTCTTAGCTGCAAGCTGTCATAAGGTCCTGCTCATCACTGCTTTGTCCATTTTGCACCAGGAGATGGTGTGTAAAGCTACCAATTCAGAACAGCAGTGCATTCATCTTGGCCTCAATTACATGAAAAACAGAAAGGTAGGTACAGGTCATTAGATAATTAAGCCCAGATCTTACTGCTAACAGCCTTTATTATTTGATATGTGTTCATTCTGACATATTAAAGGCTATAAAATTGTGGTTACCATGAATGCACCTTTGAAAGATGCTTTTTGAAGTTGTGATAATTAACTTCATTTACCAGCAAATAGAGATATAACTTATAAAACTTCCACAGTTCTGTGAAGCAATGTTTCTTTTCTTAAACCAGCTATATTGACCAAAATGCTTAGAGAGGTAGTCGTTACTTAAACCCTGCTAAGGAGACCTGGGTGGTATCTTCTAACAATATTCAAACTCTGTGAAGAACCTTCCTGTGGTACCAAATTGTTACCATGTAGTTACATATACAAGGTTTTTGCTTGCAGGACTACACTTTCCATCCTCTACTTCCTGTCCTTTTCCCAAAAACTGATTACCCATGCAAATACAACATATTTTGTCTGCCTTGGCTGCTGTTGTTTTGCACCAGCTTGGTACAGGTGCTCAGAAGGTTTGCTATATCAATTAGTGGCTTCATCTTTTAACTTATGAAATACTAAATAACCCTTCTAAATAACTCCCACATTACATATTTCAGATCGTGAATTTAGAAAGGTTTGTTAAAATACTGGAAATATAGACCTGGCAAGATCACCCACATTCACACATGGGAACAGGAGGTGGAAGAGAAAACCTTTTCCACCTTTGCAAAAAGCTGTTTATTTACTAAGAGAATTTAGTAGGAAGCTTCCAGTAAGCACAGGCTTTTCTGTAACCCAACCTGATAGTGTCTGTTTTGCCACCTGAATGGATGAAACATCTCCTAATGGAAGTGTTTTACCTCTTTCTACTTGATTATTATATATCTGCAAGGTGAAAAGCAGGCTGGTTGGACTCTCACCTCTGGAGTACATTATTTTTCACTACAAGTCTAGTGTATAAGACATAAAAAGACAAATTTGTCTTCTGCTGATTAGGAGCAGCAAACTCACATCTATGCTCAAAAGACTGCTGAACAAACCAGTCTGTGATGTGAGGTTTGAGAGAAGACATCTTTTCTTGTAATTTTGGCTGTCAGAGAGGGCAGTTTCAGACTAGATGAAATCAAATCTAATGGCCACCAAAACAGGTATCTCCACGTCTCATTTCTGTCTCCACTGTCTCCACTTGTGTGTCCTAGCCCATTCTTTTGTGTAAATGACTTTGTGGGTTCAGGATGTCTCAGCTAAACTGACTGATCTGATAGAAAACTAAAGAAATGGAAAAGAAAAGAAAAAAGAAAAGAAAAGAAAAAAAAAAAGAAAAAAGAAAAGAAAGAAAAGAAAAGAAAAGAAAAGAAAAGAAAAGAAAAGAAAAGAAAAGAAAAGAAAAGAAAAGAAAAAAAGATTGGTTTTCTGTCAGATCAGCAAACTGAACCAATTCATCCTATTAACATATTGCTCCAATAAATTTATTGGCATTAATAGAGACAGCAAACTTCAAAATCACGTACTTTTGAAATTGCTGTAAAGAGTGGGGTGGGAACATAGCTTGTAATAATTAAAAGATAGGAACATTCTGTTTGGAAGATTAGCAGATAATAAATCGACATTTAGGGATTCTCCAGGGTGTTTTAAATGAAAAGTTACCATTACAATGAGCTTATACTCTCAGTCTGCAAAGAAATGCAAATAAAACCTTCATTATCTTTCTATACTCTCTTAAATATTGAATTTCAGAATAAATAGCAATGCAATATAGCAAACTTTTTAAAACTGCTTGTACTTCAAACAGGGGTGGATGCAAGAATTGCTCCTACAATTTCCCAGGTTGCTTGTAACATTTAAATAAACAAAGCACTGTTGACTGGAATATTTGAAAGAAAGCTCTGTTCATCAACCTCTTTAATTATTCCAAGAAACGTAATGAGTGTTCCATACACAGAGAAAACTAGCTCATGTAAAGTTTGGGAAATTGCCACAATTTAATATTACAGAGATGTCTTTATTTTTTATTAATATTTTGCATTACTCTTTCACCAATTGAATTCTCAGACACAGATTTAACAGTTTGCATTTGTAAAACAGAGACACGCTTCCAGACAAATATGTCAGCTTTCTTTTTATCTCTTGACACGTTGAAATTAGTTAGTACATTAGTTATTTTCATTGATATCTTGGAGGAGGATTGAGACATTGCTTTTAATTTCCCTTCCAGTCAAAGAAACTGCTACATGCATATGTAGCCCCAAATAGTTTAGCTCTTGCTCTGCAAAGGTTTGAATTCTCACCAAGTGACTAACTTTGTTCAGGTAAATATAAATATCAGCTTTCAATATGAAATCAAGTACAACAGGAACAGGATGAGAAATACATAATACATACCTAATCTATATTTGATAGTTCTTTTGCAAGTATCTGCATATATTTGCCACTAAATCTTTGTTGAAAGGCAATTTTCCAAGAACAATTAGTACTCTTCAAGAACACTCTTTAGCAAAAGGACCAGAATTAGGGCACGTACTGGACTAATTTCCTGATTTTAGCACCATACTATTTAAGTTTACTGATTTCCCTCAGAAATGTATTTTTGCCCACTAACTGCAGAAAGTCATCCTTATTCTGGTGCTCAGTAGCAATTAAAGGACCCTGATGTCTAAGCAAACATTCAACTATTCACTATTTTTCTGCAGTACTCAAATACGCTGAAAAAGTTACTCCTGTGACAGCCTAAGCAACTGCATGGCACAAGTTTGTATTTACTTTAAAAAGCAAACAGAGAACAAGAAATGCAAACAGATTAAATAGATTCTCTTTATAACACACAATATGCTGGGAAGCAGGCAGCCAGCCAGCCATAAAATTTGCCATTACACACACAACCTAAAACACTTTTCCATTATGGTCTGTGATTTAGTTTTTATCCTTCACACTGAAAATCAAGTTGATGTGATGTACTTAAGTACTCTTAAGCTGTGTTTACATTATCAGTCATTTCAATATAGTATTTAGACAGACAAAATGTTAACAGCTTTACAATTACCTCTATTCTCCATGATTTTTGACTCACATCTTTAGTGCTTTGCAAGTACTTCTCTTAGTAACATCATATTGTGATTCATCCTTATAGCCTAAGAAGGCATACAATGACAATTGACAAGAAGGCTCTCAAATACTTCTGATATTAAGCACCTAGGTACTTCAGAATATTAACATCCACTATAAAATATGCATATTTTTAAAATCAAAGTACAGATTTTGTCATGGGTTCAGCAGCAGCAGTCATTTTTCTCCTTCTTGGTAGCTGGTGCAGTGCTGTGGTTTTGATTTTGGGCCTGGGAACAGCGCTGATAACACCAGTGTTTTCAGTTACTGCTTGGTAGTGTTTTGGTTTGACCAAGGACTTTTCCGAGTCTCATGCTCTGCCAGGGAGGAGGGGAAGCCGGGAGGAAGCAGGGACAGGACACCTGACTCAAACTGACCAAAGAGGTTATTCCATACCACAGCACATCATGCCCAGGATGTAAAACAGAGAGCAGAGATCCGAAAGGGTGGGGGTGCACTGCTTGGTTGGGCTTGGTATAGGTGGTGCGCGATTGTATTCTTTTCCCTTGTATTTCTCTTGTCATTATTATTATTGGTGGTAGCAGTAGTGATTTGTGTTATACCTTAGTTACTAAACTGTTCTTATCTCAACCTGTGGGAGTTGCATTCTTTTGATTCTCCTCCCCATCCCTCTGGGAGCAGGGGGAAGAAAGAGGGGGGAGTGAGTGAGCGAAACTGCATGGCTGCGAGGCTTAAACCACAACAGATATTCAACTGTTGCTTACTGAGGAAAAATAATTTTTATTTATTAATTTATGGGTTGGAACTAGATGATCTTAAGGTCCTTTCCAACCCTAACTGATCTATGATTCTATGATTAGTTATTATTTCTCTATTAAGAACCATAAACCCTAATTTCTATAGAAATTAGAGCATCTGCCATAGTAGGAATATAATTCCATGAATAATTCCCCTGGAGAGAGAGTGGCAACATTATGCTGCAATATTTGTGATTTTTGTCTATAAAGTTATGACCAGAGAAAATACACACATTGAAACTTAGTTATGTGTGCTCTGTAGGAATGTCATTCCTTTAAACTATTCTTATAGCCCTAGAAGCTTTCAATTATAAAAAAATCAGGAAAGGTAAATATTAGTATGACTTCAGTTTACAGAACAAAATGTCACATTTCAGCCCAAGAAAGAAGTAAAAATGAAAGACTGGCTTCTTGGTATATGTAAGCTGACCGCATTATCTGGCTTTATTTCTGATTGTTTGCGCTAAATCTGTAATTTGAGTATACTTCTGCCATGTACCTCCTGGGGAAAAGCATGTTCCACTAATCTCTGCAATGGCCACATGAACTTCATTCTGTATTTTGCCATCTTAGGGTGACGCACTTTGGCCTTCTAGGCACAAAGGCTCAGGAGCATTCAGAGCTCTGTGCATCAGTCTCCATACCTTGAACTATAGTAGAAAGTCTTCACAGGAAAAGCTACATTGTATATTTGATACAGACAGGACACAATATATGCTGACCAATAAGTTTCTTTTATTCATTTTACTAGCAAACCAGGCTTTTAAATAATGTACAATCTTCTGGACTAACCATTCACTTTATTTGCTTCTTCAGTTCACATAAGCAATCACTTTTCTACAATAAGCAGCTGAGAAATATTGCTGAAATACTCATCATTTGGCTAAGCTTTAGTATTTTAGACCACCTTGCAGGCTGCCTTCCTTTGAAGAGAAATACATGCAAATCTATTGAAGATTTACAATCGTCAGTGGAAGAGTTTGAGGTTAACAAGGTTTTCTGTAACCCTATCAACTTGTAATTTGCCTCCATGTCCTGATTTAAGCCCAGTCAGCAACCCAGAAACCACACAGCCTTTTGCTCACTCCTCCCCTTCCTCCCCCCGCTCCCGGAGGGATGGGGAGGAGAATCGAAAGAATGCAACTCCCAAAAGCTGAGATAAGAACAGTCCAGTAACTAAGGTATAACACAAACCACTACTGCTACCACCAATAATAATAATGATAAAGGAAATAACAAGGGAAGAGAATACAACCGCTCACCACCTGCCGACCAATACCCAGCCCAACCCAAGTAGTGATATAGCCCATCCAGGTAACTGCCCCCAGTTTATATAGTGGGAATGATGTGCTGCAGTATGGAATACCTTTTTGGTCAGTTTGGTTCAGGTGTCCTGTCTCTGCTTCCTCCTGGCTTCCCCTCCTCCCTGGCAGAGCATGAGACTCAGAAAGCCCTTGGTCAGACTAAACATTACTGAGCAGCAACTAAACACATCACTGTTATCATTGCTGTTCCCAGGCTGAAAGTCAAAAACACAGCACTGCACCAGCTACTAAGAAGGAGAAAAATGACTGCTACTGCTGAACCCAGGACACTCCATTTCAAATGTTGGCAGGTAAATTTTGTGCATCTCAACAGTTTTGCATCACTGGCCCTTTACCTTAAGCTGCTGCATTTTCTACCTGGCTAACCACCCTTCTTTGATCCCTGTAAAGCCTTGTTAGGTGGAACTTCTAAATCCCTGAATTTCTTTGGGCTCTGTCTGGCTTCACAATAACATCTGAGATAACTGTGTACACCCAACCCCTACCTTCTTTATTTTTCCTTTTGTTTCCCCAGAGAAATACCTGGAGAGTTAAACTGGGCATAGGTGAAAGATAGCACACCTATACTATGTAACATAACTTTTGCCATGAAGAATATGTTAAGCCTTCTTGCAAAATACAAAGTTTTAAAAATAGCCTTCGCTCAGAAACCCAAAAAAAAAAAAGGGGGGGGGCATTACTTTTTGTTACTGTAGTAATAAAACAAAGAAAGAAGCTTTGCTTTATTTTCATAAGCTGACTAGAGTAACCCATTTTACTGATTGGGGATTTCTCAGCTTAAGACCTCGTACTCCATGTTTTGTGCAATAAGTTTGCAGATGCAAGACAGCACTGAAGAATTCACTTATTAACTCTAAGATTACAATCTATCATATTATTGCCATTGTAAACTAACTTTCCCCTGAAGTTGTAGGAGATTTTCTCATTCTCTCTGGTTTTTGGCAGTATATTTACACATATTCTTGCCACACGGATAAATATTTTTAACCACGCTTCTGCAGTATATTTCTGCTTACCTGGAGACCTTGTTTCATTCTATAGCATCAATGTGCTTTAATGTTTTCTCAATTTCCCATTAGCCTTCTTCAAGTTTGCACAACTCATTGCACAACAATAAACAACGACAGATTCATACAGAACATAAAAGAGATACCAGTGTCATCTCCAATTTATTTGAAAATGTTTCTCCACATTTCTGCCTTCAAAAGATACGGCCTTCTCAAATCACTTTATCATCTAAAAGTGACTGTTAGGAGCTGCTTAACAAAATATGAAAGAGTGGATAATTATGGAATAACTGGCGCAGAGAAAATTTTCTCACTAAGCAAATTAAAATGTATTGAAATCTACCTGGAGAAATCTGTGGCTTACAAATTACCAAATAGTTCAGATTTTTAATAGCAGACAATACTTGCAGCATTTCAGAGATTAGCCTGCATTTGAATCAATGGTTCTGTCACTAACCTCAAATATAAAATTACTAACACATAATTTGTGATCAGTCTACACACAAGAGTATGTAATTAATTGAAGTATTACTTCAAATTCCACCTTTCATTCTCAATTTCCACATTACAAATACCAAAGCAGCCATGGATTTGAAATAGTTCTTCAAAGAACCAGTTATTTTTCCTCTCTTCCCAAAGAGCATTCACATGAGAAATATTTACTGTTCCTGTAGTAGATTGTTAATTATGCAAGACAGTATTTATGTAGAAAATTGAGCCCTTCTATGATTTAATTTTCCTATAAGACTTTGCTGAGGAGTGTACCAGGTCTGGCTAGAATGAAGTTAATTTTCTTCATTGTAGTCAATATGGTACTACATTTGTATTGACTATTGCTAATCACACAGGATGTATTCTGATCATTCTGATCTCTATCAGTTCAGTCTGCAGGTTGAGGTTTATAAAGTAGCATTTCCAGTCATCATGGGAGTAGCTACAAAGATTCTACTTCGCAAGCACTGTTCATGACTGAGCAGAGTTCTATTAACTTACTTTGGCCTCTGATGAAGGTGCTGCATAAAAGACATGCTGCTACCTTTGTGAGGCTGAGCTTTCATGCACTGGCAATGGATATTAGCATAGGGTCAAAAGTTCCCCCAAGGAAAACCACTGTTAATGCTGCAGTAGAAGGAAAAGCTGCCTTTTCTTTAATCAGCTGATGGCATTTCTACGGATATAATATTGCAGCTTTGTTTTCCTGTCCCAGAGAAATATTCATGAACATAAACATGCAAGAAGAGGCTCCAAAGCCTACTGTCTACATTCAGAGTGGAAATTAATTCTAGTTCAAACAAATTTATTCTGCATTTTCCCTGTTCCTAAACCTCATTGACATTTTCACTAATGTTCCCTGTCTAGTTCTTTTCAAAGTACTGATTTTTTTTATGTAACATTTAACTTTCCCTTCATTTCCTTCATTTTGAAAATTAAAACAAAACAAAACTGTCTTTGTATTTAATTTACCAACATCCATAGGACCTTTCACAGAAAAAAGTGAAGGTGAATTGTGATGATTCCATTTCCTGGGCTGATCTTCCATTTCACCAGGAAATTACTAGGGCTTATACAACCTAACAAAAGACAGGTAATGACTGTTATTCCCATTCAAAAGGAATGTCATTCGTACCTTGTGAACCAAGTCTCAAGGTGTGCATTAATTTCCTTTGTCAGTAAAATGATTCATGATGCTCCCCTATTCTACTAGTATTTACATGTAACTTTCACACACTTAAATGACAATAGTCTCTCTAACAATTGCAAATTTGAGACTGTTTTGCAAGCTAAGGCTTTAACTGCTCATGCAGTGAAGCTGCTCTTTGCTCTTGCCCAGCCACAGAAGGGGCTTGTTGAGGAGCTGGAGGCCACACAGGTGCCGATGATGAAGAAAGACAAGAGAGCATCATACTTGCATGCAGCTCTCCTTCGTTAGGTGGCAGAGGAGCTGGAGCCAGATGTGTTACCGCAAGTGCTGCAAGGGCACAGCACCACCTCAGGGGCAGAGAGCTGAGGTCCATCATGGTACCCAGATGGTTGGGAAGAGTCAGGAGTAGGGCAGCTGCAGGTAGTCCCAGCCGCAGGCATCAGGCAGCTGAGGTAGGGACAGGCCAGGATGTTGGCCCAGAGGTGGGTCTGACTTGGCAGGGCCCATGGCTGGGCAGGGCTGTAGGGAGCTGGAGACAAGGTCCAGGAAGTTACAGATGTGTTTATTCACCAAATCTGAAGGCAAAGAAAGTTTTCATGCTACAAAATTGCAAATCACAGGATGGAACCCCCAGAAGAGGAGAACAGCTGAGGCCAGCAGTTGCATGCACATTGGCACTTGGTCCTCGCTGTGGAGGTTGCCTCTACAGCCAAACGGGGGAGTCGGTATTGAAACTTCCCTGTGCATCATCCAGCTAACCTCTTCCAGAACATTGAAGTCAGTTGTTACAGTATAAAAGAGTAACTTTTTCACTTAACATGCACTTTTTAATCTGTTAATCATACATATTTCAATCCATTTATCTCAGTAATCCATCTGCCCAGACCTGACACAAAGGCAGTCTTCAAGGAGTTTTCATTCTTGTGAGAGAACCAGCTTACTGCTTCATTTGTACATGTATGAGTATTGATACAGACATGAATGATCACATTACATCTTTCCATGCCTGTTACTTAGTTTGGGAAAATATATTCTGAAGGGATGTCAAAGATACTTCATTTTATTCCATAGTTTCTGAAACACAGCAAATGACATTAAATCAGTGGCATGCTATTAAGTTTTAAAGAGTATGAAACTGTGTAAACTTAGTAAACATTGTGTTTAACAGAACAATAAGATAGAACTATACTTTGTCTCTCTTCAAACAAGTATCATTTGTACTGTCTCTATCTGATACTGTATAATTCAACTCAATTTCCTTTTACCAGAGACAGAGCAGTTTCCTGAAAGATTCTTTTTCTTTTGGAGAATTGTTTCATGGCTGCAGTTAATAGTTTTTATTAAATAAATAAGTTAAACAATATAGCAACGAAAAGCTCAGTTATTATAAAGATATCATTAACTCAGTAGAAGTTCTTTAAATTGCTGATAGATTTTTCTCATGCTGTCAGCTACGTATCACAAAAGAGTGCTGCAATTCTCTGTATGTCCTCCAGGTGTAGCATTTTCACAGTTCATGAGCAGCATCTGACTCATCACTGATAACCCTATGCACAAAACTACTTAACATACAGTTCAAGCTCCGTGCTAACTTGCATCCAAACAGTCACAGTGACTTCAAAAGATTTGGACAGGGTTTGTATCAACATGGAATCTGGCCCTACATCTATAAACAAACCACTAATTTCAGGGCAATTATGCTACAGATAAATTTTACCAAAGCCTGTTTGCTTGACGGCTTTTTTAACTTCAGAAAAATTATTTACCAAAGCAATCCCATCAAACTACATTCAATGAACTCATACTACTGTTGTGAATATATTACTGGTCCTTTATTATTGAAAGTAATATTGTAGTGGCTTTCCTAACAATTTATTTTATGCTGTTTTACTGTACCCTATCTCTTCTCAGTTAGGGTACAGCATACCCTACCTGAGAACCTCAAAATTTTTCTTAATGTTTCAGATCTTCATTACGTAATAAATTAGGAGCCTAAGGAACAGAATAATCAAGTTTTAGAGAGAGAGGAAATGAATCACGTAGGTTAAGGAACATATGTATGATCCAGGTTTCCTGTAATTCTATGTGACGGGGTGTTCGGATACTCAAAGGAAAGACCTCTGCGTACTCTTCTGTTCCGGTAATTTGATACATATAAACAGAACACTTTGCTAAATCAGAGCTAATACTACTAACATACACCCTTTAAAATGTATTGTTCCCACTTTGAGGGAGCAGGGAGGCAGAAGGGCAACCTCTACTTTTTCCATTGAAATCCTGGATGGAAAATGTAAGTCCTCTGACAGATGTAAACTCATTTTTCTCAGTTAATTTCATGGCTCCCCATGGTGCAGAAACAGCAGTTTAAAAAAAGTGTAGTAACAAAAATTCAAGCAGTATGATACGTCCCTTTCTGGAGGCCAATAGTGCCTTCATTTTTTTCGTCAGTTACTAGTGATGGCAACCATTAAGATCAGGTGGGTCTTTTTTTTTTTATTGGTCAATAAAAATAATGAAAACAATTTAAAAAATCCTCCCAATATACTGGGAAATCGCCATTGAAAGATCTTAAGAAATATGTTACTCTTAGCCCATGTATACTAATGTACCTGATCTTGAGAGAGATAATATTTCTGTAATGTTTCATGCTAAAATATCATTTCACAGGTTCAGTGATTTCTTGCCCACAAACTAACATTCGGATTTCCCCATTTCCCTGTCAATCCTTTTTTAAAATCAAAAAAAATTCATCATTTATACAGTCAGAATGATACTTTTATCCCAGGAAATGTCATGTCTAATTTTTATATTTGTCCATGAATATAATAAAGGACTGAAAATTCTAATATAATCATTGATACAGATGGAACAAAACTGGATCATAACTGAACTGATGAAATACCCTTGTTTAAATTCTCTTTAAGTGAAATTAGATTCAAATAACAGACTCTAAACAGAGCTACTGTCAGGGTCCCATTAGTATTATTGATTCTTGATGGTTGGTGTTTTGTATTTGCTTTACAGTAGTTCCTGTGATACATAGAATCATAGAATCATAGAATAGTTAGGGTTGGAAAGGACCTTAAGATCATCTAGTTCCAACCCCTCTGCCAGGGGCAGGGACAACTCCCGCTAAACCATGCTACCCAAGGCTCTGTCCAATCCAGCCTTGAACACCGCCAGCGATGGAGCATTCACAGCTTCCCTGTGCAACCCAGTCCAGTGCCTCACCACCCTCACAGTAAAGAATTTCTTCTTCATATCCAATCTAAACTTCCTCTGTTTAAGTTTGAACCCGTTACCCCTTGTCCTGTCACTACAGTCCCTAATAAATAGTCTATCTCCAGCATCCCTATAGGCCCCCTTCAGATATTGGAAGGCTGCTATGAGGTCTCCATGCAGCCTTTTCTTCTCTAGGCTCAACAGCCCCAATTTTCTCATCCTATCTTCATATGGGAGGTGCTCCAGTCCCCTGATCATCCTCATGGCCCTCCTCTGGACCTGTTCCAGCAGTAAACATGGGAAACAAGCAATCAGCTCCAGCCAGCTGAGGCTGACAGCTGCTGCATAAAAAAAGTTCTGATAACTCATCAAAATAGAAAAGTCAGCTTTGGAAAGCTTCAGTCTTTGTTAGCCAAAACACACCATAACTGGAGCATAGATCTGCCTGGGTTGGAAAAGCATTGAGCACTGAGGTAAGCTAAACTTCAGAATAAACATACAGATCCACATTTTTCTTCCAGGCTGAATCTTTACTTACATGCTTGGGCATGCTGCCATTTATCCTGAAGCTATGATTCCCCAAATGTCCGATCAGGCACTGTTTAGAGTATACTTCAGCTCCTGTCTGGGAGCAAATTTGTGTTTTCTTTTATTCTGTGTTTTTCAGAAAGCAGGCTGTGTATCTATCTCATCTGAAGGTAAGATGTGACCAACTTTCACATAAAAAAATAAAAGTACTAAGTTCTTAGAACTTAGAAGAGATTAATGTCTAGTGGACAACAATTCACAATCATAGCTGTTACATAAAATGAATAATTTCATGGTCTGTTATTTACAGCTAAACCTGAAAACAAAAAAAAATCCACCATTTTCTCCTATTTTCAATTCCCTTTATACCACTATATGCAAATAATTTTACTGAAGGAGGGTATGCCAAAAGTATTCATTGGATTAATATGTTTTCAGTTTTTAAAATACATTGGGAAGAAAGTGTGAGCTTTGGTTTTCAAGAGCATTCACACTAGACTGTATAACATATATAGAAGTTCCAGTTAACCAATCACATTTCTATTTCAGTGGCCATTTATTCTCATCAGAATGCAAATATTTGTGCTTTTAATGAATGAATTTCATACATGAAAAGTATCACTAGCTTGAATACAGTATGCTAATGAAAATATCAAGTGAAATATGATAAAAAAACAGTTACTGGGTAAAGAGGGCAGTTAAACGATGTTCCTGAATGGTACTGGTGTTTAAACAGGTTTGTTACACTATAACTAGAGATGTATCAAAACCAGTTTTACTTAAACTGATCTGTCCATTTAGAGACAGGGTCTAAGGTTTTTCCTCAATGATTTCAGGCTTAATAAGCTGTCTTTTTCTTAATGACCTTAGGAAACCCAACCAAGAACCAGCAGTTCCACATTATAACATCTCTGGTTTATTTAAAGCCTAAACACTGGGCAGTAATGGCTATCTCAGCTGACCTACCAGTAACCCCTGTTTTGACCTCTACAAATAACCCTCTCTCTAGAGGTCAAGAAGCTATTCCAATTATGGGGCTTACCGATTCATCTGTTTCAGTGGAAAAGTCTTAGGTAGAAAACATTTCCAAGTCTTGCCTGGGTTTTTACAAGCCAATTTTCTCTGAAGATTTCATTATGACACTAGAAAGAATCTTGATTGCCATTCCCACAGAAAAAAAAAGATGGAAAAAACAACAAAATAATTCAAGCCATCAAACTTGCTTTTTTTTTAATTGTCATATTTGTTTGCCATATTTGCTAGCTGATCAGCTAAAGAAATCCCCTATCCTGCCCTTTGCTCCACTATTTGCAGTATTCGTTGTTGCTATATAAATATCTTTCAGCAAAAGGCATCAGATTCCTTAATGGATCAGGAAGAGCATTCCCACTGCTGCAGTATCTTTTTAATGAAAACAAATCCGCAGCCATCCAAGATCAACAATGTTATTAAAGTAAAGATATCATACAAATATATGTTAACAGGTAAAGGTACCAAAGGTACCAAAAAGGTATTACAGCATTTAGTTCCTACTCTTTCCAGAAGCTGTTGTATTCCTAAGCACATTTATGGATCTGGCACCATTCCTTTTCCAGGACAATAACAACGTCTGTACTAAAACTGACACATTTACACACTTGCTGATCCTTCATAGACCATAATGGGGCAAGAATGGGGAGGGGGCTTTTTTTGACCTCTGAGCCTCAAAGGTGCAATATATTTATTAAACATGCTTAAGACAGTAACACTTTTTCAGAGCATACAGTAGATATAGTAGCATACATGTTTCTATATGCCTGAACAGTTTATATGAAAAACTGTAGATGGTCTGTGAAATTGAGGTAAGAATTTGACCCATCATTACAGACAGTTATCAATTTCTGTGTTGGACTACTTTATAGAGCAGAGCACAGCATAACCCTAGCAGAGACTGAGTTCTATTGCAGCCTTAAAAACACATACTACTGTCATGAGTTGTCAGTGCAAAATATATCTTTTAGAGAATTATTTCTTACTTACTTAGCTAAACCCTTGTAAAATACCTATTAAAAAATCATTTCTCATAACAAACAATGCCAGTAAATCTTACATTACATCTCTTGACATCTAATAATAAAATCTTTTTTTGGAAAATATGTTTTTCAAGCAAGAAATGAATATATTAATTTTTTATTAATTTAGTTTTGGGCCTAAATATGCCTGCTCTTGGGGTTATTAAAAAATAAGTAGGTGCTCTTTAAAAAGGTTCATTTTAAAGCAATATAATAAAGTTCATCAATAGTTACTACTGTTATGATAGCATCTCTGCAAAATAACTATTCCTCTGTGGTTTTCCTTTCATGGCATTATTCATTTGGACAATAGGAAGGAAAAAGCTGTTGAATATTAGCTATGCCAGAAGCTAGTACACAAGCACATCCTTATGTTTATCTGATATTTTCTACCTCTCAGTACTTGAAGCTACAATTTCACTTTAAATTTATTGCATTTTTACCTATTAAAAACATCCTAGCTCTATTAGCAGTTCTAAATCAAGCCTGTTACTATGGAAGGAATCTATATATGATTTTGATTATTTAGCTATTGAATGTGCTTAAACAATTAGACATTAAACAGGGAACATAGCTCACAAAATTTAAAAAGAAAAAGTATTATTTTCAGGTTGGAATCTCTTTCTTCTGAGTGAACAATGACTGCCAATAATGTTGCTGTCTGGAGAGATGGGAAGTAAGCACCAAATCCAAATTGGAAATTATTACATTGGTGTAAGAAGAAAAGATCAGGGAAGCTCTTTGTGTTTATCCAACACAATCACACAGTAAAGCGTAATTTTTTTCTTCTTTGTTTCTTTTTTTTCCTTCTTTGTTTCTTTTTTTTTCCCTAAACATTACGTAACTTCATACAATGCTATGTTTTATGGTATTTTATGTAATCTACTTTATACTGAGAAGCCTATTCTGCATATCAAGGTCAAGGCATTTTTTACATGCTTAATCATCAACATATAACGCTTATGATACTGGAATATGCCCTACTGTTTAACAACTCTGAGTGTCTACCTACTCACAGGAAGAGTAATATCAGAGATGATCTCTGGTATCCATGCAATTATTCTGGTATTATAACAGATAAACCAATGGCTTGAATTTTATGTAGCAAACTGAGCATCTATTCTTGTTTTTACTAGCAGAACATGACATGGTAGATTTTCTTCCTCCATTTCTTCAGCGCTGTAATTATAAGGATAATTGATTATCCTAATATGGGAGATGTTTCATACATTAGTATATCAAGTTCAACTTTTAGTTATAAATCAAGTCTGAGATCTTGGTGTTCTCCTTTTCTAGGATTCAAAAATATTTAGGGAACGTTTTTTTATTGCTTCAAAAGAAGTAGACCATCAGTAAAGTGACCACGACTCATGTCTTTCTTGTCCTTACCCTGACTCATTATACAATGAAATTTTCCATATTTCCCACTATGTAGCATCAACTTTTTTTAGGTGCCTTAAGCAATATATGTAATAATCAGTCTTTGGAAAGCATTTAATAGAATACACATTTTAGGACAATCAAATCTTTAAATCTGTCTGTCTTTCCCTGAATTTCTGCAGACCCTAGGAAATGGGAGACCCTAGGCAATTTCAAAAACCCTTTAGGGAGTATCACTTTATGCTCATTTGTTCTCAGGTCAGCAATGACAGCATGATTTTTCTTCTCTTTCCAGAGAGTCTTTTTGGAAATTTTATTGCTTTGGTATCTGTGCTTCTGGCCCTGTGTCCAGGTGGGACCTAAGCATAGTCATGTTTTAACAGGTTCTCTTTAGTAAGAGATGGTTGTCTACCACTATCACACTGCTCCATCAAGCTAGTAAGAAATTGGTCCCAGTTTATTACTGCACTGCAGAGTCTCTGTATCACACTGCCCAAATCGCATTAATATTCATAAAATTCTTAGGTAGCAGTTAAATTAATGAATCGAAAATAAGGACTTTGACTGTGCCATGCTGTTGCATCACAAATTATGTGAAATTATTCAGGTGCCCTGTTTCGTGTGTGGTCTAAAGAAACAAAATTTAGAAAGTAGCTTACCTAGCAAAACTAATTACTACTTTGATTACAAAAAATACCAAAGTTTATATTGTTTATTTTTTTCTAATATGAAAGATTTGTGTTTAATCTCTCTTCTAATGGTTCAGCAGCAGCATCTTAAGTGGTTTTATTTCAATAAGAGTTCTTTGGCTAACAGAACGTACCATACCATTTGTGATTCAAATAGAAAATCAATGCCAATACACGTGGTACTTCACCCAGTAAACATGACATTCCAGAATGTGAATGTGAACAATATCAGTAAATTCCTGCTTTGAAGTCAGTGGTAATCTCTAATAGACCTAACAGAGGCCACATTTCACCTGGTAAATTCTACAATCTGTCCCTAAATACGGCTGTAAAATCTGGAAGTAAATAGTTGACAAGCCCAGTTAAGATCAGATTACTTGACAAGTGTGAAAGGCATTAGAAATTCATATAGCTGTCAGAATATATGCAGTGAAATTGCATTTCATGACTGATTGATATTTAAACTGAATTAAAATAAGCGTGAGCTCAGTCATTATGAGAAAGCAGAGAAACCACTTGGAGGGAACATATATATTATCATGGTCTGTAAAAAAATATTCACACCCTTTTAAACAGGGGAGAATACAGTCCTCAGTCAAGGTTACTCCCTCCCAAACAGATTTTATGATGTCTAATAAGTTAATATAGCATAAGTCATAAATTCTCAAGAAAGCAAGATGTCCACAGCCTCACTTTCCCATTCTCTTCCTACCTCTCTCCCTCTCCAACTCTGCCCCTCCTTCTGCCTTCCAATGTGACTACTTTAATGCCCATAAACAGTAAAAATCACACTTTTTTTTTCGTAGGAGGGAAATCAATGCAGCCTCTCCCTTTTCTGCATGGTAACCTGTTTTCATGAACATTCATAGATCTTTTCCATCCCCACCTCGGTGTCAAATTTGCTCTGCAAATTGATTTTTCTGTTTGAATGATATGAGGGTCTTATTGTGCTCCAATCGCATTTACACACAAATGCATACCTGTATTATATCTGCAGTCATTTATGCAACAAAGCAGGCTGATGAACAAGTTGGATGATACTTTAAATTTTTTATGCTATCATTTTGTGTGGGTATGTAAACCTCATCGAAGTGCCACAAAGAAATCCCAAGGGGGTTTCTTGCCTGTAAAACAAAATTGTTGCCAAGCATAATCTGAAGTGATCAACCACAAAAACCACTAGTTGCAAATTAACAATGTAAAGTTAAATAACTCAGGCCTCTGCAATACAAGACCATAGGTGCTTACTCTATGCGAGCTGAAAAACTAACACTGTAATTTACTGTATTGGGTCCTATAGGTACTACTCATATTCATAATCCAAATGATTGTCCATTTTCCCTTCTCATAGTTTTTCCCTCAGTATTTTCCTTCAGACATCTGAGTGCTTACCCTCTAACACCAGAGATTCTTCAGAAAATTCACCATTGAGCTGCATATAAGACCAATTATGTAAATTAAGGTAATGGCAGTAATAAGGTGATATTTAGGCACTTAGCATCATTTAAACTCAGAACAAAGTTTGAAAACAAGTTTGAAAATATGATTATGGGTGTTGAAATTCAAAACCAACTCTGTGTTTATAGCAATGTGAAATTTTTCTGTGCTCATTCACCAGATGCTTTTAGCTGTGCATACATAGCAAATATAAAAATTAAAAGTTAAATGCACAATTTCAGGTTTTTACAAGGACTGCAGATGGATGGTTTCCACTCCTGAAAACTGTCATGTCGCTGTGAGGAAACAAAAGTATGTTACTGAATTGCAGCACAATTAGTAGCATAAATTATGCTTACACAAATTACTTCTCAGATACTCACAGATACTGTATGTGTGCGTATGTGTATGTGTTAGAGTGCAAGGCAAATATCTCATTGTTTGGGGAAATTGGATGTTACATAATTTCAAAATATTTGGTAAAGAAGTCAATATGTGTTTTATAATTGCATTTATTATATTTAGTGTCTAGATGCAGGAAATCTACAAGCAGAACCTGATTACTGATTGAAAGCTATTTGCTTAGCTTTGGGGATTACTGTAAAAACTGGAGGCAGGTTCCTGTACCACAGAAATAAACTGAGCGATATCGGCTTCATTTGGGTCAAAACTTCAACCTACTTTAGAGATATTTGCATATTTTAGGACATAAGAAAGTATCTGTTGGTCTGAAATATATGAAAATATTTCAAGGATATAAGAACTAGAAAATTCTATTACAACACATTATTTGGATATGCATAAATAAAAATACTGTATTTCAAAGTACATTTCAAATTTCCCTGAATTCTGCCATCTTGGCTATTTTGGAAGTTTATTTAAAAGTTTAGAGCAAAGTCAAATGTAAATTCTAGAGATCTGGGGTCTATTTAGCTGCTTGCTGGAGTCTTATTGTAGGGCAAATACACTCCAGGTGCTTCTGTTCTGCTCCCTGTCTACTCTCTGTTCCTAGAATGTGACTGAAGTGAGTAGCAGCATTTAAAGCCTTTAACCTTTAGACAGTCCTAAAAGCATTCCATATCCTCCTGAACATCACATAAGCCAATGTGGTGTTATGTACCCTGGACCCATAGCCACATCTGATTTTCAACATGCAAACCCTTACTTGGAGGCTTTGATAGACTGTTAGAAATTACAAGGAAAACAACATAAACGCTGCACATAGATTAGCAGATCATTATTAGCCCTTTGCACACTAAAAGCTGAAACCTCCTTGATCCTAGACTATAAAAAGCCTTCTGAAGCATTTTGAGCTTCTCTTTGATTCTTGGCCCAAGCTTTAATTTTCTCACAGTGCTGCAGCTCTGGGTTTCATTACGGATATCTTCTCAAATTCCTTTGTGCCTCTACTTTTTTGTAAATGTTACTTCCACCCTCATCTATACATACTCTCCACCTGTGTCAAAAGCTAACTGATGATATCAAAATGCTTCAAACAATGCCCATTAATGAGCATTGTTTATTTTTTGCATCTAATATAATTTGGTTTTGTCATTCCTTTGTAATATAAAATGTTCTTATCAGCTATCTCAAAAAGATGAGTTTGTTATCATGTTGTTCTCAGTTTCTTTCCAAGTATTTATATTATGCTGCATTTTCAGCTAGTTCATTTCCTCTGGAAGGTTATCTTCAACTGAATATTACTTTTGAGATATGTCAAATGTAAACTCCTTTTGTGCAACCAAAACCAGGAAGACTTGTACCTTGCGAACATTCACTTATTACTCCAAAATATAATGCATTATACTCTCAGCGTCTTTAAATTAGTGTGAAAAAATACTTTCAGAGAAAGTCTGATTTGAGAACTATTATTTAGCTATTTCTTATAACCATATGATAAGCATATAATAATAATAATAATTTATATTGAGGAAAATCAAAAGTGACCAAATACCATAAATTCAGATTTTTAAAACTACTTGATATTACTAGTAAAATGAATAAGCAAAGCCTTTAGTTTTGTTTGCGTTCTGCTCATCAGAATGTCTGCATCTCTATTAACTAACAGATTTCTGGAAGTTTGGTTTCTGACTCACACTACAACTAATCACCTTACCTAATCCTAGATGTTAATTAAAATATATATTACTTTTAGTGGTGGAAACCTTTCCAAGATCTAGAAAAAGTCAGGAGGGAAGGGAAAGAAAAGGACAAGAACACTAGAGTCAAAAGCAATAGCAAGGAGGGAGAAGGCCATTTTGATGGCAAATCTGGTTTTGAATGCTGAAGCCAGACAGAAGAGGAAAAGTTATAATGATCAGAACAATGGGATGAGAAAATGGAAAGTTCATTGCTATGATAATAATGCTTGTTTGAGATAACTGTTTGGATCTAAGAAATTATTTTGGTGAAATTTAGCCTTCAAAACATTTTTTTCCTTTATACTAAAAATGTGCCTTCAATTCTTTGGCTGCAAAACTCCATAAATTGTTAAAATTTACTGGTTGCTATGATCAGGACTAAGCATATGTAATAGAAAAAAATGAATTATTTTTATAGTCTACCAAGTGTCATAAAACGATCATCTGAGGTATTGCTCACTGTTAGGTTTGGATTTGAATCTATTTTATATCTCTGGTCAGACTTTCATTTAGCTCTCTCTGGATGAACTGTTTAAGGAAGATTTCAGCTACAACAGCACAGCTTTTTCTGAGGAATAGATTTTGGCACTGATCAGTCTTAAAAGTTCTCTCGCTGAGAAACTCCATGTTCATATCTTCAAGAGCAGGAATCTAAAAATTGCCTAGGCAGTGGCCCTGATGCGAGATGTACTATTTTCTGCCTCTGAAAAATCCACTTCATAGTGGTTGAATTATAAACCTTTCAAAGGTTTCTGTTTGCACATGGTCAATTAAGGTTTCCATGATTCCACCTGTACTAAGCATACTGTTGCCCAAAGGTACAAGGAGGGAAAAAGACATTTTTATGATTGCTCCAGCTAATTGCTAAATTATACGACACAGGACCCCGCAGCTGAAAGCAAAATGTCAGTTTGTCCTATCCTCAAGTACTTTTCAGCTGGCTCCTGCACAGTGCAAAAGAAGAGGAAACTACCTGTCTTGAATGCAGAAGAGTGACAAGCATGGAGAGCCAGGTTGCAAGTTTAAGAGTAGGAGGAAGGAGTTGCAGAGTTAGGGAAATACAACACAACTATTCGAATTTCAGAAAGATGCAAAGGAGCCAGTGAGCTGAGAAAGACACATCCAAAGGAGGAACAAGTGAAAAAAAAATTTATTGTTTTAGAAATTATTAGAAAGTGGAAACAAAAGAGGTGGGATATCAGGAAAAGACAGAGAATTGATGAAGTTTAATCCACTAAGGTTTTATATGATTCAGTTACTACCAAATGAGAAATTTCAATGATGCATCTAACATTTGTGAGAGATTGCAAACGAAGTTAGTAAGCACTGCAATTGTGTACAAATTGCTTTCAAAAAAATGAGGTATTCTTTAAAAAAATTGGTCTTCATGTCTCAGTTTTGGCACCAAAAAATGGACACAGTAAATTTGGCCTTAATGTCTTTGCACTTGAGATCTATAGCGGCAAAAAAAGGATACTGATAATATACTTTCAAAGGGATAATAAAGATAGGTTTAGGAGTAGCCATGAAGAAATTAGCTGGTGTGATAAGAGAACCAGAGAAATTCCCAGGAGAAGAAATGAATAATTCTGCAGTCAGTCAAGATTTTGGATGATGTAATGTAAATAAGGCCTGAGGCTAAACCACATAGTGAACAGGATAAAAAGAAATGTTAGATAACTATCATTCACTCTGAAAGCCAGAGGACTCCAGGGAGACAAACTGTATGTGGCTGTATAATTAAAAGCTATATCAGAACTCATATGCACAAGAGGATGAAATAAGGTCAAGCGGGAAATGTTCATTCCTGTCTATCCTTTTTTGACTTCTAAAATTTCAGATCTACTATTTCAAATGTCATGTCAGAATGGAGAAGCATTTATGGGTTTTCTAAAATTACTAAAATTTTAATATTACCACTGTAAGCAAAAATTGTTTAGATATGCAGTTCAACGACAAAAGATTATTAAAAAAAATGATTCACCATACTCATGTACAGCTGAAGACACCTGTCTTCAGGTGCTTCATTCATATTGTAATCACACTGCATGTGTTTCTCCTCTTCAGGATGTTTGATGAAGGAATTGCAAAACACAGCAGACTGTAAGTCACTGGGAAACCTGCTGATCACCACCATTCTTAGACAGCTGAAATTCTATCAGATCTTCATTACCCTCCAAGTTTTCTTACCATTTTCTTTTTGATCTTCTCAGTCCAATGGAACCCAGAAAAACATCCTGAGCTTTTTCTTGGCTTTGAAATACTTTACCAGTGTCATCTTTATCATGAATATCAGAATATACACAAGGAAGTCAAGTAAACTTCTTCAGGTGAGACCCTCTCACCCTCTACCCATCCCTCAAGCTGCTCTAAAAGCTTTTGTATATACAACCAGTTGTATAATACAACCAGTTATTTGATTGATGTAAAGAAAACATACACATTGCACCTTGCTGTGCAAAAAATTAATTAAAACATTATTTCACTACATTCTTCATAGTTAACCAAAACCGGATTCCTTCTGAATATAAATTTAAGCTTTATACATGTAGAAAATAAAAAAAACAGAATATGTATTCTTTAATTGAGTCTAATACTAGCTATAATTCTCATCACCTTCACTAACTTTTTTGTTTCAGTAGAGTGGCTGATGCACTACTATTTCCATATATAGAGGATGAACTCTGTATCCTAAAAATAAGCCATATTTAGCTTCTTTTCTTGCTACCTGGTGACACAGAAAGTTGAAGCTTCTGAATTTGTTCTCTCAGGCTGATTCCTTCAAAAGTGTGAACGGGTATATTTGTCCTGAGAGACTTTATGATGGACCACGTATCACATGCCTGTGTGCTTCTAACCGTAAGCGAATTTGGGTATTTGCTATGTGGAAGCAATATTAAGTATGTCCTGACAACTGCATTGTATACTCTGGCTAATTTGACAAAGCAGAATATTTCTACACCAGAATTAAGTAAAACTTGGTTTAGTCAGATAATGCAGTACATAACAGATTTTATGTCAATGATCATGTACTTTGCCAGGACAGCATAAAACACATTCTTTGTCCTAGTAGCTCATTCTTGGCTTTGGGAAAACCAGTTAAATTCTTCCTTCAGCAAACTGGATCAAAATAATTTGTTTGAGGAGATTTTTAAACAAACCCTATTTGTTGTTTTCAATAATCCTTTAGTTACGGTATAGCTTTCCTCTACTTCCCCATTTCTTTCCTTCTTTTAATTACTTGACTCTTCTTGTATGACCTGTAGCCATAACTAATAATATCTCACCAATTTGTACAGCTTCATAGCAGCTGTCAGAAAAAGAACAGTGCCTTTCTTTTGCAAAGCCAGAAAGTGGAGGTTTCCCATTTAGAGAAATATAGTTTGAAACAAAGCTACACAAATACTAAGGCAAACACTTCTCACTATTGGATCTGTTGAACAAATCTGCTTTTGCTTGAATATAATGTTTTCAACTGATCTTACTTCTAGGCACTCTATAATGTGGAAAAACACTTGGCCACATCAAGTGTCCCTTTATTAGCTTAGCTTCAATACAACACTTACAAAAAACACCAGATTAATCCATCTCAGATTTCTTATGGAAAACCTCATGCTAGGCTACCATCTGCCAGATTACACAACAAAATGAAGATGCAGGGGTGTACAAAATGTATATGCAAAGGTTTTTAGAGCAGGAGGGACAGGTAGAGGTGAGAAGGTCTCATCTGCAGATATGCTGATCTGGTTTATGCATCATCTTGAGTACTGTGCAAACAATAATATATTGCCCGCTTTTCAAAATATATGTATTTTACTGACATCCTGAGAACAAACTACAGCAGCCACATTCATTTTTAGGCACAGTAACTAAATGCATTATTTTGCCTTTTTCTTTTTTCATCAGTAGTGAGATAAATTTGTATGTATCTTCAATAAAGTTGTTCTGGAGCTAATGACTGATTTCGGGATGTTGCTGGGGGAAGTGGGAAGGAAGAAAGTAGATTCTGAGCATAAGGGCATGATAACCCTGCACTTAAATACCTCTGAGAGCCTTCTTAAGTGAAACACTTCCCATTCTTTGAGATTTGCTTTTTATGAAAACCACACATTTGATAATATTTCTGCTTAAAGATAATGTTTAAGAACAAGGACTGTTGTACTTTAATACATGTATTTATTATACACTAACTCTTTTCGTACATGGATAAGCTGTGAGTTGTATTAGTAGCCTTCAGACCACTTTAGAAACCACACATTTTACTGTCTGCTATTTTCCAATCCTGAATTTCCTATTCTTTTGAAATACTGAACTTTCTCCAGTCTTCAAATATAGAATGTCCTTCTTCTTAGCTGTTTCTCAGGTTCAGCAATTCAGAAAGTATTGCTAAATGTTCATGACCAGAAGTATTTAACAGAATGTTTTTAGAGTGTTTTGATCAAAATTGTCTTGAAAATAGTTAACTAATAGTCTAATAGAAATACTGATGTCTGTCAACACAGAAACCAAGGCTATTCTAACAATAAGGTAAAACAGTTCTCCCCCTTTGGCACCTGAGCTCAGTCTTGAATTTTTCCTAATGCACTTTACTGAAAGTTAATGAAGTCGTTCTGTGTCAGTCATGTTCAGACATGAAAGTGATTCAAAACACAAGATTTGCAACTTTCATTTTAGGCTTCACAGGGCAATAAAACAGTTTGCTAATGTAGAACAATTGTTAAACTTGCCTGATTACCTGAGAAGAGGGAGGATTCCCAAATGGACACCAATGGCTGACATTAAACTGGCAGCTGGTTAGCATTACCAAAATGAATAATGAAGTACCAGTGACATCTGGATGGGTTCTAGCCAGGCTCTGATGTATCAAGATAATTTCTCTGCTTTAAAGAATGATCCATCCAGTGTCATTGACCTGATGATAAAATGCATTTTCACTTAAGCTGTGAAGTGCTATGAAAATACAGAATTACAGTAACCGCTAAAAAGATTTAAACAGGGAAATGAATCATAAATAAAATTTCCTCTCTTTCCACTTCCAAGCCAAGTATTGGCATGATGAGATAATGCAGCAAATGTCACAATACGATGACAGAAAGTCAAGTTTAATGCAGCTAAGTGCTCAGTGGATAAAATCTTCCATATACACAGAAACTTTTGGTGTGATGATTTATCAAGAATTTTTTTCAAGTAGCAAATGCATTGCTTTATAGATTTCCAGTAAGATATATGATATAGTTTTCACTCAGCTCAGTGACACACAGAGGAAATTATAGAACATGACCTTGAATAAGAACATCTTCCTGTGTTTTGCGGTGACATTAAAAACACACTGATGCCACAATTTTCTCATCTATTATTGTGAAACACCCAATATCTGTGAATTCATTTGAAACAGTGTTTGATGAATTAAAAAGACAAAACCAGCTGCTGATAGCTCAAAATGCTGCACTATATTACTACAAGCATTGCTTGAGTATTCAAGGGGAATGTACCTGTATTCTTAAGAACAGAATACCTGGGAACAAAATGTCAGTATTTTCCTCTTGCTGATAAAATACAGGACAGTGTAATTATTCAGTGTGATTACTGCTTAACACTGCTGATGTATGTCTAAGGTCAAAGTTAATCAACTATCTTGAAATCACTCAGAAAAAGAGGATTCCCTAGTTATCACAGAGGAAGAATAACATCTTTACTGGAAGTGTCTCAGGCAAAATGAACCAGTTCCTTGCTTTTCATACTGCTATGTCACCCAGGAATACCAGGGTGCTCTCCTGAAAAACCATTCCATCACCAAGCCAATAATTGCACCGTAAATAAGAAAATTATCATAGATATTGGTTTGGGAACAAATGGAAGGGTTGTGTTTTCTTTTCAACAATCCTAATTATCAGACTAGTTCAAGCAATTCCAGGTGAGTCCCTGAGGGATAGTAAACATGTTTTAAACTTATTCTAAGTTTCTACCCTGCATGGTCTCCATGCAAAGTAAAGTAAATCATGAACAACAACCAAATGACAGATCAGCTGTTCAAAATTTTATTTCACACTCTAAATAGGAAGGGTCTAAACAAGTGGCTGCATACATTTGATAATTATTCAGGAAGCCTTCATTATACTTTGTTTATCACTTTACAGAAGATGGAGCAAAAAGAAGCAGTGGTAGCCTTTTGTATGTCTCAAGAATTTATTTTGATGGGAAAAAGAAATTGCTGTGCAGATTCTATTGACGTTGAAGATACACATCCTCTGCTGGTTTAAAGAAACATGGTAATTTAAATAGGCTTTTTTATATGGAAAATATCTTTTGCATGTGTAAAGGATTTTAAAGTTACATGAGCTTTTTACATATTTCGTTGTTTATACTTTAACATGACATACATAATTCAATCAAAAAAAGAATTTTTATCATAAAGCAAAAATGTTCTCCATTTTGCCAGCACATCTATCAGATTTTTCAGCCAAATTTATATATATTTTTTGTAAGTTCAGACATTTATTGTAGGCATTAAATGCATACATTTTGTTTGCCACACTTTTCTGGTTTTTATCAGTAATTGCAGCTTGCTATTAATTGTTAGCTGGCTATTCTTCACCTCTCAGTGGCTGTTGTTTTGTAGGGGAAGATCCATAGTAATATAAACTATCAGGTTAAAAAAAACCCTCCACCTCTTAGATTGACAGACATAGCTGCAATACTCTTTTTAAACTTAAGACCAATAAGAAATAAATTCTGTTTTATCCTGTTTAGCCAAAACAACAAAGCAAGGGGGGTTTTCCTACGGATTTAGTGTAAAAGTCCCCAGATGACAAACACAAAAGCGTAGATATCAAACAGGATGAAAATGCTGATGTTCAACACCTGCACTGCGTGAGGGCCAAGAAGTAAGCTAAAGCCTTTGCTAACCAACACACCTGCTTGACAGTGCAGTTTTTAACCCTTTCCTCTTCCTTCTCAAATTCCATACTTTAAATAGGATAGAATTGAATGATGCAATCAAAAGAGATGTTAAAGCACAGTTCTAAAACAGAGACTATATTCTGCCTTACTGGCAAAATGTATCAAATGACTATTTTATTTGTATTAAAAGGCTATTTAGCCTTTTAGTATTTTTTAGTTTTTAGTAATACTGGAAAGGGTTATTTATGGCTACAAAATTTTATAGGCTATGTGGAACTGTTTTCTGTGCCTACAAAAATATTTGTGCCATCACATTGTTATATCTGACCAGGCATATGCTGTTAAAAAAACATGAGTGTTCTAATCTTTCTCTCTGCTTTTCAGAGCCTGCAGTGGTGTGACTAAGGGCCATCCAGCCAAAGCTGAGCCCAGGTATCTACTGGATCTGCTTTTGCATTTCATTAGCACTGCACATTCATGATGAAGTGCAGAGGGTTTACGTGTGATGTCACAAATGCATGAACAACAGCCCATATCGCAGCAGCTCTTATACTCTAGGAACTAGGATGGAACTAGATGATCTTAAGATCCTTTCCAACCCTAACTATTCTACAATTCTATGACTCTGTCATTCAAAAAGAAAAATATTTGACAGCTTTTTGTCTGTCATAATTGATACTAAAAATGATGGTCACATTATTAGGTCCTCAGTCAGTTTTAACATAAGCCACACAGGCTAATTGCCATTGTAGATAAAAGCAGAGTGCCTATGAAAACCTGTGCCACTAGCAGTTAATTTGCAGTTGTAAATTGATGTTGCTTTCTGCTTCTTTCAACATTCAATGCAGAAAACATCTTCTAGTGTCTTCCATTATTGCTTGGAAAGCTCTAAAAAATTCAAAACCCATAGCTAAATATTGGAGTAACACGAGATACTGCATATGGGAGATAGTTCTGCTTCTTACAACAGAAAGCGGACTCAAAATGGAAAGGGTGGACTTGATTCAGTACAGCTATTGCTGTGCAAAATAGGCACTTCCCCTAGACCTCACTGATACCAGGGTACGATCAAACCAATGAAGCAGCAGTATGTTTCATGCTCCAAGATCTCAGAGGCAAGGACATGCGCATTTTTGATGTTAATTACTTGACCAAAGATGTTTCAAGTTTTGGTATGCATCACAAGAATATTAATTTCTCCCTTGTAAAACTAAATTATAATCAAAAGTTTGACAACATCTGTGTGGAAACAAAGAAAGGGCAAACCAAAATTTCTTTGAACTTGCCATCTCCTTTAGACCACCCTTTTAACCTCCATTTGAACTTTTGCAGTAGTTAAATTGTAGATTGACATTTTTAAAAGAGCTAAAAAGTGCTGACAGTGTTGGAATAAAGGTTTGAACACACTAATAGGTTTTAGTGTCTGAAACTTTTGCTAATTTGGCCCTGAGTGTCATGGGTCTCTCTGAGTAGATTCCATCTGTCCCATAAAGTTATGTATTTAATCGTAACACAGTACTTTGATCTTCTCTGTGTGAAGATCTTCATGTTCCATAAAATCAACAAGATGCTCTCATTCACTGAAAAGCCAGATCTCAGACTTGGTGATAGGTGAGGCTATAGTCGTTGTTAGTGTATGTGCCTTTTCCTCTTTTGTTTATGTCACATTTCGGTTGCAGGATGACTCAAAAACAGTGATGAAAAATCCATCTTTATTACAACATAGTGAACTACTATTTAACGTAATATCAACTGAGACTGTAAAATAAATATTAGTGGTTACACTGTGCAGTAAAAAACACTGTAGACATATCAGCAATGTTGTTTGTTTTTCATTAATGAAGTGGTTTAACATCTGTAGGTGTTCTTCACAATGGAATTTGTTACACAAACATGACAATTATTAGGGGTTATTTCAGATTAGGGTATTTTTTACCTGAGTACATAATTAGAAATAAAACTCAGACTGAAAGCCCACTTGCCACTTGTGTGGTTATACAAAATAGCTTCAGTAGCTGAAGGTACTCCTGACAAACCTGAAAAGTAGTTCAGAAGCATAGGCTCTCTCCATGCCAAGATCACAACCACAGCAAGTCCATAGCACAGTGCAGAGCAAACTCATACACACTCCTTCCTTGCTGAGACTCTCAGTCCTACACCCAGAGCTTCCATCAAGCTACTTAGGAGTTCTGTAAGACCCCCAGAATCACCAGTACAGGGGAAATCCAAACAGAGCTGAATCCCAGCTGGCCTCCAACAGTCCCAGAAAATGAAGCACTAAGAGCCCTCAGGGGATCCCCTCATCCTGCCTCAGCATCCACACAGCAGTGCTGCTGTATCTGAGTACTTTTATGCAGACAGATGTAGGACAGGATTTTCCCTTTGTGACTTATCAAGTTCATTCAAGATCTACACTGCATATCTGGAAACACAGCCCAGGTGCTTCTACTCCCTATACCTTCATCCTCAAAACTCATTTAGGTCCTTATGAGCACTAGTTGGTGAAAACAACCTCTGGCACTGCAAACATTATGTTTAAGATTGTCTGAAATGCAGAAAAAAAACTATTATGATATGAAATAAATTTGATTTTATTTTTTCTTCTTATCTCCTAAGAAAACCGTATTCACTGTATTCGTTTAGTTTGCTGTTTTATTTAAATATTATCAGTAAGACAAACTTTTTCCAGCCACTTAGCACACCATCAGTTAATGATATTATTAGTATAATTCTATTAATTAATAAAGGTCCTGTTTTCCTAGTACTATAAAGGTTATTAAACTGAAGTTGTATTCTGTATCATATCATTTACTTCTAAAACCAGATGACAGAACCATGAAATGTTTTCATGTGATTTACAGTTACCTCATTAGATGGCAGTGTAACATTCAAAAGAAATGTTTTATTCTTTCATACATATTTATTTCATATTCACCTTTTTGGTGATTTTATGTTAAGTGATAAATCTAATCTTCTTCTAAAGACAAATTTAGTTTTACATTTTGGAATATTACAATCTAACATCTGGAAGTGTATCTTAAATGTAAATGCTGAGTGTTGATAACTGAATCAAGATATTATTCTTCTTGCCAAAAAAAGTTATAACTTTTGATGAATAAGATATTATTTACCATCATCTATAACTCATAGGGTCTAGTCAAGAAATTTGTGCTGCAGAAATCAATTTCTTGAGAGGAATGATGGTTTTAAACATTCTTTGTAACTTCTTGATCTTTAGGCCAGCTGAGAAGCAAGCTAGCTCCAGATGAAAGTTCAGAACTACTTTAATATGTTTTCCCTAGTAGAAAGAATCTTTACAATGCCAAGTATCATCAGAGAATTATTCCTCTTGTATCATAGCTGCCTATGCTGCCCATTTCCTACACTAAAGTCTGGTTTGTGCTGCTCCGTAGTGCAAAGACTTGATATCTTAATTTCCAGAAAAGCCTATTTTTCTAGAACTGAATGCACATCTCAGGACTTTTTATTCTTTCCTAATTCCTTTATGCTCCTTTCATCTCTTGATATATCTAGCAAGGAGGAAGAAGTATTCAACAGTTGGTATGACTGATAGTGAAGTAAATCAAATATGTTCAAAATATCTAGTTAAGTTTCATATTCTTCTGTATTTGCAATTTTAAGTTTAGCAATGCAGCCAGTGCTGGAATGGGTTTTCAAGATTGGCCAACAGTAACTTGCTGGTTCTGAATGAGAATCTTGTGTTGAAATTCAATCACTTAATACTTCTCACACTAGTAAAAAGCCCTAGGCTACAACTTATTATTTACAAGTTATTCCCAGCATGCTAGGATACATTCCTTGGACCTTGAAATCTTCATACATAATAATTCTTAGTACTGAAGACATAGACAGCTTCCCTTGAACACGCTGGTTTATTTTGAATTGGTGAAGAAAAGGTATTTTCCTGATATGATGAAAGCTAGCCCTCCATTATAGTTAACTGAGTAACATTGTTTTGCATGGGAAAAAGATATGAAATGTAAAAAGCATTTGCAAAGAGCTGCAGATGGGTATTTTTTACCTAGTGACCAGGTAATTGAAATGACATATGAAATCCAATGCAAACAGCTATCTTACACAGTAGTGGTCTCCGAACTAGCTATTGAGACTCAGAAAAAGGATCCTAGTGTTACAGCAGGTAGTTCTGTGAAAAAGAACTCATCTCAGTTCTCAGGAGCAGTCCAGGAAAAAGCAGCCAAGAAAAATGATAGGGCTTATTTTACATGAATTCCTTCTTAGAGCACAAACCAAGAAACATATACCTATATCATGAATTTAGTAGACAGTTTCATCAATGACAAAAAGAATAAAAATAAATTGGCAACAAGGATGTTCAAAGGTACCCGTATAAGGTATGAGTCAAATAGAGAAAGAGAGAAAGAAAGACAAAAGACAAATTTCTGCACTGAACATATAATTGCATAGTGGAAATCACCTAGGTGCTTAAAGTTTTCATAAGCTCAGAGAAGTTTAGACAAATTTGTGGAAGACAAAGAACACGTAAACACAAACATTTGAATACAAAGGCATTGCCTTTGATCCAAAAAACCCCTCTGTTCCAAGGAGCTGGAGGGCAAAAGGGTGCTGGGGAAATAACACTGTATGTTTGTCCTGGACTTATCTTCGCATCTAGCATTGGCCATTAGATAAGACAGGAGAGTGACTGACAGACCCTCTGGTCCAACCTGGTGCCACTGTTCATAAGGAAAAAAAACATTAAGGATTATTAATGCTATGTACATGCTTCAGACCGTTCTCAAGTGCCACATGCTTCAGATGACATCCTTTTTTTTTCCCCTTGGAATGAATTCTGCCTTTGAAACATACAAACAAAATTTCCAACTAGAAAGCATTTTTTTGCATTTTGAATCACTCCATCCATGCAGATCTATATTTCTATACTTTTTTGCAAATCAGTAGGGTTTCATTCTTGCTGCAGGAATATTATAGTAAAGAACTACACTAGTTCTTCAGCATCTCTTTATCGGCAGCTGTTCTGATAGCAGCAGAACTTTTACTGGGAAAAAAGTAATTCCCAGTTAAAAAATGCAGTTTACATTACTCCCTCTTTGCAATATACATGCTGCCAACAAGGTTACTGATGTACTGTTTCTCCTGATTGTCCTTCTCAAGGTTACAGAGCTAGTACGGCAGGTGCCTGAGAAGAGAAAGAACCCTCCTTAATGTTGCACTGTGCTTCCATGAACAGAAGTCTCAGGCAGTGTGCTGAAGAGGACTGTTTTTGTCTCACAGTATTTCTTGAGGGATTTCTATTTTTCAAATAACATCTGATGTGACAAGCATTTTAAGAATCTCTGGTTCTTTAAAATTCCACCTATTCCTCTGGAAAGGCATGCTAGCAAAACGCCATGTCCTTTACTGGCATTTACCCTGAAGGCTAGGAAAGCATTTCTGTGATAAGTGGAGTTCTGAGAGTACAGAATTACAGCAAATGTCTTGCAAAGACCTATTTTAGGCTGGTTGTTGTTCCTGCACCCTATCAGAGTTGACTGGTTTTTCCTATCTGTGTGAAATTATTGTTTAATTCCTTGTGTTTACACAAGTATGAAAGTATCACAGATTTGGTCACAAGTTTGTGCCTCTGATAGAAATGCCTCTTTGGGACTGTCTTCATTTTTGCTGTATTTCAATGGCATGATTATTTGCCCCCTACTTTTCTTTTCAAACTTCATTAAGAATATAAATTATCTTCATTAAATTTTCTGCTTCACTTCATTAGCAAGTTACTCAGTTCCAGGAAATAGAAAAGCAGAAAACTGACATTGTCATTGGGTCCTTGGCAGAAGGAAGACTGCACATAATGTGATGAGATGACACAAGCCTATTAAAAATAGAAGGAAAGAACACAAACAGAAGAAATTAATTATCTTAGTATTGATAATTTATGAGAGAAAAAATGGTTTCCAACCTTTTTCTGGTTTTTGCCATCTACATGGCTATGAACAGTTGGATTTTTTTTCCATGGTATCTTTAATATAGCAAGCAGAAATATAACTTTTAAACTTTAAAAATGAAATCCAGGATGATGATGATGAGGATGATGACGATGATGATGACAGAATAGAATCATAGAATAGCTAGGGTTGGAAAGGGCCTGAAGATCATCTAGTTCCAACCCCCCTGCCATGGGCAGGGACACCTCACACTAAACCATGCTACCCAAGGCTATGTCCAATCCAGCCTTGAACACCACCAGCGATGGAGCATTCACAGCTTCCCTGGGCAACCCATTCCAGTGCCTCACCACCCTCACAGGAAAGAATTTCTTCCTCATATCCAGTCTAAACTTCCCCTGTTTAAATTTGAACCCGCTACCCCTTGTCCTCTCACTACAGTTCCTCACGAAGAGTCCCTCCCCAGAATCCCTATAGGCCCCCTTCAGACATTGGAAGGCTGCTATGAGGTCTCCATGCAGCCTTCTCCTGGCTGAACAACCCCAACTTTCTCAGCCTGTCTTCACATGGGAGGTGCTCCAGTCCCCTGATCATCCTCGTGGCCCTCCTTTGGACTTGTTCCAACAGTTCCATGTCCTTTTTATGTTGAGAACACCAGAACTGCACACAATACTCCAAGTGAGGTCTCACAAGAGCAGAGTAGAGGGGCAGGATCACCTCCCTCGATCTGCTAGTCACGCTCCTTTTGATGCAGCCCAGGGTTCAGCTGGGTTTCTGGGCTGCAGGCACACACTGCTGGCTCATGTCCATTTTTAAATCGACCAACAGCCCCAAGTCCTTCTCCGCAGGGCTGCTCTGAATCTCTTCTCTGCCCAACCTGTAGCTATGCCTGGGATTGCTCTGACCCAGGTGTAGGACAAACATTATATTATTGTTATTGTTGTTATTGTCTGTAGTATAGCAAAAAGATATTGCAGATCATGTTTTATAAGTTCATTAAGATGCATTATAGGTGGCTAGAGTTCCCAGTGAAGCTGAAGCACTTGCTAATGGCTCTGCAGTATGTGTCCTATCATGTCTTCATGTTGAAATGCCTTCTGGCAAAACTTGTCTTCTCATTGGTCACAATCATATACTAACTCAGATTTGAAACATAACATTCTCACATTCTTGTTTACTAATATATTAATGGTTAAAATTTAAAAAATAATTCTTTGGAACATATTTTTTCTCTTTTTTTTAATACTAGGAAAGCATAAATGTTCTACAGAGCCATCTGGGGATTTAGGAAGTTTTAAACGTAAATCATATAGATGAAAAACTACAGAAGTGAATATGAGCACATAACTCTATTAGTATATTTTTATCTATAAGTGAATGTGTCAGACCAGGACAGAATAGATAGCCAAAAGTCTTTAGAAGTTTGTATCATCAGTCATTGGTGCCAGAAAAAAATGTTACTAAAAAATTATAGCTTGATCAGCATTCGCTATCAAACAAATTCATGCTTCCCATTCAGTTTGTAGAACATGTGAAAAACACCACCATGGTTGCTAGTAATCACCCTTGTTTGACTATTTAGCTGGCAAATAAAGCACATAATGCTGAGGGATATGAAAACTTCTACCTCAAAAGGCCTCAGGCACCACAGTTCAGACAAAATGGAAAGTGGTGTGTTTTTAAATGAATGTTTTTAAAAGAAAAAAGTTCATCTGCCTTTTAAGGATAGACAACCAATAAGATTTGCATCAGACCATTTTCTGATCCTGCTTCTCACCTATATGACCAAGGGCTAAATGCTAGCAAAGTGGTTTGATCTCAGACTGCCATTGTCTCCCCTCTCTGCACACACACCTTCGCTGCTACTCACATCCCTCAGTGCACTGCTTGTATCAGGCACTCATTTGCATTTCCTAACCTTGCTCTTTTACCCATCTTCGCACAGAAACACACTGGTGTTACTGCTGCAGGCTAAGGTAGCCATGCTGGGTGAGGGATTTGGCATGTCCCAGGAAGCAATGTAATGTTTCTCTTGAGAGCAGTAAGAGATGCCTCTTCGTAAAACCAGGGTCAGCTTTACAAAATCCAGAGTTGCCTCTCACAGTAAACACTAAACAGTAGAAGCATCTGTGTCACAGCCTTCATCAGAAGGGTCCATTTCTCTCCAATTAAACAGGAGATAACGGATGATCAAGAAATTCAGGCTATAGTTTGTAAAAAATTAGAGGGTAATTAGAAAGATTTAATTTCCTCATGAAGCTGAATGTGGCTTGTGAAGGGAGGTAAGAGGATATGTACGTAGAAGAATTGATGACTGACAGATCAAATTTTGGAGGGAATCAGCTTCATGGAGAGCATAGTTTGTGCAAATAGTCAGAGACTTGGGATTGCGAATTGTTCATAATACATTAACCCCATCCTGCCATTCTCATTGCTTTGGACCACTTTCTAATTCTGCCTTTCTAATTCTATAAAGAGAAGCAGAGATGTTAGCCAATTATGATTTAATTAGCTGAGTACTTCCCTTATTTCCAAGGACCTTAAAGAGATTAATTTCCTACTACACTGTATATATTTACTTTCTGGTAACAAGAAAAATAAATGTTATACCTCATAAGTCAGTAGTAAAATACATTAATTTTATTATCATTACACAGTTATGAATTCTATATAGAAAAGCAGAACACCAGCCAATTTCCTTCTCTTTTTTTCAGCTATGTGAAGTAAAACCTGAACAAAAAAAATGAAGTTCAAAAACACCCAAAGATCAAAAATACATCTTTTGATTATTTTTCTTTTACTATCAGATCTCTTCTGCTGATTTGAATAGGTTGCCTAGGAGAAACAATGTATAAAAGTCTGTCTTTAGATCTCTGATAGGAAATCCCCACTGCAGCAATAAATATTATATCCGTGGCAGGCAATTGGCAAGCTACCTTGATCATGATAGTCCCTGGCTAACAATCACACAAAAGTGAGACCAGAAAGTATATCTTAAATGTTTCAGCACTTGGATTTTCCTAACTACTCCTTTCAAGTACTTTATGAACAACTTGTATATAGATCAAAACATGCTAATTTCATCATTGCTGGCCAGCATAATAAAAGAATATGGGCACACTCACCAACTTTTTAAGGAACCAAATCTTTCATAGAACTATTGAAGTTTCTTCATGAGATGAAAGAGTTTGCTGTTTTGAAAAAATAGTACCTCTTTTTTTAATATGAAAACATATGAGAGTGCTATATGTCATTCATTATCTGTTACCTTTTCATTTAAAATGCTTTCAAGGGGCTGCCTAAATATGTAAAAGTAGCAAGGACTAGTACACTGCACTGCCAAGATAGGTTTGAGTTTTGGCCCTGAATACACTGCCTAATTCCCCAAATCATCAAGGAAAAAATTATCAAAAACGCATATACAATACCTGGCTATGAGATTTTACTGGTTTTTTTCTCTCTTGCAATAGTATTTGAAGGAGCACTGAGGAGCTGCAAGTGGTCTGTTCTCAGAGATGTGCAGGGATAGGAAATCCAACCTAAAGAGTAACCTAAAGAAGGGAGAGGAGGTAAGAGCATTAAGAAAATACAGATTCACCATATGAAAAACATCAGCAAAGCAGATACAATGTCTTAAGGCAAACTCTGCTAACAACCTAGAATGAGATGACTTGAGCTTTCCAGAGGGTATGTGCCCTAAATAAAACCTACAGAAACATCTACATTTTCCTTATTGCAGTTGTTTGCCTAGCACCATCATCAGAATGAAGAACACTTTACATAGTTAAAATTAGCAGACACATTCCTAGATAAACGAATTTATCACTTCATTACAGTAAACTCGAGGAGTTAGCTGAGGTTATAAGCCACAAAACCAGAACCACTACAGAAATGCAGGTATCTTGGGCCCAGTTTTTAGTAATAAATCAAATGTAATATGGCATTTGCAATGGTACTTGAATATAAACCTGAGACATTCCTGGTCACATCAGACAATTTCATCCTGCACCTTACAATGCTCAGCAATCACAAAGCATGAAACTCACCCCAAGAGATTTTATTATTTTGGAATGTGCATGCATGACACCATGACCTAAAAGATAAAGCATGAGTGGCTAGATATTATGCCACACACAGGTTTAGGGTCTAATGTTTGTCAGTTTCTAGTTAATACATAAAGATTATAGCATAGAATTAAATGCATTTGGTGACTGCTAAGTACTGAATTCTAACTCACTACGGAAAGTTTGGACAAAGCTATCTTCTCACAGCAAAAGTCTACTGCCAGTTTATTCAAAGAGGAATAAGACTGTAGCAAGAGCAGGTATTCTTTTGGATTAGCTGGAAAAAGATTAGTAAGAAAAAAACAGGTATCCAGATCCCTACAGTAAATTATAGGGGGTAGCTAAAGTGGTTTCTGTAAAAAATAAAAAATAAAAAGGAAAAAGAGAGAAGCCTCTGATCTATGTTAAGAGCTACAGATCTCAAAGTTTGACTGGAGGGCCAGCAACACAGCATAGCTTTGTAGAACCATGACAAGGAGTTTCTTGAACAGGAAAAGCTACTATCTGACATTTTAAAAATCAAACCCCGTTCTAAATCATATCTGGAATAGAGTAGCCTACAAACAGGCATCTGTATCTTTGTGTTAAAAGTTACCAAATGTATAGACCTTTTTAATAGGCCCATTCCGCAGCAGGTTAAATCTTCTGACAAACTTGCACAGTCGCGTGTGTTATAAGACTTTTCTGCAGTTTCTGCAGAAATACTGTCCCCTTATAGGTGTTTAAATCAAGATTTAAAGACTTTAATAGAGAGTTCCAAGTTTGAATAGCTGGAGGAAAACGCAGAACAAAAAGCACAACGCAATTCTGACTTTTCAAGATGTCACTGGATTATGCTACTTTTCAGAAAAAGAAAAAAGATGGCCAAAGCGATGCTAAATCTGAGAGATGAAGACACAGTCTTTGTTCAGCTGAAAAGGAAAAGAGTTTCTGTCTGGAGTTCAAAACTTGATAAGCCATCTGATTAGTAGGCTCTCCAGTAAGGAAGACTTACTAATTGTGAAAATCATCTTGGAGCTTGCAAAAAGTGCTGAGAATATTCCCTTTCCTATCATTTCACCTCCATCACATTCATGCCAAGTTCCAGCCAACTGGCTTCCACCCATATTTTTACTAGAAAAAGAAATCATATTCTTCTGGCTCAAGCAAAACAGGAGACATAGAATTAGCATTATTAGGATATTCATGACTTGGTAGCTAATATTACTTTATGCTCCTACCTAGATGTTTCAGCACAACAAGGGTCAACTGTTAAAACTCATAGGTCTAAGCATTGTCATAGGTGTAAGCCTATCACCTCCTTCTGATACTCTCAGTCATGTACAGATGAAACCACCCTAAGGCAAATCTAGCCACCATGAGACCCATGTTCATGTCTCTGGCATCTTACAGCCACTGGAATTAGAGATGGATGGTAGATCTCACATAAATAATAAAAAGACAGATATGTTCCCTGAAACACTGAGACTATTACTGCCAGGAACAAACAAAAAGCTTGTAATTTGAAAAGCATCTTCCATGAATATATGTTAGCATATGTATATAAAAGACGACATTTGGGAAACAAATGTAATTTAACTTGAGCTCTATTCATAAATCAAGTAACACTCAATACTTGAAAATATCCATAACAGTGGTTTGTGATATTTTAAGTGTGAATAAAGCATGATTAAGTTTTCCTATAATTAGAAAAAATATATAAACCAGGACTTTACCACAGAAAGACTTTTATTAAACTCACTTTCAGTAGACTGCCTTTCTAAAACTCTTACTCCTTTCTCCGTGAATTGCAATTACTAGAGATTTGCTATGATAAGAGAACACCAAAACCATTTTGGATGTGTTTGAAATACAGAGCGCTACTGTCACCACTGTGTTAATTCAGTATTTTCTCTTTTTCCTGAACTTCCAGAATGGTTCTAGTGTCTGATTATGTTGCAGATGAAACAGTTATTTTGGCAAGCTGCCAACCAATTTCTGTTTGAAACTTAATCTCTCTCCAAACTGGCAATAGAAGTAACTGTTTGACCTCTTCCCTGTTTAGGTTTTTTTCACCCTATTTGCACACAACTTATTCATAAAGATACCATGGTTAAGTATGCTCCACCCGAGAAGCTTTTACACCTCTCTGGTTTTATGCCCATGAATCTCAGACTGTTAAGGGCTCTTAACAGCACGATAATGCAGCATTGTCAAGTGCCGCAAAACTTCCTATCAAAAACTTAGCTACAATTAGTGTCATAAACCAAACTTTCCTAATTAACATTTTGATGGAACAACTTCAGAATGTTCGCTTTTTCTCTCTAGCATAGAGAAATTAATTTATTGTCTTGTACTGAGACAAGAACATGTATACATGACACTAAGTATGTCAGACATACACTGACACTAAGTAAACTAACAGCAACAATTTCACCACAGCAGTTGAATATACCACAGCAAAGGAAATCGGTTAAAGAGAAATGTCTGATAAAGTGCAAGTTGATGCAGACATCCAAGAGGCGTAGAACTCCACCATCATGTTCTTCAATGTTGTAAAATGTTTACTTCTCTTTTCTGCCTCGTAAAATGAAATGACCCAGAGAAGAATTGACTAGTCCTAGCCAGGTCCTAATCTTAGTCCGGATTCTACAATGAATGCTCAGAATATAAGCCTTATTTCTACTCTTTTCCCCATGCAGTAGAGGTGTGGTGTGGTCTGATCTCATGCAGCCATTGTTATGCTCCTATAACTTCAATGTTCAAATGGTGGCACTACCAAAAACCCCACCAAATAACTGCAGAGACTTTAACAGCAATGAAGTCAATATCTTTTTCTCTCATGAAAAGAAAAAGGATCAAATGTAGAGATTTCCAAAAGTTCTCCTTGCTGATAGCATCTCCATGAGGTACAGAACAAAACTTAAGCATCTTCACCACAGTGCTCTCAGTATTTATGACACAGGCTTGGTCCAGTACATTAAGGCAATAGTGAAGATGCATTTATGGTGTATAAAACTGGCTGAGCTCTGTTTAGTTCTTTGCTGTATAAAAAAGGAGCATGACAAACCTAACTGTTTGCAATGGTATAACTAGAGACATAGTACGGTGGTACTAATATGATTACATAAACTGGAAAAACAAATAATAATAATCACACCCATAGCCCATACGACTGCTGGTAAAGACCTCTGTTTAAGTAAAACTTCACAAAGCTACCACAGCATGATTGGTTGGCTATGAAAAAGAGTTAACAAAGCACATCAAGAAATGAAAATAGCTGGAAATTAAAGCTGATATTAAAATGTACTTGCTGAATGACTCTCACATGACAGAAGTTAAATTCTGCACAATCCTGGAGCGCTACCAGAGTGCATGCCCATACCAGTGATTTGAAGTTTCAGATAGAATAAGTGAAGCTGGGCTGTCACACCTGAGCATGAAGATAACAACAAAAAGCTTATGACAGAAAACCTGAAGATACAGACAGGGCCAAACTGCTCCATGCAAACACAAATGGTTCAGACCAATGAAATGACTGTGTGCCTGTTGACTAGCTCTCTCTTTTTCTGATTATATCAGCTTGCCTAATAAAAAATACCCATTTCCAGAGGCACTTGGGTTCTCCTGTATCTATCCTGTAATAACTATTACAGCTGGAAGACTTCCACAAAAGACTTAAAAATACTACCATCTGCATTCTGACCAAGAGCACAAAGATTAATAAAAGTAACAAGTTTACTTCAAATATGTTCAGAAGTCAAGGTTACCCCTGGGTTTCAGAAAATCTCCTGCCTGGCCAGTTGTGGTTTAAGCCTCTCTAACTCACGCAGTCTCTCTCTCACTCACTTCCCCTTCTTTCTTCCCCCCCCCCTGCTCCCGGAGGGATGGGAAGGAGAATCGAAAAGAATGCAACTCCCACAGGCTGAGATAAGAACAGTTTAGTAACTAAAGTATAACACAAACCCACTACTGCTACCACCAATAATAACAATGACAAGGCAAATACAAGGAAAGAATACAATTGCTCACCAACTAATACCAAGCCCGACCACGCAGTGCACCCCCACCCTTCCAGGTCTCTGCTCTCTCCTCTTCCAATCCTGGGCATGACGTGCTGTGGTGTGGAATAAACTCTTTGGTCAGCTTGGGTCAGGTGTCCTGTCTCTGCTTCCTCCCGGCTTCCCCTCCTCCCTGGCACAGCATGAAACTCAGAAAGTCCTTGGCCAGACCAAAACGTCACTAAGCAGTAACCGAAACACTGGTGTTATCAGCGCTGTTCCCAGGCCCAAAATCAAAAACACAGCGCTGCACCAGCTACCTAGAAGGAGAAAAATGACTGCTACTGCTGAACCCAGGGCACTAGTATATTATTTCTGACACGACTTGGAAAAGAAAGCAGCAGAAAACAAAGCATGTGAAGAAATACAGAACTGGCATAGAAAACTCAATTTCCAGCCAGCTCAGAGATCAAAGGGCCAAGTTTTACAGCTACTAGGAGAATCAGTGAGAAGCAGAAAGTGGGGCTGCACCTTCTATACAAACTCCATAACTACCTTGAATGGTTCTCCTTGCCTGGAAAAAAGGAAGGGCAAAAAAAAGAGCAGCCACTGATATTTTCTCTGCCTTCACAGATTTCCCCTGAACCTCTTCATATTACAGCAGCCCCACAGCTTTCAAATTGATAGGGCTATGCAAAATGTAATGAGTGGTAAATTGAACATTAATTCTACTGGTTAAACAAAACCAACCTCTCCCCCTTCATCCAGTTGGGCTTTCTGAAACCACATATATAAAACAACCACTGACAACTGAAGTTATTAGTCTAACAACATCTGAAAAGAGCTATTTTGAGGTGTTGCCTTTGCATCTGCCATTTTCAAACTAGAAAAACATTAACTGCATCTGAAGATTATGATGGATAGAAAGTAACAGAGAATAAAGAAATGCTGCAAGAAAAATTAAATAGGAAAACGCGGTATCTTTCTTCAATGGCAGTACATGAGAATTGAAAAAGGAGGCTATGACAGATTTTTAATGCTCTGGAGGTTTTATACAGTCATTTATCACCGCCATACCTGCTCAGTTACGTTTTGTTCAAGAATTATTGGCATATATCTAGAATAGGAATGGGGCAAGAAAATGAGAAGTATAGATTGCTTTCTTCATCTGTATGCTGGCTAGGTGTTTGGATGCAGAAGTTTCAGCTGATTATCCACCACTTGTCCCTGGTTACTGCTCTGGACTGTGTCATAACTGCGAAAGAAAGATGCACAATAACAATAATAACAAGGATTACAGCCTTTCCCATCTTCAAAGTACTTTTGAGGTACTTGGATTAACAGTAAACTGCGAGTCCAAAGAAAGATAATTCTATTTTTGGTATGATTTAAACACTGTGTTTGCCAGAAATGCATGGAATTATGTCCTGAGCAGCAGCAACTGGTTTTTTACACAATTTGCATGAATAAATTACTTTTTAACATGCAGAGGAAAAAAAAAATCTATTTAAAGCAAATACTTCAGTTCTCAGTTATTGGTCTATTACTAATGTGACTCAGTGTCATCCATAAAATCATTATTTCATGATAAGCTGAAGTGCATTACAATAGTATTTTATTAAACTGCATTCAGTGCATAGTAGATCTTCCACTGCCTGTTTTGCAGAATATGATAATGAAGCCTTTAACCTTTCTAAGTTGCATTTTGCTAGCCACAAAGTGCTGAAACACTTTTTTGTGTATCTGCATTCAACTTCTATTTGGCAGAGCGCAAAATGATTTTGTCTGCAGTCCATCAGTAATCTATGCTAATCCACTTCTTGTTATAGATCGAAAGAAGTTGAGGTATAGTAATGGCTCTAGCAAGCATGTTATATAATGGAAAATGCTTTTTGTCAATATCTTGGTTTGACATAAAGGATGCATATGCAGTACCTGAATTGCATCCACAAAACTGAGCTAAAATGAGTCGGAGCCCACTGGGAGCATTGGCACCTGAAATATGAACACACCTCTGGTACATTATAAATATTGCTTCCCTCTCCTGGACTTTCTTGCAGGCCTTTTTCTGGACCAACCTTTGCCATGGAGGTGGTAATCACCTGACAACAAGCTTCAGCAAGTTTAGGTCTAAATCATATAGGTTCTTTCATTAACCCTTAGCATTCTTACAGAGGGAGAGACTTCCGCAGATGAGTTTGTCCTTCATAATTGACAATCCTGAGTTACTGTAAAGTAAACCAGTGTGATCTGTTGTATAGCTGTAACTAACTAGCGTAGAGACATAGCTCATCTTTGTCCTGACAGTCTTCATACAAAAACTTCTACAGACATCATTCCTTAAAGGAGGAATTAAGATGAGAAAGTAGCCTCCTTTGGCTCCTCTGCATTCAGTGGAGGAACAACCTTCACCCACAGCAGCTTTCCACTCAGCAGTATCAAAAACTTCTTACTCTGATACTGTTTCTCCTTGAATGTATTGATAGGGAATATAATTAAAATATATAGTGTTGAGAATCATACACTAAAATTTTAAGTAATTCAGAGAATATTTATTTGCTAGTAAAGATAGTAGGAACCACTTGGCAAAAAGAAGGAAAAAAAGAAATCAAGCATGCTGTGGTTTGCAGCAAGATTTCAAAAGCTAATACTTTTTCCTTCAAGGTAACTGCAACACACGTCACAAATGTTGCAAGTTTGAAATGTCACACGTAGTGTGCTAAGTGACTCTCAAAAATGACAGTAAACCAAATAAAGTGAAATAATCTTTAATTCCCTTTTCAAATGTGCATTGGAATTCAATACAGATCTGTAAGGCACTCTCATAGGCAAAAAAAATTTAAAAATTAAACATTCTTTTAGAAAATAAGGACAGTCACAAGGCAATGCTATGTGCATAAAATATAACCTTATCTGTAACTGATAAACAATGAAATATGAATGTTCAGGTTTTGGACGCATTGCAATGTAATGCCATTTCTGCCTCATGACACTACTCAAGTGTAAATATTGGCACTGTAAATGATTTTTCATTGGGGTTAGGGGTTTGTATTCTCTTCATATCCCAGTAAAAAATAAACTCTTTAATAAATAAATATATAAAATAAATATATGCTATCTGGAGATGTATAAATAGGTCCATCCTGAAGAAAAGTTCCAGCTCTATGATGCATCAACATCTAAGATCCATTGCTACAGTGGAGACACTATGACTTCATATACAGTTCTCAGGATTTATTACTATTTTACAGTCCATTTATTTCTATTTCTTCCAGCTGTCATCTCATCAGCATGATGCAGGTAGTCCTCTGCTAATTCATGGGCTATAGGTAATCCAGACAAATTTGCCAAGATTTTGTTATTTTAAAAAAGTCACACTCCAACTTCCCTCTGGTTACTGGCTACCAAACAGTTCAGGTTTGAAGGAGGCTGGTCCACTGTCAGCTTTAAGCCTTGTCTCCTAAATCCAAAGGTTATAAAATAGATGCTCGCCTATCACAAAGTAGCTTCTTCCAATCCATCATCCCAGACCTCTGCAGGTCCCTCATGCTGGTATTGCCATGAAAGCAGGGGCAACAGCTCCAGTGTGGGCTTTTTTTTTCCCCACAGTTGCCTCCCTCCTCAGCTGTATCCTAAGACATCTTTGTACAGTTCTGGAACTCTTTCAGGATCCACAGGCCGGGGCAAGAAATGAGTGAATTTCTGGTGTCTTTTGGACCTTGCCCCATCTCTGGGAGTACCGTCTTTGTTAAGTGCTACAAAGTATCGCCGCCCTGAATCTCCATGTTTGTACACATTGGACGAGTAGGTGTTGTACCAGTTCTCTTCAAACTGTTCCCTAAAGATGCATTCAGAAGTTAGTTTCTCCTACAGAAAGAAACAGCAAAGAAAAATAAGTTAAGCTGTTGCTAGATATCATAACACACATAAAAAAAGACACTGTAAAAATAAACAAAATGGTTTAGGCTTTGTGCGGCTTTACTGTTCATTTAACTGTCAACACATCAAACCTAAGAAGAGTATGTAGACTTGACCCTGAATCTGGAAGCCTACTTTAATCTTAATTGTTTCTGAAACTGGACCTGTACATATACAATTTTGATTTTAAATACAAATTGGATAGGCATTATTTATGATTTAACTAAAATAGCTGGCCTACAGGAACTCTATTATGTAAAGTTGTATCGACCATTCTAGAAATGGGATTTGGTGGAAGGACTCAGATGCAGTGGAACATCAGGAAGATATTTCCATGTGTTCTGTGTGATGTGCATCACTTCTCACATTTTAAATCACAAACAAAGGAATTGGAGAGACAGAGTATTTTATCCCAAGATGCTTTAAGACTTGAAAGAAGAGTCTAAGACTTATTCCCTGAGAGTATTGGAAAAAACTCAGATTACATTTTTAGATACAAATCAAATGCTTCATTATCCAATGAAAATATTCCAGTCAGGATCTACAGATGCTGCCAATACTCTTGCATCACTTCAATTTTTCAACAGTGGCACCTAACTTTGACATACGGTATTGTACACTTTTGCCCGGCATTTGAAAGATTGCTTTTATGTTAAAAAGCTGGTACCTGGAAGTACCACCCGCTGCTTTGTAAAGGAGCATTAGGCTATGCATAAAGTAAGTCAGGGCATTATACTAAGTGTTGTTTATTTGTTCTATAAATATCCTTTTATCTTTTTTCCAGTTGCACTCAATGTTTTTGATGATAGAGTATGCACTATGATACACTGGCAGTGTTGATAGAAAGAAAATTAGATAGCAGGCAACTTAAATGCTGTTTGAATGCCTGGTTTATCTATTTTTTTGTCATAATTTAAGAAGAGCATTTCTTTTTTGTTCTCTTCATCTAGGACAGAGAAACTTTTCTCATCAAATATTTAGTATCCAAGGGTATACTGTATACTTTAAAAATGTGTTATGCATTTCAACAGGCAAAGATGCTAGTGTTTTGAAAGCTAAGATGACCTCAGCTAGCTACTTGAGGGGTTTGCACAGTGCTAAGAAGTGAATCAAAACTTCAACATGTATGAGCTGACTTGAAAGTGGTACTTACAGAGCCATAAAGCTCTCCCTTCTCGTTCATTCCAAGATAAAGGCCACTGTCCACGCCTCTAATACTGACCAGTCCCACTGCCACACTGATGAATTCAAGGATACCTGAAAAAATACAAGATTGCTTTAGTTCAATCTGTAAGCACACAATATGCAGCATCCAAAACACAGTTGAAAACAATAAGTGAAAATAAGTAGAAATAAGTAGAAAATAAGTAGAAAATTTACATGTGACAATAAATGCGGCTTAGGTTCTCTGAAATTTCAAATACTTCATTTGAACATGCACAGGAAAGCATCTGAGAAGCTGCATCTAGGAACAAGATCCCTACACCATTTAAGAACCTGGGGTTTTTTTAACACTGAATATGCAAGTACTTTACTCCGCACTGATGCTAAAGCCCTCAATACTATGTGGTTGGAATCTCTATTGATTATACACTATTTGCTAAACTGCCTACTCAAACACTGGAAGACAGGTTTGAATTACCTGAGCATATACTTTACTTTCTCTATAGCGTTACCTCAAAAAAACACACCCATTATTAGATCATTTGAATGGAAATCAAAGTACAGATGGGAATTTTATATAACAGAATCTACCCACAGGAAAAAAAAAAGTATTTTCCAGACATCTTATCTAGCATATGGGCCCACACCTCTTGACACAACTTGCTGTCTTCAGTGCAGGCTTTTTATGTGCATGAAATATGCTGCTTATTTGCTAATGTTTGGGTTATAGTAATATAAATAATGCATTTGCCCCAAAATGTAATATATATTAATAATATAAAGTATTCAAGAGATGAGGCACTATTTGAAGCCTGAACTTGGCAAGGGTATACCGACATATTTAACCAATTGATATGCACAGATTACAGCACATATAAAACATGAAAGAAAGGGAATGTGTGAACTGGCTTTTTGGAAGTTGTTAGCAGTGTAAACAAAGCCTCAAAAAGAAGTTGTTCTAGAATCATACCTGAGATTCTGTTGTGCAGCACTAAAACCACAAAAGTCTGAATGTAAGATAAGTGGGTTTAAGTGGTGCATTTGATAATGACATTTGTCTATTTGCTTGTTTATAGTTACTCTTTACCATTTAGGACCACTTTTCACTCTCAGACAGATGGACTGTCTGGACTATACTACAATTTAAAATGTTATGAATTTTAATTGAGCTATGCAGGTTTCTTATTTATATTACCAAGCAGCAAAGAAAGTAAATCCTTTACAAAGAGTAAGCATTACAAACTCTGCTGCACGTAAATCATCCTAGTCTTCCAGGTCCTGCAGCACAAAGTCCCATAAAAAGAGGTAGAGGTATTTTGTCTTTCTGGTATCATTTTCAAAGCCATCCTTTTTCAAACTCTAATAAGCAGGTGATTCAACCCACAAAGCAACCACATCAGACAAACGTGCCGAGAATAGCGGTAGCATAAAGGAAGAACATTTCTAAAAAGCCCAGTAAATGTTTGATCTGGGGCTTTTTTCTTTTTTTTTTCCTTTTAAAGCAAAGATTTATTTCATGTTTACACGCTGTAGGAAATCTTCCTTCTGAGAAGAACTGTCTGTTTGACTACTGCTCTTTTACTTCTGAAGACACCCATGTGTTATAAAAGCAATTAAGAGCTAGTCCAGCAGATTGTTTTGACTATGGAGAGGACGATAGGAAACTCTTTAATTACCTTTTAACGACTGCTAAATCAATACACACAAAAACTCACATGTACTTGACAACGGCAGGTTTGTTCAAATGTCCAGTTCCTACGACTACTACCTAGGATTTACTCTATATCACAGGAAGCATCTACATTTTGGGGTTGCCTTCACCTGTTTTTGGTTTATTGACAGAGAAAGTTGACTGGGAAGCATGTTAAGGATTTGAGCAAAGAGGCATTTTAGGCCCCTCTGCTTCAACTTTCCACCCTGCAAACCAAAGCAGCCTAACCCAGCCTAAGGGTCAGGATGCCCATGAACTGCATTATTCTACAAGGACTCAAGCAGCTGCGATACAGACAGGGAACACAGAAAAAGTCGGTCCGATTTCGACCCCTCCCCAGTAAACCTGCAGACGCGTTACCGCAGCGACAGCCACCCTAAGCAGCAGCGGAGCCCGGCAAGGGATGCGCAGCCCCTTTGCCCTGCTGCAGCCCCAAGGTTTGATGTCCCTTATCCCGCCGGTATCCGGAGCTCATCCCCCTGCCCAGCACCACCGGTCCCGCACCACCTTCCCCTTTGCATGGGAGACATATGTACACATGGACGCGCGCGCCCACACATGAACACGCGCGCACACACGGACGCGCGCAGGAGCACGCTCCCGCGCAGGCCCACAGGCAGAGCGCGACCGGGGCCGTGCTGCAGCTGCCTACCGAAGAGGCTGTGGTCCTGGCGGGTGCCGCGCACGCTGCCGTCGGGCAGGATCTGCAGGTGGAAGCCGGTGCGGCAGTACAGCTGCCGCCGCCGCAGGATGCCCTGCAAGTGCGCTAGGTCCGCTGCTGCCGCCGCTGCCGCTGCCGCGCCGCCGCGGGCTGCCCGCTCCGGCGGGGCCCGGCGGTCCCCGAGCAGCGCCGGGCGCTCCCCGGCGGGCGGGAGCAGGAAGTGGGCGCCCACCGGCTGCCCCAGGCCGTCCAGGCCGCCCAGGAAGCCCCCCACCTCTGCCAGCGGAGCCATGGGGGAGAGGGGCGATCGGGCTAGGGCACGGCGGCGGAGAGCGGCTGCCGGCCTCTCCCGGAGGGCATGTGGGGGTGCGCGGCGGGGCCCCAAGCATGGGGAGCCGGCAGGGCCGAGCCGTGCTGAGCTGAGCTGAGCCGAGCCGAGTGAGCCAGGCGGCGCGGTGGTGTTTATACGCCCCGCATGTGTATATATATATACGGCGGTCCCCCTGACATATGCTAATGAAGTCCTCTGCGGGGAGGCTGCGTTTGAAATTGTAAACCGGCTCCCCCTCTCCTCGCACCTTCCTCTGATCTGAGACGACGGCGGGGAGGGAGCTTCGGGCGCAGCCCCCACGCCCCGCCGAACGCAGCCAGTCATCGGGGAGGCGGGGAACGGAGCGGAGTGGGCAGCGGGGGGCGGGCAGGCGGGAGCGGGGCCCGGGCGGGAGCTGCCGGAGCATTACGTGGACAGGTGCAAGGAGAGGCAGGAGGGAAGAAGGAGAAAGGGCGTTACCTGAGGGTTAGACCTGCCCAGACACACATGAAAGAAAAAACACAAAGATCTGACAGTTTTACTCCCTGTTTCTAAAACGCTAATAAAAATGTACATGCATTACCCTTCCCTTTTATCGTTTCAGCTACAAGGAGGGGAATTTCTACAGAAATTGGCATAGCCGGGAAGGTGTTTTCCCCTCTACAAATTCTCCCTCGCATTTAATTTATCGTTAATGTGACATGAAACCGATTTATAGCGCTTGGGTATTGACACATTGTCTTAAAGACAGAAATGGGCATGATGTCGTGGTTTGGGATAAATATTTTCAAAACCTGCAGAGAAGAAAGATCGAGAGGTGGCTCCCGTAATCCATCTTCTTTGGGGTTTTGCATTGGGCCCATAACCAAGGTCTGTGAGCATCGCAAATGAGCAATAACATCATCTACTGAAAGATCTCTGTTGTCTTCCTACAGTGTTTTGAATCAATTTTGGACTTTGCTGTCCTGTTCCAGATGAGCATATGCATTTTTTTCATCCCCAGAGTAGAATGGTTCATGCACATAAATGCATTGGTGGAACACGTGTTCATTATTAGCAATGGTAAAAAAAACCTAAGAGCTTGACTTTTCCCTTCTTTGCTGCTTTTTTCTGTAACATCTAATGAATTTTAGGACTCAAACTAGCGTTCAATATATGCAATGCAGTTTCTCGACAGGATAAAATGCAAAGATCTCTCAGTTTTTTCTTTCAAAAGTTCAAAAGAGAATCACTTGGTGGTTTAAGATTTCATTTAAACAAAAAAGTTGCAGAGAATCATGAAAGATTAGTTCTCCCGTCTTGCTCCGTGGTCTTTTCAGTCACAGTCTAAATCTGAGAGATCAAATGGATTTGCCTGCTTAGCTTTATTTGCTATGGAGAGTATAGGGCTAATTAATTGGCAGGTGCTTTAAAGCAGGTAATGCTACACCTTTTCATCATTGCAGTCCTCAGTACTGCCCCTGTGTGCACCTGAATTATAAAAAGGTTGCTTTAAAGCAAGTGATTTACTGTGGAGGGATTTAAAACTGAAAAAACTAACACTAAATACAATGATCAGATAAATCACCTCAGAGGAGCGCACAGGCGGACCTGCTCTGAAGGCAGTTACAGATAGATGTTATATTATTTTACCTTTCAGATAACAGGAGCCTGTCATGTGGTGGGACCCAAAAATCCACCATAATCGAGATTTCAAAGCACATCTGTGTAAACATTATCACATCAGTGTAAAACATCAACCAATGAGCTTTCTCTTTGAACCAAATCTACTTAATTGCAGTGCTAAATCAAAGAAATAGATCAAAGTTGAATAATCTATATGGCACCTATTTCTCAAGTAGCCTGTACATCGATTGCTCAAATACACCTAAAACGTTTGAAACATGCATCAAGTATTTTTATTGGCATGATTGGCAGGTTAAGATCAAACTGTTCACCACAGCTGCTAAGTTGAAGGACATGCGCTAGGATAGTACACCTGCATGGAGAAAGTTTATTCTTCTATGCCTAAAGATGCTCCAGTACACATAATGTTCCTGAGTCCAAGCGGTACTCTCCAAGTCCTACAAAGAGTAGAGGGCTCTTCTGATTTGATGGCACCACTGTCTCCAGTAGAGAAGGGTTCATTTTTCAAACAAACTCCAAAATCCTCAGCCATCACACACTGGAAGACCCTTATGGCTAAATCTTTCCTGTCATACAGTGGAAACATTTAGAGTGGAATATATAACCTCGACCTTTTCCGAGTGGAGTCTTTAATGTCTGGGCACTAAACCGGTTATGCTGTTTTATAAAGTACCAGAAAAGAAACAAAAAGATAAGAAATTTTTTTGTGTTTGCACTAGTCACGTGACAGGAAAAGATAACACTAAAGATTTTTTTTTTTGCACCTTCTGAGACTATACCATGGGAAGTTAAATAATTTTGAAGAGTGTTTTACAAGAGTACATAATTCAGCTTAAAAGTATACAGTACAATCTAATCGACTGTACGTATACTTCCTAGAGACGGTACTTTTACTGTTGTTGAACAAATGCATATGTAGTTGAGTTTTTATTTCCATAGCAAGTAGTTAGGGCTTCTATAGACAATATAATTATTGTGTATTTCCTAAGAATTGCATACTGTCATAGGCAAAACCTGGTAGCTACCAAGGGAGTGAAGAAAACAATGGCCTGAAATCTTTGATAGATAGTCTATATATACATATCCCTATATATAGTCAGAGAGATAGATCTAGGTATCTGTCAAGGTGGATAAAAAATATCTGTTGGCTGTAAAACTTTATGCCCAGCAATTTATTCACATTTATTAATTTTAGAATTCCCTTACAACAGTGCTGTGCAAGCCATAAAATTTCAGTGATAAAATACTGGCTAGGAGAATGAAGGGGGGAGGCCATGAATACATGAGAAAGCAAACACGTGTGGAACAAAAACCACTAAGTAGAACATAAAGGAATATGCCCAGCTGGAGACACCAGTGTATCATGGACAGTTACAGATTCTTCGTAGATCGGACAAGAGAACATAGTTGGCTGCTTTCAACAAGATGAGCACAACACAAAGAAGTTACAATGAAAGCCTTTCTGAGCACTGCAAGCTTGCATAAAGTAAGGTGTTTTCTTCTGCAGGATTTACTAGGAACAACAGAATAATTTTCATAGATCCATGTACAAATCAGGACATAATCTGATGATATAATGCCTTTTAAATGCAATACATACAGACTTAGAAGCATTCAGAACTTTTTCTTTTGAACTGAGAAAGTTAAAGGTATGTCTGCATGTATACATATATGTATATATAAATATACCTACCTATTTACAATGCTGTAAAAATGATTTTCATATGGAAGTTCTACATTTCTTGCATTTCCATTTTTTTTCTGTTTCTTTAAATGAAGACAGAAATTCATAGAACTTTTTAAGGTTCAGGATTTTGTTGTCCCTGCTTTTGTGGATACACATGAATAACTCTTGCATAATTAAAATGGGACAGAGAACCTGGGTAGTGAGCACACATTTACACCCAGTTCCATCCAGTGAGAATGGACCTTTTCCATATACATCAACATTCAAATGCTGCTTTCGTCAGCTTTTATATTAGTTCTGCAAGTGGATCACTGGATAAAAACTACCTTGAGCTATTTAATTTACATGGTTTCTAAATCAGCACACAGAAGATGTGCAGCTTATGGTTTTTGACTTGCTGCACAAATAAATTGTGCTCTTGTTCCTAAGCAAACACCTCAGCAGGGAAGTTCTGACTAACATACCCAGGTGTAAGTAGTTACAGATGTGTACTGGATTTTTTGAAGTGAAAAAAAAAAAAAAAGATTAGCCTCAAGGTGTTATTGAAAAGTCATTAAAATGGTCATTAACCAATTTCAGCAAAACAATGTGAGCAGGGAGATAACTCACAGTCATGTCCACAGTTTAGGGAACTCATGAGTCATCCAGCAAACAGGTTTACTTAGGGGCACTACACTGACCAAAAGTGGCTTTTTTTCCACTCAAATGGAAAAACTAGGCTATTTTTAAAAGGTAATTGTATTGGTGAATGATGTCTCCTAATGAGGCAGCTAGAACTGAAAAGATCCAAGAGCCACATTGTACAAAATTTTCCAGACTGGATGTTTAGTCATGTAACTGCAGGAGAAATACTTGAGTTTCAGTCATGCTAAGCACCTGAAATTATTATTGTCTTGACATCTAAATACTGGCCTTTATATTGGCCTTTTGTCATTTAGTCATTTAGTACAGAGATGTAAAACACATCTAGAGACGAGACTTTTGCTTGGGAAACATACATATAGCATAAATAAAGCAGCAGACATGAAAAAAAATAGTTTTTAACAGATGGGAATAATGAACTGAATTACTTGAGGAATGAATTGGATTACACTATTCTAAAATGTTGAAAGAAATACCGTAACTATCATTCACCCCAGATACCTGCCTTTCCAGACATAGCTCTGAGGTAATTCAACCCTGGCCATGATTACAGTTGTATTATCTGTCAGATTGTTGGTTGACAAACATGGCCACGATTCTCCCTTGACACAGTATTATAGCCACTGATGATTTCTTAAAAAATGAAAACGCATGAGAGTGGCTTAAACCTATTAAGGCTGACCTCTCAATGTATGCTTGCAGCCCAGAAAGCCAAATGTATTCTGGGCTACATAAAAAGGAGCATGGCCAGCAGGTTGAGGGAGGCAATTCTCCCCCTCTACTCTGCTTTTGTGAGACCTCACCTGCAGTACTGCATCCAGCTCTGGGGCCCCCAAGCGTAAGACGGATGGGGTTGTTGGAGTGAATCCAGAGGAGGGCCGCAAAGGGCTGGAGCACCTCTCCTATGAAGACAGGCTGAGAGTCAGGTTTGTTCAGCCTAGAGAAGGGAAGGCTAGAGGGAGACCTTAGAGCAGCCTTCCAGTACGTAAAAGGCACCTACAGGAAATCTGTAGAGGGACTTTTGTCCTTGGTTCAGCAGTAGCAGTCATTTTTCTCCTTCTTAGTAGCTGGTGCAGTGCTGTGTTTTTGACTTTCAGCCTGGGAACAGCGCTGATAACACCAATGGTTTTAGCTGCTGCTTAGTAATGTTTAGTCTGACCAAGGACTTTCTGAGTCTCATGCTCTGCCAGGGAGGAGGGGAAGCTGGGAGGAAGCAGAGGCAGGACACCTGACCCAAACTAACCAAAGAGGTATTCCATATCACAGCACGTCATGCCCAGTGTATAAACTGGGAGCAGTCACCTGTAAGTGTTAGTTCACTGCTTGGTCAGGCTGGGTATCGGTTGGTGGGTGGTGAGCCGTTGTATTCTCTTCCTTTGTTGTTTCCCTTATCATCATTATTATTGGTGGTAGCAGCAGTGGTTTGTGTTATACCTTAGTTACTGGACTGTTCTTATCTCAACCTGTGGGAGTTACATTCTTTTGATTCTCCTCCCCATCCCTCCCGGAGCGGGGGGGAGGAGGGAGGGAGAAAGTGGGGGGAGTGAGTGAGAGCTGCATGGCTGATTTGCAGACTGGGTTTAAACCACAACAGTTCTGTTTGGCGCCCAACGTTGGGCACGAAGGGTTGAGATAATGACAGATCTGACCAGAATGTGTCTAATCGTATTTGTGATAAGCATTCATTGCTTCGGATTCATAGTCACTCGTCACAATGCTGATTTATTGGCTCTTAAAGTTGCTGCTCTTGATCTCACAATTTCAGCATGTCGTACCTTACAGCCAGTATTTGCTGTGTTAGTGTTTATCAGCTGGGGGGCTTGGGCTAAGGTTCTTGTTTCACTGTACTTTATGGTAATGACTTATAATACAATAGACTCATTGATCATGAAACTGATCTGGCTTGCATTCCATGTGTGGTCACCACCTCTATACTTTGGGAGATATATAATAGAAGTGTATAGCAATTGCATATCCTTTTTCCCCTCCTCGGGTGGTCAGCCTATGAGGGAGACATTCCCACACACCCTAGTGACAAGTACAGCAGCCACTCAAACTCTGACTGCAGCAGACGGCACAGCTACTCCAGCTCCAAGCACAGCAGCTACATCAGCCCCAGTGACAAGTATAGCAGCATTATTTGAGAGTTCTGAAGGTTTTGAATGGCCTTTGGGTACCCTTGAGACCTGCCTGCTGATTGTGATGGGGAACAGCATGTTGGCACACATACAGAGTGTGTTTTACCCACAACCGTTTCGTCTGATCTCGAAAGTTAAGCGGAGTTGGGTTTGGGTCTTGTCTGGGGTTAGACGACGATATAGGAGGACCAATAGATTTTCCCCGGGGCTGGACAGTCATGAGTGTCAGGGTGTGTGGGACAGTATGGGTGAGTATCTAGTCCACTGGGCCCCTCCAGTGCTTTGGAAGCATTGGAGATGGAAGGCAGCTGTATGGAGTCCCCAGCGACAAGCTGCAGAAACTGCTGAAGGGGAGGGTGAATTATTTTGAGCCTGGTGGGCCCATGACACTTCAGGCCACCAGGGCAGAGATGCAGCATACAGATGGACTCATGATTGAGGGGTAGACTTAGTAATGGACACTATTGCCCAGGTTATTCACGAGTGTGAACACTGCACACAGCCTCTCCTGCCCTGAAAGACTGTTACGAAAATGGAGCCCGACATCATGGACTGGATGGACTCAGCAGCTTTATAGGGATTGGTCCATGCACTAGGGAATGATCTCTCTCTCTCTCTGTGGATGTATATATATGTATATATATATGAGACAAGAGTAATGGTATATTGAAAATGTGGGATCTGAGCATGACATGAATGGTATGGAATCACGGGTGGATACTGTCCTGGGTTCAGCAGCAGCAGTCATTTTTCTCCTTCTTAGTAGCTGGTGCAGTGCTGTGTTTTTGACTTTCAGCCTGGGAACAGCTCTGATAACACCAATGGTTTTAGTTGTTGCTCAGTAATGTTTAGTCTGACCGAGGACCTTCTGAGTCTCATGCTCTGCCAGGGAGGAGGGGAAGCTGGGAGGAAGCAGAGACAGGACACCTGACCCAAACTGACCAAAGAGGTATTCCATACCACAGCACATCATGCCCACTATATAAACTGGGGGTAGTTACCTGGAAGGGTTAGATCACTGTTTGGTTGGGCTGGGTATTGGTCGGCGGGCGGTGAGCAGTTGTATTCTCTTCCCTTGTTGTTTCCCTTGTCATTATTATTATTGGTGGTAGCAGCAGTGGTTTGTGTTACACCTTAGTTACTGGACTGTTCTTATCTCAACCTGTGGGAGTTACATTCTTTCGATTCTCCTCCCCATCCCTCCAGGGGGTGGGGGGGGGAGGGAGAGGGGCGAGGGAGGAAGTAGGTAGAGTGAGCGAGGGCTGCGTAGCTGATTTGCCAACTGGGTTTAAACCACGACAACTTTTTATAAGGGCATGTAGTGACAGAACAAGGGGGAACGGGTTTAAACTGACAGAGATTTAGATTAGATATTAAGAACAAATTCTTTACTATGAGGGTGGTGAGGCACTGGCACAGGCTGCCCAGAGAAGCTGTGTCTGTCCCATCCCCTGCAGTGTTTAAGGCCAGGTTGGACAGGGCTCTGACCAACCTGGTCTACTGGGAGGTGTCCCTGTCCATGGCAGAGGTGTTGGAGCTAGGTGATCTTTGAGGTTCCTTCCAACTCAAACCATTCTATGATTCTAATTAAGTTACAGTTTGTGTATTTTCTGAAATCTTGTTCATAATAATATACAAAGCCATCAAAGATTTAGGGGAAAAAATGGTTGAAACTTGGGAAAAACATATTTATACAAAGACTGAGGCTGTACCTGACCATTGCAAAAAATACCCTGTGTTATGCTGTGACTTGTAATGTCTGTGTGCAGTTTATGAAGTTTTGAGGTAACACAGGTGGTGATGCAGGCTGCAGCATAGAGAATGCCCCAAGTGAAATGACGGACAGTGCCCATCGCCCATCAGCACCAGGCAGAGACAAAAGAACATGATCACCTTTAACAACTGGTCTTTAACTAGTTCTTATGAAACTGTCTGCAGCCAAGAGTGTCAGATGAGAGGCTTTTGAAATAGCAAGTGTCTGTTTTCCTGAAGAGAGGGCCTCATAACACAAGACTATGGAAGGGTAGGACACACTGTGGTTTGGGGTCCCTGTGAAATGAACAGCAAATACACTTGAAATAGGGCCAGGAGAATCTCCCTTTTCCGAGAACCTGAGGTGCAAAGAGGGGTATTGGAGGAGGAAGTCAGATGGACTTGGGGAAGGCAGCCTACTGGTATTTAGGAAATTAAGTATTTAAATTGGGTCCCAATGCATCAGTGCAGTAAGTAACCAAACAGGAGTGTTATCTAGATCAGTCTTAAGAATGGTGAAGGACAACTAACTCTTTGTTGGCAAGTTGATTAGCTTCCTGTTTCACATTTAATTTCTAAAAACTGTTACTCATAGGACTAAGTGCCATCTACGGTCACTTTACAACACAGTTGTAAAATATGCAATAGTCTGACAGACTGTCAGCTTTCAGTAAATTTTAAAAGCAGAGATTTAATATGACAAATGCTGTATCACAAGCAATGCTGTTTCAGTTTATGTGAAACAATCCTCATGCTTCTTGTTTCAGGTGTTTATTGGGTATTCCCTGGGAGTTTTGAAGGCTTTGGAAACAAGCTGGGACATTACTAGGTTTTACGGGACTGATAGAGTTGCATCAATCTTCATTCTACTAAGGGTAACTAGGATCATTGGATGCTTCTAAAGCCTTGGCAATAAACCAGTGACCAACTTGATGCTGCGGCCCCTTGCGGCCTTCAGGGCTGTGAAACCAATGAGGCACACTTCGAAGCTCTTCCTTTTATGAAACAAGCGCTTCCAGGTTACTGCAGATACATTGCAGAGCTGTGTGGGCACACTTTCTTGGGTGCAAGGGTACAGAAGCAAAGGGTCAGGCTATGCCACACGTTTCTGAGTGCACACAGTCTGCCTAACAAGCCGCAGCGTAGCGAGGCCCACACATGAGCTCTGTCAGCAGTCACGGCAGTTTCCACCATGGGAAGACATCGCCGTTCCCAGGCACTTCGGCTTCAACTGCCCGGACTCAGGTCCCCGCCCGTTCTGCTCCCTGGTGTCCATTCACCCCGTATCCCACCAACGTGGCTGCAGCCCGCTGCGGGCAGAGAACGCCCAGCCGCCTGCTGCCTTCTGTCCCCGAAGCCGGGTGAGCCCCTCGGGCACTCCCATAACCACGGCGGGAGCCGGTGCCTCCACCCTCGCTGGCGGGCTGCGCCGTGGGCGGGGGAGCGGGCCGCCGGGGGGGCTGCGGAGCCCCGGCAGACAGCAAGCCCACGACCGCAGCACGGCCGGGCAGGTGGCGCGGGGCGGGGACTGGAAGGGGCCCCTCGCTTCCCCACCCCTTCCCCGCTTCTCGCGAGGCTTCTGCCGGCACCCCGTGGGTCTCCGTCAGCTGTCGCTGGGGCGGAGCGGCGGCCATGGCCGCCTTACGCGCCTTGCTGCGGTGGCGCCGTCGCTTGGGCCCCGCGCCTGGTGCGCAGCCGGCTCGGCGGCTGTGGGCTGGCGGCGGGGCCGGGGCGGCGGGGCTGAAGCGGTGGCGGCGGGAGCTGGGCTTGGCGGCTGGGGGTGCTCTCGCCGGGTACATGGGGTACCGGCTATCCGACCGGCACCGGGAGCCCTCCCGGGAGCCGACAGCCGCCGGGCCGGGAGGGCCCCGGGCGTTACTCTCCATCCCCGTGGCGGCCGCTGCCAAGGAGACGGTAGGTGTGTGCGCGCGCCGCGCCCCTCACGCCTCATGGCCCGGCGGCTTCGCGCTGTGCCGCACTCGGCGGGCAGGCTCGGCTCAGCGCAGCGGGGCACCGCCGGGCGCTGCCAGCGGGAGTGGAGGAACGTCGCTCTCCTCCGCTGTGTAAAGGTCCGTGCGAGGCGGCGGCGTAGAGGTGACCCCGCGTGGGGTCGGCCCGTGGGCTGGTAGGCGAGGCAGGGCCAGCGGTGAGGGCAGGAGCCGGAGCTGGGCGCCCGTCTGGAGGGAAGGGCTGTCAGTGGGGCGTCGCGGCAGGCAGAGGGCCTTGGCTGCGCTTTAGAGCGTCAACTGCATGCGTCCTCCGCGGCTTTTCAACTCTGGAGCTGTCCTCAGCGAATTTTTCTTCTTTGATAAAAAATAGTGTTTTGCAAATGGAACTGCTGCTGATAGTGCAAAACCTGACTTCATCTTCTTTGTATTTAGGACAGTTACCTTCTTACTATAAAATGTTCTATTGAGTGAAAGTTATTGCAGAATTTTATAAGAAGCGATAGTGTAGCGATTGGTGTAAATAAGTAGCACTTCAGTTGAACTAATTCAGCGAAATGACCGTGGGTAACAAAAAGCCATTGATCTGCGTCTGGAAAAGAAGTTTCCTGTATTAGGAAACTTAATGACAAAATTTTCTATCTCAAACATTATCTTTGAGATAGTTTGTACCATTATGCATGGTACACCTGTACCATGCTGTACGTGACGTGGTGATGATAGTAGTTTCCTCATTAAAAAATCGGGTTCTTTTTAAAATGTCAAGAGCTGTGATTAGGCAGTTTGTCAATATGGCATCTGCTGAGACTGGAAATCAGTGGTGCAAGCAGCCTGCTTTCTGTGGATCAAGTCTATCTTGTAATATGTTTGGGAAGAGGATCTGTGTCTTTGCAATGGAGGCCTTGGGCTTAACTGTAAATGTTGTTAGCCCTTTTGCCCTGAGTCGTTAGCCAAAAGGCAGATTCTCTTAGCAGCATCCTTTATGAGAGGAAGTGGAGCCAGGTGTTTTTGATTATTCATGTGCTTGTTGTCTTGAGTATGTTACTATGGTACAGAAAACCAAAGGCAAACTCTTCTGGCTTTTCATACTGCCTTGATTTGACAGAACTATACATTTTTACTTAGATGGTCTTAATTCTCAGTCTTCTTTCAAGGGAAATACAGCTGCTGCACCCTTGAAAAGGGTGAATTTAGTATGATGTGTAATTATGAATTTTCACACCACTGTAAAACCACTGAGGTTACAAAGTCAGAATTAAGGTTATATTGGAACAATGTAAAATAAAAAAAATGTATGAAATGTGTCTTCTATGTATACACAAGACTCTTTCTTCAAGACAAACACCATGCTCCTTTGTGGAAAAGGCTCTAATTAATTTGCTTTCCATTTGCATAGTAAAAAATTTGAAAGAGTAACTGGCACTCAGTTTGTGTGGCCAGAGTGTATGTACAGCATGACATCTCAGAATATTAGCTTTATGTTCCATTTTTTACTTTCTGAACGAGGGGTCTCACTGATTTTAAATTTCAGATCTGAATGCTCAGCATTCCTGAAAAAATGGCCTTTCAATTGAATCCCACCAAAAATGAGGCTCAAATAGTTGTGGAATTTTTGCTCTGAGGTAGCGGGTTGCTTCTGTTTTTTTTATTGTTGACTGTCATGCTGCAGAAGGGCTTGTGTGGCAGTGGGGAAAGACCATAGTTGGATATTGGATCTAGCTGGTGAACTACCAAGGATAGTTTGGCCATGAGCTCCATCTGTGATCTGTACTCCCATTTATGTTTGCCCTCTGGACCTGTGCTGAGCACCAACTCTTTCATTACAGGTTTCTAAAACACCTCCAGAGGTGTCTTCTGGGGGAAAAAAAAAGGTGCAAATATTGTGTTCAAATTGCATTGAATGGTACTCTGCAGTGGTTTTGTATTGTAATGACCTTTATTATAAGGCTGTATTTATGTTGCTCTAGTGACAGTAACTTTTTAATTCCTAATTTTAAGTACTGAGCTTACACTTTAATAGTGTTTAACAGCTTAAAAAACATGTTTGAGATAGAAAATTTTGTCATGAAAAGCCATATACATTTTATTGGGTTCTGTCATGTAAGTGTTATTAGGATGAAGGTTGGAGCTTATGGGTCTACTGCAGAGTGTGTTTAAAGTAATGGCTGGAGAATGATAACCTGCAGTTTCTGTATAGATGAGTTTGATGGAAACGTGATGCACATTTTGCTAGGAGGTTTTTATGGTTCTATCATGTACTAGCAAACAAAGAATGATGAGGCTCAAGCATCTTGGGATCCTCTCCAGCTGCTTTTGAAGGTCTAAGACCTTTATCCTTTATTCCTGATGCACAGTCTGGCAATGTTTTCTGGGGCTTTCTAGGTTTGTCTTCCCCCACTTTCCTGTTTCTTTAGCTCCACATTTAATTTCCAGTCTCAGTCTGCTTTTCATTCCACGAAGGCAAATCATCCAATATGGGTTTTTCCTCCTTTCATCCAATTCAAACTTTTTTATTTCATCCTAATATTTCCATTTACATGGAATGTCAATATCTTGGTATAGAGATTTACAGCAGCTGGTAGAAGCAGTTACACTGAATGTTTCTGTTGTCCCCACCAGTGAGGCTCTGACCTAGAATGACCATATAGCAGGTGGAAATTTCGGGGGACTTGGCTAACAAATTGAGTATTGTGGGGTGATGGTTTGCATAGGCTCATACCTTAGTTACTTCTTAGCAGAACCACTAAAAAAAACCCCAGTACTGATGCTAAACCCTCGAAAAACCTGAAATAATTTCCTTTGAAACATGGAATTGCTGGAGATTCGTAAAGAATTTTAAAATGTTCTAATGTGGGAAAAACAAAATCTATCCCCTCCCATTGTTTTTGATTCAGTTCGAAGAAAATCCGTTCTGAAGCATTAATTGACAATGAATAATTTCATTTTTAATGGTTATTGAGTAGTAAGTTTTTAACTGAGACAGTATCACAATGTAAAGTATTCAGATATTCAAAGTGTTGAAAAGTATTCAAGATAGCTGTGGCTGTCTCATCCATCTTGTTGGGGTTTAATCCTGGCCAGCAGCCACCACACAGCCCAGACAGCTGCTTGCTCACCCCTGCTGCTCCCCAGTGGGGTGGGGGAGAGAATTAGAAGGATGAAAGTTAGAAAACTCATGGATGGGGATAAAGACATTTTAACAGGTAAAGCAAAAGCTACGCACACAAGCAAAGCAAACCGAGGAATTCATTCACCATTTCCCATCAGCAGGCGGGCATTCAGCCATCTCTAGGGAAGCAGGGATCTGTCACATATAAAAGTTCCTGGGGAGACAAATGGAAAGATAAATGCCTTCACCCTGAATGTTGTCCCCTTCCCCATCCTCCTTCCCCAAATTTTTTATTACTGAGCATGGTACTGTATATTACGGAATATCCCTTTGGTCAGCTGGAGTCAGCTGTTCCAGCTGTGTCCCCTCCCAACTTCTTGGAAGCTATGATATGTGTCACCAACATGGGTTTAATGGTGTGGCAGACATTTCAAACAGACCAATCTCATGTGGTCAGTACAAAAAAATACTTGCTTGACCAAGCATATCACTAGAGGTGTTTTGGTAGAGGGCAAGATTTGTTACAGGACCAGCATGAAGCTAAGCTCCCTGCAGCATTCCCTTTTCCCAGACCTTTTCTGAGAATGATTGCAGTCTTGAGGACCAGGGGGTTATTTGTGATTACCTGGAGCAAAATCTTAGACACAGTAATAAAGCAACAGTTTTAATTCCAGGGTTGCCGCTACATAGCATTTCAGAACCAAAGTAAAATTCTGCACTTAGAGCTGCTGGTTTCGTGTCTGAAGGTTTTGGTCTAGACTGGGAAAGCTCCACCAATAGACAGTTCCTTTAAAGTCTAGGAGATGCTTATGCAGAGCAGGAAACTCTTTGAAAAAACTATTACTTTGATACAGATTCTGTGTGCTGACAACTGAGAACAGTATTGGCTCAAGAAGAACCTTGATCCAGTATGCTGATAATGAAGTATTTACCTTGTTGGAATAGCTGAGTATCATGGGTTTTTTTTCCAGAGAAAAAAATAACAATTTTAGAAAAACGTAATCCAGTGTCAAAATTCCTCAGAGGAGTTAATATTTGTTTTACGGTTCCTGGCTTCTGTACCCCTTATTTTCAAATATCCAGTTAATTTGTAAAGCTTATCTTGGAAATACAAATGGTGTCTCTTTACACTCCAAAGAGATCTTTTCTGTAATCATGTTGTCACTCTGCAAAGGTAGTGAACTCCAGGTCTCTCTGTTTTTATGAAATACTCTGAGAATCACTTCCTTCAGAGGTGATTTAGGAATTAAAAGGTGGGCAGGGAAAGGCAGACACAGAATATGTACTTTATCACGTTTCTCGAAAGAACACTGATTTCCAGGAGAAGGAAGCTGCATACTTTAGATGTTTCCAGAGGTTTTTTTTTCCAGTACCTCATCAGTACTGTCAAACTCAGTCTGTAAAAATACTCAAAAGGTCAAGTTTATTTGTAGCAGTACATTTCTAAGTGGATTACATAATGTATTTCCATCTGTATAATGAAGATCAAGATTTAACTCCAAAAAGTAAGGCAGACTCCCCTAGGAAGAAGACTCCTGCCTGCTCAAAGAGGATGCTGTTCCAAGAGGTGCATGAAGCATCACTTTTACAAGAACCACTTGTAGCTAACCTTTTTTCATAAGAATGGTGCATTTCATGTCATAGGTCAATTGGCAAATGAAGGAAGATGATTTGCTCTTTGGCTAATGACATCTGAAACTCTTCACAGTCATCATCCTGAGAAGGATACTGGGCCAGGCAGCTGTAGTTAGAGATATGCTGATGGAAAAGGAACGTTTACCTCTCAGCATTGATTCTGTTGTTCCTCAGGATGCTAAAAAAGGATGAGACGTGTTTGGGACAGACAGCTCCAGCTACTACTGTGTGTTAATCTTATAAGCAGTGAAGCGTATGGCAATGTATAGCAGCATATGCACACTGACTAAAGCTTCTTGAAGAACTGTTAGAGATTAAGTAACTTCCATATGAAATTAATGTAAGAAGGACTGCTGGAGAATATTTTATCATAATACTTATTTTGGAGGATTTCTGGAGTAGCTGTGCTTACAGCTAAACATTGTTACCCCAAGGATTTCCTGTAACAGAATTTTATTTGAACGGGGCCCTTTTTACAGCATTTTAAGCACATTCCGGCTTCCTATGCTTGTAAATATTTTAATATAATAATGCCCTTATCTCAGTGAAGCGGCATCAACTAACAGAATTATTGGCTGCACTACATCTAAGTAGTCTGCTAGAAATATAACTTCAGTAAGCATCAAAACAGTTTTGTCTACTTGGGATTTTCCCACACTGGGAACTTGACGTTTAACCTTTTGGCCACCCAGCATGAAAACAAAATGTGCTACTTTTATCTACATGGGAGCGTATTAAATAAGCCTCAAGTCAAATATAAACGAAGGAAGTAAGGAACAGCATTGCTTTGAAAATCTTTTTATTTTAATAATTTGCACAGATTCTCATTGATGGAAGACAGATTACTTTGCAACCAAAAATTCAAAGAAACTCACTTGAAATAAATTAAAGATTAAACTACTGTAACAGAACGTATATTTGACTGCAAGCAAAAGGTACTTTTAGTAGTAAATGTTGGCTTCTTTAGCTAAAATAGTCTTACCTTTATCTCAGTTGGAAAAAGCTATAGAACACTGATTCAACTTGGAACTCTGCAAAGTTATGGGACTCTATGTGATATTCTTGGAGCTTTTTGCCTCACATGCATGCACATGCAGCATATATATATTTATCTATTTGTTTTGTAAAAGACATTGCATTATTTGTAGATATTCTGAGAATCAGGGAGTTGGGAGTATTGTACTGGGTTTTGCAGATTACTTTTGCAGAGTTTTATAACCTTGTAGGCATCAGTTTCTCTGCCAATGTATCTGGCATTTGAGCTTGTTTCTATGGGAAAACCAAATCTTTTGCCACAGAATAAAACTTCTGAATTACTGATTTACTGTAATACAAGACTAGCACTTGGCAAAGAACATTTCTTTTGTGTTTTTTAAGAGAAAGGGTAATGATGTCATGGTTTATCTTCTGCACTTCTACTGAGCCTGAGCCATGTCATTACCAGTGGTTGATGCTTTCAGATAGTTTGGGGTCATAAGTGCTGCAAATTTTTAGGAATTTTCATTTTGCTCTCTGAGCTCGTGTCCTGTGTTAGGCCATTGTGCGGCAATGTAGAGTTACTATATGGATTTCACTAGAAAGTCATACAGGTTAATTTGTGTTATACCAAATTCAGACAGATCTTATCTCTCAGATAAGACAGCCAGTAAGACAAACATGGGACCAGAAATGGAGGTTATCGCATACTTCAAGGAATTTCAAGTAATACGTGGAAACCTGTGGTGAGGGCACCAGACTTGTATTTTGACTTGTCTCCAGTGGTAGACATAGGACATGAAAGATGGGAATGGGTTTTGGACACTGATTTTTGCTTGGTAGAAAACCTTGATTTTGTTCATTCAAATTTTTTGCTGTGAATATAAGGAGAAAATACAGAGTAGTTCTGAATTTCTGAATTCCTTGCAGAAAGGTTCTGCAAGGAATGCTTTCAAGGTTGGTAGACTTAAAAATGTTGAGTGGCCATAACAGACTTTCTTCTAAAGGATGACTACTCTGTGAGACACATGGTGGCTTTAGTTGGCCATCTCCAAATACAGTATTTCCAGAAAATAGTTTTTATGAATTACATTAAGTCCTTGAAATATATTGGTGAGAGTGCATTAGCATAATAATTTCATTTGCATAATAAATTTTGCATTTTTGAGGCCTTTTCCAGATATTTTAGGCTGTTTGTAATATATTTGTAGCATAGATTTGCAGTGGAAGCACATATAACTGAAGAGTGATAGCCTCCATTCAGAGAAGTACCCTGCGAAATTACTATTCATCCTCCAATTTAATATTTACTTACCTTGATTTAATAAGCTGATGTTAAAGTGGACTTTCTATTGGAAGTGTTTCACTCTGTTTCCTTTGCCTGGTGATGGTTTGCATGTAAGTTCTGAATTTAATCCATTTTAGAAAGTGGTTTGAAATGTCAGCTCTGTGAGAATTGGGTATGTGTATATACATTTCTGTGTTAGGGGGATAACAAGAAAACAGGCAGAGATAATTTTTTCTCCTCAGCTGATTTAATCTGAGTTTAGAAGAGTCATGCAGTCTCTGTTCTTAGTTTTGCAGAAGGCAGATGGAAGCCAAGGGCATGCATAACAGCACCCCAAAAAGGTGCTGTATTGGCTTTGCACTCCTTCCGCAAGGACATGGCACAGGAGGACAGGAGGTAGGAAGTGAAATACAGAGGAACAAGGTACGTGAGTTTGAGGGAGGAAGGGCAGAAGGATGATAACCAGGAGTTTTTTGATTACAACTCTTAATGCTGAAGAGTTTTTTGAGAATAGGGAGAAGATGATATATTGTTCTTGAGAGCTAATGAGCTTCAGTCTTGCATTGTTTTATTTACTTCATGAGTTGCAAAATTAGAAGGACAGAAATTCTGGCTACTAGCTAGGTTCTCCGTTTCAGCTGTGGCGCTTTTGTTTTTCTAATAGTTCCCATAACAAAAGTGGGTTGGTGAAGATGTGCAGATAAAGAAAAGCTAACCTACTACACCTAAAATGAAGACAATACTGCTGTTGGGAGATTCGTGACATGCTGCTTGAAGGAAATGGCCGTGTCCAGTTTTTAAAAGGCAGAGAACCATAACATAACATGATACAAGATTATAGTAATTAGTAAGCAGGATTGCCAAGAAGATTAGTAAACAGAGCATAAAAGAAAAAATCTCCCCTCTTTTGTTTGTCAAAGAGATGTACTTTCATGAAAGTTTTTGAAGATTGCTGATAATTACAGGGAGATTTAGTCTGGATAAGCTCTTGAAACTTCAAATGGAAATTGGAATCTTACTGAATCTTGTTCATTCTTTCACCAACAGTACCTTCCCTGAGGTATTGAACGTCGACTTTCTGTGTCTTGTTCATGTGTCTGTTGGATTTGATACTAATGCTAATAGTATCAAATAATAATAATACTAAATACAATAAGATTGCCTAACCTGGCCATAAATGTGTATTAGATCAATTTAGAGTGATTGCTGTCACTGAGATTCTCACACTTGTCTCACTGGATTATGATATGCTAATGTTGGGGAAAATGGGAGACATTTCATACTTAAATGAATGCCTGAAGAGGTGCAAATTGAGGCCATACTTTAGAATGGGTTGGCCTTAATTTAGCATATTGATTAGTTCCTTATAATTGCAGCTTTTATGCAAGAGAAGGTTGCTGTATGATACATAAATTCTTAAGCAGTAATAGAAAAATGAAAGCTATAAACAAGAAACTTGGACAAAAGATAGTGGTATTCCCAAGGATGGTTTTGTCAGTTTGCTAAGTTATGTTCTTGCAGTCTTCTGCAGCCAAACCTGGTTTTTATTTGGACATTTAATGTATGGACGAGTTGTACACTTAACTGTATGCATTAAGCCCTGCGTACGTTTGTTTGAATTCATGTTGGAGCAGTAGCAGAAACAACGTGGTTTGGTTCTTTCAGATACAACCACAGTTCAAAATAAAGTGGTACTTTTATTCCTTTGAATAAAATTGTCCTTGAGCTTGCAGTTTTCCCAAAGCTTGCTGCTGGAACAGGTGATAGCTTCTTTGCATAAGCCGCAAATTTCCATGGCCTAGGTTTTGAAACAGCTGTTCTTGTGGAGTAGATCCAGGCATTTATCTGGCTAAAATTTACATCACCAAAACAAAAGTTCTCAGTTAGATCAGTTCCCTTATCCAGTTTGACACGTGGAAAAATGAATATAAAGTGCCAGAGCAAGGGCATGCAGGGTGTTGAGCTCTTTTTGGTGGTAGGCTGAATTCTTATCAGTTTACAGTGACTTTGAACTAGAGTGTGGAATGCTGACATTGCTATATAGTCAGAGTGAAACTGTAGATTGGCTAAAATGAGGCAGAAATTAAGGTTTTGCAGACCTGAGTACTGACATGAGTTAAGTTTAAGCGTGTCTTGAAAATTCCTTGTTTGCAGAATGTTATTTTATGTTTATAGTAGCATAGAGTACTTTAGATAATGTTGAAATATGTGTCTGAGAATTTTGCAAATGCTTTTCGAAGTGTCTCAAGCAAAATACTAAGCAGTAGTATCTGAGATAGTGTGAATTTCTTGAGAGAGCAAAGAATCTCAACATGTTTTCCAAATACTAACAGTGATCAAAACTAAGGTGATATTTCTTAAGTGATACATTATCTAAAGATTCTCCTGATTATGTATGATTGATTATGACTGATTACAATTGATTACACCTACTGCATGTGTAATACGGCCTTGAAGCAGTTTCTTTTCTGAAAATTGACTTTGCAGAAATACAGCTTTATTACTCGTGCTTACAACCTGCATGTGTACAAAAGCATGTTTCTAGTACTGATAAAATAACATGTATCAAAAATAAGATAGATTATTAAACTTCAAATACGGGGATAATCAGTTAATGTCACTACAAGCTCTGTCAAAACAATTGAGTCATGTAAATCCCACATGAAGGCATAGCTTGAATGCCGCTGGACTGCTGAAGGATCAGCAAGACCATAAGATTCAAGCAGTGAGATAGGACAGAAGTATTTTGGCTTGCACATGAGTATGTTGGAAGAGAATTCAGCTTTTTTCTGTTAGTCTAAGTAGGTTTGTTGGTGTAGCTGTTAGATTATTCTTTTTTTCCCTCCCCGTATTTAATTTGGTGATAATTTGAAAATCCTAAACACCACAAAGACCAGGTTTAGAGCTGCTTCTCAGGCAGAAATGCAGTATATTTATATGCAAAGTAGTGTACTGAAAATTAGATGGTTGTATAAGCATTTCTATTTCTTTCCATGACAGTCTTTTCCATTGAAATGAAACGATTTCACGCATGCACACACCTACTAAAAGGAATAATTTCAGAAAGACTAGAGACAATCCAGAAGGAGAAGCACGCAGTCAATAGTCTCTTTTTCCTTCTAGAAGGCTGGTTAAAATCTGAACTGTTGAAATACTGAGACTCCCATATATAAATTCAAGAAATTATCAGTCTTCTGTTACAATGTGATTATATATACATGATTTTTTTGTTTTCTTTTCCAAATAGAAATTGTTTGACTTCCTTCAAAAGTAGACATACTTTTGATCTGTCTATTTTACACACATAATTTAATTTCCTAGTTACAACTGAGGCCATAAAAATTTGTTTTCTGCCATAATCTTACTAATGTGAAACCTGAAACCTGTTCTTAGAAAGGTTTTGGAAAACAAGTTTCCATTCGTAGTTAAGATCTCACGTCTTACTGTATGGAATTTCAGACATCTCCCAACTTATCTTTGTGTTTATATGCCTCTCTGAAAAACAAAATGCATTTACCTGTTTTATTAGTTGTTAAAAGAAAATATAAACATTAGTTAAACCAAGTGCTACTGATTGCATTTTCTTAGTTTGACACCTGAAGAGTTTCAGGGATTCTGTATGAAATGACAGGAACAGTGAGAGCAGTGGCAGCTTGGGGTATTTCATAGGTAAGATGAAATGCCTATTTTAGCATACTGGGAGGAGTTAGCTATATCGTTTTACCTTTTATGAAACAGTTTGTGAAAGATATGTACTTTTCATTTCTGAAAAAAAACTTCAAGTTACTTACATTTTCTTCAGGATACTGATTCCATGAAGTAGCTTGCCTCGTTATGGGCTAAGAGAGGTTTTGCATAGCGGTAACGTATTTTCTGTTAAAAGGTTGGACAGTGTAACACAAAGGTGTAATAATTTAGAACACTTACAGTTTTGTACTACTAAGTTTACACGTCAATCAGATGGATGGTAAACATACCAGAGACTCCTGACATCTATGAACTCTCATGAGGTGTGAACTTACTGCCATATGGTACTTCTGCAACTCTGGAGGAGTCATTGTGCTTTTCTCTTCTTCTGTTCCCCCAGGTATGGTAGCTTTAATTGCATTGGACACTTGATACAGTTGTATTCGTAGAAGATTTACATTGGGGTACATTATGGAGATGTCTTGCTTACTATTGACAACAGCTGTGCTCTACACTAAGAAGCAATATAAAAAGACGTTATTCCATTCTCTTCTGGAAATGTCAGAGAAATAAATAATTTTAGCAGAGTTGTTTAAAGTTTGACTGCCTAAGTTATGTGGATTTCCTTGAGTCAAAGTTGCCCCTTCTATGATTCAAGAGCCTAAGTTCTCTCTTTTTCTTCTTCCGCTTTAATTTTTTTCTGAGCTTGGGTAGTGTCAGCAATTTGAATGCATAAAGGTTTATTGCTAAAATTGTAGAAGACTGAAAATGATAGCAGTGAAATCCTGATTGTAGTTTCAGCTCTCACCATACAAAAGTATTTGGATGCATGTACCTTATGAATTATCACCCTTATATTTACAGTTTCTTTATGGTGAATGGCAGTGGAAATTGTAAAACAAAACTTTTTTTGTGCATTAAAATTGTTTCCTTCTGTCTTTCAAGGTTACAGAAAACAGATCAGACCTTGAAGATTTGGAGCTTTATGCAACTCCTCGGGAGCAACGGTTTCGCAGGTTTGCCAGTTTAGAATTTGAAGGACAGCTATATATGACTCCATACGACTTCATTCAGGCTGTCACAAGTGATGAGCCCAAACGTAAGCAGCAATTTTATATTGATTAAATTGTTAGGGAAAATGCCATTGGTGTCTGTTATTTTTCCATTTGCTTTTCATTACTACTTCTGTTTCTGATTATGGTAAAAAGGTACTGCATCTTCCAGAATTTTGTTTTTAATGGTATCCCCAAGTGCATACAATTAGTATCCTGATTGTTATTAGATTGCGAACATCTGTATACTTGTCATTATTTAAATGTTCTTGTCTTAGAGGTCACAGGTAGCTCAACAGGCATGAAAGACAAGAAGTTCATTTGTACCATTTGCACTGACACAGTTACTGTTGCTTTTTTTTTTTTCCTGAGCAGGTCAGTATAGCTGTAAAACTTATCCTCCTCCTCTGTGTAGTTTCTGTGTAAATAGGCAAGATATGAGTTCCCTAAATAATTTAGGATAATTTTATTTTGCAATTTTTGCCATCTTAAATTGTATCTGCAATCATGTTGGGATTTTTTTGCCCTACAGAGATTTTACAACCATATCACATCTTTCTAAATAACATGCTTTGACTAAAAGGTTCAGTCCCCCAGGGGATCCACTTTCTACGCTTAGAAGTTGCCAGAGTTAGCACTATGTGTTAATTAAATTAATGAAAAATAAACTATCAACTTTAATTCACCAATTGTAAAATGTTTGCTTTAAGTATCAAAGAGTGACTAAATAGTAAGGTGATCTACTTCTGATCTAGTTTGATTTCCTGGCCCTCAGGCTTGCAATGCATTGGTAGCAGCACACAACTTCTGGGGAAAGTGGATATCTTTGCTCAGGTGTGACATATATAATAACTCACTTTAAGTCTTTCTTCCTAAAGTCTATACCACAAAGCTAGTATAGAGAACAGTCAAAACCAGCTAAAACAGTCAATGGAGAGCTTAAAGCTCTGCACAGATGTTAGATTTTTCCCCTTTGTTCTCTTAACAGTAACAAAACAAGAGGAAAGAATTCAGCCGTGGCATATCAGTGATCAAAACTTCTGTAACTTTTGAACAAAGATATAATCTCATTGTAACAATGAAGACAAAAGCTTAGATGGTGAAAACTTGGAAAACTTTGAAACTCTTTACCAGAAAGCAGATCTTCATTCTCTTTTTTTAGCTCTGCAGTTAAAAGAGTGGAAGCAGATTCCTTGTCACAGAAGTTAATACAAATACACATCAGCATTTTACATCTACTTCCTCTGCCCAGATGTCCAAGTCCTCCTTTTTTTGTTAGTATGGAATTGAGTTCCACCACATATGGTCATGAAGCATTTGTGCCATATACTGGACATCAGTTAAACATTTCACTTCAACTCAATTTCATGACAGTTTGATTGGCTTGAGCACACTGTTTGTATGATTTGCTATTAGGATTTTTCCCTGCTAAAGAAATACATGTTTCCTGCTCTCTGACAGCAAGTATTTAGATTTGAAAACCAAACCAAACCAAAAAGCATTAAGCTCACAAGGATATTCTGTTCACCTCATGCCAAAAGTGAAGAAATCTGGAGTTCAACAATTAGGCAGCCTTCTGAGTAGAGTGTGGCAAATCTTTCATGTACCAAATTCCTTCCTGTGCATACAGTTAGCCTTTGAGACTGAAAGCAAAACTAACCTGCATGTCCTTTAGTTTTATAGACTAGTATCAGAGATTACATGACTGAGATAGTTATTTTGAGGGATAGTGCAAGAGGCTGTAACTAAGTAGAAGTGGATGACTTCATTATAGCGGAAGTCATATTGTGTGGGACATTTGGAAGAAGGCTGACAACTAGGAAATAATAGATGGAGTAGATGACCTGCAGATTACCACTTCGAGCTTTTGATCTCCCAACTATATCAATTTTAACCTTTGTACTGCAGCTGTGCCAAAGTACTGCTTTGTCTGTTTCTGGCAAGTCTTAATTTTCTGCCTTGCTCTGTTGAAAGTAGTAAGTTTAAGGAAGGTATTTTTCTGAATAAAATAATTTATTCTAAGCATCTTGTTTTGTATTTTTGGATTGTTCTGTAAATAAGCTGCAAGTTGTAAATAATGGAGTCCATTCAGGCTGACACAGTAGAGCATCTGTATTTTGCAGGAAAAAAAAAAAGAACATTCACCTGGGTTGTTTTTGTGGATGAAGACTAGAAAGGTCTTGAGTTTTGTCAAAAAGCAAAAATGCCCTTTGAAGAGTATTAATAGTAGCTCTTTATGTCTGCTTTTTAGAAAAGCTAATATTACTAGACCTGAATGAGATTTGTGATGGAGTGAATACGTCTATTGTGATTGATTTACTTTGGAAATCTTGTAAACCCTACAAAAGTCAAGAGGGTGTTCACTTCCTTTTTTGATTAAACACTAATACTGTAAGAGTATATTTTCCTTTATAAAATGTACCTTTTGACTACAGATGGTTATTATAAAAAGAGATATATAATAAGTGCTGTAACTAACTTGCTGATGACTTTTTGGTGCAGGCTTTCATTTGGGAAAATACAATAGTTCTAGCAGTCATGCTTGTTGCATTTTTATCATCTATATATGTGTTTATATATTTAGAAAGCCAGTTAAGAGAAGAGGAAATATATTTTGTTCCCTTTAGCTCTAACTATAGTAATATAGACTAATTCTGAGCTGTAAGATAAATTTTCACTTGCTTGTCCAGAAAGAAAATCTATATATCATGTATAAGACTGGGAAATTATCTGATTGGAAAGTTACATATATTTATTCTGCAAGTTATTTATGGTAGGCATGAGCATATATCAATTTGTACAGCAAATGGGGTTGTTGAGGGGGTGGGGGGAGTATTTTGTATTTTGAAACAAGACTTTAATTGGTGTTAACAAATTGAACTGAAAACTACATGAAAATCTGCTAGCTCATGTTATAATGTTGCTTGATGTAATTTCACCATAGTTAGAGTGGGATTTGTAGACAGTCTTGGTGCTAACCTTTACCGAGATGTAAAGCTAAAATTTCAGTAAGTTTCTAACCATGAACTAATGATAGACTATAGTGAGTAGCTTCTTTATTGTGGTAATTACTTCATGGAGCATGGAGTTCATCATAAGGAAGGGATTTCTAATACTAGAGTGGTTTGCTCTATAAAATGTGCCTTTACCAACCAAAAAGTTATGGATTACCACACACTATGGTACTTTTTGTACCTTTGTGAATTCTGATATGCATAGTGCTTTATCTTAATATTGAATCTGTGCATGTTTGTCTTGAGTGTGACGATGAGCCTCTTGGATACTTGTAGACAACCGTTGTCAAATGCAAGTGTCTTTGCTCCTGGAGTCTGTCATGTAAAGTATTAGGAAAAAAGTATATGCTCAGTCTTACTCATCAGTTTTCAGTGTTCACAAGCAGTTCCAGTTCTGAGCTGGGGGCCCTCTTCAGCTCCTCTGTTAAGACTACTACCAAAACATTGAGCCTAACAGAGGCTGCAAAAGGAAGCATGGATCTGAGTTAGAAGAAATGGCTAAAGGGAGTCTTGGCACCTGCTGTAGTTTCAAAGTTTTTTCTGTATTTGCTTTAAAAGGCATGAGTAATCCCTGAAGCAAGAGGCAGAATCCAGGTCTCCCTGCAATCTGCTGTGTAATACTGCTGCAATCTGCTGTGTACTGCTGCTACTAAATAATCATAGAATCATAGAATAGTTAGGGTTGGAAAGGACCTTAAGATCATGTAGTTCCAACCCCTCTGCCAGGGGCAGGGACACCTCCCACTAAACCATGCCACCCAAGGCGATGTCCAATCCAGCCTTGAGCACCACCAGCAATGGAGCATTCACAACTTCCCTGGTCAGCCCATTCCAGTGCCTTCATTTCATAATATTGATAACACTCATTAACATGAATTCCCTGTATTTCCTGTTTAATCTTTTAATAGTGTATTTTGGAGGTAGAAAGTATTTTTTCTCACTGAACCAGAGTTGGATTAAAAACTATGCATCTAAATTGGTTCTTTAAAGTTACGAGTTTATGTATGTATTAAACTAATTATTTCTTAAATAACAAAAGAGAATATTTTGGAATGAGGTCAAGTATTATCCTCATGCAATAGAGAAAATAGCTCTTTGGCTGGAAAACACAGTATAGATGAATTCCAATTTTTATGACACCACATTGGCATAACTAAATTCTGTGCATTCATAACTTTGTCTTTTGTTGCAGGTGCTAAAAAGTGGCGATCCCTTTCAAAGCAGGTGGGAAATAATTCCTGTGCTGTCTTACAACCATAGATTTTGATACAATTACTCTCTTTCATGCAGTAAACTTAGAGTCACAGGAGAAATAAGGGACTCTTTTAATATATTTTTTTAAGAGAGAAAGAGACTTTAATTTCTAAATTTTTGTCACTTCACACTCAGCTGAGTGCAGAATCTCAGATACTTGATCAGCTGTGCCTGTTGTGGTGGATTTACTGACTTCCTCAAGACTGTGTCAGTTCCTTCCTCAGCCCGCATCTGACTTGAGTTTCTTTAGTGTCACAAATGTAGCAGGTGTATGAAAAACTGCTGTTTAAGTGCCTCTTATTTTTTTTTTTTTTCCACATTTGTGCAACTGCAGAAAGACTGTCATTATCCCTGTATTTTAAGTAAAGTACATTCATATTCATGAGTGAAGTTTGCTTTAGTTCAGGTTGAGTGTTTTAAAAGAACAGTTGCTTGGAACTTGTATGAAAACCTTACTGAAATCCAGGGGAACTTATCCTTGGCTTCAGTGAATATGAGCAGTGGTGAGTAATTTCAGCAGCAAATCCATTACATGTCTCTCTTCAACTCGCAAACAGTATTCATGCGGATGAATATTTCTTGTAATAATCATGTGTGCAAAATTTATGTATGTGCTTGAGTACTTCCAAAGTCATTGTGGTAAACTGAAGTTAAATTAACTGGCAGATTTGCATGCAGTTCCTTGTCTTTTATATTGATTCCTAGTATTTACTCATGATTTGTTAACTATTTCATCAAATATTTAAATATGTACTTTTATCTTTTTTAAATCTTATTTTAGGAGCTGAATCAGGTCCTCATGGAGACACCACCAGTTTGGAAAGGATCATCCAAACTTTTTCGTAACCTTAATGAGAAAGGTAAGGGATAGTAGTTCATTTTCCTGAATCAAATTATCATTTGTATTAATTTATTGTGGCTGAAGTGATGTTATAATCTGAGTCACATCTTCAACAAGATAAAAAGCATTTGTTGCTTTCCACATTTTACGACATGGAAAAATATTCTTTAGTCTCTACAGTGTTTTAATCATTCCATCTTTCAGCTGGGCTCTTCAAGTGAATGGGTATCGTAGAGTTTATTAAACTGATGTTTGAATGTTGCAAATTCAGTTCACTGTAGCAAAGAATGATCTATAGACCATAGGTAAAATACTCAAATAAAGACACTATTTCTTTACTTTTTTAATAAGCTCGGTGATGTGATTATTTTTAAAGACAGTAATGATATCTTATATCACTAAATAAGCATTTTCTTCACAAAGAGACAGTTTCAGAAATGCTGTATATCCCTTTAAATTCTGCAGATAAGGGCTTTGATAGCTTTTAAAACACATTATTGGTAAACTAAGAGCCAAGAGCCACATCTGGTCTCTTTTTTTTTTATGATGGCTTGTATGCAGACATTTGAAAGCTATTTGTGATACATAATCAACATATTCCTTTGCTTATATTCAGAATGGCAAAGGTCTGGTGGAGCATTTAAAAATATTTTAAAAAGCAGCTGAAAGTAATTGCTATAAAATAAAGATGGTTTAGGAATGTTTAAAGTAAGCATGCCAGCAACAAAATTCCAAATTTGTACGTGTAATTGATGGATCTATTTTAAGTGTAGCTCAAACTTACTAACTAACAGAGTAAGTATGTACGTCAGAGGAGGATCTCAAGTTTGAATCTAGTGCATGGAGGTGCTTGCTTTTTTCCTGAGTCTGCAGCCAGAACTCCAGAGACGCAGAAGCTGGCACATCATTGCAGTGTATTTTCTTGTTATTTTTCTGCTCTAGGCTGCTCTCTATATAGTCAGAACAGCTGACTTCTGAAATACTAGTTACATAAAAATTCAGCTTCAGAATCTGTTACATCAGTACATTACCAGTGGAAAAAAAAACCCCTGTATATGCTTAGTAAGTATGAAATAAAATGTCTGCAGTGTGCAGTCTTAATTCAACAATATCTTACTTCAGTTTTCTGCCGGTGAAATTCTGCAGAAGTTGGTGGAATCAGAGGACACAAAAGTGGCTTCGTAATCTGGTAAAATTAGTAATAAGCTTTAGCAGTTCCATAGCTTTTCAACATCCTTTATAAAAAAGTGAGTTCTGTTATCCCTGTGTATAGTTAATAAAAGGAAAGATGATGGGTCTTATGACTGACAAGTTCATTCAGTAAGCCAGTGAAAGGAATGCGAATAGAATTTTTTATTTTGCCATAGATTGATTTAAATCAGATGAACCGCATACATTTATGCAGTTGTCATTAAGTTTTATGTTTTACCTTGGAGTGACCTCCCTCTCTTCTTTTTTAGTGTAAGCTTTTTTTTCCATTCAGTGTCATTTCAGAATCTTTCTCCCTTAACACTCGCATCAATCAACCAGAACTATCTGCAGCCACAATATACCAGTACAAACAAAAGAAGAGAATGCTTTCAAGGCCTTTTATATTGCTTTCTCAGTAGTACCTGTGAGGGACTACTTAACACACACACACTTTCTTCCTCTGTTTTACAACAAAGAAGGTGTCATCAAACAAACAAAAATACATATTTACATCTATTGACTGGCTATTAAAGAGCTCTTTATATCACTGGATGAGAACCTTTGAGATGATCTGATTTCTTGATGGCTGCTTGTCCAAACAGATTCAAGCAGGGCTTTGAAAAACAATTTCTGCAAGCTGCTGTATAAAATCAAGAAGAGAAAGCATAAAACATGTCTACTTAAATGCCTGCATTTAATCTTTGCTAACCTTCAATGTGGAGCTATGTGTAAATTGAGGAAAAGAGTAGGTGGTATTAAAAATTCTTAGTAGTCTTCCTTACTAGATCTACTTGCAGGACTATAATCTTGATTTTGAATACTTAAATTTGCTCTTCAATCAAAAGGTGGGAAAAAATTATTTTTTTAATGACTGGTAGTTGGATGGGCAGTGTTTCAGCTAGTAAAGGTTGAGGGGTTAAGATCTCTGGGGTTGGATATTTTTTCTTTTGTGTTTGAGGATAGGCAACCTGATTCTCTTGAAGGTGTTCCTCTTTCAGGACAGTTGCTTTTGGGGAGGAGTATGGAAGTATCATTGAAGGTTTGGGGTCGCGTTTGGAAATTTGGACAGATCCAAGAGAAATATAGCTGAGATTTTCATATCTCAGCTATTCAAGAAGACGGAGAGTCCCTCCTGCATATTACTACAGTACAGATTTAATTTAGAACTTTTGGTGCTGTAAATATTAGTAGAAAATGCCACAGTATCTTACTTTAGCAGTGTTGGAAATCCTGATCTCAAATGTGTTCAATAAATGTAAAATCTACATTAATGATACAGTATTTTGAGTCTTAATTGTACAGGTTTTTCAGTGAAAAAAAGATCAGATGACTTAACTGAACATGTAACAAAGCATGTAACGTCAGATTTTAAAAGATATTTAAACATCCAAAGATGTGGCTGTTTTTAGGAAAGTGTTTGCACCTGACTTGGACTGAAATCAAGGAGACAGCCATTAACTTTTGAAAATCCCAGCTGATAGACATCTTTACTCTCAGGCATCTAATTACTTGTTTTTTTTACTCTTTTGAAATAGTCTACTATTGTGGACTGACTTAACACTTTTAGTTTTGGAGGACAGACAAAATCAATTGGTTAGAAATCAAGAACCAGTTTTGCTAGTTCAGCCTTAAAGATCATTAAAGCTAAAGGCTTTTGGGAAAGCTACAAGTCACTGTTTTCAGTTCTTACTGAACTGTAAGATGCTTCTCTTTGTTGGTGCTGTGGGCATTCTGCAAGGTTATCACTATACCCCACAGCTAGAAAAGCATGATAAAAAAGATTATGGTACCAGACATGTTATTTGGATATTAGCTTCATCTTTAATTTAAATTTTTCCTTAATCACTGCTGAAGACAAAAGGAAGTGCCGTTCCACACTGTGATTGCCTTTTGGCATCTAATGAAAGATTAAAAGCTTAGAATGTATTCCTAAAATTCCTTCTGAACATAAGGAAGGGATGGTACAAGTGTCTCTGACAGGCTTTAAAAATATTTAATAAAATTTATGCGTTCATTTAATATAAGTTTTAATATAAACTTCATGTAATTATTGTGAAAATGGTCATATAAGGACAACCCAAAATCTGTGATTTCGTAAGTAACATGAAGCTAAGTTTTCAGTTAATATAGGGCATGCACTTAGGAAACGTGTATTAAAGTCAAGACTTGTATTCAGATAGTACGTATCAGGGGGAGCACTGTTAATGTTCTCATACTGTTACAGAGTGTTCTGAGGCCTGGGAAGAATACAGGGATGTTGTCCAGGAAGCTAGGGACCAGGTTAGGAAAGCTAAGGCCCAGTTAGAATTAAACTTGGCTAGGGATGTTAAAGATAACAGGAAGGGATTCTATAGGTACATTGCAAATAAAAGATTGACTAGGGACAACCTGGGCCCCCTCAGGAAGCTATCAGGAGAACTGGCTGCCCTGGATTTGGAGAAGGCTGAGGTCCTTAATGACTTCTTTGCCTCAGTCTTCACTGTCAAATGCTCTGACCACACCACCTAAGTCTTGGAAGGCAGACGCAGGGACTGTGAGAATGAGGACCCTGGGCCCACTGTAGGAGAGGATCTGGTCCGAGACCATCTTAAGAACCTGAACGTATACAAGTCCATGGGACCTGATAAAATCCAACCTCGGGTCCTGAAGGAGCTGGCAAATGAAGTTGCTAAGCCACTGTCCATCATATTTAAAAAATCATGGCAGTCAGGTGAAGTTCCTGACGACTGGAAAAAGGGAAATATAACCCCCATTTTCAAGAAGGGGCAAATGGATGAGCTGGGGAACTACAGACCAGTCAGCCTCACCTCTGTGCCTGGCAAAATCTTGGAGCGGATTCTCCTGGAGGGCATGCTGAGGCACATGAAAAACAACAAGGTGCTGGGTGACAGCCAGCATGGCTTCACTAAGGGGAAATCCTGCCTGACCAATCTGGTGGCCTTCTATGATGGGGCTACAGAACTGATGGACAGGGGTAGAGCAGTTGATGTCATCACCCTGACTTGTGCAAAGCGTTTGACACTGTCTCAGATGACATCCTTGTCTCTAAGTTGGAGAGACATCAATTTGCTGGGTGGACCACTCGGTGGATAAAGAACTGGCTGGATGGCCACATGCAAAGAGTTGTGGTCAATGGCTCAGTGTCCAGCTGGAGACCAGTAACGAGTGGTGTCCCTCAGGGCTCGGTGTTGGGACTGGTCTTGTTCAACATCTTTGTCAGTGACATGGACAGTGGGATTGAGTGCGCCCTCAGCAAGTTTGCCGATGGCACCAAGCTCTGTGGTTCGGCTGATATGCTGGAAGGAAGGAATGCCATCCAGAAGGCCCTTGACACGCTTGTGAGGTGGGCTGATGCCAAACGGATGAAGTTTAACCATGCCAAGTGCAAGGTCCTAGACCTGGTTCGGAGCAATCCCAGGCACAGCTACAGGTTGGGCAGAGAAGAGATTCAGAGCAGCCCTGTGGAGAAGGACTTGGGGGTGTTGGTTGATGAGAAACTTAACATGAGCCAGCAGTGTGTGCTTGCAGCCCAGAAAGTCAGCCATATCCTGGGCCGCATCAAAAGGAGCATGACCAGCAGGTCGAGGGAGGTGATCCTGCCCCTCTACTCTGCTCTCGTGAGTCCTCACTTGGAGTATTGTGTGCAGTTCTGATGTCCTCAACATAAAAAGGACAATTGAACTGTTGGAACAAGTCCAGAGAGGGCCACGAGGATGATCAGGGGACTGGAGCACCTCCCATATGAAGATAGGCTGAGAAAGTTGGGGCTGTTCAGCCTGGAGAAGAGAATGCTGAGTGGAGACCTCATAGCAGCCTTCCAATATCTGAAGAGGGCCTATAGGGATGCTGGGGAGGGACTCTTCATGAGGGACTGTAGTGAGAGGACAAGGGGTAATGGGTTCAAGCTTAAACAGGGGAAGTTGAGATTGGATATGAGGAAGAAATTCTTTCCTGTAAGGGTGGTGAGGCACTGGACTGGGTTGCCCAGGGAAGTTGTGAATGCTCCATTGCTGGCGGTGTTCAAGGCCAGGTTGGACATAGCCTTGGGTGGTATGGTTTGGTGTGAGGTGTCCCTGCCCATGGCAGGGGGTTTGGAACTAGATGATCTTAAGGTCCTTTCCAACCCTAACTATTCTATGATTCTATAGTCAATGTATTCCTCCCTAAAATAGTCAAACCCAAAGAAAACCCCTCTACCCCATAGATCAATATTTTAGACAAAACTCTTTGACCAGCTTGAATACAGTTACACGTGCACAAGTATGAATATGAATATGCATATGCAACAGAAATTGTTCTTCTTGTAAGTATATTTAATATTTTCAAGTTAGATGTGAAGACAAGATAAAACTAATATGGCATAACTTTTTTTTTTTGTCTTCAGGTGTGATATCTTACACAGAATATTTATTCCTCTTATGTATTTTAACAAGTAAGTATTTTTAGAGTGAAAAAAACAACCAAACAAAAACCCACCAACAAAACCAAAAGCTTTCTTATAAATTTGCATGTTCTGCATGCGTTGTATGTTATAATACTCTTTTCCTTCCCCTCTCCTGCATGTCATGCGTCTCTGCGTCCATTTAAACCTCTCCTGTCCTACTGGAATCTTGTGTCACATTTCATTTAAGTGCTTCATTATCTAGAACACCTTTTACTGAGGTGAATGCCTTTTACTGATGAGAAAGTTGAGCCATATGCTTCAGCTAAGCTTTATTTAAGAGCTTAAATTTATTTTCTTCTTTGAATTTCCTATAGAAATTCTAGCTGAAGTTCATAAAGGATACTGAGTATAGGGAGAGGAGAAAGATACCCATTATTACGGGGTTCTTTCAGCTGTTAGTCCATAATGGGTGACATCAGTGAGACAGTGATAAAATACAAAATTTGCCAAACTGAAGTAAATGTTTATTTATGTTAGAAAATACTAACAAAATTGACTACTTATTCTTCTGCCCCTCATAAAACCAAAGTAGAGGAGCTTAGAGTAAACTAAGCCTGATACAGACTGTTTTGATTTTTAAAGAGGTGTTTTTTGGGAAGGAGCAAAATGTTTCACTTCTATTCTGTTTGTATGTAATTAAAACACTTTTATAGAATTCATTAGTGGTTTTTTTCTCCAGACATGACCTGGATTCTCACTATGAATCAGAGCAGGAACTTGACCCTCAACTCTTACAATCTAACTGTTGGATCAATGGATATTCTTCCATAGTTTCCTTGTTATCTTTACTAACTTCTGGGCATTATTCATCCATATTGCAAATCATTGAGTATCACCAAAATGTTGCCTAAAGCCTCACTTATAGTTAACCTTCAAAATCCTCGTATTTCAGAAGTAATTCAAAATTCGAGCCTAATTTTAAATTTCAGGGACTCTAGGCATATAAACAAGAAAATTCTGGGTCTTTTTCAATACATCATTTGTCTGACCGGAAGTTGCATCTTGTACCTTTTTTTGCAAAACATTTTAAAGTGTCTTTTAGAATGCTGTGTTTTCACAGGGAATTTATTTTCTACGAATGCGTGTTTTGTAACATAAAATGGACTCTAGTTGTGAGCTAACACTCTTAACTACCCAACCGGCCAGTACTGTGTGATATTTTTTTAAATATTTCATGTTCTATTTCTACTGTCTGTTTCCCCTAATCTAGGAGTTTGTGAGCATTCCTTCTGTTTTCATAGCATAGATAATACTGTTTTACAGATGTTATTATTTGCATTTACTGTGTACACAGATGTATTAATTCAAATTAGTTGAGGATATGGCTGTTATGAAGACATCAAATAATGTCTTGGAGTTTTATATTTGATTTCTTTCCAAGCAAATAATTTAATAGGGAATTTTTTTTGGCAGAGCCACATGCAGGTTTTAGAATTGCTTTCAATATGTTTGATACTGATGGCAATGAGATGGTGGACAAAAAGGAATTCTTAGTGGTACGTATATTTTCAGTCTTTGAATATTTTTATTTACTTTTGAATTTCATTTTTTTTGTCTTCAGTAATCAAGGGAACATGATCTATTCACTGAACATAATTGTTTGTGTCTTATTTAATGTAAATGGCAAATGTAAATTGTAAGCAGTAGCTCCTTATTACAGCACACAGGTGAGTTGCATATGATTTCTGAAGCTTAATTCCAGGTTTTATTCTGGATCTTTTTAGTTGCTACTACATTCACAGGTAATTAGTGTCTTAAAGTTATATTGTTGTATCACTGGTCAGCAGAATAATTTAATTACCATAGTGGTGGAGGGACTTGCAAAGGAATCTTTTCCTGGCAGTCCACTTCACTTTGTCATTCATTTTGCATATAAACCCAGGTGACCTTAAAATATTGACTGACTTAATGTGGCACTATCATCTGTTTTGGGCAAGATTTTTAATGAAATAAAACATACTGTATATATATATTCAGCCCATGAAATCCATGTGCTGAAGCAATTTGTTAAGCTGTGGTTCATTAGTTTCTTTTTAAGGAGAAAATTCCTGATAGCAAAATTGATTTTGGGCTGAGTAATTTTCATTTGCGTAGGAACAGTTGGCAGGACATCTAGAACTTGGCAGTAGTTTCGTTACACCCATGGTTTTGTTAATTACAAATCTGAATTACAGTATTTTTCAAACTAGAGCTTTATTCAGTTTATTGCTTGGAAAAAGCAGTTCTGTGAATTGTTCTTGCTAGTTATTTAATCAGAGAGTGTATTTCTCTTCTGGTTAGAAATCCGAACAGTTCTAAAAGGCCCAGAGTTTGAAAGAAAAATTGGCTTATTTCACATCATTGAGATTTGTTCATTGAGAATAATTTGTCACTTGACAGAAAATCTTCAAAAAATCTTAAATGACCCACTATACTTTTAGTTTTATCATGATAAACCTGATAATTGCATCTTAAAATTCTAATACTTCATCATTTTCATGGTAATAGGATCCACTAAGTACGGGAGAATCATGTTTGCACTGACAAGTGTAGAATTAAAAAGCCTTGGAACAAGAGGGCTATTTCTGGTTTATGTTAATGTCATTTATTTTCTGATTAAAAGAGAAAAAGTGAGAATAGTTAATGCTATTCTAAATTAATGTCACTGATGTAGTAAAAAATTGGTAATTTTTTAAAAAATCATTAAATGCTGAAGATTACTCACTCAGCACTGGGGCTTCTGATTTTACCACACCTACATGGTTTTACATTAACAAACTCCACAATGTAGTATAAATCAGAGTTTTCTAATTTGGTAATATCCATATGCAGCAGATGTCTGGGATTACTCGCTTATGGCAGAAACATAGTTTTTGACATTTTCAAAATTAACATTTAAGATTTTGTGGTTGGTGGTTTAGACAAGCTTTCTGATGACTGCACAAGGCCTTTATTTTCTAATGAACAAGTACAGGTGATTGATAGAATAAAAATATAAGAATTTAATCAGATGTTTATAAAAATGTATTTGCAGAAGATATCAGTTCTTCATACTTTTTTTTTTTTTGGTGTAGTTGAGTTTTTAAATAAATACAGTGGAACATATGAGAAAAAGACCACTGCCTTACTGAAGAAGAAAATGGAGCAAAACATAAAGATGAAACAGACACATGAAATGGATTTCAGTTTCAGGCCATGGTTTATCTAAAATGAAGACGTGCTAATTTCTTGTGTGCTGTATCTTAATTGGTTTAAAGTCAAGTTACAAGGTTTGATTCATATAAGCTATGCTAACCTAAAGAAAAGGGAAACAAACTGAACTTCCCTCAGTTCTCCTTTTCACAGAAGCGAGATCTGAGATCTTGTGAATTGTGGCGTGCTGATCATTTTTTGTATTCCAGTATTAAATGTACACATCTTTCTGATTCTTAGTTCCTAACAACCATCTCGTCCCATTGAGGGAAGAAGCCAGCAAACATTGGATTAATTGGCTAAAGGAAAAATAGAGGAAGAAGGAAAAAAAAAGGGCTTTCATGATTCAGTAAAGTGGAATGTGATGGACTAGGCCGACAACTTTTTTCTTTTTTTTTTCTTTTTTCATTTTTTTCTTTTTTTTTTCTTTTAGAAACAGCTTCCATTACAATAGCTAAGTGGGAGGAAATTGAAGCAGGGGGCTTTGTCTTTTGGAAGCTGATGCTGAAAATTAAATAAGTATATGAGGCAGGAAGCAAGAACAACATTTAACTGTGGATATTTAATCTTTCTTTCTAATTATGCTTCTATAGTCCTCTTCACATCTTGATTTTTATTTGCTCTCTGCCATGGTTCCTGATAAAAACTTCTTTTTATTATTCTTTTTCTTTACCAGTCTTGGTGGATAGAAGAAAGCAGAATTTTCAAACATTAGATACACTGTTCTCCACCTATTATTGTATTTAACAGATTTGTATAAATTTAACCTGATCCTAAATGCTTGATTACCGTGTCAGTGACCCTTCACAAATTACATCAAGGCCTGTAAGTCAGAATATTAGACCTAAAGTGAGAAAGACTAAAATAAGTAGGTAGATAATGTCTGTGTAAATAAAAGTAAATATGAAAATCAAAGTTGATTCAGTGATGCTGCAGCTGTGATAGACCTGGCCCCAGAACATGCATTTGGCATCTCTACTTGCTTTGCCTGCATGTGCATCATCTCCTGTGCGCCTGGTAGCAGGACACTCTTTAAGTGTTGCCGTTTGAATTGTATCAAATATTTGAGGTATACTTCTCCATTGATTACAGTCATAGAATTGGAAGTATAGCTAATACTATTCAGTTTTGCAAATGAAGAGACTTTGAAGATATCAGTGTAGGGATTGCATGCAATTCTTGAAGAGTACATGTAGTGAAGAGTTGAAAAACACTTAGTTTTTCTGATAATATCTTTAGTGGTCATGTAAACTAATTCCATGATGTTCGTTCTTTCCTCTTTGCTTATGTCATAGGGTGGAGGTCAGGGAACAGAAGGATTGTGTTACCTTGTTACAGGAGATCTTGGCTTTGCTGCTTTCAGCAGTCAGTCTCATTATCCTCTTTCAAACAGTGCTCCTATGAAAGTACTCCTAGATCCTTTTTGCATTCACTTTTCTACTCACTGGTATCCTATAGCACTTCTTCTGAACAAAAGATCCATTTCCAGAAGTTCAGCAAGGGCTTTAATGATGAATGCAACAGAATCCTACTCCCTTTGCCTCCCTGGCAGGGGAAATACATCCAAGGATGCACTGCTTTTTACTGATCTTTTTTGGTTTTTCAATTGCTGCTACTCTTCTCTCCTGCTTGATGGCTTGTCACTTCACTTTTCACAAGGTATTTTCTTTCTACTTCTCTCTCTTCATTTACTTTTCTTTTTTCCACAGTTTAGGATTGCAAGCAGGGTAATACTCTAGGCCATCTACCTAAATGTCCTATTGTGACTCTTGTCAGCATAGGTTACGGTAATCTGTGACCACAGGTTTGCAAAAATTGAGAAAAAACATAACAAGGTCTGTAAATTGATCCCGTACTCAAAAACATATACACACAATATTCTGCTCTGTTCTGGAAAGAGACAATTCCAGAACATTGTAGTCAATTTGGGAAATTCGTAAAGCATTATTTATAAATTCATTTGCTATTTAATCACTAAACACTGTTCATGTATTTCAGTGGTGTTACACCCCTGCAGTAGACCTTGCTGAACCCTTTGTCTGAGTAATCTGCCTTCCCTGAAATGCAGTATTCTGAAATTCAGTTTGATAAATTTGCTTGTAGAATTTATCACACACACTCTGTCTTTCACATTCTGATCCCTGGGGAGCTCTGTGTCCATGTCACTACAGTATCAGGTTTTTATCAGACTTCCGGAAGGTAAAATCAGGTCTTTGAAACAACTGCCACAATTGTGTTTGTATGCTGTGATGTTTGGTTCTGAAAATACCGTGTTCTAGATAGAAGGATTTTTTTAGCCACAGAATTTATTCTTTTTCTCTTCCACCTTCAGATTACCAAATGCTGCAAGTGGCAGAATGGTATTTTCATGTGCAGGTTTTGAAAGCTGAAGTTTTTTGGTAGAGATACAGATGGCATCATATATACTTAATACTGATCTGTCTTGCAGTGAAAAGTAAACATTGTGACACTTTTTTTCTAATTGGGAATATTTGCAAGTATTACTATAAATAAAAATAGCTAAAGAAAACAGATACTTAGCGAAGAGAACAAACCAGTGCTTGGAAGACGTTGTAATTTCAAAAAATAAGTATGCTCAAGAATCTGTATGTTTTAGATCCGGTATTTGAGGTTTTCTCAGAAGTCATGTTTAAAGCTCTTAAAATAGGAGAAAGTTGTGAAAGGGGTATTTTACAAGACCTGAAGGTATTCTTTGAACAGACTTGAAAAAAAAGGGTATTTGATAAATTATTCTTGAGTAGTAGTTTGTTGCTGCTGAAAGGGAATGTTTCACCCCCACCAGGTGTTTGCACTCCTCCCTTGTGCCAGCAGGAGTAAGAACTGATCTGGCTGGAAACTAACAATAAGAAAAAAAGATCGATCCATCTGACTACATAGCCACACAGACACTAATTCGTACCTGAGAAGAAAGGATGTGCCTAGAGGTGGTGAAAAAGACTGAAACTTCCCCTTTTAGTATAGGCTTGTTTAGCTAAAATGTAAAGCTAAATAGGATACTCTTAGTATTGTGCTCCCAAATAGAATTATTAGCCTTACCTTGTGGAGAGAACATTTCCTTTTTCCTTTCTGTGTAATGGTTAAGGTCACAGGAGGAACATGAAGGCATTAATATGAACAATAAAGCACCACTGAAACACTGATATTTTAATTACAGTTTGTAATGTTCCTCACAATGAATTATTGTTATGCACGTGAAATAGCCTAAAAACTGAGTAAGAACAAAATGGTTTGTTTTTAGCTACAAGAAATTTTCAGGAAAAAAAATGAGAAGAGAGAAAGAAAAGGAGATGAAGAAAAACGTGCAATGCTGGTAAGTAAAATTAGAATAGTAACAGCTGGTAGTTGGTTTTCTGGATTTTTTTAAATTGATATAGGATGAAATTGTGTATTTCATTAATCACTTTCTTTTTTTCAAACAGTAAATTTGTATCATTAAAATAATAGGCATAATTTTAAATGTCTAGAAAAAAAGCAGTATTTAGCCCAAACTGCAGTTGTTTAAAAACTTCCTGTTTGAGTGGTCTATAGAAAGGAAAAATTAGTGTTTTAATAGTGTATTACATATTATGACAGCAGCATTGATTCCATTTGGAGTCTATAAATTTAGGGAAAAGTGAATAGTAATGACCCAGTGTTACTGTCTATGAGGGTGAGAGCTCTCAGTGGCAAGACCAAATTATACTCCTGCTCATAACTTAACTGAAGCTGTTTGTGTAGACATACTGATCCTGATGCTAAAATAGCTGATGAAATATTGCAAGTAAACTTAGAGTTTATATTCAGATTTACTTTTTTTTTACTAAATGCTGATTATGAGCAATGAAAATCGTTTTTAGTGAAATATTGGATACTCTGTAATGTTGGATTTGCGGTTTTTATGTGCACAAGAAAGGTAAGTCAGACAAGTCTGTGGTGGTTTGTCTGGAGTGTGGCAGCAGTAGCAGGATCTTATTTTACTGTTGGACAGGTAAAATCAGGGACAAGTCCCTGTCAAGCTCAGAATAAAACATGTTCGTTTACAATTTGCATATTTATGGCAAAAATTCTCTATCACAAGAAAGTTTTTGTCATACATGCAAAGCTTCACGTAGTGCCCATTATCTGAAACCGTAGGTGCTTGATCTCAGGTCTTTGTCCTGAAACCATAGGAAGTTTGCCTTCCAATAATTAACTACTTTTCAAACCTTCCCTGAGCATAAAAAGGGACCTTTTCTTCCCACCAAGAGGGACCTGTCCTTCTCAGTTTTTCAGAACTGTAGGTCAGTTGTTGAATCTTTCATACACTTCATTCTAAACAAAGGAAACTTACACCTAAAGGAAGAGCTTTAGGCAAAAGTAAGGATTGCAAAATGGAACCTTTCTCCTGAGGGTAATCTCTGCAACTCTGTACTTCTCTTTTGAAATTCTGAAGAATGAGATTAAAGGATGAAGCATTTTTTTTTCACTGTAATTTTAAAAACAAACAAATCTAGTAATATATAAAGTAAATTTATGCTTGTCTTAACCTATTCTGTTGTCTTTTTTTTTTCCTCCCCTCTTCTTTTGGCGTCATTCTGACATGTGATACTTGGTTTGGCCCATGTTTGCTGTATGTCAGCGTCTTCAGCTGTATGGATATCATACTTCTACTAACAGTGTATGTACTCTAATTATTTTCAATGTATGCAGTCTTCACCAGTGAGGTGAAATAGTCTGCTATAAGAAAATTAACTGCATTTTGTCTGTTTCATCAAGTAAATTACTTCTTCTAATCAGTAAAAATGTGATGGATCTTTACTTGCATAAAAGATAGTGCATGCTTGTTGCCTACATTCTGAAACAGGCAAGCCTATCCGGAGGAAAGGTTGCTCTCTCTATTTATATAAAATGAAGGAAACGTTATTTTGAAGGGAAAGGACAAAATATGTCTTAAGAAATCATAGACTTGTTTTTAACTAATGTGTGTAATTTAAGTCGTTCTGCATGAGTCATTTGATCCAGGTCTCTCTTATTTCCTTGTGTATAATGTGAAATAATAATTAGTCAAATGAATCCTTCACCTCTTAGTTCCTCCCCCTGCCAACAAAGAAACTACAAGAGAGCTTTTATAATTTTGTGCTTCGCTTGGGAAACAAATAAATAAGAACTTTCAGTGCTGAACAAGAACAGGATTTACAGAAAATGGTCCCTGTATTACACAGGTGATGGTAAACTTAACTTTTCAGTCAGTTTTGAGGAGTGAGAGAGAGAATTGGTGAGAGAGATCTTCCGGGTTTTTTAATGTCTTAATCATGTCTGATTAATTTTCGGATCACAGCAGAAGTCAAACTGTTGTAAAAAAAAAGCAGATATTATGATATTCGAAGTGAGGGGAGGGAACCTGTGAGAACTAGACAACTAGTGAAATTCCAATTTTAAAGTCGGTTTCTTTATATAAGTATTCACAGGAATGCACAGATTTATTTCCTGTGAAGTTAGCTCATACAATTTGGGCAGTATGCAGAAAGGAAGTCTGTTGAATGAAAAGGTGCAGTGACATGATGTAGATGCTGCAGTGTTGTGAGAATAATGTAGGTAATGTAAGGCCTTATGAGTCAATGGATTTTAGATCAGGCTTCACTGCAGTGAAAGATGCTGTAGAATGGTTGCCATAATGCTGTGCTGCCTCCTGTTTTAAAATGAAACCAAACTAGCTAGGCTTTCCTACTCATATAATAAGTTTAAGCTTTAGTAAACAGTCTCCTTCTAGACTCCAGCCATATCCATACTCATTATCAAGATGATGCCCAGGTGTGCTCCGTGCTTTTCTGCCCTCCTGCGACCTGAATGGAGATTACCATGTAAAGGAGAGTCAGATGTATAGGAAATCACAGTATCTGACAAATCCCCCAGTCCAGAAAATTGATTATTTTTGGTTTCTATTTCTCCTACTGAAACAAGAAGTGTAGTAGCATTTTCCGTTTGCTTTGTTGTCCTGGGGAGTTGAGGATACTTAAGACCAAGGAGATGCAGCCCTAAGACTTTTGGGATAGTCCAGACTGTTGAGCCCTCCTGCTCACTTAATCCTTCAAAACAGTTCTAATTTTTTGAGAAGTTTCAAGGTCTAGTCTATAAGCCATAGACTGCATACCGTGACAAGTGGGTTAAGTATTTCTGTATTTTTATTTGAATAGGTTAATTCTTTCAAGTCATGTTCTGGGGCATATTGCGGCTGTGTGTTGAGGCTACTTCAGCATGTATTGCATGACTGTTTTCTCTAGCCAAATGCTAACCAGGACATGATAATTATGATGAGATGCATGTAAGGCAAATAAAATGTGCACACCTGTAAGTACTAATTCATTGGATAAAGTAAATCTCCAGTAAGAGAACCAATTCAATGAACACTTAAAATAGATAATTACAGAATTGTATGCAGAAAAGAATGAGGTTTTTATTCACATGACACAATTAAACATCAAAGTGTAAGAGGGAAACTGCTAAGGACCTAACCCTGTACACACTGAAGTAAACAAATTATATGAGTTTAGCAGTTTAGGACTGAGTGGAGTTATATATGAGAATACTGCAGCCACGGTGCAGGAACTGAATTGAATTGGTTAGTGGAGGAAGTACGTAATAGAACTTGTAGAAACAGTACATAAAATGTTGATGTAATGTAGAATACATGGAGACAATAAACCTTTAAGTCTGTACTGTATTCTGTATGATAACAGTGTGCGTTTATACATTGCACAGCAGTTTAAATCTAAGAGAGCAATGTGCGCTGAGTCAAAAAAAAAAAAAAGTTTTTATTTGTAGTTAGAAGATTAAACTCATTCTGTCTTTCTTTTGCTTGCCCAGATGGATGTGAGTGGGGAGCCCTGAAAGTAGGAGACCTAGTTTAGATTACCTTGTGGAGGGAAAGGAGAAAGTTCATTCAGTTGCAATAACCCTAACCAAGTTCAGATAGCCTTCTTCTGTCTTTAGGGTCACGTTCCCTAGGCTTTTTTGGGGTGGAGGGGTGTGGAGGGGGAGGAACGTATTGCATAGTCTGCCAAGACTAATTGCAGGATAAAGGAAGGTCTGTTTTAATAGGGGAGGATTTTTTTTAGGCTTTTAAAAATAAAACATTTCAGAGCAAAACGTAAGTGTATTTTACTTGGAGAGATTAATCACTTGTTTTCTATTCAGACAAGGTAAGTCTGATCATCAGATGTGCATAGTGTTTTCTGGGTAAGTATGTTTCAGTTGAAGTTGGACTTATGAGACTTGTATTTTCCATTTGCCAGTTGGTGCAAGTATGTCCTGATTATTGGATGAAGGCAATTTTGGATAGCTAGCTGTATTGTAATATTTATATTTGGAACAATGAGAAATTTTATAAGTACATAAATTAATGTTTTTTGGGGGCAACACAGAATTGTTTAAAAAACCAATAGCAAAATACTGAATTTAAGTGGATGTTTTCTCTAATTTCATTCAAGAAAGTGCAGTCTGGTGATACTTTTTGCACAGCCAGGTTATGAGTAATAAGCAAATAGCTGTAACAGACCAGTGTTCTTTCAATTTATAAATATAACTGGATAGAAATTTCTCTGTGTAGAAGCAAAGAAAGCAAGCCATGCTATTGAAGATCAGTTGGGAAAAGTTTTAAAGTCTGTAAATGGTTGTTTTCTTCTTTGTTGGTTTTCAAACAATTGTGCTTCTTGAAACTTCTGCAGGTCCTTAAAACAGAAGGAGAGGACCTTGTTCCCAGAAGCTATTGGGATACTTTGAGACGTAGCACAAGCCAAGCACTCTTTTCGGACCTTGCGGAGGTATAAGCCAACCTCTGTCTCTGGTCCATAAACACACTGCTATTTTATTTATTTATGTTCTGATTATTTTTCTATTTTATGCACTTTGTTTCTTCTCTTCCTTTTAATTATTGAAAAACCAAAACCAAAACCAAACCAACACTGAAAGTTCTAAGGTGAAATAAATTTGGTTCCATGCAGCGGGAATACTAGGAAGTTGTAATTTCCAAGTAAAAGCCAAATTAGCTTTTGAAAGACTTGGAAGATCAAATCCTCTTCAATTCTTACTGTACGAAGCATTTGCTAACACCAACAGTGACGATATTTCACAGTTAGGGAAGTAATTCAGGAAAACTTTGTCACTGAGGCTTGGTTCAGTGATACGACAACTTTAATGAGAGTTGAAGCTCTCTAAGCTTTTAATTTTTTTAGGTCCTTAAGGTGCTTATCTTCACAAAAACAGTATCACACAAAGATTGCTTTAATTGTCAGATCAAACCAGGAATGTTGTAAGTTATATTAGTTAATCTTTTTTAATATCATGAGATCCTTATGGAGGACTAGCAATATCACTGAGCTGTCAAATAAATTTCCATAGTGCTTTAAATTCTGATTCTTTTTCATGAATCTGCTTTCAGATAATTGAGACATTTATTTGTATTGATCATTTAAGTGGGTCAGAAAACTAGATCATTTAGGCTTTACTATGCCCCATATAGTTAGGGTGCTTGCTCTGCTGGTTGTGGCATTAAAGGGCATACAGCAGCTCCCCACTGACTCTGATCACAAATCCCATGCTTCATAAGCAGGATCATAATGAGAAAAGAACAAGGAACTGAAACAGACCTCCAGGATAAAATGATCTTTTTTTTTGCTTTGTAAGCAATGTGTGCTCCATATTAAAAGTAATTAGTGTTTTGTCCCTGCTGTTCCTCTGCAAAAGGTATTGAATAACCTTGGGATTTGGATGGACTTTTTCTAATTTCCAGGTTAAATTTGCTCATAGTCCCTTTATACCAGTCTGTTGTCCCTTAATTTTCATAGGGCTTTTTCTTCCTTAGTGTTAATCTTCTTACTCATGATTGTATTTATAAATGCAGTCATAGCCCTCAGTTTCAGTTATCATAGGGTAGACACAGTAAGGTTTTTGGTTTTTCTCTTACAGTAGAACTTATATTTCCCAGGTATCAAATAGGCCTTCTTTGTACCTCTCTCAGCTTGAGTCCATTTGCCTTTGAACAAAACAAAATGTAGTGTTGCAGAATTCAGTTTTATACTACTATTTGTAGCAATACTCACAGTAATAATACCTTCATAGTAATCTTGCAATAAAGCAGTATACCCAGCCTTTCTTTCCGTGCTCTTTAATTGATGATATCCTGTATTAGTCCAGTTATTAGTCCTTATTTCTTCCACCATATTTTAAAACCCAGAAAATCATCATTCTTGTCTAGTCAGACATAGACGAGAGAGCGGGCCACTCTTATCATTAACTATTTAAGGAGCTTGAGGAACTGAGTTTTCTGAATTAACTGTTGTCTTAATCTACAGTTAGCTGGCATGGATTTACTCCCAAGTATAGGTGGACTCAAGTTCGGTAATTTCTACACATCTTTAATTTAAAGAGAGTTTTTTTACACCTGGTGCCTTAGACTAATATCTGTAGCTACAATGTAATCGAAGCTTAGCAGCAGCTATACTAAACATTGATTTAAATGATCTGTAAAATGTCTAAAAGGTCTCTCTGCTCATCATTTTATGAAGAAAAATCATGTCCTGCATTTGCTCCATTGACAATTTCCCACTTCTTACCATAATCCTCTTTTATCTTTCTTGGGTTAAGGTTGAGCCAGCTGGCTTTCATCCATATTCTTATCTCTCTGAGGTACTTCCACTACTGAATAATATTATAGCCATCTATACTAAGAAAGTGGCATAAAGCTAGGTGACACTGGCATCTGTGTTATTTCATAGCCTTTTGGAGAAGGCCTTGTGTAAGTTGAAAAGGAAAGTAAATAAGGTTCCTTGTTGTGGGAATCAACTTACAAGGTCTCTCCTTATTCGTCGTGCGCAACTTCTTTCTAGGACAGCTTACAGTACTGTTTCAGCTATTCCTAATTTGCAGCTGTACCGTCCTGTTGGAATATACCAGTTATCACTGAATGCAGTTTGTGGATTTATTCTGAGATTTCTAAATGAAACTGGGAATCAGCAGAGTGATGATGACTGTTGAAAAAATCAGGGATTTGAAGCAAGAAATCTCTTATTAATTCAAAGCATCATATGCATACTTCATTTTCAGAATTTGTTGCTACAAGTGGACCATCCCTTATGAGAATAATTTAGTTTTAATCCTCTCTAATCGAAAGCTTGAAATTAATTTTGCAGAATATTAAAATAGATTTACTGCTCTTCAAGTTAGGAAATTGAGAGGAAAAGATGTTGCCGTTGTGCAGCAAGCCAGTAATGTAACTGAAACACTTATCTCTCCTGTTTGTCTCTTTACCTGTATTTGTATTGCAGTTGTGTAAAGGTAAAGAGAAATGAGGCAGGGCTTATTCTTATTTAAATGACTGCAAAATATATTAGATCAAAATAGAGGCTCATTTGTATATATGGAAACAGGTGTGGTTGTTTCATTTTCACTGATCTAAAATACAAAACTCAATTTTTATGAACAATAGATAATACTTTTAAATGATGAAGGCTTTTTTTTTTTATCCTTACCGCTTCAGAGAGGATTTATTTAACGCTGTCAAGTGCAGAAGTACCACAGGAGTAGTTTTCAGTTGCCTGCAGTTCTGCAGAGAGGCATAGTGGGTTGAGTTTCTGGGGTGAGGTTTTTGTGTCGGGTTTTTTCTTTTAGAGGTTGACCAATTGGAATTGTGAAAAGACTTTCAGATTGTATTTTTTAAATAGTTCTTTAAATATGGGTGAATGCAACGTAATTCTAAGATTTTGAAATGTTTTTGCAAGATGAAAGTCTGTAATTTAACATTTGATATCTTTTCAGTGTACTTGAGGGATATTGTTTGAATATGCTTAGGGGTTTAATTGCTTAAAAGACATAATAAATCAGGGTATCTGCATTTCAATATATTGTGTCCTGTAGTGGAGGATAACAATATTAAAAGACAAATAATGATTGCTTCTCTGAATTAGTTTGCTCACTTGAAGAGCGGAGCTGCCTAAATTGAAGAACATGAAATATCTCTCTGCCTACATATACACTGTGTCATCATATTTCTCCCTGGAGAAGAATATGAGGATAAAGAGGAAGCTAGAGTACATGAAATACAATCTTGAGAATCCTAAACTGATTATACGAAAGTACAGAAAAGTCTCTCTCATTTCTTTAGTTGCTGGCTGTTGAAAGGAGTGGATTTGTGTTGTTACTGCCTAATGTTTTTCCTTGTTGCTGATACATGAATACTCCTAATGGGTATTGCAGTTTACATTTTTTACAAATCAGTATGTAAATTTGAAATTAATATATTTCAGAGAATGTAGATATGAAATAGTTTTTCCTGGTACATGATGTTGAATTACTGCATACTGTTCAAAATTTTTTTCCTAGTTTCTTCATGTAGAGTTTCTCCATCTGTTATGAACTTTATTTGAAATAAAGTCAGACTTAAAGGACTCTTTAAGTCCAGCTTGCAGGTTCATATATGCAGATATTCATAGATACATATAAACAGTTTTCTATACTTATAGTAAATCCCATAGGCTCATAATCTATGACTATGGTGATAAATTAGTAGTTGCATCTCCCATACGTACTAGGTTTCTGTACTGTGTATTCTGTTTTGTACTTCCAACAGTAGAGTTGGCAGGCACACTTTTGAAAAAAATATGGTGTTGCTGATGGGTGGTAGCTTGCCTAGGAAGAGCAGAGACTACTGGCTCCCACTCTTTGCTTTACTTCTATCTTGCATTTGTAAGAAAAGGGAGAGCTCGGATAGAAGGTTCTCCCTAGGCAGGTGCAGCAAGGAGTCTAAGTATACTACTTTTTGAACTTCAAATGTTGGCAGACAGACATTAATGCAAGATGGACATTGCCACGGTGGCTGTGGCTTATTTAAGACCCTTTTATTGCTGAGTATTACTAGCTCTTCAGTGAATCAAGAGTTTCTTTTGTAAAAGAGGTAAAATCAATGCATAGACATGACGTTAGGGGTAATGAGTATGCAGTAAAAAAGTGGAATGTTGGACAGTCACTGTACACAGATGATAGTTACTTCTGTTCATATGCATGTCTTATTTGCAACTCTTGCTATTACAAGTGGTCAAAATTAGTTGGCATTGCTATTCTAATTCTGCACCTTCAAATATGGTAGTTACTTATTAAGGAAATAGTATTAATATGTGTTCAAAGATTCCTGTGTGATGAAGAGACCACATACTCGATACATGAGGAACATTCTTAAGAGAGCGAGTCAGAATTACTTCATTATTTCAAAATTTCTTACAATTCTGTTGTTTTAAACGTATTTGGGCAATAAAATTTTAACTGTCGTTATCTGCTACTTATAGAAAAGAATCATATAAAGGACACCTGATTGATGTGAATGGGTTTGAAATACAATCCCATACTTAATAATTTTTAAATATAAAATAGGGAGTATATGAGGTAACATCCCTTAATTTCTTTGTAGTTGAATAATAGAAGGGAAAGGAGATTGTGTACAAAAGGATTTATTTTTATGGTTTACCTCAACTGACTAGAACATCTTTTCTTTTTTTTTTTTCACCCCCCCCCAAGTTTCTGATTTTCCTTTTCATGTTTTTTCCCCTTCATTGTAGTTTCCATTCTTTATATTGCTGTTTTAAGTTTTTCCTGCTAAATGCAATTAATAGCCTAATGCCATTTTGTGTGAAAATTGCATGACTAAATTCAGTTAATGTTTCTTAATACAAAACTATTTTTTCAGACTGTGAACATAAACCACAAAATCTTTTGAGAGAAATGTCTATTGTGATGATAGGCATTCTCAGATTTTTCTTCTGTAACTAATCCAGTCATGGCCTTTAATTTTTTTGTTCTAATATTTAAGCGTGCTGATGATATTTCAAGTTCACTGTCAGATACTACACTGCTTGTACACTTTTTCGGCAAGAAAGGAAAAGCTGAACTGAACTTTGAAGATTTTTATAGGTGAGTCTCAACTTTATCAATTCCCTGTAAAATACAGTTGCGTACTTGGTCTAATTAATATGTAATATATTATGGTACTATATTGTATTACTCAGACATACATAAAGTTTATGTTCCCTTTGTGTGCATATTATATATGCAAAGGACAAAATAAATCAGTAAGTCTACCAACAAAAAAAATCCTGTACTAATGCTGCCACATTTGCAAATTTGGTTAGCAGTTGTGTACATAGTTGGTTTGGGGTAGAAAGATTATACTTCAGCCCGTCTTTATTGTCTACAGGAACTCCTCTTAAACTTTAATTAGTTTTATTTTCTTCCCCTGTTTTTCAGTGCTTTGAAAAAAACTTTGTGTGCATCTCTACTCTTAGGGACATATTATAAATGTGAGGATTTTTCTGAATATGTTGTGAGGGCACCTTAGAACAGCCTCCTTTGGGAAGAAGTGAAAACAGTGGAAGCTATCGGCTTAATTATTACACCAGTTAAAATAGAATTTAAAAATATAGGGAGAGTGCCATAAAAACAAAGCCATAAAACTGTTTCTGTGTAATTGATGGATACAGTATTTAGTTAAATATTAGTAAATACTCCCAATGCCTCTTGTCTTTATAGCTATCACTTAACTGTGCATTCTTATCAATCAGATGTTTGTAAAATAATTAAAATTATATTATCAAAAGTATTCAGCGTTTCGCATAATATTAAAAACTGTCATTAAGTGAAATCGTAATGTGAGTTCAAAACAACAACCAGAAGAGATGGTACTTTTTCAAAAGGCATCTAGTGAAAATATCCATATGTTTCTGTAAAATGCTGTGAATGCTGAAGAGGTCAAAACCTAGGAGACATGGCACACATTCTACTGTAAAAGAGGGAGCTATCAAGTTTTATTCAGTGCTCCTTTACTAGCTCAGAAAAATTATTAAACTATGGACTGGTGAGGGAAGTACTGTTGTCTGTTTACCTTGCACTCATACTTTTGCCTAGACATCCTTTTGATTTTAACTCTTCATAGTTCTTGGAAGTCAAGTTATATATTGGTAAGGAGTGTTGCAGACAATGTCTACAGGATGGGAACCTTTGTGAACCTCTAACAAGGAAGTTACAGGTTGACAATCGGGTAAGCTCCCAGTGCAGTACTGTGACTGGAGTGCTAATTCCATCCTTGGGCTGTATAACTAGAACATCAAGCAGAATCAGGGAAATTATATTTCCTGTTTATATGTAGATGGTTTTATACTTACCCAGTTTTGGTGTCCAGAATATAGTAAATATGTTGTTAATTGGATGAATTTAAAGAAATATTCTGAGTGAAGAATTAAAAAAAAAAAAGAAGGTTAGGTTGAAAGGACATGAATAGTACAAATGTAAGGTATTACTATTTCATATTTATGTTTGTGCTTACAGATTTATGGATAACCTACAGACTGAAGTTCTAGAGATAGAATTCCTTTCCTACTCTAACGGAATGAACACCATTAGTGAGGAGGACTTTGCCCATATTCTTTTGAGGTATACAAATGTGGAAAATACATCAAGTTACCTGGAAAACATGCGCTGCACGATTCCTGAAGAAAAGGTAATTGTTTAGCTACAAGTACAGCAGTGGGCCACTGCATCCAGTACCAGTGTCATTACAGGAAAACATAGCCTTGTTGGACTGAATGTGATTCTGTCACTAAATTAATTGACACCAGGATTTTATTGTGGTCATAAACTCATGTTTTTCAGATTACATCCTGAATAAAATGTAGAAGAGTAAATAGCAGAGAATTATGTTCCATAGGATTTAGGTGGTACTGTTTTTGAAGTTTTGATAACAAAGCTTTATATTGCATGAATATTCAGTTTAAGCAGCAGAAACCATAAGACTTGAAAAAGAACCATTCTTTAGCAGTGAGGGGTTGGGGTTTTTTTTACTTCTCTTTTGCACAGCCACTGGAATAATACCTCTTCAGAAATAATTTACATTCTTTGCCTAGTTGTTTTATAGTCTTAATAATGGATCACTTCTGTATAATTATTGATGGGTATGTAGTTCTTACTAATTGCTGAAGAGAGAAAAGATAATAAAAACAGTACAGGTCATGAGGTCCTTTATTTGTTTAACAACCAATGGATTGTCAGAAGTGTACCTGAGAGAAAAGCAGTGGCAACTATGTATCAGTGGTAATCAGTAGGATAATGTTAAAAGTAGCTCTTCAAATAGAGGATGTTTTGGATATACTCCTTCTGTTTGGTTTGGAAAGATTGATGTTGCCTAGAAATGTAACTCTTTGAATAGTTATGTATTTTAATAGCATTGACAGCAGAGCTTGCGAAGAAAAGTAAAAGCCAGTTTGGACGGTTTGGGTTTGGGTTGTGGGGTTTGTTTGTTTGTTTGTTTGTTTTTTCTTTTTTTCTTTGAGGAATTGCACTGTAATTTCAGTCTACAGAGGAAGTAAGTTCAGTCAGCTGACCTGATAGAAACACACCTCACAAACCAACAGCTTTCTGTTCAAGTAGCTGGATTTTCTTTTTCTTCTTGTGATTGAACAGCACGTAGGTTCACTGAGAGGTGAATGTAGGTGGGGGGTAGAAACGGAAAGCAGGGCTGTCTGTTTTGCACCAGATTTAAGATGAACTGGTAAGACTGGGACCTCTAAAAGGTCTGCACAGCATTCAATATTCAAAGCCAAGACAGTGCACAAGAAGTGGTATAAAACTCTTTTTGCATGATTTGCAGATGTTGGGGTTTTTTTTTTGTTTAGGGTGGAATGAAGATTTCCATATATATGGGAATCTGGAAAAAATATATTTTGGGGCTTGTATAGCAATGACATCTTAGGTAACTGAAAAATTACAGTCGTAGGTATACAGAAATACTTCTTTGAATGGCAAAGGTTGAATAAGTAACTATAAGTGCAGACACTGTCTTTTAAATCAGGGAAGTAGTGGTGGAAGTTCATCTCTTAGGTCTTCCAATGCCTCTATTCTGACAGCAAGCCTTCCACAGTAGTTTCCTCTTCTTGATCTCTTGTGGGACCATCAGTTATGGAATACTTCCACCAGAAAGCTGTGACACGCAGTTACAGGTTTGCTTATGCTGCATTCTGGGAATGCCCTGGCACTTGACCAGTAGCATACATCAGTATGTCATATGCTATACCTCCCATAAGTAAAAAAAAATGTCATTTTTCATAGCGTCTTATCACTGACTTGGTAAATACGCTGTCAGTACAGTGGAAAAAGTAAATTCCCAGGCTTTTGAGAATGGGACTTTGCATCTTACTGCCATGGAGGCGTTGTTCATATATTTGCACTATTTTGCACTTGTAATAACATTGTAATTTGAAAATTATAAAATGTATGCTCTATTTTGTTGCAGTGATACACTGAAATACTAATACAAACGTAGGGTTTCCATTTAGAAGAAAAATTAGTCTAGCCTGTGAAGTAATAGGCAGCTACTCTCACAGTTGGCGATATTAATCTTCTGTGGCGCTATTTGTAGAAGCCTCTAAAGCAACACAATGATTATTTGGCGTAGTGCAGTCATGTTAAAATGTTCAGATGGCATGCTGCCTGCTCACAGGATGTTTTCCTCCTTTTGCTAACTAGATGCCAAGCAATGATTCATTTAAGCTGGCATCTTGGATTGCTACAAACAGCTCCTAAAGAAAGTCTGTGCATTTTTAACAGCATTGGTAGGCATATGTAACTGCAAGGTTTATGTATTCAGTTGTTATCACTGCTGATAATTCTTCTGGTGCATGTTGTGTTTCCATTTTTTAGGGTATCACATTTGATGAGTTTAGATCATTTTTCCAATTCTTGAACAACCTAGAAGACTTTACAATTGCAATGCAAATGTATAATTTTGCAAGTCGTTCCATAGGTCAGGGTAAGTATATTCATATAAAAATTTGTTGATAAAGATACACAACTGTTGACAAAGCTACAAAAATGTTTTGGAATTCCTAGTTTGTAGTTTTAATGTCTCAGGTAAATGGCTAAAAAGGCTAGGACTCCAGCTTTGAAAGTGTCGTGGGTTAAGCCGTAAATCACGCAGTCGCTCTCTCACTCACTCCCCTCTCTTTCTTCCCCCTGCTCCCGGCTGGATGGGGAGGAGAATCAAAGGAATACAACTCCCACAGGTTGAGATAAGAACAGTTTAGTAACTAAAGTATAACACAAGACCACTATTGCTGCCACCAATAATAATAATGACAAGGCAAATACAAGGAAAGAATACAATAGCTCACCCCTTCTAATACAAAGCCCAACCACTCACTTCCCCCTCCTTCTTCCCCCCCAGTCCGAGGGGGGGGGGAACTGGGAGAAGAATCAAAAGAATGCAACTCCCACTAGTTGAGATAAGAACAGTCCAGTAACTAAGGTATAACACAAACCACCGCTGCCACCACCACCACCAACAATGACCAAGGAAATACAAGGAAAGAGGAAACAATTGCTCACCACTCGATGACCGAGCTATGAACTGAAATCTTCCGGGTTCCTGCTCTCTGCTTTCCATCCTGGGCATGACGTGCTGTGGTATGGAATAACCTCTTTGGTCAGTTTGGGTCAGGTGTCCTGTCTCTGCTTCCTCCTGGCTTCCCCTCCTCCCTGGCAGAGCATGAAACTCAGAAAGTCCTTGGTCAGACCAAAACATCACTAAGCAGTAACCGAAACACTGGTATTATTCAGCGCTGTTCCCAGGCCCAAAATCAAAACCACAGCACTGCACCAGCTACCAAGAAGGAGAAGAATGACTGCTGCTGCTGAACCCATGACAGAAAGGAAAAGGCTCAGGTATATCATAATAGGTACGATAAAGGTTTACAAAGAAGTCATATAAGGGTTGGATAAGCTGAATGCAGAATAGTTAGTCACCACATCCTACAGTGTAAGAGTTAGGAGACACTTGATGACACCAATAAGAGATCAGTTTGAAGCAAACACAAGCATTCCTTTACACAGTGGGTATCTGGAACCTGACCTTCTACAAAGGTTGTAGAAGGAAATGGTGTCAGAAGGTCTGAAGAGGGATTAGACAGATTTTTGAACAAATCAGTAAGTGGGTGCTGAAAGAATTAAGCAGGTGTCTTCTGACTAAAATCATTAATACAATAGTTAAGATGCTTGGGGAGTGCAGGCGAAGAGTACATGAACTTATCAGACTTGTGTGCTCTCTTCAAGTAGCATCCTCATGGGTCTGACACAGTCACACAAGCATAATCCTACTTGATGTGACCTTTCCAAAGGACTATACTGTTTTCTGTGTGCTCTGTTTCTTAGGATCTGTTTTCAGATGTCAATTAAGTAGATGCCATTGGTATATATGTAACATAAGTTTAATTTTGATACTCTAATTTTGTTATTAAACGTAGTATGCGGGCTCTTACCTTTTGTATAAGATAATTGGTACCAATTAAACAGCATCATTTTATATCAGTTGAGAAATACTTGGTTTAGAACTGTGAAATTCAATCCTAATTTTCACATTTTCTTTTTTTTTTTGACTGCTTAAATGTAAAACCTCAAAAGTTTACTTGTATTTCGTAACATGTTGTCACAAAGTACAATTAAATTAATTCTATGTTTTGTTCTTTTTTCTGATGTTCTCTTTATGCAGATGAATTCAAACGTGCTGTGTATGTAGCCACAGGTGTGAAGCTTTCACCACATTTGGTGAACACTGTGTTCAAGATTTTTGATGTTGACAGAGACGACCAGTTGAGTTACAAAGAATTTATTGGCATTATGAAAGACAGACTCAATCGAGGGTTTAGGGTAAGGATTCTAATTTTTATAGTTATCTTAGTTGACTTTACTACTTCCACTATATACTTTAGCACCTGTAGTACCAGTATGTTGCAAATAGTATGCATGTTTAAAGGCATATGTTTTATAGAAACCTGGATCAGTATAGAAGATAAATTCCTTCTTAAATTCTTGACTTTTTTGTTAGGAGGCAATACATAGAGTACCTTTATAGTATACAAACTAAATTAGATATGGGAAATCCTCTGTTGCTTCTTCGATATTGTGTGATTGATAGATAGACATCAAGAATTTTGACAAGGGTATCTGTAATGACTGGGTTGTTTGCAGGGAAAAGAGAGTTTGTCTCTCTCGAACTCTGGCAGTTTAGTTAAAGGGTAGCCTCTTCTAAAACATTATTTAAAGTACCAAGTGTTGATAATGACTGTTAAAAACAGTTGCAGCAGAAGATAGTTTTCATTTTCAAATAAACAATTGCTGAACAATCCTATATTCTAGTTCAAAGATGCTTTTGATAATTTACCTGTCTGTCTTATATATCAAATTTATGATAAGGTAGAGGGCTGGAAATTACTTGCAGAAACTTTTCATAGGGAACATCTCTTAAATCACACCTTTTAGGTGAACATATAGGCCTTGCTGCCATCTTCAGGTTCTGTGTAGTAGAGGGGAATTTTATAGTAGCAGAAAATTTTTCATTAGAGTATGATCAATAAAAGTCACTTTTTCTTTTCTTCACATGGCAGGTGTTAACAATTTTTTACCAAATGTAAAATGGTGTTCTTCCTGACAGCGTAATCACTTAGACATAAAGCTGAAACACTATCATAGTTCCTGAATTCACATTCCAGTATGTTACTTCTGTATTATAATTTTACTCATTTTTAGTTAGCTTCTTCAATATAATTTTAGAACTTTTTGTGAAGTTGTGTTGAGTCTAATAGTCTACTTGTTATTGTAATATTATGATCAAATGTAAAATGCATTTGTAACAAACTTATTTCTTTGTTGGTCCTCATTTCCTTTTATTATGGTGTGGGAATGATGATTGTTTCATAACTTGCTTCAAGATGTTCAGCTCTATGTTTTAATTGTTTACTAACTGTAAGTGTGCAGTGTATGTTTAACAAAAAAACAGTCTGCTTACTAAGTAATTCTTGTAAATGTATTACGTTTCTATTTCACAAAATGCATGACAGAAACCACATATAATCCTTAAGAATCTGTATCATCCAGCACTGTTCAGTCTTTTGCATGTGTCTTTCTTTTGCATAGGCCACTATAAAACATTCCAGTGGCCTGTAAAAGAACTGTAAAGAATAGCCAAGGATGTACAGAAGAATAGCACCATCTTTCATAACTGAGATGTCTAATTTTGGTTGCATATGAGATCTCCTGGTTTGCATAGGAGATGATAATGATTTTGGTCCTATAATTCAGTTATATTCAGACATGCCTACATGCACATTTGTTAGATTATTCAGAAAAATGCATTCCCTTCACTAATCATTAGTAGTCCAGGACAATTACAGTACCAAAATTAAGAATTACAGTTTCCAGTAAATTTTCCTTAAGCATCACACAAACGCTATTTTTCCAAGACTCGGTAGTAGTAAAAACTGAAAAAAATTGCCTTTTCTTAGTTTAATATAATAAAAAATGCAGTATTTTTAGTATACTAATTATATTAACGCAATTAGTATGATTAGTGTAATTACTACAATTATACTAATTACTAGTATATTCAGTTTAATTAATTATATTCATTACTAGTATGTTCAGTTTAATAAACACCCCTCTGCAACCCCAGTCTCACTTTCGAATGAAGAGAAGAAAGCACCTAAGAACCTTTTGCCCAGAACAAATTGGTGGAAAGCATCATTAATTACTTTCTATTCTTTGTACATTAGAAGTTACATAGCATTTAACGCGGCCAGAACAAGTAAAATTTACCCTCTTACTCCTACATTGTGGTGGCTCAAGTGTTGTCTTGTTCCAAATTAAAACTAACAAATCACTAGCCTTTTTTTGTTAATAACTGTGTTTTGAATCTATATTAAGATCGGTCAGTTCTGTTACACAGATAAAAGAACATTATAGCCTCTGTCTGTGCAGTATTTTGTAGCAGCATGGAAATTTTTACAATGAGAAATTGGAGACTGTTTATAAAGTGTAAACACCCAATTTTAATGTTAAGTACCTTACAATTAATGTCTGCCCAAATCGTTGGAGTCTTTTATTACCACTCTAAAACCATCTAAAACTAACAGTTTAAAATAGGCCTATAATTTGAAGTATGATTTTACAATTACCATCTTATACTTTGTAATTCAACTTTTTTAAAAAGTTGTTTTACTAAAATGTTTGCCCAGAAGAAATTGGAGGGCATCACAGAGCTCGGTTACTAGGGCCATGTATTTTGTAGTTATATAGTCTGACTACAGCAAATGTGTTTAAGAGCAAAGTTTTGCACAAGTCCAATGAAACTGGAATTCTGAAAGGTCAGTCAGTCAGTTCTGTCCTTTTGAAAGTTCAGCCATAGACCTGAGATCAGGTACTACCCCTTATAGGAACACAATAAATGCTCATATTTTAGCTATGATTTGGGAAAGGAAAATGTCTTAAAGAGTTTATCAAATTAAATTTCTTTTTTTCTCAAAAACAGTATTATAATCTGAAACCTCTTTTGGTTTTAGTAGTTTGAAACAAACTAATATATTAAGCTGCCATCAAGCGGTCAATCAGAGTATTGCCATAAACTTATTAAAGTGCAGACATTAAAAGCTTTATTTTTGCTTGATGTTTGGTTTTGAATAGTTATTTCATGTCTTTTTTATTTAAAAATATATATGAAGATTCCCTTTCCTTTATAAATTCAAATTTTAAACTGAATGATTTGGAACATGATTAAATGATAAATGTTTTACCTAGCACAAACTATACTGTATCTTCTAGCTATTCATCACTTAAAGCCATTTTTTTGTATTTTCATGATACCGTTGTCTTATGCTTACCTCTGGCTGCCTTCACATGTTGTCTGCATCTGCGCACTTCTCCATCTTTTGCTCCACAGGGCTACAAACCTATACAGAGGTATACTACTTTCAAATCCTGCGTGAGGAAGGAACTCTATAGCAGATAAATGACGGTATGTGTTAGCTGCCCAGTCTGAGTGTGCTGGCATGCTTGCAGGAATGGCTGAATGTTAAACTGTCACTGTTTTGTTTCCCATTCCAAAGTGCAGGAATAGGTTATCTGAGTGTAAGCAGTGTAGTAGCTCAAAGTGTCACGTAGTTTTGACTGAAGCAATAGAACTTTGTTCTGGAGTTGGCAATAACTGACTTGCACTGTCACTGTTTTGTAAGCCAGCTGAAATTTTGTACTATGTTCGAAATAAGGAAAAGTATTCTTTCATGGTCTCTGTTGCTGTTTTCCATCTGTCCTGTGACCACTTTATAAGTAATTTCTCAGGTACCTGTAGCTAAGAAGTATTTAGCAGTAAAGACTGTAGAGGCAAATTTTTCTTCTTGAGAGACTGTTAATAACTTGTTTCTAGTTCGATTTAGACTTTTGAAAGCATTAATGTGGTTTTAGCTCAATTAATGCTATTCCAGCAGTCTTCAAAAATCAACACCACCATAGCTGTTTCTGCCTATCCACTAAATGAATATCATTCTTACAATTAGATTGTACTGTGGGTTTCAGTGTAAAAACTGGGGTGTGCGTATTCTGTAGCCAGAACTGTAACTGTTTGGCACATGGTGGATGCAGCAGAAATGTGCTAGTAGACATTTGTCTCACATAAAGCGAGAGTTTGCTCCTTTGCAATTTTAAGGTTTTGGTGCCAGCAAATTTTTCCTGTTTATATTTGCAGTAGTTGCTGCAAGGACTGTTAAGAGCTAACAAAGAGATGTATGTGATGACAAGCAAGGCCTCATGGCTGGTGGTCTCATGTGAATGGACCTCATGGGGTAGTCAGCACAGCTCATGCTCCTGAGGCAGGAGGGTTTGACTGTCATCAAGCCTAATAAAATTAGCTTGGTGACAAAAAGAGACTGTGGTAAAAGCATCATGTTACATACAACAACAGCTTGACAGAGATCTGAATTCAGGCCGTAAATTCATATTTTGAGACGGTGTAAACAGGGAAAAAAATGCACAGTGGAGATTCATAAAGGGAGATTTTGTTCAGTCTGTATAAAGTCATTCCCAAGAAAAAAAGATCAAAGTTGAATAATAGTATGTCTACACTATGCACTGGGAGGCAGAGAAACCAGGTGAGTTCTCAGAGCACAGACTTGGCTACAGGCAGCCTTATTGACATAGTGTAGAGGTCACTGCTTACGTACTCTGCTCTTTTTCCCACCTGGAGCTCTTGGATGCTATTAAGAAAAATGCTTCTTCTACCTAAGCTTCCTTGTGTAGGTCTGTATCAGATACCTGTTACCTGTGCCATGAAGAATACAGCGTAAGCCTCATTGACTTATATAATATTCCTTCTTCCCTGCTGACACATTAGTTGGCTACTGCTCGTCACTTGAGCAACTGCTTCTTGTCTGTTATCATGAGTTACAGTCACATATTCAGTTCTTAGCTATTAGGAGTTCCATTTTGTGCAAAACATTGCATAACTTAGAATCATAGAATAGTTAGGGCTGGAAAGGACCTTGAGATCATCAAGTTCCAACCCCCCTACCACAGGCAGGGACACCTCCCACTAAACCGTGTCACCCAAGACTCCATCCAACCTGGCCTTGAACACTGCCAGGGGTGGAGCATTCACAACTTCCTTGGGCAACCCATTAGAGTGTTTCTTCCAATTTGTTGTAAACTTCAATAAAAGTTAGTTGCAAGTGTCAGTTAATGGTATGGAAACTTTAGCCAAAACACGTGTGAAGTAATTTGGTGTTAGTTACTGCTAAGGAGGAAAACAGAAGTAGTCCTGTCTTTGCCATACAGTGTGGAGTGAAAGTGGATTTACATCATTCTAGAAATAATTATTTTCCATTTAGTTTATAAATTGGAAAGATAATAAAGATTGAATCGTTGTAGATTTGAAATTGAACAATTTCAATTGGGTAATTAAATTTCTGTTTGATGTACACAGAAACATAAATGTATGTGAAATACAAAAACCTGCTGCGCCTGCATCCCAAAGTTAGGTCCAGTGCAATTACTATTAAATTTACCTTGTTCCACATATAAATGTACAGCTCATTGGGCTTTGATACACTTTTTGTGGTAAATGTAGAACTCTGATGAGAGATTAAGATGCTTGGCATATGTACCACAGATTACACTATACTTTGCGCCCTGAAAAGTGACATACAGCACATTGTGCTGTACATTACATATCTCCAAATTGAACTAACTCTATTTACTTCACAGTGTAAAGCATGTTATACCCTTGTAATAAATAATGAAAATCTCTCCTTGGGGAACAACTGTACAAAGCTCTGTGTGGTCCAAACAGCTGGTGGCGTTCTCAGAGAGCTTGTCTTTCTGCATTGCTCTCCATGCAGGGCACACAGCCTGATTCAGCATCAGCAGGTACTCCTTTGCATACACTGCAGGGAGAACAGAAATAAACATGTTAGTAGAGAAATGCCTGCCAGAGCAGAGAGGAGAACTCCACTTTGAATGTGTTATGGAAAGGAAATTTCTAACAAAGCCCTTTTGGAGTTCATTTCCAAAAAACGGTGCTAGTGGCCAACTTCAGGAGGGATTCAGGTCCATCTGAAAGTCCTATTTGTGTGCTCAGTAGCTGCAGTAATTCTCATTTTGTTGACTTCTAAAGTATTGAAAATAACTATTAACATGTCACAAATATATATCTAGAAATCAAGTTGTATGTCCCAGTAATTCCCCAAAAATCTTTTTAAGATTTTTGCATTAAAATAATTCTTTTCCAGACGTTCTGAATTTTGTGGGGTTTCTAAATTTTTGATTAAAGGTTTTTAGGAAATAATAGTTAATAGCTAAAAATAGTATCTTGGGACTGATTGATGAAGGAAATTTCATTTTGAGAAAGACCTGAAAGACTGAAGCATGGATTCAGAACCTCATTTCCAGACATGTTTTAACAATAAATTGCTGTCTTCTGTAAATATTTCATTCAGTCAAGTGAGATTAAATTTGTCATGTAGTTATTATTTTGAAAGCTTGTAATTTCCATACTTTTCTAGTTCACAGCAGTTGAATGCATCTGGTATAAGAGATAGCTTAAAAAAAAATCCCCAAACCTGAAGAGGCTGTTGCTTTCCTCTTTAAATCTGATGAAGTGAGAAGTGTGTGGTAGGCATGCCTTACTGACTCATCTTACAAAGGTAACTGGAAATTACAGAACCCAGACTTTTCATTCTAAACCTGCCGAGAACTTTAAAAACATACCTGTATACAGTGGGAGGAAAATGTTCCAGTGAAATGTGAAAGCATTGCAGAGACTGTGGACAAAATGTTCTTTCTATGGATTTGGTACACTACATGTAGATAACAACAGTGCATACATTAGAAATAAGTAGACAAGCAGTTAATATGCTCCAGTGTTTCTCTTAATGATTTTCATGAACATTTGTGTGAACCTTTTCCATAAAATAAAAAATAAATGCATGTACTAAAGCACTGCTTAATTAACTGGATGTGCTTTTGTTAAATAATGCAATGCATTTTGCAAGTAATGCTTTTTTTTATAAGACTATAAATCTCAACTAAATTATGTATTCATGTAAGTACTGTTTCTAATATTTCATATGAAGTCTGGATTATATACTGCTGTGGTTTAGTTTTTATCAGAATATTTACAACTTCTCCATAATATTCTATGGGTTTTAATTACATAAGATGAGTGATAAGATTAAATGGATGTAGGCTTCAGTCTCTAATGGGCAGGTTTAATGTACTGCAGTGTCGCAGTATTTTTAACATCTTTGTTCAATCAGACCAAGCTATCAGACAATCTCTCACCCTTTGTCCTGGTTTTGGCTGAGATAGAGTTCATTTTCTTCCTGTTTTGGTGGGGTTTTTTTTCCCAGTTCTCTCTCCCATCCCACTGGAGGGGCTGGGAGCGAGCTCAGTGCTGTGTAGTGTTTAGCTGCCTGCCAAATTAAGCCTCCAGTTGTAATCCATTTTAGAAATTGAAATTGCTTGTAAATGCTTCTGACTTACCTATAGCAGTTACAATTCCTATTCCTTCCCTAGCTTCTTTCCCTAGTTGCTATAATAGTCTCTCTCCATCTTTCAATACTTACTATCAAAATAAGCTTGTGAAGTTAGGAATAGTGGAAGAAATAAGGAGATCCAGTGATAACTATGATAGCATAGAGTCCAGTGAATCTTCCAGGCCAGCCTTTGGCCAGTATTCCTCTCCCCTCAGTGGGCACTCATTAACAGTGCTGAACCACAATGCAGTGTAGGATTAAGGTAACCTAGTTTAATAATACATATTATGTTTGACTTTTGTTGGTGCCTCGGTTTCATGAACATCAATAATTTTCTATGCTTTTTTATCTGGTGTTATAGGTGACCTTTTTAGTACAGTGTCAATACAAAGAAGCAAGAAACAAAACTAGAGACAGCAGGACTACCTGAATAAAAAGGAAATCCTTTCTTGCAACTTTTAATATAAATAGGCTATTTGTTGAATGCTAACTGTGTGCTGTGAGGTGAGGATGCATTTTGAATACTTAACCTGTGAATGGATTTATAACCCTTATTTTACAGAAGTACTTTTGAGCTATAGAAGTATTTGATCTTCATGATTTTAATATTAAAACATATATTAGTGTGTATGAGTCTGAGTAAAATTTAATGTAGTATTAAGGAATTTAATGAACAATATATTTTTCCAATTGTATGTTTTTCACTTTTCATAGGAGACTCCAAAATATGGTTGGAAGGAATATTACTCTTGCGTGATGACTGTAACCAGTGAACACCTCAGAGATCTGTGGAAGCAGTTTCGGAGACGAGATATGCTGAGATAAAGGAAGAAATGATTATCTGCACTGGCTAGAACTATTTATCTCTATGAATTCCTGATGAAGAACAAACTAACCCAGGTGAATTGTGAATCTTACAGCTGCAGTAGAAAACACAGGACTTCTTTTCCACTTAGTCTAGTGATCATCAACTCTTACAACTGCTTTTCAGTATGTATTTTATTTAAATGATGAACTATCACAACTGGCAAAAATCTTTTTCTTAAGAGCATTTTGAATATTTTTCATTATTTTGAGATAAATTTGCAATTTAAAGGAAAAGATAAATAAGTTTTGCACCTGGGTAGGCAAATGTGGCAATGAAGAGAAACTGCAGCACCTTAGACTGTGAATTTTCTTTCAGAAGAGCACTATAAAAAGTTTGTGCAAAATTGGCAGTGAGAATGCATTAAGTAGCATAACAGCTATGTACGAGTTGAATGGATAAATTAAACTCTTAGAAGCTATTATTTTAAAAAGAGTAAAGCTGTTATGGTTATAATGTGAATGATAGGTATTTACCTAGGGAAGGTACTGTATGGACTCTGATGTTCAGATTCTCCAAGTCTTACTATTATATTTAGTAACTTATCCTTTTAAAAAAATAGTATAGATTTTAAGATGTCTTACGAGCAGTATGTTGAAAAATCAAAATGTTCAAATTCATGTTAAGTAATACACACTTTGTAATATTTATCACAAATTTTATTGCCATACATATAAATTCACTGATATATTTCTGGTAGAGTAAAACTTCATGTGTTTCTTGTGAACAGTGCACTTTTCTATGAAGTGGCACTGAGTAGAAATTATAGCTGTCTAATTTGCTACTCTGGAATGCAGTGCAGTGTCTGGAAAATAGATAATAACTTGTGTTTGTGTCAAACAACAAAGCAAAACAAAACATGAATGCATGCAACAGTACAGAGCAACACTTAAGTAATATTATTTGAATGTTACACATCAAATATTAGACACAAATTAGGCTTCACAAAGGTCATGGAGACTACAGGCAGGCAGTAGCCACTATGACCTTTCATGCCCTGTAGGCTTAGATGTTACTGAAACTGTGGTAAGGACACTGTTACATTTGGTTTTTATATTCTCTAAATTTTTTTTGCTGTCCAGCAGCAGCATTTTTCCTTATTCCCTTTCAATATTATTGGTATGTGGTATCAATTAAACCCACAAAAACGTGAACACCTATTTCTTACATCCTTCTTGAAAAGGTTTGCTGGACGTTAAATAAGTCTTCAACCTATTTAGGAACAATCTGTGCCTTGAAGTATTTCTAGCTGAATACACACAGACTAAAACTAATGTCAGTAAATTGTTATCAGAAAAGCAAATATATAGGGGAGTCAAATAATTAAAATACACCAAAAATAATGGTTTTAAATCTTTTATTACTCAAAATGCATGAAAGCAAACTTTGCAAAATTCTATTTAGTGCACATGTAGCTCAAATACCATCTGATTACTACGTGAATAGAAAGGATGTATAGTACCTGCGTAAGTGCAGCTAAGTTTAAGTGCTTAATTTATAACAAGATTTACCTCTGCTAAAAATTTTAGACAAAATGAGAAGGAAGGTGAGTTTTAAGAAATACCACACTGGGCATTTTAGAAAATAAACATGTGCTACATGTGTCTTTCATCTGAGAAAAAGCTGTGTCAGAAAGCATTTGAAGGGTGCTACTTTAATTAATGTTTCATGCTAGTTGCTTACAAAATTTCCACCTTGGTGTTGTTAAACTGCTGACAACAAGAAAATCAAATAAACTGGGTTAAAGGTTTTTGAATTGATACAACAGAACACGGATAAGCTGCAATCCCTGTGTGATGATTTAGGGAATCAACTCTATTCAGTGTATCGTCTTGGTACGCAGAACTGTCTCACTGCTTCTTGTCAGCATATGCAAAATCCAGACGGCTACTTCAGTGATGAAGGACAAGAAAATGGAAGAAAAGTTAGGGAGTTATTGAAAGGGTTCACGTCCTTCCTCTTCATTCACTACTGCCCAAGCACACCAATCCTCCCCTTCGAAGCAGCAGTACCATCACCATTTTGCTCCTCCACTGCCCTAAGCAATAATGCACTTTGCTTTTATGGCTGGCTTGAGACAATTTTATCATTTTTATATGTATTTCCTATCTATAGTCACGTAATAGAAAATAGAATGTGAACGTGTCAGATCAGTTTTTAAGAGTATTTTTTCTCATGTTTAATAATAAGTTATTTAATATAAATACGAATATATGCATATAGTATTCTTGTTTATTTCAGAATAAATGCACTTGAAATTAATTTTCTTCGCAGTTTATATCATTCAAATTTTTTGTCATGAAAAAACTTTCTTTGCATAGCATGAATGTGTAAGTGCTTTGAATTAGAGCATCTCACCATCATAAAAAAAACCAGACTTGTTTGCTTCTCTCGGTCATTTATTTAAACAGCCTTGCTCTTCTGCCATGGAATTTGGTATAAAAGAGCTGGAAGTGCAAGGACAGACAGGTGAAAAGAAGGCTGGGTGATGGGATATGCCATCTGCTATAGAGGCACCCCTCAGATAGGCAGCAGTCACTGTGCTCAATGAAACCTTACTCAAAATCTGCCAAATTCCTGGCAGCAGAGAAAATGTACATGCTGCAGCTCAATTCTGTGAAAAGTTGCATAAATGAAGGGGTTTTTTTGAAACCAGCTCTTGTTAAGCTAAGAAAACTGTAATAATGTAAGAAGACATTCAGAGGATGCTTAGGAGCTGCCTTCTGATGCCCAGACCAGCTGTAAATTGTAATGAAATGGTAGCTATTAAACCTGGAGCTTTGGGTAGCTTTGTGATACTAACTTTTGTCTGAGCTCTGATGAATTCCTAGTTCCAGCAGAATATCCTGTACTGCAGGCTGTTCCCTGCTCATTTTCTTCTGAGGTTTAAGATTACCATGGCAGTTTCCCTCCTTGCACATTTTGGCAATAAGTTAATATAAATTACTTCCATTGCAGATTCTTGTGTTGTAGGACATAGAAATTTATTAATCTGAGGAAAAAAAAAACATTATTTAACAGTGACTGGCAGCATATTGTTGGTCATACCGCTGGGTTCCTATAGTTGTTTGGTTTCTTCTTTTCCACATAAATATAAAGATAAGGATGCACTGAAATGGAAAAAAAAAAAAGAGGAATTTTTCACTTTGATTTCACTTAATATTCTTTACATAATGATGTCTTGCACTCCTGTCTCACCAAGGACACTCTGAAGACAGTTTCTAGCAAAAGAACTCCAGACTAATACTTGCAGAAGGAAAATAATCAGTCCAGAACCTCACTGTACAAAAATTAATCTGAAACTAATTTATAGCAATATCAAGTCTGAACTCCCCTTAAAATCAAGCCAAAATTATTAAGAGTATTTTCTAATATATGTGAGGTCTGAATGTACAGTATTTTTCCTTATATCTGAAAATCCATGAAAGCATTTGGCACCCTGAACCTGTCAGCAGATGGTGCCCTTGGATATCTTACGTTCTTTTTCATACACACACAATTAAATACATGAGGATATGCTTTAATCTTGAATGGGTAATGTGAATTTTTACCACTAGTTTTGACTCATAAATTCCTCCCACAGAGGAACATTATTATTAGCTAGGGGCATTCCATACAAATGTTAGTACCCACTTGAAAATTTTAATACAAAATACCTAATTTTGCATATATAAACATTCATAGAAACAGCAGCTTATTAAATGCATTTAAATTTTAGTAATGTGTTTCAATTTATTCAATATAAGCAAGTAAACTATTAATCCTGTTGGTTTGTTTGTTTAAATACAGAGAGATGAGTTACCTATTTATATGTCCATCCTAATAAAAACAAACAAATACCACTTTTGAGGAACTTTTCCAGTTCCTGGTTCTAGCTGTCCACTGCAAATAACTTTTCATTTACAGTTTGCTTCTGACAATAAATTTAGAATCCTTCTTTTTAAGCAGCCATACCTGTATACCATGGTTCTTTTAATGTGTGGGTTTACTGCTAAGTAGACTTTCAGGTATATGTGTGAGATTGTGAGTTCTGGTTTGAAACAATGAACTTTTAACTCGCTCTAACCCTGATTCAGAACCTAGATTCAAAAAAGTGTAGTGCTGTGAAAAGAAACTTGACGTAGTCAAATCTCTGCAGTAAAATACTCAGTCTGACGTTAGTCACCTGGGCTCTCCAAAAAATGCGTGTGGAGAATTGCACAAGATCCAGAAATACCACAAACTGTTTTAAATTGGCAAACTAGCTCAACTAGTTAACCAGGCAGTAATGAGTACAGAGATGTTGTAAGAGCTCCTGGGAGCTGTGCATTCTCATGCGCCTTCCTTTATGGGCAGTAGCATGTGTGTGAGGGGAGTGAGATGCCTCAGAGTTAGAAAGCAGCACAGCTAACAGAACCACATACATATGTATCTATGTACAGATGTGATTCGATGAAAACAGCTCCCTCTTACACAGGTGCTGGGGACAGCATAGAGGTGGTGTGGAAATAAAGTGCCTGAAGCAGAGATGAAGAGCAAGATAATGGCAGTCTGGATTCAGAGAGACCTGAGCTGCTATGGTAGTTGCTATCAAATTACGCTTCTTGCCAGAGATAACAGCTTGTGAAGAGAATATGCCTTTGCACTTGGAAAACGCATGACAGGAAGAAATTCTTCACTGTGAGCGTGGTGAGACACTGGAACAGGTTGTCCAGAGAAGCTCTGGCCGCCCCATCCCTGGAAGTGTTCAAGGCCAAAAAAAACAAATAAGAGATTGTCAGACAGTTTTACATTTAGATGCCTACTTTCGGAGTCAACCTTTAAGCCACATAACTTCTACTCCTAAGGGTGTAGGTACTCCTAAGCACTGGATCAGTGCACAGAGCCTGGGATGGCACTAGATGGGATAAGGTTTCTTACGTACAGCTCCTTAGGGCCTTTCCACGACAGGGGTTGTGATTTTTGCCTAAGCAGAGTCATGCCTTGGGGCACTGTACAAATCTCTGTTGCACCAGAACTAGTACTAGCTGGAACTACCTTAACTTGTCCATTTGTTTCCCACCTGAAGTGGCAAAAGGGGAAGCAGCAGGGCAATGAAAACTCTGAAGATGCATCTGGGAAAAAACAACACAGTGAGAAAATGACTGCTGAAGTGATAGAAGGGTGGATGGGAAAGCCCAAACAGGACTTTAAACAACTTCCCTAAGGCAGACTGTGGCAAATTATAGTATTGTATTAATCCAGGGCTAGTGTCATGGTTTTAACCCCAGCGAACAACTAAGTACCACACAGCTGCTTGCTCATTCCCCACACTGCTCCCCCAGGTGGGATGGGAAGGAGAATCAGAAGAAGGTAAAATGCATGGGTTGAGATAAGAACAGTTTAATGATTGAAATTAAGTAAAATATAATAATAATAGACATAAGAATAACAATAATAGTAATGACAATACTAGGAAACAACAAAAACAGGAGAAAAAAAGATTTAGAAAACACAAGTGAGGCACAATACAATTGCTCACCACCTGCCGACTGATCCCCGCCCTACCCAAGCAGCAATCTGGGCCTTGCAGGTGTCTCCCCCCAGTTTATATATACTGGACTAGGCATGACATGCTGTGTTATGGAATATCCCTTTGGCTAGTTTGGGTCAGGTGTCCTGTCTCTGCTCCCTCCTGGCTTCCTGTGCCCCTCCTCGCTGGCAGAGTGTGAGAGACTGAAAAGTCCTCCATCAGGGTAAGCATTACTTAGCAACAGTTAAAACTCGTGCATTATCAGCGTTGTTCTCATACTAAAGCCAAAGCACAGCACTATACCTGCTACTAGGAAGAAAATTAACTCTATCCCAGCTGAAAACAGGACAGGTTGCAATCAGGAAATTTCAGGAAGGACTTCATGACTTGAAAAGGAACTAAATGAGCCTTTCCTGTGGAGAACCAGGCAAATTTCCACTTGCAAATAACCAAGTTCCTAGCTAGGATGAAGGGAGAGCAAGTGGGTTAATACATCTGGGCTAGCCCTTCAATTAAAATGCATCCGACAGCTAGATTGAGACAGGAGAGGCCACCAAGCTGCTTGTTTTCATGTAGCTGGGAGCCACAAACTATACACAGTTGGTACTTGACTCCAGCTGGGATGCAACATAGATTTTTCTAAGTGATAGCTTATGCCAGAGATGTTGGAGAGAGATTTCTTTTTCCATGTGTGTTAAGTGTGGTCCAACACCCAAGCATTCTGGAGAGAAGCAAGCAGCATGATCACTGTTGTGAAAGCAGAGAGCATCCCTGCAGAGCCCCTGGGTCACGTCATTAGTGCTGTATGTCTGTGTCCGTGTGTATTCCTGCTTCTGTCTGCTGGCCTGTGTACTGCACTGTTGTGAGAGCAAATATTTATACTCCTGTCCTATTATCCCTCCTCCTCTTGCTGCTCCACTGAATATGTGGGAAGTGGCAGGAGAGAAAGTATTCCATCGTATCAGATTGCTTACATAGAGGAGGAGATATTCAGAGTCTATAGGCTGTAAGTTCCTAGTCTGAAAAATACTTGTTAAATTAAAAGCATTTTTCCTGTGTGTTTATTATTCACTGTATTCTGCATACAGTTTGGGATTTTTTTAATTGACCAAATAATAAAAGAAATACTGCGATTAAAATAATCAGGAAGTTATTATGAGATTAAAAAATGTATCATGCTTTTATCATTTTCAGACTTCTAGCATCGTAAGTCTGTGACATTTTAAAATGATGTAGTAACATGAAGTCTTACTTTTCCACACTCAGTTGTTGTAATGGTAGTCTTAAGAGTTCAGTGTAATTTTTTAGCTGAAATGTAATGAGCTAGATACACATAGGATGTTTTGAGCTTCTCATCATAACCTGTGAATGGACAGCAAATACGAACATTTATAGCCAGCCTTGGATATTACAGCCCCAAGAGGCTAAATGGATGCTAATGTAATGTTTGCCAAATGCTGTCTTACTGCAGTATTGTGGTATTCAATTCATGTATATAATAAGGAGAACACTGTTAATTTTCATAATCGCTTTTGTGGCTCAGTTTACTTTTTTATTCTTATTTTATGACCTTTCAAACTGGTACAAAACTAAGCTCCAAAGACACTTGCTATGCTGAATTATCAGTAACAGGTAATTTTTCTCTGTCATGTGTTAAGCATCCTTTTTTGCTTCCTTCCATTTTGCCATCATTACTTTATGAGATTATCAGGAACTGTTTATCACATCTTAAAAAAATATATTCAAGACATCTGTGTAACTTCATTAGATGTGTAAAAACCTCCTACTGCTGTTTGCTCTAGACAGATGATTTAGTAACACCAGAATTTCTTGTAGTTTCTTACTTTTTAAATGTCCCAAAATGCTCTGAATAGTTATCCATTTACAATGAGCATTGTAGAAATGCAGCATCAGCTGACCATAAGTATCAATGAACTTTTAATGTCAGCAATTAGAACCACAGTGTAATTCTTTATCTAAAGGTGGTTCAACAAATTACAGCCCCCTAGACTTGTGCACAACTAGTTTTTAATTGGGACTGCATGTTAGGGTACTGGGATGCCTTCCTTCAGAAAGAGGCACTATGTCCACTCTTATCTATCCAGCTGGGTTCTTTATCTGAGCCCAGCTGGAATCTACCTGTCAGCATATGTGGAAGGAGAGGGTGCCTCCTTCATTAAAGTCATCCTTCATAAATGAAGGACCTTGTCAAGTGGGATGACAAGGAGAAGGGGGGAACCCAAACATAGAGGCAGAAACACAACTGAACAAAGCTCAGAGACAATAGCAGGGACCAGCCAGACTGACTGGTAAGGGGGTGTGGAGCAGGAGGACGCTTGTTTCAGCAAGATCAGATGGACAAGGACCAAGTCAAAACGCAGTGATGAAAGGTCCTGAGGCTGGCCTCCAGCAGCCAGGCAGGAGGATGCCCAGCCCCAGAGCTGCAGGGGGCAGCCCTTTCACACTAGCTAGGTCACACCATCTGATACAGATGTGGCAATGTTAGAAGTACCCAAATGTATTCCAGGAGAGACACTTCTTTAAAAAAATCCACCAGCAATACTTTGCACACACCTTGCCTGAGGGGAAAAGCTGAGTGTACCACTTACAACAAGAACATTTTGTTTTCATTTGTCAAACACTCAAGCCTCCTCCTCAAACCCCAGCTACCTTCAGACCAACTCCTGACAAGAAGAAAAGCTTGTAAATTACCTTCATTTCCTCTAGCTTGTGAACATTTCACACAAGCATCAATTACCCGTGCCCCAAGTAACCTCTCTCATTGTAGAAAGAGGCTGCCTGAGCAGAGTCATTTGGGAAATCTGTCCATGAATACCTAATGGTTTAGATTATCCCAAGATTTACTTCTGCCATAACACAATGCTCCTTTGAATATGCTCACTCTCAAGTTGTTCTGCTGTTACCCAAAATTTCTGCAGGTTATATCATGGAGGGAGGAGGAAAGGCACAGAAACAAGGATGTCTTATGACCCAGTGGTGAGAGTTGTGCAAGGAACACAAAGGAACTGAGTATGAAGAAGAGCTAGAGAGCCCAAATCCAGGGGGAGAAGTCAAGAGTGCAAGGGCAGGGGAGGAGAATTCTTTCCAGGTCTCTGACCAAAGAATGCTCCAAGGTAACTGGGAGTGTCAGTCAAGGCAGGCTTTTTTCTCCTAACTAAATTAAAGTGAGATTTGCCTGTTTATTTGACTAAATGGGCTAAATTAGAATGAGAATGACCATGATTTTGGAGCTCTGGTAAAGAGTATGCTATAATAATTACTATTCAAGTAATTATTAGCATACTAAGAAAACTCTGATGATTGTGAAATCTGAGCAGTGAGAAGAGGATGACACTGGCCAAGGAAAAGTTAGAAAGCTGGACTTAGAAATTAGTTAGAGACAGAAAGCTCATTTCAATGAAGGAATTAATACCAGGAATTGTATGATTTATTTTGAGGTCTTTGTAACACATCATCTTTTTATTCCATTATCTCCGGCAAACTGCCATCTCTCTATGTACATAATTTTGTATAACTATTAATTCAAGTAATTACTGCATTAAAAAGCTTTCTCTGATGTTTACTATGTTTCTCTGGCATGTGTTCTTGTTAATAACCCCCATAACACATACAGCATTTAAAAATGGTTTATAGGAGGAAGCTCTTCATGGACACACACACACACCACCACACACCCAAGTACAATGCAAAAACTCCTTCACCCTTATACATAGGGCATCTAGCTGCTAACTTCTCATGGTACAGCTGTGTGACCCTGGAAACACACAACTCATTAGATGTGTTACCCTTTGCACCTGAGAGAGGTCACTGTCAGCTGTTCCCAAAGTAGCGCGAAAAGCCAGCAAATGAATTGAATTGCCATCATTTTTTTTTTCACTTTTGCTTTTAAAGCATGGGGTAGTCTTATTCCTTACACTTTTAAAGTCTGGTTTGAATAACTATGGATGTTCTCATTAAAACATACTGAAGTCAAATCCTCTAAATATTGTATTAAAATGTGATGACTTCCATAGCTAATTATGGTAAGCTAAAGTGGGTTTATTGCTTAAGTCCTGTTGGGTTTGGTGAAATACAGTATGCAGGAATATCAAATCTAGTTTTTCAGCACCAGTCATTACATCTCTGCTTTTTTGATGTATAATACATAATTCCCTATTATGCAGAATCTTTTCTTAAGTTCTTAAGTCCTTATGTTCCAATCTTTTAACAGCATATTCTGTTCATTTCTATTATAACTATACATTGCAGAGATGGTTTTACTGAGCCATTCACAATGATATTCGAGTCTCTTTCTTAAATAGGCAAAGATAATGTACAGCCATGGGATATGCAATATTTCTCTCGATACATCATTCTGTATTGCTCATTCACCCGCTTCTGTGGCTAACTGAAATTCCTCTGCTTCCTCTTACAATAAGGAGGGGCACATGGGTTTGCATTACATGAAAATACAACTTCTTTTCCTGTCTCTGTGTTTCATCCTCTGGAACCTGGCAGCACACCTACTATTGGTTTTGTCATATTTTCTCCAGCTTTTTTTCTCCCTCGCAGCCTGTTTCTCAGTCAAAGCCAGTTGTACACCTTCCATGCTGTGATTACTTCACTTCAGTCTCCAGTGTGTGGTATTACACAAGCCTTTTTTCAAAGTCCAAACACATTTTACCCAATCTCCTTCCTACCTCCCATGCCACCGGTGCTCTGAGAGGCTCTAGCAGATTGCAGAAATACTACAGGCCATGCTCGGCATTTCTAATTCTTCAGCGGTAATTCAGCAACCATTTGGGCGCACACACTGCGCCGCAGCCTGGGTTTACTGTGACATTCCACAGGCATTTCATTACAATGGCCACAACGCTATTCGGGAAGGAGTGAGTCAGCACAACCTTACACCGCCTTCCCTTGGCCGAATGTCTGGTGAGCGCAGGGCCGGCCACTGTGGCCTCACTGTGACACAACTGCCTGCAACACTTGGACGCTGTTGTACCTTACTCAGAGACATGATTCACAAGTGAGGCAGTGCCTTCCTTAACCAGGTGTTTTAAAGTATTTCCAAGGGGGGTTAAGTATCCGCATCCCTATTTTGGAGGTGGAAATGCTGGAAGAAGCCACACTGGGAGTTACAACTGGAAAAGATGTTATGGGCGCCTCCAGCCACCTAATACCTAAGTGCTGCTGCATGTGCTAGGTGCTTGAGGCACGAAACTCATTCTGGAGGGAGCCGAGCTGCCTGGGCCTCAGGGCCTGCACCCCGACTTCAAGTAGTGCGTCCCACCAGTCCCGCTGTAACTCATGGGAGGCGGCGGGAAAGTCCTCTTTCCTGACAGGCCCGCGGCGACCGGGACTGCAGGACTCCGACGAGGGTTGTCACCCTTCGGGGACCCCTTTCCCAGCCCGACCCTACCTGGGCGGAGACGCGGGCGGGCGGACGGTGGGAGGAGCGGCCGTCCCGGAGAACCCTGTCAGCGCGGGAGGGAGGGGCCGGGGCGGGCTCCGGCGGGGTGCGCGGCCGGGGCTCGGGCCCCTGGAGCGAGCGGGCGGGATGCGGTGCGGGAAGATGGCGGCACCGCCGCCGCCGCCTCCGGCTAGGGCTGTGGGCACCTGGGGCGGTGTGCGGCGGCGCTGCCAGCGGCTGCTCTACTGGGTGCCGGTGCTCTTCATCTCCAGCATCCTCTGCTGGTCCTACTACGCCTATGTCACCCAGCTCTGCCTGCGTGAGTGCCGCCGTGGCGGGTCCCGCGGGACGTGGTGGGTGCCGCCGCCCCGGTGCCCCTTTCCCCAGCCCTGCCGGGAGGGCGCAGCCGGGGTCCCGACGCCCGCGCCTGCCGGGACGGGGACGGGGCAGCGGCGTTGTCTGTTGCTCGTGGGCGCCGGGGCGCCCCTGGCCGCTACCGCCACGCCCGCGGCTGGGCCGGGATCGGGGCTGGGGCTGTTCCGCCGCTTGCGGCAGGCGACGGGCCGGGCTGGGCTGAGCTGGGCTGGAGACTGGAGGCGCGACCCCCCGCGGGCCCTCCCTCTGGACGGCCGGGGACGCGCTGGGCCTCCGCTCTGCCTTGTACCCCCCCGACCCGCTGCGTGTGTTTTGCACGGGAGGAGGGAGCCGATCGCGCGGGCGTGAGTTCTTCCGTGTTGTTCACTGGGAGTGACTGATCACACCCCACTTGAACATGGGAAGTGGGGACTGTGCCGCAAAGTTAGCGCCCCGGCGCTTTCCCTGTGCTGCATGAGGGCACGTACATACGTGGTTACATGGACAGACGGGTAGGGTCTTCTGTCAGCTAACCTGGGAGCAGGAACAGGTAACGGGAAATCGCTGTGCTACGCTTCAGTCATCCAGAAAATACCCGGCTGCCACAACTTCTTGGTCCTTTGGCATCAGCAGCTGAATTCATCCGGGAGTCGTCCTGATCGTGCCCCTTGGCTGCACCATAGCGTTCGGCAAATAGTCGCATACTGGAGACTGGGTGTGATCCGAGTATCTGTGAATTCGAGCAGTCGAGCCAGAAGGATTTACTAAATGACCAGCTTGCTAGGCTGCCTTGAATCAACTCAGTTTCTGTTGCGGTATATCCTATAGAAAACACTGTAATCTTTGCAAATTAGATGGCAATGTACACCATACTGATGTTTCATGAGCACTATATGAACGGCACGAAGGAATACAAATTAGCTGTTGTTTCCCCTTGCTACTGTAGGTGAGGTTCACAGTGACTGTTGATCATTTAGCATGTTTAAGGAGCAGCAGCAAACTAAAGCTGAGTGCACTTGTGTGCCTGTATAAGTTTGCCAGACTTTAGCTGTTCATGTTGAAAACCTCAGCAGTCTGGTACCTAATTTTGGATTTCCTTTTTTTATTTCTATTTTTTTCACAGAAGGCTGATAAAATTCTTGCCTTACAGATGCTTGGCTGAGCAGTTGAGACATTAAGCAAAAAAATGATTGCCAAGCCTAGCACTTCTGATTTGGAGGGAGGTATCAAGACTTGGTGTGGTTCCTATATTGGAGGTGGGCTTTTTGTATCTTTGGGTTTTGGTTTGGGTTTTTTTTCTTTTTTAATTAACAGCATTCAAATCTGTTAGTTTTAAGTGCTGCTTCTCAACTAGATATTGGGACTTGGGTTGTGGGAGAAGCTGAATGAATGAGCCTGGAAGGGGGAGCTGGTAAGCTGACACGTGGAGGACAAGAATGTTTGGGAGGAAAGTGGCCCTATAGTTAACATCTGTCCTAGTGTACACAGCCCCATAGTGCTTGTGCAGTACAGTAGGCCTGATTCAGGTGCTGCTGTTTGAGTGATCTGCTCTGGTTTTTTTATTCTGTGTAACTCTGTATAGCAGAGGAAGACTGTGGTTTTGCTTACCTGAAAGCAGGTGCCTCTTAAGGAAGTGGCGTGCTCAAAAACTTGCTTTAAACTGTGATACTATAATTCCTTGAGAACCACTCAAAACAAAAGGTATGCAGTGAGAGGGGAGGAAGAGGGAATCATGAGCCTCTGCTTAAAACATCTTCTACTGAATTCTTTGCTATTGATAAAGATGACTTTTCTTGTTCCCTACCTCATCCCCACCCCTTTCCCATTCTGTCTGACTCACCGGTTTTTGAATTCAGCCTAATAGTTGTCCGCAAGTTCCACTAATTCCATGTTTTATCCGTATCTGGATGTTTTCCCTCAGTTTTGGCATATTAAGATAAAATAAACTTATGTCTTGTCTTACTGATGAATATTTAGTGTAAACAACAGAAGGAATAGCTAACAACTCTGAGAATGAAAGCCAATGGCAGAAATAGAACGGAAGCATTTCAGCGCTTTGAAGCCAGCCTGTCTACTCAGTGGTGTTTTTTGTTCCTCTTGTGCTGATTGCTGAAGAGGATGCATATAGCTGCTTATTTTACTGCAGCTTACTGTCATTGATGCTAATGATACAGGGAAGGGTGCTAACCATTGTGCAGTAGGACTTTGCAAGGACTTTGCACAGTTGTAAGTTGTAAGCTTTTAATAATGAGAAAGTGTTTCAAATGTAGTATTTTGAATGTGTTCTTTGCGATTTCAACCGAGTATTTTAAGAGGGACGTTATATATTTTTAAAAAAAAGAAAGAAAAAGTCTACTAAGATGATCCCTTTCATCCCTAAAGCTGAGTAGTTAAACTACTGAGTCGCATTTTAGAAACAAAAAAAAGTTTCAGAAACACAAAAAGGAATCCAAAACTTTTAACTGTAGTATTACCATATCTAGAGTTGTCTCTTTTTTTTAGTGGATTCAGTTAAATGCTTGTGCTGCTTTAACCTTTAAGAGAAAGGAGAAGGGTATTGAACACCAGTAAATGATCGTCTTCTTCCTGCTAGTTATAGAATGTGGAATTAAATGCAGAAATGAATTAGTTTTAAATCACCTAACTGAGAATTCCTTCTCTAATCTGCTTCCATTCTCTTGATTTTGCTGATATTGTCAGCTCACAACCCCTGTCTGGCAGCAGTAGTTGTCTGTTTCCCAAAAATAACTTTGTGTTAAAAATTAATGGGCCTTTAAGTATGCCTTCCTTTAAAAAAAATAATTGAGTGTATTTACGAAACCTGCGGTTACAGATTTATCGTTATTCCTCCAAAAAATAGTGAGGAAATTATGGGCATGTACAGTGATTACACTGAACTTTGGTAGCTGAAGCTGCTGAAATTTCAGCCTAGGATATATGGAGCAACAGTAGCATATAGTGCAGACAGATTTCTTTTCCCCAGCTCCTGCATCCACATGTCTTAGAAAATACATATTTGATTCAGTAAACTATATGCAAAGACAGTTATTCTTATGCCTTCTTTCTTAGGTGTATCTCTAACTTGGGTTAGTAGATCTATAAGGGACCTGGAGTAGTTTTTCACTCCATGTTTTGGATAAGGCAGAACCAGTAGTTTTTTTGCGGTTTCTAGTAGATGTTTGTCAGAAATGTTTTTGACAAACTCAGATGCTGAGATCCTTTTTGATTTTTTGTTTCGTTTTCTTAGCAGTTTGTGATTCAGAGTTGCATATAAGAAGGAAAATGGGAAAATTTGACAGTGCTGTGGTAGATGCTTTTAGTGACAATAACGACTGCGCTAGTGAAATGTGAATATATGTTCAGTTTTGATCAATTTTTACATGTCACTGATCTTAATTCTAGGGATAATGCTTTTGCTCAGGGGGTCCTGTCCAAAAATGCAGCTTGACAGCTTGAATTTTTAAGTTGAAGAAGGAAAATAGATTTGCTGTGGAACATACAAATGAATAATAAGCACTTTCTGGCTACTTAAGTGAAAGGAAAGGAAGGAAATAGTGTCACCTGGTGAGCAGTTTGCCTGATTTGGTAAAGACTAAATGACTTCAGCACAGTTGAAGAGGGGGGCAAGACATTCACAATGCAGTCAGAAATGCTCATAAGCCTCATCTCTGGTTTTGGTGTAGAATATGAGACTGAGATCTGGCCACAGCTACCATCAGTGTGTAGCAGGAAAATGTGGAATGACATCCAGCTGCTAAAGATGTTAATGATCATGAATGATTTTTGCTGGAGGATCAGATTGATTAGTGCTGAATTAAGGGTTTTGACTCTCTTAACATCAGTGGAATAGAATTACAGCAGGATAAAAAGCTGCTTAATTCATCACAGTTTAGAGGCAGAATTAATGAGTGCCCTGTAGGCATGGTGCAGTGTCATCAGGGGATCAGAAGCACAGAAAATACGGAGACAGAAGCTGATGGATAAAAAAACAGGAGGGGAAAAAAAAAAAAGGTGAGGCCCAAGATTTGATCAGCTGGATTTGAGCTTTTTGCTCAGGATGTTCTCCAGATGGATCAAAGGATGCGTGGTAATTGCTGCTCATGTCTTGCAATCATGTACAGCTTACATTTGTCTATAGAAGTACAAGTGCATTGTAATATTACAGTTGGCAGTTGCCAAATACTAGTTAAATACCCTGTCTGTATTTGGCTGCTAAGGTAGCAGAAGACTTTGGTCAGCGCAGATTTGATTTTTTTTTTTTTTATACCATAATTTGCAAACACAAGATTTTTTTCCTCTTTGAGTTCCCCTGTTACTTTCAGGAAAGCTTCAAAACTGGCAGATGAAGCAAAATAGGCTTCTGAATTTTAACTGGTAGTACTGCTGTATGTTTCTCAAATTTAATTTAATTTCCTTCTCAGACAAGTGGCAGCTGCCATTTTCCACTTCTGAAACTGAACTCAAGTCTGTGTTAAGCATGACTGGTTATCTCTCCATGTAGTGCCTAGTGTACTTGCTACCTGTAGGTTTTGTGCCTTGAAATTCAAACCATGGCTTTAAGTTGAAAACATGAGGTCTATAATTGTTAGATAAGATTGTGTTTTCAGTCAAAGATTGAACAGTACTTGATACTTAGTAACTTCTTGGGTATTCTCAGGGTATACTCTGCTAAGAGCAATCTGGTCAACTTCTTTAGAAATAGCTTTCACTCTTCAGTTAGTCTGTGTGACTTGGAAAGTAAATGGGAGTTTGTAAAGCAGAAAGATGGATCAGTCCTTGGTCATACTCAATCCAGAAGCAGTGGTGTCATGACCGTAACTAAAAAAGTACCAGATAGCAGCTTACTGCTGGGTTGGTGTATGGTGATGTAGTTTGATGGGCACAGGGTTAAGAGGAATTTACTGAAACATTCACAAATGCTGTCAAACCCAGATGTATGGGTTATTGATAACTACTTATGCCAACCTTCAGTCTCCCAGAAATATTTCTGTTACTTTTTGTCCTGAAGTGAAGAACTGGTGGCAGTCTCCACCTCATCACTCAGAATCAATGTAAACCACTGCTCTGCCTAGGAAAGAGGTAGCTTTTATTGTAAGTACTGATTATTATTTTTTCTTCTAAAGAACTGTTGCAGGCAATGATAGAACACTTGTCACAACTATAAAACACTTTTATGTGTACAGAGAGCTGAGTTAAACTGCATCTATAGATCAGCGTTTCACGGTTTCAAACAACGCTATAAAGATAAAATATGTACTTAGTTTGTGGATCAGAGCCAAGATGTTAAACTGTATAAAGTTTGAGAGAAGCAGTTATTTATAAATGTGTCTGCAGAGTCTCTGAATCAGATGTATCTTACTTTCCCATTCTGAAGTTTAAAATATTTAGCAAATGTACTTAAAATATGGAAGCAAGAATTCGTATGTCTACTTTCATCAAAGCTTTAAAAAATTGCTTTCTCCTATCTTTTTTAATCTAACCATTACATTTAGTATAAGGTTCAGGAACTTGATTTTGGCTTTAAAAGTAAAGCAAAATTTAATGCTAGAAAATGAATACCCATTCTTTAGGTAAATTTTATCTTCCAAAATCTTTTGGGTTTTGTAGTAGCAGTGTGTCTTGCCATGTCTCTAGTTACATGGAGACAAATGCCTTAATTTTTCCATGGGTGAGCAAGAATAAAGATTTCCAGAGATAATCCATTTCTATCACTGAATTAAGGTCTGACCCAGTGCAAAGGGCCTAGCAGTGTGGCTTCTCTTCTTAGCAAACTAATTAGATGATGAAGTTGTGACAGGCAAGTTTGAGATACTGCGGTGCCTCTTTGCTTGCCAGAGCAGCATTTCTAATGCTGCATAGCTTTCTGCCAGTGGGGAAGACTAGCAGCAAGTGTGGGATGAATTTTCCAAGCTTCTCTGGGTGTCCTTTCCATCCTGGGATTTTTTCTATCTTTTGTAACACAACTTTCTGTCCTCAGTCACTATTGATTTTTACAAACATAGGCTGTTCAGCAGCACTGACTACTGAATGTGCTGTTCCTGTTTCTGGCTGCCTGGGGCTCAGGGTAGCAGGGAATGATGTTTTTGGCTCAGAAAATTGGCATCTACATTGGCTAAAGTCCTGCATACATCCCAGCCTGATCCCTAATTCTGATGAGCGCTGTCTGCAAGCTGTGTAATGAAACAGAGAGGCTCTAATTATGTGATAGTCTGCTAGTACTGAACTGTAAATGGCATCCTGATGCTTTAGCAGTGGAAGGCTGATTCTTAATGAATGCAGTATCTCAGGCAAACAGAGCTGTAACTTTTTAATGACTTCTGGAGGATAGGTCATGGTTTTGTAATTACCTCAGTCTCTGAGTACACAGCAGTATCATTCCATTCCCCTCTCAGAGCGTTACCTTGTTTTCTCCCAGATTGCAGAAGTTGCTTAATGGTTAGGATTGATGTGTCATTGGTGTTTATTTTAAGCCATTGTAGACATAAATGCTTTTTTACCCTTATTATTCATATGCTATTTGACTACTAGTAAGTGAATTCGCAACATTTAAGCTGATACTTATTAATGACGGGATGCACAGCCTGACCTACTTTTCTGTGCACTATCAGCAGCGAATATAACCCCTTGGAAGAGAAATTAGAAAACTGCCAGAAAGATTAGTATAAATGATTCACAGAAGACTTATAAGATTGAATATTATTCAATAATATAGCAAATCTGTATCACTGAATCTACTGAAAAATATGAAAGTTTATTTAAATAAATACATCAGGTGTGCTGTTCAGAAGGTGGGGAAAATAGCAAATGTTTCTTTGATCAAATCCAAGATTAGAGGAGTTCTTTCGTGTCAGAAAATTACTTTCCATGGATTTTTGTTGAGCAGCTCAGCCAGTCTCCTCATGAACACCAGTTGCAGTAACTGGAGAAAAAAGATGGTAAGATTGAAGATACTGGCATCTCTTCAGCCTTGCCTTTTCTACTTCAGTCTCTTACACTTGGTAACTCAGGAGTGTATCAAGTAACTTTGAGTTATACTCAGGTGCTAGAAGAGATTAAAATGACAAGATGTATCAAAAAAAAAAAAAAAAACCCAAAGGTTCTCATTCTGCTGGGATTAACTGGACATCTTTGAGCACTTAAGTTTTAGCTTTCATGGTCTGCAGCTCCTGAGTGTCAGGAGCATTTGGCTTCCAGGCTAGATACTGCAGAAGGTGAAAAGGCAGTATGCCGAGCAGGTGTAGACTCTGAAGAGAGAGCAGAAATTGTAAAGTGGGCTTGCAGCCAGGTAGAAATATGAACTTTGATTTTTTAGTTGTATTAGTCCTTTACTTACAGGCATGTGGAAAATGCAAGTCTCAAACACATTCATTAATACATTTTATCCAAGGTTGGAGGTGTGTGTGTGAAAGATGACAACTGCTTTCACAGCAATGTTCTGTGCCATTCCCTTGTTAAGAGAGAAAAATATCACAAATCATTGTGAAAGGTTGGTGGATTGTATTTTGAATCTGGTCTTTCTGCAATGTATGCTTGGCTGTGGCTTTTTAATTAGCAGAGAGCAGTTATTCCAAGCAGACTGGCAAAATTTCTGCACACCTTGCAGACCATACCAAGTGGAGAAATGAAAATCAGAATTTGAGAAGTGGCTAGTTTGTCCTATCACAGAGCTCCAGCACCTTTAAATTACACATCAGCTCTAAAGATGTCTCTTGGTTTTTGCTGGTGGATGACTGTTAGCTTACAATTTTACAGTTCTTGCTCATTATTGTACTGCAGCATCTCTGCTCCTCGGAGTTAAATGTGTATACATATTCCCTCAGCTTCTCTCTGGGGGTTGTCTAGATAGATTTAGCTTATCAAGCTCTAAAGACTGAACTAGAAAACTGAAAGCAGTGCCCAGGCTGTGTCATTGCAGGGGGTTGTTTCTTTACAGGTGCATGACTTTGCCCTTGTTGAATTTCCTAAGGGTGCTGTTGGCCCATTCCTCTTGCCTGTCTGGGTCCCCTGGATGGCAGTCCTGCACACAGGCGTATCAGCTGGTGTCCCAGCATGGTGCCATCTGTAACCCTGATAAGCATTCACCCTTCCAGAGCATTAGTTAAGGTGTTGAATAGCACTGGTCCCACGGTACATCCTTACGTTGTGCAAGATATACTTAAATAGTGACTTTCACTCTTATCAGCATGCCTAAGTTTAATTCATCAGAGTAGGACAGTATGGCTTCTTGGCCTTTCAGTAGGAGTTGCCTTGTGCCTGCTGTTTGAAGACCAGCCTTGTGCAGCCATTTTTATTAGGACAGCAAGAGGGGGTGAGAAATCCATACAGCTGCTGTCCTCTTGCTCACAGTTGTAGGTGCCAGTATATTACAGTTTGTAGGCTGCTTAATTGGGAAGGGCAGATGTGTGGTTTTGGGTGGAGAGGGAAGAGCACCATGAGGTTTTCGATCACTTGGGATTTCCCAGTCTTTCTGAGTTATCTGTTGTGGGGTGCTTATTTTTTAAATATAACATGACTGAGGGTGGAATATGGGTGTAAAAAAAAGAAAGATCCGTTCTCTTTCATAAATGCGGTGACTGATACATGGTAACTGTGTACTTCACTCCGTGCCTGACATACTTATGCCTCTCTTACTATCCCCAAATCCTGTAGTGTATGGAGAATTTCTTGAAGGAAATACAGCTTTTGTCTACTTTGGATGTTTATACCTTGGAGATCTAAAGTATCGCTGAGTATTGCTGCAAAACTGTTTCTGAAGTCCAACACCTCTGCTTCAAGAACGTAATGTATGGAAACAGTAAAGCCTGTACAACCAGAAAATAACTGTTCTGCAGAGGTGGCTTTTCTTGAGTTAACCTTGGGCAACTTCAGATAGATGGAGGTGCTAGTACTCAGGAACTTGGCCTGGAAATGGGAACCAAAAAACCTGATAAGCAATTGGCATTGTCTACCTATTCTTGTGATGAATGTACACAGCATAAAAGCTGGATGGTGTGTGGCCTTAAGCTTGTATTTTTTAGTGATTGCTCTCCCCACTTTTGTTGAAAAAGAGAAGTTTAAAATATTCAGTTACATCATTTGCTACTTAAACATCATTTTTACTCTGTCCTTTTTTCTCATTTTCCAGTGACAATAACAAATATTGGAGAAAAAGGTAAGTTGTTTTTTATTAGCTGTTTATAAGTGGAATTCATATATCAGGGTAGTTTGCTAGTAGAATTGAGATACAGATCTAATCTGTTTCAAATAAGTGTACTTTTTTGTGTTCCTCAGCTCCTCTTATTATCCTGCTGTTCCTGAATATTGCTATTGCTATTCCAAATCAAGATTAAAAAAAATTTAGAACTTTTAACTCTACTTACTGGCTTTATGAAGTGTCAACTAAAATAATCCTTATATTCTGTTTTTAAAATTTTTCATTCAGAACAAGTAAAGCTCTTGTAAAGCCAGGACTTCTAAAGATGAGCAGTGTGCAACATACTTAAATGGGAGGTCATTTTTTTTCCTGCATTTCTTCTGTCTTTGAAGAAATAGAAGCCTTCAGATACATAACATTTTCAGAAGATAATAAAACTGCCTGATTAGCTGTCATTAGAGTTTGTACCCCAAGGCTGTAGCATGTTTAGATTGCTTTTCCAGATGCTGTTTTAATACCACAGCATAAAAAGGCAGTGTAAAGTGTGGTGCTGTGAACGTTTTGCAGGAAGGAGTTGGGACTTCAGAGGCAAACTGTATGCGTTTTACACTTGTGTAATTCCAGCAGATTTTACTGTGTCGTTGGTGACTCCCTCACTTTTTTTAAGTGTTTACTGATTAAAAGACCCAGTGGAGCAGCTGGTAGCCCAGGGACACTTTGTGATGCAGGGAGACTGGTGGATAGGTAACCTGGGAGAAGTGATTGGCCAGGATGGAGAACTGAGGTGCATGAGTGAACAAGAAGAGCTTAAATCTTGTGCAGACTTTAAAGGGGAAACATGGGGTAATGTCTTCAAGCTAAAATTTTGTCTTCTTCCAGCAGTCTGAGTTTTTTTGATGTATGAAAAGGAATTTTCTTATCAGTTACCATTATTCTCACAACAATAAAATATTGATGCAGATTAGTAAATGCATAGCAAGCAGAACTGATGTAACTTGCCCTACCTTCCTCTCACTTAATGCCACGAATATACTGTTGTTTAAAAAAATACCGATTTAGTTTGAATAAATCAGGGGTTTTTTTAGTTGATAGAAATGTTTTGATAAAAACGCAGACTGTTCCTGCCAGATGCTTGTGCAATAACCAGATGGTCAATTAATGTATTATGCTTGATGGGGAGTCCAGTTCCATCGCCTACTTATATCGATGAATTTTTTTTTCAGTTTATAGACATGGCATATGGCTCTTTTCCCCTTTCATCCCAAAAGCTCTCTGCAGGGTTGCTCCTCATATTCTGTTAGCTTTTGTGTATTATTTTTTAACTGCCTAGTGAATAAGAATAAATATTTACTGTTTCTGCTTTTTTTTGAGTAAACAAACTTCAACACCAGAAACATTTATTCAGTGTTACTTTTGAGGCAAAATGACAAAAACCAAGAATATACTGACCTACTGTTCCTGCATTTATACACGCTATCATACATGTGTTACAGAAAGTGCTCTAGCACTGAATATCATTATGTATGTAAAAACGTGGGCTAACCATACAGGGGCAATATTTCAGATTGTGTAGTGAAAGTACACAAATTTCCCTATATGATGTGGTTTTTTTGATGATGAATTTATACAAGTTGTATAAAGGCTTTTTGACCACATGGACGCATATAACCTTGAGCTGTCTATGATCTGAGTTCATCTGTGCAGCAGAGAAATAGCATTTTTGACTGTTGCTGACCTAGCTGTCCTCTATTTGCTGCTTCTCTGCCTGAGTAAAAAAAAAAAAATCCAACAAAATTATCTTTCTTGTGTGTTAGAGCAAGTTTATCAGGGGATACAAGCATTGGATTTACTGTAGTGAATTGCTTGGGTACAGTGAGAGACTTTAAATGGAAACACCTATCCATCCACGGCAGGCTTTTTGGAAAAGGTGTTACCTTCTGTATCCTAGTAAAACAACTCAGCATGGCAGATGTTGAGTGACATATATTAAAAAAATCAAAGGATAAATCACTGGCTATGAAGAATGTCAAGTAGTGAGTGAATGTTTGACTTTAAAGAGCCTGCAGGTTTTTTAAAACCACCCTACTGTCCTCCCTCCTAAAAATCTAGGAAAACAAATTAACTGGTTATGGTTACTGCTCAGGTATCATATGCATAGCCACTCAAAGACTTCCCTCACTGCAGTCATTGTTTAGGTAGCTGTACTTCCTTTTGTGGGATTTGGGGGTTTTGGTTTGGTTTTTTTTCTTTTGCATGGCTAGGAGTCTGCATACATGTTTTATAAAACTAAAAAAGAGGTGCATCAGTTAAATAGGATTTAACAAATGCATAAATGCTTGCTAAATAATTATGGGGCTCTCATAGGCTATTAACTGTTCCCCTCAAACTTTTGTAATGTATGTAGCCTGTATCATGACTTTCCCCACAAAGTGTCTATTTGTCTCATGTAAAGTTGCAGTGCAGTATTTTTGTTGTTAAGCTTTTGCAGAGGCTCTATTTACATCTGTTAGAGTAACTATCTGTGATATGTATAGCAGCCATTTGTAAGTACTATTGTATCACTGGTCTGTTTGTATTAATTCTGTTCCTTTTTGATTTTAGTTGTGTGCCTGGTTGCTTACCACATATTTTTCATGCTGTTCGTCTGGTCATATTGGAAAACAATCTTTACGCTACCAATGAATCCTTCAAAAGAAGTAAGATAAACTTCACTTTTGTTTCTGAAATAGCCTACTCAAATGCCTGATTTTGTAGGTTTTTAATATCTTAGGCTCTGATCTCATGTAGTTTTACACTGTAGAAAAATACAGATGGTCGTTAGAGCTGCTCAATAGCAGTAAGTCAGATTGCAAACAGCATAATGACCAAGACAAAAAAAAATTACACCTTCTCTAAGTTTTACAGGGTTTTTTAATTGCTTTGTCAAATTACATTGTATTTATGATACTAAGAAGAAAAAAGCTTTCCACTTGGAAAATCAGAGTTATTCAAACTAGCAGCTTAAATCTTTGCATGGGCAAAAAATTGATTTCCCTGTGTTTAAGACATATTGCCTGTCAGCATCTGTCTGTTGTCCTCTGAGTTAGAACTTCTTCGCCATCTGTTTTGGTATGAAGGAATTTGAGGGTTATAACATCAGCCCACAAACAGGTAAGCTGATGCTGGGAAGCCACACCTGGCTAGGCAGGAAGGGAGCTAGTATAGAACAGCTGCATGGAAAAGAGATCTGAGTAAACCTATACGCCAAGTCTAAGTCCAGATAGTATAGAAGTGTTAAAGAAGGAGGATCCAGTTGTTTTGGAGAATATTTTAATGCACAAAACCAAGTTTAACGTAATGTAGCCTCAAGATAATTGCTTTTAGTACTGTACTGGCTTTTAAAATTATTTTAAGTTCGTGTTCTTTCTGACATTAAAAAAACCCAACCAAAGACCCAGAACTGTCAATAACCTCGATGAAAAGCCTCCCCATGCAGCTTGGTACAACCAGCACACCTTTTTAGCCTCTTCCATCCTGTCTTTGTACAGAAACCCCACAGTCCTCAGTAGGTGCATTGTCAGACAACTTCTGAGGTCAAGAATCATCATGCTGTAGCTAGTCTGGAGTTTGAAATATCCACAGAGCCAGTGCTTATTTTGGCATGGACTTGCAACTGCAGTTTCTATAACTACTATGCCAACACAAAATAAATAGCTTGTGATTTCTGCTGTCTGTTGTGTGGAAGTTCTTTTCTGGATAGTTTTTATTCACTAATAAGATATGTAATTGTGGAAACAAATAGATAATTCAAAGTAATTGGCATCTTCCTTGAATTTCACACTGCAGTCTTTACTACAGCTTGGGGCAGAGAGGAGTGAAATAAATTAAGAACCCATTTCATTTGGTAATTGCAGCAAAGTATATGTATGTATATGGTGAGTGTAGTGATAATTAGAAGGGTTTTCAAATCACTGGGTTGATGCCAGTAAAAGACTTCTGAAACATTTTGACAAATCCTTCATAATTACAGCAGATTTCAAAGCCATCATACAGTGCTACTGGAGAACTTCAAATGGGATATTAAAAGTATTGAATTTGGGTAATAGAAAGCATGTGTGGTGTTTCTGTGTTCTTTGAATTCGCACAATGTTGCTGGCAGTAAGTGACATCCTTGTTGTTCCATGTCTTTTTCCTGATGTAGTAGAGCAGAAGTCTGTAAATGAACTGCTGTACCAACTATAGCAAATACTTTTTTGAAGGCTGAAAACACAGATAAAGCTTTTGTATTTTGTTTTCATGGATACTGCAGCTGATGCAAACCATGCAGCCTGTACATTTCTTTTTAAGCTTTTTTCAACTTCATACACATATTAAAAGCTCTAAAGTTCCAGCTGCAGTTTCTCTTAGAGAGACTCTGAGGGATTTCACTTTAGTGTGTGCCATTCTGTACCTGTGTGTACGTGTATGGCTCACTGGCTGTATACAAGCATTGCATGAAGGTGGGAGAGAAGATGGTTTCCCAGGCAGGAAGGTTTTGTAGACTTAGGACAGCTCTGAGAACCAATACAAAATGATGGAGCAATAGCTCCATGTACATCAAACAGGAAGCATTACAAAAATAAAGTATTCTGAATCAAGTTTCTGCAGTGAGAAATCCTATGTATCCCAATATAAATCAATTTGGGTGATAGCAAGAGTGTGTTCTTGCTAGGGAAAGAAAAAAAGGTGTCCTGAGAAGCTGATGCTAAACAGTACAGCTCCAGCTTCTGCTGGAAGATTGTGAGCCTTGTTAGGAAGGTAGAGTGGTGCCTTGTCTATGGAGGGGAGAACAGGCTCCCAACTGTATGTTTGTCTGCTTTCTTAGTTTTGCATGCATCACTTCCATTTCGGGGGGGGGGAGGGAATATTACAATGATTAGCCTTTCTGTAGACGTAAACGCTATGCAGAGGTCTTCTATTTCTAGTACAGGTTAGAGACATCCACTTTCCTGCCAAATATGGTCATCTTTTCAGAGGTGATTTTGTGTCCTGTTTCTCTGGTAGAGACACTTTGGCATCTCCCTTTTCTAGAAGCTACAGCTAAAGCTGACTCTGTTGCTGTGTTGCAGAGGGCTTAAGAGCATAGGGAATTTGGACTATGTCATGTATATTGTGCATCTCTTTCAGTAATTTTTACCCTCTCAGTTTTAACTAGCGCAATGTTTGTTGTGGCCATTTTTGGCAGTGACAGAAGTTGTCATTTCATGCAAGAAGATGTTGAGTGGCTATTCCGTCATACAGGACACCCATCTCTTCCTTCTCTCAGCCAAGTCTCTGAAGTAAAACCACATCCTAACAGCTGGTGAAGAGAACAGCAAGTCTCCAGTGGCAAAGAATAAAAAAGAAAATACAAGACACCAGAAAATAAATTAGAGCTGTGTTTTCTGCTGTTGCTAGTAGTGTATTTTCTTTCAGTTAAAGACTGGTACCTAGCTTATATGAACTATATAATATTTAGTATTACAGAAGTAAATTAACTCACCCTTCAAGGGAATGGTAAGCACTTGATCCTCTTCTTGAAGAGTGATGCTTATTACTTCTGGAAACATGCAGCATTGCGTCAATACCAAATCAGAAGTAATTCTAATTTTGTCTTCAGTTGTCACAAACTAAATTAGTTTTCTTAGGAACACTGGTTATTTGCTGTAGTACCTTGTACGTGCTGCAAATCCATCATTATGAAATGAATATTTATTTCTCTTTACATCTCTACAGATACGTAAGTTGAAATTTGCTAACATATCTCTGGTTTTAAAAATTATTCCAGTTTCATCTATCATATTCAGACAAGGAATCCCTAGAGAGGGAGCCTAGAGGTGAGTCCCAGCAAGAAGTCTTAAGACGGGCAGCCAAGGATCTTCCTATCTATACACGGACAATGTCTGGAGGTAAATAGGTGTTCAGGAGACCACTAAAGGCAGGTGTCTTGATGTACTACCTAAACTAATTAAATAAAAAATTCCAAAGGTTTGGATTGTAGGGAAGATCTGCTTTTCATACTTTCTAACACAAATAAAGTGACCCAAGAACTTAACTTTAATATAACTTTATACAGCTACATTAATTAAGTGGAAACATTGTTGGAAAGTAAATTGCTGCATATGATTTAGGATTTTAAAGTAGATTGACAATGCCTTGCTAAATGTTTGCAAACTGACATTAACAAATAGCTTGTAATACTAACAAACTGTAGAAGAGGCTGTAGCAGTCATTAACTGCATCTATGTCTTCATAGGTTAAAGAAAACAAAAAAATAAATTAATCACTGCATGTCATGTGTAGCTAGATAGAAAACAGTAACAAACTTAGTGTTTTACTTGCTGGTTGTTTGTTGCAAGAACAAACTAAGAGTTAATCTTAACTGACTGATACTGTAAATTTGTAAATGCTGGCTAGCTAACCAAATCCAGGAGATAATCTCATATAGTGAATTAAAGCTGTTAGAATAATAGCTTAAAATAGCTATATTGTTGAACAGTGTTTAAAGGTTTTCCCATCTAGTGAGGATTTTGTGTGTGAGTTTTGTTGATTCATTGGGTTTTTTTGCAGAGCTGAGGGGTTTGGAAGAAAGAGCTTGATTAGCATGATTAGCAGAGATTGCAAAAACTGAGGTTTTTTAGGCGCACTCTGCCAGATTCAGCATTGCAAGTACTTCAGAATGCAACTGTTTCTGATCATGCTGAAAGGTTTTCTTGGGGGTTCTACTGGGCTGAGCTGCTAGTATTTACTTTGTGCAGACCTCAGGAATCCAAATGTGTAACTGTACATTGAAATCTAATCTTGGAACTTTTTCCTTTAGCAATCAGATACTGTGACAGATGCCATCTTGTAAAACCAGACCGTTGCCATCACTGCTCTGTATGCGACAAGTAAGAAAATATTTTAAATAAGTGTTTTTTCTGAATTAATTTCTTTCCTTTTTTTGACACAGAGCCTTTTATATTTTATGCGTAGATTTTTCGGGTTTAATGTTTTGGCATATGAGCTTTTTTTTCCCCCTTAGATTTTTTTCAGATTTAATTTTTATTTACTTTTAGGGAAGTCTGTGACTTACTCTAATTCATTTGATGGCTTTCTTGATGCCAGCATCAATTACATGGTCTTATACATTCTTTACATAATGGTTAAAATTAAGAATATTAGTAAAGAACTTTCCTTAAGAATGTAACCAAAAATAGCAGATAAACCAAAATTTGCTTCTTTTGTTAGAATCTAAGTATCACTACCCATCTCAATCTAATCATGATGTCACTTGCATCTTATCTGAGGTAATAAACTTAATAATCTATTTTTCATTGGATAATTTGCAGGTTTGTTTTTCTTTTTTTTAAGAAAGAAACAACCAAGCATCCCCTATTTCTAACTGAAGTTATAAAATACAAATTGTTTGTCTGACACAAAAGGAAGCTCACAGCCATGCTTCCCTGAAGTCTAATTGCTTTCTAATTTAATCTTTCTTTCGGCTGTTCTTCAGTCTGACCTCTCTCCATTTAGCTTGGGTGTCTGTGTGGTTCTCCACTCTTGCCCCCAGTGATTTAAATTTCTAACTTTAGAGAAGGGGCTTCCTCAGAGATTGATTTATTCTTAGTTTTAAGGCTGTTCCAAGAGCTCTTCAGCTGATAATGCATCAAACCTCTCAACATGGTTGTGGGGCAGAGACAACTTTCCTTTTGTCTAGCAAAACAGCTGAGGCACTGAAAGAGTAACTGAGCTGAGGCAGAAGAAGGATCTTGGTTGTGTTGTATGGGATTGTGGTTGTAATGTAAGACAAGAACATTCTCATGTCTGAGCAGGGTGGAGAAAAAGGGTGATCTGTGTTATCCTATGAAATGTGAATAATTTTCAGAAGGCTATTAGTAAATAAATTTTGCAGAATACCTTGATTTTGTCCTTACCTTGTCACAATTCACTTAAGTCAGTTACACCTGATTTTCTTGTGCATGTTTCTTGTGCTTACACCTGATTTTCTTGTGCATGTTTCTTGTGCATGGAGGGTGATTAGTTGTATGAAAAATCCCAAACATTTTTCCAAGGTAAGTTCTTAAAAACCTTGTGTGCATCTGTATATATTTCTAGAAAAGCAAATCATGTACTTGGAAATAGATTTAGTTGTATCACTAAGTATATAATAATTGAACTAGCCTAGTTTCTTAAGTCTCTGTCAGAGAATAAACAACAGTTGAAAAACCTATTCAGAATGAAGACCAAATCCTAAAGTTGAAGTTACAGACTGCGTTTTCTGAAATGACTGTGCTCTTGACAGAACAAGTGTTATGAATTTGGGTTACCTCTAGTTTACTTTTAGGTAAACTATATTATCTGAATTTAAATAGATACCTTTTTCAAATAGATTAGGTAACCAGTAGTACATATGGGCAGTTCTTAATCTGTATGTGAATAATTTATATCTGACATGTATCTGTGCTTCTGACTTTTTTTTTCTTCTTGCCTTTTGCGATGCTTTGAATTCTGTTGGGTTTTTTTAAGATGCATTTTGAAAATGGATCACCATTGCCCTTGGTAAGTGTACTATTGGCTTTCCTTTCTTTTTTTATGATTTTGTAAACTCTTGAGGGGCCTGTTATGAAGGGGATGCTTCGCTGTTCCTGCAGTTATGTGTATTATATGTTTCATCTTATGTGAAGTTACTGGTCTTTCAGGACTACTGGAGTTATTTACTGTGTCTTCTTACCCTAGTTGTGAGGTGTGGAAAGACAAGAGGTAATGGGTTCAAACTTAAACAGGGGAAGTTCTTTACTGTGAGGGTGGTGAGGCGCTGGAATGGGTTGCCCAAGGAAAGTGTGAGTGCTCCATCCCTGGCAGTGTTCAAGGCCAGGTTGGATGGAGTCTTGGGTGACATGGTTTAGTGGGAGGTGTCCCTGCCCTTGGCAGGGGGGATTGGAACTAGATGATCTTAAGGTCCTTTCCAACCCTAACTATTCTATGATTTTTCATAGACATATGAGTTAGGTATCTCCATGTTTTTACAGTCAGGGTGATCTAGGATTCTCGTCACTAAGAAGACTTCTTTTAAGAATTTCATCCTCATGGACTTTTGAGTATTAGTGTGGCTTAGTTGCACTGAATGATGAAATACTACCCTAGGTTAAAAAACAAAGGGAAAGGCTGTGCCTCGTTCCCCATACTGGAGCTCGTAGGACAGCTTGAGCAGCCTTGCTGGAAACAGCAAGTTAGCTCTTTTTAGTTTTATGGGTTCTTTGTTTTCTTTCTGTTTTTTCTCCCCTCTACCTCCCACTCTTCCTCTTTTTGTTTTCCTGTGCTTTTTCAGCAGCCCTTAGAACCAGTGGGTAAACAGGATGTGTAATTAATTTTACATCAGTTTGGATGGTATCTCATGAAAATACTTAAAGATAATTCTTTAGTAAAATTCAGGTTAAGAGGATTGAGTGGTGGATGGCAGTTCTTTACCACATTAAGCCAATCGGAAAAGAAGAATCTCCTGACAGTGGTGGATGGTTCTAAGCAGCTGGTTTGACCTTCACAGATCAATTTGTCCTGGAGGAGGAAGGAATGCAGGGCTTCTTCTTTTTGTCTTGGTCCTGACTACAGCCTCTGGCATAATGCAGTATGATTTAAGAGTCTCCCCTTATTTTGCAGCTGCATGGTAGATACTATTGAAAGAAATGCTTAACAATATAGGGTAGAGTTATTTCCTATATATTGTTTCGCTGTAGGGATATTAGCATGTGAAACTTGCTGATGCTTAGTGTTGTTAGCATGCTTCTTAAAAAAAACCACCAAAATCCAACAAACAAACAAAAAAATTCAAAACAAAAATACCCACACAGATAAAACCATTGAATGTAGAACAAATTTCTTTTAAGAAAAAAAGCTGTTTCCTTCTCGTAGTTTTCTTACTGCTGTCCTGTAGAAAGCTGTAAGAAAAATAGCTGTCAGGCTATTCCTGGCAAAGTGTCAGTGATAAGTCTCAATACTATTATTATTATTCAGTGTTATACACGCTTCCCATAAGATTTATGGTCTGTTTGGGATTTTTTAGTTGTCCTGCTTTAGGATAGTACATAAAAATGTCATAGAATCATAGAATAGTTAGGGTTGGAAAGGACCTTAAGATCATCTAGTTCCAACCCACCTGCCAGGGGCAGGGACACCTCACACTAAACCATGCAACCCAAGGCTATGTCCAATCCAGCCTTGAACACTGCCAGTGATGGAGCATTCACAACTTCCCTGGGCAACCCAGTCCAGTGCCTCACCACCCTTACAGTAAAGAATTTCTTCGTCATATCCAGTCTAAACTTCCCCTGTTTAAGTTTGAACCCGTTACCCCTTGTTCTCTCACTACAGTCCCTCATGAAGAGTCCCTCCCCAGCATCCCTATAGGCCCCTTTCAGATACTGGAAGGCTGCTATGAGGTCTCCACGCAGCCTTCTCTTCTCCAGGCTGAATAGCCCCAACTTTCTCAGCCTGTCTTCATACGGGAGGTGCTCCAGTCCCCTGAGATCATCCTCGTGGCCCTCCTCTGGACTTGTTCCAAGAGTTCCATGTCCTTTTTATGTTGAGGACATCAGAACTGCACACAATACTCCAAGTGACGTCTCACAGGAGCAGAGTAGAGGGGCAGGATCACCTCCCTCGACCTGCTGGTCACACTCCTTTTGATGCAGCCCAGGATACGGTTGGCTTTCTGGGCTGCAAGCGCACTCTGCTGGCTCATGTTCATCAATTTCAGAATAAAAATCCATTGCATCAAATAACAAATCTAAACTGAGCACTTAACGTGTTGTATGAAGAGGTAGTAAAGTGGTATTTCACTAGGGCATAGACTTCTAGAAAAATAAACTCAATTTTCCTGTCAGTAGCATTTGCTTATTTTGCCTGTTTGCACACTGTTTGTATCCAAACAATATAAACATACCCAGTTTGAGAGAGTTTTTACATTACTCATTGGTTGTTATCTAACAAGCAATGGCTGCAAAAAAAAAAACCCTAGTGGTGGAGTAGGTACTTGAAAGACATGTAAACACGTCTTGATGGCGAATTGTTCATTTTTTACTCCAAGTAGCAGAAATGCACTAGAAAAAGAGGTATTATCTTGCTTTGTTTTTCCTAGTTTGAGCAGATATCCATAGTTCCTCGCTCACCCTGGAAAAAAATAACTATATGGAAGTGACAGAGTGTTTTGGAATGTTACACAGATGCTGATCAAATCCTGTACTGGGAAATACAGGGCTATTTTGCCAACAAAAGTAACAGTGCAAATCAGGATAAGGGGTTGCATCTAGCCCCCTTGAAAATATCGTTAGATCCTCTTTGCTTTTTGTGTTGGGATTTTTTTGGTGGGAGCAAGAAAGAAGGAGAAAGGAACCCAAGCAGTGCTTAGAGAGACCACAGAAACAGTAATGGGAATTACTACTGTTTAATACTCTGCTAAGAGAAGGATTTCTGGAGAGAGGACAGGTAAAAATAACCTAGATAAAGTAAGATGAAGTGTTTGGAAGGCAGAGGTAGTAAGATGGTAGTCATGTCATAGTCCCAGGTCGGCTGTCTTCTCCTTTTTGGGGAGCTTTGTTTTGGATATCACTCATGCGCTAACGAAAGTGCTGTGATAAATGGAAATATTTCATGCTAATTGCCCTCTAACTACTCTAAAAGGTTTAAGTGATGCAGACATAAAAGCATTAGTGATTTCTATGCTAGTGCTGAATATAGATGGAGCTGCAGGCAGATATGCAATGGCTTGAGGCCAAAAATACAATTTGTATACAAGAACTCTAATACTAATAAGGTGCATTAGGAACGTCTTAGGAATCATTTGAAACATCTCTCTTTTGTCTTTTGAGTCATCTGAAAAGAATTTAGCATCTCCGTAATTCTGTGATGCCTTTTGTTAATCAAGTTGCATCACTTTCAGTGTCTTGTAAGTTATTTGCTTGGCATTTTCAGTAAACGTAGTCTTGAGACAGAGAGGGTATCTCTTCTTTTTGTACTTTGAAATTAAGTGGTTTGAATGTTATCTGTAATCTAAATTGTTAACCTGGACTGTTCTCTTATATGAATGTTTTACTGCAATAGCACACCATTATTTAGCCAGTTGTTGTTACATTTATCAGTTTTGCTCTTCCTCAAAAATCATAGACTTCAACTCTAACCACCATTCTTAGGTTTTACTATAGGTTCACATAGTACAATTACAAAACCTTAGTGTTTACTTTCTCTCCAATGTTCTGAAGAACTGTTCTCTTCCAGTAAGAACACCTCAGTCTGCAGCTATTTCAAAATTGAAGAGAGTTAAATAATTTATGAAAGTTTATTTTAATGTGTGTACCATATGCAGTAGTACAAAACAACAAGAGAGAAATCTGTCTTCGATTCAAGAAATTTAATCTTTGGGGAATAACATTTCACTCGATGTTTGTTTTCTCACTAAACAGTGTCATAAAGTAAAAACTGTTCTAAAATAAATACCATGAAAGGAAAATAGGGTTATCAGAGAAACCTGGAATCTGAATTGCAGTTTATCATGGAATTTCTTGCTTTGGCATATTTAACAAAAAAGAACACTTCACTGTGAGAATGATAAATTTACTTTCCAATAAGAATTATACTGAGTTTAGAAAATATCCTATGGGTCTTTTTAATTAGAGCAATATGTTGCGAGTCCTTCTTAACTGTAGTTGATGCAGGTGCTTAGCTATTATTGCATGTTTAAATGGCAATGCTAAATTTAATGTTTGGCCAAGGTGGCATGTTTTGTAAAAGCAAAGCCAATAACAAACCAAACCAACCCCTTATCCATCCTGAGGATGGATAACAGTAGTGTACAGTGAAAATTTATTTGGTATTTTGAGACTTAACGCTCTTCTGACTACCATATGTTTCCTATTCTGCCATCACCATCATTGGCTCCCTAAAGAAGAAGATAATTGCAAGAACTTGTCTTGTACTTCTAAAAGCTAAAGTTGAGTCTCACCATGAATTCTTATGTTTTGAGAATCATTTTTCAACATACAAATGCTTTCATGGATGTAGTCTTCTCTTAATTAGTTGATCTTTCTGACAGCAATATCAATTAGTTAAAGAAGGTATATGGATTAAATGAGACTGCTTTTATTCTCACAAAATTCAGTTGAGATTCTGTTTCTTGGCGTGTAACTGTCCTAGTTAAGTGCAGTATGCCTTGACGGCAAAACATGAATACTTAAACTTACCTACAAGCTAAAAAAGTAACTATAACTGCAGTCACATTTATGTCACATGTTGGGAGCAGATTTCATGCAGTAAGTGAAAATTCAGTTTCAGTAAGCTGTTGAAAATGGTTTTACCTGGTAAAGTTTTGGGGGTTTTTTTGTGGTGGTTTTTGGTTAGGATTACTGTACTAATTTGGGAGTTGAAGCTGAATAAGTTTCAGTAGCTTGAGGCACTAGAGATAGGAAGTAAAACTTGATTTTCATGCTGATAATTACTTTTTTGGAGTAAATAAGTTTAATTTTAAATTGGATGAAAGGAGAGAAAAATAACCATTATATTCCATTTTTACATCTTTATTATCAGGGTGAACAACTGTGTAGGATTCTCCAATTACAAATTTTTTCTTCTCTTCTTGGCTTACTCGCTACTGTATTGCCTGTTCATTGCCGCAACGGATTTACAGTATTTTATCAAATTTTGGACAGTAAGTACCATAATCTACAAACTGTCTTTAAGCATGTGAAGTTACCACTGTCCAAGAAGTCGAAGATTCCAAGGTGTTATATTGTCATCTAGTATCTCCTACTAGGAGGCACAAAAGTTTATCTAGTAATCATAGCCCACTACTTGTTTATGATAGTTTCTGAATTTTCACTTATTTCGTCCTTATTTTGAAGCTGTGTAGAGCAAGTATGCAATTATTTAGAAAACATTTTACAACGGAATGTGCATTATAGGTAGGTTTTGTTAACTCTGATGCTATGCTGTGCAAAAGTTCCAGAGATATTTTCTAGTATTTTAATTATGATTATCGAGGTTCACAACTTAGGGTATTACCTTCTTAGATTTGCAATATTTATGCTATAAGTTTTCCAAAAAGGTTAATTAAACAAGGCGATTGATGTAAAGAGAAATTGTTCTTCACTGAAAGACACTTCAAAGTTCAGATCCAAATTTCAGATTCTTGTTGTCAGTATTTTTACTTTCTCAAGAAAGGGCCTGTTTCTTTAACTTAGATACTGTCAGCAACCTAATTTCATGGCCATTTGCGATTAGAAGGTGTATAATTCATTCACTCAGCCTCTTGTATGTAGTGTGTTTGTGTCTGCACTGAATTTAATTTGACTGAATAGAGGATTATTAATAATCAAATTAAACAGCTATTTCCCCAGTCCTAACAGCATCTTCTTGTTTGTTTGTTTTATTTGTAGAATGGCCTTCCTGATACTCAAGCCAAGTTCCACATCATGTTTTTATTCTTTGCTGCAGCTATGTTTTCTGTCAGTCTGTCTTCTCTCTTTGGGTATCACTGTTGGCTTGTCAGCAAGAATAAGTCTACATTAGGTAAGTAGATTGAATGCTTCTGTGTTCGACAGCTGAAAATAAATAATAAATGTATATTATATGTATGAGGGTAATAGAAAAAGCAGGCAATCCTATAGAGGTTCCTTTGATCCTGGTTAGAAGTGCCTGAACCAGGCAGTGTCCAGTATTGACTCCACAGTTCTGGTGCTCCTCAAGAATTCTGTGTCTTCCTCTTGCCCCATGCTGCTAATGAACTTACCCTCTCCCTCCCATTTCCTCTCATCCACAGCTTGTTAATAGTAACTGAATAAACTAAATAATAATAATAGTAAAATAAATAAATAAGAGAAGTTGAGATCACTTTGCAATACATGCCATCTCACTAATGTGTGCTTATGCAAGTGCTTCTTGTTTGGCATTTCCAGCCCTGCAGAGCAGAGTCAGCTGATGTGATGTCTCAGTCAGGGCAGTGACTTCCATGCTCCATTCCCACCCTGCTCGCTGCAGAACCGAAGTTCCTCTGTTCAATTCAGCTATATTTTTGTTCAGAAGTTCTGAAAAGCATAGTTATTAATTCCAAAACTTTGCCTCTACTGGAGGCAAGGAGAGGGAAAAAAAATCCAGAAGGCAGGTTGATTGTCACCCTAGTGGCATTAGTTTTGATCAACATGAATGAGCAGAAAGAGGCAATGCCAGAGAATGATCTGATATGGAAGAACAGACTTTGAGAAAGTATTTCTATAGTTGATACCGTTGTGTGTCCTGTCTGCCACATAATTATAGATGCGTAGAAAGGACTCTTGTGTTACAAGTTTATTTTGAAAAACCTCAAAGAAGATGTCCTGTGCCTTTGCTATGGGGCAGTATGTATAACTTTATTGAGTATCAGCATTAAAGTGGTATTTCCCACCACTTGAGCGCATGTTTGTCTGGTTACAAATCATAATAAATGGAGGTGCTGAGAATTTGGATGACTGTTCTACACTGTGTTCTGGACTGTAATAATACCAATTTGCAATAATATTCATTAAAGTTTCTGAGTCTCTAAATGTTTTTCTGTTGTTATAAACTGAATTAGATTGAGCCAATTAATTGGTTTTTCTTTTTGCCCCCAGTTCTCTTGGGATTTACTAATATATAGGTGATTAATGAAAAACTTTGCATATATGTATTTGAAAGACAGCTTGTTTACTTCAGGATTTCTCCAGGGTTTGTGGGTTTCTTCAGTATGCTGAAAAATCATCTACTTAGAAATTAGTATCGGGAAAAAATTGTTCAATCTAGTAATCAGTGGAGAAAAACTTCTACTAATGATGCTTAAATGAACAGAAATAATTAAGTACTGTGTTTATAAACTGGTCTTACCATTTTAGTGCAAAAAAGAATTGTTAGAGCCACTTTTAATTGAACATTTCATACTTTTAAAACACATTGAATTCCATGCAGGTATTATATCATGTTTTCTTGTACACTGAAGCTGCTCAAAAAAATCTGTTTGTCTCTTCTTCCTATTTTACCTTGGGAAATTGCTCAATATGTGAAACCTTGATCATGCAATTGTTTGGAAATGAAGCCATGGAAGATTTAAGTGTGACTGTTCTTAAATCCAGGGAGCTGTTTTTTTAGCCTGACATGGGCATCTAAAAGGGTATCTCTATTTTCCCTTCCCCCTTCTTTGAAACATCTTGCAACTAATGTATACTATATGTTGAAGGTAATTTCCAGCAGTTCATAGCTAAGGATTTATTGCAGAAGGATGATTTCTGCATGGTTTCAGCAGGGTTTGTGTGAGCTGTACTGTCAGGACACCAGGACATGTTTTGCCTAATACATATAGCCAGTTAAGGGAATTAAATGGCTATCAGTCACTTGGTGGAAAGTGAATGAGTTTTCTGCTTCAGACACTTTGCAACACTTGAAGCTGTGTTTAGCGCTCATCTCCAGAAATTTAGGTTGGACATCTGTGCAGAATAATCTGGGTCTATGAGTAAAATGCTTTCTTTATGTAGCTGTAAAAATACACAACACTTTAATACCCCAGGGCGTGAAAAGCTAGTCTTACTCCTAAAGTAGGTTAAGCTTTTCCACTTTTTCATTACTCTTTCTGTCATAAACCCTTCTTTTAGGCTTTTCTTTCTTGAACACTGTGGTATAATGACATGCTGAAATCTTCATATACCACGCCTTCTTCAAAAGTGAGTTACATGCTCTTCTTTGCCTTGATTAGCGAGGAAGGTAAGGGAGACTTCCACCCTTCCTTGGTCATGGGACTTCCTCTGCACACACAGTGGCTATTGCACTGACTTTGGCTTTCATGCACAGTCTGGCTTTCTTAATCATTTGGGCAGTACAGCCTCTCCTCTTGGGTAATGGCATTATCAGTGCAGTTGCCTAAATACCAGTATGAAACTTGAAACATGCTACCTTGCAAAGAGATTTGATTTTTTTTTTTTTCCTTTTAAGAGGTATTCAGAGCTCCCATATTTCGTCACAGAACAGACAAGAATGGCTTTAGCTTGGGCTTCAGCAAAAACCTAAGGCAAGTGTTTGGCGATGAGAAGAAATACTGGTTGCTGCCTGTGTTTTCAAGGTATGCGCAGTTTTTAGTGCTTCATTTGTTAGAACTGTTGAATAAACAGGATCCACAGGGTTTAGGGGGGTGGTTGGTATTTTGGAATAAGATACAGTAATACTTGCTTCAGAAAAAAGTTCTTTGGAATTTGGGTTGGGTTTGGTACATGTAACGCTAATTCTGAATTTTTCAGTCTAGGGGATGGTTGCTCCTTCCCAACTTGCCTCGTCAATCAGGATCCTGAGCAAGCTTCCACACCTGGTTGTCTTAATTCAACATCCAAAAAGTAATCTGCTTTTTGTTACTTATTTCAAATAGTTGATAGTCTGTTTTTACCTCTGCACATATAAACAGAACCATTTATAAGATACTTAAAAGTGGTAAGCAAGCAAAGAGTATCCTATCAATAAATACAAGTCAGATTGTAAACAGCTAAACTGTAATTCTGCTAATCCTCAATTATATTTAAACTCATGGAAATAAGATGTTTATCCACCCACCCAATGTGCTTTGTCCCAGTTCGGTGGCATCCCAGGACCTGAGTTTTCCACACCTGCCTAACATTCTGTTCTGCATACATAAGAGACTCTTGGTCTGCCTGTGATACGAATGCATTATCTTGCAAGCTTTTGGGGAGGCTTGCTGCTTTTTATCTTGTTAAAGAGGTTTCACTTAGGGGAATCCCAAGCCTCAGCACTTGGAATCATAGAATCAGCTGGGTTGGAAGAGATCTTTAAGGTTATCCAGTCCAACCTTTACCCCAGGATTGCCAAGTCCACCAATAAACCGTGTCACTGGGGGCCTCATCTACACAGTTTCTGAGCACTCCAGGAATAGTGATTTCACCGCTTCCCAGGGAAGCCTGTTCCTATGCCTGACTACCCTTTCAGTGAAGGAATTTTTCCTCATATCCAGTCTAAACCTCTCCTGGTGAAGCTTGAGACCATTGCTTCTTGTCCTATCATTTGTTAGTTGGGAAAATCAGTCAGCCACCTCCTCACTCCATCTTCCTTTCAAAAACTTGTGCCAAATCACAGGAGGCTGGCTTTTAAATGTAGGTGTTGTTTCTCCTGATATTAGGACATATTTTCTTAGTTGTTATCCTTCATGGACGTGACATCTTTGAAGTGTGAAAAGTACACAGATGCTTCTTAAACTAAATTAATATAATATCTTAGTATTTCATATCGTAACTTTTTTGCAACACTTACATAATGAAGAGTGTGGTAAGTAGAGTAGACTTGAATATGCGACTAAGAAACTATAATGGAATAGTAGAGACAATCTTTTATTCATTAAGGAAATACATTACATTTCAGTTAGCTGTTTATTGATGTTTTAAATCTTACTGCGATGATCCATAGTTTGTATTAAGTAAGAGAATCTGCAGATATTTTTTCCACTATTTATCATGTCAGGTTTGTTGTAGTGGGAGAGAATATGGTTAAAGTGCATTTGGAACTGAAGTATATGTACTAATATATAATAGCTGTCAAGAAAAAAATTGGAATGTTTCCCTATTCTGTGCTAGGGTGTTGCTTTATAGATTGCATCTGTCACACGCTTGCATCTGTGACAACTACAGCGTAATGTATGTAGTGATGAAAGTGTTGTGATTCATCAGAAAAGAAGCAAGGTAAGGTAGGTGAAATACAGATTATGACAGTTTATAAAGTGTGGTAAGATAATGAAAAAATACTGCAGTTTACTGATGTTCTTTTTCTTGCTGTTGCAGTGAGAACCATCTGTTTCCTGCAAAGCCATTGCGTGATTCCCAGAGCCACCTTCTCACAGATACACCATCTTGGTCTGAAAACAGTGCAAAGGCTGAAAAGGGCAAAGTTGGTAAGGAATTGATCTTATGCTGCAGTGGTTTGTTTTGTAGTAAACTACTTTTGGAGGATGCAGTGTAAAAGTGACCGCAGTTACTTGGTTTGTATTCATGAACCAAAATTCATGAAGCTTATTTTAAATCCACGTTTGTAAGAAGTTTTGTGTATCAAGCTGCTGTCTCCTTCCCGGTTAAACCTGACCAGGAGATACTGAGAACACTCGTACCATTAGGTGCTAATTATCATTTAGGCTGAGCCTGATAGTTCTTTTGGCAACAAACTGCTTATACTAGAATAGGCTAACACCTTGTTGCAACTAGTGAAAAGCTGTGTAATGGACACAGGAGAGGAAAAGACTTGGTGATAGTGGAATGACATTCAGATGGCTTGTTAATTAAAAGCTGTATTATTTGCTGAAATAGACATGAGACGTTTTCCTGTGGAAATGCCTTTTTTTTTTCTCTAAAGGTATGAGCAATCCTGCATTAACCATGGAAAATGAAACCTAATTTCCCTAAAAAGAAACATTTTGAATATGTAAAGAAAGGTATGTTAATATTCTCTGTACTTAATATGCTTCCACCTTACCACTTGAAGAATGCACAGAAGAAAATTATTAAGGCAATTCCTATCTATTTTATTTTCTTAAATGTAATTATTTTTACCATTATTAGTAGCACATGAATTCATAGTTTTAAACTAAATCTCCTATTTCTTGATATGTCATGTTTGCAAAGTAGTTTAACCTTTATACCCTTTGCTTTTAGGTACTATTCCAAAGTATTATTCCCTTTCTTTAGAAAGATAATGAAATTGTGACTCTTCAAACAGTCCAGCAAATATTTGTCACTCTGAGTTTGAAAATGAAGTTAGCTCTGAACCATAGCTTGGTCTGCTAAAACAGGTAAAGATCTATCAGATGATGAAGGAAAAAAGATTTATTTGAATATGTAAACTATTACCAGCTTGTTCTTCTGTGCCAAGGACTGAGCTGAATCCTCTTCAATAGCAAAAAACTGCTGCCTACTGAAGACAAAAGGTGCCCTTATGACTTCCTGAGCATTTAGTCACCTGTTGTCAAAACGAGCCAAGATTTTTTTGATTTCTTGCATTGTTATCTTTAATGGTTTAGTGGGAAGTGTCCCTTCCCCTGGCAGGGGGGTTGGAACTAGATGATCTTAAGGTCCTTTCCAAACCTAACTATTCTATGATTCTATAACACAGACTTCAGGTTCGAGAAGCAGTTAGTACATTCTGTTATGTACATGAGAGGAAGAGACCTTAGTAATTAGGTTGCAGGGAATGAACACAATTGAACATCATATTCACTTTCGTATTTGAAGGTTTCTAACTCCACCAAAGCATACGGAAATCAGCTATTTAATATTTAAAGCTGGATAAAGAATTTGACTCCAATCCTAAGCATTTCAGCATACTGAATAATTTACAATTTTCCAACATCAGAGGAGTTGCTCCAGCAAGGTCATTTCCATCTCTGCTATTGAAAGCACCCTTTCAGTCATCCTGAAAAAGTGTTTCCAGTGCATGTCCTTCATCTGTGTGTGATGTGGCTCCTGGACATGCTGTGTTGTAGCTGTGAGGTTGCTCTCAGTCACTCCTGGGGGAAGTGGAAGGCATGGAATGCCATCAGAGAACTGCAGTGTTTGTTACTAGATCCATCAGGCATGGTATTGCAATGTCAAGGCAGATGATAGAAATGGTAGGTGTGCAGACAGCAGCAGGTGGCCTGCAGCTTCTACCAAAACAGGTTCCACAAGTTCAGTTGGATTCATCAGAGAAACTGAAAAATTCTTGACCCTTACATTCTGGTTTTGTGTTAAGTGGCGAGTGAAGACACAGATGGTTCCAGATATATGTACATCTACAGACTTGATGGTGTGAAGTGTTAGTGTTAAAAATGTAGGTGTCAAATAACAGAGTTAAAGAGGTAAGAAAATGAAACAGCCATTTTCTGCAGTTTTGACTGCTCTGTGTACGTTTTTTTTGAATAGAATCTAAAAATCCTCATTTCCAACCTTTTGTTCAAAATGTAAGATGCTATGCCTCTACCAGTTCTTTCAGCAGAATGGCTTCTGAGAAAGAATAAATTACTCAACTTCAGCTAGTTTATTATCTTACATGTCATCGCTACTCAAGTGTAAAGCTTTGGAGACAGGTTTTAAAGAACTAGTTTTGTCTGGTTAGAGTTCTGCTTTCTGAAGTCCTGTTAAGTAACAACTTTGAAATGTTAATCTTTCTTTCAAGAATGTGTACATTTTATTGGACTTTGTCATTCAGATTATTCTGAGTTTCAAACGTAGGCTGTGATTGCTCCCAAGATGCTGAAAGTGTTTTTTTTTAAAGCTGTTTATCTTGATAAACATCTCATGCTCTTTTTGGTTGGTTGGTTTTGATTTGTTTTTTCTTTTATCAATCTGATTGATAAAGTAACAATTAGGGTTGTGTTTGCAATCTGATTACCTCAGCCCCCAGGTTTTGGGGTGGATTTTTTGTCTGTGATTTTTTATTACTTCTTATTGTGAGCATCCATTTTGAAATGCAGCTTTTTAGAGAGACAACCTTCAAAGGGGGTTATGTTCCAAAGAATAAGAGTAAAGCCACGTAAAGAGGGTTCTGGAAGTTAGTTTTGCCTTGGGACAGATATACGTACATCTCAAAAGGGCAGTAGCTAAGGACTGATAATTTCTCTGGAATGAGATTAAGTGTCAGTTTGGTTGCACCCTTAGCTCTGTTTGAGATACTTCTGTGTGGCACTTAAAAGACTTTTCTGGAGATGTAAAAAAAAAAAAGCTAGATTACTGTATGTATGTGTGTGTTTATATATATCTGACATTTCGTTGCTGGAATGAGAGCCCTTAAAAGTAAAAGTAACTACTTTGCTTTTAACTTTGTTACTTTATGGTCGGTATTCGAGTTATATTTGTTTCTAGGGAGTGAATAGAATAATAAAGATTTTTAAGTAACAACAAACAACAAAACCAAGTAATTTAATCTTTGACATGAAAAATACAGCTCATGGTTCCTGCCAGTGTGTTAGCAATTTGAATTTGTGTCCTAACTGAGGATATGTTGGGTGGTTGGACAGGGCTTTGAGCAGCCTGGTCTAGTGGAAGGTGTCCCTGCCTGTGGAGGGAGGGGTGGAACTGGATGAGCTGTAAGTTCCCTTCTGACCCAAACCATTCCATGATTCTGTGTTCAGTATCCTGTATTTTGTAATCCGTTATAGTTAATGAGGGGACTAATTACTGAGAGTGCCAGATACAGTTTACACAAATATGATTGATGGAGAATTGTTTTTTGATGATGTTGGTATCTGGAAGTACTGCAGAAATAGCTCACTTCATTTTATAAACTGGTGCCTGCTTGCTGTGTAGTCAGTTTTTAATCTGTGTCATCCTGAAGTGGATTAATAACATAACTGTGAACAGTCTTAGCATGTTCCTCTTCAGGGTGGGTTTTTCATGTGGCTGTTGTTCACTTTCCGCTTTGAATTGATGAGACTTGTTACAATGTCTTAAAGTGTTCTTCAATTCTAATACTGTATGTTGTGATTAATGTTATGTTCCAGTTCAAGAAAAAGCTGTTGTTGGAAGGAAGATGAATTCTTCCAAGTATCAGCCCTGTTGGTCAGCTGCTCCTGTGTGGATGTGCTTAGAAAACAAAAGGACAGATGATTAGCTGTCTCCATGTCACTGCTTAAAACGTGAAACTAAACATACTACTTCTGAACCATATAAAGAATGTTTCAACTTAAAGTTACTGATTTGGAATGGTTAAGGATGATGAGTATTAGGAAATTTAAAAAACAGAGTCTGAGTTTACAATTGTAAGAATTCCACAGCTGGTTTTACTTCAATATTCAGCACAAGAAAGATGCGACCTCCTTACATATCAGTCTCCATGTTCTCGCCGTGGTTGTGACAACTCAGCTGTTAATTCACATTGCTGTAAGTAGTTGACTTCAGGATCAAGTTTTTGCACTACTGGCTTTACAGATTTGGAAATGAGCCCGTGTTGATTATGAAGAATTTAGTGGCTTGGTGGACAGTTTTTTTGTTTTGAGCATTTGATAAGCAACTTTTGAAGATACGGGGACCCCAGTGAAGTGTGACTGTTTATGAAGTATTTTTGGAAAACATTATTGGAAAAGCTCCGTTGTCCCTCAGATCTGAACTATGAATAGCTTGAAAAGTTGTGGAGGGGGGAAAAAGTCCTTTGTTAATTGAGTGCTGCAGTGGGTCACTGGCAAGTGGAGTGATAAAAAGCCTGTGTTCAGACAGGTAATACATAAATGAACATGGCCAAGTGGGGATTTTGATTGGAGTTGCACAAGACAGTGCAAGAAAGAAATTGGGGATTTTATTGTGCCATTTGGAGCCATTAGCCCCTTTGAGAAATTAATGTTGGCACTTCGATCCAAAAGGCTTTTTACCAACCTGTTTTCCTGAGAGCCACTGTCTTTCCAAATCCTCACTTGTTATTAATCGATAGTTGTCTCAGATTCCTTTTTCACTTTTTCACTGTTGTTTTTTAAGACACTGCCTTTCTTACTGCATAACTTAATGAATACCTTGTACAGTCAAGGACATGGTTATAACTTGTGATATTTGCTTTTACAGGACAGCAGACATCTGATTGCAATACCAAAAAACCAAGCTGCTGCATGTAGGAAGCCCCCTTCAATTGACTTAGAAACTAGCAGCTTGTTTAGGATCAGAGTTTATGAGCCAGAGAATAAAAGATGCATTATCAACTTTCAAAGTTAGGGAAGTTTCAGCTACACAAATCTAATTGTCTTGTGCCTTTTGTATACACTACATTTATGGTATCAGTGTTTACATTTCAGTGCAGATTGTTACTCTGGAAACAACTTCAGGAGGAACTTGGTAATGCTTTCTAGGTGGCTAGATAAAAGGACTAGTCCAAAAGAAAAAGTGAAAACCTCTCAGGCTAAGCTCAGTTCAGTTGAAGCAGAAAGTACGTCTGTTAATCAAACCTGAGTCACGTAGCAGGCTGGTTTGCAGGGTGAAGATGCCAGTGTGCTTAGAAAACTGGCAGCAGGACTAAGTGACAGATCTCTGAAAGCAAAAAATCTTACCATTCACTCTACTACAGGCAGGTAACCTTAAAATCTGTCTTTGCTGGGTTTTCAACTTCAGTGACAGCTGTTGGAGCACAAACATGGCTTTTTTTTCTAGTGAGATAAATGCACTTATTTGACTTTTTTTTTTTTTTAATCGAATCTCAGAACTTTACCAGCCTGAAAACATCTGTTTCTTGCCAGAAGTGCCAGATTGTGGATCCCTTGATGTAGGACACTTTTTAAACTAGCATGAAGGTAGCATACAGTTTACATGATGCCTGCAGACATCTAGCAACCAAAAGTTTTTTGCAGCTATTTATTCAGTGTTGTTCTGTCAGCTTACCTCGTATTAGTGTTCATTTAAAGGCTGACTTGTCAAGGGAATAAGCGGGAGAGGGAAAATATATTTTTTAACACTTCGGGCTCTCTAGCTGTAGAGTCTTGTTTTTTACACGGTCGGTCAGTCACAGGGTGGTTTGTCACGGAGCATGCGTTTGAAAATACTGAGTAAAAAGTTGACGTTCAGCTTCAGTGTGACTTGCTCCATATTTTTACATAAAGACAAAGTACAGGCGTCTTCCCCAGCAAAGCTCATAACGGTAATGGACCTCTCTGATACAGGTACCAGCCTCCCTGGCTATGGCCAGGGCTCTGATGGCAGCCGGTAAGGCTGGAGAGAAAGGACAGGCAGGGGTAAGGGGTCAAGAAATGCCTGGCTTCTCCGAGTCTCGGAAGTCACGCTTGGAAAGCACAATAGCGCTAAATAGCCTGCAGCTTTAATGCAGCCGGAGGCCGTCCCTCTGGCAGAAAACTGACGGAGGCATGGGAAACAGAGGCTGATGAGGGAGGAGAAAGGGAAAGAGAAATGGCAGTAGCTCATTTCACTGTTCAGTGGATGTGTTCCAGAGTGCTCTCAGGATGGGTATGGACTGTGCCTCTGGAAAGAGTATTGTCACCAGGCTTTGGAGGGTTCCTGGCAGTTCTTGTTGTATGGAGTAGGAATGAAAGTGAGTGAGCTTAATCATGCTCCAAAGTGTAATTTCTCGTATGACTGTATTCTTGGCTTTATGCTAATACTTTATATAGCAAAGTGGAAATGGTCTTTTTGACATATTGTCATTGAGCATTGATGCTGTTACAATGCACATGGTAGAATTCGTGAAGAGGTAATGTTTGTCCACTTAAACTGATTCTCCTGTTCTTTATATTCTTGCCAGGCACTTTACTACAGCCTTTTGTGTAACTTCTGTATTTTTTTTAAAGACTGCTTTTTATCTACTGTACAGTTACTAATCTACTTTTTGCTAAAACAAAAGTAATAGCCCTGATACTTGTCTCACGGTATGACTGCATGTCAAGCTTCAGTGGAAGTTGGACGAGTTCTACGTCCTCCTCAGATGGGCCCAAGTCTCCCTAATGACAACAGAGCTGAATTTATTTTGTATATATGTAAAGTCATGTGAATCATAGCCCCCCACATGCATAAGAAGCTTCCCTAATTTGTAGGTTAGGATAGATCAATATACGTCAGCACCAGAAGTGGCTCACACACATTGTGTTAGGTGATGTGCTGGTGATGGAGTGCTCAGTCTTCACAGAGAATTTATTTTTCTTAACAAAATGGAACACCTTGATGTTAAACACAGGTGCTGCTATGCACTTTAATTCTTTACCTTGAGAGGAAAACCATGGTCCAGTTTAAGCTGCAGATTGATAGTTCTTTAGTAGCCTGCAACTACGGGCAGGTAATTAATGAAACTGATAATTGTTTTTTACTGGTTGCATACTTAAGATTGGTCTTCAAGCAAGACTTGAGACAGATTGCAGGAAGTAAGTCTGCTTTAGTGCATGGTATGCTGTAGCTGTCATGATCATTATTGGGACTGAGAGGTTTTGCCCTGATTCAGGTGACTGGTATGGTAGAGTGTGTGTGGGAGGAATATATTTCTACATTAATTGAGTGTATAACTTTGCCACTTGTTAATGTATTGCTCACATAAATAAATGCTTCATGTTCAGCAAGTCACATACATAGTAGTCATTGACTGTACCCAAACAGCAGAAAATCATCTCTGCTACGGTATCGTTAAACATAGTTGCTGTAGATGTCCTCCCTCATCCCTTCACCAGCAGTCTTTGACTTTTATGGGTAAGGTTTCTCTCCTCATTTCAATTTCTAGATCCCTAGCATTTCATATAGCACCTATACTGGGAAACAGGTAAGAGGAAACCAGATCCTTTTTAGTCTTCCATGGCTTAATGCTGGCAGAGCAGAACGTGCTGCACTCCTTTGGATGCTGTTGAAAGTCAAAAAGGTGTAATTTTGGCCCCCAAAAGAGGGGGTTCTAAAGATCTTTTCCAACCTCATTGCTTTAGTGATTCATAGAACTGAGGAGGTACAAGGAAGTGGAACACGTTACTTACCAGGCTGTCACCCACAGCAGCTTTGCTTCATGAAGCCTCTCCAGTCGTTTGCCAGACTCTTCTGACCAGCCTGACTTTGTGCTGTGCACTTTGCTAAAGCTCTCCTCTGAGGCAGTGGTGTATCTACCTCTGGTGCAGAGAAGAATGAGACTGTCTACTCAGGGACCTCTAAACAGACAGGAATGGTACCTGAGGATGAAAGCGGCTTTCATGTGCTGCAGGTCAGACATAACCTGCTGTATATGCTGTGAGCGTTTCCCATTTTTTATTTCCAACCCTTCCATACATATTTGTATTGAACCATATAAAGCCATTCTCATCTAAAACAAGACAACTAAAAAAAAGCACATGCTGCTATAGTGCATGGGTGGAGAGGTGTTTCTGTGCCACTTGCAGCTATTACCGACCTGGTAAAATGGGAAAAGCAGCAGCCTTCTGATGTGAAACTGGGAACAAGTGGCAGCTGACGTAACCTAAGAAAAGGCCCTCCTCCCCCTTTGCAGCTTTGCAGTTGTTCCCTTTGCAGCTTTCTGATCATCATTCTCACTCTTCCCCTTCCTTTCCATAGGAGTTCAGATTGAAAAGTCTTTCATTTGAAATGTACAATCAGTATCACAGTCACAGAATACCAGGTTGGAGGAGACCTCAAGGATCATCTGGTCCAACCTGTCTTACCAAATCATCATCTAGGCTTTATGTCCCAGCACTCTGTCCAGCCAAATCTTAACATCTACATCCTCTTTATTCCTCTCCCTCAAAAGTGTTATTCTAGACCAGCACTCCCTTCATTTCTTGCAAGTTTTCCTAACAGCACCCATCACTGAAATAAATAGAGTGACTCAGTCATCCTGAAATTCAGTATTTGGGGCAATGATCACATGCTTCATCCTGGATCACTGTAATCTTCTCAAGCAGATGGGCCCAACAGTCTGCCTGCAGCATTTGGAAGCGCGTGCTGTGAGCTATGCCCGCTTTCCCACCTCCTGCAAACTCAGTTTAACGGATTGGCATAACTGGAACAGTCCCAGCACTTCCTGACAGTCATCATTTTATGAAGCCATTTTCCTCTTTTTTCCTCCTGAAAACAGAGTCATCCTCTATTCACTTGGGAAGGAGCCCCAGTTGAAAAAATAATAAAGACATTTACAAGCTGTGCCTTATAGTCCCAACAACAGGAACCTATTCCCAGTTACTTTATCGTATCAAACTGGCCAGTAGTCCAAACAGCTGCAGCAGAGAAAATCAGTAGCTTAGTGCACATATAAGCACTCTAGTAATTAACCTTCATATAAAATACTCCAGAGCATGCAGAGGGACAACAGTGAAAGAGGGAGCTTGCAAAGCTGAGCTCCTAGGTGATGCAAGGTACATAAAAGGTACTGCCAACTGCAATCATAGCTACAATTTGCTGTCCTGTAAGAGAGAAAGCACGTTCTCTGCAATGCATCTCAGAACTTCAGCTGTTGCCAAATCGTACCTGAAGAACAAAGAAGGGAAGGTTTCCCCTCTGCCTCCATTTCCCTCCCTTTATCCAACACAGTTGAGGCAAATGTCTCGGGAGCGCAGGAAAGGGCACACTTGGGCAAGTCAATTCTCCCCCTTACACAGAAGCAGAAAAAACATTTCATCTGTGCTGGCAGAAAAAGGACAAGACAAGCTTCTGCAGAAACCAGATCCTCACTGTTGGCGTCAACGCACATCTCATTCCCAACCCAAGACTGTTAAAATAACGCAGGAGCATCTTCCTCATTTCTCTACCATACCTAGGAAGGTAAGCAGGAAGAAAACACTAAAACTTCAAACATTTCCTTAGCCCCACACACCCAATGTAAGTACCTGTGACTATTTAAGGAGCACATAGCAAAGAAAATCACTATTTCTGTGAAAACATTCAGATTTAAGATTGGGACTTTTATGTATTTATCCTTTTATATATAAATATCTCCTCCTTTCAAAGTCTGAACAACTACCCTTTAAAAATAACTTGTCTTGAACAAAATCCAGATGGGTTTTACCTTTCTTAACCCAACCCCAGCACACTGAAGATAGTGTCACCTGTCCCTGCTTCCACCTTCAGTACACTTCCTTTCTGAGTTTGTTCATCAATGCAGGCTTCCTGTTGCTTTCATTCTATTTCCTCTGTGAGGGAATGAACCACTCTGGAGCTTGGTGTAACCAGTCAGGCACAATTAGAGAAAGTTCTTGGATGTCAGGTTATAGGTCACTCCCAAATTCATACAGGAAAAAGCCCCAAATACTCAGAATATTTTCCAGACCCATTTTCTTCCATCTCAAAGATCCTTCTTACCTAGTTCCAGTGAGCAAAGGGATTAAATGCTTTTAAAAAAGGTGACAGAGAACAGAACATTCCTGGGACGCTCACTTGACTCTAGAAGCCAAAAATACAAGTAAATAATAAAAAGAGTAAATATAACAGGTTTTGATATTGCATTTCTTCTGACAAGCCTATTCAAACAACAGTATTTTAAATGGATTGAGAAGAGCAGAGACGAGAGAATTCTCATCTCTGAGCAAAAAGGTGCACGTCTAGACAGCTGGAACTGCGCCTGCACATTCATTTTTGCAAAAGCTATTAAAGCTGCCCACTTTGGAAACTGATTCAGATTCCAGGCAGTTCACAAGTAACAGTCCTACGCATCAGAAGAAATTACTTTTCTCATAATCTCTACAATTTACCATTTAAATCACTCCGTAATGGAACCTAAATCTAATTTTGCCACGGAAACTGAATGATGCACAGATGTCTCCCCAGCTCTAATCAGCCCCCAGACAGATCACATTGATCAGACCGAGCTCTTGCACAGAATAAAGCATAATCTTCATTTCATGCTGACTGGTGGCTTTTGAGAAAAGCTTTTCTTACAGAAAGAAAACGGGAATTGCTGGAAGTCAAATGCCCTATGAGAATTTTAGGCTTGGGCACACTCAGCCTGGTCCTGCAGACAGTATGCTCATTCGCACTTGGGACACAAGGCACACAGCTATCACATATCTTTGGTTTTAGCTTCTTCCAAAAGGAACCCAAGCTCTGACAGGTTCATGATGGGAAGCAAAGAAAAGCACAGCACAGCATGTAGGATGCTCAGCATTCACTTCAGAAGTGCATCCGAACCTGAACTAAAACTTTTACTGTAGGCATTCATTCAGAAGCCTCTCAAACTTCCTTTGATCCACAACTAAGAAGTTACTTCAAAACAAAAAGCCACCAAAGTTCTTCAAAGAGTCATTCCTTTCAAAAGTTAACCCCAGTGAGGTGTATTGGCATGCTTCAGGCGAAGCTACTAAACTTAAAAGCAAAGGCATCAAACTTCAGGGGTTCTTCATTCCACGTGCATGCAAATGATCCACATAACAGTGAGAATGCATCCTGGTTTTTCATTAGATAGTCCCTATCTTATTAAAGCCAAAGGCAACCGAAGTTAAAACTAATCACCATCATATAATGCATAATGGTATTAAAATTAGTTACTAATGGGATTTGGATGCCTCCATAGTAATTGTAACCACCACTCTTGCCACTTACATCAGCAGGAATGAAGTGACTGGAAACACACAAAAGAGAATTCTGCACTGGAAGTGGAATCAGTCAGGGAGCAGCGAGTTAGATAATTTTATAAGCACATGGAAGAGAACTGTCATGCCTAAATGAACCAGAATGCAGAACTAAACTGACTAAATACACCAGGAAAGAGCTTGCAACAAAACCACCAGTGTGTTGTTATGTAAGAAAACATTTCTTAGGCCTTTATTTACAAAAGCTTTAATAACAAATACCCTCTGTTATGCAAATTATTTGTTGTTTAAAAAGGACCACCCAGTTACATCATTGTAACTCCATGAAAAAAGGTGTTTTGATTTTTTTAAGTACAAGGTAAAACAGAGTAACTTGGCAGACATTTGGAGATTCTTCTACTATTGATTTCTGTGCCAAGCACACACACACGTACGCGCGAGCACACAGGCACACGGTGTCGCACTTTCCATCATTTCAGGCTAGTATTTAGCTATTCAATACCACAGAGTCCTTCCTGCACAACTGCTCTGTACACATGCTATGCAGAGTTAAGAATGTCCTTTAGGGTCCTTTAAAACAATATATCTAAAATATATTGCTAAGATATACTCAAAAATAAACTAGCATTACACTCCTCAGGTAACTTTATTAGCTCTAGGTTATTTATATTTTGTTGTTTTACAACAAATATCTGCAACATCTGTCTTTGTAACAACTACAAAAAAGCACGATTTAATTGTCCTTCTAATTCAATTAAATAGTATTTTTTTCAGATCTTTGGGTTTTGTCTTTAATTAAACTGACTTTCAAAAAATCACGAAATCAAGTATGTAATAAATATGACTTCATAAAAAATATTTGAGGTGTACATTACTAGAATAAAAGCTAGAAAGTTAATCAAGGGAAGTGTGCCATTCCAAAACTCCTTCTATTCCAATATCCTTCAACTCTCAGCTTCATGGCAAAAATGCTGAAGTCATAGCTGTTCTTTTCCTGAAGGGTGTAAAGCTGTTTTTATAAGCCACTTTCCCCCATTACAGAGCGGTTTTAAAGCAGAAGGCCAACCAGCAGTTGACATGTGCAGGATGTGTTTGAAGATGACTTAACACTAGTAAAATAACAGCAGTTACTATGATTTCAGTAGTTTGTTTTGCTCGAACAGACAGAGGTTATGCAGCAAGTAAGTCACGTTCTGTGGGTTGAGATACCAAGGCAATACAGCGTGAAGCTGCTGAACTTGGCAGATGATTGTTTTCTAGCTGAGGGCAAAAGAACAGAACAAAACAAAACTTCAACTAAAACAGAGGATCTGAGTCAGAGTCACTCTCTAAAGTGCAAATTTGATGGTCCACAATCTTGAATAGCTAAAACGCCTGCATACTGGAAGGAACAGACATGAATGGGGAAAGTTAGTTACAATCAGTGCCAGTTAATTTGGAGGAGGGAGGGGAAAAGAGACAAAACACCAGAAGATCAATACAGGTAAGTTTACCAGACTTAAAATTCATTATGATTTAACATTCCCCTTCTCTCTGCCACACTGATCCTATATATGCTTCTTTACAAATGGGCTAGTTATGAGGCCAAAATGTAACCCAGAAAATTTTACATATCAATATTAAGATCAAAATTCTGTGATAGGAACAGTCAAGTTTAGTACATAGAAAGGCAGAAAAGAAAGTGTGCTGAGAAAGGGGGGGAAAAAAGCCTTATTGTCCAAGGTGTTCAACCAGAGATAAAACCTATATACAAGCACGTGGAGGTCAAAAAGATGGCCTTTCATTTCATGTCATGACTGTTTGTTGGCTTCTTCTTCATATGCATTTCCTGTGCCATTTTGTACATAAGATGACCCCGAACCAAGGCCGTATAAGTGGCCACAGTATTTGGCATCGTCAATGTGATCTTCAAAGAACATCTAAAAAGTTAAAAGAGAGATACAAATTATTGCCAAAGAAATGGCTCAATTTAAACAGAACTATAGAAAGGTGTTAAAAGTTACTTTTTAGCATAACATATGAAATCCCAAAGTGCAGAAGCTGACATAATTAACATAACACACTTAACACATTATCCAAATGTGCTTCTATGACAGGCTTCTTTAAAGTAAATCCGTGGAGGAATACAACCAGTCTTCTTGTGCACCCTTCCTGATGAAATGGCCAAATGGAATGTTTTGGTAATTTTGTATTATCAGTTATCACCCCTTTTTCTGCAAGTGCAGCAAAGAGATTTCTCCAACTGATCTCTGTGGAGTTTCTCACAACAGGCTTATGCTTGGCATCCATCATTGGTGCCCACCTATACTCTACCTGCTCCTCAGTATGAGTGTTTTCATCCTGCTGTGTCCTGAAATGGAGGTATGTCCTCATAATGTTATAAAGGTTTGAGTGCGGGTAGAATATTTGAGCGCAGAGCCCATTATGGAGTTCAAAGAAATGCAGAACGACAGATTTCCAGCTAGCTTCTCACAGAGAGGAACTTCATTTAATAAGGAAGCACAAAATTTACTGAAATTTTGCCGTAAGACTGCATTTACACAAGTTTTAATTGCACAGAGAACCTTTCAGTGTAAGACATATGTCACCTGTGATATTCTATCTTTCAGACTCAGGTTTTCAAGCAAAACCACGAGTTACCCCACAAAAATAAGAGGACAGCCACCTACACTAAAAACTTCACAGCAACCCTGCTGTGAACCACATCCCAGTGGCTGACATTCCAAGTCGTCATCAACATCAGAAACCTAAGACAGCCAGAATCATGCAGAAGGGTGGACACAAGACACAACCTGAATGCAGAGGACTGCATATACCATCCAGGCTGAAAACTTCTCCCTTCAAGCTTTACTTTGAGCACCACAGTCTGAACGGAAGTTCTGTAATGCAGGAATTGTAGACCTCAAAAATTTTAAAGCCCCCAGCAATTCTTAAAAAAAATTAGGTAGGAAAACTCCAAAACAGCAGCTCTACTGTTGCAGAATCAGTATTTAAGTGTTTCTGATGGGAAGAAACATCATGAACTTTTTTTGGCTGGCACTCCAACACGCAGCAAGCAAGCTGCAAACCTTCACAGCCATCAGTAAAAACAACCTTTGTACCTTCAAAAGCATTGTAAAATGAAGTTTTTTCACTCAAATACATTGTGAAACAATGAACTCTACTGAAAATACTCTAAAAATGCACATTAAGTATTTCTGACTACTGTGCCCTTATTTAGAAAGTCTGCATTTGCAAAGAATCAGAGAAAGAATGAAAAAAAATCATCATAATCAAATCCATGACTGTTGGCTGCTTTGCACTAAAAACCCAAGGTTTCTACTTCTCCCAATAACAGGTTTTGGTAAAAAAATTCAAGAAGCTTATTTGCCGCATAATACAAATGGCATCTCATTAGAGGAATGGTCCTGGATTTGAACCTTTTGTGCTAGAAAACTAACTTGAAAGGCAGTATGTTAGGCATGATTTTCACATACCTCCTCTTTCCCTTTATTTGCTTTGGATTTTATTTCCATTTCAAGAATGAAAGAACAATACTGGGCAGACGACAGTTAGCAACACTGGCCTTGATCATACCAGAAACACAATCCTCTCTAATGCATCTGTAGCCTACGACCTGCTTGACAACTGCAGTTTCAGTGGAAGCAGAACACAATGTTACAATGAGCAAACCAGCTTAAACCACAGCATGTATTTTTTACCTGATGTCTCACTAGTATTTGTCAGAAACTTGTGGTCATTTTCCCCTTTATACAAAAGGCTGCACTACAAAAGGCAGACACTTCACACTAAATGTTATTAAAAGATGATGTTTACTACTGCCATCCATTTTGACATGGTGAGTGACACTGAACTGCTAGCAGAACACCAGATGTACTGGCAACTGCTTGGCAGAAGAGGCCCATTTAACATTTATTTGTTCAGCTAATGCAAAATAACCCAATATCTTGCTGTTGTATGCAGACAAGTAGCAAGAAGATGTGAAGCGTCTAAGACCTGATTTCCCTTGCTGCAAACCTTGAATTAGTTGAGCAATGTATAATCTTTTAGAACCTGAGTTAATCTGTGCTTTACTTAATAGTAAGGAACAAATGCATGGACATTTTCCACAGCAGCCTGAAAGTCATTATTTAATGTACCTAAAGCCTGCAAGTCTAGCTGTGACTGGTCAACACTTTCTAAGCTTGTCATAAGCAGCAGTGCACGCCAGCCGAGTACTATACTGAGCAGAAGCTTTCAGAGAGTTGGCTTTAAGTGTGTGAGTATGGGAACCACACTCCCTGAATGGAATATGGTTCCAGCAGCTCATATACTCACTTCTGGAGCCACCTAAAAAATGGTACCCTGCAAAACAGGTAATGGAAAGAAACAAAAACCCACAAAAGATTTCAAAAGCCAGGCACAGAAATAGGAAACGATACGCACTCACAGCATCTAAGCAGGGAATCAGTAGGGCTGCTTCACACTCTGGGAAAAACACAGGTGGTCTTATCTTTGTCAAGAGTGACTCCTGACCTCCTTAAAATATAGCAGACTTAACAGAATCAGCAACTCATCTGCCTATCACAGCACATTACTATCATGGAGATAAAGCCAGTCTGTCCACCTACTTCTCGCATTTTGAAAAAGGCCATTCCTGTGAGTAAAGAATCAGATCCCGCCTGATGCTGTGGTCCTATCCTTTCCAGCTCTAGCTGCTCAGCCACTTCTTGTAATCCACCCTGAAACAGAAAACAATTGTGTTAACTGCTGAAAAACAAAGCAGAACACTGAACAGCTGTATTTGGGGAAAATCTGCTACACAAGTCATACATCAGGTGTATTTCAACATTTGCACAGTAGCTGAAAGAGGTATTATACTAGATAAATACACACCTGGAAAAATCAAACGTTCAGTATCAATAGCAACATTAGGATTCTGTGTCAGTGTTGATTAAATAAAGCAGTATCAACAAAACTACTACTCCTTCATGTTCCAGCTTCTTGATTAAACAGATGTCATTACTTTACAAAACAACTCCTTCAAGATGTTGAAAGAACTGGCAATGCTGAAGAACAAAACCAGGTGTTCCTGTACTCCTATTTGCATGAAAGTTTAAAAGGTAAAAATGTTCTACAAGCTCAAGAATTCAAGTGCCTACAAATGAGGTGCCCATAAGCCTCCATGACTTAAAAATACCTAGGCTACCTTTGAAACAGACCTTTTTCTTTCCACTTACCTTTCAACACCTGAATTTTTCCACTTCCCTTCACAAAAACTGAGAGCATCTTTAAGTATCTAGAACACTACAGGGAGTCCAGGAAAGCGTTACACAGCAGGCGTTTAGAACCCTGGTGGTAAAGTCCAAAGAGGAAGAAAGCACCCACTCCACCTCTGCAAGGCATGCTACCCCTTGTGGAAGTCTGTTTCATTAGCTGTCCTTAGAAGACAGGGGTGGGGGGGGGAAACATACAAAAAAAAACCACTGCCTTGCAACTACTTTTCCAAGAGACTAAAATCCAACAGTGTAGCCAGCTTTTCTGTTAGAGATCCATATTCAAGTCACATGTGTTGCAATGAAACCAATTTCTTATAGAAGTATTTAAACATCTCATATACAAAAAGGGAACAATTCAAAATAGTAATTTTCTCCTTTGAATGTTGATACATGGTGAAGCTGCAGACATCACTCCAAAGCTGCGAATCTATCTGTTCTTAAAGGTAAACCTTACCCAGTTCTGAAGCAAACTTTCTTCCCAACAAGCTGATGTGAAAAACTATTCCCTTAACTGCAAAGTGACTAAATAAACCTCTTATTTAGGGTTTAAGGATTATTACCACCAAAATGCTAATAACCACTACCTATGGAAGCAAACCTGTCAGAATCTGTCTGGTTTTACACAGAACACAGACCTGTTGAAGGACAGACATGCTATACTGTAACTGCAGTCTTTTCATGCTGTAAACTACACTGTGAGCACATAATTTTGTACATAAATTATTTTGCTTAAAGTGATTAAGCCATAAAGCTACTGGAAACAGACTAAAGCATGTGCACATTCTTTAAGGTCTAGAAAGATCAAAAATGCGAAGAGAAACTGCTTAGCGCTCCCGTAAGGTTTGGAAGGGAAAATAACGTTGCACAGAGGCAGTGCTTTTAAAGAAAGACTGCCTAGTATTAGAGTTCACCTTTCCTTGCTCTCAACCCATTTCAAGTACAGGAAGGGAAGCGATAAGAGGCAAAAGCATAACAATCAAAGTTAAAACTAACAGAGCAATAGAAATAAAGCCTGATCTGAAAATGAGATCAAACATTATGAAAATTTCTGTGAATCTTATGGCAACAAGTTTTGAGCCAGGTTTCTGTTTTGTTTAAAAAGATGGAAGCTTCAGTAACACCATTCGGAAGTAACACCTACAAACCAACATGAAAACATAGTACTGGTATCGCTAGTTTTATTCTAGCTTGAGCAGCAAGAATATAGTTTACAGAAGTTTAAGACAGTAAGTCTGTACATTACACAGTTAAGGTCTGAAGCTAGCTATTTTCTTTATGTGCTTGGATACAATATCTGAACACTGCAAACATGCTCAGCAATCCAACTTGCACTCAAAAACATGCTGAGAGTTAGTGGTCAGCAGAAAAAAAAAGTGCATCTCGGATATAAGCATGTTTGCCACTTTCAAACTCCAAAAACAAGCTGTGAAGAGTAAGCAAATGGATCCATTTGTAAAAGTATCACACACGACTTGTGTGGAACTTCTTGGTCTGCAACTGCAATAACTGCAGAATAAAATTTGGCCGTCTCTGAAAGGCTACTGGGATTGTCTTTCAGGAAAGACTTCGCACTGCAGATAAGAACATTTTGCTCTTGGGAGAGAAGGACAAATTCTTCCTAAATTTTCAGACCATCGGTCTTTCAAGAAAAAAGCCACAGACTAATTTACATGATCACATAACCACAGTCAAGCAAATTCAGATCAAACTCCGGTTTCATGGCACTGGTACCAGAATTCATTGTTCTGTACGAATCCCCATATTTAAAAGCAAGTTCCCAACAAGGTCTATAAATCTACCTTAGAGTTACCATTACTATTGAAAAGGTTTGGAATTGTTTACATAGAATTATTTTTAGAGAATAAGCAGGAGTTTAACCTATAATACATCAGTATCCCAAGTTAACTTCCAGCCTGCATATCAGTACGTTCATGTCCATTTAAGTTGGAGTAACATACTATAAATTCAGTAACTTAAAAACAGACTACTTAATTCCACAAAAAGAGCATCAAACAGCTTCCCAATCCTGAAGCATGTTTTTTTTTTGAGTATGGTTGTGTGGGGGCAGTGTGTGAGGGACCTACAGTAGGTCAGTGACTTCCACATGAAAAAAATCTTAGACTAGTCAATAAAGGACAACTGCACAGCAGTTCAGTTCACTGCACTTTAATAGACTGAAAGTGACACATCAGGAGACAGTGCATGCATTTTTAGTTACAAAACTGGATGTTTAGCAATTTGTTTCAGATAGCTGCTCTCGGTACAGTACAAGTCCACTATAATTTCATCACTGGTAAATCTGGAGGGGTAGGGTAGTCCACATCCCTTCCCTGCTGTCATTACCAGTCTGCACATTAGGTGACAGGATCAAGATTTACTGCAGGAAACTGACCTACATATTCAGCTCTGAAAAAATAAAATCACCCTTGTTCTTAAGGTCTGCTGAAATAAAACCTGGGAGGGTTTATCTTGTCTCCAAAAAAACATTAGTATCTCTAAACAATGACGGTTACACACAATTACATCTTAATGAAATGACAGGAAATATAATCCCTCTTTTCCCCAAACTCACTGGGAATGTAACCTCTGGAATGGTGACATTGTCACCTCTCCTATATTGCTAAAGTTGGATTACACATTCTCGCTTTGGAAAGTGTGTTGCCACCACTAAGACACCAGATGCTTTACGCTGCTTCCCCAGCAGTGATAAAGTGAGGATGTTTGTTTTTTTAGGGTTTGCCTCCCCTAACCCCTCCTTTAAGACTCCTCAACTTTTTCTTCTGGCCTCTGTGGAGAAAAACTGTGTTTACGATGTTCATTAATACTCAGCCATTTGCCCAGCTGATTATACCAATACCACACCCAGATGAACACAGGTAGGTATATTTCTCTCTTTTGACTGGAAGGGAGGTCTTCTTTTCCAACACTAATTCAATTAACAAAGGACTCACACTATTTACTTCCCACACAAGTAGGCTACTAAAAGGTTACACGGCTCTATTAGTTTATCTCAGAAAGAAACAGAGGACTATAAACAGCATACAGATCGCAGGTCCAGCATGAGGAAGTGGCAAGCCATCCCTTAGGATTTGGTTGTACTACAGTCAGTGTTCTTTTCCATGCAGGTTCTCATTAAGAAAGCCTAGAGAATCAAGTTACTTCCCATAAAAGCAGCAAGTCATTAATTGTGATGCAGCTCCTTCCAGCAGCAGTCTAGACTCTTACAGTTCTTTGGCAAGTAAAGCTGTTCACAGTCCCTGTAGCATCTTTCTTTCATTTGCTGTCTTCCCCTTCACACACTTAGTTCCAGCTTCCATTCATTCTCCAGTCCAATTAAGTATCCACATTTTATGTCTGACAGAGTAAGCCAATTAGGAGCCTCACTGGCTTGACATGAGATAAGTTTCTAGTACTGCTCTTTTTTTTGCCCAGAAGCCACATATTGTCCCTGAACATATGCTGTTGTTTATCTTTCCTTATGAAGCCATCTGAATTATTCTTCACTCCATTCCTCTTCCCAAGATAATTCCACAGCATCATCGTCGCAATTACCTTTGCCAAGATGACTGCAGTCCTTTAGTGGACTGCACAATGAAGAAATAAAGAGTATACAAAACCCATCAATTCTTATGGCTCAAAAAGTGAAGGATTAATTTCAAACATTGGTTTATCATCTGTCAACAAAGCCTGGGCACTGTGAAGGCTGCATCAACATGCATTTTTTAACAGGTAAGCAGTTATAACAATTGATGTGTGCTCCTGCCTGCTTCTATCAATAGCCTTTAATATTAAATATAAAAAGCTTGAGACAACAGTGCTTAATAGGTATTATCAAAGCAAAACCAGAAAATAACAATGTAGAAAATAAGAATTATTTTTTTTTTCAGGCATAACGAATTCTGTCTCCAAACCCAAAATTTGTTCAGAGCCATTGGCAGGTTACTCACCTTCAAATTTTTGCAGCTCTTCATGAGATACTTTACATCATAGATGACTGGGAAAAACAACCGCAGTATCTCAAAGAAGTCCAACTCTTCTTCAGGTAGATTAGAGTTTGTCAGGATTTTTATTAGATAGCCAAAGTCATATCCACTGCAAATTAATAACAAAAACAATATAAGCCAGTAATTTAGAAGCATCCTTCTCACTTCCAACATCAAGACTTTATTACACATTAGCAGGACATTTAGCTTAATTTCAATGCAATTTAGATTGACTTTTACGAAAGACTAAGTGTTAATGGCCCTATTACAGACCCTACGGAAAATATTTTAATTTAGTCTGAATGAGGCCAAGTGAAGACAGAAAAAGGTCTGCCTATAGGAGTTTCTCTAAATCCTGAAACGAGGTAATGCTGCTGTGGCTTCGTCTGGCAAAAACTTACATTCTGGTGTAAGAATTGAGTTTCTCACTACAAACTGAACAAGACAGACCTTTACAGTTCTTGAAATACAAAAGATTAAGGAGTTTCCAGAGCCAACACATGTTTATGTCTGAAGGCAAGTTTCACCCTCACCAACAAAGAGTGGACTTTCTTTCAATTTCCCCAATTAAATCAGCACACATTAAACAAATGAAAAAAATAACAGACTGTAGACTATTACTCTTTTTGGAGGCAAGGACAGATGAAGTGGGAAAAATTTCTCTGCGTACATGCAAGTCAGCAGGAAGCAGCAAGACAACCGAGTAGTACAGGTTTGGTAGAAGAAACTGAGGTATTATAGTATGTATGTGGAACAAAGAATTTGGGAAGATTTCCTTCCCAAAAGCCTGACTGAAGAATGAGGACATAGGAACAAGGTGAGGCAGCAAAAGGGAAACCATATACTTTCACAAAGTGTTATGATAGGAACCATAGGGTTTAAAGCATAGGAAAGACAGATGTCAGGTACTAAGCATGACTAAATGCCACAACAAACAGTGATGACAAGTTATCCTTTTCCCTAGGAAGACAGAAGTTACAAGCCATGATCTGATCCATTCTGATCCCTTGCAAACTTGCCTGTGTACGCAAACATACGTACACTAGACAGGGGCAGATATGTTCTCTTCTTTGTTATTAGGTTTGCACTGAACCAAACCAGTTCCTAGATTTTACCGACATGCAATTTTAAAAACACCTGTACTAACAAAGAAGATGAAAACACACAGCAGGGCTGCTTCTGCTGAAGGCCGCATCAGTTTTGCTGCTTAAGGAACCTTAGGGTATAGCTGAGAAGACAATTCAAGTGAACTGGTGGCTGGCTACCACAGACTCCAAATTCCCAGTTTAAGACTTCATTCTTGGTTACATGAGGATCTTTATCTGAGAGATGAACAGAATTAACTGAGGCAGTACAGAAGACAAATCAGTTACAAATAGGCACTGTACTACTGATCCTGTGGATATTTAGCACCCATAAAGACTGTTGACTTCTGATGTAAGCTCAAGGCTTTCCTTGCATGCTCAAAGTGAAGGGGATTGCTTTTTGTACCTTTCTTATACGATGGGGCTCTCTACACCATCTTCATCTTAAGATTTTCTAGACAGAGGGTAGAAAATGTTGAACATACTGGGAACGAATGGATTGTTTGCCAAGAGTCCATTATTACGAGATATACAGAAGTAGTGGACTATTGCAGCCCTCCCATGGGGGGTTTCCAGTACTCTAAACAGGAATTTCATGTTGAATGAATCCTGCACTGCATCTGGTGCCTTGAAGCTGTGCTGGCAGCACTCCAACCTCTACAGCAGCAGCCGCTGGCCAGGCGCAAAGAAGCCAAAGATAAATAAGGATTTCAGCCGAATATTACAAAGTAAGAATTTGAAATATACTTGGGAAAACAGCAGTTTGGAAGCTTAGCTTTATTAGCTCTCAGGGAGGGAAGGGGGGAAAACCTGTATCAGCATAAAGCCCCCTAGAGAAAAAAAATGAAAAGAAAAAAGCAACATTAGCAAAAAAGGCTGCTCAGAAAAATGCAGAAAAGGCTGTTCAGGATTAAGGAGACTTACTCTGCTACAGATTAGGGAGCTTATTAAACTCACTGAGTTCCTGACATTTGTCATCCTTGTGGCTCAAATGTAGCAGCTGTATTAAAACTTTTACAGTGAAGAAAACAGTATTTGTGCTCCTCTTAAATAATCTTACTTTCCTCCTCTTCCCAAAAGAATTATGCACATGACTGAATTACAAAAAAATATATGCTCTCAAACACATCCAACTTCTACTAAGAAGGAAGTACTGCAAGAAAAGAAACATCAAGATTCATTTACTATTTGTATTGAGAGGGAGGAGGCTGTCATAAATTCGCAATTTTGATGAAGAATTCCAACACCCTCCCCCCCACGCCTTGGAGACTGTAGCGACTCTTTCATTCCAAGATCCTCATGCCTTAAATGCAACAGGGTATTCAAACAGCAGTTTTAAAAGACATGGCTGCTCTTCCACTGCATGACAACATTCAGCCAGATATCTGCTCTTGGATCCTAAGCCTGGGTTAGCTTTAGTCAGATCAAACAAATGATATCTCATATTTCTCAAGTTCCAGTTGTTTAAACTTAGTCCCAGTGTGCTCGTAACAATCACTACAAACCATGCTTTACTAATCATAATGCAGTATTAAGGCATTTACATAACCTTTTTAGTATACTTTTTGGGGGTAATATGCTCCAGTCATCATGCCTACACAGACATAAGGATCGCCACTTCAATTCAAGACTAAGATACACCAAGTTCAAAAATTTTTCAGTGGCCACTGCTGCTGAATGCTGACAAGGGTAAGGAAGTCCACAATGAGCTATTTGGTAATTACTGCTCATTAAAGAACTTTCCTTCTAATCCTCTGATAGACAATTAGTGGTTGGTTTCTACCCTGAAGCACACAGGCTACCTTTCCTTATAAAGCTTTCACTATTTCTAATATAATCACCTACTGATACTTAGAGCAGCTAACAACAATCCAAGGAGCCAGAAAGCTTTTTTCTTTTTTGCACGGAACATAGAATCACAGAATAGTTAGGGTTGGAAAGGACCTTAAGATCATCTAGTTCCAAACCCCCTGCCATGGGCAGGGACACCTCACACTAAACCATATCACCCAAGGCTCTGTCCAACCTGGCCTTGAACACCGCCAGCGATGGAGCATTCACAACTTCCCTGGGCAACCCATTCCAGTGCCTCATCACCCTTACAGTAAAGAATTTCTTCCTCATATCCAATCGAAACTTCCCCTGGTTAAGTCTGAACCCGTTACCTCTTGTCTTATCACTACAGCCCCTCATGAAGAGTCCCTCCCCAGCATCCCTATAGGCCCTCTTCAGATATTGGAAGGCTGCTATGAGGTCTCCACGCAGCCTTCTCTTCTCCAGGCTGAACAGCCCCAACTTTCTCAGCCTATCTTCATATGGGAGGTGCTCCAGTCCCCTGATCATCCTCGTGGCCCTCCTCTGCACTTGTTCCAACAGTTCCATGTCCTTTTTATGTTGAGGACACCAGAACTGCACACAATACTCCAAGTGAGGTCTCACGAGAGCAGAGTAGAGGGGCAGGATCACCTCCCTCAACCTGCTGGTCACACTCCTTTTGATGCAGCCCAGGATACGGTTGGCTTTATGGGCTGCAAGCGCACACTGCTGGCTCATGTTCATTTTCTCATCGACCAACGCCCCCAAGACCTTCTCCACAGGACTGCTCTGAATCTCTTCTCTGCCCAACCTGTAGCTGTGCCTGGTCAACTGCAGGCAATGAGACCATGGAAAAGATCAAAGGTGCCTGTATTTCTTTCCCATACTTCCAGAAATTCAGATAGCCAATTAACAATTAATTCTACTCCAACACCAGCAGTCTCTGAAATAAGTCAAAACCTGACAGACCTGAGAAAGCTTTAGTTCACTTTCTAACTGGCTAAGAGAAATGAGCCAACAGATTCAATTTTATTAAATTCAGTCTCACACAAATGCTTATTGAAATACAATAGCTTGGAACTTTCCCACTTCCAAAAAACATCTGGGTTAAGAGGCACGTTTGTACAGAGCCCCCAAGGGTAGACTGAGGTTGCACACAGGTGGACACTCAAAGCCTCAGCACATCAGTCAGTTGAATATCCACAAAACCTGTATTCGAGCTGTTCTGGTTTATAATTTGTTAGACTGCCAAGCACTCACAGCTCTCGACGGTGACAAGAATCAGAAATTCAGGGCTTCCCCCTCCTCTCTCAACTCAAATACATTTTAACACACACAAGATTTGAGTCACTTATGAAGTTGTGATATATACAAGAATTGGTGACAGTGTAATGGTTCTTCATGTCTGGCAGAGCTGCAGATCCATAGTGATTCACCAATACATAAGGAAGCTACATCAAATGCAGAGGTAAAAAGCACACAAAGAAAGCTATTTTAGAAGCTAACAACTTAGAAATAAACTACATAAGAGTTCAAGTAAATCAAAGACTGGGAAATGAAACAAAACCAACGCAAAAGCTCACTCTGAAAAAGTAGCGACTTCCCTCTGCCCACTTCCTAGAAGACTCATACATTTGAAGGATTAGTGGTAACTGAAGCATTTTAAGGAAACAGAACCAGTAGTGCAGTCAGCAACATCAAGTACACCTTTCTGCAGAAGTAGAAGAACTACTGCGTGGAAAGCCTACATGAAACAAATTTTCAACTGAGCTGTCCTGCTGTTTAATCTTCCACCAACAGTCTATAATCACAATCAACACAAGATAAATTTAGAAACAGCCGCTTACTATTCTTTGTGGCACATTTTATGTGACCCATGCTCATCTGCAGCTTTGTGCAATCTCAGCTCCCAAGTTTTGTGCTCAAGATAATATCAACATACTCTATCAAGCACAAAAGCCTCTAAACGGTTTCTGACATCAAGCAGAGTTGTTGATAATCAGTGCTGGATAAACATTTACTGGAACAGCTGTTTAAGAGGATTTCTAAAGACATTTTCAGTGAAGTCCACAACAGAAACTCATTTAAGCACAGATAAAACTGGACTTGGATAAAGCCATTCCAAACTCCTTCATAAGCTGCACTAGTAAAAATGACATTATTGCTCGAAGTTTGCACTAAACTTCAATCAGCATAGGAGTCAGGAATCACACACAATCAATGTAATTATGCTTTAAAAAGAATCCTTAGTGTGGAAATGGTTCAGGTATTCTTTTGCTAGGATAGCTTACACTGGACCCTTAAACTTACTAAGCGACACTGGAAAAACAGTTTTGTAGCTGTAATTGCTTCTACGTGGCAGTGTCTGCTGATGTACCAGATACATGCATAACATGCCTCCCCAGCCCTTCTCCTGAACTATCCAGGTTATTTTACTATAGTCAAGTGTAAATCAAAAATATGCATATAAGAGCGCATAATAATGGGTTTAAGAAGCTGAAAGAAACTTAATTCACTAATTCAGCCTTTGTAGTTAGTTTGACACAGTTCATGGCATTCAGTATTTTTCTCCCACAGCGCTACCGCAATAGCACGATAGCAAGAGTAAGGTTATTTTGGAGTCCTATTGTGAGCAGAGACAGCTGCAAGTGGAAGATGGAGGCAGATTAGGTGGCAAGTGTACTCAAAGAGGATCCCCCTCCCCCCCTTTTTTTTTTGTTAGCTGCTTCCCCCCTCCTCCTTTAAGGAGAAAAGTCAGCCTAATACTTGCATTCTACAAAGCAAGCCAAAATAATGAATTCCGCAACAGGCTGTTACATGCATCTTTCTATTACTGTTTTACATTGCTTGCTGAAGAAATCCTTATTTTTCAGTTGGTTAAAAATATAAATACTTCTCTAATTCCATGTGACTCTCTCTTCAAACCTCCTCTCCAAGTTTCTATACTTAAGAATGAAGAATTTCCTTTCTTTTCTAGTTTTGTCATCTCCATATTACAGCTCACCAATGTAGCATGCGTGATAAACAAGAATAAGGTTATAAGGAAACTACTAGCCTAAGCTAAAATGTTTGCTCTACCTTTGTTAACTTGCTTAGCAGCCAGCATTTAAGATGTCAACTTGAGGGCATTATATAACAATAAACCATTAAAGCCACTGTTGCTTGCAAAAAGTGCAAATTATCTCTGGCAGGTAGTTGACTACACAATGACTCCTGCCAAAGTTTTAAGGTGTTCAATCTTATTAATGCCTGAAGATCTTTTCTATCTTGACGGATTCATAGAGATTTAGCTTTCACAGTTCTATTTCTACTGAGAAGATGTGCTCCTGTGATAGTATAAATAGTAAAATACATTCAAGGCTTAGAACATAGAATCAAGGTTTATCACGACTCTCCTTCAAGATGAGCAATTTCAGCTGCCCAGATTACTAGGAGATTTAGAACAAATTTAAAACTGTTTTATAAAACTCTTCACTGACAGTTCTGCAGTCAGCTGTCAGACAAACTGCATTTGCTGAAGAATTGCTTAGGAATAGCTTGCTTTTATCATTGTTACAGTTATAACTTGAATGTGCAATATTAAAAGATACAATGCCACCTGCTGGCTTAGGAGTTTCATGTTTTTCTGGTTTACAGTTTTCTGGTTACAGTGTAAACATCAATAGTAAAACACCATTACACTCTAATACAGAATGGTGCTATAGGTATTACAGCAGAAATGCTTTCTAAATCTTACCAACCAAAGTACTTGCTATATACACTATCACGTGTAAACCACTTAGCACATGAGATGCTAAATCCAAGCTCTAGAATTCAATAAACAGTACCAAAAACTCCAACCCTTAACATGCAGAATTTACCTATGAAAGGAAAGCCACTTGACTCCTTCACATAGTACAACTCCTGATGTCATAAGCAGTTCCGCAAAGTATTGTGTCTCAATTCCTTCTTCTTCATGCTTTTTAAACTGGATACCAGATGTTGTCAACAGCTCAATAGAGTCCTGGGCGTACATATCTTCCCTAAAAAAAAGGAAAGAGGAAAAGTAAATTTCAGAATCTACAAACTTCAGTGATTATAAACCTGGTAACATTTATTTTTTGCTGACCACTCCACAGACTTCACTGCATAGAGTGAGAACAACTTGATTTTTTTCCATGTTAATTTCAAAACAAACTATTTTCATGGCTTTTATGAACCTTCACCAGTATTTCATTATTCCCAGCATCTCCATTCTCTCCTCCTTCATAAAAAAAATAGTTCCTGCTCCTCTCCCAGTTACCCAAAACTCCCCTTTTAGCAAATCTAAGGAAAGTTAATGTATGGCTGCAGGTATTTTACTGAATAATATCTATTGCTGGAACTGTGACAAATCGAACATAACAGTTGAAGAACTAATGCCCTACACTATCGAACTATGAATAGTATACTCCAGATCCCAGTGCTGCAGTAGTTCTGTGGATAATATTTTTCACACATTCTTGTGATTTAAGTGTACGTAAAGTTTTAGACACATGCTCAAAACTTCCTTCTCACTACAACTGGAAATTAAGCCTTTTTTTCCACCTAGTCAACACTTAAAATTCAGGTAGCCTAACATTTTCTTCCTAAAGACCATCTTCTAACAGCCATATTTTGGACCTAAAATTTCACAGGCTAGAAAAAGATTCCTCTGTGTCGTGTTTGATCCCCTCATATCCCTCTATTTATTCCCTTTACTATTAACATTTTTGTAAAGCCTTAGGGATTTTGTGATGAAATAGATGTTTGAGGTTTTTTCCCCCAAAGTTTAATCCACCTAGAAGATGAGATTCATATTACTGTCTGCAACATCCTATTCTACAAACTCTCTTCAGTGTATAGTTTTCAATTTCAATAAAAAATAAACACAACCAAAACAAACCACAAAAAACAAAACAGATACGACAACCAATATCTCAAACATGACTGCTAGATTCAGTCATAGACTCATACCCCTTATTCCTAACAGCAGGTCATCATTCATTAGAACATAGAGATACATTCTCAAGATGTGTTGTATCTTTTTTTCCCCCTCCTTCCTACACAGCTGCTCATTAGTTCTCCAGCTTTAAGGCATCAGTTTCCCAACACCTGTCCATCTCCATAACACATTAAAGAAGCCATCCAAAACAAACATGCCTATTTTAAAAGAAGTTTCAATTCTAGTTTGTTGCTCTGCACTCATCAAGTGGATAGTTAGTTTAGAGAAATATTTATGCTCTTTAAAAGCACACTATAACAAGACCTGACTGGAAAAACACCAAAAAAAATTACCTTCCAGGAACAGCCAACAGCTGTTTTGCTTCAGGAGCAGAACACTTGGCACAGGGCCACCTCCCAAAAAGAAGTTTAGAAAACCATAAAAGTAAGAGGTTTCTCCAACCATGCAGAGGAAAAAAACCTCATGCTTTATGCAGCACTTACCTATCTCACATTTTGTACCAAATCCCCACTGTGAACTACTAACTAACTCGTTAGCTGACTGCCTATCATCTTGCCTTACTAAGCTGTCCTATCTATGCAGCATCTGGCACAAATGGATGGAAGACTACTTTTATTTTCAGTTGCTTGACACTAAGTGGACCTTTGAAGAAAATAAAACAAAACATAACACAGGCTCTTCTTCCCCAATCACAGTTTGGAAGTTACTAATTCATTTCTCCTCCCATATTTAGCCAGATTAGTATATTCTTCTATTAAGAAAACAGAAACCTTCTGTCAGCATTTATTTGGCCAGGTAAGTTTAGAGATACCAAAATAACAAATTTGCGCTCCCAGCTATTTTAAGAGGTGCTTCAGGCAAAACTTTTTTTAAAAAAAATCATGTCATTCCTCAGCCCAAACTGACTAGACAAGGCACAGTGCTGATAGTTTAGAAAAGCAGAAAGATCAAGAGACAGCAGCAGATTTCTTTTCTTTTCAAGAAGCCTGATTACTTTGAAAACACTCCTTTTTATCTGCAGAAGAAAAAAAGAAAAGGTCTGTTTTCTAAAGCTCCTTTAGGCAGCAGTTTTAACTTGTTACATCAACTTGTCCTGTGATCAGCTTGTAAACTGCCAAAAGCCTTCAACACGCTTAAGTCTGAGAAGCGTTTGCACTGATAGGCCATATGAAAACATATCAGACCAATTATGTTTACTGCAGGAAAAAACTCAAGATATTGTGTAGCCTTGTCTCAACTACCTGCTAAAGATATAATCAGAACTCCACAGAAAGCATCTGTGGAGTCCCCACTGGAAAAGTTCGGTTTATACTTAAAGATTTATCGCTGATGAAAATCACATTGCAAAATAAAGTTCACAATATTACTCCAACAGACCATAAAAAAACAAATAAAAAAAAAAAATCAACCAACATTTTGATACAGAAATAATCCAGAACAAAAATCTTCACAGGAGTTTTGCTGTAGAATCAACAATCCATTCTTCACCAAAAGGATTGTTAAGCATTAGAAGAGGCTGCCCATGAAAAGTGGTGGAGTCACAATCCCTGAAGGCATTTACAAGACCCAAGATTGCAGATGTGGCACTTAGGGACATGGTTTAGTGGTGGACTTGGCAGTGCCACGTTAACAGCTGGACTCAATGATCTTAAAGGTCCTTTCCAACCTAAACAATACTATACAAGAAAATTAAAATACAGCAGCTCAGAGTACGTAGCCTTGAAAAACACAGGACAAACCGCCGCAGTATCAAAAAACTGAACGTAATTTACTAGCGTATTATCTAGAACTTATTGTGAGTCTCTTAAGAATAGTGTTATTTTAAAGAGCACACACTGCACTTGCTTTAGAACTTGCTGATAATATTTGTCATGCTCCTTTCTAGTCACTTCGGTAACATTACATTTTTTCTTCACATTGGTATTTTCCATTTAAAAATACGCAAAGAAATGATGTGACTTCTGTAATAACTAGTCAGAGTTAAACTAAGGTAGAAGCACTTTGAAATGCCGAATACGAGAACACTAAGCTAACTCTTGCACCAACTATAAATACCTCTTTTTGTAACTTTTTGACCAAATTACTAACAGTAAGACAGGCTGTACAGAAGTGAGGAAAGAAAGCATGTATGTGGCTGACAAAATTTTTGCTATATATATATAGAAACATAAAGTATCTATAGCATTGCAATTATTCAGACAGAAAGAATTGCTACAGGTTTCACAACCCAGAACACATTTTAAGTCAGAAACACACATTCACCAGCACAGACATCTAAGACTTACGTTAAATTAAATTTAAAATTAAATTGCCAAGTTGATGTTCCTGGAGGGTATTCTCCTTGCTCGTTCATAAAAGTCAGTCCTAGTTGAATTATTTTCAGCAAGTCTACATTGCAGCGTAGTAACTGGTACTGATAGTCTGCATTGCTTCTGAATTCTCCAATAGGTCTTGCAACTACTCCTGGAAATTCTGTATCCTGCAAGAACAGAATTAAAACTTCAACAAAAGGCACCCATAAAAATGCACATTGCTCACTCTTAATGAAACATCTCAAGCATCTTATCTTTCACAGCTGAAGATTACTGTACATTTAGCTTTTAAAAAGGTAATAATCAGGATCCTAACATTTGTACAGCATTAATTCAACCTTAAGATTCCACTATTCAATAAAAATGAATGAACAAGTGCATAGCTTGAATTTACTAACATCAAATGAAGGCATCATGTTTATCACGGTAATTTGCTAGATAAACATCAAATGCCCACTTACCATAGCTACGTAGTTATACTTCCGTATAACTTGACGAATTTTCTTCATCTCTTCGTCTAAGTTACAAGCCCAAACTTCACAGATTCTTTGGCTATGGTCTACGGTAGCTGCTGGCATAGTGGGGGGCTTTAGAGACCATACATCAAAAGTTACACTTCACTGAGGACCAGTTTCATAAAGAGAATGTCAACTGTATATTTCTTTCAACCTAAGAGACAAAGAAAACAAAGTATCAGAGTATAACTTTTTATTCTTCATTTATCTGGGAAAAAGCCCACCCTAATTCCAGGATCAAGCTTTATTCTTCAGAATTTCATACAAGAAGCACAACATAGCCACCAAAACCATCCAAATTTCAGCTGTATGAGTTCAAAATACTGTCTGAAACTGAAACCCTATGGGTTTGTTAGTAACTTCATTTCTTGCACAAAGCCCTGCAAACCAGCAAGGAGCACTAGGTCAACAGATGAAAGAGATACTTGAGCCCACAAGCGTTACTCCCCCATGGGCTAGAAAAGCACATTCCTGCGGATGCCACGGCGGCGTGCAACATGAAACGAAGCGGGGCAAGGCGATTCTTTGCATTACGCCGAACTGGGGGGGGCACTGCGAACGGCGGGAAGCCGCCCGGGCTGGCTGCCTCCCTGGGTAAGACAGTCTCTTTCAGCTCGTACGGGCCGAGGGGACCGAGACGCGGCCCGACAGACGCGCGCTCACGGGTTCCCGGCCGCTTATTTGCGCGTACAAGGCCCGAAGAACGCCTCAAGGAGCCGCAGAGCCGCGCCGGACAGCACCGCGCCACGGGGAACGGGCCACCCCAGCTTACCTCGCTCCGCCCCGGTCTGGGGCCGGCGGAGGCTCCGCTCCCGAGCGCGGCTCCGGCGGCCCCGCGAAACCACGACCCACCCGCAGTTAGGCAGCGGGGCCACCACGGGCCCGGGCGCGGCACGGCACCGGGCCGCCTCCAGCTCCCCCCCCCCGCTCCCGCAGCCCGCCGCCGCCCCCCGTGCCTCCCTCACGGCTCACTCACGCTCTCGGGCGGGCCGGGCCGCGCCGGGCCGCGGCGGGTGTGGCGGAGGCCCCGCGGCGGCCCGCGAACGCCCCACAGCCCCCAGCCGCCAGCCGCCGCGCGAGACGCAGCAAGCGCCGCCCCGCCCCGCCCCGCCGCACAAAGGCCAGTACATCATCGCCGCGCGCCGCCGCGTACGCCTTTACCCCCTCACCTCCGACCGCCGGCGGCGGCGCCAATCACCGGCAGCGCCAATCACCGGCAGCGCCAATCACCGGCAGCGCCAATCACCGGCAGCGCCAATCACCGGCAGCGCCAATCACCGGCAGCGCCAATCACCGGCAGCGCCAATCACCGGCAGCGCCAATCACCGGCAGCGCCAATCACCGGCAGCGCCCACGCCTGCACGTAGGGGCGGGGCGAGGGGAGGTGCGGGAAGCGAGGGGCTGAGGCCGTGCCCCGGAGCCGCCGCTGCCGCCCGGGGCTGCCGCGGGGAGGATGAACTGGCTGTTCCCCCTCGCCAAGGGCGGCGGCTCCGCCTCGCCCGCCGCGCCGCTGCCTCCTCTCACCACTCTCCAGCAGCAGAAGCAGCGGCAGATCGAGTCCCTCCGCGGCGCGCACGCCTCGTGAGTGGAAGGGGATGGGGGTTGAGGTGGCGGGGGCAGCCTGTGTCCCCTATCCTGGCCTGGCGGTGCTCGGGGTCCCTGTGAGACCGCGGCCCGGGCGGGTGTCGTGTGTCCCCGCACACACGCCCAGGGACGAGATCTCGCCCTGTTCGCTCCATGGGAGGCCCGGCTGTGTCCCGACTGCCCTCGGCCGTGCGCGACGCCGGTAAACAGGAAACCGCGGCCCGAGCCGGCAGTAGCCCGCAGGTTTTCGGGGAGCGGGGCGACCGGCGTGCCGCAGAGTCTCGGCTCGTTCCTGGGGTAGGGCCGCGGGTGCCTGGCCGGAGTGCGGCCTGAGGGACGCGGCGGAGGGGCAGGTTGCGCCGAAAGCGAGATGTGCTGTCGGGGCGGCTGGGGCCGGCCCCGCTGCCCGGGGCTCTGTCGGTGTGGCTCGGGGGGAAGCCCAGTTGCACCGGCCGCTTTACCGGGAAGTCAGCTGAGTTATTTAATGGGGCTTGAAGTCTACAACGACGTACAGATTGCGTGTGTTCCCTCTTTCTGGGAACCAGCTATAGGAGCGTAGTGCTTTAGAAGTTCAGAATACAACACAGAGCATGCAGGAGCTGTGCGTCGCAGTGCTTGTATGAGCAGTGGCATAGTAGCCCTGCTGGCTCCACAGAATGGTGGGGTTTTTTTTGATGTACAGTGCCAATTTGCTAATAACTGACTGTTCCTTGGTAACTCGTTTTATTTAGATGCTCGCCAGAGGCAGGTAGCTTTTTCCTGTTCAGAATCCACACTTCTTGCAGCAGAAAGTTCATTTACCCTGAAATACTCCAGCTTGTCAGTATGCTGGTCAGTTTTGCCTAAATTTTAGCCTTTTAAAGGGAGATCCACAGTTCATGTATTTCAGGTTAGATTTTCTGGTGGATGTGTAAGCATTCCTCATGCTTTCTGGGATGTCTGTTAAAGTGGAATGTTAGATGCCTCCAAAGCAATCCAGAAAAAAGAAGGAAAATTATTTTCTGTTATGTCAGACTGAGATATTTATTGTATTTCCAAGCAGACTGATCACTATCCTGAAATTCTAATTTTAGGCTATCCTGAAATATCCTCTGTGATATTTTGAATTATCACACAGGAAACGTAAGTTTGACAGGATTGCTAAGTACTGTTGCTTGTTTAAACTTAAATCTGTTCACAGTCAATTTCACAAATGTTTTTGAAAGACAGATCACTTTTCTAAGGAGCTATCTCTGTGGATAAGCAGTGGCTCACCTAACTAATAGTTTTTGCTGTACTGGGCTTTCTTTAAGCCTTGTATTTCTACCCTTTTTTCTCTGTCACAGAGAAGAACTCGCTCCAATTTTAGTCATGAAAAAAGGTGATCAGCTTTTGTCAAAGTCAGCTTGCTGAACTGGTTTGCCACCTGTTTGTGCAGGCATCAGTTAAGCACAGGCAGAGATGGAAAGGACTCCGCAGCTGGGAATGGTCAGGAGATAATAGCTGCTCTCACAGAACTTTACGGTCATGTAAACTCATCTGCCCCATCTCTTTTGATGCAAAATGCCCCAAAATTAGGCAAACAAAGCAGTAAATTCTGGCAAAATGTTCAGGTTTCATAAGAGATACTACTGAATAAATCTGAGTAACAGTGCCTCAAACTCTGTGCTTTTAAAAGGTGTGTGTATTTATCCAAGTCTTCAAAAGTGCAGAGGTTTTTTTGGGTGGGACTGATGTACTTGTTTATGGACGCGATAGCAGCACAGATCTATAGGATAGGAACATATATTAATCTTTGCAACAGTGTAATTTCCTAAGCGATGATTAAATGAATGTCATTCTAGTGTTTGTTTTGTCTGATAAGTATATTTTGTAAAAGCCCAGATATATGTCATCTTAATTTCGTGAAAGTAGCTAGTCTTCCTTTTCAGGATGACTCACTGGTTGGGAGCTTTGAATGAAATCTTTATGTTTAAAAAACCCAGGGTTTTTTTACATTTGCTATTGCTCTAGCCAAAGTGTGTCATTTTACCAGTGTACCCATTCCCACTTGGGGAAGGGGCAACCAAGTTTGTTGATTCAAAGTTTTACTTAAAGGAGGTTGTAATAGTTCAAACAGCTCGGTGAGATTCTGGATTTCTTGGTTCTCTCTCCCTGTTCTCCTCTTCCTCCCCAGTTCCTGTAGGTTGTGCATGGAACATAATTATATACTCTTCTCAAGGATTTTGTAGCAGGCTATTAAAATGCATGACAGATGATTACAGGGCAAGAATGTGCATGAGAGATTTCAGGGAGAATCCTCCAGTTGAGAACAAGGAGGCAGCGATTTCTGTGTGTGGTATATCACAATAGAGAATTCGCCTGTGCTGAAGATCCCTGGTAGTTTCTTCAAACAGCATGTGATTTCACAGGGAAAGAGCAGGTACTGAGTTGTCTTCGAGAGGAGTAACGCAGGGTTGGGGAAAGCAAGGTGCACAGCTAGGTTTGTGTCTTACGCCGTTTATTCCTGAAGCTCTGAAAACAGGAGTTTTAAATTCTATATGCAAATAATGCTTTGGAGGGATACAAAACACTCCTAACACTATGCTTAATGCACATGTGCAGGTAATGTGTTTCGGAGTTTTTGGGGAAGTAATTGTATGGAGCGTAAGTGGAGGTGGATGAAGGGACAGTTCTGAAGTTGGGTGCAAAAGGCTTTGTGGGAACACCCAACTGCCATTATTCCTGGCTGGAGCTGTCTTCCCTCACTGTATAAGGGAGCCTTAGAGAGGTGAGGGGGAGGTGCCTGTACTTAACCATGTACAGGCAGGAAGAATATGCAGAAGAATCAGTCTGGTTTTTGTTTTGATTGAGGCATTGTAAGATGAAGCAAATTTTCTGCCCCCCTTTCTCCCAGTCCCACCTCAGATACGTTTGTATTATCTGGAAGTTCAGCTTCTGAGCTAAGTCTGAGCTAACTCCTCCTCCGCATTCTTTAGGATGCCATCTTTCAAAATAGTCTTGCTGTGCATACAAGCTATAGAGTGCTTTAAACATTGAAATCAATTCCCTGTTGGTGCACCTGATATAAAGGTTTCCTCAGTAACTTAGCTGTTAACAAGAGAAGCAAATTTGGATTTGGTCTTGCCAGGTCACTTGGCGCTTTCGGGGGGTCTATGTCTTGTGTGTCACTGTATTACAGAACTTTGCATTCTTTCAAGTAGCTCTTCTCCAGATAATTTTTGAAAACACGTGTGCAAGTGCATGGAACTCAGTGCATGTGGAAAACAACTGCTATTAAGTAGTATGCGAATGCATTAAGGAAGAAGGCCTAGTTTAAAGTATGTTCCAAATATTGATCAGTAGGCAGTGTCACAGAGCAATATATTGTTGCGAACCAAGTGTAATGCCTTCACAAAGTAAATGTTTTATCACATAAAATTCAGTGTATAAAAAAAATCACTGATGTGATGTCTTAGATTAAGCCAGTGAGTGGAGAAAAATAAGTTGAGATTTTTGTCAGATCAGTGAGTAGCACTGCTTCTCCTACTGTGTTTCCATTGCTTGTGTTCATGTATAAGTTTTAATAGTTGAACCTATTTTTTGTTCAATTTTATGATTCTGTATAGCCGCCTGAAGCATATTAATCTATTCCAGCATTTTCAATTTCATTCTGATAAGGCTTTTCAAAACTGAACTAAATGCAAAGGTCTGGGGTCATGCCTTTTTTTAGACTTTAGGCTGTTATATTGGTCATGATTTGGATGGTGACAATTTCTTCTTTGACAGCATTGCAGAAATTCAGAAAGACGTGGAATATCGACTGCCATTCACTGTAAACAACTTGACAATTAATATTAACATGTAAGTAGACTGAGATATCTCTATGCACATATTGAATATTAAAATTGTTCTAAAAAAAAAGAAAGTAGTAATAGAATGTAAATGGCTTGTGTCTCAGAACTATTTTCAGTAACTATAACCTGGATTTGTATTAGTAGTTGTAATGATATGAGTGAAACTGGTTACGTACAAGATGCAGATGGTCAGCTGAAAGTAAAACTATGTTTTGCTGTGCTCAGCTCCCAAGATACCTGCATGGTTTGAGATGAAAGTAAAGAAAACGCTTGAGGGTTTCTGATGACTACAACTGAAAGTAAATTTAATTCATAATTTACTAATCTACTGTAACTCCTAACTCTTAACCCAATGAAACTTTTGGATCCTACTTAAGTGATTTATTGTAACATTTCCTGTGAATTTATTTTGAGGGTGCTTTTGCTCTGGCAAACATTGATGGTGTTTCTAAGTTTTTATTACATTAGCCCGATAACTTGCCTGATATTCTTGCAGGTTACAGTGCATTGTCTTTGAAGTAATAACATTTGTATTAGAAAAAATTCTTATTAAGCTGTAGCTTTTTCTTTGTTTGTGGGCATTATTGCTGCATTGTTACACTACACTTTTGCCCAGTAAATGCCCTCTTTAGTTCCATTGGAGTCCTGTGTTCTAATCTGTCTGACTTTTAGTTTTGTAACTGAATTATGGTTTTGTGTGCTTCATTCACTCTGTTTTTCTCCATAACTCTTCTCATAGAAAAGTTTATGTAATTGATAGTGTTTTATTCTTTGCATAAGAAGCCTTCTTATGCAAATTTTGTCATGGGATATAGCTGTAATAATGATTATTCTTATATTTGCAGCTTGCTTCCACCTCAATTTCCTCAGGAAAAACCAGTCATCAGTGTTTTCCCACCTGTGAGACATCATTTAATGGACAAGCAGGGAGTATATGTGACAGGTCCATTAATAAGTAATGTATGTATAATTCGCAGCTTCACATACATCTGCTGTTAATAGCAATGTTAATACATGTCACACTAGATTATTGCTAATACTTCTGGTAAAAAAAGATAAGTACAGATCCTTATCCCTCTCAAACTGTATTTTGAGGGGTCTGAAAACAAAAAATCAGTAGTGTTCAGTATGATGCTGGTTTTTTACTGCTACCGTTACTAAGCTTAGTAGTCCATGTATCTAGAATTATTCTAACTTATGATGGCTTAGGAGGTTCCTGTTGCTTTTCTTAATAGTAGCAATAGCAGTACATGTTTCTTTACATTGTACTCTAGGTAAGGGAGAAGGATGCTTTAAGACTGTTTTGTAAGACTGTTCTTTCTACTCTAATCCTATTAGAAAGATGTCAAGATTTGAGGTCCAATGTTCAGAATTTTAATCAGGGGTTTAATATGCTGTTCTTTTTTTATTCCCTTTCCTTTTTCTCTGCCAACAAGGATGTGGTGTAGTTTTCTGGGGTGGGAATACTGAAGGGGTTATGAGTTTTTTCAGAATGCACTTACTGCCTTTTTGTCTTAAATCTTGGTTGGGTTTGGGTTTTTTGTTTGCTTGTTTTTTTCTTTCTCCTTTCTTTGCTTTCCCAAATGTAACTTGGTAACTTAAGGTGGCATTTTTTTGGTTGATGATCAGAAATGTGCTTGATTGAGTCTCCATTGTTAATGGACTTCCATCATTAATGAAAGACTTCTACTTTCTGTTCAGTTCTGGGTGGTTTTATAACTTCATTTGAAGCTTATGTGTACATGTTTTAGATTAGCTTGTATGTTTCCAAGGTAGCTTCCAGCACTGCTGCGTGTGTATAATAAACAGTCAAGTTCAGCACATTTTAGAACTTTTGGATTCCAGGAATAAATTTCTCTTCTGCTTTGGGCTTTGTTTTTACCAGTTTACAATGCACTCAGATCTTGGAAAAATTATTCAGAGTTTACTGGATGAGTTTTGGAAGAATCCTCCAGTTCTGGCTCCTAGCTCAACATCATTTCCATAGTAAGTATCTATAAACATGATGAATGGAACTGTGTGTGTTAGCTTACATTGTTAAAAAAGAGATGAAACCAAGCATTGGGAGAGCGGGAACAGGAATAATGTATTGGGTGTACTCAGAGACATAGATTGCCTGCCCTTGCACAGTTTCATGTGCATGCTTTATGGCGTAGTTGTTTTGAGAGGAAACACAGCTTTCATTGGAGTTACTATATCAAAATGCTGATGTACCTTGATTTGATTCTCTTTTCTTGAAGAAGAATAGATGTTCATATTATCAGATGAAATCTTTAATTTTCTGTAGATCATGATCTGAGCAGTCACGTTTCTTCATATTCTACTCCTAATCTCCCAGGCTTAAAGACAGCTTCTGTTGCACAGCTATACAACAGAAATCGTGCAATTTAAAGAATTGTATTAAATATACAAAAGTGGTCTGAGACATTACAGCTTTATCAGTACAACTGCGGTTCTTGTGGCTGGCAGTAATACTGCATTTAGATGCAGCTGCAGTTCTGAATTTAAGAAAATCATTCACGTTATTTAGAAGTAATCATGTGTGTGTTGCCCAAGCTGTTAAATACCATAAATAAGAATTAATGCACATCACAGATGCATTTCTCAGGACTTTTAGATGGAAACAATATAAATTTAGACTCTTGCAGATTTTTGAGAAGTGGGTTTCTGAAAAGTGTGAGTCTGTATTTGGCTGTTCGACAAGAATAGAGTTTAATGGAACGTATGTTGTAGTACAAGACAGAGTAGACTTAATATGGTGGGAGTAACTGAGAACAGAAAAAGCAAAGTTTGCGGTCATTTAAAACTTCCGTCTTATGTCTTATATGTTATCTGGTAATAATAATCAATAGTATCATAGAATAGTTAGGATCATCTAGTTCCAACCCCCCTGCCATGGGCAGGGACACCTCGCACTAAGCCATGTCACCCAAGGCTCTGTCCAACCTGGCCTTGAACCCCACCAGGGATGGAGCGTTTACAGCTTCCTTGGGCAGCCGATTCCAGTGCCTCACCACCCTTACAGTAAAAAACTTCCTCCTTATATCTAATCTAAGTTTCCCCCATTTAAGTTTGAACCCACTACCCCTTGTCCTATCACTGCAGTCCCTAATGAAGAGTCCTTCCCCAGCGTACTTATAGGCCACTTTCAGATACCGGATTCAAATGATAAGAAATGTGCTTTAAGCAGTTGGTTGCTCATATTGTGGGGTTTTTTTATTCATTTGTTTTTAGCCTTTTCAACAAACCAGCTGGAATGCCTCCGTTTGCTCCTCAGGGGTTTCCATTTCTTCCTCCATACCCACCTCAAGAAACAAATAGAACAATAGCAGCTGTGCCAGTTGCTGAATCAGTTTCTTCAAGCTACACTACAGACAAGTCTGCTGCTCCCTCTTACGGCTTGATTGCTGATCTGCCGCTACCCGTTCCAAGAGCAGAAGCAGGGCTTCAGGTTTGTGTGCAGAGTTTTGCTGCTTAAGATATCAGACACTGTATACAAGTTCTCTTAAGGACACACACAGCATTGCTGCAAAACTCAAGGGAACAGTCTGAGTGACTGTACTCAATTGTTTTGCTGGTGCTAGGAAAACAAAACTCGTTCTGGCTTTGATGAAAAACTATTTAGAACAAACTTGAAGTCAGAACAAGAAGTTTGTCTTTCTGAGTTTCAGTTAAACTAGTGTTATGCTAAATATCTTTCAATATACATTTTTGTTTTTTGGAGCTGCACTCCCCCATAGTGCAACTGTGACTCTTTTACCAGACACAGAAAATGAGATCCTGTTCTCTGTATGGAATTTCCTGCCCAGAATCTGAACAATGTGCAGTCTCAAGCGTTTAGGTGTAGAGTTTTCAAGCTTAAATTAGCTTCTTTTCACAGGTCATGTATGTGTGTCCTCACAAAGTCCCTCTCACTGATGTACCCTGGAAGGACATTTTTTGGATGTCTTCCAAAAACATTTTATCTCAATGTTTAGTCTTTCATCAAATCTTGCCTTTAGAAACAAAAGCTTTCTTAATCTTGGAAGACACTTTCCTGGCTTTTTATAATTTAAAATTTCTACATTCTGTGAGGACAGACTTTTTTCCCTTGCCTGAACGCTTTTTTCCCCAAGGGATTATGGTTTTAAAAACCACATGAAAGAGATCAAAATGTCAGTCTCTTTATCTCTTCTCACTTCCCAGAGTTGTACGCCTCCTGTATGTTTCTGGGTCATCCAGCTCTTGTCAGATGGGGTGCATAGCAAGACAGAATTATTTTCTGCCAAAATTGACTCCTCTTTTACTACATACCACCCAAAACATCCCCACATATTTTGTTGCCATGGTTTAGTTAAGATGTCTTCTCTTCAGAGACTAGTGTTACTGATTCTTACTGCTTTTCCTACTTTTCTTGTTGCTAGCAAAAACACATAGCCGGTTTTGGAGAGTTAAATATCAAGAAATTGCTCTTCAAAAAGCTGCTAAACACTTCTAAACTTCCATTTAGGTTGGCCAGAACGGGTTTACTTACAAGATGCCTGATGTTCCTGATACCTTTCCAGAACTCTCAGAACTAAGGTAATTTTTCTGAAGGTAGCAAAAGTTTCCGTAGTCATTAAAAGGCAATTACAGCTGGTCTGTATCCGACAAAAGTCTGTGTACATCACTGAAAGGTTTTTGTAGGAATTAAAAATAGGAGAACTGCCACTTACCAAAATTGTAGAGTCAGAAGGTAAGCCAGCCTTGTATGCAAGTGTACTGCTTGTTTAGGTTTTTTCATCAGGAACCATACTTCAGGATTTAACACCAGGGAAAAAAGCATTTATTATTACTTTTTGTAGCTATCAGTGTTCTGCTGTCTTCTGGGGTCTTGCCAGGGACTTAATTTCTGTTAAGACAGTAAGTGTAACTTGAAGGAGGAGAGGGGACAGGGAAAGGGACTTGAGGCTGGTTCACAAACTGCATTCTCTTAAATTCCAGAGGACTTTAGTACAGTGTAAACAGACTACTTTGTGAGCAGCTCAGCATGTGCAGGGAGGGTGAGTTAGATAGATCCAGGAGGTAAATGTGCCAGCTGTCCCAGTTTTTTGTTTGTTTTTCTGTTTCTCTTGACACATTCCTAAGAGCCTGTTTAATTTAGCTAAATCAGCTGTAAGTTCTAGCAGCATCTTTGTTGTGTAGCAGCAAGTTAGGGGTTTTGAGGGGAAATGTGATTTGTTCGTTTAACCAAAACATTATAATCAAGCTTGATCCTTCCAAGAACACTGGATTAAAATTCCATGATTCTTCTGGTGGTAGCTGAGTTAAATCACAAACAGTAGCGCATCTGTTCTGAGTAGCTCTGTTGTGTATAGGTGGCAAGATTTTGGTCACTGCATGGATGGAATGTGTGAGAAGGCGCCAGGGGCACAGCCAGCTTGGCAGCAAACCTACTGCAGGACAGCCAGGTCCAACTGTGAAGCGTATGGGAGCCTCAATGATTCTATGTTTGAAAAAGAGCCAGTGCTGTTGAGGCAGTGAGGATTGAGGGGAGGGGTGGAACAGTGTGAGAATCCTCCAAACACGACAGTCAGAGAAGTGGGAGGTGGTGCTCGAAGTGCCAGAGCAGATGCTCACCTACAGCTCATGTAAGTTTTGGAAAAGACAAGTGTAGAACAGGCATTTCCCTGTAGTCCATGTAGAGAGCTAAGCTGGGGCCAAATGCATGCTGCAGTCCATGGAGAACTCCATATTGAAGCGGGCAGATACGCCCTGAAGGAAACTGCGGCTACAAAAAGCTCACGCTAGAACAGGTTCTGCAAAGAACTGCAGCCTGTGGAGAAGGGCCCATGCTGGAGCAGGGGTAAAGCATGAGAAGGAAGGAGCAGCAGAGACAAACTTACAGACTGACTGCAGCACTTGCAGTTCTACCCAAACCCCACCTTGTGCTGCTTGGGGCAGAGGGAGGTAGAGGAGCTGGAAATGAAGGAATGAAGTTGATCCTGTGGGAAAAGGGGGCGAGGTGTGTAGTTTTTTTTCTCTCACCATTCAGTTCTTACTGTAATTAAACTAAAATCAAGTTTTTCTCAAGTTGAGTATGCTTTGCCTGTGATTGTAATTGTTAAGTGATCTCACTGCATCTAGGCCCACAAGCTTTTTCTCTATATCCTGTTGAGGAGGAGGACTGAGACAGCTGGGTGTCTGGTGGTTGGCTAAGATCAGTAGTAGCATTAAAAACCCCACTTTATAAGAAGGAAGACTTGAAATGAGAGATACCTTTTAACACACTGCTGCTTAAGCTTACTGCTGCAGATAGTAGAGCCCACAGTCCAGGAGAAAGGGGGAAAGTAAATAGTGATCAAGTGTTGTGTACCTGAAAAACCACAGTAAATGCTTACATTTTGACTTTTGGCAGAAATAAGTAACTCTACACATAACATTTGCTGTTAGTTTTAAATCTGCTTGCTTTCTGCTTGAATATAGTATATCGCAGCTGACTAATATGAATGAGCAAGAGGAAGTGTTACTGGAACAGTTTGTGACTCTACCGCAACTGAAGCAAGTCATTACTGATAGAGATGAGTTGGTGAAAAGCATTGAAGAGCTGGCAAGTAAGATGTCAAAACATTAGCATCTGTGACTGTTCTGTGAACAGAATCCTTTAAAAAAAAAGTAGTAATAGTGACTTTATTTCACAGAAAAAAACTTGTTGCTGGAGCCGAGCCTTGAGGCAAAAAGACAGATGGTGTTGGATAAAGTAAGTGAACAATAAAGTCTTTTCAGATACATTAGTTGACATATTCTGCTTTTTTCAAGGGGGAAACATTCTTTTTCTTCTTCTTTACAGTATGAGCAACTCACGCAGATGAAAGCAGCCTTTGAAAAAAAGATGCAAAGACAGCATGAGCTTAGTGAGGTATAATCTCTTTTTCTATATTATCCTTTAAGAATTCTTCAATAAAACTGAAATTTTGGTTTGTATCTTTAATCACAAAGAATATTCGTCTGGTTAAACTCTAATTGTGTATGAAATAGATTCACATCAAACATGAAATAAAATGTGATGAAGTACAAACCAGTTGGAAAGCAAAACAGTGTTTCAATTGCACTGGAGTTTTGGGTTGGTTTTGTTTTTAATGCTACAGTAGAAGCAACGTTAGAGAAAGGGGGTGTGATGAGCATTTAGAGCTGTTCACAGGTACAATCGTGGGTTAAACCCCTTTTAAGAATAGAATGATTTTTAAAGAAGGCTTGTTTAATTAATGGTACCCATTTAACTTCATTAGTCTGTAAAACTGTACCAGGTGAAAATTATTAAAGCCATTGCTTTAGAAACTTAAATGCTGTGATTCACTAGGTATGCTTACTTTGGGCAACATGTTATATGTGCTGTCGAACTCTGCACGTTCTAAAGCACAAATAGGGTAAAGTTAATATTCTGGAAAGTAGTCCAGGAGAGGAGAATAATTTATTAATATGTTTACCAGGATATGCATTAGAAAGTGTAACTACTCATAAATCAGTTTCTGCACTGGAATCTTCATTATTTCCAAGACTTGTCACCTAAGAATACAAGTCCATCAAAATAACGTTCACAGTACCTGAATTTCAAAATGCCCTGACAGTAACAAAATGTGAAGTAACAAGTAAAAACTACATGAGAGCAAACTGAATTATTTCATAAGTGATCTAAACAAAATAAATGTTTCCTCACTGGAAGACCAGAATCATCTGACTCCTAATGCCTCCTTTCTTTGTGATGTAAGTTGTCTTTAAAGTGGACAGAGGTAGCTGGCATTGAGAAACTTTCTATTTCTGCAAGAAACAACTTAAGAACAGGACATCATACCCCACTGCTATATTACCCTTTATTTTTTTCTAGGGTAGAGTTGCTGATTCAGTTTAATTATGGTTAGGAGGCTGAGAGTTGGGGAGTTGCAGCTGGATTTTTGTGCTATTTTTCAATATATGCTGTATGTTCATGTATTGACGTTCGCAGCATGCTACCTGGTATCTCCAGTTAACTCTCCTTCAAAGTTCCAGACAAGTCTTTTTACTTGTACTGTGGGTGAATTTTACTCATTTTTCGTTAGAGCAAATTGTCCTTACTTTGCAGAAGATTAACAGGAAATTTCTTTTTACATTACAGCTTTACAGTATACAAGTAAAATACCTTTCATGGGGTAGATGAAGAGTAGGTCAAGCATCTAAAATCTACAGATATCTTAATTTTGCAGTTCTGGCTCTCTATGTACTCCTACTGAAGAAGAGAATCATGTTCTTATTAACTATGCAAACATGTTAGAGGAAAAATAATGAAATTATATGCAATAAACCAAAGTAAGCTTTGAAGTTTACAAGAATGGAAGAATGAGTATACTCATGGGTTTAGATTAGCAGCCCGTGTACTTCTTGAGCAGGTGCTTTTTCCTTTCCCGTCTTCCTCTCCACAGTCATTTAAAGGATATTTAAAAGCTGAACAGGATGTGATTTTTTACCTTTTAATACTTAGGCTCACTACTGGCTCTCAAAAGTAGACCCTTTTTATTGAAGACACTTGAAACACCAGTTCTACACAGAAACCATGCGCTTAAAAACCTGTCAGATTTCCAAGTTTGAATGGTGTCTACACTGAACGGTAAAAGTTGAAAAGCTTTATATTTGTGAGAGTGATTGTGAACCAAGACCTAAACTAGCAACACTTTTCTCACACTGAATCCTTTATAGTTTAACAAGCTGTTCTGTTTCCTGAAGATGAAGCTTAATCTGGTCACTTAGGCTTTTATGTAATAATAATACTCTATTTATATATTCCATATTTATATAGTCATTTGGCTTTCTTCTTGGAAATGTAGGTTTTGATGGACAGTTTAGTATTACATAGAAGTTTTTATCTTCTTAGAGTTGCAGTCCAAGTGCTCTGCAAGCCAGACTTAAAGTAGCTGCTCATGAAGCTGAAGAGGAATCTGACACTATTGCAGAAGACTTCTTGGAAGGCAAAACAGAAATAGATGACTTCCTAAGTAGTTTCATGGAAAAGAGAACGGTATGTAATATACTAATAATTCTAATCTGAGAGGTACAAAACACGGTGAATAAACAGGGTTTCAGCAGTCCTGTGATACAGAACAGTGTTGGAGTAAGATCCAGCAGAGGAAAAATATATCCTTAAGTGGCTTCAGTCTATTTAGAATATAATGTGCATTCTGAAGGCTCATATGTTTAAGGTGGGAGTGCAGAGGTCTGCTGCATTAGACCCTGGTCATGTGGTGTTGCAGATAGTTTTGTGCCACTTTTTTTCTATATCCTGTATAGGGAAGATAGCCACCTTGACAGTTTCAAATTGGTGAGTAGACATAGAATGACAACCTTCATGTTTATTAAACCTCTTAAACTAATTATTCTGTTGATGGCTATCCCCAAAAAAGTAACTGAGGTTCAAAGACCACTGTTCTTGCTGATGCTGTGACAAGAGCAACTTACTGGGTAGTGTACCTTTCTTTGAAGTTGCCTAATAAATGCATTTCATAACATAAAATATGGATAGAATAATGTTGTCGGTATAGACTGTTGAGTCTGAAGCTTGGAAGGAAGGTGGTTCGCAGGGCTTTCCTTTTTTAAGGAGCCTGCAAGGTAGCTAAATCATTAAAGACAAACTGTAGAGTGTGCATTATAAAAAACGCCTTTCAGAATTCATTCTTCTGGTGTCTTGTTTTGTAGCTCTGCCACTGTAGACGAGCCAAAGAGGAAAAACTTCAACAGGCAATAGCAATGCACAGCCAATTTCATGCTCCACTATAGGTAAACTGCTGCTGTAATGTTGGTGCTAAACTTTTTCCTTTTTTTTCCATTTTCTCATTGGCACACATTTGCAACTTGCTAATTGTAAATAGATCTGTTACAATGCTTGGAGTTCTAATAATGCTTTCTGTAGAAATCAAGTATGAGCTGTATCTGTTGTTAGTTGTGTTTAAAACATAACTTCTGGAGGAGTTAAAATATCTAATTATGGAAATTTGTCTTTACAGACTTCCTGCAAGCTACACCTGCCAAGAGAACGAGTGAAAAACCCAATAAAGCACACTTTTTAATAACTATTATTTGCAAATAAGCATTTCATCTTGTATGGTTGTATTTATAGAAGAGATTGTATACAGAGTTGGGATGGGTTTTGTACAAATTAGAATGTCTCTTTATATTCTCATTGTACTCAAGAATTCTATTGCAATCTTTGCACTAATTTCTTGTATTTATTGTTGATAGTACTTATTATATTTATGTTCCTGCTGCTATACTTCATTCTTCAGAGATTAAATATCTAAACATGTAATTTTGACTAGCTTTTTACATTTTTATAAAAACATAATTCATATCTTTTGTATTTTGGACTTTAAACATAAGAATTGGCTTGATTTGTGGAAACATTTGAGATAAGTAATGACAGGACTTTGAAAACTGAACAAGTTCAATTTGAAATTGTCAATGGATCCAAAAACTGTCTTTTCTTGAAGCTACAATGTTTAAGAACAGGTGTGGGGTTTTTATTTTTATGTTGTATAGAAAACTGAGTATAGCCTGTATTGTGTTTTGGATTAAGCAAAGGATGAGTTGGAAAAAAATATATTGGAATCAAAATAGAGTAAATGGTCTCTGCATAGATTTGGTATGTTGCTTGGTAGCACTGATGCACTTGATTTCAGGAGTGGCTTGGTATCTACCACTGAAATTAAACACAATTTTCATTTAACAATTTCATTTTCATATTTGTTTTTAATTAAAGGAAAAAGAATCAGATCAGCTCCCAGTGTCAGTTTATGCAATATGAATGTGTTCATCATGTGAGGAACTCAAAAGCACTTTACAAAAACTAGTTTTAAAGGTCTTTGTGAAGTAGCAGTTATTTGTTCCTAATTTTAAGGAGCAAATAAACTAATTTGGCTGGAGTTGCATAGTGTGGTATGTTAAGGCCAGTGATAGAATTTGGAAGTGAGACTTAATTCTGCCCCTTAATCACTGAATCTTGCCTCTGGTGAGCTGACTGGTTTTTAGGATGGCAGTATATATGGTGAGAGTGGATAGGACCAAGTGCAGTATACTGTAATAGAAAAATACAGCCCCCAAATGCATGCATGTGTGCTCCGTCTTGCTCTTGCAAAAAGACACATTCTTCTTCTTAACCTTGTTGGTGCATTAGGTTTTCACGGAAACAAGTTCCAGAAGAACAGAAGGAATTGTACAGTCTGAAAGATAAGATAAAGCACTGGTTAAGTAATATATCAGGAATCCTGCTTCTTTCTTTTCAGGAAGCAGTCTGGAGATAAACCTCTTAGCAAAAATACTCCCTTTGTGTTACCTAGATGGAGTCACAGAACACCACAGATTCAACTCTCAAACTAAAGCATGTAAATTGAAGTGGGTACTTTTCTATATCACTAATATTCAGTCAGTCCTAAACGTGATGCTCTTCTAGGAGGAGAGTGAGTTAACAAATCATGTAAGTCACTAGCCTGTGGAACAGACTTCGTGCAGTCTTCAAATGGGACTTTAGTCTCAGCCCTGTACAGTACTGTGGTTGTCTGTCTTAAGCTACTGCCTTTTGGAGTGAGTAAACTATGCACTGGTATCCGATGGGATTTTAATTTGTAGAGATGGTCTGAATTTTGAGGTTAGATGTCCTAAGAAAATAGAAATATGGTCCAAAGACGATACTTAGGTGCCAGAAAAAATCAACAGGCTTTAAGTGCCATGGTTAAGCAATAATTTTAGAGTATCTTCTTCCAAAACCTACTTCTACTGACTATGTATAATGCTGCTTGTATATTGACGTAGCAGTTCTGCTAATGTGCTAACTGAAGCCCTGATTAAAAATAAGATTGCATAGGTTTTCTGGTGGTTCTGGACTTGGGTCTCTGAGTAGTGTGGTTTTTGCAGCTGTGGAGAAGAATTAGATTTAAGTCATCAGTGTTACCTTCTTGGCAAACTCCATCTATTTTTGTGCTGAGTGTGTAAGTTTGGTTTGGATCTTTTTCTGAGTAGCTAGCTAACAGTCTTAAAGACCAGACACACAGTTCTGTAACAGGACTGTTTTGTTGTTGTTGTTCTTCCTTGTAATCAGAGGAAGGAACAGATGACCAAACATCTTGTGCTCTTCCTGAGTTGGGCTTCTGTGTTCTTTATACATTTTATAATGTCATGGAATGACAGAATTCTGTCCTTACCTGCCCCCTCCGTTTTACTGTCATGTGGTGTGTTACGGTGCTTCACTGTGGCTGAACTCTAGCTGGATGATGTCCAGGGGATTTACTTCCCAAACTAGTATAAGTTGTCAACACTCAAACTTTTCCTTGTATGTTACTTTTGTGAGCGAATTTACAAATTCAGGACTTCTCTGTGGAGTCCTGATGGTAGTAGAGGAATGTCTAGAAGAAAATCACACTGTTCAATGCAAGTTCTTAGTACAGTGTTTCTTGTTCAGGGATATGAAAGTTCAAGGTATTCTGTTTTCTCCCTTTCTATTCTGTATCTCATATTGCTGTTCCTATTAGGGTTCTTCCCCCCGCCCTGCTAACTTTTAGCCCCTTCTGCAGTCACAAACCCATCCTCTAGAAAAGAAGTCTCTGTATTCAACAGTGGTGTACTTAGCTAGCTACAGCTATCCTATCGCATGCAGTTTTGGCCAGCCTGTTCCTGGCATGTAAAGGATAGGCCAACCAGCTGCTGGTTGGTTGGTTTGCTTTCTTTTCTTGTAGTCCTACACTGGTTATGCCAATGGGAATGTGTTTTCTTGTAGGTAATCCTCATACCTTCACCAGAATACTTAGAACACTGGTAACATTCTGTCAGTTATGTTTTTTGGCACTCTGTTAGTTCACTGTTAAGCACACTTCCTTGCCTTACTTTGCCAAAATGTGGCATGTAGATGTAAATCCAGCTTTAAAGAATTCCCTATGAAGTGTAAAAGAGTGGCAGCTGCTGTTGGAAGCATATTCTATAATCCTTTGAGATGTGTCAAGAAGAACTCTTCCAATAACTGGAATAATAGGGTACACAGAGTGTCTTGTTTCTGGAGAGCCTTGCACTATGTCATACTCATGCTGAGGTGTTCTGCCAAGTGGAAAAGTGAAGTAAATGAGCAAGAAATACCAGAGTAAAGGAGGTAGCTTATCTCTGATGTTGCAGCATTTCTGGGGAGGGTACATTCTGTATTGTAACTGCTAATTGAGTCTGGGTTTTGCTTAATTTTAATACCTGAATTAGCTAATAAATGTTTTCTTGGCTCAGTTTAGACCTCTTGTTCCACCCTGAGTTAAGTGACTACTTAAATCCAGAAGAGAATTCTCTATATAGCAATTGTAATTGATGCTATTGCAGAGGAGAAATTTCAAATTGTAAGTTTAAAATCAAGTAGATTTCATCTTAGAGTGATCTTGTATACAGCTGGTGTTAATGGTACATTCTGCTGCTGCTTATAGAAGAAAGCTTTTTCTAGATTTCAGTGTATTTGACATGATAACCTTTCTGAAAGATGGGGATTATCAGGTGTGTACAGCTATGCTAGCCGCCACTGCAAGCCATAGACTATACTAAGTTTGAAGTAGTAGTTAATGATCTACTATAGTTCTGTTGTTTGCTCTGTACATACTTCTGCAGCTTTGCCACTTTGGACCTTGACCAAATGTGGAAGTTAGAAATATTTTAGTCTTGTTTATGTCCAGTTTCTTTCTCTTCCCTTCAAAGATGAGAAATCTTTCTAAAAGAGAGATTTAAGAGAACTTCAGGTAAAACTGAGTTAAAACTCTGGCAACAAAGTTAAGTCAGTTACCACAGCCTTATTGTGTCTGTTTTTCGGAACCTTAAATGCTGTAATGTATTCAATTTACAAATAAAGGCTTTGGGATTTTTAAGATGCCTTGTATTGTCTAACCTACATAATGAGTTGGGCATTGCAGGAGTTTTTGGTTGGGTACAGAACTGTGTTGCAAATGGGTGCAGTAAACTATTCAACAACAACCCTTATAGTCTTTGTGTGTAGTGATTTGAGCTTTTCCTGTTTAGCCGTTTCCACAGCAGTAATTCTTAGAGCCACCTTCACTAAAATGGGCTTTGAAAACCCATATTGCATCTCTGGCTACTGCTTCTGTAAATGCCTTCTTTGGTCACATACCTGTAGAGATCAAATTTATATACAGTAGTAAGCTCCAAAGCAAGCTTGTATATATGATATGGAAATACTTTAACATAAAGAACCATGTTCTTTAGTCTTTAGAAACAGAATAAACCAATCTGAATAACGTTGACAACCAGCAAACTTCAAAATGTGTCCTTGCCTGAATTCGGTTGTAGCATTTCTGGTGGACCCTTAAAGGTTTCATTAGCATCCTTTCTGAATGGTTTATATTAAAAGACTAAAAGTTTATTTTAAGATTTAACATGATTTGATTTCCTGCTTCCAGATGCTTTACTGGCAATTTAAATAACGTAACACTGAATGTTTATTTTACCTTTCCTTCTCATAGCCCCAGTCTCTGGTAATGTTTCTGGCCTCTGAATTCTGGCTTTGCTGTTTACTCAGCCCTAGATCTTTGGCACATTATTCAGTAGTCTTAATACTGTGATAAGCTGCTCTACTTTGTGCTTAGCCCACTCTATGTTCCCCTCTTCCCAGATGACTCGTCAGTGACTTACCCATCCTTGGAGGATTTTTCTATCACTGTGGTGTTTACTGGTCTCTGCACTACAGAGTGTAAGGATGACCCGCCACCCTAAAAGCTACATTCCACTGTTAAGCTGCACATGGAGGGACCTCATTGCCGCAGTTGGTGTTTGTGATAAACTTTATGACTTGTGTGCAGATCAGGGCAGCATCTGCATAAAAGCATTGAGTTAGCTGGTCAACAGTGACAAAGTGCTTATCTCCATTGAAAAGGCTACCTCCTTGTTGCTGGGTTTTAATTGCTATTAGTTTGTGTCACCAAGCATCTTTAAAGATGTGTAAACTGATGCTGTGGTTTGCCCATATCTTCAAAGAATGTGGTTCACTGCCTTACTGCTAATTTTACAAAGAGCTTTCCTTCCTTGTCTCCCTCCTTTTACTTACTTTATTCTTTTCCTCTCCTTACTTTTAATGGTATCCTTCAGTCTGAGTTGTGCCCTTCAACTTCTCAGTTTTTCAGAATCCATTACCAATTTACCACCTTCGTCTGTGCCTTTCATAGAGCTACCAATGAATGCAGCTAGTGAATACATGATAGAATCATAGAATAGTTAGGGTTGGAAAGGACCTTAAGATCATCTAGTTCCAACCCACCTGCCATGGGCAGGGACACCTCACACTAAACCATGCCACCCAAGGCTCTGTCCAACCTGGCCTTGAACACCACCAGGGATAGAGCATTCACAACTTCCTTGGGCAACCCATTCCAATGCCTCACCACCCTTACAGTAAAGAACTTCTTCCTCATATCCAATCTAAATTTCCCCTGTTTAAGTCTGAACCCGTTACCTCTTGTTCTATCACTACAGTCCCTCATGAAGAGTCCCTCCCCAGCATCCCTATAGGCCCCCTTCAGATACTGGAAGGCTGCTATGAGGTCTCCATGCAGCCTTCTCTTCTCCAGGCTGAACAGCCCCAACTTTCTCAGCCTGTCTTCATATGGGAGGTGCTCCAGTCCCCTGAGATCATCCTCGTGTCCCTCCTCTGGACTTGTTCCAACAGTTCCATGTTCTTTTTATATTGAGGACAGCAGAACTGCACACAATACTCCAAGTGAGGTCTCACAAGAGCAGAGTAGAGGGGCAGGATCACCTCCCTCGACCTGCTGGTCACACTCCTTTTGATGCAGCCCAGGATACGGTTGGCTTTCTGGGCTGCAAGTGCACACTGCCGGCTCATGTTCATTTTCTCATCGACCAACACCCTCAAGTCCTCCACAGGGCTGCTCTGAATCTCTTCTCTGCCCAACCTGCAACTGTGACAATGATCTTTCTGTTCTTTAGATTATGATCTTCTGTAGAGAACTTTAATAGTTTGATCCCATTGCCTTCAGTGTCTTTAGATGCATATTTTCATACTAAAGAGCATCATGAACCTAGCGAGACTGACATTACAGCACAGAAGTCTGTAATGCTTTTCCAATCCTTTCTTTCCAGCGGTGATGTTCATGTGTGTCCTATTTCAAATTACAGTGGGCTTATGCCAAATTTACAAGGATTCGAAGCAGAGGGGAGCCCCCCCCCCCCCCCCCCCCCCCCGCCAAAGCTACAAGAAATCAGTGTAGTTCATATAGTGTGGTTTTCTCATCCCTTCTCTTTCACATTCCTTAAAAACCTCCCAAAATAATACAGGGGTTTAAACATGCTCCCGTATAAATAATTCAATAGACAGGAGCCTCAGTGTTCTTAGTTATCAATTGTAGATTCCTCCACAGCTTAAACTACTGGATTCAAGTATTGAATTAAGGAAGATACAAAAATTCTTTGATCTTGGTGACAAAATTACTCTTGAGTAAGTGAAGAGCTATATTGCAAAAATTGGGAAAGCGAACCTTCGTTTCATTCACCGGTGTGAAATAACATCATATTTATTTAAAGTGTTTTTCAGCAGGCTAATAATGCCACAGTTGCATACATTGCAATGAAACAGCAGTAGCTAATGCAAAATCACAGAGGGCTGCTAAGTAAAAGCTTAATATAAAATGCTAGTGTGTTGGTATTTTAGTTGTAAAGCTAGTTACAAGGAGTTGCATAAGCGACATGAAGACAGTGCTTAAAATTTGCATATATTGCTGTTCTGCATTTATTTCTAGACATGCCTAATGGGACACAATACCGTCATACATAATTTTACATTTCAAGATTGCAATAATATTGCACAGGTTGCAGTAATATTGCCCATTTTCAAACTCATTTTTAGGCAGAATATTAGTGTGTTTGGTTTTCATTTCTGACTTTGCAGCATGGTTCTTTAGCTTGAGAAAACCCCATTCAAAGTCTCCTTTAATGCCATAAATTTTACAGGCTATGTTCAAAATATGAAACGTTTTTAAAAGTGCAATTAAAATCAGGGCTTTCATTTATTAAAAATTCATAAAGATTAAAACCCAGAAGGCTAGATTCTCAATAGAGATCCCAGCTGCATTTATTTCATTTGACATACAGTGATTTATCAAATTGAGGATCTGGCCTTGCCAGTATAATATTAAGATAAATCTTGGTGTTAGGAATTGAATTATTTGTTCAAAGACAGCAGCTCCTGTAAGAGCGAATAATGCTGAAGTTTGCCTACTCATTTTTAATAACATAAGTTCACAGAACAGAATGAAAAGCCATTCTGTAAAAGCAGAGTGAATAATTAAAGCTTCTAAGTTGAGGTATATTTATATAATCTAATTTTGCCTGTGAGTCTGTATTTGAAGGAGTCGCATGAAATGCAATCAATGTAAGCAAATCAATGTAAGTAAGCTTACATTACTATTGCTTTGCTTTACTAGAGTTCAATACCACATTCCCTTCAAGCAGGAAAGAGTAGCCATATGAAATATATTTTATTTGCTTGCTTCAATTAAAAGAAAGAGAATCTTTGAAGAATTAAGACCTCATATAGAAGCCTTTTTAGTAAGTTTCAAAACACAGAATCAGAGTAGTTCAGTTTGGAAAGGACCTTAAGATCATTTAGTTCCAAAACCCCTCGCCATGGGCAGGGACACCTAACCCTAACTATTCTATGATTCTTTGTCACCCAAGCCTCTGTCCAGTCTGGCCTTGAACACTGCCAGGGATGGAGCATTCACAACTTCCTTGGGCAACCCATTCCAGTGCCTCACCACCTTCACAGTAAAGAACTTCTTCCTTGTATCTAACCTGATCTTCTCCTGTTTAAGTTTGAACCCATTCCCCCTTGTCCTATTGCTACTGTCCCTGATAAAGAGTCCCCAATTTTTTCAATGGTTTCTTCTGTACCTATTATTATGAAACCTATTACTCCTACTCTTAAAAAATATGAAAAATCTTCAAATGAGATTAAACTTTCTGTCATGGTGAATCAATCTTAAATTAGCATTGCCATGCTCAGTCCAGGTTGGCAAATACTAAAAGGGAAACTTTGTGTGAGGATAAAAAAACCCCAGCCTTGGTTGAGGTTAGCTTATTTTGAACAATAAAATTTGGAAGAAATATTCTTTATAACAGTTCCTTTATGAGCATAACCTTTCTTTAGTTCTGAATTCAGTGATGCTTCCGTAAGTGATATTTGTAAGGATTCCCTGTTCTTTCTACTGTATATGTAATTCACTCCCACCCATATGAAACATTTTCAAGTAGGAATTAAAATAGGCTGGAGATATTTGGGGCTTTATTACCTTTAAAATTTTACCTCTATATCTTACCTTGGTTTAAAACAAGGGTAAGATATCAACAATCTAACTTGATAATAAAACGTAAAGATGCTAGAGCACACTGTCTAATGTACTTAATCATTATAAAGGAGTATCATTATAAAGGGATGCTTCTCCAGGAAGGCTTTGTAAGTATTGTACCTTTACAAATGGAGTGCATTCATGTGCAGCAGCAGCTGCAGCTTACCAAGGGGTTTCTTTGCAGGATCAAAGCTTCGTTTATCCCCTAGGCAAGCACATCCATTTGTTAAGTTTTACTTTGCTGCAAAGGATTCTAATAGGAGAATATGCAAAATATTTGTTGGAATTCAAAATTTAACATCTCCCATGAAAAATGTGAAGAATATACACACTGTCTGAAGGCAAAAAAGCTCTACAAAAATAAGTTTTGACTGATTCACCAGTAAGCCTAACACTAAGAAATCTTCAACCTTGTCCCTACGTGTAAGAGAGTAGTTTGGAATTTCACTTCTTTGGAGAAGAACTAATATTTTGTACAACAAATAATTATGGAAATGTACAAAGTAAGGAATAATTACATACAGCATTGACAAAATTAAATACCACATTGGCTTAACTAAATATAACAGCAGATACTACCTTTCTTTAGCATTATGTCTTTAATAATGGCTTGTTCTGCTTAGCTCTTTACTTACACAATTGCACAGTTCCCTTTCTTTGGATTATTTCGTTAGGCCACACACCACTCCCATTCTTCATCTGTTGAAAAGATCTCATTCCAGGCTGTGGAGGACTTGACTTCATCTGGGTCCTCACTGTTGGGAAGATATTTCAGACTGCCAGAAACACAGCCTCATCTGAATCCTTGCCACTGTCTTCACTAGGCAAGCAGCCACCCCCACTTGGAGACCTACAGCTTAAGTCCTCCACACCAGACTCCTGATCACTGTTAGCTGAGAGGTCGGGATCAGAGCTTTTCAGGTTGTCCTGTGTCAAAATCAGGGCTGAATCTTCTTCATCCCCTTGTGAAGGGCTCCGGGATGGGAATGATTTCAGATCATTGCTATACTCCTGGGGAGTGTTAGCTATGCTGTTGCTGGAAGTGGAAAGCCCTAAATTTTTGCTTTGGTCTTGATGCTTACTCTTGAATTTATTATCATTTAATTGTGATTTCTGAAGGTTTGCCAATCTCTGAAATAAAGGAAAGAATAGGTATTAAATGGACATAGTTAAGGCCTCCTAATTCTCTTACCTGTTTTCTGCCTTTTTTTGGTTTTAAATAAAATAAATTCAGAGCCTAACCCAGTCTGCACCCTTAAATCTCCCTATTTGCATTTACGGAGTAAGAGAAGTGCACAATTTATAACAAACCAATGCTGAATTACAACATCCTGAGTTACAATTCCTTCTGAGTTACAGAAGGATATAAAATTCCTTTCAGGAGCAGTATTTGTGCACCAATACAGGTTAAATTTTATCCCTAAAGAAAGAAAGTCCACTGCTGTGTCTTAAATGTAAACCAGTAATTTCTGTGAGAACAAAGATGACGACTGAACATCCTCATGATGGAAAAGGATGTAGCATGTAGGGGACTCTGCAGTGTATGGAACTGGGTTTCATCTACTATCAGTTTAGTCTGAGGCATCGAGATCAAGTGTTTATTACCTCTCCTAAGACCTCCAGCTCTTCTTCCAGCTGCTGAGTTTCCTCTTTCACCGCCATCAGATAATCAGTAACTGACTGTCGAGGATGCAGCCCCTTTTCAAAGCGGTTGTACATACCACTCCAGAACCTGGAATTGACAGAAAGCAACTGACCTCAGCAGTTTTCTCATTTGATGAGGTGGCATCAGAAGACTGAAATTCACAGGGGGTTTTATTTGTTTTTCCAGATGCATGTTGTCCTAAACGATCCATCCATGGATTATTCATTGTTAGAGTGCATGCACTAAGTTCATTGAATATTTTGTAAGATACATGGTTCATTTGCATTGGCTCTGTCCCGAAGATGTAACTCTTTACATAAACAGCTTGAACCAATTATGATGCACAACAGAAAGAAAGGTGAGCGTACCTTGGACTTGGATCCCATGGTTGTGGGTTCACTTGTGTTCACTGAACACAAGTTTTGGCTGTATCGTTTTCTTGTTCTACACTCTGGGCTTTAGAGGAATGGTACCCATAAAATAGCGGAGGCTGAAGGCAGCTTTTCATAATCCTGGTTCTCAAGTGCTGTTTAACTTCCCATGAGGTCAACTTTGAAATTTTACATCCGTGTTTTTGTCTGGGGCAGGAAAGATGGTGAGGGTGGTAGTGCTGAGGTGCAACACTTAACAGGCGTTTTTTTCCTCCGCTGTATAGAAGAGTGTCCTATTCTCTTGAAATTTAAACTGACATTTTAAAGTGGCCTAAGGAAGCATATGTTGGCAAGTTTTCTTGTTCTGTGGAATCGTTTGACGAACCTTTAAATAAACAGCTGAGTTGATCTTTTGTTTTCAGGAGGAAAGGACTTGAACTGTAAGTCCATAGCTTACTCTAGCACTCCTCCCATTTTCTGTCTTCCTGGCAATACATGGCCACGGTCACACTCTGAGCACATAAGGAGTTCACCAGACATGTTAAGTAACCAGGAGACCTGCTGTCAGCTGCAGCTGTCCAGCCAAGTTGCTGACAGAGATTTTCAGAGTATGTGCATGCTCCTTGGTGGAGCATGCACGTACTTATTATTCCTACCCCAGTAATGTACTATTTAAGTCATGTTCCCCTTTAAGTTTATCATCTGATAGCTCATGCTCGGAAATCTTTATGCACCCAAGTCATTCCATTAAAATCAACAGGATTATTCATCTGATGGAGGATATGCAGTATCAGTAGTTCTTTTATAAATCCCACTATCCTAAAGAATACGATTAGTGACTATTTTAAAGTTGTTTTGAAGTGGATGTGCCCTGGAACAGCAGACATGAAAGAATTCTATTTCTGTCATTTAGGATATTTATTGACTTTTAACAGGTACTTTGTACTTGCAACTAGGAAACAAATTAGTCAGTTTTACCTAAATCACAGTTTTCATTAATTTCCATTCAAGTTCTCATAATCTTTGTTAAGATTAATGTCACAATTATTACTATTGACATTCTGACTTCAGTAATTATTTCTAAAATTATGATATTTTATTACATTTAAAAAAAATAAAATCAAACTGTGTATTCTTTGAGGTATAGCAGTGACATTGGGGAATTCTGCTGTTTGTTTTACTAAACACTTGTTTTAGCAGTGAAACCCTATCATTTCTTGAAATGTCTCTTTTTATTTTTGACACCAGTTGATCCAAATAAATACCACCAAATCGTGGAATGGAAGAAGTTGAAATTTGGAAACTGCAGACGAGAACAGAACTGAAAGAGACATTTCTCAGTGGAAGAAGTAAGTAACCATGAAATTAGGACACACAACTATCAATATAGCTTTAATCTTAAGCTTCTTTTCAGACTAATACTCCGTTGTGAAATGGTGCAGAGGTGTTGGCTGATTATGAGCATACAAGGAACAAACACATACCATCTGAGACTGAATTTACTCTCTAAAAGTCACCTTAAGGATGAGAAATATTCACTACAAAGGCACTCTGTTCTGTATGAACACATCCTACAATTCTTAGTAGGAAGTGATTCTACCTACTTGTACAAGAAGTTGCATGGAGCCATCTGAGGGCAGAGGGTCCCTTGGGTTTTACTGTGGTCAGGTCGATACAAAGGATTCAGGTAATCTGCACGATTTTTCCACAAGTGAGCCCACAATGAATACGTTCGTTCTTGGATTCTAAAAATATATATATAAAAAATTAAAATATATTAAAGTCGGATATAACTTAAGCTTAGTTGTGACATCCTAGTGCTCTGTACTTACTCATTTATAATCTGCTTTATACTTCCTGAACAGAAATAGCCTGAAGTTACAAATATAGAAAAACAAGAGACCCATATTCCTTTGTTGGTCACTAAAGGCAAAATCCAGTCCATTTCCTATAAAGCTAGAGCAGCTTTTGTGGGTTGGTTGGTGGGTTTTTTTGAGAGATAAGGTGGAGAGACAGGTTCCTTTGTGAGTTGATCACTTCCATAAAATTAGCTTTCAGACCAATCTCTACACCAAAGGGATACCCACATTTAAAAGCACTCCTATGCCATTAAGCTGTTCATTTCTCATTAGGTTAGGTTAGTTAGGTCTTGAGATAGGATGACTTCTGAAGGTTTTGACTTTAAATGGACTATGGCACTGAAGCAGTTCTGCATTTGAGCAGTGAAGGGGACCAAATAGCAGCAGCAAGCAGCAGCTCTGTCCTGCCTCTCCTGACTACTGCTGATAGGATCAGGATGCATGAGTAAATGGTGGGTACCATGACGTACCTGAGGAACCAGGGCCCCAGAAGCAGATATGAACACTAGCACTGCCAGGAATGATATTACTGTCTTTGTTTGTGCCTGGGGGCAGGTAGGTTAATTCATAATTGCTTTGGGGCCAGACATCAGGATAGTTTGCTGGCTCAGCCTGAGAGAGCTACCGGACAAAAAAGCTGTTCATAAGAAAGTATCGAAGAAATCAGGAATAAAATGTCCTGACATGAGATCCAAAGACAGCTTAAACCACAGAAGAGCAGTGACTCTTAAACTGAGAATTTAACTAGCTAATATCATCTTGTATTAGAGCTACAGTGACAGCTTGCCTTGTTTGTTGTCAATGCTGCAATAAAGGTAGGGCCACATGGCTGAAGGGCTAATGCTCCTGTCAGTTTTCCCTAATCCCTGTCACACACACTATGGATTAAACTCCCAGCGGAGCCAGACTGCGGGGGATCAACTTCTTTTTCTGTATTAATCTGTGTTGCTAGACGACAACAGCCAAGAATTCTATGCTGCACCGTGCCCCTTAAGAAAGCACAGACAAGTAGACTGGCAAATGTCCGACTCCTCAATACACCACCACCCACAGGCTCCACACATAAACATGCTACTAAAGAAAAGACTTCCATACTTCAGCTCTCGTCTCTCCTTCTGGCTGTTACACAGGAAATTCCCAAACTGGCAAGAATAGATATGATGCTGTATGTGGATGAGGAATCTCTCATTGAATTCAAAGGCACAAGGAAACTGTTCCATTAACTGCCAAACGCACTCAAGAAACTGGTCAATGACAGGGGATATCTCCTTTGGATCTCCATCTAAGTTGCCATACCTGAAACAAGACAAGATAGGTTCAATTATAACCTAAAATCCTCTAGGAAAAGTGAATTAAAACTAAAGAAAACAAACCCCTCACTTTTACTGTGCAAGGTTCATTTATAAAATCTCAACTGCCACTATATACTTTTACTTACAAAAATGATGCAATATTTGTGGAGTAGAATGAAAGCAGAATTTATCAAATACAAACAAAAATAATACTTTTATGGGTGTCTTGTTTCCTGACAGCTACATGTTTTAATGCTATTAATATAAATTTATACCACAGTAAAATAAGTCATAAGAATGACTGCAATGACGTACTGACAAAAACATCATAGACAATCACTTAAGTCTACATAATAGGAAGAAGCATTTCCAATCAATTATTCTGCTTATCTATTGTGTGTGTGTATATATATGTATCAACCAATGGAAATTCCATAAACATCTAAAATCAAAACTTCTAATTCTACTGTTTTAATGCATCAAAGAAAATATAGCAATACTGTACTGCAAACCAAAGCTAGCAGTGGTGATTACATTTCATAATGTCTCTCACCATTGATAGACATCTGACATCACATGAACAGTAGTAATTCCTGCTAGAATTTCACAAGTGATGTGGAGCTACACAGATTTCCTGAAAGTTTTGGGGTTTTTTTTTGAAACGACGAGAAATTCATATTCAAATCAAGTGATATAATGTAATTAAACTGCAATATAAAAATTGCTTTTTTATCTTTACAAAAACTAAAAGGAAATACAAGAAAGAAAGAAAGGAAATGTGGATATTTATCCATGTCTAAATGTATAAATCCTTCAAACATTTTTACTACATTTAAAGCAGTTACATAATGGATGTGCAAAATAACTTGTCCAAATAGGTGACTTTCCACTTTGCTTTACTTGACACTTGTGAACAAATCCTGCTATTTTGTTAGAACAGAGTGTAATAGGAGGAATGTGTTTTATGTAATAGATAGCTTGCAGACGTGCCTAAGATGAGGTATTGTCCTGGAAGATGTAGACTTTGTTGATCAGGGACTTAACATGAGGAGTCTTGGCACTACTGAAAGATATGGTGGAATCCAAAAGGTCTTGCAAGCCACATACACAGTACTTTCCTTTCACATGGCTCTCTCAATGCTTATAGCAACTGCAAGACTAGCACTGAGGATTCCCAATAGCAGCCTTGGAGTGCATATATAGGAAAAGACATAGATTGATACAAAAATTTTTGACTCTGATTTTTCCACGCAGCAAAAATATATCATAGGAGAAAGGGTATGGTGGTTTCCTGAGGGCATTCTGTTTGTATACTTTGTAAGGCAAGAAGGAAGTAAAATTGGAATGGAAACAGATACTGACTACATAAAAATATATCTAGAAAAACCTCAGCACTGCCTTACCTGTGGCTGAATTTGTGACCAAAGGAAACCCAGTCTTTTTCAATTAACACCTAAAATGAGAATATTGCATTCAGTGTTGTGGAGCAGAGCTGACACATGTTGAAACAGGTGGTGCAAACAAGCAGTGTTGGAATCCCAGTTAATTCTTAGATTAAGCAGCACAATGCCAAGAAAGAATGATGTAAGAAAGCAGTACTAGAATCCCAGATAACTTATAGAATAAGCAGAAAAATAATGGGTGATGAGCACTGCTGCCAGCTCAGGGGAAGTAGCACTCTGCATGGACGCAGGTAGGATGCGAGTATTTCAGCACAACTTCACTTAGCTTGATCCATCATTTTCTAACATAAAACCTAAAAATATCTCAAACATCTTTTTAATGTGTGACCAGTAATTTGATAAGCATTCCTAGATGCTTTACCAGTGCTGTATTGCTTGGGAAAGGAACAGATTTTCCAACATAGCTGTGCACTGCAGTTTAATGTCTAGAGAGCACATGCTTCTGATACTCAAAACTTTACTGATCCCTGAAAATGAATATAAATTCTTGCTTGGATGAAAGCTCTTTGGGCTGCAAGAGTCTCTTGTCAAGGTTAGGAAAAAAGATATAAATGGGTGCCCAATTGATTCCCACCTTTGCTAACATTTCACACAGAAACTGTGAGACTGTAACATGGACAGATAAAAACCTTCCTTCCTACTTAAAAAAGAAAGTTATATTAAAGGAAAGTTTATTTTCCATCAAAACCAAAGATACTCATCTTAAATGATGCCATAAGACTTCATTTATTCTATGAAAGAGAGCCTGCTTACCATGAACCCCTTCATAGTTCTGTAATACGGATCCAATAGAAGGCTTGCTACAGAGCAAACCTGGGCTGTCCTATCCCAGCCATCAGAGCAGTGAACAAGCACACTCACACCTTCCTCAGCCACAGCCTAAGGACACAGAAAAAGTCAGAAATTTCACAAGCAGGGGGAAAGGCAATAGTAAGAGAGGAGCAGTGAGACAGTGCAATGTACAGAGTATTTGGATATTGAGAGACTGCTCATTTTTTACTCTGCCCCAGATTTCTAGAATTAAGTTCAGTGTTATTCCCCTCATTTGAAAAGTCTTAATCTCATTCCAGCCCATGCAACATGGCAGCTGCAGCATTACCTGTTTATGCTCCACTATAGGATTTGGGATCTGTTTCAATTAAAATCCATCAATCTGTCAGAGCAGACAACTATCTAAAGCAGATTCCGATGCAGTTAATGCTCTAATTCATAGACCAGTAACAGAACAGCCATACTTCAAATATGGCTTTTAATTTCTCATCTTGATGGTAAGGTAAATAACAGCAATGTCTGCTTATGATGCCAGCACTAGTGTGGATATTATAACACAGTACATTGCACACTTATGAAGCCCGTGGGAATGGCAAACTTCAATATCTAATAAATAAGATTGTGTCGGTATCTTTGATGTAAATAATGGAGGTTAGAGGATGACATTTCATACGTAAACACATAAAGAAGAGATCATACTAAGTTCTCCCAAGTTTGGTTTGCATTATTTTTGGAATTTGAGGTTGTTTTTTTTTTTTTAATTTGAAGGGGTTTGGCCTTTGTCATTTCTAAAGAAAACTTAATTTTAAAAGTAGAGAAATAAAATAGGTTAGGGAAGATACTGCTTAGAAAAACAAACACTTAAACTAAGTTTGGGCTTAATAAGGAACACGGAATTATAATAAATTATCTATGTTTATCTCAAGAGAGAAGTAAATTCTATTAAAATAGAAGCCCTGTGGGCAGGCGACCAACAACTGAGACCCTGGAATGGTACAAATGAGAATGGGTCACAATGCATGTGCAAGGAGGCATGAGAAGCTAGCAAGCATAGGGACAAAGGATCAAAATTTTTTGGACCGTATTTTAAGACCAGCCATGGGGGAGAAGTTGGCAAGAGCCAATGTAAATGACCTGATTTCTGTAAGGTAATGAAAGCTGGTAGGGCTGGGAAAATAGCGACATGCATTTATCTTGCAGCTTCTGTTCAGGTAAGAAACAGTTGCCTACTGAGCAGGAAGAAGCAAAGCAAGAGAAACAAGCAGTTTCTCAGCAGTTCCCTGGGAAGGGAAAGCCAGGAAGTTTTATTCATATGGTCGTATGCAGCAGGACATGTGAATAAAATGGCCTGTAAGAAATTGTAACAGTAATCTCAAAAATAAGAGTTGAAACAGTAAAAGGCACAGAAGGGGTAATAAAACTGAAACTACTGTCAGTAGATGATAAATTTCTGCATTACTTTTGGTGGGATTAGGAGAAAAAAAATCTTATTAAGGCCACCAACTCTTTTCTGAACCAATTCTCGAGTATGTAAGAGTAGAAACTGCTACAGTTTGGCCATGGTAATGCGCAGGATTTGGTTTAGGAGATGAATTTTGTTCATGGCTAAATAACTCAGAGGGGATAACACAGTAGTTAATATTCCTGTATTACAACTAACATGAAAAGAAGTAGTCCTCAAACAGAAACCTTCAACAAAGAAAATGTCCAGAAATCAGTGGAGGAGGCAGGGGAAACACTGAAAGAAACATTGACAATCACTGCTGGGGGTAAAGTACAGACATTCAAATACCTGGCATACAAGATGCAGGCTAGTAGAGGCTGTAGTATGTTTGGATTCTTTTGGTGAAGAACACAAACTTCTTTTTGCCATATTAACAAAATGTCCACATGGCAGCACCTAAGAGTCATCTCCCCTCATATATGAAGCATTTCAAGATGGTTCTTTTTTCAGATACATCACTGAAGATAGCAGAAGTTACCCACAAGCAGAGAATTTGGTCTTCAGTTTCTGTGCCTGGTGAGTCCAAGTTTAGTTCCCATTTGACGTACTTTACCTTAGCAATAAAGATGCCAGCATCCATAATGGCTTTGATGTGCTTCAGCCAGCCAGAATTTTCTAGGCCCCACAGAAAGTCACTCATTGAAGGTGATTTCAGCTCACAAACTGCAAAATAAGCCACATCTTAAATGTACAGTAATCATAGACCCTGAGGCTTTCACTGACTGTTCAACCAAAAAGTTATCTCTTCAGATATCCTCCATATAAAACATTCATCTTTTGAAAAGAATGGCTACTTCACAGTCAAAATTTACCACTGAAAAAAAAAACCAAACATGTATTTAAGAGCGATGGGTCAGGTTTCCCCCAGTAGGTTGATTTAAGTTAGAAAGAGAAGCTGTTACAAAGCCTGTTGCAAACAGTTGACCAAAGACATCCTATGCGGAGCAAATTTTCCAAAATTGTGTTGGGAGTGGAGTTTTCAAACCCCTGAGGGGGGATTGTGTATTTAATAATGAGAGCTTGGAAATGGAAAGCACACAATTCCTGCTCTCAGACAGACAGACACCCACCTAAGTGGTGTCGCAGCCTCCTATTCCCAGCCATATTTGCTGATGAAGCTCTGTAAGAGCAGGCCCACCAAACCCGGCCATCAGCATCACCAGAGATGATGGTATTTGAATGAAAGCGATTCACTCAACAGTTCTCCATCCCTGAATGAAACCTGACTAAACCTTCACTTCAGAAGTATTCTGATGGTGAGAAAAATCTGTAATTCATTAAGGAAAATACTTTCCTGAAAGCTTTCCAAGCTCTATGCCATGTTTGAAAAAAAGAAAACTCTCCCAGTTTTTACAACATTAAGTTTCTACCCTGCTGCATCCAAGTGTCTGGTTTTTGATATTACAGAGTTTGTAACCTCAGAACAAAAAGCGGGTAGTCGGAATCTAAATCAAATCATAGAATTGTAGAATGGGTTGGGTTGGAAGGGACCTTAAAGTGCATCGAGTCCCAGCCCCTCTGCTGTGGGCAGGGACACCTTGGACTACACAAGGTTTCTCAGTCTAGCAGCAAACAAATGCTCAGCAGTATTTGGTGCAATCTATTTTCAACAGCAAGACACTAAATTCAGCCCCATAAACAGACTATACATTTATTTTGATCCATGTACAATTATACTGTCTTTTAAGAAAAAAAGATACTAACAAGTGAAATGCATTTAAGGAATACAGTGAAAAATGTCATGGTTTTCACTGAGTTAATGTATGATCTATGAATTAATAATGTCTTAGTAGATCTCTTATCCTCTGGAAATCTTCTAAAGGACTCAGTTAATTATGGCCATTATGGCCAGTGGCACAGCTTTAGAGTCCTTCAATGTAATTGGAATTCAGTTTTACAAGCAAAGTCAGAGTTTATACCACATCCGAAGATATTTGGCTGCCTTAACTCCATTTAATTCAGGGGGAAAATAGCCTAATGTGTCTTTCAGGGGGAAAATAGCCTAATGTGTCTATACAGAGTCCCACAATCTTTATACATTGGGCCTCTTCCAGATGGTTATTTTAGAAGTCATTTTTAAAGGATATTTATAAAAATGCATAGATAGCAGCACTGAAAGCAAACATGATTAATGCTCCTGTGCAGATGGAAGCATGACCAATTAGTAGCTGAATTCTGGCTGAAGCTGCTGTCTCTATTTACAAAAGCCCAAGGTAAGGCTGAAATAGTGCTTTTCTCATTCCCACTACCAAATTAGAGTCAATATTTACTGACCACTTCACTGGGCAAAGTTCAGACTGTCCAAAAGGCATACACTGTATATTTCACATGATTTTGGCTACCAGTCTGGACCTTAATACTGAGTTCAATTATGAATTCAATTATGAGGCTTACCCTACAGGGAAAAGGTGTTTCTATCTCAGCAGAAAAAGCACTAAAATCTTGGAGAAATAAGTCCTGCTGCAGCCACTGCATGGGCACTGGAAAATCAAGAGCCCCTGCACAGAACTCACTGCAATCCAGTGGCACTCCCTTCGCCAGTAAGGGAGTAAGAAACAGGACACATGGTGGAAACTGCCTCTTCCACCTGTGAAAGTACCAGCGGGGGATGCTGGACCAGTTTCCCGGTTTCTAGCAGGAAGACGATAGGTAGAGGAAGGAGTGGATGCTGTGGGCCAAACCATCAGGGCTCTCTTTCTGACTGACTCATTGCTGAAGTCAAAGGATCAGGGGGCTGCTCATGTATCAGCAACTACTCCTGGTTTGAGGGGAGGAGAAGCTCATATTGGCTGTTTAAATACAGACAGTGTTTAAATACAGACAGGAAGCAGCATGTGGGGTCATCATCTCAATGTACAACAAATGAGGGTCAAGTCTTGGCTGACGCCTGGATGTGTGGCAGAGCTCTCCCGTCACAAACACCAAAGACAGCCTTGGTCAGACCTTGAATCTTTACTGGGAGAAGTCCTTGTGCAATATTTCTTTCTAATTTTAAAAGTAATTTCAAGGAGGTTGTGACCAGGATCAAATTATGACAGGGATCTTCAAGCATACCTCTTTTTAAATGAAAATTTTAAAAATCAGTGCTGTACTAAAGCTATATGAGGCAGCAGAGACAGAAGTAAAACATTTTTTGGGGGAGGGAAGGAAACTCCAGCATGTTGAAATGCATTTTACTTCCAGAGGACAGTAAAAGCTCAATGTTTTTTACATATTCTGAAAAAATTCTCATTGGCCTACAAATTCGATCATTTTATAATGATGTATTTTCCCAAAATTAACATTATACAAGGGGAAATACATGTTAATGTCAAGAGAAATGAAATTGTTAGAAACAAAGTCAGTAAAATTGCAAAGCTGAAACCAATTTTTTTTACCTACTCAAATAAATCATTGACATTATTACAAGTATAAATTAATTTATTCAGCTTTTCCCTAAAGAAAAATCATTGAAATGAACACATTCCTAAGTGCATTTTCCAATAGCAAACTCAATAATCATAGAATCATAGAATAGTTACGGTTGGAAAGGACCTTAAGATCATCTAGTTCCAGCCCACCTGCCATGGGCAGGGACACCTCCCACTAAACCATGTCACCCAAGGCTATGTCCAATCCAGCCTTGAACACCGCCAGCGGTGGAGCAATCACAGTTTCCCTGGGCAGCCCATTCCAGTGCCTCACCACCCTTACAGTAAAGAATTTCTTCCTTATATTTCCTCAGCACTGAAAGTTACTGAAAATTGAATATGGAAAATAATCTGCAGTTTCTCATGTGAAGAAGGTCCTCCAACCTTCCCTTCTGCTTAATTCCAGTACAGTGAATGAAATTGCACCTGGACTTCTGCAGCGCATCAGACCCATTATGTCTTGATGTCCTCTTTCCCACACCAGACACTTCCGAGCAACAATGCAGCACACATGAAACACTTTTCATCAGCCTCATTTGTCTTTTCAGAGGTTTTTATGTACCTTGTAACATCTCACACCAGATCACGAGCAGCAGACATATCCATTTTTAAAGGCCACAGAGAAACATGAAGGGAAATGGAAAAAGAGAAAACCTATGCAGCACCTTGCATGAGAAAAGCCCTTCTTGTCCACTGAAAGTCATAATTTGTTTTGAAACAAAAGGACTTGAAAGCCTCAAGTGCTTGAACTCACAGATTTAATTTATCTGATTTCCAAACTTATCACCAGGTTGCTAAATAAGAGATTTCAATATAGCAAGTATAAAACCTATGAAAAAAGCACATACAGCTCATTTAAAAAGAGATCCTAAGAAGGAATGTGCCCCAAGCAGCCTGAAGTGTTAAATGAATTAAAAATTACCTTGTTACAGATCAGTTTGAGCTGTGGCCCTCTCTCACAAGCTTTTGGCTCAAAAATAATACACGGCACTGTCCATGCATCCAGGCTGGTTGTTTACTACCTTGATTTTTAAACTGAACAATAAGAACCAGTTCATTCACCCAGCCTCTCTCCTAGCCAAACAAGACTTTGTAATGAGCTAAAAAATCCTTCTGTTTTCCTCCCTGAAACCCTTAGACCAAGGAATTAAGTATAAATATGTCACAAAGAGAGTGATTGTTTTACCTGCATCACGCTTCACTGAATTATGTCGTTGAAGTAAATGATAGCTGGATTTCACCCGCAAAACAAGGTGTTTGCATGATTAGGAACTCACCACTTGTTGTGATGATGCTCCACTGTACAAGTCCCATTAGTCAGCAGGCAGCTGCACACAGCAACAGTGGGCAAAGGTCTCCTTTCATACCTATTTTCACTGCTGCTGATTTCAGACAGTTACCCTGATTTGAATGACAGAAGGATCAAATCTCTCCTCTAGTTTTCAATAGAGCATTACCTTCAAGCATTTTCTGCAGACTGTTTCTCATGACATGGATGTTCTCAATGCCTATGAATTGAAACTTGATGTTGGAGTAGTTGTCCTCATTTTCATATCCCTTCCCTGCTGCTCTGTTTGCCATTGCGTTGAGCTGGAAAAATAGGGAAAATTAGATGAAAACCCAGTAGCATGCTATTTTCAAAACAAAGCTTGCGGTCTACTGAAGTATATCAGTTTGATTTAAGTCAGGCATAAATAGGAAGCATTTATTATGGTGTCAACACAACGGGTTAGGAGTAGGGAATCTTTTACAGCCTATTGCATGGCACTGGGCTGCTGAGGCTCTGACCTCTATTTTACACACTGGAGTGAAACTTCATTAGTGAAGTTAAACACAAAAAACACAGCTTATGTAGGGCTCCTCGACAAGAGCATGAAGGTTTTAATTTAGGTTTAAAAGACTATTCTGAGTTAATTTTTTGATGAACATTATGCTTACGAGCAGAATATACCCAGCAGGTGGCAGTGTCTTACCTGCCATGCCACTGTTTCATAACATGTACTCTGTAATGTTGCCCAAGTGACTCTGTTTTCTGCTCAAATCATCCAAAAGTTGGTACAGCTTACATCTTTGAAGCTTGGAATAATGAAGAGAGAGCTGGAGTAGTTCTTCCTAAGTTTATACTATTTTGGCTGTAGTTGTATAAGACCACAAAATATTTGAATTAACAAAATTACCACAAATATTTTCAGTTGCAATGCAGAACTATCAAATATTGGGCTCTGCTTCAGCAAAAAATACATGCAGTTGGAAGCTGGAGTTTTGTCTTTGAATATCTTACTTGCTTCATGGCGTGGGAAAGTCACTAAATGATTCCTTAGTTCATTTTTCCCAAGCATAAAATTAAGGGTTTTTTTAATGCTTATTTTCCCCCTTTTGAGGCAGAGCTGATCCAAATGAATGAAGTGCTTTTACTTTATTGCTCTATTTTTGTTTTATTTTTAAGTTTTGTTTCCTGTAGCAGAATCTCCCTGTACAGTGGAAAGAAACTGTCTTTTTGAATGAAGTCCCTGCCCTTCTATGAAATGCACGCTGTAAGGTTGGGGAGCCTTTGAACTTCCCAAGAAATATGAAGGCTCCAGGAGCAACAAAGCAGTCCATGTGGCAGAACCTCCATGTCACACACACATGCCTAGCACAGCTGACAGCTGCTGCTCAGGAAAGATTTCAGAGTTAAATAACAATGGATATTGCACATCCAGACTGGAGGACACTAACAAAGCTTTTGGAGAGACCTTTTGAGGCATCAGCTGGGCAAAAAGTGACTCATCTTCATTGCAGTGAGTCAATGCTCATGAAAAATCAAAGCAAAACATCTCTTAGGCATTGCCTAGAGGCCAAAAGACTATGCAGATAACTCCATTTCTCATTTATTTCCCAATATCGCAGGCAGTACTATTGATTTGCTGCCTCTGCGGTTGCTCCTGAAACTCACAATAATCTACTTCAGTAATCTACTAAATCTAAAACACTAATGGATACACAAGAATGTCCTTTCCTAATCTCTTCCACCCCAAACACACATACTGCCAATATTCAATTTTAATTTGGAGCTGAATTAATGCAATTGAGTAGGATTGATTGTCTGGTGCCAATTTACCTCCAGCTAAGATGAACAGGTTCAGCTTTTTTACATCATATGTCAAAATAAGTTTCGATGGACCAAATTTCACCTCTCAACTTTCAAAGGAAACAGCTAAAGACTAAAAACTTTTTATGCCATTATAATTTCATTTTAGATTCACAAGAAAACAGCTGGGTGGACAAATTTTCAGTTCCTTTATTGTGTCCATATTAATATATAAAGACTTGGGATTTTTTTCCCCATCTTCACACTTTCTAGCCCATCTATTCCCATGAGCAGAGCTTTGCAATAGGAATATGCAGTTACATTTCTGGACCACCGTTTGAATTGAAGCATTACATGAATTTCATGATGCAACTGTGAGATAGGAACTGAAGGAAACCCCCAGCATTTTTCATTTACTCAGGTCCTGTGTAAAACTTCCTTTAACTTGCAGTATGCATTCAGGAAAAAGCATAGGGGGAAAAAAATTCTTGTCTATCAACCAGCTGTCTGCTGATATTCTATCAATGAACAATAAAAACCCCCAGAGTCTGAGAACAGCATGTCCTTTAAGGACAAAGTCTTCAGTGTGACTTGCTAGAAAGATATAAATTATCTGCTGAATCCTAATCTTTCTCTTTTGAAGTAGACATCAGTGTCTAAGAAGAAAGATCTGTATGCATAAGTCTAAGCCACCACAACCTCCTGAAACACTAAATGACAAGCATCTAGCCCCTAACTGACCTAATCCTCAGTAAAATAAAGGCTGTTAACTGTCTCTGCAGCAGATCAATTTTGGCACAGAAATCCCTTCTTAAAAGACAATCTGAAATAGCCCTCTTTAAAAGTAAATAAATACAAGGTTAAATTTACAAGGCTTTCTGACACTCATTTATTTTAAATATTGTCAGTTGCCAAACTTTGCAGCTGCCACAATATTTACTAACAAGTTTTCCACATCACCTATCAGAATTCCATCTGCTGCTCTTAAAGTAGTTGTTGTAAAACTCTCTACGTTGTGCCTGACCTCGCTTAATCTCAGTGAATATGAGGATACAACCTCTGAAGGGAACAGACCTCACTTGGCAGATTTCCTGGCATCTTTAATGTGGACAATAACCAAGTCCTGTCTTGTTATAAAGAGTTATAGAATTAATCTGTTCTACTCGTAAACAGTAAGTTTATATTAGCTTCTGTAAAGCTAATAGAGGAAGGAGAAAACCAAGACAGACAGCAACCTAAGTAAAGCTCTGCACATGGTCACCCTGGTATATTTCAATGAAGTGGAAAAAAAACTTTCTTCCACAGCCAAATCCATTGTTTTGAAGATGATCAAGCACAGTGAAGCACAACATATGAGGAGCACCTGGGAATGCTGAATTCCAGAGCCCGTCAATATACATAATCTCTGCAAGGAACCAATTCTAATGAGAGAAGAGGCAGTTAGTTTTTTTATTTCCTAGAGCAATGGGAAACCTTGACCCAGACTTGCTACCTTACCTCTACATTTGTTAAAGGTTCACTAAGGAGCAGCTTGTACTGATACATATCACTTCCTACATGCTCTAGATTTATAGATGCATTAGGAGGTATAGAATTGGAACAGGGTTGTTATTTGGCACCAGGGATCACAGGAGCTTTAGTAAATTAGTCTTGTAGCACAGAGAAGTAGGAATCTGCGTATACAAATTTCTTTACATCAAAACCCTTTTCTCCAGACGTTCAATGAAAGCAGACTTTATCTCCTGAGCGGCTTCTGAAGAACCCAGAGTTGCTGGAAACATGACGTCATTCATGACAGAGCAAGCCAGTTTTACTCTCTCCACTTAAAGTACAGGCTTTTTTCACTGCACACAGGAAGTGTCTCAATGTCATTTACCAGAAAAGTTCACAGAATGGGACGTTCCCGTTAATACTTTGTAAAACATTACTAATAGCCAAGTCAGTCAGTCTTTAGAAATAAATCCCGTCAGTGAGCAACTTCCTTAATTAGGGAAGACTACCGGTATCATCAGCCAGGATACATGCTGTAACTATTATTACATATAGAAAACTGTTACAAACAAGCATTATTTAGGCAGCTAGATCTGTGCTTCATATTTGAAGCCTGTTCTGAACACAGTGGTAGCAATCCTGTCCTAGTGCTGATCATGGTTCATTTTTTTCAGGACTACAAGTAAGGTGGTGACATCCTTGTCTTCCCAACAGAGAGAACTGAAGGTCAAAGTAGTCACCAAATTACAAATTGCAATGAGACATGCCAAAGCCCTGATTTTCTGGCTACTGCCTCTCCAGTTACTCTGCTCTCTGGTTACAGCTGTGAGTGCTCAGCACTTTCCCACCAGTCCCCAGATTTTCAGTCAACCACCAGCCAGCCAGATTCCTCATTTCTGCTCCAGCTCTGCCCTTCCTCGCTCCATCTCAGGATACTGAAACAGCTTCCTTGTTCCTTTCCTTCAAACCTTTGCTCCCATCTTTCCTTTTCCCATGCTATAGCTCATCCAATACCTAGTAGGGATTTTATGGAGATTTGTCCCTTTATTTTCTTTTCTTCAGATGCTTGGTAACATCAACAGGGAAGCTACTGATTGTGTAAGAAAGAACATAGCCCTACTGCCACCTCCAGACACTGAAACCTATCTAGTCCTCATCACCTACAGCTGTTGTTAGCATGTCAATTTGGACACAAGGGTTTTTCCACTTCCAGCCTCTTCTAAAATGATTACTGAGTTTCTGCACAGCATGATTTTTTTAAAGCTTTTATCTTGGCCAAAGATTTGAGTCACATACACGGATACTGCATCTGAGATCATTGTTTACCGTATTTCAGATTCTCTCTCAAAAGCAAAAAAGTGCTGGAGATATTCAAAGAAGGTTTCTTCAATGCTTATAACCTCAGTAAATGGTCTTTCCTCAGCCTTATGCAGAGGTCATTGAAATTTTCATGTTTCGGGAGAAATGTTGCATGGAACGTTTTAGTATAAGCAAGCAAAGGTTTGCAATGTTACAAACAGCTGTAAATACAGGGTTATAATGGGAATTATTTTCACTGCTCTCATCAGTAATATATAGTTACTGATAGCTCCTCTGTGTGTGGAAGCAGTTCCAATTCAAGTTATTGTCTGTATCTTAACATTTTGTTAAGAACAAAGAAGATAAAAGCTCAGTGTAAAGAAAAATGTTCTCCAAGAGTTAAAAAGGTGGGCAAGGTTCCTAGTTAAGATTCCGCTGATAAACCCCAATTTGCCTGTGGAGTTACAGTTGCAACTAAATCAGAAGTATGGTGAGTCGCTTATGCTGTGCATCTTCCCTAACGTATTTAGCCCAGATTCAGTCTTGCTATGTGTGAGAAATTTAAGGTACTTACTTTGGGCCGTGTGTCAACCACATATATGAAATCACTTCCTGGATTTGCTTTCCTAATGGCCTGGAGCATCTGTTCATCCTCCAGGCATCGAGCACTAAAGCCAGATAAAGGCTGGCTGCTTCTGCATATGGAAGCCTGTGGAAAAACAGGCAAACAACAGAAAAATCAACATAGTTATTAAGCAGAAATTTAGCATGCAGAAGCATTTACAAAACCAGCTCAGTAGATGTTTGCATAGGTGTACAGCTACATGGGAAGGGCAGAATGGTAAAAATTAGCTACATGTTTATAAACTTATTTTTAAAAAGAAAAAGAAATATTCAAACAATGCAACTCTGCTGGCCCAAGTCTAGTCTTGAATCCAAGTTTTAGAGCTATTTTGAATATAGTATTTTCCTAATGTGGAGTAACTCCTGCAAGGTGGTCTCTAGAGGATGTGAGGAGTACAACACTGCAATCACAAGAACACTGATGTAACACAAATAGTGATTCCTTTTGCACTGTCACTCACACTTACCAGTTATGGTACTGATTACACCCAACTTACGCCAGTGAATGCTTTACTAAACAGCCTGACTCTCTGAGTCCAGGAAACAAAACCACGTAACATGCAGCTAGATAACTGATGGTGGCATGTTTTTAGCACTGCGTCTGGAGAAAGACCTTACTGCATGGAAAGTGGATTAGGCAGCCTGACCTCTAGGACACATTTATTAATCAGGGCTATTGAAGAAGGAAGGAGAGTATCTCCACAGATCCATTAGGATCAGACATTCAGGTGAAACTGGGAAAGAAGTAACAGAACATGAAACAGGTGAGCAGGGAGGTTTTATTTCTGCTAGGGAGAGGGCAGCTAGATTTGTAAAGAGCAAGGGGCTAATACATGCACTTTCCAAGCACTGAACATAAACATGAAGAGAATCTGCCTGCTGAAGGTCATGACACATGCAGACTGTTCTACAGATTATTTATTAATGTGAAAAAGGACATGCTTTTTTCCAGACAAGTTTTTGAAGTATCGGTAGTTAGTCAGTAAAACATAGATATTTAATACAGGAAAGCTAAATTGTGTGAGAGCCTGTTCATACTTTATTCATAGTTTTTGCACACAGATTGTTAGTTATCTAGAGCCTTGCCTGCTGATCTGCACACATTCCAGCAATTTAATATAAACTTATACCTCCTTTACATGAAGCAAAAGTACATTTGGATATGTCCACAACCTGCCAATTTAATAGAAGGAAGATGTTTCTCTCTCCTCCATAGTGTGCCATACACACGTACATACAGGATTAAAGCTAAAGTTAGGGTTGTGAATGAAGTTTAGGATTCAGGAAAGTATGGTCTACAGCCCATTACATTATATTATACTGGGGGCCCAAAGGGTTAAGGTGTGTGCAAGCAGCAGTATGAGAGAATGGTTTGTTTGTCAATTTAAGCTTGGGTTTAAGATTATGTTTAGCCCCAGATGAAGAAACTTTTGCATTGCCAGTATTGCAAAATTAGAAAGGTAAGATGTTCTAGTGACCATTGGATATCATAAGTGGAAATTATTATCCACAATATCCATGAAGAGATCACCTCCTGCCAACCCAGGCCAATTGCTTAGGATGAGCATACACGTCTATAAAATTTCTTGTGCTATTTTCAAGAGTAGGGCAAGAGATGAGGTCGTGTTTACTACTTCACAAGCTGAACAGATAGTTCCAGAGTTTGATCTTATCATACTCACACAGATCTTGTAAAATGCAGAGAAAGATGCCACATTGTCATTGAATTTGTCAGTACCAAAGAGCAATGGGAAAGTTCTGGATCTGAAAGACTGAATGAGTGGCATCTGTCTCTCCTGCATGCAGTAAAGCTCTTCCCAACCTGCTGTTTCGATCGCTGTTCAGTGTCTACCATCACAAATCTTACCCCACTCCTGCCCATTACTCTGTTAGCTGCAACTCATGCCAACCTCCAAACTCACAAGGAGGGTTTTTTTCCAACATTCCCAGCCCTTTTCCTATCCCTTTTAATCATAAAAGATACAGGAGTAAACAAAACTTCAAATCGTTGTGGTCTGAACCTTAACCTGAACTCCAGCTAAGCTCTTTCAGCCATCCTTTTTGGGTCTATTCACAGATCTTTTCTTGAAAGGCTACCCCTGATTCGCTTAATTGCTACAAGTGTAGTTTTTCTCCTCCTGGGCTTGCTCTCAGGCTGTGGCAACCAGATCCTTCATTGCTCTGTTCTCCTCCCAATCACTTGCTCAGTCAGCTGCCTGCTACTGGCCTTCGCTCTTCTGCCACCCATGTTTCAGGACCTCCTGTACTACTCCACTTCCCTGTGACACAGAGATTGCATATTATTGTGTTAGCTGGATGATGAAGCTGGGTTTAAATGACTATATGCCTATTAACGAACTAACCGTAACTCCAGTGTGTGCCCATATGCACAAGCCACACTAACCTGACAACAATAGCCATCTTTTTTTTTTAATAAAATAATCACTGATTTCTTCTTGTGAAAGCTTACCAGAAGAATTATGAAAGCAAACCCAAAATAAGCCAACACTTCAGAGCTGCAAATTCACACTTACATTGTTATCCTTGCAGTAGTAAGAAAGAGCTGGGAAGCGCCTTCGGCTCCGAAATTTAGAGCTCCCCACTATGATGTGTGCAGTTGCAGACTTTGGTACATATACTTCTGTAGGATAGGAATCACAGACCTGTGAAAGAAAGCTCTACTTATTTTGGTGTACTACATACAAGTAACATTAGCCACCTCCACAGCAGAATCAAAATAAACAAAATATCAAGGAACTCTAACCTCAGGGAATATTCCATCATTATTGTATACACATCACTGACATTTCTCAAAACAGGTTTTGAAGCTAGAAAGTATTAATTCTAACTTACGAATGGCAAAACTGAAGCAAACGGGTTGAAGGGCTGTATTTCCAAACGTTAATCCATGCCTCTTTGAGAACAGATAGGCAGAACATACATTCATAACAGGAAGGATTCATCACTATGTACAGCAAGATTGTATTTACAACTGCAGTTTCCTCTAGCAGAGTTCAGAAGTAAGGATGGGAGGAGGTGAAGGTCTCAAACACCTCTCTGTTATAATGGGAGGGGACTACAGAGCCAAAATTTCCAGCAAATCTGATGATTAAAAAAACAATGCCAAAAAAAAAAAAAAAGACTTGGAGAAAAGAAATCAATCCGTATGAAATGAGGATGCCGGAAGGCAAGCAGCCCTGACAATGCCTACCACTTCTGAAAGGAACCCAATGAGCCTGTAAGAAAGTCCAGATGTTCCTCTGGAGACAAGTAGGACAATAAATGGGGTCCTGGTCTAACTTCCTTTTCCTGAATCTGCCTGTGGCATTCTGGTTGGGGTCAAAAGGATATCCAGTATCTCTCTGGGACTTTCTGAGATGACTGAAGGAATTAGGAAGCCCAGGAAGAAATTAGGTTCTGAGAGTCAGAGATATGGAATGACGGGGAAAAGGAAGGGCTTGTGGTTACATACTGCTGTGGTGAACTGGGCTTTATTCATGATGCCATTTTTCCTACTCTCTATCTTAAAAGAGGTCAAACATTTTTTCCAGTTGTTTTAACAAAAAGAAAACAAACCCTGATAGCACATTCAGTCTTCTCTGAGAAATTCACAGGCCTTCCTTAACATGGATATTCTCCAGCAACAGAGCCAATGGAGTGCATGAACAAACTTCCTTCAGAAATACTTTGGTTATTATTTCTCACAATTTATTAACATTCTAGGGACTTCAATTGAACAAGATTGAACTAGGCAGGACAGCAGGCAGCTAGGAAGATATATGACTCGTCAAATGACTGAAAAACATGAGCAGTCAATCACAGAGGCTTCAAAAGGATTGTGAGAATTGCTAGTGAGGAAAATATATTGCCAAGTTCACTATATGAACTATTGTTTTTCTTTAAACAACTGTGTAGTAATTTTATATAACCCTACATGGCAGGAAAACATTCATTCAGACACATAACATTAGGTATGATTTAAACCTCTGCCCAAGCAGCCAAACACTAGCGTTTAAAACACTGTTAACATGTTTTCTATGTTAAATGAAGACACATCCTTTCTCCCACACTCTGTGTCTTTCTATGTGAAAGGGTGGAAAAACTGTGCCTTACTACCTGTGTGTACAGCACTGAGCACAATGGAAACCTACATCTAAGCACTACAATTATCCACAGCCAGACTGTTGCTTTACTTTACAGACAGCCTCTATAACAGAAAATCAGAACTCACTCCATAGTCTCTGTTTACATCGCTAATCTGCCAATAGTTGTTTGGAATACCCATCCGATTATATTCTTCATTGAGGTCCACAAGCTTCCAGCCTTGTTCTCGTTCTTCTTTATCTAATTTTGGATTGAATGAGAAACAATACAGCTCTTCGTATTTCACTGGGGGGAAAAAGCAAACAAACAAAACCAATAAACCACTTCAGATTTCTCATTCTGAAACCACACTTCAAAACCAGAGCTTGGTATTGTATTTTATGTACTTTCTTTTAAAATAGTATGCTTTATTGTACAAAAGCACATATTCTGCGAAGGACAAAGATGCACAGCCACGTTCTTCCTCTTCAGGATGAGGATTGACTTTCAGGCCAGTTTCCTTCCCCTACCTGGTCGTGTCAGACGTATCAGAGATATGTAAATGTCATGGCAGTCTCGTTCCTGAGGGATGACCAGCTGGATGACCTGGAAGTTCTTGCAGCGAATCAGCAATGGGCAGCCAGTAGCAGTGGTGGCCTGCTTCTCAATAGAGGAAATTTGGCTGTGAAGAACCTGCGAGGGAATTGAAAATGGTTCTGCCAAGTGATTTGAATCTTTAGGAAGGAAAACAGTTATTTATAATGATGTGCCAGGGCAGGCACAGTAGCTTCCTGAAACTACTCTTTCAGGAAATCACCACACTCCTTTTGGAGTAAACTTTTGGTCCTATCTTCAGCTTCAGGCTTAAGAAGTGCCTGATAGTTACCTACAGACAAAGAGATGTTTCAGGAGTTTTTCAGCTGCTTTTTGTTTGTTTGCTTTACTGCAAGCTAGCAGTTGTCAGCAAAAGAACTCTTTTCATCTGTCTGCATAGTGAAAAGATGAACCAGTTAGATAAGGCTAAAATGTTGAACATCCTCATTGGCAGAATGGGAGTCCTGATGTAATTTTAAACACTGCATTAGGTGAGATGAAACATTACCATAAAAATCAGGAGGGGAATAGTGGGACCAAAAGAGGACAGGGTTAATAATTTGTATGAAAATTGATGAAGGATTCATAATTAAGCTACATAAAAAAACTTCTCAATTTATAACACCAGAGCTATATCTGTATATATATATACACATGCAACATATGTTATCGATCCCTCAAAACAGATAACTCAAAGTACTATGCAAAGAAATTGTATAGTGTCCCACTCTGCACTATGTCAAAAAAGCCCCAAAACCAAACAGCAAAACCACTGATCCAGCGCAAGCGGTCAGGCAGAGAAGCAAGAGCCGGCTGAACCATGGCAGCGATTCCCATTCAAAGCATTTCTCCTTCAGTTCTTCCTGGATGATAGAAGCAACACTATTTCACAGCAGCTGTTCCTCAGTCCATCACATCTGATGTACATATGGTGAAGGTCCTTCTACTCCTTTTACTGTGTTGAAATATCCAGAATCCATGGAAAACTTTCAAGAATTACTAGGCTGGAATTTCACATGCTATGAAGTTATAAAGGCATCCATATGAACTGATTTATTGTGCTTCAACTGTTTTGCAAGGTTTTCTTCAAACTACCGTCAATAAAGTGACATGCACTTACAGCTAACTGAAAAACAAAACCCAAAAAATTCATACCCAGGTTTCTTTCCGAGCTTCAGAACCATTCTCAACAAATATAACATGAGTGGCTGTTAAATACAAGGTTCCCAGTGTAGCTTTTCTTGAAGATAAACGATCAAGTAACCGAACATTTTCCACCTATACAAAGAAATTACAGAGAAAAACATTATAATAGTTAGGCTATGGCATAGCCTGTGATAGTGAAATCTCAACATCCACATTTTGTCCATTGCAAGTGTTCTTTTCAGTACCATGAGTATCAGGGAAGTATAACTATATGACAAAATACTGTTATATTGTTATCTATTTTGAGATCTACCTTAATATTAATTTTCCCCCTTTTGTGGTACCTCTGTATCCGAAAATCTGTTAGCAGAGACTTCCAAAGAAATTTCGCACTTGAGCTCTTTCCTGTTATCTCACCTTATGAAAAGGGCCTGGCCTTCTGCTATCCTCTAGCTTCATGTTGTCTATTCAAGCCATTCCAGAATGATCAGTGATACACAGGAAGCTAAATTAAAACAACAGTAATAGTGGTGGAGTATCTTTCTTCAGCAGACCTCACTGAGGCTCCCAGGCAAGTCTCTGCTGATAGTTTAAAAATTGTTCCAGTGTTTGTCGCTGTGCTTCTATTAGTGCTGACAGCATCGATCACACCAGAAATCTTTGCCTTCAGTCACTTTTCAATGGGAATCAAGGTCTTCACATCATTGCTCTGCCTCACCGAACAGGATATGGGCAAATCTGTCTTTGCTGCACCCCTGACAATGGGCAAGTCCATTACGCATTGTTAACTCTCAGATCACCAGCTTGCTGCTTCTACACCATTAATATTTGTGTATGGCATATGTCATAGCCATTTATCTAATGTTATATGGCATTTCTGACTGAGAAACTAGAACAATTAAAAAAATCAATAATTATTAAATTATTAATTTAATAATTGTTGGATATTAAATGGGATAAAACCTGCCTAAAAAAATACTTAACAGTTTGCTACCATGGTTTTGATGGGTTTCCTACTTCAGCAATTTTAAAACTAAAATTAGTATTTTTCCCTAAAAAACATACCTAATTCAAACAAATGAAACCAAGGAATGCTGATGGTCAATATCATATAACTTGTAATAAATGAATGAAGAAGTTTGATTTGGATTTCTAAGGTTGGAATTGTATGAGAGCACATGCTTTTCATGCAAGCAGTAGCACAGATCTATGCAGCCTGCCCACTGCTACAAAAGATCTTCAACCCATTGGCTAATCTCCTCTATATCCTCCCTTCAATTCTTCACTCAAGACTTACAATTTCTTTCATACATTCAGTCATTTTCAAAACTTGTGACTGGTAACTGTTGAAGAGATATGTCCTCATTAAAATCAAGGGGACTAGTCTTGTGTTTGAAGTACAGAAACCAACTTAAAGTGGTGCTCTGACAAAATAGGAGAAAAAAAAAAGAATAAATTTGAAGAAGACCTTATCACTTTTGCATTAAAATAAATGTAATTTTGCACTAATTTCCTGAAAATCAGAATTAGGTGCAACAAATACAAAAAAAAAAAAAAGAAAAGAAAATCATCAGCAAAATCAATTTGTTTTTTAAAGTGCCAGAGATGCCAGATCAGATTGACAGAAACTTTCTAAAATACTCTAAGAGATGCGATGTAGCAATGTATTCTCAGAATTTTGCAGAAATAGTTCCACTGAAATTACACCAGAAACCAAATGATGCCAGCACCTAAAAATAATATGTTTACAATGTGTATTCCAAATACATTGCACTATTTTAAAAATAGGAGTAAAAAAAAAATCCTTAAAACCAAAATAAGCCATTTTGGTAGCAAAATGCTTAAAATCAAACAATTTGTAAAACCAAGTCTTCTCCCTCAAGACCAGTTATAATCTGTTTTAAACAAAATAAATAGCTAGAAAGCATGGATGAAGTCTTTTCCCAGGACCATCTACTTCAGAGGTCATGTATTGGGGTGAGGAGGAATGGAAGAAGCACAGCATTAACCCAGTAAGCATGCAGTAGTAAGCAAAAGAGGTACAAAAGAGCAGGGATGATACAAAGGAAAGACATAGGCAGTGCCCGTCTAAAACCCACAAATAACAATAAATATGATGTTTGCCTGTACAAAAAACATACCTAGACTGTTGTCCAGGCAACAAAGACTCCGTGGTGCAGGCACTGGTCTTGCACAAGGCAGTCATCATTCCCACCCTACAAACTGAAGTAGTTAGCAAAGTAGACATCCACAGAGCAGGGCAGGGCTGAAGGATGGATTTACAGACTTCTTCATCCCACCCGTTCTCCACTCATCAATTAGAGCCCCATGACTGAATAATACTAACAAACAAAGCTCTTGGTTGGTTGTTTTTTAATACAGAGCTACAAATAAAATACAGGTTGGATCTGCATGATTAGGAGCAGTTGTAATAACAACTGTGCAGTAAGTCATGCTTCATTAAAGCAAATACACTGGCTGCACCAGGTGAGATCAAAGATTCACCTACCCATGCAATTTATCTCTCAGAGCCAACAATTACAGTCGCTGAGGGAAGAGCATAAGAGGCAAGCATGTGCTGGTGCTCCCTTAGGATGTTATGCCAGCTTCTAAAAAGCAACAGCTCCTGGAGCTTCCTAAATTGAGGTCATAGTTTAAGAAAAAAACTATGTTTCTTATTCTTTAATCAGTTATTACTGAGAGACCTGTATGTCTTACACTATGATACTTAAATTTCTTCAAGAGCCTTTGATGAAGGGCATGCTCAAATGAGTTTTGGAAGACCAACTAGCTTCTATCAAATGGATCGCCTTTGTCCACATGTTGTTACTTTTTCAAAGAAATGTTAGAAATTCTGGGTTCTTCTATGAAAGCTATGCCAATTCTTCCCCTTTCTATCATACTTACCCATAAATATAATGATGTAGAAGGAGACCTAGGAAGTATTGCAGCTCATACCAATTTCTCACTTTAGGTGTCATATTATCGCCTCTATTTTTTTCCAACAACGAAGCTTTTAAACATTACACCATCGTTACTGGCTCGAGAGTTTTGTACTTCAGTTCTTTTAACTCGCATGGATACAGTCTGGTCCTGGTATTTTTTTACTGTTCATTGTTGTCAGTTTCTTCTGAAACCTCTACTTATAACACTTTTATTGGTGACAAATCTCCTGATATGTTCTTGACAGAGAAATATGCCAGAATGGGCATATCCCTAAATACCTTCCCTACTTTATTCACTGATTAGTCCTGTAGAGTTTCTGTCAGGATTTTACTTATTTAAAGACATCTTCAAAATGGCTTTACTAGTAGTTTTTGCCAAGTTGTTCTTAAAAATCTCTTTTGGCCTGCCTTACTTTGTTTATATATTTAACTTGTTTATGCTGTATTTTCCTCATTTAGGCACAACTTCAACTTGAAGAAAGCCCTTTTACGTCTAATAAAAGAACCTTTTTTTTGTCTTTTAAAAGCCTTTTTCTGGAAGTCGGCTTGCAGTGAGCTCCCATATTTAAACAATCTTCATGACTCCTATAAACATTTTAAATTTTGGCTCTCTTTTCAAACAGTTTTCATATTTTTACGTAGTTTCCTCTTTGAAGTTAAACATTGCCATGGGAGACTTTTTCCCCCCTTTTTTTTTTTAGCAGTATAGCGCATCTAAATATGTTAGTTGTTGTTACACGGAGGTTCTAGCTGTATTTTGAACCAGCTCTTTCTGTCACTAAGACCAGGTCCTAGAATTATTTAGAATTACTTAGAATTTCTTTCTGTTTTATCAAGATAAACAAATAGCCTCTGTATAAGCAATTATTTAAACCTGAAATTTTACTCAGAATCACCCCCCCTCCCAACCCATTTACCCAATCTCAGCTTGGTAAATGATGTCTTCCACTGTTACTGCATTTCTGTCTTCATGCCCTGTTTGATCTTGTTCGGTTGTCGCAGGCAATGCCACTATTTAGATAGGACGGTCAGTAGTACAGTCCTAACACTGTACTGCAGTCGTGTGATGCTACAGTTCTACTTTTCCCATTTAATCTTGTAATTTCAATCTGCAGGGACTGTTTGCTTTTGTGATGTAGCTAATTATGAGATTTTACTCTGTTTGCTTCAAGACAAAAAGATCTGCTCTTTGACAGCCATGACTTCACCTGTCTTTCACATGTAATTTGTCACTATGTGCCTATCACATTGATTATTCTTCTACTAAGTTTCTAACATCAACAATCTTTTTTATAACCAGTAACTTCAGTTTCAACATTTTTTTCCAGACTTCTTATATTTGTACTGAAACACATACATATTTGGTCCAACTGTCTATGTCTCTTTGCTCTGGTTAAATTGAACTCTTGGCAATTTCTACTTATTTGAGAAAATAGGATTCTTCATATACTGACAATTTTTTGTGCCACAGCACAGTGTCCCAAATAGCATACATTTTCTGCATTCTAACAAGAGCTTCTCAGTTTTTCAGTACTTCAGTGTGGGCAAGTACAGCTCAGAATGAGCTCTCCTGCAGGTTCAACAAGGAACCAGAACTGTTTGTGAGATGATGCAGCAGGTGGAATTTTTAAGTAGCCCTTATTTCTGCTGACCTCAGAGAGTACCGTAAGGGTCATTTAAAATTAGTGACAATCTCAAAATTTGGCTTAAGAAAATTTAGCATGACTCATTGCTTAATCTTGCCTATAGCTGAATGACGTATGTCAACCTGTGACTGTAGTATGAGGAAAATAAAGCAGGTTTACTAATAACTTGTCTCATGAATCACCTGAGCATATTTAACATCCAAAAGGGATTTCCCTTTTCCAAAGGGAAAGGGAATTGCTTAAATCTAAACTACCTGCATTCAACTCTACAGTTCCGATTTCATTCATTGCAGGGCGGTTGGACTAGATGACCTTTGAAGGTCCCTTCCTACCTAAACTATTCTGATTCTATGATTTATATTAAGTGCTATAAAGTGCTTCAGGATCAGTTAGGGACTCTAAGCTCTTAAGAGCTTGTTCTAAAAACTCTCTACAATAACCTCCTGCATGGAGTACAAGGTTTTCATCTGGGCTCCATCTATGTTTCTTCTGCCCCATTTCCAGCTACTTAGACTTTCTGAAAAAGTAGTATATTTCACCCATGGTCAGGGAAAAAAAAAATTACAGTAGAGCTAGCCTCAATATTAGATTACATTCTGCTGATCAAAGGATTGAGATGAGCCCCCTTCTTCTCCACCTTCCCAATAAGGAAAAGAAAGCCAAGTTAAACAGTGTCTTTACATGGTCTAGAGGGAATAAGAGTATGTTCATTTCCACAAGAAAGGAACACTACACTGCAGTAGTACTTTGTAAGAAGCTGAGTTTTTCTATCTAAAAAGTACCAGCATGCTGAGAAATCAGCATTTATAGTAAAACCAAAAAAATTAATATCAGAAAGAGACACTATGGTAATTCCTCTCATACTTTTTCTCCAAAAAAGTGCTCCAGTTTTTCACAAAAACTACTGTAGACTGTATTGGAGAAGCTAAGAAATCATGTATGTACTGACACATCAGGAAAAGCATACGAGGCAAGGACAATTGCTTTGCCTAAAACAAACAGCTGGTGGGAGAGACCGGGTTGGAAAATACCGGGTAAAGAGTAAGAAAGAGCAACACCAGCCTGGAAAGCTGGAAGCTGGAAGAGCTCAAAGAGCAAAAAAGAAAGCATTAACCAAGCCAGTCTGAAGAGTGGCATCTAAGTAAAAACTAAAGTAATTTATTTGAAGCTGTTGCCGCCGTCATTTATTTTTGCCTGACGACTGTGGTTGTCTAGGCTTAAAGAAAAAACTGCCAAGAGATTTATTTCAATGATTACAACCCCTTACATGGGGATAAAAAAAGTTGGCCAGAAACTCCATTTTCAATGCAACACAGATGACAGAAAAAAGGAGGCAAAAATAGAAGTTGAAGGGAATGCAGATTAAGACCAGATGGAAGGCACTTTTTACTCAGAGAATGAACATGAAAAATGACTTATGAACAAGGTTGCCAGGAGGTCATTCAGGAAAAAAAATGCCATATTAAGAAAAAGCATGGGTCAAAGCTTTATGCAGGCACAACTCCCACCAGTTTCAATGGGACTCCCACTTAAGGAAGACAGGCAAAGATATGACCTTGAAAGTGTTCAGAAGAATTGATGTGCCAAAATGTTATTCCTAAAAATACCCATGTACCCTAAATTGTTTTAATTTTTAGTATAGATTACTTCTTGAATGTGCTCTGTGTGGCCGATTTTCAAATGCTTCTTGAATATGCTACTTTAATTCTTACCTCTCTAAGATGTTTCAGTATGTCCAAACGTATGGCAGTATTATAAAAAATGCAGAAGTTACTGCTACTTTTTCATGCTGTTTGTGACTCCACATGGGAAAGCTTTTTAAGGTAACGCAGTATCAGTTCTGACTGTGGACTCAGATTTGACTAGGGAAGTGAGAGAGAAGCAAAGCTGTAGAGCAGATTGGTCATGCTGGGAAAAAAACATGCACTGGAACAAAACCTCAGTCCCACTCCTCTCCACATCATTTTGCTTCCTGACACAATGACACGGTGTACAGCATGGAGATGCTATCTGATACAAAATGGTCTCTACTGTGGGATTTTCAAATAAAATGAAATTCTGAATTAGGAAAAAACAGCTCAAAGATTTTTACTCTGACTACATAGGTTTTCGGTCTGTGTGTTTGCCTCCTGTGTATTAGCTAACCTGAAAAAGAAGACAACGCTTGAAACTGCCAAGTTCTGCCATGGTAATCACTGAGATGGCCATTACAATTATCACTGCACACCTGGAAGGAGAAAACCTATCTGGCAGCCAAGAACAAAATAGTTTTGCCCCCATCTATTACCAAGTACTCCCTACTCCTTCAGGAGGAACTGTTACCAATTCCTCTAATTTCTTATCACAAATAAAGGAAGATAGGCCAGAAAATTCTCCGAGCCAGGAGAAAACTAATTAAAGGTAAGCAGGGAATGTCCAGCTCAGACCACATGCTCAGGGGCTTCTCCATCATTCAGCTGGTTAAGATTCATTGCTCTACAACAAAAGACTACCAAAGCAAGTTCCAGAAGAAAAGTGATCAAGTAACTTGGCATCTGACTGTACAAAGGAGTTTCAGTGATTCTTTAAGGATAAATAAAGACCACTTTCACAACAGTCTTTGCTGCTCAAAAGGTTGACCCAAAGCCAAGGAATGGGGCCTGGCCCTAGTTATACATGTGAGTGAAAGCAAGAAGAAACTGAATCCTGGGAATTAGTGACATGACTCTGACCAGCTTCAGCACTGCAGGCACGCAAATGCTAAGGGAAGAGCCTGTGCAAGCCAAATGCTTGAGCCTAATGAGAAAAAAGGAGCACAGCTGGTATGGTTTGAGGCCAAGTGGAATATGTGAGCTTTCTTCACCCTGGTTGACCCCAACTGTCCATGTGTTCAACACAATTCCTGAGGGTGAAAAAATACAACATGCAAAAGACCAAATGCTATTACATTTTTTCTTTTTCACACAAAGACAGTATAGTGTGGTACTTGTTAAACAAAAGATAAAATAAGTGAACTTTTCGCAAAACTTGGAACAAGAATAAAAGAAAACTGAATTGCCAGCTGATGCTGCCATGTGATGTGGTTTCTATTCTATTTCATAAGAATCATGAAAACTGTAGCTGATCCATGTAACTTTCTTATGTTTCCATCTCTGAAAAGTTCTCCCAAGTGCAGTAAAATAATGCACAATCAGTCTGTTACACAGAGTTGGATGGTTGCATACGTCAAAAGAATCAAACCAAAAATACCAAAATCATTGCATTTAAGCAAAGAAACCTTAAGCTCTGAATTTGAAAAAGTCTCCTCAGGACAAACATGACAGGATGGGGAAAATACTCCAGAAAAGTCTAAACAAGTTGAGTTTACTAAAGGACTAAAGTGAAATGGGAATACTGGAAAACAGCTGAAAAAAATTACGAGAACTCACTCATAATGTTAGCAAGACAGTGAATATATTACTTAACAATTTGGCTTAAGAAACCCCTATTTTCTGCTAAGATCTATAAAAACTGGGAGCTCAGGACCATATTATCCCATATAGCGGAGTAGCAGTTACGTAGTGGATGTAGTGAACAGTAACCTACTACTATTTAGTAATTACTGGTACCTATAAAGTGTATATAGAATTGCAATATGGTGTCAACATCGTAACACAAAGCTCATCCATAATACGTTTTCTCTTTCAGTCTGTATTGGATCTTATTTATCTAGAAAATGAGAGGAGAGCAACTGAGTAATTTCCTAATTTCTTATGTGTTCTATTAAGAATGATACCCAACAGCTTTAATTTAGGGAAAAAAGTGCTTCCTCAAGTTAGTAAGTTTTACTTCATTTGCCAAAAGTGTTCAGATTTAGTACTGAAAACATATACAGAGAATTATTGTATTGCTCATAGCAGTAAACTGGAGTAGGGAGAAAGAATTCTGTATGCAGCTGAAGGACACTGAAAAGAATTCTATCTTTACATTTCTCCATTTGACACAGGCTTTTCTGTTGCACATTCAAAATTATGGCCTGTTCAGCAGTCTATTTTAGAGCAGCAGTAACCATGCCATTTCATCTGTGCAGGCCACAAAAGATTTGCATTAAAGGGTTTGTAGGACTCCCTTTCCTCATGGTAGGGATTCGTCTTTCTCAGCTGAGTACACCTGTACACCAGGAAATGCCAGTGTGCATTTTCTGTTGCAAACAGATAATTCCTTTAGCTTGCAGGCACTGATACATCAAATAACAGCACTCAAGTTCATTAACAGCAGGCTGAGAGATTCCAGCCTTGACCAGTCCAAAGCCAAACTTCCCAAATCCTCCACTCCAACCTCAGTCTCCTATTATGCATAAACAGAACTCAAAGAGTACCCTGCAGAAATGCTGTCTTAATGATTTTCAGTACCATTTTGAAATGCAACAAATTTTAGAGTTACTAGTTCAGACAGCAGATGACAAGACAGCAAATTAAAGTATGTGGCTATCCATGGATTTTAGCACTTATTTTATAACTTTATCCAACTGCCTCTTTACTGAGGGTCATATTATTGAAAATAAGAAAGTCTGGCATAGAAAATCCAAAGGAGGTCTGCCAATTCCAGGATTAGGAAAATATTTATATTATTATGGACTTAGAGCAATCTAAATCTAAAAGGAATAGACACAAAACTAGATGTAAAGACAAGCTACCTTTCCAGTTAATACAATGAGTTACTACACAGATCTCACAAGGGAGAAAGTGCCTTCCCACTCTCACATAGAAAGTGGGAAAAGTAAGGCATTCAGAGAAAGTCTTAATTAAAAACAACCCAAACCAAACGAAAACACTAGAACCAAACCAGAAATAAAGTGCCTACTGGAAATAAGTATATGTATGAAAATCAAGTTTCAAAAGCAAAAAAGCTTTCAGAATAGAAGGGCCCTAATGCTAAGGGGAATATGAAATAAGGAAAACCAAGTGAAAATAGGACCAAAACCACAAAAGACAAAATGTTAGATCCTGAGTTTTTTCAAGACAGAGGAATTATTTCAGTGCCTTAAATGGCGTTTGGATTAAGACCACTGGCTCAATCAGTGTTCATGCTTCAGGACGTGAATTTGGAAGCATCTTACCAGATGGATCATGCTTTCCCTCATTTCCCTTTACGTCGCCTGCTAGTATTCTGAATCAGATGGATTGGTTACAAAATTAGAAGCAGCACCAGTCTGATCTGGTCAAATGAGTTCTGTGGTCACTTGGCAAGTCATTCACCTCACAAAGGTCAGTATGCCCCTTGGCTTACTGTAGATTAGATAGAACCAGTAAACACTGAATTAGCCATTATTTAAATAGTGAACTATCCTATGGACACAGGCACAGAGTTTTGAGACAATGAATATATTGCATATTTTAACAGCTTGACCTGTTTCAAATGACACTTCCAATAGGATGACCAAAGATTAAGAACAGAGATGGATAAAAAGGACCAAAAGCAATTTTCTCTCCCTTTTTATTTTTTTATATATTAATATATCAGTATGAGAATGCAACTCACATTACAGAAGTAAGAAAACAGATCTAAGAATACTGAACAGATGCAGTTGGTTATTGCAGCACAAAATGAAGAAGGTATTAATACCATCTAAGTTTCAGTAGCTTATTTAGATAACTAAATTAGAAGCTTATGCACAGGAAGAATAAATGGTGAATGGAGACTATGAATCTCATCTAATAGGATTCTGGAAATTTCTTTGACTACATCTTAGAGCCTCTGTTCTTAAATTATATACCTAATGCTAAATACTAAAAATCTCACCCTATAATTAGTGATGCCCAAAAGGAAAAAACAAACAGGATCAAAAAACAATGCAGACTTCACCCAAATGAACAGAAACGTGACATTTCAGCTGCAACTGCACTCCAAATTTTTAGTTCTAATCTGTAACAAGCAAGTTACTTGAAAAACCAGTGACATATCATCACTTAGAAAATATTTCATTATGTTGTCCATAGAAAAACTGCAACCCCCTTTAACAAAATGGGATTTTTATGCATCATATAGCAGTTTTACCTGTGCCACCTACTCCAAGCTCAAAGACAAGGGAGAAAAGTGTGATCACTTTGTGATGTTTTGAGATCCCAGCAACAGGATGTAGAGTTTTGTCTACTGCCTCAGCAGAATAATGCTGTTGGGGCAAACACATCTGTAATACAAATAAATTTTGCATAGAAGTTAGGAAAAGTGAATAGCACCGAAAACTTCATGACTGTGGTGTGCTCCTGTGTGGAATCTGCCAAGGTTGGTTTGGCTTCTTGCCCTTAGCAATGTGTATCTGGTGCTTGTGTGGCAAATAGAAATAGCCAATGCCTTGCTCACTCTGGCTTAATTTTTTTCTTACCCCTCCAGAATCACAGAATCATAGAACAGTTATGGTTGGAAAGGACCTTAAAGATCATCTAGTTCCAACTCCCTTGCCATGGGCACGGGCACCTTCCGCTGGACTCCCATTTGACAATTCCCATTGAATTGTACTTTGACAGTCCTCCCAGAGAACTCGTACCCTGAAAATGCTGATCACCCTGAAGCTCAGAAGTGAGACTTCCAACTCCAAGTTCTCAAAAAGGGAGTTTTGTGGGGAGAAAAAAAAGAACTGACCTAGGATTGTCCCCAAGTCTCCAATTTCACTGCTGACTTGGAGAAAGAACAGTTCTCAGATCCTCAGTAATCTCCTGGGTAGACAGCCAGGGAAAACAGGCAAATTTTCATCAGAACCCTGCTGATGCTTTCACAGAACTGCAGCAACAACAATAGCCTCCTGTGGCTCATTTTGGTCTGGTGAATAAGAACATGTCCATTTAAAACTCCTTAATTGAAAAGTTCCTGGTAAATAAAAATAGAATTACAAGAGATGAAGAATGGAAAGAAGATGGAGTCCAATAGAAACTCTCCAAAAGAAGGAAAACAGCAGCAGTACAACCTGATAAGCCTGGGGGAAAGAAATAAAACATCCACATCAGTGAACAAGAAAAAGGAAACTCTGCTCAGGGAATAAAGCAGCAGCCCAAATCTTCCAGTATAACAAACAAAGTCTGGTATTCACACATATACCAGTGGGAATGAGCCAAACAAAACCCATGATGTGGGGGAGGAGGAAATTCAACACCCAACGAGCAATTCTGGCTGTGTGATTCTCTGAAATCATACTACAGTATTTCTTTTTAGCAGGAGTTAGCTTAATTTCACTAATAATGAAATTACCTTGAAACCCACCCAAATCAAAGATAGCTCTGGATCTCCTAGTCCCCAGAAGGCATACTATGTGACTTCAGTGTTAAAGATGGTAAGAAAACTCAGGCTGAGATGGGCAATTCCAAGCTGGATTGTAGGACAGACAGGTTACCTAGGAAAATATGAACTATGAGTGAGGTAAACTGCAGATATTGTTTGGATCAAGTTTGTTGTCCCTACTATAATCAGGCTGTGGTTCTGGTGTCCAGTCAAATACAGCTACAGTTTAAAAGTCCACAATTCTCTGAGATGGGTTAGGAAAAAAAAAAAAGAGTTGCAATTTAATTAAAAAGGTATCGTGAATGCACAATAACCATGATTTGACCATTTTTGGAGCGAATATTTTGAGAATAATAGCTCTTACCAGATTTTGTTTAAATCTCAGCTGACTCTAACAAGCAGATCTTTTGATGACTCCAGTTCAAAATAAATATTTTTGGAACAAATTCCAAACTGAGATTTTAAATCCAGTCCCACATCACCTAGATGTTTTCTGCAGTTCCTATTTTAATTTTATCTGCCTTCAGGATGAATGCCAAACCACAGCATGATTTTTGGCATGGTATATTGCAAAGCTCATTTGTATTAGATTTACCATTTGTGCTCAAAGTTCCACAGCACAAAGATGGAATAAATGGAACCCACCCAAAGAAAACTAAACAGCATTCTAAACAGGGAAGCTTGCTTACCAAGAGAAAAAGAATTCATAATGCACAAAATCAGAGCCAAAAGTGTCCAGAATCAGTGTTGATTTCAATGCATCACTTTGAGTATAAGGAGTCAAGTAGAATGATGTGTCTGAAATCATTAAATGTCACTGGCCCCAGAACATGTTAAACATTTCCTAACCGTGATGTAAAGTGAGAAAATAGTTATAGAATCAGAAATCACCAGCTGAGGTGTAAGGTGCACTGCTCTAATTTGTATACTTAGAGGAAAGAATAGAAACCACCTTTACACAAGATATGAAAAGCAGAAAATCAACTTGCACTTCAAAGAGGTTGCAGTGATGTGTCTACGGTAAGCTGATGACCCAGAACACCAGTAAAAGGCAAAGGCCATGCCAAGCTCACATCCTTTACCTTTCCTAAGTAGGAAACTAAATAAAAGTTAACCAAAGTGCTAGGACTACTACAGTGCAATGCCTGCAGCACTGCATTCCCTGGCTTGTAGGGGAAACAAGGAGCCCACATCCCCAGCTGACTCCTGATATTGCCTTAGGACTGCTGTCACCTTCCTACATCACAAGTAAAATCAAACTTCTCCAAAAGGAATTGTAGCCTGAATATGGAGAACCTAACTACAATATCCCTTCTTACCCCAACAGAAGGCACAAAGAGAGCAATGGTAGAAATACCCAGTTTAGCATAAAAAAAAGGTGGAGATCCATAGCTCAGAACACATGGCTGCAAAGTAAAGATGAGGTGTGCTGGGTTTAATTTTGCCATTGACCTAGGTGGACAAATATTTTGCAATTTACATGTGTCATATATAAAGTGGATGTAAATTACATGGGTCTTTTGATGGAGACTTTGGGAAAACTTACATATATTCTAAAACTTTTTGAATGAAAAGCAAAAACTATGGAACAGAAAATAGACTGAAACCAAAAGGAAACAGAACTCATTTACACACACTGGAAATTTGTTTTGGAAAGTAGTACATCTGGTAAAAAGATTTGACATTATCATGAGAAATGGCAGCGTATCTTAAACTCTGCCTGTGAAAGGGATCACTGAAAGGAAATACCTTACCATGTCGTCACAAAAATGAAAGCACTTGAGCAACTCAAGTTATCCCAAGTATTCTGTTAACATGAGACACTGAGCCAAATGAATTTCTGGACTAGCTCCACTGAAGACAGCCTTACATGAGGGATAAATCTGATGTATTGTCTATTATAAGTAGGCTATTCAGTAGGCCTCCTGCCAATATATAAAGCCAAATGATATGGAAGAGTGGTAAATAAAATAAAATCAGGTAACTGATTAGGAACAGCTCACAAAGTCCCTGTGTGGAGTAAATTTCAGAGCTGTTCATCTGTCAGCCTGTCCATGACTATACATATCTCTACACATGTTAACAAGATGTGCCACTAGTCTGTGCAGAAGTGTTGCTTATTAATTTTTTATGACTGTTAGGAGCAGTTTGTCACATTTCGGGTTTTGAGAGTTATCCAAAACTATCTTACTGCTCAATCCATGCCATAGCAGTCAGTGGTTTTACTAATTTGTAATTCTTAAAATATTATTGGAGTTATATATAATTCTATTTAGCAATGAGTGACTTTTAGCAACTCTTAACAGCATTCAAATTACAGCCTCCATACATAGGACAGCATTTACTTTGTGAATATGTCATTATTGAATATGTACATATGTACAAGCCCGCATCATGCATGCAGTCTGTGTTCTACCCACAGTATAATGATAGAACAATAGCATTCAGTACAGTATATAGTGTGTTAGGGACTTGGCTATCCAGAAAGCCCAGGGAAGGTCCAGAAGGTCTAAGGAATACCATTTCAAAAATAACAGAGAGAAGCGGTTTTATCTGACAGACAACAGACTTGGTTTCTCTTTATGCTACTTTTACTTGCTAAGGAGAGACAGCAGTTGAATTCTTCAGAACTAGACTTAAAGGCATCTTTGGTGAAAGACTAGACAATGTATCATTAGCAAAATTATGTAGTTATGGCAACAGCATGTGAAAAAATAGAACTGTTCTTTCAGGTGGATGCACACAGTCTGCTGGGAAAGAACTAGAATGGCTTTTGCAGCAGGAAATCCTGCTGAAATCCTGTGATGCTGCCACAAAGCACATGGGTAAAGGTGACCCAGAGAACATAACATATTTAGAGTTCAAAAAAACTTTTGATAATCAAAGATTATTAGAGAAACTAAATTGCCATGGTACTGGAGGAAAGGTACATATACAAATGAAGCCAATTAAAGGACAGGAAGCAAAGACTAGGGCTTAATGGTCTCTTTTCAGGTTGGAGAAGAGTCAACAGTTAAGTCCTACAAAGTCTGGTGCTGGGACTGGTTTCATTCAACTTTTTCAATGATCTGAAGTAAAGAATATACAGTGAAATCTTCAATTCTGTGGATGATCATAAGATGTCTTAAAAAGTCAAATGCTTCATCTGTGGCACAAAACCACCAGAAGAGCTTTGCCTTGTGTGGGCAAAAGAGTCACAGAAAAGCTTCAACATAGAGAGACACTAAACAGCGTGCCTATAGGAAAAACAACCTATACCATATCTACACAACCATGGACAGAGAATTAATAGTTACCACACAGGAAAGAGGTCTTAGGGTCACTGTTGACATTTCTCCAGGATTATCAGAATCTGGTGGGTTGTGATGAAGATTTACAGTGAAGGCAAACCTGAAACTCTTATTCATCAAACCCTCGAAGCTAGAAGCAGGGAGTATTGAGTAAAACTACTAAGAACTTTTTAATAGCTAGAAGGAAGTATTTCTTTCATAGCCACAATCTTCTGCAACTTGTTTCCATGCAGACTGTAGAGGCAGAGGGTTGTCAGCAGCTTTGGCAGACTCACACAGAGAGGTCCATAAACAGACGCTAATACAACTGTGAGGGTACAGAATATGGCCAGGTTTATATTGCTCTCCTTCTGTCACTGTCAGACACAGAGTAGTGATCTAAATGAACTACTTGTCCAGCTGGTATGGAATTTCTTCTTGCCTTTTTAATGACAGTTATTTTATCAGATTTATTTTAATATTTATGATCCATCACTCACTATATTTATATTTCAATTAAAATAAAAAAAAATTGCCAAGTCCTAATGGCTGTCATGTAATATAGACTTTTTTACTGCCTTTTGAAGGGAAAGCTTTTACTTGGGGCAGGAATTTAATCTTCAGATATTATTAAGTTTATTAGTTTTTTAAGTATGCATTTATCTTGATTTTCCATTTTGCTGGGTTTTCAAATCAAGGAAAGTGTCATCATCTGAGATTAATACCTTTGCAGAGTAGGGCAGTTGCTTGTCAAATGTCTCTCAGGACAAAATTGGATGGAGTCAGGAAATGTGACACCAGAAATGACTACATGATACAGTGATAATACCCCTATATTCACATAGCTTTCCCTCACTTATTTTTACATTACTGGCACTGGAAACCATTTAGCATTACATTCCGAATTCTAAAAAATAATTAAAAAAATCAGTAAAAGCAAACCCCCCCCCAAAAAAACCAACACTGTTCTGGTGGCTGATTTAAGCTGAGATTTTTTGAGGAAACAAAGCAAAGATACCGGTTCTGCTAGGTAACTGTATGTACACTGACTTGTCAGTGTAGTTAGGAGTAACTGGAGAGATGAGCTACTTCAATACTGACTCTTGTTGAGCGTCCTGGATTTTCTACATTTATGTAGGAAATATTAAAGGATTTTTGTATCACTTGACCCTGTAAAGAATGCCTTCTAAACTGCTTCATTATATTAGAAAGATAACTTTTGGCATAGCTGTAATGTAAGGGAATGCTAAGAACCAATACTGCAGAATCACCTTGCACTGAGTAAGAATTCCAGTGTCTTGAGTCATCAGTATAGTGCCTACTCGCAGCTGTTGGATACAGAAATGGGTTTTGCATATGCATAGTAACATTTTAAGGACCTGCTTGTAGAAACGCTGACAGAGAAGCTTCCATTGCCCGGGCTTGCCTGGGCCTTCCATTCACAGCAAATATGACCATTTATTTTTAAGATTTTTTCTACCCTTATTTAGTTATTTTCAATATTTTCCTCATTCGTGCTTTCAGCATTCTTCAGCTAATGGTCAGGAGCATCTGTGAGACAACTTGCACTAATAATTTCCTACCTGCAGTAGGATATATTCTTGCTATTCTGAGATTCTTCCTTCCCACATACGCAGATAATAGAACATGAAATGAGATGTGAGGAAAGGCAGTTGTTGTAACTGCCTACCTTTTTAATATATTTGCAGCTCAACACCTGAAAGCCCCAAAATGTAGATAAAGTAAGGAAAGGCCCTCATCTCAAAATCAAGTCATCATACTAAATATTGATAATAGACAAATTGCCACAAATCAAACACAAATAATCTTAATCAGGGGTTCAGGTTAATAAATAAATATATATGAAAAAATATCCTACCCCCACTTCAAATTAATATATTCATTTGTTTCTGATTATTATTTTTAACCTGCAATATTCATGTGTCAAAATAGTATCTTCTTTTTCAGGACACAATGGCAATTCTGTTAACGAATACAGGCCTCATGCTGCCCAAATGTTGGCATACAAACACTAAATAAAGTCATCATCAGGTCTGAAATACCTGAAATAAACGAAAAGCATCTAAGAAGCAAACCACAGACCTCATTTTGGATGCCTACAACTCATGGACAGCATCAGTGTTAACAGGAAGGATAGAATAAAAACCAGGAAAAAATACCCGACAAATCTTCAGCCCACATCTCAAAACAACGAGGATTTGCGCGGATTTCACAGCAAACCTGCTGAAAAAAGCTCCGCAGCAGCTACAAAGCCCGCAGAGGATGGCTGTGCACAGCCTCACGCTGCAGGGCTCCGGCCACAGCCTCCTTCCAGCAGAAGGAGCAGCCGGCCGGAGGGATGGTGGGGTGCTGTCCGAGTGCTGCCGGGGCCCAGGCGGCCTCTCCCGGCCCCGCCGCCCGCCGGGACCCACCTTGGGCATCCGGATGTGCTCCATGGCGGCGGCCCCCAGCCGAGCTCCTCATCCACCTCCCGCAGGCGGCGGGGAGGCGGCCGCACGCACCAGGCCTCTCTCCTCTTTTCTCCTGTCAGCCGTGCTTGTAAAAATATATATATTTATTTTTAATAATATATTTATAATTTTCCTCGCGTTTTCCGGAACAGGTAGGAAGGAAAAAGGGAGGATTTATTCAAAGCAGATAGCGTGCTCGGATGCTGGCAGGTCAGCGGCTGGCTCCACCTCCCCGGCAGCTGCCGTGGTGCGCCGCCGAGGGGGATGCTTCTCGCCCGCTCCGGTCCAGCCCCGGCCCCGGCCCGGCCGCACCCGCGGGGACCCTGCGAGGCACCTCCGAAGGGCGCAGCCTGAAGGTGGCTCTATAGCCGTTTGCTGTCTCGCCTAAAATTACACCGCTCTGTCCTTCCCTTCGGGAAAGATAAGACCAGAAACACAAAAGGGAGCTCTGTCTGATATCGCCTCCCCCTATTATTTTTCTCTTCCCTGGTCCAGCATGTACAGTATCTCAAAGACAAAAGCTGCACTTACTGAAACTGAAACACTGACTTTTGTTTATCTCCAGCTCTGCTTGTCTGTTGTTCTGTAATTCATGATTTTGCTGCATCCTCAGATTTAAGCAAGGGGAGGTTTTTCATGACATGCAATTTTCAGTCTTATGCCTGAAATTCTTGTCCCATCTTTTGCCTTGCCTGGTCCAAGAGAGGTGTTACCCCTTGGAGCATAAAGAAATGTTACACAGCTGTCTTCCCCAGCTTACCTGTGCAAAGATGGAGAACAGGTATCTCTAATAGTCTTTGAATCACTATCATATTTCTGAGCACAAAGAGAAACTTTTCAGTGTATATGCCAACGGGCGTATGGCTAGAGGTGCTAATATATTATTTCAGATAAACCATAACCTTTGAAGCTTGTCAAATGCCCAGGTATTCTATGTTGATCAGTGTATTCCAGCAATTTTTCACAAACAGGGACTAGCTTCACAAAGGAATGGACACAAATGTGGAAATCTGTAAAACCACACAAAGGCCATGGCAGGAGTGCTCTCTCCAGAGCAGCAGAATCCCCCTGCATATCCTCTCTGGCCTGCAGACAACAAAGCAAGATGAATTTGTTTTGTGAAAAATAAAATATGGGTTGAAAATAACATGCATTTACCAAAAAAATGTGAATGCATTTTAGCCCAATTTAAGGGAGCAATGGGTATAGCCACACTGTCTGCAGCCCTGCCAAAGTTTCCCCAGTCATACCACTTTCTTGCTAACGAACGGCTAGATTGTTCAGTGCCAGTGAGATGTTTGGTCAGATGGGACAGCAGCTGCACTGTCAGGACTGGACTATAAGTCATGCCCAGATGTGACCATTCTCCTTCCTTCCTCTCCTATTTTGGTCCATTTCTGACCTCCTTTTTCTCATAGTACAACTGCTGTTACTGAGCAGGAGTGGCTGGAATAACCATAATCTGAGACACCATCAACTGGATGAAAACTCCTCTTCTTGGAGTTTTTAATCATTCCATTTTATTCTGACCACTCAGATCTGAAATGAGGGTTGGAAATATCATTTTCTGATTGAAAATTTGATAGGTTCCATAGAAGTGCATGAATTGCATCAAGTGTGGACTTCACAAAACTTTTGATCAATGACATATTTTGCTTTCTATTTCAGGCCAGAGTTATCAGAATCAACTAAGAATTAACCAGCCATGAAATAAGTTTCCTTTGCAGTTATGGCTGATGTGATTCATTGCATACGTTATAATCTTTTGGCATTTGCTACAGCCAGTGCGCAAGTAAAGTTGGAAGAATGCACTGCTATCCTTTCAGTCCCCAGAGTTATTTACTTTTACTCTGGTACATCTTGTGATTCATTACAGCCAAGTTCAAATCCTACTGCTGACGGTAAGAAGACTTTCAGAGTTAAGTGAGAATGCACTTTATCCCTGCTTCACATTCATCAGTAGCTGCGAAATGAAGACATTGCTCAGAGGAGACTGTTTATGTAGCAGTCAGTTGCTCAACATCCCACCAGAGGCTTTGACTTGTCTTGGACTGGTGAAATAATTAATGGGCAAGCACAGCTATAAACAGAACATGGGTTTAGATAAAAGTTATGCCTACTGCAATTGTCATGGAAAGCTGCAGGAAGCACAACTTTCTGAACATTCTCTAACATTTTTCAGTTGCATTTCACAGTCATGGAAACTGCTGTTTTAACAATCCTGGAAATGAAATCCTCTGTGCTCAGTAGAGGTGCAGTGAAGGTACAACACAAAATAACAATCCATAGCCTACTTCTCTGACTCAACTAAGTTGCCAGGGCAGGAAAATCAAATTGCCATGCTTGCATAGGTTTTGACCTCTCTGCTGCAACTGCCAACAAAGTTCTTGATTAACGTCACATGAAGAAAGCAAGTCACTGAGGGCTAGAATGATACCAGTGGATTTTCTGTATTCATAAGCAGTAGAGTCAGCTTTCAGTCTCATCCAGTAAAACCTGAGAGCACATGCTTCCCTTCCAATATGTAAGAGAATCCTAGGAAGACCAACAGTACAAGGATGCTACTGAAGAAACAAGAAGCCTTTTGAAGGCTTTTAGCTTCCCTCTTTCCAACACAAAACCACAATAAGAGCATGTGGCCTTAGCAGGCACTGTAGCTTTGCAGTGCTGCAGCTCCTTTCCAGATGGGCTTTCTCCGGTGCCAAGATCCCAGGGAAGAGATGCCCCTGCCCTATGCTAAGGTATGGATCTGTAACAGGCTCACAGCATGATTGAGCTGAGCTGACTGTTGCCAGTGCAGCAAGGCAGACCACTAGCTTGTTTTAACTGCTTGCCTCTGCCTCCAGCTCTGCAGCTCCCTCTGCCTATGCTCTGGCTTGGTATTTATCTGGCTTTAGTGCCTATAAGCCAAGTGAACTTGCTGCACTATTTACTTTGTTTTTGCTGCCTAGCTTCAGTTATTTTTGTGGGATGAACTGGCTTCCTGTGTGATACAGAGGCAAGGGGGCCAGCTGAAAGTGAGTGGTGGCAGGGAGCCAAGTTACAAAGTAAAAGGGGAAATAAGAAAAACCAGAAGAGAGGGGCTGGGGGGTAGTGAGGAGAGGTAATTTCACTGACTCGTGAAATGTGGCAGGCATTCATATACTGTAGCATCAAAACTCCTGTTTGCCTGTTACCTATTGCACTACTGATAGCCTCCAAACAGCCAAAGGTGCAATTTGTAGGTGTCTTGACAGTGTATACACCCAGGATAACCAGTACCATCTATTTAGAAACAGTGTGTTTATATTTGTTTCATAACTTTTGAACTTCTTCAGGGAACATGCAAGTTTCTCATGGCAAATGCACTTGGACACACAAACTTCTCGCCCAGTTAATCAAGCAGGAGCTGCATGTGACAAGTTAAAGGATGCAGGGAGTAGCTTTCACTTTATTGTTTAACTCAGCTGTTACTAAGTTTGACCATTTAACATTTCCTTTGAGAATTACTCAAAGCAATCTTTGATTTTGCCTTGTTACAAAACAATGTTGCATTTTTATGAAAACAAATTTATGCAGAAAGAATACCAGCAGATCTCTGGAAATTTTATTGGGTTTGAGACTATTCTGCAGATAGATGAACTGATATGATATGTGATATATGAGATATACATGACGTATGATATGTCATACATGATACGTTATATGTAACAGGCCAGACATATAACTGGCCTGAAAGACATAGTAGGGAAATAAAACAGATGAAGTTTTAGTATCACTCAGGATGTATGTCCAGTTACTTATATGAGGATTCCCCCTCTGGTAAGATTTTGATGAACTGATCACTGTTAAAAGAGAGCATTTCAACAAGATTAGAATAGTTAATCCAGCTACTCTGAAAATATTGTATTTTTTGTAACAAAGCATGTTAGGACAACCAACTGGAGAGTACGGTGTTGAGACGTCAGCTGTGGTGTACTTAAGCTGCTATATATCATATAGCAGTTAAAGAAATGTATAGCAGTTAAAGGAATGTATAGCAGTTAAAGGAATGGGTCAGTTGTTAGAGCAGGTATTGTAGGGGCAAAATGGAAATGGAAAGATGTGCTTCTCAATACAGCCAGTAGGGAAACAGACTCTTCCACAAGATAATTCAAAGCTCCTAAACTCTTGAAGTAGTGCAAATACTGCTTAGGGATTTACCTCACTATGCAAATCCATATAGATATTTCTACGTACTCTCTTTTGCCAGTTAGACAGCTCAGTGAAAAGCAATTGATGAATCTTGGCTTCGCAGCAAGACACTGCTGTAATTAATTACTATACTGGGAACAGAGAACTTGTAAGAGAGGCTCCCACCTCCCCCCATAGATTAGCTGTGCTTGAATACATCTGAGCAGGTCTGCTTCTAAGTTAAATCTTCAGCTATGTAGAGAAAGTTAGAATAAAGCCGATTTATTAATTTTTAAAGATCTTATTTTTCACTGAACTAACAGAAAATGTGCTTCTTCCACTTAAAAATGGAAATTTTTAAAAATGGATATTTTGCAAGTGGCTTTACTACAGAGTCAGCTATCAGCCATGAGAGAAAGTGAGTAATTGAATTCTCTTTGAGAAGTGTTAGGCAGCTGTCCCAGCTCCTAGTGAGTCATGTAGGGATTCTCCAAATTGCAGTATTGTGATACTCTGACTGACTTTACAATATATTATCCAGAATCCTAGCCAGGAAATATTCCTTTAATTGATATTAAAAATATCTATTTTTTTAAATAATAATTTTTTAACTTCTCTACCCTTGCCATTGAAATGTTCAGTCACAGGCTCAGCCAGAATTTAGGAGAAGAAAATGAGACTACTGAGTTCAAAGAAACCACAACTGTGTATAGTCTGAAGCGGTGGTGTTCAATGAAAAATAAAATGGTGATAGCAAGACAGCTTCCAACTTCGTCACAAAGAAAATTTTCTTAACTTATGGGATTGTATTAATGGTCTGCCTAGAGCATTTTTCCCAACATGAGGAAAAAGAAATGGACATAGTATATTTGAGTTTAAGTATAAAAGAACAGAGAAGAAAAAAATAAGTGAATAACAGGGAAAATGTATCCCATGGTCTTTGTATAGGAATTAGCTACAGCTATGTTTAAAACACTAAAGAGTTAGTTTATCCTAAAAGTCCTCATTGGCCTATGATGTTCATAAGTCAGTGAAGCAAATGTGGCCTTTTCAGTTATGAGATTTATGCATGAGTTCATGATGACAGTAAATTATTTTTGATTACTTTCCAAAAGTTACAGAAGCTCCAATGTTACATGTAGGGAAACAGAGAAATGGCATTTTTTTCCAAAAATACAGAATAAAAACTTTTCATACCACATGGAAGCATATTTTAATAATACTCTATTTTTAGAACTGTTTCTCTCTGAACTTGAAAATTAAACCTTAAGATTAGGCTTAGGCGTCTTTTTAATTAAAACAAATATTATTAATTAAGGTGCTAAAGCAAAACATAATTCTCTGAATGTCTATGCAGAACATCTGAAACTGATGTGATTCCTACCATCTTACTGACAAGCCATCACCGTAAGTGGACAGAATCAGTTTTGGCTGACTAATGCCTCTTGAAATCCTCCTGAATTTCAAGTGATTGCCTTGGCCTCTTATCTACCATACTATTCAGGAGATAAGCTGACACTGTGAAAGTTGACAGTGAAGTCTCGCTTACTAACCTTCTGTGAAGAGGCGGTTCAGATTATGTGATGATCTCTAAACTACTGACAAGCAATTTAGATTTTGATAAATAGCTGATTAAGCAAGGGTCATAGAAACCTCAGTGTGCAGTCTGAAAGGGTGTTATTGAATTCACATGTGCTTTTCCAGAACTTGTCCAGCTTCATATTTTAATTCACTTTGTTTCACTTCCGCCTGGTCAGTATGCTTTAGGTTCCACTACTGCTTTTTTGGGTTTGGGGAAAAAATTAAATTTTGGGGTGGATTCTGAAGAAAGTTTGAACCCTTTCTGGCATTCCTGGTCTGAAAGCTCTGAGGCTTAGGAAAGGTCTTTTCTCTAACTCCTGAAAGTTTCTCACCGTGTGTAGTATTAGATTTATGTTCTTTATCTCTGTCAATTATTTTCATGGGTTATGCATGAGAAGACAGTGTTTGTTGTAATCAGTGCTCAGAGCGGAATGTCCAGGGTATTGTTCCAACAAATTTTTGCTCACTGGTCACAGTCAGGGTCCATGAATTGTCATGGTTGAAAGGTTCTCATTTGAGTGGAAAGGATGCAATCTCTAGAAAATCCATGTGTGAGATGAGATGTGTCATTAACTGAACATAGCTACAGATATGGTTATACATAACTGTCCACTCTGAGGTTAACAGTTAACTAACTTAATGCTTATAGTCAACACACAAAGCATAATTCTACACTGTATTTTTGCTGCATGCCACAACATGAACTTACTGAGCAACTTGTATTTGCTATCTTACATCTCTACGGCTAATCTGCATCTGTACAAGTCTCAAGAAAACTGGCTCAATAGCTATTCCATGCCCTTGATGCCCACAGAGAGCAGACGTCTCTGTGTCAATGCTCACCAGCCATCTGCCTTGTGCACATTAGACATCACTAGCTTATGTAAGTGCAATGCTTTAGAGTCTCGTCATTTATGGTCTTTCCCTCTGTCACAGAAATGCTACTGCTCACTGCTGCTGTTTTGCATGCCAGGCTATGGCAGCTGGCCTGATGATGTTAGACCATGCCAAAAGGACCCCAGTACAAATCCAGATTTGGTCATCATACAGAATCTACTGCCAGTGCAGCTGTATGAATTGGCTAAGGAAATACTCCTTTAATAGCAGAATGTTGGGTCCCGGTCTGGGCTTTGGTTGGAATCCACTGTGGTGTCCTCAAAGTCAAAACAGACTATGTCTCTATTAAGCCAAGAATGGGACTGTATCATTGAAGCTCAAGCTGACTATTGGGATGGCGTAGCTTGCACATATGAAGATTCACATCTGAAAGCCTCTTTTTCTAGTTGCTGTCTGCCCTTCAGCACTAATATACCTTCTCATCATTTATCCCTGTGGAAAAGAGGGTGAACATCAGTCTGTAGACCAACACTACTGACCAGTCATGCTTGTTGCTGGCCAGCTGGTTTCCACAGTAATACGATCATTGTTGGTGTGGTTATCGTGGACAGCTCCTAGTATCATTTGGTCAGCATTGGCAGCATCCCGAAGAACACAGTGACTTTCAGGCATTGTCAAAATTCACTGTGGGAAAATCAGCAGTATTTACGTTCTCACCCACTTTGTCCCCATCTAACTGATATATTCATAGGCTCATGATGGCAAGTCTTCTGAAAGTTTTAAGTTTTCAGAGACAAAGATGTTGGCACTCTCTTCCCTTTGGGGTACATCAGCAACCAATGAGCTAGCCACTACTTCCAGTGTAGGTCTCCCTGCTACAACAGGGTGTCTAGACAGCTTGCAAGCTTATGGCCAACTTCCTATAGAGCCAAAAGGGAGCATTTATTCCAGTGCTTTTTTCATGCTGGAGGATTCTGAGGGATAAATTAGGCACTGGTAGTCCAATGCCAGCAAAATTATACCTGCCTGTTGTGCTTTATCTATTGCTACTCTCTATCAGCCTCAGACATTCCTTCAAAACGGGCTGTCCACAGCTGAATCTTAGGGCAGGAGCAGGCCTAAGCAGAGCACATGTCCTTGTATCCCTGAATTAAGCCTGCAGTGTGATCAGGAAATGTTAGTGAAAACAGAGATGAAAAGGAGAGGTGTTGCAAATAATACTTCACCATGGATTTACTCATAAGCAGAACACATGGAATTCCTTCAGTTCTAACTGGTGTGGGTTATTTTTCATCTATGAAAGTTATTTTCCATAAACCCAAGGTGCGGCGTCACTTTGGCAGATGGAAGCACATGACTGGGAGTAAAAGCATGCCTATAGGAACCATTATTCATTAGGAAATTACCAGCATGACTATAAACATCCATAGCTGCCACAAATCCAAGCTGACAGTACTCTATAAAGAACAGGAAACTACCACTGAAGACTCCTGTTCTCCTGTGTCAACATGATGTATATAGAAGAACTAGTCCCTGAAGCTGCTTGAGGTATCCATGCCCTGCTTGGTAAAAGGTGCTTGTCTCTTCCCCTTTCTGTCCTTCCTGATGTTGCAGGGACAGTGACTGAGGAGGAGGTTAATGATTCAGCTGCTGTGATAGCCTCTCAAAGTTGAAGACATCCCAGATGGGCCAGAGTTGTCAGCGTGTATCCTTACAAAAAGATCAGGTGATAAACCCTCTGATGTAGTGTCTTGCTTACTGCAGTTAAGGTATCACAGCTTCTTGTGCTGTGAACATGTTTGACAAGCTGCTCCAGGATACCTGCTGTGGTTGCTGACTTGCCTTTGTATTGTTCAAACTGAATCAGAACCTGTTGATGAGTCTGACATATCCAGAATGTACAAAGCTATTCTGTCAACAAAATCTTCAGCCCTTTCCTAACACAACTGAGCAACTATGTGAGTTTTTTTCTAGTCCCCAGGACAATCTTCTGTGTCTAAAAGACATCTTCTTTCTTGCTGAGAATGATCAGCACAGTGAAGATAAGGACCAAATCCTCAACTGATTGCTTTCTGATATGCAGAACTTAAGTTTTTCAGCATACTGTTTGGTGGTTCTCGTGAGGAATGAGGGCATCTCCATGGTCTCCTGAGAACAGAATGCTCTGAGAAAATGTTGGGATTGTTTCAGAGGGGAAGAGAAGAGACTAGCACTTGGCAATACAAGTTTCTCCACTCTCAAGGACTGCTCTGCTACAGAAATTTCCTTTCAGCAATCCCACAGTAAATCTGAGGTGGAGCTAGCTCCACTGCCTCTGACTGCATCTGATGGGAAGGGGAAAAGGGAGGAAGAAAGAGCAAAGCAAATTGTTGAATTGACAAAGTAGAAGTACTTTTGTGGACTGATGTTCAGGGAACAGATGTCTGCTTTGTTGTTTTACCTGTGTTGAAGTTCAGAAATGTCTGTCCGTAGCATTCATTACATATTGTGGAATGGAAAATAAATTTCAGAGAACAATTCCTCTATATCTCCAAGTGTACAAGCATAGCTTCTGTATTGCAATCTCTATGATCTTAGAAAATGTTTAAATTTAATTGAATTAATTGAAGTCTTAACCTTTCTGTTGCATTTTGCAAGAGGGAAAGTTTAGCAACACTTTGCAGAATCATACAAGAAAATACTAGGATTCAAGATAACTTTCTCTTAGATGCTTTGGCTTTTGGTGGTTTCTTTTCTTGCCAAGGTATCTACCTTTTTTTGGACAAGCTCATTTAACACATATAGCCCTAGAAATTTACTATTTTTTAAGCAATCAGGATACCACAAAGCTTGGGACTGGAAGGTCTTCATACCAGGATTAAGTCATGCTCTATCTTAGTTCTGACAGTGAGCAGTGATGAATCAAATTACACTGCAAAGAACGCTTTTAGACCAGTGTAGCCAGTGCCCAACAGTCACTTGCAAGAGTGCTATGTCTTGTATAGCATTGAGAGCTGAGCTGCAAATCCAAATGGTTATAGTGTTGTTATAACTAGTTTAGTTCTGTTCCTTGTTGGACATCTTGCTTCTTTGGGTAGTACTAACACAATCCCTTTTTCTTGTACTTTTTCATTTGGGAAATAAATACAGTCCATGTGTGCTCAATCTTATGAAAAGCATACATAAAAATAAAAATACTAATTGTTTCTAAATCCTTGTGTTCAGGCTTAATGTTTCCCAGGCACTGTTACAAACATAGACAGTGCTCTCCAAAACTACTCGAGTAAAAAAATATATTCACCCTTTCAGAAAGAGTAAGAACTGAAAGGGACCTTCTGGATCATCATGTTAGTACTCAGTTATTATACTCCATTATTTGATCTTCGTGAATTCAACTAGCATCATTTAAGACTGGTTACTTTATTTCCCCCCTCCACACCACTCCTAGAAACAATTAGATACTGAGTCATAAGTCCCAGCAAAAATATAGTAATGGGCTTCTTACGCCAACATCTTTTGCCAATCTAAACGCTTCCTCTTTCTCTCCCTGAAACTTACCCTTTGAAATATGTGCTGCAATCATACTTCCCATCAGCCTTCAATTTGCCAAGATAAAAACTTTCTTTTGGGAGTTTCTATACTGCAGATCACAGTACAGTATATATATATCACAAGACAGCATTTGTTGTGGGCCATCTTCCTGTGACAGCTTGCAGCTCTTTGACGAGACTTCTCTTTGCAGTTTCCATATATTTACTATGCCTACTATATTGTGTCTTGTGCATTGTCATTTTACCAAATGTAAAGATCAGCCAAAGAATAAGAAATTATAATGCAAATTTTGATATATACAAATGTACAGTGCAAGTATACATACATTTTCCTGTTTCTGTGCAGGTATAGTCCACTAACCAGTTAATGGGTCTAAAACAGTGATTTGACTACTATGTGCAAGAAGATTCCTAAAAATATTACAGCTAATTTATGTACTAAACCAAGCAAACTTAATTTGAAAGATTAGAAAGTCAGTGTTGAGAAAGCTAACAATTTCAGCTTTCGTGACCGCATGGCTGAGGTAGCTTTTCTATACTCACATTTAAAGCCAAGATTCAATGCTTTCTCCTCTATAGACCATTTATTCCTCCTGCATAATTGCCTACAGCTTTGAATCAGCTCTGATGGACACATTCTTCCCCTGAGTTCTACAGAGGTCCTTATTAATATGAAAATGCATCATTTAAGAATGTAAATCTGTTTGTACTACTGTAGGTAGGAAACGTTCCAAATTAAGCCTTTGCCCCTGCTATTTGAATCACTGGACATGCTCAACAATAATACAACATAAGTGACAAAACAAATCTTGTAACTTTACCAGGATCACTTCTTTTACCTTTTCATGCTTGCAACTCTGAACTCAAGTGTGCTTCTTGCATTCCCAATCACAGTTTGCATCCAGCAAAACATTTTACTCAAATAAGTTTATCTGGTTAAAACAAGCACTCCAAGGTCTCCCTAGAGTGTCAGGTCTCATGTTTCAGAAGCTGGTAGAAATGTAGGAGTTCACCAGTTACAAGAGTTAAGCCTAGGAGAAGATACAGTTCCTCCAGTTTCTCAGAAGCCTCTCATATTGACTAATGAATTTAATATGTATTGACTAAAGACAGATTTCCCTCAGCATAAAAAGAATGACATTAGTTCTCCTCATCCTGAAGGATAATGGTTACACATGTGGGCGGCTAAAGGGGATAAAGTACAAGTTTTGTTGCTATGAGAAAAAAAAGGTCTTCCATCATTTGTTGCTACATTAAGCTCACCACATTTTAGGTATCAAAAGAAGAAAAGGAGAATAGTGTATGAATCAAACTTGCTATTCAAGAAAATGAATAGCAGTATGAAGAAAGGTGGTATATACAAATCCATCATATGAATAAGACCCTAGATTTACTACCAGCTTTCCTCTGATGGGTTCAAAGAATGTTTCAGGATACATTTTCAAAGATCATATCATCTCTTACTCATGAAGAGTAACCACAGGAGTGGAACAATTCAACCATTTTGTTGTTGCATGCTATTCATCATTCGTAAGAGGAAGTGAACAAAAATGTCAAAAGCAAAATCGAGTGGCAATTGGAGGAAGTTATCTAGGTGTTATTTTTCTTTGAAGAAACAACTTTGAAAGACCAAATGTTATAAAATATGAAGAGAAATTATGTGTAATATCCAAAATATGTTGCATTCTTATAACTTAAAAATTTAGTTTCATCTCAGAAAAAAATTGCTTCAAACATGTTGTTCTTTTCATTAGCTTCAGAGTGCATATGTGTATAAAGTATACTTATATATGTGGTATACACATGCAAACACAGATGAACAAAGACATACACAGTGTACCTAGAGCATCTCTGTAGGCAATCACAAGCCGCAGTTGTAAACGTTATTTTCCTTAGGGAATATGAAAGTGATTAATGAATGCTGTTGTCATGCGGGATGGAGCAGAGTGTGCTGACATTATGGTTTCCCTAGTGATATAACTGGGACTGAATGATTCAGACAGCTTTCTTCCCACCGTACTCGGCAGAGCTAATCTTAAAAATGTGTCAGTATATATTTATACTCCTTCTTTTCCAAGGGCAAAAGGGCTGTTTAAGTCTTCCACATCTGGCTGCTCTCTCCCACCCTTTTCCTGTGGGAAGTTCTTCTCTCACATCTATGGTCACAGAGAAGGGGAAGAATAGCTGTGTTGGGGAATACAGCAACCCAAAGGTCAGTGGAACCTTCCTGGGAAAGCTGATTAAAAGTATCGCTTTACTCTGAAAAGTGATTTTGTGAAACTTCCGGTTAGTTCTCTGAGTGACAGAAACATGCTGAATCACAGGATTTAGGAAAACTGGAGGTTCTGGTAGGTAGGAGCTCCAGGGTACAGTGGAAAACTGCAGAACAAAAACTAATATGTATAGTGAAAATAAAAGTAAGACCATTAGTTAATTAAGACCAATGCCATTGATGTAGAATTGCCTTTGACATTAAAAACTACCTGACTGAAATTTGTGATGCAACTCATGTTTCTCACAATGTGTTTACACTGCACAATTGGCATGTACTGCAGAAGAGCCTGACCAAACGTTAAAAGATCCAAGTTTGCATGTCAGGAAAAATCTAATAGCAGTGACCCAAAGCTTTACATGAAGAGTCACCAGAACCCAGAATCAAAGACTTGTTTGTTAAAAGAGTAACTTAGAGGTTTGTTCTCAAGTGGAATTCCAGAAGCTCAGTAAGACAGCCTTAGCAATTCATTTATACTGCTGCATGTTATTGTTCTTTTTTTTGCTGCTCCCCATACCAGACAAACCTCCATGGGTGGGCTGATGCTGCTTTTGTCCAGAACTCCATTGAGTAATGCATATAATGCATATATGCATAAATAATGCATACAACTTCTGAACTCACTGAGCCCCTCTATACAGATCAGACTGCGAATCTTGCACCTATTTCATATCTTAGGAAGACTCAAAAAACAAAATCACAACCCCATCCTAATTTGAGTGATTACTTCCTCCACTTCTTTCAAGTTAAGGTGTCCATTTGATGCACAGCTGATGTAGAAAAGTAGAGATGAAAAGAATCTAACCCTCATAATCCCAGAAGGCACATTTCATTCTTTAAATGTGCCAAAACTCCTGTTGTCTAGTTTGGCTTCAGCAAGTCATTTCATATATCTTGCTGTGGCAACTCATCCGATTCATTATGGCTAATCAAACCTTAAATATTTAGGCAAATTCTGACCCCAGAAGAGAATATATTGAGCGTGTGAACAGCATCTGTGTACAGGACACTGTAAAGCAGTGGTTAATATGTAAGCAACCTGCTGGTAACTGTAACAAAAAGTATGTTTTCTTTGCTGATGAGGCTGGGCAAGTTTCTTGGCACGTGTGCCTTCTACTTTGGGAAGTTTTGTCTACATGGACTCAGTTGCTCAACAGCTGAGACTTGCCTTATGATGCTAGAGGTAGTTGTTGGTTACCTCAACATTGTTAACTGGAAAACAGAGCTTTCCTGCCACTCCCCCTTACACTCCCCTTCGTACGCCCCCTTGAAGTCTCGAATGGGAGGCCTGCTTTAGGCAGCTGAAGATCAAGTCCTGCCAGAACTTTTTTCCTACTTTTATGGAAAAGCAATAATTCATTTCTGACTCTACATAGCAAAGATCTCTAATGAAAATAAACCCCCAAACTGTTGGAAAGGTTTAAAATTGTCGTCCAGTGTACACATAAATATACTTTTAAATCTTCATACCTTTTTTGTCTGCAAGTGCATAATGAATTATTTACAGAGATACACTACCTTTCTTTAGTTTTCTGATGCATTTAAATATTCTTTTGTTGTTGTTCAGTCTAATAAAAATACAGTGTTTTTTATTTATGAACACAGAATAAAAATACTTCTTGGATTTTTTTTTCTTTGTAAACTTTTTTCCCCTCTGTGTTTGTATATGAAAAGTTTAAAGGACAATCTGTCCTGCATAATAGAAGCCCTTATTTGTCTAGTGACTAAATGTATTCCAGGCAGCAAAAACGTGAAGCTTCTGTTCTGCCAAGTGATTGTCATGACCTCATGGGTATTAACCTGTGTGCAAGAAAGAACACCTTCATTTTTATGTCATCTGTGTTCCTCACAGAACCACTGACTGTGAGTAACATTGCCGTGAACTAGGTGGAGAAGGGGGAGGAGGCTAGAGCCCACCCCCCTCCCACCAAATCATCAGCCAGCACAGCTCACAGGGACACTGAAGGCACCACTAAGTACCTTTCTTCAGATAAAACTTCCCTGAAAATGCTGATACTAGAATTAATGTACCTACCCCATACATAGCTAAGTACCTGTGAGTGAACTTTATTTTATAAGGTGTGATATCTTTGTTAGGAATATTGTGTTGGGGAAATGTATTCTTTTCCTCTCTTTTTCTTCTATGCCACCCTGCTTCTCTGCTTCTTTGAGCCTTTCTGTATAATGCATAAATGACCGATATGTCTGGGCTAATAGCCTATATTTTGCAATACACATTAGTTACAATCAGAACTGTAAACTGGATCTTTTAGATCCAATTAGCATGTCAGACTCCAAAAACTAAGATAGTTTTTTAAAAGTCATCAGGTTTTGCTACGTTAAATTTTATGTTAATTATCTTCAGAGCCTTGTTTTCTGAGCCTCACTTGGATCAAGATATGTTTTCCAGGTTTTCCTTTACAATGCAAGGGGAAATTTTCTCCCAAACTTCAGACTTAAGGTGTTGAAAAAAACATTTTAAGACTTATGGTTAGGACTTATGAACTGAAAGAGGGTAGATTTAGATTAGATATTAGAAAAAAATTCTACACGATGAGGGTGGTTAGGAGGTGAGGAACAGTTTGCCCAGGGAAGTTGTGGATGCCCCGTTCCTGAAAGTGTTCAAGGCCAGTTGGACAGAGTTTTGAGCAACTTTTGAACAACGTAGTGGAAAGCGTCCCTGGCCATGGCAGAGGGATTGGAACTGGATGATCCTTAAAGTCCCTTCCAACCCAAACCATTCTATGATTCTGTGATGTGATTGTAGAAATTGGTAGCACCGATGCCTGTTAACATGACCCAACACTCAAAATCTCACAGAAATCTATAGAGCAGTCTGAAATTCAAAAGAAAAGAGGTGGTTATCTCTATACATATCACCTCCACTATATGATGGATTTCTTCTCCAGGTTCATTTCCTGTACCACCATAGACATAGGTGACTACCTTATTCATTCTTACTCACTGGTTATTAATTTTTCATACTTGTATCTAGTTATTTGATTTGGTTGAACCATTTAGTAGTGGACTGACCCACTAAGACTGAGAACTGGGAAAATAAAGCTACTTTAAGGGTTTAAATGGGAAATTACATGTTCAAACTTCAAGAGTGTGTTTACTACAAGTGTTCACTAAGTATATTAATACTTATCTCTTTAAGATTTCCTTCTGTCAATACATCCCAAAAGACAATCAATACTCAGAATAGAAACAACTAAAAAAATAATGTACTGAAAAACAGTAAGGTGAAAGGCATATGTTAACAGGGGAAAAGACTATAATTTACAGAATGAGAACCCAGTCTTACCTTCCCTATCATATCACTCAAGTAGAAGATTGAAGAGTGGGAGAAAAAAAAGAGGATAAACCACCATTTTTTTAATCTTAGTTTTGTACATGTGATAAAAATCTTATTGCTATTATCAGCTAAAGAATGGGGTAAAAATGGTCACTTGGTATTTGTGCAGTAACAGCACATAGAGTGCAGTAATAAGAAGCAAGGTAACTGGAAATTTCACAAAACTAGTTTTGTATCACAGATTTGGTGAGACTAACTTATTCTGTGGCACTTAATTATTTTAGCAACTAATTTCTGACATGTAATGCTGTATAATCGCATAGAGGACTTAGTACAGCTTCATATTTACAAATTCAGCTACTCTAAAAGTACCATCTAGTATTATTCATGAGATTTTATTCATCACATGCATGATGTATTGATACTGATTAGAAAATTTAGTTAAAACTGTTGTCCTGCACACATGGCAAGAGCAAGAGCAAATAACTTGCTGATTGCCAGTGGTTTGGTTGGTATGAAGTAAGAGACTCACAGTATGACAGCTGAATCAGAGTTACGGATGCTTAGCTTCTTTCAGATTTGCAGTTCTGTAAGAGTTTCCCTGCAGAAGGAGAAAGGCAAAACCTAGCCAGGTTAAAGCTGGGATATGATCTACTTTTGAAAGAAGCTATACAATGTCCTAGTCTCAACAAGGACAAGAAAGGTACTTTTGAGTTTTTGCATATGCCAGTATCTAACAGTGTAGTGATGGTGGCAGGGATTTCATTCACCTGGATTAATTCTTGTCTGTTTACTTGTAGTTATGGGGATATGGAGCTGACTGCTGATCCCAAACATGCCCAGGAACCTTTGGTAAATAAATAAAAAATTATTGGGTGTGTTTGTTGTCAGCATGGAACTCCATGACTCTGTTTCTGATCTAGCTGGTTTAAAGCAGGGCGGTGAGTATGTTTGTGAGCAGCAATTTCACATTTGACTATAGGATACATGCTTTCCCTGCGAGGTTGCAAAACCAGCAGACAGAAATAGCTGCTATTTGCTTTAATTACATGATACATTAGTATACACTAAACATTTGAATCAAAACTGATGCATTTACAAGTGGCTAATGATAAACTGACAGCTGATGAGCTTGAGCCCCCCACAACAGGAACTGTTCCAAAGCAGACACTTGTGTTGGCTGCGCAGTCAGTGGGGAAGGGCTTTGCGCAAAAGAAAAGGAAAGCAGGACTACCAGACCTCTCAGAAACAATGTTGCTGGGCTTTGTGACACTCTGCTGTTTTTACAAAAGCAGCAAAGGGTCTGTCAACATTTCAAAGCTCCCACAGTGACTGAGGGAGCAGAGAAAGACATCTCACTTGTTAACAGAGCAACGTAGTATGATCAGGCCTGAGATAATATCTGGACATTCCTCCTGTTTAGGTAGCAGCATTTCAAAACCCCATTAATACTGGATGTAAATATTTAATTTCTGACTTTACAGACAGTACTGACAGAGGAAGACATGCACATATACACAATGGCTTCAGAAGGAATCTTGGCAAAAGAAAAGTCCTTTGGTCAAATAGCTGGAACCTACAGTGTTAAGTATTACTTTTTTAACTGAAAGGAATATTGTTATTTGTTGTGGAAAGAACTGTATTTAAAACAGACAACTCCTCTCCAGAAGAGCAAATGACGCTTAGATCCAATAAATTTACGTAAGAGTTTACCCCAGCAGTGAGACCCTTGTTATATGTGACTCACCGACGGCACGAAGTTAGGTTATCATGATAAAAAAATGGTCAGAAAAAGTTTCAAGATGTGACATAAAAACTCAAAGAGAACAAAGACTTTTTCAGAAGTCAGATGTATCATTAGTACTGGCGTTCATGAAACAACCTCTTTTCTTAAAGCCTACAGATACATGCATATATGTATATGTATATATAATGTACATATGCATGTATATGTGCACATACACACCATATACAGTGATGGAATATCACAGAAAAGAGATGAGCAGATCCACAGCCAAATTTTTTAAAGGTATTCCCAACAATTATTAGGATTACAGTGGTGAGGACTTATGTAAGTGGAATCTCTATAAAAAGATGATGATTGTAAGATTTATTCCAGCTATTCTTAATGTTACTTATTCTTAGTGTTGGCTATTCTTAGCCTAAGACTATTCTTAGTCTTAACATTAGTTTTTTAAAAGATATCTGGCCCAGGGGAATGATTCGAATTATTCAGGCTGAAGGAGAGGGAGTTACAAAACCTCTTCAACCTGTGGACAGAGAGCTGCCGAGTCCCAGATATCTCAAATATGGCAAGGCTTGTAGGAAGAGACAATTTACTAAGCTGATGGACAACACCAAATGAAAAGAGGCATCGTACATGTGACAGGCTGGTGCTGTATGCCATCCTGTGGCACTTTGCTGCTCTCAGCCATATTTTGCCTATGATGTATCCCCAAAACTCCCGAAGCGATATCAGCATGCCAACTCACAGCCACTGTGGCTCTTTCCCCTTCATTCCCACCGCTTCCTGACGCTTCTCCCCAAAATCCCACACGGAGCAGAGCATGATGCACCACCCCACCACATGCTCCTGAAAGCTGTCGTGGAAAATACATCCAGCAAGCGGGAGAGGGCGACCGACCCTGAGCAGCCATTCCTCCTGCCTCCTAACATAGCGTCAGGGGGACACCCACCCAGGTGCTCACCCATTTAAACCGTGTGGACAGTTGTTTCTGAGGTTAGAAAACCCCGGTGACTGTTGGTAATATGAAATGTGAGACAGCTGCTGGGGGACTGTAACGGTGGCTCCTCGGCCATTAGGAAGTGCAGGGGCTCTGCAGCAGCGGCCCCAGCCGCGGGTCGGCCTTCCTTCCCCGAGAGACATGGCGGGAAACGCGGCTCAGCCCTTCGGAGAAGACGCTCTGGTTTCAGCACCGCACCGCTCTGCTGAGGGAGTGGCCTGGCTCCGGCGGGGAGGGCGGGAAGGGCTGGGGCGGGATTTGCCGGCTCCGCACGTGTGGGCCGGCTGGGCATGGGGGTTTTCTGAGGGGAGGAGCGCACCGGCTTCCGCCACTGCCACCGCACCTCAGCACAGCCCGACCCGCCGCCGGGAGCCTTTCCCGTAAGTGGTGCCCTTCTCCCGCCTTTCCTTTCCTCGGGATCGGGTGGCCGAGAGGCTGGCGGAAGCGCCGCTGCCGGTGCCTCTCGCTTGGCTCCCTGTGTGCGGCTGGAGAGGCTCTCCCCCCTGTCTCCGAGGGGGGCTCCGCGGAGCTAATCTTAGTGCCAGGTGGGGAGGGAGGCGGCCTTTTAGTCTGCCGCGGGAAAAAGGGTGCTGGCGGTTCCCCGTTGACCCTGTCGCTGTGCCCGCCAGCGCTCGGTGCCACCGGCGAGGGTAGGGGGGGCTCTGGCGCCCTCGGGCAGCGACACAGTGGGTGCCGGGCGCCCCTGAAGGCTGCGGGAGGTGCGGGTCTTGTCCGCTGGTCCTGGGGTAGCATCTGCTGCTACTGTAAAGGTTTGGAGGGGTGGATAGGTGAAGCTGCCCTCCCTGGGTTTCCGGCAAGCTCGCCCAACCGCTGCCTTTACCTGCGGGTGCTACCCCTGCAGGGTTTTATTGAAACAAAGCTGAACAATCGCAGTTTAGAAAATGTTAACTTTCTGCCAACTTCGCATGTTTAAATATAGAAATGTGTTTGAAGTGTATGTCATCCCATGTGTAGTACTACTGGCAGCTGGAGAAAGCTAATCCAATAAAATAACGTTTGAAATTTAACCTATCTGAAGCAGCAGAACAAATTTTTTCCTTTTAAAATTTTGGTTATCACTTGAAATTTATGATACCATCTGGATAATGAGTGTTGTGGAGCTGTTGCAAGTTTTGCTTCTGGGTGAACTCCATTAATTCAGCTGAACTACATTGGTTTTGGGGAAGTGTGGGTATCACACCACTTCGTTCTGCTGGTTGTTATCCTGGGGCTTAACACATCATTCTAGCAGAAATAACTTACCTCTGGAAGGGATAGAAGTTTCCTCAAGTTTGGCTGAAGCTTTGAAAGGGGCTTCCTCAAGCCTACCCTCTGCTTCAAGTATATTAATACCTAATGCGTATTTATTTTAAAAGCTTTCAAACACATTTCTCTTTGTGTTCTTCCTAATTAAAACCAAAATACATTGGGAGGCCTTCAGATGTTTCAGAGATGGGGAATGTGAAACAAGGGATCATACGGAACTTGTATATATTGGAACAAGCTGATGGTAGTTTATTTATGCTAGAAGGACAGAACAAATTCTATGAAAAGTTTGTGTTGACACTGTGCAGGTTCAGTGCACCGTGGATATTGGATTAGAATTTGGATTACACAGTGTGGAAAATGTTTTGAGTTCTGGTTTGTGTTACCTAATGGCATTAAAACACTAAGATTGACAGTAAAAACGGGCATAAGGCCTATACAAAACCTAAAACTTGTTTCATTTACATCTATAACGTACTATATAGTCAGACAGAAAAAGACATGGTGCCTGCCCTACTCCTCTAAGCAGTTGTCCACTGCTGCAGTTGGTTCCATTTGACACTGCCTCTGTCCACACAATTCTTCTAAGCCACACTGGGCTCTGAGACAAATTGGAACAGGAATAAAACAAGCCCTCAGAAACATAAGTAGCTGTATTGGTATCTTTTGAAAGGTGCAGTGACTTTCTGTGTGAATGACATAAATTCTTTAGTCTTTTGCCAAATGTTGCAATGAAGATTATACATGAATGAAGTAATCTCTGTGTAAGTCATGTTACTAAAATACAATTTTGGAATCTTCAGACTTGGATGAAGATTGGCACTTCAAAGAGTTCTAATACAATGAAGTTTTGATCCCAAATCTCAGTTTGTTGGTTAGTCTGAGCATGCATAAATGGTCTGACCAAGGTTCTTGACCTCAGTAAAAATGTACTTGATAAGATGCATGAATATGTAGTTTCTTCTAGCTTTGTACATGCTTGTGGATTAAATCAAAATAACTTTCAGCTTTCTTAATAAATAAATGTGTTTAGCATGTTTTCAACCTGTCTGTATATAATTCTAACTTTTTTTTTTGTTAAGCTTAAGGTTCTAGTTAAAAAGGTACTTTAAGGTTGACAATGGATTTGGAGTCAATGTATTAAGTTACTGATGCCATTTATTAGCTGCTTTTATGTTGCTTTTTTTTCCCTATATGAATATATTGTCATAGTAATTGGCAGCGGGTCCAAAAAGGTAAGATTAAGAAAAAGAATCATAGAATAGTTAGGGTTGGAAAGGACCTTAAAATCGAGTTCCAACTCACCTGCCATGGGCAGGGACACCTCACGCTAAGCCATGTCACCCAAGGCTCTGTCCAACCTGGCCTTATACACCACCAGGGATGGAGCATTCACAGCTTCCTTGGGCAACCCATTCCAGTGCCTCACCACCCTCACAGTAAAGAACTTCTTCCTCATATCCAATCTAAACTTCCCCTGTTTGAGTCTGAACCCATTACCCCTTGTCCTATCACTGCAGTCCCTAATGAAGAGTCCCTCCCCAGCATCCTTATAAGCCCCCTTCAGATACTGGAAGGCTGCTATGAGGTCTTCACGCAACCTTCTCTTCTCCAGGCTGAACAGCCCCAACTTTCTCAGCCTATCTTCATATGGGAGGTGCTCCAGTTCCCTGATCATCCTCATGGCCCTCCTCTGGACTTGTTCCAACAGTTCCATGTCCTTTTTATGTTGAGGACAGCAGAACTGCACACAATACTCCAAGTGAGGTCATAAGAATAAATTATTTATTTACAAATAAATAAGAATTTATTCACGAGAATAGTATTTTAAAACTTTTTAAGAACTTTTTCACTTTATAAGTGTTTTGGCAACAATGTATTTTGAAGGAGGAAGCTTCTATTTATAAATCAGTGGTTGCAGATGGCTGTTACAGTAAAACCAGACAGAACTTCTGGGTAAGTATGTTGGATATAAGGATCCAATAGAATTCCTCTAGGTGGAGATAATTGCAAAACCCCATGTATCTTAAATGAAAAGATGTGAAAATTGTACAAGGTAGGAACCAGAAATTGGATAGAGATGAACTCTGCACCTGTGTGAAAAAGGCATACATCCACTTAATGTGGTCTTCAGCTTGCTTGAAAATGCGCTTTGCTTCCACCTTTCGGCTTCCACGCGCTACAGAGTGACTGAGAAAAGTTGGGACATGTTCTTTGCAAAATGACATGTATTAAAAGGTACTGTGAAGATTTAGTTTCTTCTTTTGTGCCTTGGCAGATTTTTGTTCGTTTTGCAGCTGACTTTATGTTCAGGACAGAGGCAAATGAAAGGGAAATGATCAAAAAAGTTTAAGCTAAATCTCGTTCCCTGACTTGTCACAGAAGTTACAACATCATAAAGTTGTCTGGGCTTTACTCATATACCTTTTGATCATCTTCATCTGTGTTGGTCCTATAGATTTTTTGGCATCTGTCCTTCACGATACAGGTATCATATGAAACAAAAAAAGCCCTGCAACAAAACATGGCATACTTTCCTGGTTTGCCTGCTGTCCTGTTTTTAATCCTAATTCTCCCCAGATCATAGGATGAAATACTACAGGGTAGAACCCATTAGGGAATTTTTCTTTTACATAGGCAGTATTAGGTAGTGCATTAATATAAAATATAGCATGCATTGTAGGCTGTCTACGAAGTCCTGTCTTTGACTTATTGTTCATTTTTGATACTAGAATGAGCAACTTTCTGCCCTTCCCCCCCCCCCCCCCCCCCCCCCCCCCAGGTACTCCACAGGTAGTTAGTGATCTATTAATGCTGTATAGCCAAAGATGTAGAAAACAGTTTGCAATGCCATTTGTGTGTATATTTGTGACTTTAATGCAGAACTTGATGTATTCACAGTAGCTTTTTACATTTCAAGATATTAAAAAGGTATATGCTGCTGAAATGAGTCAAAAGTACATAAAAATACATGGAGTCATGTTTCTGTGTCTGAAAGTTTTCATGTATCTGAAGGCTTTCACTTTCATGACACCTTTGCTGTCTATCGCATGGCCTTTGATCTCTCAGTGTCACAATGTAATTCTGATCCTCAGTCTTGTCAGTTCTTCAGCTTCCTGTGCATCATCCAGCCTTGGTAAAAATCATCCTTATTCCACTGGTTTAGTCACCTAACATTTTAGTATTGCTAAGTCAAGTGACAGAGCTGTTGGAAGCAAAGAGTTGAGCTTTTAGAAAACGACAAACGCATCCTCCTTTCTGCTGGGAAAAGCATTTGTGTAAGTGATCTGCCACTACATCTCCGGCGAGAGTTATAAAGGTTACTAGTAAAAGTGGCTTCTGGGATTCCTAAGTTTAGTCATTGCTGACAGTCATCCAAGATCCACAATATTATCATGCCTGATCTCAAAAGTGCAGTTTATCTGAGTGGATGTACTTCAAAGGGAAGGTCATTTTGAAAGGCACTGAATGTTGTCATTGTCTTCATGAGTTTTCTTGAGTAGGATTGCTCATATGTAGAATGAGAGATTTCTGAATGTATGTAGCATACTGACAGGAAAATACATAACAAATGCTTGACCATAGAATGAGCAGTTAGCTCAAGACATCTAATTCTACACAGCTGGAGAAGAGATGCCCCATTACCTTGAACAAAGCATTCTGCTTGTGAGATGACTGTTGTAGAATTCTTAATGTGAAGATGTGATCTACAGTAACTTTGTACATGGATATCCTTCAGTTATATCAGTCTCACTTGACCATAAACCCCTGTAGAAATGAGGGTGGGCAGGTTATGACAGTCTGAAAATTTATAGTTTAATGGCTGGTGTTTGGTCTGCATTTATTGAGTGTAACTAGGGGAGGGGTGCTACTGGAATAGCACACACAAACAATTGTGATAGCTGTGCTTTCTTTACTGTGGCCATGAAGATTCTGCCCTAGACTGCATAGACTCCCATGTCTGTGTGATTGCTGTGTATATATGTACGCACACATCCACTGTCTGTTACAAAGAGCTAAGCATTAAGCTTAAATTTGAACAGAGGCAAATCAAGTGTACTCTTTGGTTAAAATGTAGGGTTTTACTCAAAAGGTTCTTATACATACAGGTTTTTTTTGAGACTGTTTTGTTCTTATCCTATTTGAAGTACACCAAGACGGCATTTAGGGATATGATTTAGTTGTAGACTTGTCAGTATTAGGTTTACAGTTGCTCTCAACTGTAAAGGTCTTTTTCAAGATTTACAGTTGGGCTTGATGATTGTAAAGGTGTTTTCCAGCCCAAATGATTCTATACCTCCATTTACATACTGTAATGTTAATAGAAGACCCATGACAGATCTGGCTTCTCAAAATGTAGCCCAGACAGCAGTGAGCTTTTGAATGGTATGGAATAGCAATGGGAAGGACACCACAGCTCTGGTAACAGCTGGCTATCCTAGTTTAGGTTATGGCTTTTAGAAACAGCATGACATTATCTAAAACTAGTTTATGTAAGAAATTAGGCCATAGGATGACTGTAATCCTCTGTATAACTAATGACAGGACAGTTTTGCCTTTTTGTGATGGTAACACAAGGTTTTAGAAGTCTTGCATGGCTGTTCTCACTGAATTACCTAATTTCTGAAAACTTTGTCAGTACTACCAGGAAAAGATGGTACTTAATTAGTTTCATCCAACTTTACTGGTTACTGCAATTTTGGTGAGTTCATCTGCTGTAGGAAGATGACAAGCGTAGAAAGGTGTCAAATGGCAAAATCCAAATAAGCACATTTTCATCTTCTGCAGGGAACTTAATTAGGAATCATTTGAGATTGGACTTAAGAAAAAGACAAACTATACCAAGTGATTTTGTCAGACTTTACTACTGTGTTCTGTGCTTAGTATACAACTTCACCTGTGCTTTTTGATTCCAGAATAAAGTGATTTTTATTTTTAAAATTTATTTATTTTAGAAATGTATGGGATAGATTAATTTTTGCTTTAAAGAACATTCTTCTTTATGTGACTCTCGGGGGAAGGGAGTTGGATTGGTGGAATCTAATCTTCATTTTCTTCACTATGAAAACAGTGAACAATGTGGATAACCCATTCTATAGCTGTGTGAATTCACGTAGCTAATCCCTGGTCCATGCCCGTTTCATCTGAGGTTAGTTAGTTCTTTGTCTGGAGTTTGACTGCAGCTCTTTGACAAGATGGGAAAGAGAGTGTGTTTATTTTATTTTGTTTGTGCAGTATCATGTGCATTGTGGTTGTGGGATAAATAATAATTGAAATGGAATTTGGAAGGGATTATTTATTGTCCTTTTTTCAGTTTCCTTAGATTGAGAAACATCTCCATATTAGTTAAGAAAAATGTAACACTTGGATATTGTGAAGATATCTGATTACTCCCATGAGGACTTAAATTAGTTCCTCTGAATTCACTGTTTATGAGTGATTTGATGGAATATGTATTTTATTCTGCCCTTGAAGGCTTTTGGGCTATCGTGTAGTTGACACAAAACAATGGGTTGTGACTTGCCATGAAATACTTTTGGCACTGTGAATTAGATCAAAAAGCTTGTGGATATATAGAATTAGCACGAATGTGTGATTCTTTTCAAAGGTATAGTGCTGCAGTGTGCTTTTTTGAAGCAGTAGTTCAGATGAGTAGGCAGTGTTTTTGATCCTTGTAATGGCAGTCTAACTTGGTTTACGGTTTAAAGCCGACCGTAACTATTTGAGTGCAGTCAGTTGCAGAATTTAATTGTTCTGCTGTAAGGATTTGAAGAGAGGGAGAACTTTTAAGGGTAGTACTGCGGAAGTATGTATCATGAAACGTCAAGTTTGTTGTGAGGGAATTGTAGGCCAGCAAAAATTCTTACATGCAGTAATAGGTACATGGTAATTTGTTCTGCTGTTATTGTTGTTCCTCAGCAATACGTTTTTAGAAAATCTGGATGTATCACATCTATGTACTGCTTTGAAACTGTGTCCACCCTCTTCCTTTACATAGGCTCAAGGAGGGGCCATTCTGCAAGTGTAAAGAGGTCTCCTTTTGTGTGAAGAGGGAAGTGCTGAGCTGGAGGCTTCCTTCAGGCATCTTTGTAGAAGGTACTTCTTACGTGCATGGATTTGTTTTTCAAAACAAATATTTTTCAAGGAAGCATGAATATACAGTAGGTAAATTTCTGTGCTGAAAAACTAATGAGAGAAAAAATGTAGTTATCTAGAACTAGATCATCAAAAAAATTCAATGTAAAATTCAACTATATGAATTACCAATAAGTACACAGTGCATGGTTAGAAATACTATAAAATTTGCAATTGTAATATTCACTTTCAGCTGGAGAAGTCCAGAGAAGTTGAAATTGGTACTTTTTAAAATACCTTCTATGAGGAGACTTCAGTACTGTACCTGATAAGCCTGCTTTGGGATTTTCACTGTTTCAAGTTGACCGATGTACTTGGCCTTGCCATCCATTTAAATATATCTTACTGTTTCTGTTATTTTAATTGTACCCTGTTCCGAATTGTCCCACGTGAATATTATCAATTACTACAAACACTATGAATACTGTTACTGTTGAATACTATTACATGAATCCTATGATTCCTATTACTATGGATAAAGATTAAAACATCTTTTCAACTTACTTCATAAAGTACTTCTGACTCCTAAGGAAGCCTCAAAGGTGAGTTGCTGTTTGTTGTATTCTCACAGTGCTGTGTTTTCCATTTCCCAGCTTATTTTTTCAGTGCAGTAGAGATTGCTACTTCATGTTTACATGAGTTTGTGTGAAACAACTTGATTGTCTGTAGAGAGTTGTGTTGATGTAAACAAACGGTGCCTACAGTCCCATAACCCAACCATACTGGGGCTAAAATCATGGTTGGAAATAGACTTACAGAGCTGAAGTATTCTTATTAAGATACGTAACTGCCTTCTCTCAGTATTTGTATTTTTCTTCTGCCTTGTCCCAAGCCACATGGATTCTTGTTGTTTGTCACTTTATGTGAAAGATCCAAATACCTGAGAGAAAGTAAAGTCTACATCCTTGTTGCATTTCAGTATTGAAATGCCTGAAACCAGATCTAGCATATCTACTTGAACTTTTCTAGAGGTGTAAAGAGATAAGTGAAATTTAAGCACATTAATGGTATTTAGTTGAGATGATATGCACAGCTCCCCATATTGCCAAGCTCTCTTTTTTCTGCTCAGGGAAATACGTGGTTGGTGCAGCACAAGATTAAGGAAAACCAGAGAGAGATTGTTGTGTATGGAAGAACCTTTGGGGCATACAGAGGCTGAACAGTAGCAAACATGTCATTTATGTGACAAGAAAAGAGAGCAATACAAGGTTCTCTGAGGTAGTTTGTTTTCTGTAGCAGGTGGCTGAAGATGAGATACCACGTAGGGAAGCAATAGTGATTCACATGGTGGTATCTCCTGAGAGTTTGAACAGGTTTGTTTAAGGCATGTGATAGAATCAGATAACCTGGGAGTTTCAGATTTTCAGTCACATTTTGCATCAGTTCTTATGCTTTAAAGAGCCCAGGTTATGAACCACATCAGGTCTGCATTGTTCTCTGGCTTGCATGAAAACAAAACGTGCAATGTAAGTAAAACATTCAGTACTGACTTGCTTACAGATTCTCAGAACATTAGGAAGAAGAACATACTTTGGTGGTCTTTGGTTTTATTCTTGCTGACTTGCTAGCAGAAATTTCCTTGACAATGAAATAAATAGGTTAGAACAATCCCACAAGGGACACCAGAATTATTTAAATGTGTACTTCTGCAGGAATGAGTTGTTCCTAAATACGTTTTCCCATATAGAAAGTGTTGTCACTTCACAATTAGTGTTCTCTGCTTCTTTCTCAAGTGTGTATGTGTATATATATATGTATACTCAAGTACGTATATATATGTGTATATATGTATATTTTTTTTAACTAAAACCAATACAGTTTGAGTTGCCTATTGCTTGCTTGTTTAGCAACAATAATAATAACAATTGTTTTATTTTGCTGAAGTGCATGTCAGTCACATCAGAGCCTGAGTTCATGGATGCTTTAGGCCAAGATCATCATGAAGGCTAACGTGATCTTTCACTGACATCCCCAAACACACTCATACTCCCCAAAATAATACATTTGGATATTAGAGCTTAGATTTATTGTAGCTGTACCAATTACAATATGATTTTCATATATGACTTTCCTATTAGTCTTGCTTTTCATTAATTTCTACACCTCTGCTTAGTTTTCCCTGCTCTCTTCCGAATGTCCATCCTCTGAAATTGTGTAATCTTTTCTTGGGAATTGCATCAACCAACTGCTGCTGAGGCGTGTTTAGGTTTTTAAAATAATTACAAGTTTCCAGGAATTAAAAAGAAAATAAAAATTTATGTTCATGTGTCTTTTGGAAAAATCTCATTTGTCACATGAAAATGTAACTTTCACCTGATACCTGATACTGAAAAATAACCATGTGGTAGCAAGTTATTTTTTGGTATAAGGTGTTCTGATCGAATGACTCTCTTACAGCAGCAAGGTATTCACTGTCTGATTCTTGCATGGTAGAAAGTAAAGAAACTGTCTGAGAGGGGAAAATCAGTCCTGTGACATGCTTTCCCTAAATGAAGGAAATCTGCTGTAGTTGTTTCAACATTTATTCCTTAGTGGGACACTGCTTTTGGGTATCCAGTCCAGAATTGTTTGCAGTCTCCCATGCAATGTCCAACTATGAGAAATATTTTATTAGACCGTTTTAAGTTACTGCGTGCATGTACCTTATTCTGAGGCAATTAGTTTCAACATCAGACTTAATAACCTCCTTTTGTATTCCTAATTGTCCTGAATATAAACTTTTATAAGCCTTCCTGCAATTTTGCAGTACTCAGTAAAGCCTTCTATGGTTTTGATTGCCTATACACTCCACTTCATTAATCATCTAAGCAAATAATTTTGGATATGTATTAACTAAGAGGTTTTTTTTTTCTATTTGACTGTTTGTCCTGTGTAGTAACAGATGGGTTGCACTTAGTTCAATGAACCAGATACTAAAAGAGCAGAATTTGCAGTAAAATACTGTTGATGTTGCATTTTTATCCACACACAATAAATTCTGCTTTCTGATTCTACAAAGTGAATGTTTACACTATTTCATAACTAATTAAAATGTATCCACTATGTTCTGTGAAACAAGTAGCATTCCTAGCCTGGACGAGCTCATAGGTATAGTTTATGCATTTCAGACTGAAGCTGTGTCAGCATAAGCAGCTCCTGTGTGGTGCTCCAGGCCACTGTCCTGTCTTGTTTCTGCTTCAGTCATGGTCCTTCTGTGCTTGCACAGCTCTTTGTGGTACCCTACAGTGAACTGGATTAGGAAACTAATTTTCTTTGTTTTCCTTGGGATACTTAATTTCTCTTATCCTCTCTGATTTTTATTTTTGCTTACTTTGACACCATTGTTTGTTGGGGTTTTTTTGGGTTTTTCATTTATTTATTTATTTATTTTTTAACCAGAGAAAGCACTAGTTTCAAAACTTTGGTCATAAGAGTGTGTCATCATTCAAACTTTTAAAGTAAGTTTGGGAATTTAGAATCATACTTTTCCTGCAACACAAGAACTCCTGTAGAGTTCAGTTCCACAGTTTCATCCCTTTTGGACAGGAGCTAAAGAAAGTAATAACCCTTTAATCAAGAAAATAACACTTATCAAGTGCATTTTCTTGCCAATGCTCTTTTAGATTTGCCTGGTAAATGCCTTGTATGTGAAACATTTTTAATGAGGAATTTGGATAGTTCTTTCTTTGCATCTGCTATATCTTTACTATAACTGTAGTTCCATTACTGCATATTTGGCCTGATTCTGATCTCTGTTTGGCATTGTAAATAGGAAATATTTCCATAGGAACCAGTGAAATTACTAAAGTTGTAAAACATCCTTGTTCTTCCCTCTCTCCCCACCCCCTTTCAACTGTCATTTCCATTTATTAGTACGATGTTATAAGCAGAGTCCTTCAAAACTGTTTTCTTGTGCCTGTGTATGAAAACATGCTGTACTATGGCGTATTTGACCAAACTGTTGCATGGTGATTGGTACATATTACTTCTGTAGAAGATAGTGAGTGGGATAAGTATCTTTAATCTACTTCAGGGAACAGTGAAATCCAGTATTTTAGTGTATTTGTATTTGGATAATGAAAGTGTGAGTTTCCATGTTTCACATTGTTTCTAAGGATTTGATAACAAACACTGCTGATAACACAGTCAAGCTGTGAGTTGGTTTAATTGCAACTGTTTGCAAATGGCAGAAAGGCAGCATAAACACAATGATGTGAATGGTGCTCATAGCATTCCCTGGAGGGACAGCTCGGGGTTGGAAGTGGTGGCTGAAAAGGAGCCTGGAACTCTTAAGCAATGAAGCTTACTCCTTGTACTTTGACTCCTGCTATGTTCAGAGAAACAGAACTCTGCAAATGCAGAGCAGGGCATATGAGATACCCAACACTGAATTTCTCCACCTTGCTGGAGGAGATTCCAAAACCTTAAAAAGAGATCATCTGAGTCAAAAGGGAAAATTGTAGTAGTTGCTGGAGCATGTTTTCTAGGGAGACAAGCTTGCAAGTGCTGTGCATAGCTTCTTCTTTGATGGTAAAAAAAGCTCTTGAAAAAGTCACCCAAAGGCTGGAGGAAGAGCTGAAACAAGGGTATGTAGTGACTTTGTTCATAGTACTGCTTCTGTGAAATGTCCTTCTCGTAAACAACTAGCATGGCTGCTGGCTTGAAAGTGGAAAACTTTTGCACTTTTCTTAGCAAATTTAGCAAGCACAATTTCAGGAGCAACAAAATATCAACAAAACTCAACTCGGAAAACAAAAGTATTAATTGGATGGGCTATAGGAATTGCCTGGGTTTGGAACTGGGTCAGCCAGGGAACTTGCATCAGGCTGAATATTTTACCACAGACTTATTTTAGAGGTCCAGGAGGGGAAAGGTTGGATTGCCCCATCAGAAATACTGCAGTCCTTGACATTAGCAGTTCTTGTGACTGATACAGTTCTGCTGAAATTTATTTGGCTTGAGTCAGTATTGCTTGTAAGTTACTGGGCAGAACAGAAAGATAAATTTTTGAGCACAGACTCTGACGTAGGAGCCATTACCAGAAACGTCTTTTCCTGTCTAAAGAGGCAAAGCTTAATACTGTGTTGCACTTTGAGAAATGGCGAAGTGGGATACACTTCAATCCAAGAAGGATGAAATGCTAGTGTTAAAATCCCACTCAAGATTGCAAAATACGAAGCGGTATATACCATGTGTTCAAATTGATGTTTCAGAATGTGATCCCACACCTAGCTGCATAGTGTGAAGCACCTGACCATCCTAAGCAGTGAAGAATGGAAACAATTGCTCCCATCCTGTGTGGCCTGTTTTGCTGGCCTTTGGTTTTGATTTGGCCATTTAGAGAGGTTCTCTTCATTCCTTGTTTGTGTCATCGAAGACCTGTATGAAGAAAGCATGTCTGAACCTTCAGTCACTTCTCAGATCTTGCTCACTAGTTTAGGTAATATGGCAGCATTGTGTTGTGTTACAGACTATGGGAGTTTGACAACATAATGTTGGAGAACTTTACAAACAAAAGATCCTGGCTTTTACAGGGTGGTATTTTTTTGTTTGCTTTCTGTAGTGAATCTTAACTTGTCAAGCAAGTCAGCATCCAAAGAGCAACCAAAAGACTTTGTACAAGGATGAGTGTGTGACTGTTTTGTGTGTGACTTCAGGCTTGTACAGTGTACTGGTTTGCTTTTGGATGGGAGGAAGAAGACACTGCCTGGATGCCTGCCACAGCCTGTTTACTATACTGAGTTCTATACTTTGTACTAAAAGACATATACTAAGACCCTTGAACCAGGTAGGCAGTTACCAGTCGGAAATTTGTATCAGAAGGGGAGTGGGAAAAGTCTACTCAGTACTGATTTAGTGAAATGAGCCCTAGAATTCAGCAGTACCTCCTGCATGAATTCCAAGCTCATGCATTAAGACCAACACAGCACATGGTGGAGATGAGCTTTTGTAACAATCTCCTCCAGAAACTAGGAACACAGCTGTGGAAACTGTTCATGCTGGAGAAGAGAACCTGTGTGGAGTTCTCATAGCAGTCTTCCAGTATCTGAAGGGGGCTTACAAGGATGCTGGGGAGGGACTCTTCATCAGCAACTGTAGTGATAGGACAACAGGTAATAGGTCCAAACTCAAATAGGGGAAGTTCAGGTTAGTTATAAAGAATAAGTTCTTTCTGTGAGGGTGGTGAGGCACTGGAATGAGTTGCCCAAAGAAGTTGTGAATGCTCTATCGCTGGCAGTGTTCAAATCTGGATTGGACAGAGCCTTAAGCAACGTGGTCTAATGTGAGGCGTCCCTGCCCATGGGAGGGGAGTTGGAATTAGATGATCTTATGGTCTTTTCCAACCTAAACCATTCTATAATTCTATAATAAATCTCTCCTATACAAATGTAGCCTCTGTAGGTTGCTGTTCTCATGTTTCTCAGCTGTTTTTTCCTGCTGTTCACACTGAAATAAGAGTGTTCACACTGAAATAAGAGTATTCACACTGAAATAAAGGCACACTGAAATAGAACTTGGGAAGTATTCTCTTAGAAGCAAAGCAGAACTAATTGAGTCTGTGTTATTTCTGTAGAAGCCTCATTTTTGAATTTCAGATCAAGTAACTTGGAGTGAGATGGTCATTTGGCATTCCCACCAATGAATGCCACATCAGGACGCAGGGTGTGGTGTCAAGTATTCAGTTCATTACACAGAACTTGGAATGGAATTAGACTTAAAGTAACCTTTATAACCAGTGTTCTCTAAGTATCTCTATTTCCCTAACATGTACTAGTGGTCTGAAACAAATGACCTGTCCAAGTTATCCTTAAAATGGATTTGTCTTTTGTAGGTGTTTCTGCCAGTGAAGGAGTCAGCTTCGACACGCTATTAAGAGCAGTCCACCATCAACACTGCTGCAGTGTTACATTCTATACTTCAATGTTGTCCTTCAGAATATTGTGGCATTTGCAGGCTTTTGGCTTGCTTGCCAGCTCTGCATTGCTTGAGGATAAACTTGTCCTTAGAGTTATGGTTGCACCAAAAAGGAGCTATATTTTAAGTCTGTCATTTAACAAATACTGCAGCTGGTACGGCCACCAAATGAAGCAATGCCACATAGCTACAGCTGTTTATTCTTCTGTATATGCACCCTGCAGTAATGTCAGTACCAGAATTTGTGTAGCTCTATAGTGAATTGTACCAGGAAACTAATCTGGGTCAAAATTGTCTGTTTCTTTGTTCCAACTGAGTATTACTGTGGCTCTGTTCCCCAGCTGAATTCACTTTGCAGCCACAGAATGTTCATGTTGGCCCAAGAGAAGAAAGTGGGAGCAAGCATCCAGTCAGGGTACACATTTAGGTGGAAATGCCAGCTTGAGCTGTTAGTTCAAATTAAGCCATAACTGGTGATGAAGCAGTGGCAGCACAGAACTTAGTTTAGATAAGCGCCTTCGCATTCAGGTGGGTTGGCAGACCAGCCGTGCAGCCTTTGCAATTGAGGACTCACTGTTACCTGCATGCAGTTGCAGTGTCTACTTCAGCAACTGGTGCAGCTCTGCAGGAATGAAGCTGTAGAGGAAAACTTTCAGTGCTGGGGATTTACTGACTGCACCACTTATATTTTGGTGTGTGTGAAAGAATTGGGAGGACCAGATTAGTTTTTGTCTGGTCTTGAATTTCCATTACCAATTAAAATGTATTAGGTGCTGCTCTGGAGCACATATTCAAATTTTCTTTCATCCAAAAGGATGATTCAGGATTGCTTCATGGAGCAAATCAAAACACAATGAATGGTCAGGGTGGCTGAGAGAACAGCTTTGAAAATATGCATCTGAATAAAAATGCCAATGTAAACATAACAAGGGTGACTCAAGGTATTTCCCACTGTTCTTCAAGCTCTGAGACTGATGCATTCACTCTGGTCAGAAAAAAGCAGTAAGATTCTAGCACCATTTCATTACCTCTCTCTACCTGCCTTGGCAGTGGTCCATGAAAATTGAGCCAAGTATGACACTATGAAGTCTAACTCAAATAAAAACTCCCTTTACTAGAGTGTTTTTGGTATGCATGTGTGTTTTCATGCAATTTAGTACCCAAAGAAGGGAATTTCTTATACCGGAGTGACTGTGGATCTTTAGCTGATAGAGCTCTGCCAAAAAGAGGGAGGTATAAAGACAGTTCTTGAAAGAGTTGCTGTGTAATGGAGAATACTGAATCTGCATAACCTAAAGAGGCACCAAAGAAAGAAACCTGGATGTAAGAATTTAGGCAGGAAAGAATCCAGTTGGATTCCCCTTGGGCAAACAGTTGACTATTGAAAAAGTAATTCTGAAGGAAGCAGCCAGCCAAGCTTGAATTGTGTGGTGAAAAATCCCAACTTCCGGCCTGAATCAACTGAACTGTGTTTGAAAGATGAACTTTTCAAACTGTTTCCATTCTTATTTGAGGTATTAGGAGCAACGTCTATACTGGAGGTTCTTGTTGTTTTGACAAGAGTCAGAAAAACTGATTGCACATCAGTAAGAAGACAGATGAGCCTGCCATCCCATGCACTTTACTTGTGTTTTGTTGTTCTACATCTACTTTTCTCATAATGTTGATTTTTCTTACATTAAGCTCTGGGACAGGCTTTGATTCTGAGCTGAGTGTTACAGCAATGTGAATAATTGCAGGGATATTTTTTCATCTTAGCATGGCTGAAAGTGTTGGGTTTTTTGTTTCACTAACTAGGACTCAGAGTGTATTTATGGGAATAATTTTGCCATGTGGCTACAATCTGTAGTAAATTCAAGTGCTTTTATAACAAAGCCCTTAAGTTTGAAGGGATTTCAATCTCTTTGATTATACATAACTGTTTGAATTTCTGGATCAAGGATAAAGAATTAAGTATTTTCTTTTTTAAAGAAATAAATGCTGACTCTTCCTTCCCCTCCCGTTCTGGAACTAAAACAGCTTGGCAGCAGTGTTTGAATACAGTTCCAGTTAAACCAGTTTTGGAACATAGTTTGGTAGGCCAGAATGGAGTACGGCCAATGTACATTAAAGCTAAGTTTTTAAACCTAATTCTAAGCTAAAATTGTAGATGTAGTGAGAGAGAATGATGTAAAACTCAAATACAATGTTTGCTTCTTTTCTTTTTTCCTTTCTTCTTCTTTCTGTGGTTAGTCAAACTGTGCTAGGCTGCTAGAAACTGTGCTCAAACTTATAATGAATTTTACCACCCTTCTGCCTGAGCCCCAGCCAGTGTGGGTAGGAAATTACATAGTTAGCTAGTTATTTGAGAAGTGTTTTACTTTTTAATCATATTATTATTAAGTAAAATTTCACTTACCTTAAAAATTAAGTTGTGTGGAGCCTATAGCACAGCAGATAACCAATTCTTTTTATTTCTTTGCTGTGTCATTTATTGCAAAATAGTTGAATCAAAGGCTGTTTCTATCTCCCTTGATACTTTCCAGTGTTGTACAATCACAGCTACTTTCAACTGCTTCAGTTTGTCTGCTGTTGACTTTAGAAGTACAATTTGCACTATGAAAGGATGACTGCAGGATATTATTTTTAAAGTTTAAATAAAAGTGATTGTGCATCTTTTTTTTTTTCCCACAGTGAAAATGTCTAGACTTTTCTGAACCTTTGTAAAGCTGTTATCCAGACAAATTAGTTCCATGAATTTGAGCCACATCAACCTCAAGAATTATCCAAATAAATGGAGTCACCAAGTCATTTTATTATTAGCTATAACAGAAAGCACTGCTGACAGATACAAAAGGAAAATTGCTCATCAGCTATAGCCCAGGGGTTTTTTTTGTTGTTTTGGGGTATTTTTTCTTTGTTGATGTTTTACAGGAAGATTTTCATTTCATCCAAGCGTTAAAAATATTTCCCAGCATAGTGGGCATTCTGTTGCATAATAATTTGGGCTGTCTCTGGGCATTGATAAGTTGTATTAAGCATAGGTGTCATGAGGACATGTAAGAGTCCATGTAATACCCAGTTATATTTTTAGGGAGATGTTCAGCTCATCTGGGGGAGGGGAGATGTCATACTCCAAACTGCCAGTAGCTTCTCTTTGATCTTTTATACTGTTTCAGAATTCATACCAATGCCAAAAATTAACTCTTCCATATCTATGGGTTCTCATCTGGTTTTGATTGCGCTTTCCAAATAGTCTTTTATTCAGCATGTGCTTGTTACTTATTCTTTCTTTGTGTGCCATGTACCCAGTTTAATACACTTTGAACACAGAAATTCTCTGAATGCTCCTCACATTCTCTTAAGAGTCCATCTCCTCTCTTCTATACAAGTTTCTCCAAATGTGTTTTGTTTTAGTTTCAGGCAGTGAACATTATTTTGTTTGATCTTTTGTCCTTTGTGGAAGAAAGGGGAGGAACAAAAGAAGTAGTGTGAATAAATTGAATTAAGCTAAGTTCAGGAAGAGCCAGATTCATAGTTTCAACAATTTCCCCAGTTGAATGATACTTTCATGGTCTACTTATGTGTCTTCTTTGCAGAGAACATGTTAGCAGAACAGAACTTTGATCACATGAAATACCTTTCTGAGGAGTTTGTTTTTTTTAGAGTCTGCATTACAGAGCTTTAGGAACAGGTAGAATGAAAGGCAAAATAAAATGACTTCAATTCTTGAAGGAGTTATGGCATTGTCATCGCATCATTGATCTTAGTGTGTACTTTATGGTGATAGGCATGAAATGGTGAAGTATTTCCCTGCTTTCTTGGAGGCATTTTCTGCCCATTTGGGTGATTTATGTCTAGGTCATGGCAGAATTTCTAATGTCACACGCTCACAGCAGCTGTCACAGCAGAGAGCAAAGTTATATGTTTATAAAAAAGAAAAAGGATTTTTATTCTGACAAAATATCTGTCTCTGATCTGTTTGATCTCTGGGCTCAGTAGTTCTACTGCATTTTTGTCCTTTTCTCATGTTTTGGCTTAATAACTATCACCAGTTTCACATGAAACATCGCAGTCAAGTGCTGAGCTCACTGATGTCCTTCAAAAGTAAACCCATTTTTTCTGCTCTGGACGATTCATTCATTTGCTGTTTCCTGCCCTAAACATCCTTTTGAAAGCATTCCTGGCGGTTGCTCAGTTGTCTGGAGCTTATGGTGGGATTTGAAATTCCCATCAGAAAAACACTTTTTAAAATCTGTTTTGAAGATAGTGAATCAGTTCTCATGTTTTGGAGATTAAAATTATTTTTTCTCTTTACAATTGTAGGGATTTTTTTAGAGTAAGTGAAATACATTCAACTGTAACCTTGTGAAGCCTCATCCTTCCTGCTTAGAATATTACTTAGCTATATCTGGCATGTAGAATTAATTGCCTTGAAAATGTCAGAAGAAATATCTATTTATGTTGTATAGCTAGAACACCACCACTTTTTTCCCAGACTTTTACTGTCAGGGTTTGCAAAGATTTCTCTCATGTCGACAAGAGGCTGTAGCCTGTCACCGTCCAGTCCATCTTTAAGGATAATCAGAGTGAGCTAGGAGGACTACTAGCACTACTGAAGAACTACGGGGAGGTAGAACCTCTACTGTCATTGGGAGGTAGAGTGAATGCAAATGTTTCTGCACGCAATAGGCAGTCTTCTGTGGCAGGTTTCCATAAACATCTGCTGTGCTGCGCAAAGAATCAGATTTGATTGATTTTTGTCTTCTATCTTAAAGTTTTGTACCTGCAGAGTTTAGAAATAGAGAAGAGGTTAGCCTTTAGAGAAATCCCTGACTGAATCAGAAGAAGATGCCAGTTAATTCCAGGTGAGTCACATATGGTATATTTTCAAGGTTGATTTTTTTTACCTTCTGTTCTAGCAGGAAATTCTGCTGTGCATACAATGATAGATTTTTAATGCTGTATTTGTGTGGCATCAAAAAACCTATCTAATTTGCGCACCACTGAAACTTTGCTAGTAAGTACAGAAGCACTCTTAATCCAAAAAGTCCTAAGGAGCTCTTTGCTCTTCATATCCTTTTATCAAGATGCAGATTTCCTGCCTTGGTTTTCCAAACTTCCTTGATATTTTGTTACTTTAATTAGGGCTTGTTATTTGTATTTTGTGTATACCAGGTTGATAGTATTTGAGAAGGATATTTTTTCAAAGGTGTTTTATCACCTCAGATGTAATATCCTGGGGAAAAAAAAAAAACAAGTTATTAATGGATGAAGCATGGACTAGTAATTGCTGCATTTTCTCCTCTTTTTTTTTCTCTCTTTACCCTGATATGGATAGATGATGTTTTAGGTAGTTCAATACCAGACACTGAACTCGGGATGCTTTGCTTGAGAAGGCTGTGTAAAACTTGTGAAATGAGAGGTATTTGGTGCTTTGATGAATCATTTCTATACTTCAGAGGAGAAATGCTGAAGTACAACAGTGATATTCCTTCTGTTATCATCGAAGTATTTCTAAATTTTCTTTTGATCATTATAATACTGTTAGATTTTTCCTGAATCAAGTCAAAGGATTCTTATAAAACTAGAAGTAATTTAAAATGTTTTGAGGAACATTTTCATGGAGCAATTACTGTATCTTAATAGTTTTCTGTCTAACAAATTGCTCTACTTTCTTACATCTACTTCAGTGTTCTATGTTTAAAAACAAAGACCAACAAAATACCTCTTTAAAATTTCTTCTGAGGTGAGTTTTATTTTTTGAAATGAATACTTAAAATTTATGATTTAAATATAATTTGTTATGTGATGGCTTTTGATATTCCAGTCTACCGAGGAAAATATTAACTTTACTGAAGCAAATTTTCAAATTTATTAAGATGCTCATGAGATTGTTTCAGCCTCTACTGAAACATAGGGAAGTCTTAACTACTTTTTGAAGAACACACATCAGACTACTTTTATCTTCAGAATTTGTCACAAAATCAGCACAATTGCAGTTAAATAGGGCAGTCAGTAACAATGAGTTCCCTGGCATCTCTCAGTACCTGTGGAAAATCACGTATTGCAAAATTACAGTGACGTTTTGTCTGGGTCTCATGTTACTAACAATGCGTCCAGTTCACTTTCCATTACAAGGTGGACTCTGTCACTAACTGATAATGTGTCTGAAAGTTACTGTTGGCATGTGATACTGTTTGCACACTACTTCTGAAAAATAAGCTTACTATTTAGAGGGATATACATGATAGTTCAGTGCTAGAAGAGCTATGTTTTCATGAGGGTCTATATTTAAATGGAAGGATGTTTGGATAAAAATGTCTAGGCCAATTTGTGGGTCCATAAAAGATTTTAAGGCAAGACTCTGTTCTTTGCATGTAATAATTTCAGAAGGCAGAAAGGAATGATAATTTGAACTTGGTATGTATGTGAAATGTGGAAGGGAGGGAGAGGAGGGGGAAGAAAAGGCCAAGATTAAAGGGAAATAAAAGAAAATAACTGGTAGTTATGGGAGTTTGAGCACAGGGAATGTTTGGTTCTGCTTTAACCTCTTCAGCTGCTGTAAACTGGATTTCTGCATGAGAAATACCCATGCATTGCTGGCTGGGCTTCTAGGGACAGAAATAAAGGAGCAGTAGTCTTGACAGCTGTATGCTACTCAGTATTTTACCCCAAAAGGGTTGTTTGTATTCTAGTTACTCTCTTAAACAAGAAGGTATCAGATGTCAGAAGCTCTTTTGAAAGAGTTGGTAAAATTAGATGTCTTCCCTGGCTGTAATTTCTTACAAGGTTACCCTAGATCATTGCATCTCGACTAGCAACCTTCCTTCTGGGTTTGGCTCTTGAGATAGCGAATCTGTCCTGGCCACCTTTTTCTCCTGGGGCAAGTAAGGATTGGTTTGTGGCCAGATCCTGCCTCTGTACCGACAGGCAGCTGGAACTCAAGTTGCTGCCATTGCCTCTAGAGCTCATGAGAAATTGAGGGAGGAGGACAGTTTTATTCCGTATGCCATAACAACAATGAAGGCTGGGTCACACAGAAATAAGCTATCCTTTGGCACAGTATGTACTGAGAAGCAATCAAAAAAACACTGTAGAGAGCATTCATGCACACATACAATATGTGGAAGGATACCTCTTTGGTGATAACTACTCTAGTTATTTGCAATGTATGGACTTCTGGTATTTCCACACAACTTATTTGCAGCATGGCTGGAGATGAAGCTGTTTTTTGTATAGATTTAGAAAAAATGGTTGATTTAGGAAAAAATAAGGGAGAAGCATCTTGTTTCAATAAAATAAGTGGATGATAAAGATGTGAACATGCAGTTTAAGAAAACATATGAGAAATTGGTTGGTTGATGTTCTGTGTTGCTAATGTTCAATATGTATCAAAGGAGGATGTTTGAGGGAATTCATAGTTACCTGTGTGACACCCCCTTACCTCAGTCAAAAGTTGGTTTTGCTATACAGGATCAATGGATGTGGCAAGGGAAGAAAGTGACTAAAGGGTATCAAATGTTTGTTGAGACATTCTGTGTTCACTAAAGATGGAATAAAAAGCTATAAGTTCACTTGTGCCACAACAGAGTGAAATTGGAAAACTGGATTTCATCAGGTCTTCATGTGGGGCAAGTGATGGGCTTCCAGTTGCTATGTGATCCAAATTATTCTGAAAGAACATTTGTGTAATCTATCTAGTGCATCAGTTAATACTGTAAGAATTTTTACTGCAAGCAGCAATTATATGTTTTGTTTCTCTGTGTCTTTTGGTAGCCAGCAAAGTACCTTCATAGGTACAATAAATGCAGTATAATACATGACTTTTGATATTTATGAGCAGAACAGCCTCCTGGCAAAGCTGTGGAACTGCTAAGCTGCTAGCTTTTTCAATACTCTCCAGACAATTTATATTGACGATAAAGTTGCAATTAAAGAACAATCATTCTGTCTCGCTGGGAGTACAGATACACACGTTCACACATACAACTTGGGCTTTGTTTGGGATGTTTGTGTTATTCTATACATCATCTATTATTTTCAGAATATTCATCACTATGAATCTATGCTTGTGCTATCTTACATGGGTTTTTTTATGCTCTGCTGAAATGACTCTTCTGCTATTGCTAAACCTGTTCTGGATCTATAGCAAGAGAAGATCTAATTTCTTCATGGAGGCTTGCCCATGTTTCAAGCTTTATGCATTAGATCAGGTCTGTATAGATCAGTGAAGCAGCAGCCTTCATAGCTATGCAACTGTCATGCATAGCTGTGGTTTAAGATACAAAAGAATACTTGTTAAGGGAAATTCACAAGTTTTCTATGTATCTTCAGAAGATGCTGAACAGAGCCTTGCTGTTTGCAGTGATTTAATATGTGACAAAATGAAGCACTTCAGCCCGTGCAAGTGTAAGCTCTCTGGAAAGCTGCAGCACTAACGTAGCTGTTGCTTGACCACTTGGAAATCTGTGATGAAGATCTTACTGTGTGACTAGAAAGGTCAGTGTTGTGTTTTGTTGTGTTTTGAAGTCTTGGTCATGTTTTACCTGTGAGATGTTACACACAGTAAAGCTGTTTATTGACTCACTTAAAAAATACCAAGAAACTTGAAAACCTTCTCAGAAAATTACCCAGCTGAAGGTTAGAATGTTCTACAGGCTCTGTTCCTGATGCATTAAATGTAATGGTGCTATTTAAAGCCAAGCATGAAGAGGGAACTCTCTGGCATTAGTTGCCTCAGTTATAAATAATGTTAGACCTCAGGATTTATATGATCTTGTCAGGGACAGTGTATATTCAGAACGTCTAGCTGAAGTGTCTACATTTAATGTCAAAGGGTAATACTCTGTAACAGGGTTGCTATAGTGACTTTGCAGTGACTTATTTTGGAGATTTCATATTTGAAAGAGGTGGTGTTTGATTCTAGAGTATGCAGAAAGTACCCCCAAGGAATGCAGGGTGGTCTTAACACCAGTAACTTCAGAACATAGAATGCTGCTTAGCACTTCTGGAATTAAGCCTCGCAGATGGAGCTTATTTATATTGTGTGAACTAACTATTCCTGTTTATGTTGTTCAGTATTTTTCTGATATAGAAGCCTAAAATAAATCACAGCAGCATGCTTAGCACACTGGTTCTGTCTGGTGCGAGTGATGTCTGCCAGTGGCGTTGGGCATGTCACAGTTCCATTTTCACACAGAATGGAAGCAAAATACTTCTCTGATTTTAATATTAAACGTCCAGTACAGATCCAGCAATGCATCCTACTTTAAATACTTCACCATTATTTTGGAGCAATATTTGCTTGCAAAGGAGATATTTCAAAACCTTCACGTAAGAATCTCTTACATTGTTTCTTACCGCCTTTGAATTAAGATAAGTGAAATATGGAATATAAATAATATGTGAATCTAATTCTTGGATATCTGTAAGCAAGAGAAAGCAAACTTGACTTTTAAAAACTGTTATAATTGGCAGATAAGTAATAAGTACTTCATTTTGGATGTTCCATTCTGAGAAATTTGTGGCACATTGATTAGGGGACCTAGTTTTTTGCTGTTTTTCTTTTTTTTAAATCCCTTTAAGAAGGCAGCTTTTCCATGTGCCATAAAAAGTCAAATAGAAACAAGTAAGATGTGTAACAGGAATTCTTTCCATTACCTTGCTCTGTGATACTTTCGTAAGCAAAGCTATTTCCAGCATCATAGAATCATAGAATGATTAGAGTTGGAAGGGACCTTAAAGATCATCGAGTTCCAGCCCTCCTGCCACAGGGGAACTAAAAGTCATCCGTGATTTCCTTCAGTCTTAAATTAGATGCATTCATCCATTCTCTCTCCTCTACTCTCTGTTATTTCTATCTTGGCCCTGATAGAGAAAAGAAAGAAAGTACAGTTGTTTTACTTAAAATTTAGTTATTTTAAATAATTTTCAATAATTTGATATAGAAAATTAATTTCACTGGTTTTTTTTTTGGTTTGGTTATTTTTTAATAAATAAAAAGACCCACTGAAGGCCACCAGTGTATGGTGCGCTGCGCAAATGGGCCCAGAGGTGCCAATACCACTTCTGCCATCAAACCAGCCAGCTGAGGCTGGGAAGTGGAGAACAATGAAGTGAATCATTAGTTCTTTGCATAATTTCCTTTCTTGTACCATGAAGCTAGGCTGCTGTTGGAGCCATTGAGCTGTTCCCTTTGTGGTTTCACTGTGGAAGTGTACAGGAGCACACTGCCAAAGCCATTCATTAAATATGTAGACTTATAGAAATTTTAGAAGCCACCTCAGGAGCGTATGCATGTGAAAGGGCTCTCATGGTATCTACTTTAAAATCAGGGGCTTTTAATGACCAGCTTTTGTGCAAATCACTGCCATTTTCAGCAGGGAGAGGGTTGGGATTTAATTGTAATCCTGAAATCACTGCTTGTATCTTCCTATTAGCACAGGAAAAAAATATTTTAGGAATGCATTTGTAAATACTTCCCTGCTAGTTTGTCAGGGTTTTATTTTTTTCTTTTGTCTGGTTCTGAAGAGGACAGAGTAGATGGAATTGATCTGTTAGGTTGTGAGAGGCTTTTGCTTATGTCTTACACAAGAGGCTGTCATGGAAACTTAGTAAACATGGGGTGAAAGGTAAACCCCTGTTACTGATTAAAACAGCTTAAAAAAAGAGTAAATAAAACCAGCAACCTTCATATCATTTCCATTCTGGCATGGAAAATGATTGTTAATGACGTACTTCAGGAATGTAGTAGAAATGAAGCTAACAGAAATTTTCCAGACAAAACTGTTTTTTTATAAGAAAACTGAACATTCATTAAAGATGGTAAATGGAAAGTTTTCACTTTTTTGATACGGGGGAAAAAAAACCCAAACCACTTTTCGTCTTTCCAATTGAAAGATTTTTAAAGAAAAACAAAGCAAAAACCCACCATAAAAACCCTCTCACAGATATTCCCATAACGTTAAAAAATCCAAGCAAACTGAGAAAAGAGATTATTTGGCTGGGGCAGTGCGAACACTAAGTTGAAGGGTGACAGTCTTATATTACAGAAGGACTGAGAAAAATTTTCAGCTGGTTAAATCAGGTAATGAAGAAAGTGATAACTAGAACAAGGCAACCTTAAGAAACTGTAAAGGAAACACATTCAAAAGAAATAAAAAAGTACTGTCTTTGTAAATAATGATATGACCTTTAATAATAAATATCTCAGAATCCTATTATTTGGATAAGAAGCTTGGTAAGTTTGTTTTTTAAAGGAGTTTTGAGATACAAGTGCTACTTTAAAGTAATATCAGTTGTATTTACATAGGCTCTGATAATTACTGTGAAATGTTTCCCAGTTACCTACCTAAATTGCCATTAGAAGGAGATATACATGGTCAGTAGTATATTACCACACATTTGGCTCAAACATAGACTGTTGTCAGAAATGGAATATTTTTATCTTTTTTTAAAGTTTGCTTCAGTTTGAGATGTTGTGAGTTCCATCAGCCTCATGGAAAAGCAGAATAAGATGTTATCCATTAACGTACATCTCAAAAAATGCACAGTGTCTTAATTTGTTTTCTGGTAGATCTTCTCATTTTACTGAAAAACCGTTTGTAACTTCATGCCTTTGAAGATATGCACTCACACCTTGACTAGCCTGTGGTCCCTTCCTCATGCTCCTTCCCAAGCTGCAATGTGGAGCCGTTTCTTATGCTCCTTTCCCTGGTCTCTGGGGATCTGTGAGTCCACTTCTTTTCAGTCTTGGCAAGACATGGAATTGCACCTTATTTTCAATTATAGATCAAGTGTTAGTTTTAACTTAGATTTTCTTGCTTTTTTATTTGTATACATTACAAACATTTGCATCTAAATTTCCTGTTTATATTTATCCTGTATTCAAGGTGTGGATTTGGGCCAAAAGAAGTATGTGTGGATTTTTTTTTTTTTTTTTATCTAGAGTATGGCTTTAAATAGTTACTTTCCTTCTCCAAGGCTTTTCCAAAAGTGGGGACAGCACTGTGAGTCATCACTACAAACATTTTCTCTAGACCTTTGGGAATATTTAGAATTCAACAAAAGATAGCTAGTAGCTGCTTGGGACATGCTTGATAGTAGGTTAAATGACTCATTCCTGGGTCAAAATAGTGAGTAGGAATTTGTGCTAATATAGGCCTTCTTATGAAATGAAGGTTTGTGGGTTTATTCTTCATGCCTGTATTAGGCTAACAGTATATGATTATTTTAAATAGGATGTATTACATTTCTGTTACAGAAGGTCAGGATTTGAGGTATTTTTCTTTCTAAATACAAAGTGAAAGAGAATCATTATAGAAAAGTTGAAAGAATTAGTAAGTGATTTTATTTTAATCTGTACAACATTCCGTAAGAACTAGTTTCAGTAATCCTTTTAAACTGTGAGAAACAATCTAAAATATATTTGTATTTTAATAAATATTAAGGGCTTTAAAAAGTGTTAAATTGTAATTTATTTTCTTCAGAAATGATTCTGCTGTAACTTTACAGAGAGAGCCTATATTACTGTTAAGCTTTATAAAGATTCTCTCTCTTTACATTTTTATGGTCATCTTATGTGGGTTAGCACAGAGATTGCATTAATTTTTTTTTGTGGTAAGCTGGATTTTTATTCTCAGAACCACAAAATGCTAATTACTTTATTTATCTTGACATAGATTCTTGCTGGCACTTGATGAATCCTTTTATGAATACTAGTACATCTTCCTAAATCCTATCAGAGCTGCACGAACTGTACAAACGACGTTGCTGTTTTTTTTTCTTGTACATGTCAAAAGTTGTGTTTGTTACAGTTGGCTGCAAAGTCCTGACTTCCAAGGCAAA